>OZ008356.1:2820694-4168109 GCA_963931975.1 Cataclysta lemnata | reverse complement strand
CCGTCGTGCTGAAGCTGCGGCCGCGGCCCCCCGACAGCTGCGCGGACAACCCAACATTGAACCTTAAGTGCCTTTGTTTAGGTTTCCTTTCCCGTGTGGCAAATCCCGAAATGTGTTCCTAAGCGCCCATCGCCGGCGGCGACGGCTCGCGGGGCGACACCGTCGTGCTGAAGCTGCGGCCGCGGCCCCCCGACAGCTGCGCGGACAACCCAACATTGAACCTTAAGTGCTTTTGTTAAGGTTCCCTTTCAGTCTCGGATGGCTAATCCCGAAATGTCAAATTCCTAAATTTTATAAATGCAACATTAATTGCTTTATTGTAAAGGTGTAACGTGGTACAATATCAGACCCTCCTTTCATCTGTAAATTACTGGCTTTAATAAAAATAATAGGTTGGGGAAAAAGTTTCTTCGCATTTTTTAAGAAAATTCAAAACATTTTTTAATATAGTTTATTTACATTTAACTAAAGTATGTAGGTACCATTTTGTTGGATAACTTTTTGCCATCTTGTAGGTAGGGACATGATCCCATTGCTATAGAAATTTTGGGACTTCTGGTCAAAATACCGCGACAAGTGGTTTTGGCAGTCCTCACGTGCTGTTAACCTGACACTGCCTAAAGAATTCTGAAGAGACCGAAACAGGTGGAAATCTGAAGGTGCAAGGTCAGGACTATACGGCGGATGTATTAACACCTCCCAGCCAAACTCTCCTAATTTTTGCTAAATGGCTAAAGATGTGTGAGGTCTAGCGTTATCATGATGAAAAACCACACCCCTTCTGTTGATTAATTCCGGCCGCTTTCTCTCAACTTCTTGCTTTAATCTCATCAGTTGTTCGCAGTAGAGTTCAGAATCGATGGTCCTGCCTGGTGGTAACAGCTCATAATGAATAATGCCCTTCCAATCCCACCACACACACAGCATCACCTTGTTGCGAGTTAACCCGGGTTTCGCCACAGTCTGTGAAGCCTGACCGGCCTTTGACCACGACCTTTTTCGCACGTTCTTGTCTATTGTTGTAGCAACACATATAAACTAGTGGTTATATTAACAATTGTGGTTGATTAACGGCGTCCCTGACCTAAGCGTTATTTTTGCTAAAAAAAAAACAGTTTTAACCTGCATATTCCCAAGAATGACGGAGAGGTCCTCGGCATTTGGACTGACCGTCTGCGACTGCGCAATCTGCCCATATTTCGCCTGTACGTTCACAGAGTTCCGCGGTGAATCTACGTCGTTCGGATCTGAGAAAAATAAAAACTCACTAGTTTTTGTTTGATTGGTTGGTTAAACGCGCGAAAACACTGGTACAAATTCAAAAATCATTTTTGTGTTGAATAGTCCATTTATTGAGGAAGCCTGTAAGGCTATATAACAACAGACGTTAACGCGAGCGAAGCCACAGGCGACCACTAGTATTTTTATATGTGCGTGCGCGCGTGTGACTTACACTTTTTTTTCAGATATAATAATCCTAGTTTTGCGTGCTTTGGCTAGATTGCTCGGGTTTCAGTAGGTATAACAAACCTTTAAGATTGACTATGCTTCCTTTCATTGAAAACTGAAATGCCCGCATATATATAATAAAACACAAAAAACGTTTTATTATACATTGGCAAGTTAAAGTACCGCACTATTATATAATTATTGTTTCGCCAAATATCGGCCTAATGGACTATTATGCGCGGCCGCAAAAACTCATGCGTAATTCCTGCACATAACTATAATTACAATTGGAATTTATTATGTCCGTTAGCCTTTGTTATTTGGCCATTTGGCAGAACAAGTTTATTTTATTTAACCTTTTTTGCAAAATATGTAAATGCATTTTTGAGAGTTTATGTTTCTCTTCCACAAAACTATGCTGGAGTTTTATAATACTTTTATATTATTATTTACCTTAAATTTTAACCAAATACAAGCTAACAACAATACAGATAGTTTTCTTTCTTTAAAGTATTTATAAGTATTTATACAAAATTCTACAATAATGATTGGCAATGAAAGTTAAGTCCACTTCCTTACCTATATGTTGTTAGTTGAAGCATGTAATAAGTGTTAATGCATCTACTATAAACAATTTAGCTTTATGTGAGTAACGGCTATTTATTCCTAATCAACGAATATCTAAATAGGTGATATATTTGTGTGTGGCTCATCTATATTCTAATATAAAAATCTGATGTCACAGCGTTTGTTATTCAAGTCTTGGCTGATTTATGATTTTTTTTACGTACCGTGTGGTGACGGCAGAGTAGAATACAATAATTGTCACAACCCCCCTTGGGTGTCGTACAAAGGGCCTAAGGATAAATCAGTGATTATACCACCTAGCAATGTACTGCGACTTTTGTGCCCGATAAATGGCAATAGGCTTGCCACCTAATACATGGGACCTAATATAACTAGCGAAGCGTGGGTGCTGGTTCACCTCTGCCTACCCCTTCGGGGATATAGGCGTGATATATGTATGTATTAACATAAGATAATCGTGGTCGTGGGCTATAATATTTAATTACCCTAGGTGATAGAGCAAAACGTTTGCTGGGTCAACTAGTATAAAAACAATTGGCAGGTAAACGATCGTACCTATAGCTCTGAGGAATCGTACTAGGTCCCGCGCTAGATCCCACCTCTCGTGCTGCAGGGCAGTATCCAAAAGCTGCGTCGCCAGCTGCCGGCTGACTGCCGAGCTCTCCAGGTTCTGTGGTGGTTTATGCATACATACATACAGAAATCACGCTAATATCCCCGAGGGGGTAGGCAGAGGTGAACTAGCACCCACGTTTCACCAGTTATGTTAGGTTCCATGTAAAAGGTGGCGAGCCTATTGCCATTTATTGGGCACAGAAGTCGCAGTAGGTACATAGCTAAATGGTATAAGAGGAACGCTGCTGCCCATTCCTCATCACCGATTTATCCTTAGTCGCCTTGTACGACACCCACGGGTGAGATTTGGGGTGGTGACAATTGTATTCTACTCTGCCGTATATTATAACTGTGGTGTGGTGACGGCAGAGCAGAGTACAACTATTATTGTCACTCCCCAGTCCCTCTCGTGGGAGTCGTACAAGGCGACTAAGGGATAAGACAGCGATGAGTAATGGGAAGAAGCGTTCCTCTGATACAATCTAGCCATATACTGCAACTTATGTGCCCGATAGACGGCAATAGGCTCATCATCATCATCATCATCACCAGCCCTTTTAATGTCCCCACTGCTGGGGCACGGGCCTTCCCTATGGATGGAATATACGGAGATTGGGTCATAACCCACCACGCTGGCCCAGCGGGTTGGTGGGTGCTAACGACTGCAGATGCAGCCGGGACCAACGGCTTAACGTGCCTTCCGAAGCACGGAGGAACTCGAGATAATAAATTTTTGGTCACCCATCCAATGACCGGCCTTAGCGAAATTGCTTAGTTTACGCAATCGCAGGCCAAGCGCGCTGTGCCACTGCGCTAGCGAGCTCCTCCAATAGGCTCGCCATCTATTATATGGGACCCGACATAATTGGCGAAACGGTAGTGTTAAATCACTTCTGCCTATCCCTTAGTTAATAAATGAGTGTTATGTATGTATGTATATTATAACTCTTACTGCCGCACGCAGAGACGTAAATTAACTTTAATGAGTATTTAATGTCAATAATTTTCATTCAAATCTAGACCCGGCAAGAATATCGACTAGTTTTGAATTGTTATTTTTTGACGTTAAGTACTCATTAACGTTATTTGACGTCTCTGAGTGCGGCAGTTAGATGGATAAAATTCGATCAAAAAAAAATGAAACAGGTGACACGATTCCAACATTAATTAAAATAACAAGTTCAGCGCAGTTATTATATATGAGCATTTATTCGCCGTTACAATAATATTGTTTCCAAACACAAACGCTTATGTTCCTTATTTTCGGCTTTATTAAGAAAGATCAAAGTGTACGAAACATTACATATTATTTCTGAAATTTTATTTCAGTCTCAAATAATATAAGAAGTTTAATCCGAAAAGGAGGTATTTAACAATAACGTTGCACCTATGCTAATAAGAGAAGTCATCAATTACGAAAAAATAAAGTAATCATTATACATGAACAGTCATTAACGAACCTGCATTAGCTGCAATTAACAAAATAAGCCTTTAAAATGAAGGAAACACATTCAACAAACAATTAAATTTTCCTTATTCAACACATACCTGTAGAATGATGAGGTAAGAGGCGGCTGTGTCTAGCATCTTCTTCTGCAGGCATTCCTGGAACAGCTCTTTAGGTTTGCCCGCCGCGGAGAATAAATACGCCCACAGAGCTATTTCGGTCTTCCTTGCACATTGGACGACTGTCTGCGATCAAAACATATCTTTCACTAATTTGTTGGAATGATGCCGGATTTACATTCGTCTGACGCGGTCTGATCCGATGGACTCTGACGAAATGGGTTCCATGCATTTAGTATGGTGAGATTTACAGTAGTCTGACGCGATAATAATATGTTCTGATGGCTTATGTCAGATGTATGAAACCCATACCGTACTGACGCATCAGATCGGAACACGTAAAGACAAATGTACCTACCGCTTGCTTGTAATTTTATATTACAATAGTATTTTAATTGCTGAGTGTTGATTGCAGAGCACAATACAATTGTCACCATCCCGAATCTGTTGTACAAGGCAACTAAGGGTACAGCGGTGAGTAATCCGCAACTAACGCCCCTAACTTCTAAAATCTCACCTGAAGATAAACCGGGAACTCGTGCACGAACTCTATAACGCTGGGCAGTTGAGCGTCCGGTATGGGCTCCTTGCTGGTCGCCTCCTCTTCAAGCACCTCGTGCAGAAGCAGCTCCAGCGAATGTGGAAAGTACGGCAGCTCGGAGCACGAGCGCGCTATCTCCCACGCGTGGTAGCCCAAGTTACGGCGAAGCAGCTGCCGCAGAATTTGGTGGAGGTATACTTGGCTCTGCGGGGGGAGAAAGTGGTCAATAAAAACGTTATAACAGTAGTAAGATATAATTCAAGGTCAAGAGTACCCGCGATGTGATGTGAAAGCCGTGTGGTGACGGCAGAGTAGAAAACAACTGTCATCTCCCCAAATCTCTCCCGTGGGTGTCGTACAAGGCGACTGAGGATAAATCAGTGATGAGGAATGGGCAGCAGCGTTCGTCTTATACCACCTAATGTGCTGCGACTTTTGTGTCCGATAAATGGCAATAGGCTCGCTATCTGGGACTTGGGACTAAAACGTGGGTGCTAGTTCACCTCTGTTTACCCCTTCGGGGATATAGGCGTGATTTATGTATGTATGCAAGAATACCCAAAACTGTCGGGCATACATGAAGATATTAGTGAGATTGGATGAAGCGAAAGAATTGTGTAAAGATCGTAGCAAGTCGAAAGAAGTGATCTCTGCCTACCCCTGTAGGAGAAAGCAGTGACATATGTATGTAGGTATGTAAGATAATATAAAATTGGCACCACCCCTATCCCGTTCGTGGGTATCTTACAAGGCGACTAAAAGTTGTAACATTGTGAGGAATGGACAATATTTCCTGATGCAACAAATAGCTCAAATTATTGAGAATAGCAATAGGCTCGTCTGCTATTCCTGGCGAAATCTGACTCCCCCTTAGGGAAAAAAAGGTGTAATTTATGTATTTATGTACTTACAGTTCTATTGACGACGCAAAACGGTAACGAAAAAACTGAATTGGACTCCGACGCATATAGAGTTGTATCATTTTCCGCGCCCAGCAATATCGCGTCGTCGAATAATATTGCTGAAACAAAAAGTACACTTTATTTATAAAAATCGTAATCTTAAAAAATATGAATATAAAATATTTAATGACTCAAATAAAATGCTGCTTTACAAACACTTATATTAAATGAACTACAAACTTGTATTACTCATGTATAGAATTGACATTTCAAAAATAACAACCTCCCAAAATAAAAATACCGTTTCTTTATTTTCCAATCCTGACTTCGAAAATATTTTTATTAAATTTTTTTATTACTTAATTACAGAGAGAAAAAAAATGTAAAAATCATGCGATGACGTCACGGGCGGGGATGTATGAATTAAAACGTTTGCCTTCCTAGATGAAAGAATAAAAAAGTTATCATAGACATGATGACAGACGTCAGTCATAAATCAAATCCAATGTTATGAATTGTCATCGTCGAAATTAACAATATTAGAGTAGCAATAAAATAAAATCAACAAAATCAAATAAACTTTAATTTAAAACGTATTTGACTTTGAAATTAATTTCAAACATTTCAGATAAAATGTTTTTATTTTCGACACCGGAAACGCCAGTTCGATTTCGCCATGAGCCAAGAGTGATTTCGCCATTCGTCTACGCCAGTGACGTCATTTGGCACTTACGTCTGTTTAGAATGACCGGTATTTCAATCATGATTTTTTGTATGAAAACGACGGAATTCAGAAGAAATAAAAAATATGGGTGTCTTCATTTTCGGTTTAATTTCATATAACATCATAATAAAGGTATGTTGAAACAATGAAATGTTGTCAATTAACGATAAAAAAATTTTTACATGTCTGCGAGCAGCCTAAACACATGCACCTACAATTATTTATAAGATCTTTTTATGACTGTTTTTTGTGCAAATAGACTTTTAATTTGATTTAATAATGGCTGGTAACCTAAATATACTTACTCAATGGATATATATCCAGGTGGAAAGGCAGCATAATCCGTTTCGCCATGAACGTGTGGCGCGATGAGTCCGGGTGGCGTGTGGCGTCCCGCGGCAACAGTGGAAGCCACACCCGCGCGCCCAGCGCTCCACACCAGAGCCACAGCGCTCGCGACAGCTGCGTGTGCGACGGTGTTGAGCCACCGCGCGCCCACACGCTTTCCACACAGGACGCTAACACTGTCGCTGGCAAGCAGCTGTACGCCTGCAACGAAAGATATATGTATTTACATTATCTGGTAACTCTATTAAGGACGGCCGTGTGGTGACGGCAGAGTAGAATACAATTGTCACTACCCCAAATCTCTCCCGTGGGTGTCGTACAAGGCGACTAAGGATAAATCAGTCATGAGGAATGGGCAGCAGCGTTCCTCTTATACCACCTAGCAATGTACCTACTGCGACTTTTGTACCCGATAAATGGCAATAGGCTAGCCACCTATTACACGGGACCTATCATAACTGGCGAAACGTGGGTGCTAGTTCACCTCTGCCTACCCCTTCGGGGATATAGGCGTGATTTATGTATGTATGTCTATTAAGGATTCCTTCAGTCAGGATTTGCCTTGTATTGTCAAAGATATAACACATTCTTTACCTATACTCATTAAGAGATCATTACATGGTGGCCTGGGTGCGATAAAAAAAGTTGCCAGAACCCACCCGGTAAAAGTAGTAGTAGTAGGGTAGGTAAAAGTTGAGGTAAGTTACCTGATGTACCTTCACTGATAATCATATTGAGGCGCCGGAATGGTGGAGAGAAAATACCCAAAGAGTAAGAGAGAGGCTGTAAAACCTAAGCCAGAATCTTAAGCAATATGGATTGGAGTGTTGTCATCCCAATCATTCTTTCCGTTCATCGGTCTATCGACATGGTTCTTTTCATCACTTTATACATTCCATTATCACTAGCACCTTTCCGGTGTAATTTGATGGCTACCGATATCTATGGAAGAGAAATCATACCACGACGGCCTCAGATAAGCTGGGAACATGGCATGAAGATGACTAGCCAGAGAGCGCGTGGCTGCATGGATGCGAATTTTAAGGAAGGTTTTTGAAAATAGGCTGTGGCGTAATCGTATAGAATAAGAATTCAAGTGGCAATGAAGGAACACAAAAGTGGCTTTAAACATCATCATGGTTAATAAGTGTTTAAATCTAATGCGTCTTTTTTTTCTCAATACATAATGTGTGACAGGTAAACACACATGGTATGTGTCGATGTTAGTAAAACATAATCATGCTATGAAAGTCAAGTTTACATGCATGCAATATGCGTCTACTGTACTTGTACAGTATTGAATATCAAGTTCACATAGAAGCTGGAAACATTGAAAAGTTACGCAACCAAATTGGGTCTCAATGACCGATATATAGACCGGCTAAGGCTCGCGTGCTAACGCGTGCTAACCACGCGGCAACCGCCTGCGCAGCCAACTGGAGCAAAACGTCATATTAACAATTCAAACACATTGCATCAAACAAAGCGGATACGCTCCACGTGGTTTGCTAGAAACACAATTTTTAAGGGTTATAGTTAAATGTTCACCACAATAAACTAACCAACGAAAAAAGAGCATCAAACATTAAGTAAGATACAAAAGATTATAAAACTACCAACTAGGTATGCCTAGGATTGTGGGCTTAAGTAGGTAAAAAGGCAAGAGCAAGAGCAAATACCTAGAGAGTTCCTGTTAAAGCAAACGCCGTCAATAACTGAGACGGTTCTGGAAGTATGAATATACTCATCATCATCACCAACCGGCACGGCACAGGCTTGCCCGATGGATCAGACTGGTGAATTGCCTCGGCAGATCCCAGACTTTTCCCACTGAAAGAGCTTGGGGAACATCGGAGTAGTTTAGTGGGTATTACCGACTCAGTCATGAGTCGGGAAAGTCCCACACTCGCCAGTCGCCCAGCTAGCGGCTGGTATGGTACGTAAATTAAACAAAATAAAAAAGGCCACACGATGGATGGAATAATGGACTATAACCCACTGACCAAGTGCAGGTTGGTGGGTATTAACGACTGCAGATCCAGCCGGGACCAACGGCTTAAACGTCCCTTCCGAAGCATGGAGAAACTCGAAATTATATATTTTTGGTCACCCATCCAATTACCGACCTTAGCGGACATTGCTTAGTTTACGCAATCACATGTCAAGCGCGCTCAGCCACTGTGTTATCGAGCTCCTCCATTCATACTTCACAAATCCATTTATGTTCTAACGTAACTAAAACGCGCAATTAGCACTCGGTAATTGCTAGTTGACGGCGGCGGCCGGCGTCCGACCAAGTTCTCGATACATATTCGCATATTAAACACAAAAGCGACACAATTCAAAACTGCATTCATGCAACAGTCACTCTTATTGTCTTACACTTAGAGCACACAATGTTTCGGAGCATGTTTTGAGTTGTGTCTCTCTTATACTAACTGATATTTGTTGGCGTTTTCACCGCCCGCTCGAAGGCTGTTCTACGAAAACGAGGAAGCCTGATGCAACCCTTAGCGATTGTTGGTTGATGGAGGCATCGGTGGCCGCGTACTGGTAAACAGTCCACATCCGGCGGCGGACAGCACGAAGGTCTCAACGGAGCCTATATATTAACTTAGATTGTTCTTGGCGGTTCAGTACGTTTTTGACGGCTGTAGTAGGTCTCCAACAAAATGAAGTTCTTCGTAGCGGTCAGTTTTTTTTACAAAATATTCTATCACGTTATTGCAAAAAAAAACTTAGATTACCGTTAATCTAAAATATTCTTGTTTAACTATCAGTGAAGTGTACTAATGCCTATTGGCCTTAACATCTTCTTCTAGAGCTGATGGACTCTGACAACGCATTCTATAAAGTTATTGAGAAAAAAGAATTACTTAGTACACCGTAATAACGATATCCTTGTTTGCCTATTAGTGAAGTGTGCCTACTAAATTTTACAGGTATGCCTGTTGGCCTTAACATCGTCATCCAAAGCTGATGGACTGGGCGGATTGGTTTACGCCCCGGGGCATGCTTCACCAGACTATTATGTGAGTTGAACTCTTCCGAGTGCGATATAAGAGTTTCCAAAATCAGGAGCTACATATTACATTTCTGTTTTAGGCGTATCCGAGGTACGCGTTCGAATACGCAGTAAAAGATCCCCACACTGGCGATAACAAGGCGCAATGGGAAAAGAGGGACGGAGACGTTGTTAAGGGTAAGGATACAGTAAAGGCTGAAACTCACTTGTTCCACGTATGCAACGCCTTACTATATACAGAACAGTACATTTTACAAGTAAAAATGGCACCCCATTTTTACGCATGCAGCATGGGATAGGTGTGCTTCTAACAATATAAAATACACCCAGATACAGCAATGCGTTTCAAACGCATACGCACGTCAGTAGTGTGTCACAAATGTGTTACAAAATATCTGAAAAACTATTATCAAACCCAAATGTATATAGAGATAACTTTTTATTATTTATCTAGCTGACTCGTCAAACGTTGTTTTGCCCTTATCATTTAGGGATATAAAAAATAGTCAACGACCTAATCTCAGACCTAACTACCAAATATACACAAACCAATTCATAACACTGTGACACGAGATTTTTATATTATATCTAATTTCAGGCGCCTACTCCCTCGTGGAACCCGACGGCTCACTGCGAGTTGTCGAGTACTGGGCGGACGACAAGTCCGGATTCAACGCTGTGGTGAAACGTGTCGGCCCCAATGTCCACCCGACACCACACGTCGCCGTCGCCCCCATCACCCCCATCTACAAGGCGCCCATACCGGTCTTGGAGAGCCACGGGCCTATTGCCCCCATCTCTATCGGATCAGTCGCTAAATTCAGCGGACTAAGCGACGCACCCCTTCTGTCAGGCCACTACGGCGGCGCGATCTCATCGGCGGCAGTCTACAAAGAGGCAGCTCCCATAATTGTCAAGTCGCCAATCCTAGCTGCCCCAGAGCCAATCCACCCAGAACCAATACACTCTGCTCCCCTGCTTCACGCGCCTATTGCCCCTGCTCCTTACCCCGCCCCTGCCCCGTATTACCCCTCGCCTATGATCAAGGCTCCTATTTATAGTGAACATGCACCAGAGCCATACGTTCCATCCTATCTTGGAGGCTATAGCAATCTAATCAAGAGTCCTCTTGGAGGGTATGGAGGCAATCTGATCAAGGCACCCCTAGCCGGACACGGATACATGGAAGACCTGGGCCATGGTCTAATCAATAAACCCCTTTTGGTGCCCTCATACGTTCTGGGAGGTCATGATCTACTAGGATACAAACACTGAAATGCCAATGAGACGCCGGCTGCCGTATCGACGTACCTGTGAATTACGCTGCTGCTCCCTGTAGCTATATCCTTGCCATGACCAAATCTATCGTTCGTTAAGAATAACCAAATGATACTCGTTATTGTTTTAAGGTATTTATGTAAATATTTATGTTGGTAAGTGTGTAAATGCACTAATAAAACATACACCACCGTGTGGTTAATTGAACAACTTGTTTCATTGGAACGCTGGATTTGAAATTTAATAGTCTGATCCCTTTGACCGCTGACCGTGAGTGTCGATTACAGGTAGTATAAATTTATGGACATTATGAGACATGCATTATTGAGGAATTATGCTAGTAATCACTCAATTGGCCATATCAAAATTTGGTCCGAATGTAACTTTAGCTGTGACCTGCTGAAAGTAACGTGCAAACTCAAATTTTAATAAACTAGTACTCGAATATGCAATTGTCAATAATCACGAGAACTACTAATCAACTCATCAACTTGTCAACAAACGAACAACTAGTAACAAGATAGAACAATCTCATTTCGTTCATTTAATACGATAAAGTCACAACTCAAAAAATACTTCAAGACATTGTGTGTTCTAAATTTATTACAGCAAGACTTACTGTAACAGGAAAGCAATTTTGAGTTGTTATTTGAAGTAGTTAAAATATAGGGCGAATTGGCGCTATAGAAGCTGTAGCTTAGAAACGCTTACGATAATATAAATAAACACAAAACCAAAGTAAAAACAACAGTCGACAACAATTAGAGGTTGAAGATGGACAGGGGAAGAAGCTATGGGTGTTGATCATGGATCAAATGCATTTAATACAGGATGGAGTTAAGCGTAACTTCCATCAAAATAAATACATGAATATATTGACTATTTCCGCTGTTTTCATCTAAGCTGATAAACTCGGCTTATTTGGCCGTCAGTCCATGGAGGATTGAATATGTCGTGGCCAAATCGAAGAATTGCTCACTTTATGATGTGGCCGACCATTTCATGAAATGGTAGCATTTCATGAAATGGCCAACTAAAACTGACCATATCATGATAATGGTCTGGCCAGATCAATGAATAAACAACGTTTAACGATATGAACAGCTAAACGCATGGCTATTTCATGATATTTAGTGCCGTGTGGTGAGAGTAGAATACAAATGTCACCACCCCAAATCTCTCCCGTGGGTGTCGTACAAGGCGACTAAGGATAAATCAGTGATGAGGGATGGGCAGCAGCGTTCCTCTTATACCACCTAGCAATGTACAGCGACACTTTTGTGCCCGATATATGGCAATAGGCTCGCCACCTATTACATGGGACCTAACATAATTGGCGAAATGTGGGTGCTAGTTCACCTCTGCCTACCCCTTCGGGGATATAGGCGTGATTTATGTATGTATGTATGTATGTACCTTCATAGTCAATGCGCGAAAGGGTGTCAGTCAGTCCGCTCCGATTCGTAGCGCCATGCGAGGCTTTACGGAGGCGGAACCACCTCGAGAGATGTTCCCTGCCCCGTAGCACTGGACGTGGACAAAATCTCCTCGGGGAAAGGAAATTATTTTCCTCTCGCTCTAACTCCCACTAAATCCCGAGACAAAACACTGTCAAGTGGTGGAGAAAGAGTGCTAGGCCATTTAAGGTTTTATGCCCATCCCAAAAATTGCTTTAAAGGCACTAACCACAGCTAACAGTCGAAGTCCTTAAAAACTGACTGTGATAACGAATATTGTTAGTCATTTTGATTTTTTTTCATTTTCATTTCATTCCCGTTCATTTCATTCATCATGACAATAATTTTTCAATTTCTTTCTGACCTCTTTTTCGGATTATTGTTTGTATAAAACCATAATATTCTATGGTTCTAGTCCCGACACTAGATCGTCACAGTCAGTTGATCAAACCTTTTAAGCACTCATTGAAAAATGTTGTGTTCTAGCACCTACAAGCACAATTACCTACCACAAACGCTGCAAAGTGCGTGAATAAAACCGGGTACGTATTTACAGTTTATTTCAAAATTCGTTAGCCAATCCCGAGATTTGTGGAGCGGAGACCTAGTATCCTAGTAAGCAATCAATGGAGCATGATCACTTGCCTTTCATTGTTCAAACGGTCCAGTAATTAAAAGAGTAAACATTTTCACATGGGTATGCACTCATCAACTTTGTCTAAGGATATTTTATTGGGTTTTCTTTATAATTGTGTGGTGTAAATCTCTCCTGTGGATGTCGTACAAGGCGACTAAGGATAAATCAGTGATGAGGAATGGGCAGCAGCGTTCCTCTTATACCATCTAGCTATGTACCTACTGCGACTTTTGTGCCCGATAAATGGCAATAGGCTCGCCACCTATTACATGGGACCTAACGTAACTGGCGAAACGTGGGTGCTAGTTCACCGAAACGTGGGTGCTAGTTCCCTTCGGGGATATAGGCGTGATTTATGTATGTATGTACTTTATAATTGTATAGGCGACCATTCTAAAAACACTTACGATTTCTATGCAATTTATTCAATGTTGTGACGGATGACCATAATAAAGTAAATAATTGAAAAACTGCAAAGAAAATGTCAATAATATCATAAGATGTAGGTAGTGTAGGGGTAGGCACTAGGCAGAGGTGAATTAACATCACGTTTCGCCATTAAGGTTAGGTCATAGGTGGCGGTGGTGGTGTAATAGGTGGCGAGCCTATTGCCATTTACCACGGTAATCGCAGTTCATTGCTAGGTGGCATAAGAGGAAAGCTGCTGCCCATTACTCGTCGCACCCTTTAGTCGCCTTGTACGACACCCGCAGGAGAAATTTGGGGTGGTGACAATTGTATTCTGCTCTGCCGTCCCCACACGGCCAGAAACATGAAGTAGGTGTACATAAAATCTCTTTGGACATTGTTGATGAGTGTATTAGGAGGAAAGATCGGAAGGAGATCCAATTCAAAGCGGGCAAAGTTTAACATTATTCCCATAAACCCAATGGGGCAGGTAGCAATATATTATTTTTATATTACTGTTAATACTGTATATAACTTAACACACTAATCAAATTACCCGATTATAGTTTAATACCGAGGTTCAACATGCGTGCACCATTGGGGGAGAACAGGTTTCACCCGTCCCCATTATACTGCATGGACTAGCATATAAAAGCTTGATAACACAAACTGTGCATATCATTCGACATATCGACTGCAATCCGACTAAACACACCATGAATCGACTCCTGATGGTAAATTGTCATGATTCCATAGAGTTCGCACATTTAGTGCAACATTAACGGGCCTAATTGTAAAATGTTTAGTGTTTTCGCAGGAGTAGGAAATAGAGATTAAATGAATTTTCCTTCTAAAATTAATATTATCATCCCTGTTTTAACCTAAAATTTAAATGCGTCAGTGTTGCACCAAATGAGCGAGTTGTCCACGCAATTATTTTGAGATTTCATTTTTGAGTTTTTTATTTTCCAACAATTTGCAATGCAAAGATTGACCATATTCATTCAGCTATCATAGTATCAATTCAAGTTACTGTTAAAAATAATATAACTGAAGTAATAATAACAACTCGTATTGTCAACAGACCGTGTGCGCTTTGGCGCTAATATCAGCGTCGGTGTCAAGTCTGGGCATCCATGCCGTTCCCCTAGCGCCACATTATGTAAGTATATATGCCTCCAGTAACAAATTACATAATTTAAATAAAGTGCGTCGTCGCAACTCGGCATATCCTGTACTGTACTATTATAACTCCGAGAAAATATCCAATCCTAATACCGATGGGTCCTACGTTAAGGGTCGGAAGTGCCATTTTGGCCTTTTTATGACTTTGATAGCAATTGTTAATTTAAATAGTATTCTATGAAATGGTTTAAGCGAAATTTTAATTGGAGTAATGAATCCACTTTTAAAATTTGATCAGAAGAACGTACCTGCCAATTGCTGGAGGTTTAAATATATTGCGTTCTAAAAGTATACAGTCGCCCTTTCATCATCATTATAACAGTTCCATGTCGTAAAAGATACAACGCCTAGTGATGACTAATTATACTATTAAAACTATTACAGGACCAGTCCCACTACGCGTTCAGGTACGCTGTGAATTCGCCACACACCCACGACAACAAGGCCCAATGGGAGACGAGGAACGGAGACGTGGTCAAAGGATCCTACTCGCTGGTAGAGCCGGACGGGAGCCTGCGCGTGGTCGACTACACGGCCGACTCCAAGCACGGATTCAACGCCGTCGTCAAGAAAGTTGGACCAACATTGCACCCCAGCCCTATCCATAAGCCTGCTCCAGTATTACACCCGGTGGCACCGATTGTGCCAATCGCCCCATTGGCTCCTATTGTACCGGTGACGTATGGCCTGGGTCCAGCACCGTTAGCCCTAAGCAGTGGCAAAACCACGCTCGGCCCCTGGAGCTTCCCGTGGAACCCCCACACCCAATCCTATGGCGGATGGGTGCCAATCAATGGACATTGGCCTGGTTTACCGGGGAGATACGCTACCATTTTCAGCAAAAAGTACATAGGCGGCAAGGAGCACAGATGGGCGACAGGACCAATCCCCCTGCCTTATGGCAGCAAACTGGTCTTCAAGGAGCTTCACTGAATGTGAATTATTATAATTAGTTAGCGAACCCCACAGTACTTATTACGTATAAGGTTTAAAGTGTTCGTAATACTTTACTTATTGTATGTTACTGTTACGAGTACCTGATTTAATAAAACAACTAGTCCTATTTGTAAATAGACACAATCAAACTGTTATATTTTCAGTTTACACTATACTTTGATTGTAAATAAAGAGTTGTTACAATAGAAGTTTATTTTCTTTATAATTATCCTTTTGGTAGATCTAATTGGGCATATTTTCCATATAAAAACAATGTTGAAACTTTCTACAATAAGTTTAAATCGGTCCACTATTTATTTATAAGCAAAAAGTAACATAATTATTTAATTTAATTATTTTAGCACTTCAAAAGACTTCAACGCACAAAATATCACTTTACAGACTAATATTAAAAAACTATGCCATAAAGGTGCAAAAAACAAGTAACGAAGGAAAGAGTAACAGAATGAAATAGAAAAAATAGATACAATAAGATAGCTCTAATCGAAATCTCCGGACAAGACCCTCGCACACTCTGTATTGTAATGATGTTATTCTACAAAACTCTCTCAAGCAAGCACTTAAGAATTTATTTATTAAAACCTCTTCAATGCCTAAACGGGGTATCAAGGCAAACGCAATGTAATGTAGAATAGGTACATTGAGTCTGAAATGCCGACATACAAGAAACAAATAGTCAATGTCAATGTAAAAAATGCAATATTGAGTCTTAAAAACCGGCCACAACTTTTGCAGCGAGGATCTAACCAAAATTGCAGTCAAAAATAATTTTTATTTATTGAAACAAATAGTTACAGACGCAACGAGCTACTCACGGAAACTGACTAATGTTGCAGCATGATTTTCTGCTAAAAAACCGATAAAAAAAAACCTTTATTTACACACAATGCTAGGCACCGTGACACCACACCTTTTCCCAAGACGCACAACAAAAGTACACACCTCAATATTACGTTTGGATCAATGTTGTTAGACTCACGTTACTCAACATCACGCGGGACTACGCCCCATTTACAAGAAGGTATTTAAAAAAAAATTGTATGTGTATACAGAAAAGAAAGGTGAGGTAAGAAACAAAATTTATGACACACCTGACCATAAAGTGGACTTTTCCGCCTGAGAATACGGAAAATCCCACTTCCTGGTCAGGGGGTGACATAAAACTATGATCTTTTATCATCCTTGTAATAATCTACTAAATAACTCATCCAATAATAAGCCAGGCTCAGAAAACCTCTTCTGCTTTTCGGCTTTTGTTCAAACACTATCTTTCTATATTATCTAGAATTTGGACCGTTTTTATTCACATATTGTCATCAGTTCATGTCCATTCTGATACTTTCAATTAAAGGATCTATGATAACATAGCGGTTTGGTACACTCGATTATTTTTGCTTTAATAGTGTTTAAAAGTTAGCGAATCCCTAATAGGAACAGGATACAATACAAGTACTTCTGAAAAAACCAGAAGGGAATGTTATAGGATGCAGATGATGTTATCTCATCAGTCACCTGATATTTGACCACCCATCCAATAACCAGACTGTTCAAGCACTGTTTATCTACGGTACTTGCTACCACATCCCTATCAATAGGTCATAAAGTTAGTAAATATAGTATAGTATATAGTATAGTACATAGTTAAATTGACCTTCTATCGAGTTTTTTTAATGTTCTTAATACGTTTTATCATTGAAAATTAAAATTGAAAAATTTGATTTGATTCGACAAGGGGGCGAAACAAAGAAGGACAAAATTGAAGGAATGCTTGATGCGAATCAACTCGTAAGTTCTTGCGATGCGTAGTGGGAGCCCGTTGATTTTTACGATGCGACGTCGCATCGCAGTTTTGTGTACAAGCCCATACGCAATATTACTTTCATAATCATGGCATAGCTTTAGTAGCCACCCGTCCTTAACTTCATCTACAATAATCACAAGCCGTGTGGCGACAGGAGAGCAGAATACAGTTGTCACCAACCCCAATCTCGAAGGGGTCGTACAAGGCGACTCGCCTGCAATCCTCAGACAACTAATTCTCAATGACCAATACCAAATAATTTACATATTACTCTGATGGTGACAAGCTTCAATAGGTTGTTACCGGTTATTGTTGTTTGATTGCTATCGAATGGAGCTCAGAGAAGTAGTTAAAATTTATGTAGGTACTGTCTGTTATGCTTGTAAACGATGGAATTTAACTGTTGAAATAAGGCGTACCTAACAACACATACAGCAAATCAACCAAATGCAGCACAAGGATACTAATTAACAGTCTGTTAGTAAATACAATTTCGCTTGACTCCACAGTTCGGAACCAAACGAAGACGTAACAATCAGGTCGTCCAAACAGCTGAATACGATTAATATCATCATTTCACATAATTAGAGAAAATTGCCCTCTAATTCGTTCCATTATGCATCCATTATCTACGCATAACGGGTTATGTTCCTTTTGAAGACCCAGGAGCGCGACGTTTGCTCACAAAAAAAATGGCAGTAAAACAAATCATCCGTAAAAAAGACGTATCTACCTACGTTTGTCAAAAACCGGAGTGCGGGCCGGGTCGAATAATTAGTGTAGTATAAATAAGCAAGTACCAAGTGACAAAAGCACAGTTCACTTCCATTGCCCGCTGAACAATATTGTCCGCAAAATGAACACATACATTGCGGTAAATTAATATTTGGCTTAATTATTATATTTGTAAGCAGTGTGGTGACGGCAGAGCAGAATACAGTAGTCACCACCTCTAATCTCACCCACGGGTTGTCGTACATGGCGACTAAGAGCCAACTGGCGCACTCTGCGACTTCAATTAACTTTGATGAGTACTTAATGTCAAAAAAAATCATCTAAATCTAGACCATAGACCCGGCAAGAATAGCGACTAGTTTTGACATGTAATTTTTTGACAGAACTCATTAAAGTTAATTGACGTATCCAAGTGCGATAGTAAGACAGTGATGAGTAATGGGCGTTCCTCTTAGACCACCTAACAATATATGTACTGTGATTTAAATGCTCGATAGATGGCCTATCGCCACCTATTACATAGAACTATACAAACTTGGCGAAGTTAATACTCTGCCTACTCCGTCCGAAATAAATAGGCGTAAGTTTTATATGTATGTAAATATACTTATTTATAATTTTATAATTTTCCAGATATCTTGCCTATTGGCTTTTGCCGCGAGTGTGTCATCATCAGCGATACCGGCGTTGTCCTACGCACCAATCGCCGTTGTAGATAAAATCGTAAGTAGACTTATGTCACTGCACCTCTTAAATCAGTCTCTCTTAGCAACGTGCTGGAAATTGTCTACAATTTACGACAACTAGCTAGGACTTTTCTTAAGTAGACATAATTATTTTGCAACTTGCAAGATGTGATATTTAACTCTGAGGTATATAATAACACTATTTAATGGTGCCCAACTCTTAAATCTAGGTACGAGTGTCCAAAATTCGATTGCAACATACAACATCAATACGTCACTTTTTAAATAATTAGATTCGTACAAAGAAAATAGGTTACAAAAATTTCGAAATATTATTTTCCTAATCATCATCGGGCCTTCCTATGGATGGAAGAATATAGAGAGATGAGAGAATGAGCCATAACATAACCCACCACTCTGGCCCAGTTGGGACTAACGGGACCAACGGCTTAACGTGCCTTCCAGAGCACGAGGGAGCTAAATATAATATATTTTGGTCACCCATCCAAAGACCGACCTTAGCAAACATTACTTAGTTTACGCAATCGCAGGCCGAGCGCGCTACATTTACTTAGCTTTCAAATAAATATCATAATAATAATAAGATTTGCACATTAAAAAAAAAATTAAAATTTTCACAGCCCAACCCTGGTTACGCCTTCAACTACGCCGTGAACGACCCTGTAACAGGCGACAACAAGGCACAGTGGGAGAGCCGCCACGGCGACGTGGTACACGGGGAGTACTCGTTGGTGGAGCCGGACGGCAATGTGCGCGTGGTGGAGTACACAGCGGACCCGGTGCGAGGATTCAACGCGGTGGTCAAGAAGACCGGACCCACTGTGCACTCGGTGGCGCCCGTCCATGTGCCAGTAGCCCCTGTCCACGCGCCCGTAGCCCCCGCCCACGTGCCGCTAGCCCCCGTCCACGTGCCGCTAGCTCCCATCCACGCTCCGGTCACCCACTTGGAGCACACGCCGATCGACATCGGCCACGTGGCTCCACTGGCTCACATTCCACTTGTCCACTCGCCCGTCCTCACCCCAATTGTCGATGTACCTTTCCCACTGGACTACCACATGCCCTACCTCCCAGTACATGACCACGGGCCCCTGGTCTCAATCTCGGGCACTACATACGGCTCTAAAGGCCATATTCTGAAAAGGTGGGTCGCTGGACCCATCTCGTTAGATGGCAAGAAGGTGACTATCAGAACGAAGCATTAGTTAGAAGTACGCAGGTATTTTGTAAATAGCTTCGTGCGTAATTATGTAGCGACACTTGTTACATCCTCCCGACCCTAGTGTGTTCTTGCATACCCTTGACAGTGCGTGCAAAAATACGCATAGGTTTTTAAGAGGTTAAGAGTTAAACGACTTGTAAATTCGAAAATAAAAAACAAAGAAGGAAGTATTAACTGCTAACGAAACATTGTACATTATGTTACCGCTGTAAATAAATGTTTTTATGACAGAAACGAAATATTTTTATTGTAATTTCTAACCCTTTCTCTCCCTATTTACAATTTATAATATATATTACTTGTGTCAATTGACATAATTACCAAATAACATGATATAAGTAATGGAATGATAGTATATGACTAATCTTCTCCTTAACTACCCCTATATCCATGTTACACCATAGTATCTCACTTAGCTTATACATAAACATTAGTACAGCTTTAATGCGAGCGATGAAGCGTGGTGAGCAATTAAACTGTTACGTGTGTCCCGGCCGAGCGAATGACCGTGTAAAATATATGATTAGTGGAGCTTGCGACAACTCATACCCAATTAGTATTTGTCGCAATCAATTTAGAATATTTGGTCACGCAGTTTGTGCAACTGTGCCGTTTTATTCAACTGTGCGTTTGAATTTGCCGTTACACATAAATGCATAATTTATTTTATTTGTCTGGTCGTATTATAAACAGTACTTGAACCACAAGCAATTCATTTTCGTCTAGGGATACAAGCACTTTGCAATATATAAAGCTTGAAATAAAACAACTTTTACGGATAAGACTCGCGTATAATTAGGTGTTTGGCATGTTAATTATTATATAAATATAAGCGGCGGCGGGGGGAGTCCCCCCGTGACCCCGCTGTAAAGTGATCGAAACGTCGGTTTAAATAATTAACATGCCAAACACCTAATTATACGCGAGTCTTATCCGTAATAGTTGTTTTATTACAAATGTGTAGTGCTCGTGCAAATATAAGAAAACATTATATAAAAAGCTTGGTAAATTGTGACGGTAATTGTATATTCGATTTTGTTCCCATTAAATTTAATTAAGTATGTAGTTCGGATTCTCTTTTGAATTAGCGGGAAAATAGCTGTCCGGGGTTGAAAATAGGCCCTGACCTTAATTTAGGTAATGAATTTTATTCTTATTCTGGTAAAAGAAAATGTTTATGATGAATACGAATGCGAATATTAATTAATTCATTCAGATTTCTATTAGACAACTGAAGGTAAGGACAGTGATAAGTAATGGACAGCAGCGTTTCTCTTATACCAACTAGCAATATACTGTGACGTGCCTGGTAAATGGCAATAGGTTTGCCCCTAATACTAAATAAATAGGTAAGTAATGTTACTTACGGGATTATTGTCTTCGTCCACTTCGTACTCCTCTCTCTGGACCATCATCAATTTGCCACTTGCATTGATAACCTGTAACAATATTAAATTTGGTAATTATAATAAATATTTCGCCATAAAATCATTAACAACTTAAAAGAAATGGTTTTAGAAATATGAGATTTATTTTGCATCCATCGGTTTTGACAATATGTAGGTAGCATTACATACTCGTACATAGATCACGCGTTTCGCTTTCCACTTGCTACGATCCTTACATACTTCTTTCGCATCTGCCCGTATTGCACAGGATGCGAGTTCTGTTTCCGCATCAAGATTATAATTTTTCGAACTTTTTCTAACCTCAATTTTCTTTGTATAAGTGATTACGTTACTTCCTTTGGTCTAGCTAGATGATAGGTGTCTCGATCGCTTAACCTTACACGAACCCCATTCATCATTCTACTGTATTTATTCTGCGTTCATGCTTCCTCAGTGTAACAGAACAAAGAATTCAGGTCCTACAGACATTGAGCGAGCCAGACATTGGCAGACACCTTCGTCGACGCGGCCGCTCTTATTATAGTCTCCTGCGGTACGAGACACTGGGACGACAGGGACACTGCAGATGCCAGCGGGGGCGGGCGATGCGGGGAGGAGGGAAACTCGCCCCTCCCCGCATCGCACACCCCCGCCAACATCCAGAGCGCCCCTTCCCCGCCACCGTCTCATACCGCTGGAAGGTCGCGCACGAACTTGTCGCCTTGGTCGAATGCTCAGATTGCTGGGTATTGGCCAAGAGGTCCCGGGTTCGAATCCTGGTAGGGGCAAACTTTGTGATGACCACAAATGTTTGTTCCCGAGTCATGGTTGTGTATATGTTTATGTAGTATATTTTCAACATTTATATACATAATTATATTAAAAAATATGTCTGTCATCTAGTATCCACAACACAAGTGCTTAGGCTAGATGATAGGTGTGAGTGAAATAGTAGATTTTCCATCAAGTGCACAAAACGAATCATTTTTGTCCAAGACTTTTAGCAGACTGATAGTAACGTCGAGGATAAAAATGGTTTTGTGGACGAGTTAGAAACTCTACTTTTCACTTCAATTGCGAGGAAATAGAACAGTAGTTTATCATAACATGTCTTAAAATTCAAACTAAAATTAGTACAGTTTTGAATACTGAAGGAAATTGTTTTTCCCATTGATATTAGGCTTGGGTTGCAGACCTATACAGCCAAGTATTAAATTAATTTTGAAATAATAATTTTCTTAAATTAATTTAATAACCTACCGTACCTACTATAATTAAAATTTTAATATCTTTTTATGTCTTAAAAAACACATTAGGCAAATAAATTTAAGTAAATAATAAAATAAGAAATTTTATTTTTGAATTTCTTATTGTGTTTGGCTGCATGGCTTATTTTGTTTGCCTTAATATAGACACATTTATGAGTAGATACGTTAATGCTCTAGAGCACAAAATTCGATTTTGTGCAGCCTATATTCTGCACAATTAAGCACTTTCAGAGCATGAGAAGTGAAAAAATATTTATTTATTAACAGCACCGACAGTACTGCCACACTATGGACCCGGCACCAGCACGGTAAATCCATGGAATGCTAAGAGCTCGTCTCTCGTCTGGCACGCCACGTGTCTGGCTCGCTGACCCTCTAAAACTATAGTTTTAATACACTGACCAAGGAGTCTGGCGCCCGCTGCGCCGGCACCGCGGAGGCGGCGGAGGCGCGCGGCCGCGGCGCCTGCAGCCGGCACAGCGCCGCGGACACCACGCACGCCGCGTGCGACAGCGCGGACACGTCCACCGCCTGCACGCACCGCATCTCCACGCTGCCAACTGACAATGGCGCGTGCGCACTTCACAATAGGGCTCAATTCGTACTACCCCGGGGGGGAGAGTCGTGACATGAATTAAGAAAGGGGTGCGCGCACCGCATCTCCACGCTGCCAACTGTCAATGGCGCGTGCGCACTTCGCAATTAGGTTCTTTTCGTACTACCCCCGGAAGGAAGGCTTCGTGACAAGGATTGAGAAAGCATGGTTTGGTCACGTAGAAAGGATGAGTGAAAGGGAATAACAATACAGGGTGAATTTGAAATCGGTCGACAAAATTTTACAGGACATTTTAGCCGCTATAATGATCGTTATAGTAAACAATTAAAATTGTAATGAAACATTAAGTAATAAAATACAAGAACACAATTATTAGATTTATTAGTTGCAGTCGACGCACTTTGCGCGTGATTGTGCCTACAGCGCTCTACTACCTAGCCGCACGCACCCGTCCGCTTAGCAACCCGCGAATTACGAACGATTTATTAAAAAATTAAGAATTTAATTTTATTTTATTTTAAATAAATTTTATATTTAATTTTTTTTTTGTTTTATGTTTTTAATCTGTATATTTACCAGTTTCGAGTATAAGAAAAGGAAAATATTGATACTTTTTTCGTCGACTAGATTTGTTTTTAAATCTCACTAATATAATATTTGATAGCACCAGGGGGCTTACTTTGGAACTCCGAACGAACGAACGAACATCTATCCGTCTTTCTCACGCCACTGCGCGTTAAAATAAGAGCGACAAAGACGCAACGACTCGATCGAACGAAATAAACTTCTAGAGTAGCGCCTCAGAACCTCCCATAAAAATTTGTCGATTCATTTCGATTTCACCCTGTAGTAGATTAATACCAAGGGCGATAAAACAAAGAATGACATACATACATAAATCACGTCTATATCCCCGAAGGGGTAGGCAGAGGTGAACTAGCACCCACGTTTCGCTAATTATGTTGGGTCCCATGTAATAGGCGGCGAGCCCATTGCCATTTCTCGGGCACAAAAGTCGCAGTACATTTCTAGGTGGTATAAGAAGAACGGTGCTGCCAGTTCCTCATCACTGATATATCCTTAGTCGCCTTGTACGACACCCACGAAAGAGATGGGGGTGGAGACAAATGTATTTTGCTCTACCGTCACCACACGGCCCTTCTCTGTCCAGCTTAAAAAAAATAGTATTTCAATGCTCACCATTATCAATACAAGTAAGCTCGTAAATCGTAACCAGCGCGTCCGCTCCGAACACCACCAGTTGATCGTCCAGTATGTCTAACACAAACACTTGGGATTGAACCCTGACTATTTTCGCACACTTGTTGTCCAACTTCGCTTCGCGGGGGTAGAAGCGGATTTCGTCGTGGCCGTCCAGTATGCTGTAGCAGCCTGGAATGGAAGGTATAAAATCAGAATTTTTAGTGCCAAAAAAAACTTTTAGGATATTGCTGTCGGAATCGGTATTTAAATGGAAAATAAAATAATTTAAAAGGAAAAACTGAACGTTTACAATTAATTGGCAAGATTACATTTTTAAAAAGGTTGCATGGATGACAAATAGATATTAAAAGACTCGGCACGTATTTATACATACATACATACATAAATCACGCCTATATCCCCGAAGGGGTAGGCAGAGGTGAACAAGCACCCGCGTTTCGCCAATTATGTTAGGTCCCATGTAATAGGTGGCGAGCCTATTGCCATTTATCGGGCACAAAAGTCGCAGTACTTTGCTAGGTGGTAGGTATAAGAGGAACGCTGCTGCCCATTCCTCATCACTGATTTATCCTTAGTCGCCTTGTACGACATCCACGGGAGAGATTATACGTATTTATAAATTTCTTTAATTTCGCTTCCAAGTAATTTAATTTAAAATTTCAAAACTTACTCATCTAAAACGACGAAGGCGCAAGTGTAGGTTTTTTGTGGGTTAAAATCATAGATAGACCCTACAAATTAGGAAAAAAATTGACATCACAACTGTCAAATCATTGAAGTGAAGTCAAATCTTTGAGGTGTTTAAAAAAAATGATGCATGGCAAAGACATTTACTGTTAGTAATCCTACAATTCGATTTTTGGACCATTTAGTTTTAGTTTTGAAATATCTCTTAATTTAGCAAGTCATAAATTCTGAAAAAAATATTATAGTATATGACCGAAGCTCCAAGTGGTTTTTGTAATTATCGTAAATTGTTTTTTTTTAATGTTGTCAATTGATTCAATTATCGATTGATTGATGATAAATATAATAATACTGTCACACCTATCATCTAGCCCTAAGTAAGTAGCCTAAGCACTTGTGTTATGGATACTAGAGGACGGACATTCTAATATTATAATAATTATGTATATAAATGTTGAAAATATACTGTCTTCATAACACATACACAACCATGAAGGAGGAACAAATATTTGTGTTCATCACAAAATTGGCCTCTATTAGATGAACCCGGGACCTCTTGGCCAATACCCAGCGATCTAAGCATACGAGCAATCCGGCCGCCAATGATGATTCCACGATTCCACACACCTATGACGATGTACTCCCGCCACCAGAGCATGCCGCCGGTGACGACGAAGTCCTTCTCCTGGGCCTCGTTGCCGAACAGCTTCCACCGTCTGGAGGTGCAGTTGTAGTGCGCCAGGCCGGTCCGCCCGGCCACGCACACGTTCACACCCTCCTCGTCTATTGCGCTGTACTGGAAATAATTGATTTTCAAAAATAGGTACATTTTTTTTATGCTACACAGGGAACCTCTTGCCCTTCATCTCACCTGCTGGTAAGTGACGGTAAGGGCCAAAGATGGAATCGAGCTTCACCTGGAACCATCAACCACAGAGGGACTGGCTATCTTATCACAAATTGTCGGAACACAATAATGCTATTAACATTTATTATTATGGCGACAGATTTTGATAAGATGGTGGTTGTTAGCCAGGCGGACTTGAAAGTCCTACCACCAACCAAACCGAGTACAAATTTGTACCCACCTGGGGATCGAACTCTGGCTAACTCCGGTGGGTGAACCACTAGACCACGTAGGCAGAGGCCTTACCTTACGTCGCTCTTAATAAAACTAGATACACAAATCAAAACTGTTTACAGTAGGAAGAGATGTATCAACACAAACATTTCACCAGCTATGTTAGCCTAAAAACCTATTTACACCCGAAGTGGTAAGCAGAGATCTACCTCTATCGTTGGCGTGGTACGTAGAGGTTTTATAAAAAAATTAAGTTCATCAGTATCAACATTACCAGCCATCTAATTTCCCCACTACTTGGGCATCGGCGTATCCCACAGATGGAAGAATATAGTGACAATGGGCGATAACCCACCACACTAGCCTAGTGCCGATTGGTGGGTATCAACGAATACAGATGTAGGACCAACGGCTTAGCGTGCAATTCGAAGCAAGAAAGAACTCGAGACAATACATTTTTGGTCACCCATCGAATGACTCGAATAAGCAAACATTGCTTAAGTAGCGCAATCTCCACTGAGGGCGCTAGCGACTGCATCATAAAGCTCTTCAACAATAAAAGATTAATACTATAAACTTTTTTTTTTCATTTTTTTTTTTTACTAGATAAAAGTTTGAGACTTACCCTCAAAGGCCAATTGGTAGCAATATAAGTAGCCGGCAAAGGCAGAACGACCCATTGCTTCCTACACTCGTTGTCGTCCACAAACTCCCTGTATTTTGCACTGCTGTCATACTCCAAATTCTGGTCCGGTAGCCCGTTCTCCGCCTGGTAGGCATCCGACGAGGAATCTATTATGGATATCTTGGTGCGTTTCGTCAGATTATCTTCTAGGTTCACGTATAGTTTGTCGTCGCCTTGTAAGTAGAGATGCCTTTGATTGCTCTGTGGAAATCGTTCGAAACAATGTTTCAATTCGTCTTTGCGGATCTAAAACCTCTGAGATATGTGACATTTTCTGCAAAAATGGCTTTTTAACGTCTTGCTATGCAAATTATGTATTACTTTGCATATGCAACAATTATAACATTTCTGTTAAAGGTAATCTGGGGATGTAATATACCTTTATATGTCCCAAGGAGACGACAATAAATGTATGTAAAAACAACGTAAAATTAAATACAATACATACCATACTGCACAGTGTTCAACTTTTTAAACTATACTTGAATCACTTACCATGCAAGGGTTAACACTAAGAGGACTCTTCACAAAATCTAGCTGCAGCAAACTGGTATTAGTTTCTCCTTCGACTTTGACCATCCATAATTGATATCCCTCCGTGGCCCACTCCTGCAAGCAATACGGTCAAATAATTAAATGATTTTCACAATGAAAAAACGGTAAAAAAAATTTCGAAATTTTGCCCTGTACTTACATACTCAAAAATGTTACTGGCCTCTTTTATGTAATACATACATACATACATAAATGACGGCTACATCCCCGAAGGGGTAGGCAGAGGCGAACCAGAACCCACGTTTGGCCAATCATGCTAGGTCCCATGTATAGGTGGCGAGCCTATTGCCATTTATCGGACAAAAGTCACAGTACAATTGCTAGGCGGTATAAGAGGATTCTGCCCATTCCCTATCACTGATTTATCCTTAGTCGCCTTGTATGACACCCACGGGAGAGATTTGGGGTGGTCACAATAGTATTCTACTCTGCCGTCACCACACAGCACGTCCTTTACAATAATGATAATAATGACATTAGAGTGCGGTCCAGATAAGTCCGCGCGCGAGGGGTGGCGCTGCTCGGTAACATTGACACTCCTAGACAAACAAAATAGGAGACGAAATTTCAGTTCCAATTTTGACCACGCGCGGACTTATCTGGACCGCACTCTAGTTCAATAGGTGCCCAGGCACCCTAGTCACATTCCGCGACTATACTAACCAGTGAAGAGACGACGAGCGGGTTGTGCCTGGCGAGGTCCCGACTCAGGCCGTAGTCCCACGCCAGCGAGCACACGAGCAACGCGCCGAACGTGCTCCACACGGACACGCCGCCGCGCTCCCAGCTCACGCCCACCGCCCGCCCGTCCGCCGTCCACCTTTTTTTTTTATGTTAGACAGGGAAGCTCTTGCCCTTCATCTCACCTGATGGTAAGTGAGGATAAGGGCTGAAGATGGGATCGAGCTTCACCCTCAACCGCAGAGGGGCTGGCTATTTTATCACACATTGTCGGATCACAATAATGCTGTTAACATTATTATTATGGCGACAGATTTTGATACGATGGTGGTAGCTAGCCAGGCGGACTTGAAAGAAGCCCTACCACCAACCAAACCGAGCACAAATTTGTACCCCGCTGGGGATCAAACCCGGGACCTCTGGATCTTCATTCTGGTGGCCTAACCACTAGACCACGGAGGTGGTTAAACCACCTGCAGTAAATGAGTAAATAAACGGAACAGAGGGACAAATTGTCCACTGGCCGGCGAGGCGAGACTTGAAAAAACCGTGTTACAAAAACAATACCCGGCACGTAAGCTGACCTATGCGCAGCGCAAGAAAATGCATTCAGGTGTGAGGTTCTGTATGAGGTGGGACGTGTGTCTGTCTGTAACCATAGCAACGTCAGGATACCCACTTCTGCGGGTTCAAAATTTAGTTTTCCTCTTTTTTTTTTTCCTTCAAATAAACCTGCGCAGACGACCGTCATTCTGGGTCAACCTTTGAGCCGGGAACTATACGCCCATACAGCCAGTGGAGAAGCTGTCACTACTCATGTGCCTGTAGTGCGCACGCGCAGCACATACTGTCAACAACTCGTCAGGTCACCCCCTTCTCGATTCAGTCCAATGCACTGACTGAGTGTGAATGTGTAGTGCACATTTTTTAGAAACAAAATTCCAAAGGTCTCCAATTCGATCAGTTCTAGGCTACCCACATCCAGCAGCTTCCTTTACCAGGTCATTGGTCCACCTTGTGGGGTCTACTGACACAGTTTTGACGGCCGCCTTGGTCGAATGCTCAGATTGCTGGGTATTGGCCAAGAGGTCCCGGGTTCGAATCCTGGTAGGGGCAAACTTTGTGATGACCACAAATGTTTGTTTCCGAGTCATGGTTGTGTATATGTTTATGCAGTATATTTTCAACATTTATATACATAATTATATTAAAAAATATGTCCGTCATCAGTATCCATAACACAAGTGCTTAGGCTACTTACTTTGGGCTAGATGATAGGTGTTAGTGTAAAAAAATAAAAAAAATATAGTTTGTATACTGACCTCAAACATTTAACAGGCCCCGGATCTCCTGGAAAGTCTTTCGAACTGAGGACCATTGTGTGAGAGAGTTCTAGACCACCTGTGGCCTCGTCTATCGTGAACACATCTACCTGAGAACTGTGAAGTGAAGCATGTCATTAGGAAAGAGAAAAGTGAATACAATTAAAAATATATAAGCAGCCATTAATGTTTATGGATTTATTTCATAAAGTATTAAATAAGATATTAAAAAGATTGTTATCTCAAAGTCTTACTTACTTTTTTCTGCCAATTGCAATTAATCTAAACTTATGATTAACTCGGACACAAGTCGCATCATCAATACCAGGCGCCCAGATCCCTTGTACAGCCTGTGAACAACACAGTTATCAGGAACAACTTCAGAGCATTGGCAATGTCAAACAGAAAAAAAGAACTAACAACTCTAAGGAGTAATAAACTAAAACATAACACAAATTTGGCACTTTAGCACCTAGTAATACGTGCAGTTCAAACTGAACACAGAAAAATAGCATCCAACACAATTGTTACTGACTCAGTGACAAATGAATTGTAACCAGTAGCAGGAGTATTAAATTCTGCATATGATCCGAACACACTAAACTTCAATATCTTACCCTCGTATCTGTGTTCCATAATATCTGAGATGTAGAAAAGAAATTAATATTGAATTACTTATTCAAATAGAGAATGTGGAAAGAAAGACAATATGCAAAGTATTGAGGGTTTATAGAACTGTTTATACAAAAAAAAAAATGTTTCTTCTATTTAATGTTTATTTCAATTTTACTTTCTGCAGTGATACCAGTTAATAACAAAAATAAAAGATATTTCAAAGTATAAAAGAATCTTTTGAACCTCACCCAAATTCTCACTCTATCCCTTTTACATTTTTTTAAATTTTGAAACAATTTATTCACATGCCGGTGAGCAGATACATTTTTGGATATGCTACATGAGCACACCCAAATGATACATAAAGAACACACTCGTATTGGCTATTTTATTTATCCTCCATTCTCAATTCAATTGATTTTTGTATCTACCTATATGAATCATTCCACTTGTTAATAGGTATGATAAATATGAAATAATCATGAAAGGTTTGTACTTGCTTATGGGATAGTATTTTTGGGATTTAATTACATCTATCTGTAAAAATAAACAGCAAAAACCATGAAAATTTTACTATGGTGACTATTGATACACCTCTGGCTACCCCTTTGGGGATATAGGCATGATTTATGTGTGTATGTAGCATAATTATCAACAATAACAGTTTTCTGTTACAGATTTAATTACAGTTTTATTTATATGAAATAAATGCTATATTACCATACTTATTAAAATTCTTCTATTTTATAGTTTATTTAAATATTTATGTCTATAATTTTTATAAAAATCTAAATATTGAGTTAGCATACATTGGGGTCAAACTTGAGATTTGGTGCTGTGAGATAAGCTGCCCTCCCATCATTGAGTGTGATGCCAAAACCACAAACTAATGGAGAGTATTCTATGTCATTCACATGTGCATTGTCTTCTATTATAGGTTCCGCTAAAACAGAAAATGATATATTCAATGGCCTATTACTGATTTATTTAAACATATAAATGTTGTTAAATTATATTTATAATTATTAATTATAGGAAGTATAAATTGAATGACCAAAAAACACAATAGTATTTTTTGAATATTACGAGTTCTCAACAACATGAGAGTACTGAATTTATTACATTTATTTTAATTATGAATTAACTTATTTAATACATACATTTTATAAGATTTATTATGTAATAAATCTAATAATTCAATAGTTAATCTATTGTTATCTGAATTTAATAAAGTAAGTCCTTTAATAAAATAAAGTACCTTTGGACACTTGTTGATTAATGGAGAAAGGTATTCGTCCCAAATCGAGACAATAGTCTCTGTTCTGTGTGCCATCCCAACGATACCTCAGAAGATGTGCCCTTGTTGTGCACACTAAAATCTCTGTGCCTGATATGCAGCACATGCGTGTTATTTGACCATCCCATATTAACACTTCTTTAAACTGAAAATTTTATATAATAATAAATTAAAAATAACATGTAAAACCAAGGTGTATGAAATTATTTTCAATAAGTTTATTCAAACTTAAAAATATTGTACTGATCAATAAAAAATAAATAGCGATATTTACCAATATAATTTTTAATGATGGAATGATCTCCTTAACAAATAATTCAGCTGAATCGCGACGCAGGCTAGCTGTAGGCGGGTCATATTGTTGATATGCTGTTTGTTCACTTAGACCCTCCACATTGTACAAAATAAGGTGCCCTTCTGAAGTCTGCAATTAGTATTTGAGCTGTTAAATTGAATGTAGTGTACTTTGTCGGCAGTTGGGAGGAGCTCAATAGTGCAGCACTTGGCCTTCCATTGTGTAAACTAAGCAATGTACGCTATTAAGACTGGTCATTGGATCAGTGGTCCAATATTTATTATCTTGGCTACCTGTGCTTCAGAAGGCACTTTAAGCTGTTGGTTCCAGCTGCATCTGCAGTTGTTAACGCACACTGGGCCAGTATGGTGAGTTATGGCCCATTCTCCCATATTGTTCCATCCATATGGAAGCCCTGTGCCCCAGCAGTGGGGACATTTAAGGGCTAGCCGTGATGATGATACTTTGTTGTAGCATAAAAAATATAAAATTAACACATACAATACAATTAAAAAGTTTAAACATACAGAAATACATATCATGGATGAATCCGGCTTCCATTCCATTCCAATATTCACCCCTAATCTTTGGATAGATTCAACACCTCTTTTGTGATATACAATGGGAACTGAAGGCTGCAATAAAGGATATTTTTTAAAGATTTTATTAGATAACACATATTCAGAAGGTTATTATAATTGCTTATTAAACATACTTTACAAAACCAGACTGCCAAGCAATCATCACTTAGAGAAGCGAATAATATTTTGTCTCTGTTTGATACAATTTGTTTGATAATTTGATTATCAGCACCCAGATTCTTGAGAACTTTGGGCCATCCAATAGGAAAATACATTTTGATATTCAAACATTTGCTATTATTATAGCGGGGAAAATATATTTGACTAGGGTCTAGGGTTATCAATAAACGGATTGTATTAATGAATAAAGTATTCAAATTATTGTAATCTTTCTCTCATTTCGACAACAAATCAACATTTTGACATTTTATTTTGACGTTGTACTTTTTTTTTTGTTATTGTTGTTTTTTAATTCTCCCTATATTTTAGGGAAGGCAAAGAGTCTAGCCCATACAGCCAAATCTTTAGTGTATATTTAACTGTCTTATGAAATAATGAGTGGGTGAAAAGTATGAATGAAATGAATTTTACGTTAAAATATGGGTGCCACATATTTTAACGCATCTAGGGAGTGCTTGGCGCGAATTGAATGGTAACAGAGTTAATAATGGTGCTTGATGAAATGGATAAAACCACTTTTTATAGTGATCTTCACCACAACATCATGAGACTTATTTTCGATGATTCTGCATAATTGCACATCAACACGGATGCTTGAGCATCAAAATAACACCACTTTCACTGCACAAAATCCACCCTGTAACAATTTTTGAATAAGTGAAAATAAATCTGACTGACACCACGAAACGCGCCAAACACCCCCCTTATTTTTTTGTTTAAATTCTCCCTTTGTAGGGAAGACAAAGTTATAGGCAAGCCCATGTCCTATTTACTCCGAGAAGCCCATAAAACAACGATTCCTTCTTGCAATACGATATTAGAATTGCGCTGTAAAATATCACCAAAAGTATAGTGCAGTACAGTAAATGAACGATGTGAATGAATGACATTATTACATAAAATAAATGAATTTTACATTAAAATATGGGTGTCACACATTTTATTGGAGTGCTTGGCGCGAATATAATTTATGGTAACTTGTACATGAGGTGATAAAAACCACTATAAAATTCTCAACATCAAGCACTATCACAAAATTATTTTTAATGATTCTTTGCACATCAAGACGGATGCTTGTGCATCAACATAACACCACTTTCACTGCACAAAGTCCACTCTGAATCAATTTTTGAATTAAAATCTGAATGACACCGTATATTCTTCCATCGATAGGGAAGGCCCGTGCCCCAGCAGTGGGGACATTAAAGGGCTAGTCAAAGAGAATACAATACTACGTGGGCTAGTGATGATGATGATGACTATCCGTAGTATTATTGTCCTCTATGATGATGACACCGTTGAATGCAAAGAGTATATAATACACTACGTTTATTGAAATGCGCCAAACACTCCTCTTCTTTAATAAATTCTTCCATATTACAGGGAAAACAAAAGTTTCTTAGCCCATACAGCCATATCATTTTGTTTTTAACTATAATCGATGATTTTGATTACATACATCTTGGCAGAATGGGACAAAAACATTTGCCTAATTAAACGAAAATGTATTCAAGAAAGTTCCAAAAGGACTAGTTTCCAGGAATGTTATACCTATTTAAAAAAATAATAATATAATAGCACAGATTTTTGGAGAGTGTTTGGCGCGTTTCGCAAAAATTGCCTCAGAGTGGATTTTGTGCAGTAAAAGTGGTGTTATTTTGATGCACAAGCAACCGTGTTGATGTGCAATTATGCAGAATCATTGAAAATAAGTTAATAAAAAGTGGTTTTGTCTACCTCCAGGGACGGTCATGAACTCTGTTACCATCAAATTCGCGCCACTCCCTTGATGCGTTAAAATGTGTGACACCCATATTTTAACGTAAAATTCATTTCATTCATGCATTTCACCCACTCATTATTTCATAAGACTACAGATAAAATATACACTAAAGATTTGGTTGTATGGGCTAGACCCTTTGTCTTCCCTAAAATTTAGGGAGAATTAAAAAAAAAGCACAGAATTTTTGGTGAATTGATGCTGCTTATAATAACATTGCCGAATAGAATTTTTGTGGTATTTTGAAAATTACCCTAAACGCTTTTACTGTGCATTTAGTTTTATTTGTGTTATAATGTTATGGTGCGTCGAGTTTAGTCGAGAAATGGATACGTAAAACATGTCACAGGAAATTGATTTGAATACGAACAACCTCTGTACAACTGAAGACGCCTTTGAACAATTCCAAGCAGTTTCAATGTATGAAGAAAATGAAATTCTGACCCTAACTGAAATAGTGCCTCCACCACCAAAGCCACAAGACCTTTCTGAGGTTGTGAACGATATACCGTATGAACAAGAGGTTGTCTTAGAATCGCAGTTAGAGGAGCAAGTTTGTGAAGTAAATAGTACAATAGAGTCTATTTCCGAAGAAATTAAACCATCTGTAGATAGATTGCAAGTTAATGAATCTCCTGCCGAAAACAGAGAAGCTTTATCGTCTGAGCCATGCAAACCAAAAAGGGGAAGAAAAAAGAAAACACAGGATATCAATTTGAAATCTGATGTCTTCCTTCCACCCATCGAAAATAATGAGCCCAATATCTCTTCGATTGATTCTGTACCAAACAGCCAGCTTACAAGTCCAATACAAATAATAAAAAAACGTGGTAGGCCTAGGAAATCTCAAACACTTGATAGTGAAGGTAAGGATACTATATCAAATTACAACAAAGACAATAATACTTCAATTGAGCCAACTAAGCGTAATATAAGGCATCAATCTCCTAACACAAATTCAATAAATAACAGCCCTATTAAGGAATCTCCATGTAAGAAACGTGGACGAAAAAGCACATCCTCTACAAGGCATATTAGTTCAGATAACTCCGATCTTCCTGTGAATGCAAACAAGCCTAAGAAGAGAGGTAGACCAAAAAAAGTTTTACCCCCACAGAATTTGACTGAAGTAAAGCCAGATGTTGTTCCAGAAATAGTTATTTCAAAAGAACCTTCTTCGGTGAATCCTGAACCTGTAAAAATGTTTTCCGCTGATAAAGTTAAACCTAAAAAATTAAGTACAGAAATAAAGTCTGATGATGATAAAATATATGATGTAGACGATGAAGCTGATAATATCTCATTAAGTAAATTAAAACAGACTTATATTTCAGTTTCTGATGTTACAAATAATGAATGTGGTAAAAGTGATGAAACTGAAGACATAAAAAATAAAAATCCAGATTATTTTAAAACAGAAGGAAGTGACCTCATCAAAAACAATGACATTAGCTGTACTAAAAATGACGCAACTGATAACAAAACTGAAGAACCTGAAATACAAGAAATATCCAAAGAAATTGGAAATGATGTTGAATGTATTTTAGAAGATCAACCTAAAAGAAATTCTAAAATGCCTACAATAACAGATTTTGAGTATAATATTGTTGGTAATGAAAAAAAAGATAATTTCATTAATGTAGATGAAACCGAGAGACCTGAAGAATCTTTATTAGTTGAAGATATGTCGAAGAGACCTAGTCGCAAAAGAGCTAGGCAAGCTATGCATTATGACGAAGAATCAGATGAAGATCCCTATGCAAATATGGATTCATCAGAAGATGAAGAACCCAAATCAAGTAAAAAATATAAAAAGTATTACTCTGATGATGAGTATGTCCCAGGTGGTTTAAAATGCGGAAACACAAGTTCGTCTGATGTATCAGATATAGATGAAGGAATCAATGACCTTTTAAAGCAAAGGAGAAAAAAGAAATGTTTTGATCCTGATAAAAGTCCTAAGAAACGAGGTAGGAAGCCCAAAAAAGTTAAAGATATTTTAGAGTGCACATTGTCACCAGAAGTTGAAACAGTGCCACCAATTTCAGGTGGGACGGAAGATGATGATATTGAAATTTGTTTACAATCTTCTGTTATTAAGGCCAATGAAGATACAACTCCCAAAAAGGGTTGGGAAGATTGTAATGAATTTAAAAGTTTCATAGCAAAGAAAATTCAGGGCACTGATATAAAAATTACAAAATCAACCACAGTTCAGCCTTTAGAGATTCCTGTTATAGACCCTAACTTGGCCAGAAAACCTGTTGAAGTATCTACCCAAACTACAATGATAAAAACTCATTCTATTGAAGTTCAAACTATAGGCCCTCATGAAGCTCCTATGAAAGAAAATGTTCCTTTGACAGCAGAAGTGTCTGAAAAAGCTTGTGAATTTTTGAAAGGCATTGTAAAAACCACAGCAGAGTTGGGTGAATTAATGACACAAAAATCGGAAGATTTTATCAAAAAGAAAATAAAATCCAGCCATGTAACTGATACTTTTAAAATGGATTATTGTGTCCGTAAATCTTTTCTGTTATTTAAGTTGGCTAAACATAACTTACAGCAAATGGAAGAAGATTTATCTAAACAATATGATGAATTTCTCAACAGCAATAATCTAATACAATATAGAGAAAAGCCTAAAGTGTTAGTTGCTTCAACTAAATCCCAAGAAAGTGACAGTGATTGTGAAATAATTGAAGATCCCGTTATTGAAAACCCAAAAGTTGAGAAAATTAAACCTAAGTTCAATCCAAAAACTGTATTCCTCAATAAAGAGCTGTCTATTAAAATTGCTAAAAAACCATCTGCTGATAAAAATCTCAAAATTAGGGATCCACATACAGTGTGGATAAATGACTCTGTATTGGTCAAGAAAGTCAAACAAACGCAGTCTTTTTTAGCCCAGGACAGCCGAAACAAAAAACCTCCTGATTATGTAACTATTGAAATGGTATCAAATTTCTTTAAGGACTATTATCGTCAGCAAGCAATAAATACTTGTGCTCCATTTCTGAGATTTGATTGGTTAACATTGAAAGAGAAATTAGAATGTTGGTACTTTTTGACTAAACCAGACGATTTCCCTTCAAGTCACTTGTCTACTGAAATACCTAGCAGTAGCAGTTTACTTACTGACACTGACACTATTGTTACTGAAGGAAGAAATAAAATATGTGAACATACAAGTTCAAAGTTAAAAAAACGAAATCCACAGTCTTTATTCCTTTTGAGCATACATATACTACAAAAGCACCTATATTTAAAAAAAACATGCAAAAATATGACCGAATCTAATAATCAAACGTCCAATCAGAAGTACTCTCCTCATTCACTGCATCACTTATGTGTAAATAGTATTAAATTAATTTTAGATAAAAGTAATTCTATTGCACAAAAGGTTGAATGTTTTTCAAACCCTCTTCCATTGAAGACATTATGTTTACAAAGAATAAATATGCATCAAGTATCTAGTGTTTCAAGAATTGAACAACATGGTTCATCTCCTCACAATATTGCCAAAATGTGTTTAAAAAGAAAAAAATATGCAAAGCCTCTGCCCTTAGCCACTTTATGTTTGAGAACAATAAATAACACTGTACACAAAGTTGAAAACGATAACGTCGTATCATTAAAATCGTTATGTTTGAAAATAGTAAATAATAAGTTTCTTAGTACTCCTGTACTGGAAGAAAAGAATTTTAACTGTACGGAACAGTTGCAACAGAACTGGCAAAACGAAGATTTTACAATGGGAAATGTATTAGTTGAATCAGTTATTTCAATGCATGTAGTTGATTCGTTATTTTCGCTTTGTTTTAGATTTATCCAATCTAAATTCAAAGAAGCTGTGATATATAATTCCACACCTGATCATGGTTTGGCAAAACCCATTACTTGTTATATCCCAAACACATTGATGGATATAACATACAGGAAAATTTTCCATCTAATTTTTGAAAATAGATGGAAAATGCCACTAACCAATCCAAATAAGAAAATTAACAAAATTAAAACATTATCTGATATGTGTGTCCAAGTAGTAACTAAATACTTTTCGAATAATGAAGTACAATGTTCTGAGGATTGTCTTACTATCAACTCAGTCAATACATTAACTGAAGAAGCTTTTTTGAACATTGAGCAATCAAATGATAATTTGGATTATTATGCTTCTGATGATAATGATTTCTATGAAGGTGAAACAGATTTCCCTGCATATTTTGATGAAGATGAAAATGCAGAGGACAATAATTGGATATCTCAAGTACAAATGAAGGAGTTACGATCTTGCTATGTTTCGAATTCACTTGAGGTTGAGAAACATGCAAATGAAAATAATTTGGCAAAAGGTCATGAATCAATGATAAGTAAAATTAAAATTGAACCAGAAGATGATTCTGATCTTGTTGACACGTCTATTGTTAAAACAGAAACTGTAACTAATTTTGATGATAATATGACTATTATACCAGATAGTGTTATAACAAAATCTGAAATAATTGATCATTGTGCTTCAGAAGATGTTCACAGAAGAGACAATAGCTATGATGTTGAATCATTTGAATCATTTGTTCGGTCAAATAAAATAATGTATTCTCTAAATCAAAATGAAAGTTTGGTTACCCATGAGTTGCCAAGAATACGAAGGCAATATGAACCTGACTCTGATACTGAAAATGACATGGGAATGAGTCTTTTGGTTCCTCAGACATATGAACCAATGGACATTCAAAACGCGAAAGGTAGTTTGATGGAAAGCAGTGGCGATGAAAGTGATACTAATAAAAAAAACAATTCAACTAAAAAGAAAGATAAACGCAGACCTAAATATAAAAAGACTGATCCAAAATTAGATAAACAAGAACCAATAAAAGACACTTTGAAGGAGAAATCTCTTATTGCTACTGAGGTTACATTGTTGACGAGACGAATGCGTGATAAAATTAGACAAGAAGAAAAAAAGGTTAAATCGTCTGATTCTGAAAATGAAGACGTACCACTAGCGACACGAAAAACTAATTTGTCAAAAAAAAGTAATGAGAATATTACGAACATTAACAAGACCAAGTCAAAAAATAAAAATGATAATGAAATACAATGTAATAATGTTGATTCAACAGAGCAAATAAATGAAAACTCACATAAAAGTTGCGACTCCCCAGATCTTTCTAGTGAAAAATTTCCAGGGTTTAGCAAATCGGATCGTAATGATATTTCTAACTATCACAAATATCTTAAGTTCATATCAGAGTCATTAGAATCAACAACATCAACTGACAATGCACAGGAGAATGCAATTGGTTTTGATAAGGAAAATCTGCCTATTATAGACCCACAAGAACCAATTGAGTTACTTGAGTGTCAACCTACAATGCCAATATTTGATGAAGAAAAAAATGACAAATCTTCAGAAATAATATATCTCAGAAGAAATAACATATCTCTGAAAAAAATCAAAACTTTGACAGCTGAAAATGACACAAAATCTTATATTGAACGACATGGGTGGAATTGTTACCCAGTAAATTGCAACGATATGAAATTATATCAATATGCACAGATTATATTGGAAAAACTACCTGAATCTTTTGTAGACATATACTTCAAGTTTCAAAATATTACTAATAAAAATGAAGATGATGTAGAAGTTGAAAGGTAATTCTAATCAAATATAAGAATTTATATTTCTTTAAGATGCAAAGCATGTCTGATGTGATGAAAATAATACTTGGGATATCAATAGGTTCAACCTCTATGAAAGTTAATGGTATAGTATGGCTTTTTTTTACTTATTGTTATATTTTTTGTAGGCTTACAAACTTACAGTCTTTGAATAGAGCTGCAAAAGATGGCAATATTAGATTCTTAGGCAAAAGGAACACAAGCCAAAAGTCTGATGAAAATACGGTAAAGGAATATAGCATTAGTACCACTATATCAGCTTGTGCTAATGACTCCTCCAATGAATTAACACCATCAGAAGATGAAGGTGAAAATGGTGCATACGATTTACCTTTACCCGTGAGTATCTATTAGTTTTATTTTCATCATTTATAATATGAAAGTTTAATTAAAAAACTAATAATAATATTTTTTCTTGTTAAGTTGAGCAATTTATTTAAATTTAAATGGATATAAGAATTTTTTATTTAAATATGTTTTACCTATCCAGGCTCAAGAATCGGCTTCTGAAAACAATAGAGCGAAAAATGATCTCATGGATGAAAATGGGAGTGAAGAAGATGATAATGAACTAATTATTAAAACAGAACCAGCCGATGTTCACTCAGTGGTAAACATACCAGTGGGGAACTGCAAACCTTGCCCTAAATCTAAGAAGAAATTCCAAGAAATTATTGATAGTAAATCTCTAATGTTAACAGCTGACAAAATGATGAATAAGGAACTGAATTTATTGCATGCACCTGTAACAATCAATGAAGAAAAACCAATTGCGCCATTAAAAGGCCCTCTTACCAGGAATAAAACCGTAAGTAGCATCTTTTAATTTTTTACTTCATATCAAGTTGGAGGTAATTTTCGATATTTTTAACTTAATTTTAAGTCTAGTAGAATTCATTCGAATTTTATGTTTAATACCGCTGCAATTCTTATAGAAGTCTCCTAAATTTGTTGATGAAGGGTTTTTTTTAAAAGCCCAAAACATTTTATCATTTATATGTATTTTATTGAGACTGACATTACAGGTATGTCCTTAACACATTTTGTGAATACGAACATATTTTTCGTGATTTTAACTTTTTATAGTAAGTCACTCTCAAGTGTCACTCCTCAAAATCAGATGCCGACATTTCCTCCGTCGGCAAATTCCGTTACCGATTCCATATTTCGAATTTTTTTTTCCAGAAACATATTCAAAGCTCTAAGCCATCTACAGACACAAAGGCCATTAAAACAGAAGAGGATTCCTCATCAGAAGAAGAAAAGCAGTGGTTTACTATAAAGGAGAAGCTTCTTAAAAGAATGATCAACAAAAAGGACACTACTCGGTATGTCTTAGTTAAATATCTATATCGGTAATGGATGTTATGTTTATTAAGGCGGCCGCCTTGGTCGAATGCTCAGATTGCTAGGTATTGGCCAACAGGTCCCGGGTTCGAATCATGGTTGGGGCAAATTTTGTGATGAAAACAAATATTTGTTCCCAAGTCATGGTTGTGTATGTGTATGTAGTATATTTTCAACATTTATATAGGTACGTAATTATTATAATATTAAAATTATGTCCGTCATCTAGTATCCATAACACAAGTGCTTAGGCTACTTAATTTGTGCTAGATGATTGGTGTGAGTGTAAAAAATATTTATTATTTATATTATATGGCGCTCGCCCACGGTCACTTTTAGTAGCGATGCTGTCGCGCGTTCGCATCGATACAATCGCGATGTTGTATCGCTGTGCAAATGCGACAAACGAGCGTTAGTAGCGATGCAATCGCGCGATAACGAAACGCGCGACAGCATTGCCGTCAATCGGTCTCTTGACATGATCCTTTTCATCCCTTTTCTGTACATTCATTAATCACTAGCACCTTTCCGGTGTGATGGATGATATGAATTAAAAGGGAGTGGATGGATTTATGAAGTCTAGCTAGTCTAGTCTAGATAAAAAATCGTACATACTGCGCCGCTCTGAGATAAACTGAGAACTGGGGCCTTACCACCAACTCTAAACGCGACTCAATTTCCACTGTTAAAGTGAGACAACGCTATAAGCCGAGTAGAGCGCCGTCCCGTTTTGTCATCCGCGTTTGGATCGCACTAATACTTCATGGTACGGCCACTGGGCAGTTAACAGTACTGGGTGCGTAGACAAGTGGGCAACGATACAAAGTTTGTAAAAAATGTAAACAACTCTTACATTTGACATGACGGTCGCCATGTTGATTTCTCTGTAAAGCCGGGTCTCCTGCGCCGTGTTATCGTGTTTGCTAACACGATAAAAGTGTTATCCATTCGTCGCGGGGAACACCTTTGTGTTAGCCCACGCCCCTATCGGTTAGCAAACACGATAGACCCGGCGTAATACGTCAGTTTCATGTGTTTATTCTATTCGTTCGAATATATTTCGTTCGAATTACGTAATGTGAAGAGATGAAAGCTATGTGGGCAGAAGAATGTTAGGTATGAACGTTGAAGGACGTAAAAGGAGAGGAAGACCAAAGAAGAGATGAATGGATAGTGTGAAGGGGGATAATAATTATGATAGCGAGAGGAGTGGATGAGAATTTGGTGAAACACAAACACGATATGATATAGCCAGTTATCACGTTGAACTAACAAATATCACTGGATTTTCGACAGTTCAAAGCGATAAATGGCTATATCTTTATGACATGGCCTTAGAGGCTTATTCAATTATACAATTCAGGCTTATTCAAGTGTCAAAATCCGATGATTTTTGACTGTTCAACGCGATAAGTAGCTTTATCATATCGTGTTTCGGTGGTCATACCAGCCGGGCAGGTTGCATATTTTTAGATCATGACGACAAAGACGAGCAGAAATAAAGGCAGTGATGATGAAATTTTTGTTTTTATAGAGAAGATGACGCGAAGCGGGCTAAGCTTGTCAGCGAGTTCATCGAGCGACGCGGCGAAGTCATAGAAAACTATTTGCAACGTCGCCAGTCATCCCGAGGACGTCGCTCCAAAAAGAAAATGCTGGAGAGACAAAAACAACTGAAGTATAATTATTATTTTGTTTTAACATTTGAAAGCCACTAATGCTGGATTCGTATATTAGGTTGGGGAAAAAGTCTTTTCGCATTATAGTATGTATAAACTTGTAATAAAATCTCTTTGGCTATACTATTTGTATCTGGCTGGTTTTGGTATCATTGAAAGTTTAAATTTTAAAGAACATAATTCCAAATTCAAATTAGGAAAATGTGTGATTTTCATTTGTTTTTCGTACCGCCAAGATGAGTGAATTTAATGAAGAAATTCCATACATTTTAAAATTTTACTACAAAAAAGGTAAAAATGCAACGCAAGCCGCGAAAAAAATTTGCGATGTTTATGGACCTAGTGCAGTGTCTGTAAGAGTAGCACAAATTTGGTTTAAGCGTTTTCAATCCGGAAATTTTGATGTCAAAGATGCACGTCGCTCTGGTCGCCCTATTACAGATAAAATGGATGCCATTTTTGAAAAAGTGGAGCAAGATCGGCATGTCAGTAGTTACGACGTAGCTGAAGAACTGGGAATTGACCACAAAACAGTTTTGGCGCATTTGAAAAAAACTGGGTACACAAAAAAGCTCGACATTTGGGTACCTCACGAGCTCACTGAAAGAAACCTAATGAACCGTGTACTCATTTGTGATTCTTTATTACGACATAATGAAACCGAACCATTTTTGAAGAAGCTGATAACTGGTGATGAAAAGTGGATCACGTACGACAAGAACGTGCGAAAAAGGTCGTGGTCAAAGGCCGGTCAGGCTTCACAGACTGTGGCGAAACCCGGGTTAACTCGCATCAAGAAGGGCATTATTCATTATGAGCTGTTACCACCAGGCAGGACCATCGATTCTGAACTCTACTGCGAACAACTGATGAGATTAAAGCAAGAAGTTGAGAGAAAGCGGCCGGAATTAATCAACAGAAGGGGTGTGGTTTTTCATCATGATAACGCTAGACCTCACACATCTTTAGCCACTCAGCAAAAATTAAGAGAGTTTGGCTGGGAGGTGTTAATGCATCCGCCGTATAGTCCTGACCTTGCACCTTCAGATTTCCACCTGTTTCGGTCTCTTCAGAATTCTTTAGGCAGTGTCAGGTTGACATCACGAGAGGACTGCCAAAACCACTTGTCGCGGTATTTTGACCAGAAGTCCCAAAATTTCTATAGCAATGGGATCAAGTCCCTACCTACAAGATGGCAAAAAGTTATCGAACAAAAGGGTACCTACATACTTTAGTTAAATGTAAATAAACTATATTAAAAAATGTTTTGAATTTTCTTAAAAAATGCGAAGAAACTTTTTCCCCAACCTATTAAAACAGTTTGCCGTCTGGTGACGGCAGAGCAGAATACAATTGTCACCACCCCCATCTCTTCCGTGGGGCAACTAAGGGTTAAGACAGTGATGAGTAATGGGCATCAGCATTCCTCTCATACCACCTAGCAATAGAATACGATTTATGCGCCCGATATATGGCAATAGGCTCGCCACCTATTACGTGGGAGCTGTCTTAACTGGTGAAAAGTGGGTGTTAATTCACCTATACCTACCCCTTCGGGGATGTAGGCGTGATTTATGTATGTTCCTTAACTTTGTTTTCTAATAGACCACTTTCAAAATTTTGTTGGTTCCGGTAGACCCACCTGCACCTACATTGCGACCTTTTTCCCAAAACACGACAAAAAATGTGAAGACCAGATGTAACTAATTTCCGTTGCGGTTTTTATCGGCCTATATTGATAGGTGAAGTCAACCTACCTTCCTACCTACCAACCTACCCTTAACCGACCTTCTATGCTGGCCTGGGAGCGAACAAATAACGTAGAATAGGCCAGCCCCAACTCATCCCATGGGTGTCGTAAAAGTCGACTAAGGGAGATTGCCCGGTGTAGACCAATAAGCACCTTGGGGCACCCGAATGGTGGAGGGCAAACCACCAACAACAGCGTACCCAAAGAGGGTTGGTGTCAGGCAGGCGGCCGGCTGTAGAACCTAAGCCAAAACCTTGAGCAGTATGGATTGGAATGTTGTCATTCTAATCACTCTCTCCGTTCATGGGTCTCTCGACATGGTCCGTTCCGTCTCTTTTCAATACATTCATTCATCACTAGCACCTTTACGGTGGGATGGATGATATGAATCAAAAGGGAGTGGATGGCTTGATGACATCTGACATATGAATGGAAGAGGAAACATACTGCGCCGACCCCAGATAGACTGGGAACAGGGCAGGAAGAAGAAGATTGATAGGTGAAGTCAAGCCAACACTTTAGTTCTTCACTATCGAAACTAGATCAATTTTCGTGACCCCCTTTTTTGTCACGCCAACATAGACCCCCGTCGAGTTGCCGTGGACCCTCAGGGGTCTACCTGGGCCCTTGGGGGGTCCACCTGCACCCCTGGATGAAAGATAATAATTATGCTGATCAATATAATTTAAGCCGTGGTAATTTTTTTGATGGAAATTAAATTATTGTTGACATAATTATTAACAATATGCCAGATGGGATAACTCGGGGGGATAAGCTTGTATTATTGTAACTACAGTAACTATTACTTCACACACAGAGTTCTTACCCGCGAACTATTCGGCGATGCTGCCAACGATCCGTCGCACCAAGGCAAATCCAGATACAACAAAAATTCCAACTTCAAAGGAAGACGAAATATCAGAAAAGTATAAAAATGAATATTTATAAAAATATTTTAAAATCATGAGTAATTTTCTTGAGTGTTTTTTTAAATGTCTTGTTGATTACAGGTTATTGATAAGAAATCGCTGGCAAAAAGCACTGTAATGGCCAATATGGAAGAATTCGAGAGGAAACGCAGACTTAATACGAGACAAGCTAAATTGGTAAGTTTTTTTAATTATAACTTGTGTAGTATTATTACTTATACTATGCAGGGCATCCCACAGCTAGACACATGAAGGGAAAGTATCTTAAATATTGTAGATAGACAATTTTAATGTAAGGAAACTTGATTTTTAGTTAAAAAACTATTTTATCTGAATTATTTATTTTTTTAATAATTGCCTGTCTGAACCTGGAATAGAACCGTAAAAATTTTTCGTTTCAAATTCAATGTCTAACTTTTAAGTTTATTTTTTGAAATAAAAGATTTTTTACGATTGAGCCTTTTGATAGGTATCGGAAAATTACTGTTGTTTTTTACCAATTGACGCGAGAATCGAATTCTCAATTCATACGGACGATTATTCAAAAATCTTTGAATGCAATTAAAATTGTTTTTATAATTAAAACGAAGTCTCCTTTCAGTAGAATTGTCTATCTACAATATTTAGGGCCTGTTTCACAATCAACGGGTAAGTTCTCATTGAACTTGGCAGTTCAATTTTCATAAATTTCATATCACAGCTGTCAAATGATCTGCCAAGTAAGCATTCCAGAAGTTACCCGTCGATTGTGAAACAAGCCCCTAAGATACTTCCCTTTATGTGGGATAGCCATTGGATGCCTTGTAGGTATAGTCTTCGGTATGGATTTAAAAAACGTCACCTTCTATTTTGTAGAGGGAGTTGCTAGGTTGCGAGGACGGTGTGAACGTGCTAGTCATCAACGACGAAGTTTGTCTGGAGTACGACTTCGAGCAGCGGCGGCCAGTCGTCACCATACACTCGTTCTTCACCAAAGTCATGAAAGCTCACCAGGTCAGATAATCAAGACAGCAGATCGCTCATTTCGAATGAATTTTGTCTTTACACTTTTTCGACTTATTCCACTAAAAATAAAATTTAACTTATTTTTAACCCTTTACCTCCGAATATAGAAACGCTACTCAAATTTTGGGGACTGCTTATCAAGTTAAGTGGACAGTACCTGTCAGAATTTGTATGGAAAAACGTAAATTTTGACAATAATTAAATGTTAAGCAGGTCTCAAACTTTGATTAGCGTTTCTGTATTCAGGGGTTAGGTAATCAAAATCATGTTTTAATATTGTTTGTTTAAAAATACCGCTAAAACGTCCCGTTATGAATCTGACAGAGCGTGACGCCATTAGGTGGTAAACCTACTCGTTTCATTCATGATTGCCCACAAATCACGTCATGCACTGTGATCAATGTTTCAGTACAGATTAAAAATATTGTAAATATCAAAATTTTATATCTTCATATAAAAATATTAAAAATGTATTATAGTGAATTATTATTTGATAAATAATCGTGAAACAGAATATTTCTTTTAATTAAGTAAATTTTAGATTTTAATCTGATTACTGTCTGATCCTGTTTTGGCGAAACGTGGATGTTAGTCAACCTTCTTCCTGTGCGTTTTGTAGTACGAAGGAGTGAAATTTATGTGGGACGCGTGCTTCGAGAGCCTCGACATGGTGGAATCCGGTCATGGCGGCGGCGGATGCATCCTCGCGCACTGCATGGGGCTCGGCAAGACTCTGCAAGTCTTAGCATTGCTACACACGGTACGTGCCTCACTGACGTGGCTCATCTCTTTCTTATAAACCTAGCAGAAAGGCTATTTTTTTTGACGGGGTGGAATTACTCTATCGCACCATACCAGCCGCTAGCTAGGCGACTGACGTGTGTGGAACTCGCCTGGCTATCTACAGTCGGCAATACGCCGCTAAACCAATTCACCAGTCTCCCCTCAGGGCTGACAGAAAGGCCTACAGAGGGATACTATATACGACGATTCAACATTCTAGCCTTACGGCCGGTAAATAACCACGGTATAAGCCTTGAGTAGTTCTCATTTTATTTTCTTTGTAATATTTTTCTAACGTTTTAGTTGGCCGAAAGGTATAGGCATCTGTCAGAATCGCAGAGGTCGCAGGTTCGATTCCCGCATTAAGCAAGACTATATAATTTTTGGAACTTTTTCTGACCACAATATTCTTTGTATATTTCTAACATTTATAAAATATGTGAAATAAACATCAAATCACGATACATTAACCCCCGAATACAGAAACGCTACTAAAATGTTGAGCACTGCTTATAAATTTAAGTGGACAATACCTGTCAGGATTTGTATGGAAAAACGTCATTTTTGACAATACCTCAATGTTAAGCAGGACTCAAACTTTGAGTAGCGTTTCTGTATTCGGGGGTAACTGAAGCCTTTTTTTAGGTGCTAACTCACCCTCGTGTGGGCATGCGGCGTGTTCTCGTGTGCTGCCCCCTGTCGACAGTGCTCAATTGGGTCGATGAGATCCACAAGTGGATAGGTCCAGTCACTGACAAGATCAAGGTGAGATGAAATAAAAGAAAGATTTCTTTATTAACCAATTTTTGTATGAAGCTTTGTATAAATATTTTGTGACGTTAGAGACCCGAATCGGGGAGTTTTTTTAACATGTGTATAATTTACCATCTTCCCGCAACAGTGCTCCCTCAGAGGGTATAGGTGTCTGGCATCATGTGGGTAGGTGCTTGTCATCATTCGAGACATGACATTATGTATTCGAAATGCATGGTGTTAAGACTTATTTTTGCAAGATCCGTATTTTTGATTTGGTGTCTTTTAAATTTCAGACGCGATTACTAATCAAATCGTTAAGCAGTATGTAACTAAACATCCAAAACCGACACCTAATAATTTCGAAGCATGTTATTAAGAAGGATGTTATCAAAACCACTTTGGATTTAATGGCCCCTGTTGTTTGTTTAATATGACTTGACTTATATGGCACTATTATTATGTATATAATATTTTTTACTCAAATTACAAGCCTACAAAATTAAGGAGGAGACTACAGGTACTGGGAATATAAAATTACTTGTAAAAGTAAATTTCTGGAGCATATAATATATAGGTGTGCCGTGTGGTGACGGCAGAGTAGAATACAATTGTCACCACCCCAAATCTCTCCCGTGGGTGTCGTACAAGGCGACTAAGGATAAATCAGCGATGAGGAATGGGCAGCAGCGTTCGTCTTATATCACCTAACAATAGTACTGCGACTTTTGTGCCCAATAAATGGCAATAGGCTCGCCACCTATTACATAGGACCTAACATAATTGGCGGAACGTGGGTGCTAGTTCACCTCTGCCTACCCCTTCGGGCATATAGGCGTGATTTATGTATGTATGTATAATATATAAATGTAGACAATATTCAGTTTTAACAATTATGTATTTAATTCCTCTGTATTTATGGTTAAATCTTAATAAGATGTCAAAATGTGCCAGGCGGAATTCGTCTTTACGGAATCCACTCGACTGTTTATTGTAATTTTAAAAATGCTATTCATCATCATCACCACCCCTTTATCCCCACTGTTGGGCACGGGCCTTCCCTATAGATGGAAGAATATAGGGAGATGGGTCATAACCCATCACGCTGGCATAATGCAGGTTGGTGGGTATTAACGACTGCAGATTCAGCTGGGACTAACGGCTGAACGTGGCGCCCGAAGGTAAAATTACGGTAAAACTCGAGATAATAAATTTTTGGTCACCCATCCAATCGCAAGCGGGCTATGAAATGCTAATGCCCCCTAATTTATGATTTCCTCTCTAAGGTGTTCGAGCTTTCTAAACTAAAGAAAACATACGAACGTGCGTACCAACTAGAGGACTGGTACAATGGAGGTGGCATATTTATCATAGGATATGAACTCTTCAGAAGCTTAACTACCCTTGACCCTTATCTCGACGACGTAAGGCCGACTATCATAAATAAAATTCGTACAGCGCTACTTGACCCAGGTCCAGATATTATTATTTGCGACGAGGGTCACTTACTGAAGAATGACTGCTCTGTGCTGTCTGTTGCCATGAGTCGCGTGGTCACCAAACGCAGAATAGTACTGACCGGAACTCCCATGCAAAACAATCTCAGAGAATATTACTGCATGGTCAATTTTATCAAGCCTAATTTGCTTGGAACATACAATGAGTACTCAAACAGGTATGTGGACGATTTTTTTACTGTTATCAAATCAATTATTTGTTCATTTAGAAAAGGCTTCCCAACTAAATACATTATATGTTAACTTTTTTCACGTTTCGAGACGATATTTTTAAAGTATAATAACATACTATGAAGGTATTCATTGCAACATCTTAATGATCTTACGTTAATACTGTCATCGCCACAGCATACAAAACACCTAAGACTTTCCCACCCCGTGATTGCTAGGTATAGCAGTTTGCGCCGTTTTTAACCGACGAAAAACCGAAGGAGGTTACTCAATTCGTACCCGTATGTTTTTTTTTACTTATAAACATTGTTGACTGCAGATTTGAAAACCCCATAATGAACGGACAGCACAGAGACTCCATAGAGGAGGACACCAAACTAATGAAAGCTCGGACACACATTCTGCACAAAGTCCTCGAAGGTTGCCTCCAGCGGCAAGAGGCTTCGGTGCTCTACCCGTACTTGCCAAAAAAGCATGAATACACAGTCTTCATATCGCTGACCAAGTGCCAGTGGGACCTGTACAAGCACTACATGCAGAACTATGCGAACAAACAGAGCAACAAGAGCGTCCTCAAGGATTTCCACATTCTTCAGAAGATATGGTCCCACCCCCAGGTTCTTCACAATTTTCAAACCAGGGCGCTGGATGTCACCAAAAATAAGGTTAAACGTAAGTATTTTTGAATGATTGTGTTGAAGTTATCTTTTGAAATTGCCGCGTTCGTAAATTTTAAACTCGTTTGTGACGTTTCGTGACGATGTCGCCACTTGCATACTGCTTTACTAAGTGAAAACACAGTGTCTGTCTACCTTCCAATAAGATTGAGTTTACAAATAAACTGGTTTAATGTTTCTACTGCTGGGGCACAAGCCTTTCCTATTAATGGAAGAATAAATAGAGAGAATCAAATGGATATTCGACCTCTGTGCATGGTAGGGGGCAGGCTGTAACGCCTAAGCCAAAAAATTGCCAGTATGGATTTAAATATTGTAATCCCAATCACTCTTTTCTTTCATCTGTTTCTCGTCATTGTCTATTCCACCAATTTTCCATGCATTTTATTACTAGCAACTTTGTAGTATGATGGATGATCGAAAGGGATGATAATGGGAAAGGAAACATACTGCGCCTACCCCAAGGAACAGACCTGGTATTATATAACCCGTTTTTAATTGTCTACCCGTCACTCTTACACTTTGATATTATTCTCAATGAGCGAGAGAGACAGGTAGACGAAGGCTACTGCAATCGGCTTACATAATAACCACACAGGTGATAATGTAAAGCAAAATTCTGAGGTAACTGTACGGCCGGCTTGGTCGAATGCTCAGATTGCTGGGTATTGGCCAAGAGGTCCCGGATTCGAATCCTGGTAGGGGCAAATTTTGTGATATGACAATGAAATGAAAATGAAAATATTTTTCCCCGAGTCATGGTTGTGTATATGTTTATGTAGTATATTTTCAACATTTATATACATAATTATTATAATATTAAAAAAATGTCCGTCATCTAGTATCCATAACACAAGTGCTTAGGCTACTTAATTTGGGCTAGATAATTGGTGTGAGTGTAAACATATTTATTTATTTATTATTTATTTATATATATAACTACAAACACTTGTTTTACAGTTGAGAAATTAGAGGATGACCTCGCCAGTGAAGATCTGAACGCAGACCTGAACGCTACCGAAGACTTGAAGCCAAGTGACAGAGAGGTGTGGTGGCTGCAGTACCTGGAAGGCGGCGAAATGCTTAACTCTCTGCACAGCTCTAACAAGTTCCTCGCTGTGTTCCGTATATTAGAAGAATGCGTGGCTCTCGGAGACAAACTGTGAGTAGATTGGAGGTTTGAATTGCAATAATGGTTTTAGCAGCTCATCAAATAATAGTGGAACATTGTGTGTGCTTGCCCACCACACACTGTTTGAGTTAATTTTTCATCTCACTATATCGTTGATTTCTAATGACAATATATGGGCCTGTTTCACAATCGACAAGTACGTTCTGAATAGCTTATTTGGTAGTTCAATTGACATATATTTCATATCATAACTGTTCAATCATTTGCCAATTTTAGATATTAGATATCACATTTTTTCCATGTCTTTCTTGCTGTCTATTTTGTGATTTTAATTTTTAAAGGTTAATCGAAAAACTCATACTCAAAATATTTATTGCCATATTTTGAGTATGAGTTTTTCTCCTTGTAAGTAGATGACGTAACATAATAAAACTCTCTGCTCCAGATTAATTTTCTCAACGTCACTGTTCACAATGGACTCGTTGGAGTACTTCCTGAAGAAGATAAACAACTGGAGCTTGGGTCACGATTACTATCGGCTGGACGGCTCCGTGCCTGCGGAGGTGCGACAGAAGTGGTGCCGCGAGTTCAACGCCGAAAGCAACCTTAAGACTAAGTAATAACATATATTTTTTCTTATTTTCCTAAAGTCTAATGTCGGTCGTAGAATTACATTTGGTCAGATAGATGTATGGTTCAGAGTGTTGGGCTATGAAGAAGACTGATGAAAGAAGAGTGCATGTATAGATCAGGGGAAGTTTGAAAGTAGCGCCAGTGACAGAGAGCCTGCGGGGTAATTGACTGGGATGGTTTGGTCATGTTATGCGAAGAGATGAAAGCTATGTTGGCAGAAGAATGTTAGGCATGAACGTGGAAGGGCGTAAAAGGAGAGGAAGACCAAGGAAGAGATGGATGGACTGTGTAAAGGAGGATATGATAGCGAGAGGAGTGGATGAGAAATTGGTGAAGGATCGAAAGGAGTGGAAGAAGAAGACATGTTGTGCCGACCCCGCCTAGAGCGGGATAAGGGCAGAAGAAGAAGAGATGATTTTTGTCTTTCAATTTATGGTTTGTCCTATAGAGAATATCTTTCAGTTTGAAAAGTTCATCAAAGAATCAAATCAATAAAAATCAACCAGTCTATAATAGTCCGACAAATTCGTGCGCGACCTTCCTGCGGGGTGAGAGACGGTGGCGGGGACGGGGCACTCTAGATGCTAGCGGGGGCGGGTGATGCGGGGAGGAGAGAAAACTCGTCCCCCCCAACGTGTCTCACCCCGCAGGAAGGTCGCGCACGAAGTTATCGGACTATAGTTCTGCTATATTGGAACATACATACATAATTCACGCCTATATCCCCGAAGGGGTAGGCAGAGGTGAACTAGCACCCTCGCTTCGCCAATTATGCTAGGTCCCATGTAATATGTGGCGAGCCTATTGCCATTTATCGGGCACAAACGTCGCAGTACTTTGCTAGGTGGTAGGTATAAGAGGAACGCTGCTGCCCATTCCTCATCACTGATTTATCCTTAGTCGCCTTGTACGACACCCACGACACACACATTACAAATTTTATCGATTATTTCCAGGTTATTCCTAATATCGACCCGTGCGGGTTCCCTTGGCCTGAACATGACTGCAGCTAACCGAGTCATCATCCTGGACACCTCTTGGAATCCCGCGCACGACATCCAGAGTATATTCCGAGTATACCGCTTCGGGCAAAAGAAGGCCTGCTACATATATCGACTGGTGGCTATGGTAAGTACGAATTAATTCTTCTCTATGTCGTGTAATATATTTTCTATACAGCTAAGCAGACAGATGGGATATTTTCACATGTTCTCTCAAGGCTAAATAAAGTTGACGTGTTACATCCAGTTTGAAAATGTTTTTTTTTGTTACACGGAGTACCCAACTACTTTAGGCAGAAACCCGTTTTGGGGGCCTTTCCTCTACTTGATTGTACTGTCTACTTGAACGTCCATTTGCTTTATGGACGTCCCTTTAATGTCCCCACGGCTGGGGCACAGGCCTTCCCTATGGATGAAACAATTGGGGCCATAAACCCACCACGCCGCTTTCAACCGCCTCCGTGGTCTAGTGTTTCGCCCACCAGAATGAAGAACCAGAGGTCCCGGGTTCGATCCCCAGGCGGGTACAACTTTGTGCTCGGTTTGGTTGGTGGTAGGACTTGTTTGAAGTCCGCCTGGCTAGCTACCACCATCTTATCAAATTCTGTCGCAATAATAATAATGTTAACAACATTATTGTGTTCCGACAATGTGTGATAAGATAGCCAGCCCCTCTGTTGAGGGTTCCAGGTGAAGCTCGATTCCATCTTTAGCCCTTATCGTCACTTACCATCAGGTGAGATGAAGGGCAAGAGCTTTCCCTAACATAAAAAAAACCGCTGGCACAGTGCTGGTGTTGGTGGGTATTAACGACTTCAGATGCAGCCGGGAGCAACGGCTTAACGTGCCTTCTGAAGCACGGAGGAACTCGATATAATAATTTTTGGTCATCCATCCAATGACTGGCCTTAGCGACGATTGCTTAGTTTACGCAACTGCATGCCAAGCGCGCTATGCTCCGCGCTAGCGAGTTCCGCACGTTTTTTACACAAGCATCGCCCGCCCCCGCTAGCGTCTAGAGTGCCCCGTCCCCGCCACCGTCTCCTACCCCGCAGGAAGGTCGCGGACAAACTTGGCGGACTATAGTTGTGCTGTGGTTTGTGCGTGGTTCTGAGTGAGGAATTAGAGATAACACAAGTCAGGGCGAAACGACCGTTTATTGGCTTTCCATAATTATACTGATTCGTCTTACCTCAGAGATCTTGTTAGAAACATGATTTATAAACATATAATGAGTCATGTGCCTACGGCACAGTTGTTTATGAGTGCAAAGAAAATTGTGGTAACAAATGCTTATAACCATTGTACTGGCATGCGCGTAGGGTACAATGGAGCAGAAGATCTACGAGCGGTCGGTGACGAAGCAGGCGGTGGCTTGTCGCGTGCTCGACGAGCAGCAGATCGACCGCCACTACAACATGGCGGATCTCACCGAGCTGTACAGGTTGGCTACACATAGATATTTACCTTTTCGACTGCCTTGTCGGATAATCTATACTAATTGTAAAAAGCTGAAGTGTTTGTTTGGTTGAACGCGCTAATCAATTGCGCTCTCTCTGAGTCACCACCCCTTAGCATGCCCTAGCGTTTAATGAATGTGTGGTTACTGGTACTACATTATTTTGGTCCCTCGAGCCGGATTAACGGTAATTGATATCTCTGAGTGCGACAGTTAGCATGGGTTGTGTATTGTATATACACCTTGACATTTGAGTGGTTGTTTTCCCGCAGCAGAACGATTTCCCTTTAGTAGTACTATCGAATCATGTGTTTTTTTTAAATTAAGCATGTTGTTGTTGTAATCAAAAAAATTATCATCAACTCGAAAGCGTGAGAACCGATAGTTGGGTTGACGAGTTAACTCGGCCGTCCGGCATCCCCGCAACCTGCGGAGGGGCCGGTTGCGGGGCTTTACTATTGGTTCGAGGTTGATTTGGAGTTTCGTTTGTCACAATCATAGAACTGCTATTTTTTTCCGCAGATACGACGAGAGCGGCGTGAGCGTGGCGGGCGGCGTGGCGGTGGGCGTGGAGGACGTGGCGCTGCTGCGCGTGGCGCGCGACGAGGCGCTGCACGCGGTGCACGAGCACGACTCACTGCTGCGCCACTCGGGCGACCAGCAGCTGCCCGAGCACGAGCGGAACGCCGCCTGGATGCAGTTCCAGCAGGAGCACGCCACCAAGCGTCAGTACCACACTGCCATTCTGTTCCTCCTTAGGCCCTTTCACACGACTCGCTGCTGCGCCACTCGGGCGACCAGCAGCTGCCCGAGCACGAGCGGAACGCCGCCTCGATGCAGTTCCAGCAGGAGCACGCCACCAAGCGTCAGTACCACACTGCCATTCTGTTCCTCCTTAGGCCCTTTTCACATGCACACGGTCACGGTCTTTAATGTCCCTCTACTGGAGCACAGACCTTCCCTATGGATGGAAGAACATGCCCAGTGCGGATTGGTGGGACTGCATATGCACCGGTACTGGGACCAACAGCTTAACTAAAATGTTTTAAAAATACAATCAGTTCGTTAAATTTCCTTTGAAGCAAAATTTTATTTCTTATTCAGGATAGTAGTCAATAAAATGTATATATATCATGAAATGTATGCTTATTTTTAAGTTTTTACTTTCCTCATTTATTTATAGACATTTCAATACAAACATCATATAAAAGCTAAAATTGATCACCGTTACTCATACGATATCACCATTTCAGAGAAGTAATAAAATATTTTTTCTTACAGAAATGCAGAACGAACTAGAAACCAAGAAGGAAGAGTCTAAATCGCCAATTAAAATGTTGCACGGGCATGATTACGCTATGAGCTCGAACTCTAAACCTTATGTTAAAACTGAGAAGAACAAAGACTCACCGACTGAGACTACTACTACTACTACAAAATCTAGGAGAAATAAAAAGAATTCAATTGTCAGCTGTTGTATCCCTATACAACCTGAAACTTCATCATGTGCAGAAAACAGCCCACCGACCGATCTAAATCCCGATCACGAAAAAGTTATTGTACAAAAGATCACTAACATTTTGCTTCAACATGATTTCCATAACAGACAGGAACCGAAAGAGATATCTGCTTTAGTGGCCAATGTTCGGAAGATAGTAGAGACTGGGGGGACTGAAGCACTGGCCAAGGAAGACTCCCTTTCAATGAGCATTGCTCAGGTTTTACTACAGAAAAGTCTACCTATGCCAACTCTTACCGATATAGTATGTGAGTCAGTGAACAACTCGATCAATGTAGCCACAACATCGACAGCCGAAAATACGTCTAAAGATGAAGTCAGTTCTAATCCCACAGAGAGTTGTTATAAATCGAAAAAGAGGGGCCGGAAACCGAAAAGAAGGGGTTGGAAGTCGAAAGTGAGTCGTTCAAATTCTAAAGACGGTAGCTCCACGTCTAAAGAGAATAGTTCCACACTGAAAGAGGGTAGTTTCGCATCGAAAGACTGTAGTTCAATGTTACAAGATGACGGACTTAAAAAGATACCAAAAAAAGGGAAAGGTTACGTTTACGAAGAAATAAAACCAGAGCCGTCAAATACTCCAGAAAACAAGGAAACTTATGGCCGAAGGAAAAGGCGAGCTGCATTGTTGGCTGAAAGAAATTTCGATACAATAACTAGTGGCATAGTTGATTTGGATGGTGATGATAGTGACAAAGATTTTGTTCCAAATCGGGCTCAACTGTTGGATGTACAGCCCGTAATCGAACCGCAGGCAACAGAGATAGCCGATAACGAAACCTTTGATACGGCCTGCGACTGGCCAGATCAAAATAATGTTGAAGTGTCGGACTCTGAAACCGAAACTGAAATAAGTAAAAAGAAAAGTAAACCCAAGAAACATGATTTACCCACACAATCAAAGGCTATAATATTGAGTGACGAGGAGGAACCACTGGAACCTAAAAAACCGGGTCGCGCTTGTAAAACTTATCCGTCACTTAAAGCACAAACGGCAGCGAAAGTTCCCGAAGAGGTCCCCCCATTACACCCTTCGTTACTTACCAACCAGAACTTTATAAAAATTGTGGCGCATACTTACCTCACTGGTAACCCAATGTTGGACGAAGATGCGGCCACACTAGCCGCCCAATACAGTACACAGAAAGCTCTCAAAGAATTCGAATCGTCTGGCAAAATAATCGACACTGGGCCCTTACACGAAATTGCTATGAATGTAAGTACCAGGCTTAAAAGTAAATACATACACATACATACATACACATTCATACATACACATACATACATACACATTCATACATACACATACATACATACACATATCACGCCATACATTAATCACGCCTATACCCCGAAGGGGTAGGGAGAGGTGAACTAGGTTAGTCGCCTTGTACGACACCCAGGGGAGAGATTTGGGGTGGTGAATTGTATTTTACTCTGCCGTCACCACACGGCAATCGGTGGTGACGGCAAAAGTAAATTATAATTGATAAATGGTAAACATTCTATTTGCTGTTTGAGGATATCCTACCCATCTTCGGGGATAGACAGGCGTGATTTATGTATGTATGCTTGGTTACAGTCCTTCCCTGTAGATTGTAATACAGTGAAGTAAGTCTGGATATTTCCTATACAATAAGTCTGGATATTTCCTATACCGTTTCACCTTTTTAATTTTGTTATTATTTTATCATCATGATGATGATGATGATGATATTATTTTATATATCTTTGTAATACTACGTACTAATAATACGTGTACGATACTTGTGCTACGTAAACCATGATTTGATGATGTTTATTTTCAGATACTAGGTGCAGATGTGTTAAAAAAATTACATGCAGTAAAACCAGTAGAAGCAAAAAAGCCTACTTTAAAAGCAGCATCAAATGATACAACTGTGGACAAAACAAAAGACACCGAACCTGGAAATACTTCATTTCTAATTAAAGAAAAAACAGTTGAGCCCGTTAAACCAGTGGAACCGCAGAGACCGATAAAGCTGACGATCAAGATACCATCTCAGGGATCCAGCATGAAGCCTATTGTAACGTCATCATCCATCACCCACGTTCCCACACCAACTAGCATTATTCCAGTGGGTTTGTAAGTATAACATTAAAATTTATGTAATCTTATTACTTTGTACATACATACATAAATCACGCCTATATCCCCGAAGGGGTAGGCAGAGGTGAACTAGCACCCACGTTTCGCCAATTATGTTAGGTCCCATGTAATAGGTGGCGAGCCTATTGCCATTTATCGGCCACAAATGTCGCAGTACTATTGCTAGGTGGTATAAGAGGAACGCTGCTGCCCATTCATCATCACTGATTTATCCTTAGTCGCCTTGTACGACACCCACGGGAGAGGTGGTGGGAGGTTTGGGGTGGTGACAATTGTATTCTACTCTGCCATCAGCACACGGCGATTACTTTGTGATACCAGTTTATTTCATTGATTCCTTATTATTCATCTTACCAGGTTTATGGGGCCAAGTAATTTAACAAATGGTCCTGAATGTACAGGAGAAAGTATTTTGCCTGATGATCATGATGTCCGAATCGTCCCCGATACTGTATCAATCATACCAGATTCTTTGCCATATATGGGCAGGCGAAATTCTCAACAACTTGTATTAAAGAGTATTACATCTGATTCTATTCCTAAATTGGAAAAGAGCACCAACCTGGCAGCTTCAATGTCGGTGTCAGTCAAACCGCAACTATCCGCAATTAAAAATATAGCACCTAAGCTTGAGACTATCTCAACTAAGAAAAGCAAGGAGCCAGAACAGATCTTGTCAGATATAAACACTACCATATCTTTGGACAGTGACGAAGAAGAAAACACACCGGCACCTCCTATACAAAGTAAAACCGTTTTTCTGTCAGCAAAACCTGGTACGCCAGTACCGATTTCATTGACCAAAGTGAATTCACGAGTTGTAAACGCAAATAAAGTAGTATCTACTCAAAAGATCATTTTACCTGCAACAGAATTAGGACAATACGCTGGCAATAAAAAAATTATCATAGTGCCGAAGCGTAATAAATTACAAGCCGACGTAGACACTGTCATATATAAAGCAAATGTTCCTAAGGCCGTCACACAAAATCCAACTGTTGCTGCTATACAGCAACAACCGAGTACTACCGAGACAATGTTACCAACCAGAGCTCAAATAGAACCAAATATCAAAGATCCTGAAAAAGGATGCAAGAGACTATGTAGACCTGGAGATATTTTGCGAATAACCAAGTCTGGAGCTATTGAGGTATTAAACAGGAATGTTGAACAACCGTCTATGGAGCAACCTTTGACAGCCAATCCCGCATGCATACAACCACCTCCGAGCCAATCGGACCCTTTATCTATATTGAAAGATGTGATACATATAGAAGCAGAAACGTACGGTGTTCAGCTTCCTAAAAACAATCCAATAGCCATTGTAGAAACTCCTACTACAAGCAAAGAGACACCTGTAACTTCAAACAAAGCAGACATTAACTCTTCAACAATTAGTAAGAAATCAACAGGGGATTTTATGAATGTCCTTACTCATAAAAACGTTACAAAAACTACTACTTATGCACCAGCAAAGAAAACTGTGACACCTCATTCATCAATAATCAAAACTGTAATTACTCCTAATTCGTCGATAAATAAAACCACAACGACACCTAATTCATCAACAAAGACAACTGTAACGACAGCTAATATATCGACAAAGAAAGCTACAACTACACCTAATTCATCAACAATGAAAACTGTAACGACACCTAATATATCGACAAAGAAATCTACAACTACACCTTATTCATCAACAATGAAAACTGTAACGACACCTAATATATCGACAAAAAAAGCTACAACTACACCTAATTCATCAACAATGAAAACTGTAACGACACCTAATATATCGACAAAGAAAGCTACAACTGCACCTAATTCATCAACAATGAAAACTGTAACGACACCTAATATATCGACAAAGAAACCTACAACTACACCTAATACATCAACAATGAAAACTGTAATTACACCTAATATATCGACAAAGAAAGCTACAACTACACCTAATTCATCAACAATTAAAACTGTAACAACATCTAATTCATCAGCAATCAAAACTCCAACAACAGCAACTGGAAGTACACCTCTACGCTCCAAAAATAAAGTACAATTGAATCAACAAGGAACTGTATCTAAGTTTACTTCAGTTGATCTTACTGATGATGATATTGTGGAAATTGGTAACAACTCAAACCGAACAAGAAAAATTACAGGAAATAAGGTTACGGGTACTTCAAAAGAAATCCTCATAAGAGGAACAAGTAAAGGAATTTCCAAACTTCCTTCACAGTCTAGTCAGACACTAACATTCGGGTATGTATTTGTGTATTATGTTTTAAATATCTTGAGAGTTATTATTTTATTAATGTACCTATTTAAATTGCTAGTATTTTATTCTAGATGTACTACTTTAAATAAATTCGTAATTCTGCTCATTGAGTCCCTTATTTTATATGTTAAAGATCAGATCACTGGCTATCGGCCCAGGGGTCTAGGGTTCGATCCTGGTAGAGCCAAATATTTATAATATTTGTGTGATGAACTCAGATATTGAATTTTCTTCCCAAGTTTATGTAGTATATTTTCGATGTTTGTAAATAATAATTATATTATATTAGTTGTTTCCATAATACAAACGACTAAGATTGGCCTAGCTAGATTATATAGGTGTAAATTTATAAAATAATTGGTTTTGTTCTTGTAACACAAATGCATTTTGAATTATTATTCTTTTGCAGTGGTTCTATAAATTTGGCAGATATGCCAATAGAATTAAACGTGGAAACGAAGAAGAGACCCGCCCCAATCTCCACCACTTCTTCTGTCAAAAAGAAAAAGACTGATAGTGAGTATCACCTTATGACTTTCATATTTATAGTCTGAAAATTCTTTTTTCATATCAAAGATTTCCCAGATGTAGTTTCATAATATGAATTAATGCTTATTCTACGACAAATAAAGTTAAAAATTCTCCTAGGGTAAAACCCCAAGGAGTTTCCATTGCCGAAGAGGGCGCTTCGATTCAGAACTCCCTTCGAGCAACAGAACAATAAAACAGCTAACGCAAAATCGTAACTATTTTACTAAGAAAGTCTTGTCCTTGTAAACAAATTTGCCACTACCTAATCTGTTATGATTCCAGATGACCAAAAACGTTTAGTAACTAAATACGGTTTATTGTAAAATCGATACAGTATCATAATATACAGAACACTTTAAATTATGTGAGTGACAAACTTATCCGTGTTAAAAAATTGCTATTTTATTTTCATTTAACAGAACCAATGACGCTGCAAGATTTCGACATTGACGACATCGATGACATCATTGAACTAGACTAACTCTTCAAGTTCTCAAGTATCCTAAATAGGAGTTATCAAAAAGTGATATATTATTTTTATTTTATTTTTAAATCTCTAAGAGCAGTCAGTGTATGAATGGTACTTTTTAATAATTGTGATAATCTTGTTTTTGTTTTGTAATAAAAGTTCATATCCTAATTATGTGAATGTGTGGTAACATGTTTCAACATCTTATAAATATAGAAACAATTATAAAGATAGATAATTTAGCAGTTTTAAAGTATTATATTATTGAACTTACAGTAATTGTAAGTAAGTATACGTAGATTTTTGTTTTTAGTGTTCAATTATAAACGTGTGTAATATTAAAAATATGGAAGTGCGTATTTTGAATATTCAGCTTATTTGAGTTCATTGCAATTTCAGAATACCCGAATCATAAAATATGATTACAGCTGTAACTTTGCTGATAAAATGATATTTGATTCAGATTTTATTAAGTTCTTTGTAAAGGTTAATTACATAGGTTGTTTATGTTTGTAATTTCTATAAATAATTTTAAGTGTAATAAAAATTAAAATCTTATTAGTGTGAGTTTTAATTAAAATAAATTATGTTTATGAAACTGTATATTTTCTCATTAAAATTACAACAGAAAATATTTAACATTCGTAATTTATGTCTCTTACATCATAGTTTAAAGCTTCTACACATTTAGTTCCATAAAATAATTTGATAGCAAACCAATATAAGGATCTAACTGACCAGCCGCTCATATCACTTTTCGACTTGGATAACAAAAATACTTAATTACTGTAGTAAATTACATTAGCATTGCAAATGCTTTGTTTATTTAATACATTATGAAACCTAAGCAATAAAAATACAATTGAATTACAGATTTGTTCAAGATCTAAATAAAAACTTAGATTCCAATCATCCATACCTCGAAATTTGGTCTTAATTCTTTACTCCAACAATAAATAAAAAAATCAAGAAATATAGATAAACAATACTTTAAACATTCATTGAATTTCATTTAATTATAATTACAAACATTGGTAAGTAATATTCTTCTTTAATAGACTTAATAATCTTAAGTGAAACATTTCTTTAAACTATGGCACCATATGAACAAATAATTATACAATCGGAGCGACAAAACTAATAGTGTAATAGTCAAAAATCTATACTAATATTATAAAGCTGAAGAGTTTTATTGAAATTAAAAGCATAATTTTACTGAACTGAGTATATAAATATAAATTATACTCAATATTCAATATTTTCTAATTATAATTAGTATCAATTTGGTGTATTTAATTAAAAAAGAACCTATACATAACTAAACACAGTAAATTATAGGATCGAAACAATAGTGTAAGATCAATAATTTTGAGACCAAACTTTGTCGCCTCAAGAGATAGCTCCGAAGCAGATTCATAAAATTAATTACTAGAAAACAATAGTAACAGTCGCTGAACTGTTTAATTCATAGGGCATCACAGTATGGACGCAATATTGGTGGATGCTGTAGGTATGTGGTGCATATGAGTACTTATTATATTACTTGTGACAACCAAATATTCAACTTGCAACAGAAATAACGCACACCGATGTTAACTTACTGCCCCCACTTAGGGACGTCCATTAACGTTAATGAGTACTTAATGTATTTTTAAAATTATAAGTACTCATTAAAGTTGGTGTCATTTAAAAGCTATGGTGACATCAACAATTCAAAATTAATTTTTGTATTTTCCATACATTCTGCTTTACTGGCTAAACAGGGGAAGAAAAAAATTCAATAATTTTGATTTTTTTTATATGACTATATTAGTTCGGGCAGTATTCAGGGTGTGCGTTACTTCTGTTACATGTTGTATAGTGTAAATGTTATTTCGTTAGTTATTTGAACATAATAGTAACTCTATGCTGACTGAACATGTATATTACGTCCCAAATAATAATGCTGCCCCAAAAACCCACAAGTTTGGGCATCCATCCTGACATTGACAGTTAAAATTAAGAATTCTCTCATCCTCTCCCCAATTTCCTCCATCACACCTTGATGGTGAAAAGTGGACAATTTGTTCCGTTCCGTGAGTATTTACTCTTTAGAGTATGCCATCATCAGAACAAAATAATATATAATATAAATAAAAATTTGGCCTTTTTTTGATAATTAAAACATTTTTAATTAAAAAAGTATAAATAAGTAGTGATATAAATTGCTTTTTTACGTGCACCGTATATTTTATAGAAATACATACTTATATAAAAAAAAACTATGTTACCTATGTTTTTATTAAAAAATTCAGTTTCGGTAAATACATTTAGTAACGAAAAAGGTTTAAATTTAATTACACAAATGCAAGTCTGAAATATTGAATTGTCTTTTTTTACAATTCAATTCAAACTGTTAACATATTAATTAATATAAGTTGGAACTTTTTATTTAACATAGTAATCTCAATTATTGCATATAAAATATGTAATACAAACTGGGATTTGTGGGAAATCGACATTTTAAGACTAAAGCTAAATAAGAGACGTGACAAAAGCAATCAATATTCTACAATAATAGAATATTCGGATTTTAATTTTAACATTATATAAATGTTAGAAAAATTGGTACAAAGATTTTTGGTGGTTAGAAAAACAATTTCGGTCACCCCTTTCGCTGGCCGAGCGGTTCACCTGCCCGGATAGCAGCGGACGCGGGTTCGATTCCCGCCTCAAGATCATAATTTTTCGAAATTCTTTTCTAACCACCAAAATCTTTGTACCAATAATAGAATACTTTCTTTTAAGCCGTAAAAAAATAGTGGCTATTATAATACATTATAGATACCAACTTAGCAGACATATCACCTCACAAATTCTAGGAAAGCTTCAGTCATTCGTTTATTTATATCCATGTTATTATGACCAACGAATAAATTATATTCATGACATTTTTTAATGACGGCCGTACATAGCGCCCGTAATATAATTATATACACACATAGACATGGCACGCCTATTTTCCCCCTAAGGGGTTGGCCTAAGTAAGAGGTGAATTATCACCCATGTTTCGTTAATTATGTTAGGTCCCATAGATTTATACACCATAGATGACAATACCGGCTGGCCCCCCAATACACGGGATCCAACATTAGCGAAACGTTGGTGTTAATTCACCTGTGCCTACCCCTTGGGGGATAAATAGGCGTGATTTAGGTATGTATGGAAACTTTCGATGCCAATATTCACCGTAGAACTGTATGTAAAGACTGATTTACATGTAATAAGTAGTTATGTAAAACAAGCCAAAAACAGAGCATAAAAAAAGGAATTTAAACAATTTAGGTACAAAACAATTCTTAAGAAGTGTTATATAAATCATTGCCTACATTTTGAATAACTGTACAAGTATATGGGCCAGACTCCATACATTCTGTCTGGCACATCTCCTTTTATACACTCTAAATCAAGTTGAAATTTTGTTAAAAACTTGTTTAATTAACCCCCGAATATAGAAACGCTACTCAAAGTTTGAGTCCTGCTTAACATGTAAGTATTTTCAAAATTGACGTTTCCAAACAAATTCTGACAGGTGTATCCATCCACTTAACTTTTTATACATACATACATCACGCCTATATCCCGAAGGCTACCCCTTCGGCAGAGGTGAACTAGCACCCACGTTTCGCCAATTATGTTAAGTCGCTATACATTGCTAGGTGGTATAAGAGGAACGCTGCTGCCCATTCCTCATCACTGATTTACCCTTAGTCGCCTTGTACCACGGGAGAGATTTGGGGTGGTGACAATTGTGTTCTACTCTGCCGTCACCACAACTTTTTAAGCAGTGCTAAAAATTTGATTAGTGTGTAATAGTGTGGTGGTGTGGCCCTATCGGGGTATCAATAAATAACACCAGATTTCCGTCACTATTAATTATATTTACAATCCAAAATAAAAGGGACTAAAAGTGCTTTGGAATATTGTTAATATATTTTATTTATTATAAATCTTATCACGAATCTGGTATTTAGAGACAGCCGTCAGTAATGGAAATAAGGAGCATGCGCGGTACGCCGAATCCAACGCCAATGTATTTGTATTAAAATTTCGAATTTTGACACGATTTAAATTTAAATTGAGAGGTGCAAAGGAGGACCAGGTTGCACTACGTTGCAAGCGTTTCTGTATTCGGGGGTAATACACGTAAATCAGCCTCAAGAGGTTTGTTGGGATAAGCTCACCGCGCTTGCACCCTGGCCAAGCGGGACTTGTCGAAGGAGCAAATAGCGGTTAGTAGGGCGGATCGCTCGGGGGGCGACGGCGCGGAAATCGCATTCCTCTCGCCCGTAGAGTCGGTGAGCACGCTCGCGTCGCCGCTAGTGTCTGCCGCTGCAACGGGAGCAACAATCATCATACATATAGTAAGGCCACTAAACGTAACAAATGTTGATGGGTCTTTTTATATACTATTTCACTTCTCATGCTCGAAAAGTTCGTCTTTGTGTCGTTTATAGGCTGCAAAGCCAAGAGCATAAAATGGCTTTTTGTGCTCTTTACTTTATCTTAGAGGATAAAGTAAATTTTTCTTTCTACAATGCTCAATAAAACTTCACAGAATAACTTGCAATAATTTATTTAATTGCTTCAATTTATTTGTCGTTTGTTTTCTACCACAGAAGTCACTAACCAGATAGAAATAGTAACCGGTTATAATTAAAAAATATTTTTATTATTTGGCAGAATGAAATATGTACCTACCTAAGAAGTATATCTTAGGTTCATATTCAGATTAAAATCATGGGCTACAATGACTCACTTTATGCCCTTGTTGTACATACATACATACACAAATCACGCCTATATCCCCGAAGAGGTAGGCAGAGGTGTACCAACACCCACGTACAATCTACTATTTCAACAACATATTCGGTTATAAAAAATGCCCGAATATGTGGAGATTGGTGGTTATGCTAAGACGATATGTCGGACTCTCACCGACTAAACCCATCTATACCTATGCCATGGGAATGGGAATACTATAAACCCTTTACTTATAGACTCTGTATCGTCTATTTTTAACATTTCTTCGATACTGTTAAATGTCAAACAGAACCGGTTAAATAATAATCGACTGTTTACGTGTTGGTGAACTCAAGCCTAAAACCACTGCTGCACTGTGCTCCTGTGTGAAAATTCAAAGGAAAATTGACACTGGATCGGTGGCTACATGAACTGGTCGATATGAATTGAAGAGAAAACATACTAGACCGACTCCAGATGACCTGGTAACAGGGAAAGAAGATAAGGATTTTGAAATGTATTGCGCTTTCAAAAGTGTACTCACAGAGGGCGGGCGGCGTGGGTGACGATGCAGTACTGGCGCTATGCGAATGCACTGTATCCGACAGCGACCACGTAGACTTTCTACTGCCATCCCGTTTCTTCTGTATGGGAAAAACAAACAAACGATTACCATTACCTAGCCTGAAGTAAAGATGCCGTGTGGTGACGGCAGAGTAGAATACAATAATTGTCACCACCCCAAATCTCTCCGGTGGGTGTCGTACAAGGCGACTAAGGATAAATCAATGATGAGGAATGGGCAGCAGCGTTCCACTTGTACTATCTAGCAATATCAATGTACTGCGACTTTAGTGCCCGATAAATGGCAATAGGCTCGCCACCTATTACATGGGACCTAACATAATTGGCGAAACGTGGGTGCTAGTTCACCTCTTCGGGGGAAAAGGCGTGATTTATGTATGTGAAGTAAAGCAGCTTAGCTAATCGCTTGAAGTTATTTATACAGGCTTACAAACAAAGCCGTACTGAATATCCTGTAATATGTATCCCCTTTGGTCTGTTTTTTTATGTATCTATAGGTAGAGGGCATGTCATTTAATAATAATGATTAACAAAAATTGAACCTACTACTATCAGCTTAAAAATACAGCTCGACAGACGGACGGTTAGAATTATAGATTTTCCGTCAAACGGTAAAAATTAAAAGATTTTTCAACAAACGGTAAGAATTAAAGATTTATAACTAACTGCCGCACTCAGAGACGTCAAATAACGTTAATGAGTACTTTACGTCAAAAAATGACAATTCAAAACTAGTCGCTATTCTTGCTGGGTCTAGATTTGAATGAAAATTTTTGACATTAAATCTCATTAAAGTTAATTGACGTCTCTGAGTGCGGCAGTAAGTGTTATTAACTTGCTGAGGAGCTCGCTAGTGCTTGGCCTGCGATTGCGTAAACTAAGCAATTTCGCTCAGGCCGGTCATTGGATGGGTGACCAAAAATGTATCATCCCGAGTTCCTCCGTGCTTTGGAAGGCACGTTAAGCCGTTGGTCCCGGCTGCATCTACAGTTGTCAATACCCACCAACCCGCACTGGGCCAGCGTGGTGGGTTATGACCCAATCTCCCTATATTCTTCCATCCATAGGGAAGGCCCGTGCCCCAGCAGTGGGGACATTAAAGGGCTGGTGACGATGACGATGTTGTTAACTTTGAAGAGCTCTAAGAGACCAACTTCCTCGCTTAAAAAAAAATAGTAAGGTAGTTGGTCTGCAGATTAAAAAAAAAAATTAAATAATTAATTAAATAGGCAAAACATTGCCTAATGTTTTGCCTATTTAATTATTACTTTTATTTAAATGTAATAAATGAATAAATGACAGAAGTTTCAATATTGATACTCACCGCTCGACGTTTCTGTTTCCTAATTTCTTCGTCCGAGCTTAATATTTTCTGGATTCGAACTTCTCTTTTGGCTGATCTGACCTGTTAAAGTTTTACAAAAATAAATCTACATTTTTATTCTGTATTATTTATTATCTGAGATAATTTAATTATATGTAATAATTTTCGATATTTTAAAACGTTAAAACAAAAATACTTTTTGGTAAATTTAATGCAAAATATTTTTTCGATAAATCGATCTTTACTCTTGTATTATTTAGTGCACATGCACTAAACATCTGGAATATAACAACTCATAGATCTCTTACTGCCGCACTCAGAGATGTCAATAAACTTTAATGAGTACATAATGTCAAAAAAAATCGTTTAAATCTAGACCATAGACCCAGCAACAATAACGTCTAGTTTTGAATTGTCATTTTTGGCATATTAAGTACCTACTTATTAAGTACCTACTTATTATCGTCTCTGAGTGCGGCAGTTAGAGTTGCTTTAATTATCTAAGCTGGTAAAATTATTTGAACGGGGATAAATAAGCGTGACTTATGTACAACTTATGTATGTACTAAACAGACGGGAGTACAATCCGTGAGAACGATTTTATTTCAAATAGATCGTTCTACTCATGATTAGTCAGTTCAAGTACCATTTTCTGTTCGTCCCGCAGCCTCGTCACCATATGCGCAAGCGCACTATTAATCTCTTCTTTGACCCCGAGTGGCAGTTTGAGATGTCCCCGAGTATCTTCCACCATGCCGTTGCGAGGGGAGTTCATATACAGTGGATGGGACATCAGTTCTGACAGCGTCAGGTTGCCGTGCTTGCAAGTGTCGCTCGACAGGCACACCAGGAGAATTGACTCTGCAGGAGATAACAGTAGAATATAATCATACAGATATTACTTGCTTTTTTCCCAACATAATGTTCCTGTTAGAAAAAAAAACAGAAAAGAATGTAGAACAGAAATAGTAGAATAACGACAGGCACACCAAGAGAACGGAGTCTGCATTAGATGAAACCAATTGCACAGATATTACTTGCATTTTTTTTTTCAACATAATGTTCCTGTTAAAAAAAAAAAAAGTCTAACGTATTGTGTTTCCTAACGTCACGCTCTAACGAGACAAATCACTGTGAAGTGGTGGAGAGAGATTTTGTCCACGTCCGTGCTAGGCCTACACAGGTGATCGCTCGGAGACCGCGGTCCCAATGGCGGATCTTGTAATCGATTCGCGATTCAGGACCTGCTAATCTCGTTCTACCTTATCACAACAGACATACTAACTTAAGACTACTGTAGTTTTGACTCCATTGCTGTCGCATTTTTTGCTGATCAAGATCAACCATGAGAAACCATTAAGCTACAAAAGTCTGAGCGGAACACTCGATATTGGCGAAATCATAACGGAAACGCCATAGAAAACAGAAAAAGATTTCTCGGCTACTCGACACATTGTTTCTGTAGCGCTACACACTTATGACGTAGCCGCTACACACTTATAGATCGACAACGAGTAGAAGGCTAGTAAAAAGCTAAACTCACCCAAATGTTCAGGTATCCCTTCCGGAAACCGATCACAGCAGCACTGGTCGAGCGGTTTGCCAAACGTCATCTCGTACAGGGTGTGGCCGAAGCAGTAGGCGTCGACGGCCTCGCCGGTCGCCACACCCCGTAGGTGCCTCAAGTGCCCACGGTACAGACAGGGCACGCCCATCAGAATGTTCTCGATGTCCAATAACACAGCGCGGCCGTTGTCTATGGCTATGTTGCCCGGGTGCAAGTGGCCTGGAATAACGGGATAATAAATTCATACATACATAAATCACGCCTATATCCCCGAAGGGGTAGGCAGAGGTGAACTAGCACCTATAATTATGAGTGCAAAAAGAAAATTGTGTATGGAAAAAGTTCGAAAAATTATACATACATACATAAATCTCGCCTGTATCCCCGAAGGGGTAGGCAGAGGTGAACTAGCACCCACGTTTCGCCAATTATGTTAGGTCCCATGTAATAGGTGGCGATCCTATTGCCATATATCGGGCACAAAAGTCGCAGTACAGTGCTATTGCTAGGTGGTACGAGAGGAACGCTGCTGCCCATTCTTCATCATTGATTTATCCTTAGTCGCCTTGTACGACACCCACGGGAGAGATTTGGGGTGGTGACAATTGTATTCTAATCTGCCGTCACCACACGGCATTACACCATACGAAAAATTATAGCCTGATCATTATCAATAAAGGATGTAAGACTATAATTTTTCGAACTTTACATATATCACAAATATAGTCAAAACCGGATATACCGACATCGTTTATAACGACCGATCGGTTATCACAACCGAAGGACAAGGTCACGGCCGAATCCCTACGTAGATACTTGTGTATATTGCTTAGATATAACGACCGAATTAAGGTCCCTTCAATGTCGTTATATCCGGTTTCGACTGCATTTACATAAATCACGCCTATATCACCGAAAGGGTAGGCAGGGGTGAATAGTAAGTTAGGTGTCATGTTTATAATTTTAATTTGAACATTTTATAAATGTTAAGAGTGCCGTGTGGTAACAGCAGAGCAGAATACAATGCGATTTATGTCAATATTACCCTACATGGGAGTTGTTTTTCATTCGTAAGGAATTGACGATTTTGGTAATCAGAATTGCTTTTGTAGGTAGCACTGCTCATAAAACTAATTTTTACACGTAATAGCTGTACCTACTTAATTTATCGAAATTCTGCAATTTAGGTATATTTTTTTAGGTGTAAAATTTATTCTAGGAATCAATTTCGACATGTTATCTAATCATAAACAAAATAAAATGGGTAATACTGTTTCAAAGGTTTCATATTAGATATCGGAAACTCACTCCATGTGGAATTCGTGGATAAAAAGAAATATTTATTTATATCTATTAATGGTGGGTCCCACGATTCTATCAACAGTTGAAGATAGATGTACTACAGCTTAATTGCTTAGCAACTTCTGGTATTTATCGTAATAGTAACAAAAAATGCTACTTAACTTTTGTAAGCTTACTTTTAACTGTAGGTAAAATATTGGGACCCACCCTTATTAACACAGATGCTAATGGTGGTAAAATTCCAACATAAGAAATAATGTCACACATTAATTTAAATTTTAAATGTGCAAATTCAACATTGATTTATTCACATGATGATAACGGATTCTACGATGCAGATAAGATTACATACCGTGTGGTAACCCTTTATCGTGCAAAAATTTCAACGCCTGTAGTATTTGATAACTATATTGAACGATCTGGCCTAAGGTAAAAGGTCGTCTCACTTTTGGATTTCCATATTTTGTTAAATAGTTCTTTGAATATTCAGTTCCATACAAAGCATCTCTGAGGCTTCCCTTTTCGTGTATTCTTCTAACTACATAAGCACCAGTTTCTAAATTGTGAATTGCTAGTATTTCATCTATATAAGGATGCTAAAAAAAATAAACAATTTTATTAATTATTACTCTACTAACTATTACTTAATATATAAAAATAAAAAAACTCGGATACCTCATATCTGAGTATTAGTTGATTCAACAGATTTTATTGACACAATCATCACAATTCCTACAAATGTTATTTCATATACTGAAAAATCCACATATTGTTTAACACAGACGACACAATGCCAAAACTTTAAGAAATACACATAGATAATGTTTATATTTCATAAGTCAACAGAAATACTTACAGAAATATTTTGTAATGACTTGAAGGCAGTTTGCATATCTTTATCACTTAAAAGCCGGTCAGGCCCATAAGTCTGCCAGGATAATAAACAATTTGTTCTTTGTTCAACATCCATTACCTGTAAATAATTATGTTATGAATGATGTTTTAATACTACAGTTCATATAAGTATAGTATACATGTACAGAACAAAGCACAAGCTGACTTTGATAATGTACTAGATCTAGGTCATAATCAAACATCAAATGGTTTCTATGATAGTTTTCCTGTTTCCTTTTGTGGAAAATATACTTAATAAAAGAGGAAATAATTTAGAACGCGGTTTATTGCAGTTTCACTTTAACAACAGTGCTGCCACAAGTGCTAAGTGGCGAGAATGGAAATTAAACAATTTATAACAAGTAGGCTAGGCAAAGGGTGTGTTTACATACTTTCTACATCCTCCCTTAAACACAAACCCATTTTCGAAGAACAATAGACCAGTTTAGAGTGCGTCGTTGCTTTGGTAAGGGCATCTGCAATCATCATGTTAGTCTGTATGTAGCGAACATCAATGACTCCACTAAGTACCTTGTCTCGGACAAAATGATGCCTTACATCGATATGTTTGGTTCTAGAGCGATAGCCATCTGTAGCTGAAAGTTTGATAGCGCCCTGGTTGTCGCTATAAATTATCATAGGCTCAGTCTTCAACTGCGGCCAAAAAGTTTCTTGGAATTGTTTCAACCACAGGGCCTCCTGCACACATGACGACAATGACATATACTCTGCTTCACTTGTGGACAGGGCCACAGTAGGCTGGCGTCTTGAGTTCCAGCTGATCATTCCTCCCTGAAACAAGAATGTATAGCCAGTGCAGGAACGCCTATCATCTTCTGAACTAGCCCAATCTGCGTCACAGTAGCCATGTGTCATGGTCTCCTTCATATTTTTCTTGTAACTCAACTTATAATCCTGAGTACCCTTCAGATAACGCATAACACGTTTCAAGGCAGTCCAGTGCTGCTGTTGAGGCTTGTTGTTATATTTACTTAACATATTAATAACAAAACTGATATCTGGCCTAGTGACCTGTGAAATATAGAGTAAGCATCCAATTAGCTCCTGATAAGGAATATCTTCTAATATTTTACTCTCTTCTGTATTTTCTAATGCCTTAAATTTTGTGTTGGGATCAATTGGAGTCTTGACAGCCTTGCAATCAGACATTCCATATTTTATTAACACTTCCTGTATATATTTACTTTGATCTAAATAAAGAATGCCTTTCTCTCTGTCTCTTTCTACATGTATCCCAAGACAATAACTTAAATCACCTAAATCTTTCAATTTAAATTGACTATGTAACTGTTCTTTAATTTGTGATTTAGTTTCTTGATTATTTGAGAATAAAATCAGGTCATCAACATGAATAGCCATAAATGTCATGTCATTCTCATCTACAATTTTGTAATAGACACAGGGATCCAATCTAGATTGCAATAGACCCATTTCTTTTAATGCAGAATCTAATTTTCTATTCCATTGCCTGCTAGCTTGTTTTAATCCATATAATGACTTTTTTAATCGACAAACTTTATTAATATTTTCACTATCCGCACCATCATACATAGGTGGAAATTTCATATAAATTTCCTCCTCTATCTCTCCTTGAAGAAATGCAGATATGGCATCCATTTGACATATATCAAGATCATATTTTGCAGACAAAGCAAACAAATATCTGAGTGAAGTAAGTCTTACCACTGGTGAAAAAACTTCTGTGTAATCAATGCCAGGTTTCTGCGAACAACCCTTGATCACAAGCCTTGCTTTGTATTTTACTATTTCACCCATCTCATTTGTCTTTGTTTTAAATACCCATTTGCACGGTATTGAACGCTTGCCTGTTGGTAGTGTGGTAATTTCCCAGGTATCATTCTCCAACAAAGATTCATACTCTTTATTCATAGCATCTTTCCAAAATTCAGCATTTGTACTTGATAATGCTTCTCTGACAGTTTGTGGATCTGAAATTGGTGTAACACACATGAAATTATTGCCTTGAGGGTTTCGTTTCTGGTGTGACCTCAAAGTGATATTTCTCTCAAAGAGACTCTCCTCAGCATCATCACTTGTACTAGGATAGTATGTCTCATCATCAGACCTGTTAACACAACTGTCAAATGATGTGTCCTCACTTGTATTTTCTGTCTTATCACCTAGTAAAGTACTATTCTCTTTTGTACTATTATGTGAGTCTGAACTGTCATTATTTGAAATCAGGGGAATATTTATATACTGTGACAATGATACAGGTTCCGGAGTAATTTCATTTTGCATTCCACTCTCTATGAATATTACGTCCCTGCTAGTTGTAATCTTTTTACTAACAGGATCAAAGAGTCTGTATCCTTTTGTGTTTTCACAATATCCCACAAATATTAGTTCACGTGATTTACGATCCCATTTTAGTCGAGTTTGCTTTGGAACATGTACCATGGCTTTCGTGCCAAAAATCCTTAAATGTGAAATGTTTGGTTTCTTACCAGTCCATTTCTCATACGGTGTTACCTCAGCCAAGACTCGCGATGGTGATCTGTTGATAACATGAGCTGCAGCAGCAACAGCCTCAGCCCAAAAACTTTTCTTCAGTTTTGCTTCAAACAGCATGCACTTTGCACGCTCAACGAGAGACCGGTTCATCCGCTCGGCCAAACCATTTTGTTCAGGCGAGTATGGTGAGCTAGTCTGGTGTTTGATGCCGGAAACTGCTAAAAAATCAGAAAATTCTTTATTGCAATATTCTTTCCCGTTATCGCTTCTTAAAATCTTTATTTTCTTATCTAATTCATTTTCTACTTCTTCTTTAAACTTTTTAAACACCAATTTAATATCCATTTTGTTCTTCAGAAAATATACATATACTTTACGGGAAAAATCATCGATGAAAGTTATAAAATATTTCCCACCTCCAGCCGATGTTGTTTCCATGGGACCACACAAGTCAGTATGTATAATTTCTAACAGAGCATTTGCCCTTGAACCGGAATGAGGAAACGGTAATCGTGTTTGTTTCGCTTCACAACATGTAATACAAACATTATCAGCTTCTTTATTACTGATTGTAATACCCTCAGCACATGCCTCCAACCTCTTTACATCAGCCAAGTTTAGATGCCCCATTCTTTTATGCCATGTAGTAATATCTGCCTTACTCTCATTGTAGGAAACTGTATATGCACTAGCGGTAACAGTATTAAGTTTATACATGTTATTAGATAAATTTGCAGTTGCTACTAGAGTTTGGTTGGCATTGTATATGTTACAACCCGTATCAGTGAATTCTACCTTACAGCCACTTTTAGTCAGCTGACTAACAGACAATAGGTTCGTACTTAAATCAGGAATATATAAAACGTTTCTCACCTGAATAGGGTGCTCATCTTTGCATAAATAGGTATGTATATTTACTTTACCCATACTGTGCACGGAGATTGCATCACTGTTTGCCACCATTATTTGTTTAACCGGAGGTGATTGTACATCATACATCCAATCTGAGCATCTTGACATATGCATTGTTGCTCCTGAATCAACATACCAATCGTTCTGATTTAACATGCTGTAAGCTGAAAAAACTGCTGAAAAACTGTTCTGATTTTTCTTCACTGTCACTGTACATTGATTTTTGTAGTGTCCATAATTATTGCACTTATAGCAGCGGGGTCCTTTTCCTTTTGGCTTTGTGTTTGAGGTATTTTTGTGCTTTGTGAAGAATGCAGAAGATTCGGAAACTTTAACTTCTTGCAAAAGTTTTGTTTTAACAAAATCGGACGAAATCTTTATGCCTGAACTTTCCAGACCCATGATCATCGGTTTATAGTGTTCCGGTAAACCTGCCAGCATGAGTGTTCCCAGCCATTCGTCTCCTACGTCGAAGCCAATATTCCGTAGCTTGTACGCGGTAGTCATGATTTTGTTAACGTAATCTTCAACGCTGGCGCAGTTATCAAGGGAAGCGTTGATCAAATCTTTCAATAATCCGACTTTTCGAGACAGCCCGGAGTCTTCAAAGGCATCTTCAAGCTTTTTCCATACTTCTTTGGATGACGAAGCACTTTCGATATGAACATAATTTATTGGTTCCACCAATAAAATTAACTTCGACTTGGCTTTAATGTCTTTCTTCGGATCTACATACGTGCCGGGATCGACACATTCCCATAAATCTTCGTGTTCTAGGTACGATTTAACTGCGAACTTCCACGTCGAGTAGTTTTCCCGGCCGGCTAATTTTTCAATTTGGAGGTTAGTCATGGCCATTATTGCGTCGGGGAAAAATCACTGTTGTTACGAAGTATTTCAGTACTTTGATTTACTACACTAAATGTTCAAAATTAGCTCTTTTAAATGGTATATGAGACGGCCCATAACCTGTGGAAAATATACTTAATAAAAGAGGAAATAATTTAGAACGCGGTTTATTGCAGTTTCACTTTAACAACAGTGCTGCCACAAGTGCTAAGTGGCGAGAATGGAAATTAAACAATTTATAACAAGTAGGCTAGGCAAAGGGTGTGTTTACATACTTTCTACACCTTTAGGGTGAAACCCTAATTTTCTTATACAGTCCCATATAAAAAAGAACCAGACTGTAAATATACAAAGTGGTTTAATCATTCATATGAATGAAAGCAAGTTCAATGGCACATTACGATGTATTTTATGACTGTATTTATGAATCAAAAACAAATTCAGTGTTATTACAAAAAAGTATTTAAGAAATTTCTTGGTTAAAAAAGGTTTAATTCTGATGTTGTCAATAGTTTGTAAATAATAATACTTTAAAATGATTAATTTTCCACCTGTAAGAATCTTGTAATAATGAAATATTTTTGTTTCAAAGGTAATCACAAGGCATTTTAGTGACACACTCATAAAATTACAATAGTACCCTTAGTCAATAAAAATTGTGACACATTACAAAGAAATTAAATATAAACAACAATATCAACTGTTTAACATACTAAGTTGTTTCATTAATGCTTGCCATTATTTGTATTCAATTTTTATGATTAGAATATTTCTATATAAAATAAACTAACCAAAAAGTTATGCTTCCGGATTCGCCAGCCAATGTCTGCCAGTGGGCCTTTTAGTTCATACCGTCCTTCACCCCGTAATGCAATAGACACACTTTGCAAAGCTTTTTCTGTAAAGTTATTAGTTTAATGTTATCTTTTTGGTTATAAATATTAGACAATTTACTAGTAAAACAACTACAAGCCTGCCTGTGAATAACTGAAGGGCAGACTGTTGATAGAAAAACTATATGTAATAGCAATTTTTCTAAAACAATACAATATTTCAGTTATTACCTGCAATGTTTAATGAATAGTTACTTGGGTCCAGAAAACTTCTCACTTGCAAAGACATAGCCAGTATCTGGTGTTTTAATACTTCATTAATGTATGTCTAAAACAAGAATACAATGTCATTTTTAATATTTAGAAGCTTAAAATTAAACGAAATTGTTAAGGTATTCAAATATAATAATCATAATGTAAATTCACTGGTTATAAAACAGGATATGTTATCTGGCTGTGTTATCATTGGATTTTTTTTGAAGCATGTAATTAATGGATAATATCATAATACCTAATGGTAAAAACATTGTTAATTAATCAATGAGTAATTAATAACTAGATGTTTTGTGTTTTAAAAGAAATTTTGACAACTGCTTCTATAATACATAGATACATAATCCTATCAGAAGGGAAAAATATTTTAACACATATTTTACTATAATGTTACTTTGAAATGATGTGGACTGTATCATAATATAATATTAATAAACAGGCAGCCAATGACCGATGGGCCTTTATCATCATACAATATAATCTGTATAGTAGTAATCCTTTGAGTTTTGTAAATGCTTATTTTAATATAGATTTTGGAAGAATGTAATGACATAGTTAAAATACACAAACCTGTAATGCTATTTGTCTCTCTGCAATAAATGAAGGAGACATATTTCCTATAAGTTTCTTTGGTGGTAGTGGCAATTCAATACCGGATAACAATATGCTCGACTGCAAAGCAGCAAAATCTCTATACCTTCGAGAAACAGTCCATTTATCTTCTTTCCTGGGTCCTCGCTGGACACGCATAGTGTATTCCTAAAATAAAATCAAAAGTAAGTAAACAGTTCCTGACCTTCTATATTTTTTTTAATGTACATTTAGTTTATATACACTAGACTAAAATCAAAGTAGTCTAGTCTGTACTAGTTTGTATACGAATATAATAATCCGATCAAAAAAGCAGAAATCTAATCTGTAGAGAAGCACAAAAATAAATTAACTAGTTAGATTAACTTATTAGCAATACTTACTGTATGTTTGTTGATATTTTGTGCATTCTCAACTGTGCAAATTAAGTTTTCAGTGTCATCAACAACAGTTTTTGTTTGCGAAGGTTTTTCAAAAATTGCCATATTAATTTGTGATCACATTAAACGAATAAATAATAGCTACTAATGTATACGTTTTCAGTAGCGTAAATACTAATAAAAATTTAGTGTTCATCAATTAGAATCATCAATTTAGTATCAGCTTATCGTATTGTAAGAAAAACAATAAAAAATGACAAGATTGACAAACAAAGTATTAGGAGTAGAATGACAGACACAAATGACAGTGATTGTCTGATGACAACTGACATTTTTTTTCTTATTTTTTTTAATTCTCCCTATATTTTAAGGAAGGCAAAGGGTCTAGCCCATACAGCCGTGTCTTTAGTGTATATTTTATCTGTAGTCTTATGAAATAATGAGTGGGTGAAAAGTATGAATGAAATGAATTTTACGTCAAAATATGGGTGCCACATATTTTAACGCATCTAGGGAGTGCTTGGCGCGAATTGAATAGTAACAGAGTTAATGATGGTGCTTGATGAAATGGATAAAACCACTTTTTATAGTGATCTTCACCACATCATCAAACACATCATGAGACTTATTTTCGATGATTCTGCATAATTGCACATCAACACGGATGCTTGTGCATCAAAATAACACCACTTTCACTGCACAAAATCCACTCTGTAACAGTTTTTGAATTAGCGAAAATAAATCTGACTGACATCACGAAACGCGCCAAACACTCCCCTTTTCTTATTTTTTATTTATAATGGAAATAGACAAAGGTCCTAAGACAACAAAGACCATACAGCATCAATTATAATCTCGGAGTAAATTTTACTCTGAGATTATAATAGATTATAATTCTTCTTCTCTCATTTGAAAAGGCAACGAAATCTAGTCCACCCTGCCAAGGCTACAGCATTTCATAAATTCGTCACATACTTCCAGTTGTCCTTGTTGACATTTCAACACTCTTGTCTCCTGTGTTAAATGATTTCAGCCCCCGTAGAATGGGAGCACATGGTAGACACATCTCTTTCGGGGGACAGAAAATCTTTTCCTCTCGCTCTAACACCCACTAAGTCCCAAGACAAAACACTGTTAAGTGGTGGAGAGAGACTTGTCCACGTCCCCGTGCTAGGCCCGCAGTAATGAATCCTAGCCATCCCCATTACATTTAACAAAATATGTTCGTGTTAAGAGCAGAAAATTTGAAATTAATTAATAAAAATAATGTAGTTATGTAAAAGTATCAAAATCACATTGTTAAACTATCCTTCACATATTCTGTGTTGCTACAGTTAAAAACGCCAGGTTTATCTTCCGTTGGCCAGACTCTATTGACGAAATAATAAAATACTGTTAATATGGATGTACGGGAATTTAGTTGTGGTTTTCACTATATACCTCATCAGTCGAAATCATAAAGGCTGTCACTATAAACCATTTAATTCGAGCCAAGCACTTCCTAGATACTTTACAATATGTGACATCCATATTTCAGTATTATTAAAGAAAAACCGTGTGGTTACGGCAGAGTAGAATACAATTTTCACCACCCCAAATCTCTTCCGTGGGTGTCGTACAAGGCGACTAAGGATAAATCAGTGATGGTGAATGGGCAGCAGCGTTCCTCTTATACCACCTAGCAATAGTACTACGACATTTGTGCCCGATAAATGTATGTGAAGAAAAATAACTTAGTAATCTTTGCCTTCCTTAGAAGAGGGCAATTAAAACAAAATAAAAAAAATATTTGCCAGGGGAGTGTTTGGCGCGTTTCGTGGTGTCAGTCAGATTTTTTTTCGATAATTATTAAATTGGTTCAGAGTGGATTTTGTGCAGTGAAAGTGGTGTTATTTTGATGCACAAGCATCCGTGTTGATGTGCAATTATGCAGAATCATTGAAAATAAGTCTTGTGATGGTGTTTGATGTTGTGGTGAAAACCACGTAAAAAGTGGTTTTGCTCACTTCATCAGTCACCATCATGAACTCTGTTACCATTTAATTCGCGGCAAGCACTCCCTAGATGCGTTAAAATATGTGACACCCATATTTTAACGTAAAATTAATTTCATTCATACATTTCATCCACTCATTATTTCATAAGACTACAGATAAAATATACACTAAAGACACGGCTGTATGGGCTAGACCCTTTGCCTTCCCTAAAATATAGGGAGAATTTTAAAACTAACTAAAAGGTGTGTTTGGCGCGTTTCGTGGTGTCAGTAAGATTTATTTTCACTAATTCAAATATTGTTACAGAGTGGATTTTGTGCAGTGAAAGTGGTGTTATTTTGATGCACAAGCATCCGTGTTGATGTGCAATTATGCAGAATCATCGAAAATAAGTCTCATGATGTGTTTGATGTTGTGGTGAAGATCACTATAATAAGTGGTTTTATCCATTTCATCAAGCACCATCATTAACTCTGTTACCATTCAATTCGCGCCAAGCACTCCCTAGATGCGTTAAAATATGTAACACCCATATTTGAACGTAAAATTCATTTCATTCATACTTTTCACCCACTCATTATTTCATAAGACTACAGATAAAATATACACTAAAGACTTGGCTGTATGGGCTAGACCCTTTGCCTTCCCTAAAATATAGGGAGAATTTAAAACTAACTAAAAAATTATTTGTCAATGTCAATCCCGCATTGGCCCGGCGCGCGAATTAGACCTGTGTCGATCGATCATATCTTGCGACCCGGGTCGATCACGACCCATTAGGATCGGGATCGAGTCACAATGATCCGATCAAATGATCGAGTCTTGTGGACGCGTGGGTCGCGTGGATCTCGCATGATATTATGAACCAAATGAGACCAAATCACATGCAGGCAGATTAGATTTTCGGGTCGTGGGTCTTTAAGGATCGAGCATATCCCGGGTGCTTATCGCGAACGTATATTTTGATTTATAATACATAGCATGATTGAATTATAAAATGTAATAATTTAATGAATATCCATGTGTTAGAATTTTAGATTATATAATCGGTAATAGGAATTAACCAGTGTTGAACAAAATTTAATTAAAAATAACAATTGATTAATTGGTAATTGTGGAATATTTGTTTGACCTAACAACTTGCTTGACTCAAGCAGATTGATGCTTGACATCAAGCATTTGAAGCATTGAGTCAAGCAAGTTTATAACAACATGTTGTGAACAGAAAAACATAGAAAATAAACTTGCTTGACTCAAGCAGATTGATGTCAAGCATCAATCTACTTGAGTCAAGCAAGTTTATTTATAACAACATGCTATGAACAAAAAAACATAGAAAATAAACTTGCTTGAATCAAGCAGATTGATGTCAAGCATCAATCTGCTTGAGTCAAGCAAGTTTATAGTCAAGCTTTGAAAAGATTTGTGATTTGTTTTATCGTTATTTAACGTCTCTGAGTGCGGATTGTTTTAGACCGCGGGTCGCGGGTCACGGGTCGCGAGTCTCGGATCTCGATCACCTGTGCACTCTCGAACCTAGGCGAGAACGAGACAAATGAATACAAATTATTAAAGATAGAAAGAGACAAACATATTATTTAATCTTATCTTAATATATTTACTCTAAACTAGACTTTATTTTATAGGGAATAAAGTTGAAATATCTTGTTTTGTTACACACACTTAACTGACACCGTGGCAAAAATTGGAACTACAATTTACCCATAGACATGTTAACATATTTGCTCACCACCAGCGACACCACCACCGGGCGGATCTATTGTAATATCAAGATCGAGTCGCCGCATCGCGTCGATCACAGTGATCGAATCTTCTAGTGACTCGCGACTCGATCAGTCTTGAATGAATCGTGATCGAATCACTTTGATTCGATCAATCGCGATCGACTCAGGTCTAGCGCGAATGTGTATAAACTTGGTATAAACAAACAAGTTGTTTGTTTTGTTGTTGTTGACTAATAATAGTTCATTTAATTTCATTACAGTTATTTAATAGATCATCGTCATCGTCGATTGTTTGTTTTATTAAAAAAATGGATAGTTCTCAAAGTTCCGATATATTTTCTAGTAAATGCTATGATAGTGATTCTAACAATGTATCCTTTTGTGTCTTGTGATATAATAACCGATTTCGTCATTGCAATATAAATGTGCATTCTGTTTAGTTAACACTTCATCAGTTTTATCAGTATACAGTGGCAATATATTATTTTAGTAATTGTATCATTCCATAATTCATTGTTCAGATGGATTTAGATTCGTACGACTCGTTGGTAACAAATCTAAAGGCTTCCCTGTGTGATACAACATGCCGTAAAAGAGAATCTTTTGCAATCGATTTCACTTCACTCCTAGAAGACTGCCAGCTATGTATTTCACAGGTTAGTTTGTTTACATATTGTAGTTAATAGTCAACCAAATATATTACCTCCAGGTAAAGCATATTAAGCCATTTGGCCTGTTTGCATCTGTAATTGTTAATACCCACTAATCCAAAACATGCTGTTGTGCTAAATTTTGGCAGATTTTGATCTTTCATAAAGAAAGTCTGTTTAGTTGGGACATCAAAGAGGTGAAGGTAATGGTGATGATACTATTCATACTATATGTAATTTTTCTTTTTTAAAGTTAATTATTTACTGTTAATGAAATCTTGTGTCAATGACATCCCTTTTGTTTTCAGAGTTTAAATTTAATAACTGTCCTAATATCTGAAACAAATATTCAAAAACTGTCAGAATACATGGGAAATGCTGTTACTGTATTGCAAATGCTGTCTGCATACATTAAATCTCTAATTGAATCAGTATCAATGGAATGTCGCACAATGAGAACTTTTCCAACAACAACAGGCCAAATTATAATGACTATATTTATGCACTGCAAGAGCAGGTTGGTTTTTTTTATTTGATACCAATTAATAAACTGTATAATGTACTGTTCTCCCTGAACAGTGGTGACATTTAAATAGCTGGTGGTGATGATGACGATGATGTATCAACTATATCCAACATTAGACACATTGTACTATTTACGTAATTTAATTGTACAATCTGTCTTTGATAACAGGTAAATAGTAGATGTAGTAATTGACTAACTAGGTAAAAATGGACTTGATTATGGATAATTCAAGATATTTACTCGTCTGTTGTGTAATATATAACACATAACATATACAAAATATTTACATAACATTAAAAATCTAAAATTAAACAAAAATGTCCTATAATGGTAAATTACTCGTGATAAAAAAAATTAAAATTATGTATTGTTAGATACAATACCTAATTTTTCATCTATTTTTAATTTATGAGTAGACAATAAATTTATGATCCCAAAGTATATTTAAATTGTAAACTATGCACAGAAAAATATCTCCATTCAATAATTCTCACCTGATTTTCTATTTGCAAATTACCATTTGTTATTAAACAATTTTTGCAATGGATTCTAGTGAGGACATATATGGTGCCTATCTCAATAGTGTGGAAAAAGAACTCAAGGATTTGTTCCGTACTTGTCATGAATTTCAACTGACATATTTAATGGTATTGGAGAAACATTTTATATTTGATTTAACAGAGAAGGAAGAACTTGAAATTCTTGAAACTGGTAATTTTCGTTTTATTATAAAATTATTTTTAATCAGCCTTAAATAACATTGTGATGTGTTTAACAAATATAATTTACATCATACATCCCCCATAACTTCTAAAATATGTAGGTACGATGAACAAGGATATGTCTAATAGTTTTTCTTTTATAATTCCAGCTCTGTATATAAATTTACACATTGGTGAAGTGGTGCAGACGTTAGATGTGAAGACTATGGCAGAGCAATGGAAAGGTTACATGATGATTTGCGAGAAACATGCTGCCTATTTGTCAGATAAAAATGTTTATCAGGAATCTACAAAATTATTGTCTTCGATGATCTTAAACAACATAAATACAGCTACAGAGGTAATATTTCAAAATTCCCATGCTCTACTTGAATTTAAAATACAAGAAAAAACCATTGAATCACTTGACTATCAGTGACTGTTGACTGATATTACTTTTGAGGAACAAATTAATGATTCATATAAATATTTAAGGGATAGAATGTTATAAATGAATTCTGTAAATGAATCTTAGCTCCACATTAGTGCCGTGAGTGCACGCGCAAATTGACGCCGTTAAGTCACGGCACAAGTCGGGCCGTCCACATTCACGGATGCTCTAAATTGTTCGTGAAACCCGCCGCGAAATTGATGTAGAAGCTGCTGCTGCGAGACTTTGTCCACATCCATCACGATGCTTCACGGTACTAATGTGGAGCCGGCATTATAGTGTAGGTACAAAGTGGTAGAGGGTAGAGGTGAGGGACCGCAACACTAACCCAATGAAATCGGGAAAGGGTAGCTGGATGATCACTTAAGTAAGTGATTACTGCCATATAGAAATAAAGAATAGTGCAGATAGTGGAAAGTGTAAGAAGCCTCAGAAGATACTATAAACTTACCTATATGTTATACATTACCCACTTTAACTTACAGGAAAATCAAGAGGATAAGCTCATTGTGAGATCAATGAAAATAACTAGTTTCACTATCAAAATATTGTTGAAAATATGCAACATTTTCAAGCAATCCAAATGTAAACCATATTCCAACATTGTGGATCTGTTAATTAGTGTTTATAAGTGAGTATATTTTTACTTGTTTTATATTCGTCAACATCATGTTAGTGCGACAACAACATCAAGATATTTGCGAAATGTCAGGCCGTACTTTTGATAGCTTTTACCCTTGTTTAAATGGCTATTACCCTTGTTTAAATGGCTATTACCCTTGTTTTCAATGGCTTTACCCTTGTTTTCAATGGCTATTACCCTTGTATTCAATGGCTTTACCCTTGTTTTCAATGGCTATTACCCTTGTTTTCAATGGCTTTTACCCTTGTTTTCAATGGCGTTTACCCTTGTTTTCAATGGCTTTTACCCTTGTTTTCAATGGCTTTTACCCTTGTTTTCAATGGCTTTTAGCCGCCGTCGGCCGCTGGTGGCGGTTGAAAGTGACCAAGGCCTTTAGAACGGTTAAATAATATAGGATTTTTACATACTATTCAAGTGATAAATTTAAGCACATGAAGAAAGAAATTAAAATTCTCAATTAATTTGTACTGTTTGTGTTATTAATTTTTAATATCAGTAAAAGTAGTTCGGTCATTTGTTTCACTATGCTCCTTTCTTTCAAATTCCCTTTATATTATTTCAGATATAATGCGGCATACCTTGAAACTCTGGGAGGAAAAACAGACTCAATTATTTCTCTAATGACCAACAACATAACAAATCCAACTGATTTGTTACTGAAAGAATTAATCAGTGATGAAGAATTTTTAAATGTGGGTTCAATTCAAAGAATGAATAGATAAATAGCAGATGAATCAGACTGCTGTTCATCTATTCATCTTTTCTATCCGGCAGACATCAGACAGTAACTATGTACCCCAAATATTTTAAAAGATATACTCATCAACACTTTTAATTAATATATTGTAATTATTTTTCAGTTTGTAATAAACTGTGATATAAATAAGTTAAGGCAAATTGAGGAAATGTTGGGTCTTGCCTTACTGCTAGTCAGCATAATTAAGAATGTTGGTCAGAGACGCAATGAAACTTCAGATTGCAAAGCCAAGCTCATCAATAGCGTATTTAATTTACTGCCTCACTGTGAGTATGATTTTGTTATATTTTTTTATATGTAGTTGAAGCATCATATTATTTTGCTTTGTCACGGTCATAATTCACCTCATTGGCACGTAATCATCCATAAAATATGCCTGAATGCCTAACATGTTAGTTAAAATAAAATATTTATCCAAATAGGGTGGGTCATCAGACAGGCGGCCGGCTGTAAAACCTAAGCCAAAACCTTGAGCAGTCTGGATCGGAATGTTGTTATCCCTCTCTCTCTTCGTTTATTGGTCTCTCGATATGACCCTTTCCATGACTTCTATATTTTAATTCATCACTAGTTCATTTCGGGTGTGACGGATGATATGAATCAAAACGGAAGTGGATCACTTGATGACGTCTGACCTAGTTATAATAATAATAAAATAGATCGACATGAACGCCGCGCAATAATTGTTGACATCGCTGTTCCTCATGACGACAACCTTTTGAAAGCCGAAAAAGATAAAGAAAACAAATATCTTGATTTAGCTCACGAGATTGTTGACATGTGGGACATCGATTCAGTAATTATTGTTCCGATAGTTATATCTGCCCATGGTTTGATAGCCAAGAGCCTCGATAAACATCTTAAGAGGCTCGCGCTAGGTGGTTGGGTCAAGAGTCAGATGCAGAAGGCGGTACTTCTGGACACGGCGCGTATAGTGAGGAGGTTCCTGTCTCTGGATCCTTAACCACCGGTAGCCGGGACCCTGATCTTGCTACCGATGGGGAACTGCATTTTTGTATTTTTAAATGTTATATTTTTTAATGTTTTATATTGTGAAAATGTAATGTTTAGAAATATGATTTTGTATGTATTTTAAATGTAATAAAAATAATAATAATAATAATGATAAATGTAGAAAATGCCACATCCATTCGGAGACTATTCAACACATCACAGGAGCATGCCCTCAACTTACAAGTAATGACTATACACACAGACATAATCAAATAGCCAATATCATTCATCAAAATTTAGCACTTAAACACAAATTCATTCAAGATTCGTCCACACCTTACTATAATTACAAACCCAATACCGTATTAGAAAATTCTACTCACAAACTTTATTATGACCGTGCCATATTAACTGATCGAACCATACACTACAATAGACCAGACATCACTCTTCAGGACAAAATCAATAAAATAACTTACCTTATAGATATTGCCGTACCCAATACTCACAATATAATGAAAACAATAACAGAAAAAATACATAAATATACAGATTTAAAGGAAGAGATTGCACGAATATGGAGACAAGAAAAGGTATATATAGTGCCAATAGTACTGTCCACTACCGGAGTCATCCCAAAGCATCTGCACAATAGCCTTAAGCTGCTGGAAATAGAAAACAACATTTTCATAAAACTACAAAAAGCCGCTATACTGAACACTTGCAGAATTGTCCGAAAATTTATGCAAATAGAAGAAAACGAGATGTCACCCCATAATATAAACCACACTATAGATACTCAATTACCACAAACACAAATTTATAATCACTCTTAAAATCCATCATCATCATCATCTTTATACCCACACTACATCCACTCAATCAACACTTCTAAACATGCCATTCACTTGGTAAACACCCGTAAATGGCATTAACACCGGCTCAAAAACCGAGAAATCTATAACATAGATAATAATAAATATTTTTACACTCGCACCTATCATCTAGCCCAAAGTAAGTAACCTAAGCACTTGTGTAATTGATACTAGATGACGGACATCTATTTTTTTTTAATATAATTATGTATATAAATGTTGAAAATATACTACATAAATATATACACAACCATGACTCGGAAACAAACATTTGTGGTCATCACAAAGTTTGCCCCTACCAGGATTCGAACCCTCTTGGCCAGTGTGGCAATAATGTATTCTGCTTTGCCACACTGCACATATTTGTTAATAAGATTGTTTTTGTGTCTCACCCAGGCTATGTGTGGTGCAGTATTGGGTTGAAATTTAGGTTTGACTCACAGAATCGAACAGTGGGGTTGTTTGAGTACTTGCTTATACATTGCACGGGGATGGCGCTAACGATGAATGGAAAGGAGATAGCTGCCTTGGAGAGAAAAATGCTGGAAGTACTATTGCAGACAGACACCATAAGCGCTTTGTTTTCGTCCAATTTATGGATCGCCATTGCAAGGTACTTGTCTACTTATTTTACGAATTTGTACCAAATATTTACAAGAACAATTAGTTGTAATCGTTGATAGGTACGAACGGAGCAGATATTAATGTGGAGAACTCCTTCTTTTGCTATAGCAATGTATAAGACTTTGGCTCGAGCAGTAAAACTTTTGCTATAGCAATATATAGCTGAGCTGTCACAATACCTGCTAGGAGAGATAGGGGTGGTGACAACAGGTGGTGTTTTAACCGTCTCCGTGGTCTAGTGGATCGCCCACCGGTATTAAAATCCGGAGGTCCCGGGTTAGATCCCCACGGAGTACAAATTTGTTGTTGGTGGTAGGACTTCTTTCAAGTCCGCCTGGCTAGCTACCACCCTCTTATTAACATCTGTCGCCATAATAATAATGTTAACAGCATTATTGTGTTCCGACAATGTGTGATAAGATAGCCAGCCCCTCTGTGGTTGAGGGTTCCAGGTGAAGCTCGATTCCATCTTCGGCCCTTATCGTCACTTACCATCAGGTGAGATGAAGGGCAAGAGCTTCCCTGTCTAGCATAAAAACAAACTCAGTACTTTATTCTGCTCTGTAGGTATTTACAATACACAACAGAGGCCATGTATAAATAGGGTCTTCTAAATAGGGCTTACTTTTTCAGACACTGCAAAAATAAATTGTTTCTCTACAATCAATTGCTGTCGTTGTGTCAAATGTATATAAAGTTGGAAAACGTTGAGTGGTTCAAGCATTCCCCTCAAATATTGCACTTATCTTACACAATCAGTGGTCTTTTTGAGTTGTCGAACAATGAAGAAAAAGTGAAGACTTATAAGCGATTCGAGCCGTTGTCCCAACCAGCTCTCTGGACAATTTTGAAAGTTAAAAATTTACCTATAGAGTTGCAGAGAAGTGTTGGCGATGCAGTAGTAGAAAAATTCAGGAAAGACTTACAGAAAGTAAGCTCGGAGTTTCATAATGAGGAATCCATTATTGATTTGGTATGATATTGTCCCTTTGATAAGAATTTGTGGCGTGGTGTCTTTTGTTTAGAATATATGTTAGGGGCTGTCTCCACGAGCGAGAGAATCGCTCGATATTATCGTCGTGCCATGTATTTCTATACACTCGCTAAGAGCGTATCTCCACACGGCGATGTTATCGCGGCGGTGCGACGAGTGGCAATGTTGACACGTCTCGTCGTATCAACTCGCCGCGGAACGTTGCCCTCTCGCAGCGAGTGCAACTCTTTCAACAAATAACAGCTCATCGCGTCGTCAAGGAAATGCGGCGATCCCGTTACGTGTCGCCGACGACACGCTGTGATTCCGTCACAAGTCGTGACGATATGCTGGCGGAATATTTGCTCTTTTATTTGACCCGACGATAGAAGCGTGGACTCGTCGCGATTCTCTCGCTCGTGGAGACAGCGCCTTAGGAACTATGTTTGCGAGTTAAGTCTCCACTACACCTATTTGCTACTCTTTACTACCTACATCAAATTAATTGCTACCTAATTTTGCTGCCATTTTACTATCGCCGTGTATGGCCGTGTGGTGACGGCAGAGTAGAATACAATTGTCACCACCCCAAACCTCTCCCGTGGGTGTCGTAGAAGGCGACTAAGGATAAATCAGTGATGAGGAATGGGCAGCAGCATTCCTCTTATACCTACCAACTAGCAAAGTACTGCGACTTTTGTGCCCGATAAATGGCAATAGGCTCGTCACCTATTACATGGGACCTAGCCTAATTGGCGAAGCGTGGGTGCTAGTTCACCTCTGCCTACCCCTTCGGGGATATTGGCGTGAATTATGTATGTATGTATGTATTTTACTATCAAGATTGTTTTAATTGATTAATTATTGATTGTTATAAGACTCAGAAGACTGCAGCTCCGGTCAAAGCTAGCGTCCTATATTTTCTAATAATTTCAAATTACTCTATTCCAATAACGTAGTCATAAAAATTTTCACTTGTTGCCAATTGATAGATGTGTGGGGGTAGTAATTAGCTAGAAAATACTCTCTAAAAATAATAACAAGAGTTTGAAAGTTTTTTACACTTATGGAGATTAGCCACCCTAAAATCAGAATGGGTGATGAAGAATATGATTAATTATTTAATTATTATCTTCCAAGTTTTCAGTTCTAAGCTTATATTGATATGATATTCTCAGATACATGTCACTAATTTGGCATCCACATGTTCTTTGCACACCCTGGAGATGATAGAAGAGAACGTATTATGCATGTGGGCAAAAGTTTGCCCACAGAACTTGAAGTTTCTCTCCAATACAATGGACATTGATACCCTTTGGTATTTGGAACTTATTGAAAGTTTGGTATCCCTAACGAGAGCTATGAAATATATGATCTGTGGGAAAAGTACCAATATCGTCAAGGTAATTTTTTACAAATGACTTGAGTGTTTCTATATTAAAATGTTTGTATAAAGCATTTTATAAAAAATTTACACTTATGTAATTTAATTTCAGATTCTTCATGTGATCTCGAGCATAACGTTATTAGATAACGTGGATTTAAATTTGTGTCTCCTAGATATACTTTGTGAGTTAGCAACTAGCCCTATTCATGATGAAAACAAATTGACTGCAGGAAAATTTGTAACGGAATCATTTAAAAATGTTTTAAGTTGTAGCAACTGCATTGTTAGGGATAAACTTTTCGAAACTGTTAAAAGGTGCAATGATAAATATCTCCATCAAACTATGTCGTCCGTTGTGAATGGGGAATATTCACTTGAGGAAGAGTGGCAGAAAAATCTAACCAACAATATAAAAAGTAATTTAGAAGACTTAAAACTAGAGTTGGAATCGATTGAATACTACAAGTTTAAACATATATGTGTGGAGAAGAAAATAGACGAATTGTGTGTCATTAGCACAGCAACTAATTCCTGCAATAGCAACTTTGATTTAGCAGACATAGATACTTTGTTTGAAAATGACAGTTGTTCAGAACCTGTGTGTAAAAAAGTGAAATTTGACCCTAGTCTGGTAGAGGATATTTTAAACAAGCTTGAAGATAGCGTGACGTCACTTACTAAATTAAATAAACATGATTTAACTCATGAACACAGGAATAGAATAAAGGTGGTTAATAATAAATTAAAAGACTTTGTTTCATGATTAAATCAATAGAAATAGCTAAATAGTGTGATATATTGGATCTCACATTCATTTTAAATGAAGTGAAACTTTATGAAAATTGTATATTGCATTTATCATTAAAGATAATTTTATCAATATTGTTTCTATTTTATAATTACATTTTAAAATTTTCATACTTCAAACATCCTTTTAATTAACGTCTGTTGCAATATTTGAACTCGATTCGCTAACAAAGTTAGATGATGATCAGGAATTTTGCAAGTTTTGGAACCTGACATAAAACAATCGCAGTTTACGCAATGCATAGTAGGTTTTTTTTTTTCATGGTATGTATGTGCGCAAAGAAGTTTTAAATGTCTCCTATTTATTGTTCAACTGGCTTTTTAAAACTTGTGTGTGTGTGTATTGAGCGAGGGCTAAAGGGCAAATGAAACTTAGTATTATGTCACATTTATATTTATTGTTGTGTTAAAAAAAACTATACAAATAAGTGAAATATAGTAATAGTAATAATAATAACCGATTCCGGTGTCACAATGTCATAATAGTTAAGTTTCGAAATAGATAGGAGATCAAATGTAAATATTTGTGATCAAGAGATCGTGAGCTATGAAAGGGTGATAGTGTTGTGTAATGTATGATAGTGTGACACCGGGTTGACAACTTAACATAGATTTAATTGATACTCGGAGGTAATAAGACCATATCATTCGTGTCAAATAGTATCAACAAACATCAGTCCCACTTAAATTTTTGACTTCGAACTTACAATCGTCGACGCATACTCCCTACAGCTGTACATTTCTGTATACCATATATAAATGTCGAGTAACACAGCAACAATCACTAAATAAATTCTAGTTAAAACATATCTAACACACATTTTTCACATCTTATACCTAAGTGTCTTAACGACCTTAAATTGTGATGGCGATACATTAAGAAAATACTTAAAATTGGCTAACTAATAAAAATATAATCATAATATTGCCATAAAATATAGACGAACTAGCTATTCCAATAAAGCGTAAGCCTAAAGCGTATTATACAGCTACAACTTATAATCTGGATAAAAGTGTAAATAAATTAACGATACAGAAGAGTAAATAAATCAATTGGAATTCATTGTCTTATTGTGAATACAATTATAATCGATTCGATAAATTGCTGATTTCTAAAATTTTCGACATATTATTTATTACAGGTAATTTCAGGAATCAAACTTTATTATCCTATCATACATAAAAGTGCTATATCCACAGTGCAATTAAACATTTACAGCTGGGTAACGAGTAAAATTGCAGTACAGAGCCAAACGGACAGAATTTTATATACAAAGGTACTTTTGAATGATTAGCCAAAAAAACCCGCTTCTCTAGATTGACATACTTACTACATGTAGATAGCGGAGGCGGTGTTACAGGTGCTAAGGTACACGAAGGACATTTTTATATACAAAACCTCCATCTGACAATCGATCGAGATATTATTAGTGACCATAATACATTATTTTGTATAAGTATACGAGTTACAAAATTACCCAAACAAAAAATGAAGTACAAAGAAAAGAGAACTGTCAAAAACGGACGGTTATCTTTTAATAGCTTGTTTTACGAGTTGGTGAACTCAAGCCTTATTGGGCATCTTTGTAACTTATAGATAGATACACAAGTTACTTTTTCTGACATTTATTAAAAACTCATATTCACCAAACCTATTGTGTGGTAGCTACATTCAAAAGTGACTCTGTATAAGGCTTTCTCCCCAGCGGGAAGTTTTTAGTATTGTATGCGTATATGAAAATAATATTGTACACAAAAACTTATACATTAAGTATAAAATAAATTCAGCTCCATAGTGTTCGCGCTTACTCGTTATATATGAGACAATACCAATACTTTGTGACATAAAAATGCAATACTTAGGCACCTTATGATTAGAATTAATTGTATGTTTGTGCGGCAGTTGCATTTTGTTATAGTCGTGATTAAAACCTTATTTCAATACGAGTAGAGTTCTAACATGGTGTCTCACAACGTTTCTAGTGATCCAATTGGAATGATCGAGTCGAGGGGACTACGAGTACGTACAGTACGATACTTTTGGTTAACACCTTTTTTAATACCAACACTCTAATATCACTCATTACTAACATCAGTACTATTTACATGTGAATGCGAGAGTTCCGATCTATAATTCAGTTCAGACAAAAATAACAACTTTTCAACTTCGTTTACATTGAATGTTAATTTCCATGTTCAGATGGCTACATATATGTTTAATCTGTTAAATGTTCTGAGGATTGCGATAGCATCTAGCAACTTTGCGTTGCGGTATAACAATGAATATGCTACAGCACCGGTTATACGCCGGGCGAACAACACCCTTTGACGCTGTCCAGTGGAAACAATACTAAGTTAACTCTACACGTTAGGATACAAAACCTACACAATATAACATTGAAAAATCTAGTTTACTTAGGCCAATCATTGTCTTACGTGCATACATGTGGCACGCGCTGTTGTCTCGATATATTAATATGCATGGAGCGGGTAGGTACATACTACACTTTCGCTTAAACTAAACGTCTTGGCACAAACGAAACATCAGTGTTGGATTCATAATAATATGATACAAAAAAACGGAAGGTTGAGCATGAGACGGTCCAATACGAGAGATACATTTTCGACATTAGATACTAAATAAATAGTGTGGCTGCCGCTCTCAAGATTCATCGAGTGGAAAGCGGCTCGCCACAGTTAAAATTACATAAATAAAACACACTAATCTAAAAAAATTACCCTCAGAACAGTTTAATATGTATACAAAATTCAGTTCTTTATTAGGATTATTTGGCATCTATCACCAAGATACTACATTAAACACGGTATACGAGTGTGAAATACCTAATTAATGCGCCTCATCGAAACGTAAAAAGTTACGGTGTGCGCTGGTGCGCACGCCAATTCCCTGCCGAACCTAAATTTCCTCCTGACACGCACGCGCTCTGTGCCGCCACGAGCACACAACAAGCCGTACCGATTCGCGGTGTTTGTATCACCATCCAACTAGCCTCTATTTGCGACTGCTGCATACATCGACAGCTTTCAACCGTCCATAATATCGTTCGCAACTTTTAAAAATATACTGTTGAGAGAACAAAACGCGTAACTTTACCGTTGAATACGTAATATCAAAGCGATGCATACATACATCTAAAGCGGCGTTCCCAAACCACCCATCCCATATCGGCAAATACTAAGAGGCCTATTCGTAAATGGAACTGTAAGTTAACCTATGGTACGCTAAATATATTTAGACGAGTCGTAAGACAGTACAACTAAACTTATCAATTGGGTCCAATAAACTACGCGTAGTTGGGGAGTCGTAATATAATTAATAATTATGTACTCTTTATACCTGCTTAATACGTGGACATGCAGCATTCGTTAGCATAAAACGCTTTAGTCCATCAGCGACAAGCGAAGTGAAAAATCTTTGACATTAGCCCTCTCGACTAATCATATTGCAGGAAAATTTGGCGTTCTGATTGGTCGGGAGGTCTGACGTCAATGACGGTCGCCTTCAACTCGGTTAGACAATAAGAAAATTATTTTAGACTTTCGCAGCTTCACTACGAATATTATATTAAAAAGATTTATTGAGGTAACAATAATATGAACTTAAACGGCAACACTAGCGGAACATGCCCGTTCAAGTGAAACTAACGCATACATTTGTAAAAATAATAGATATTCAGATCGTATTATGGGTATTTTTTATCAGTTGGTATATTAAAGCCTCCCTATTTTAAACTCTCCGAAAACTCGCACGGTCATTGCGAATTGCAAAAATGTGGAGTAAATACAACATCAACATAAAAGCGTCACAACAATAATAGTCAGAGGTAGTACGCCTGGGGGCTTTGAAATTACGTGGTCAGTAAGGACATGCACACACAACTCGAAACATCACTCAAAAGACGGTGCAGTGTTTAGGTTACAGTGTCAGATTTTGACGGTCAATCAATAACAACCCTTAAGAGTGTGCTAAGGGTCGGTTTTTTGATCCATAGTTAACTCAACCAATAGTTAAAAACTGTTACTAATTGCTAAATATCAGTCTGATATTTAACCATTAGCAACAATTTTAGTTACAAATGGATAAATATCAGTCTGATATTGTTACTAATTGTTAAATATCAGTTATATTTAATGATAAGTAACAATTTTTAACAATTGGTTAACTATGCATCAAAAAATCAGCCCTAAGGAACACAAATTACATGATAAATTACGACGACGTGTGTATGGAATGCAATATTTTTTCCGGTTATTATAATATAACCAATAGTTACCATTAGTTTAAAACTGATGCTGTCACTTTTGTTTGCTAAATGAAAAACAGAGTTAGCATTAATTTTAAACCAAGACTAACTTTAGTCCACGTTTTATAATAAGGGGGATAGAGTTCGGATGTATTTTCCAGGAGACCTTGTCGAAATCCTTGTTGGAAGGTCTGGATGTGGCGTGTGTGTTATGAAGAATGTTGTGGTGGTGTGTTGTCGGTTTCCCGCTAGGTAGCAAACCGGTCGGTCCCATAAGCGTGGTGGCGGCGACGTAGGCGAGACCTAGGGCGCGCGGTAGGCCGGCGCCATCGTGGTGTGCCGTGGCGCGTGATGGTGACACGTGGCCCGGCGCGATTGCATACCCGTCTGCATCTGGCCAAGGCTGGCCTGGTGAGCCTGGATCTGACCCAAGCTAGCCTGGTGAGCCTGTATCTGACCTAAGCTAGCCTGGTGAGCCTGCATCTGGCCTATGGTGGCCTGGTGGTTCAGGCTGGCCTGATGCGCTTGCAGCTGGCTCAGACTCGCTTGATGCGCTTGCAGCTGGCTCAGACTTGCTTGATGCGCTTGCAGCTGGCCTAGGCTGGCCTGGTGAGCCTGCATCTGGCTGAGGCTGGCCTGGTGTGCTTGCAGCTGGTGCATCTGCAAGTGCTGCATGGACGTGCTGCCGTGCAGCATTTGCAGCTCAGGCGGCATGTGGTACAGACCCGGAGTCTGTAAATGGTGAAAATGGAAATTCAATACTTCTATTTAACTAGCTGTATATATTAAACAAAAAACAAAGTGTTTGAGTTTACATGAGCCGAGATAAACAGAAATCAGAGGTCTAATCGGTCCAAAAAAGCTAAAACTCACTTAGCGAGTGACAGCGAGTTTTATATGCTTGTAACTATGTGTGTAGAATAAAAATATTTTCATTTCATCAGCACATCAAAATATACCAGAGGTAAAAAACCTGTAAGTAACTATTGCCGTTTTCCCCAAGTAGAGAATATTTATTTTTTCAACTGTTTCTAAAAAATTATGTTAAATGAAAAATAAAAACAAAACAGTATAAAAATCGATTTTTAAAGCCAAAATGTGTGGTCAATAACCCTAATTATTTGCTAATTAACATGTCAGTCAGTTGGTGAGTTTTACCTTTAAACCGATGACATCACGTGTATTTCACGTTATTTTTTCCCTCCTTTTCAATCCAGTCCGGCCAGCATGACCACCGAAACACAATATGATAAAGCCATTTATAGCTTTGAACTGTCAAAAATCCATGTATTTCTGACAGTTCAAAGCGATAAATCGCTTTCACATACCGTGTTTCGGTGTTCATGCTAGTCGGGCAGCATGAAAGAAGGAGGTACTTAAAGTCTGTACCATCTAACTTGTCTTATTTGGTAAACAATCTTGGCACAACTTTTACCAAATAAGACAAGTTGGAAGATGGTACAGACTTTACTTATTTTTTTTTACACTCACACCTAACATCTAGCCCAAAGTAAGTAGCCTAAGCACTTGTGTTATGGATACAAGATGACGGAAAATATTTTTAATATCATAATAATTAAGTATATAAATGTTGAAAATCTACTACATAAACATATACACAACCATGACTCGGGAACAAATATTTGTGTTCATCACAAAATTTACCCCTACCAGGATCCGAACCCGGGACCACTTGACCAATAACCCAGCGATCTGGGCATTCGACCAAGCCGGCGACTTATGTGTACGTTAGTAAAACAACAGCGTGCACACTTACATGATGCGAGTGCGCGTGTCGGTGGGGCGGCAGGGAGGGCCGGGCTCAGTAGGCGGACGCCTCCTTGTACTCGGAGTTGTCCATGGTGAAGAAGTCCTCCAGTTTCCACTGGAGGGTCTCGAAGGTTGGTCGTTTCAGGGGATCTTTGTGCCAGCACTCGAGCATTATGTCGTAGAGGGCGGCCGGGCAGTTCGGCGGGCACGGCATGCGGTACCCGTGCTCCACTTGGTGCAGCACCTCGGCGTTTGTCATGCCTGAAACAAAAAGGTAAAACCTCTAACACCCGTATTCATAAACATTACCATGAGGTCTCACAGTGTGCGTTAACACAGGGGCCTTACCACCAACTCTAAACGCGACTCAATTTGCATCATTTAAGTGAGACAACGCTATAAGCCGAGTAGAGCGGCGTCCCGTTTTGTTACCAGTGTTTGCATTAGGCTGCAATTAGATAGGAAGAGTAGGATGGGTCTGAAGTGATTGGGCAATGTGGGATTAATACGCTTAGGAAGAGGCAGCACATGCGCCCCACGCCACGCAGAGGGAAAAGCCGGATGCAAGAGACGTGTAAATAATATGAGTTATGATTGGGAGAAAAGAATCTAAGCAGGATACAATCATCTGCCGGCTAATTTCATCACCACTGACCGCCCTTGACTTGCAAATGGGTCTAGCCCATACAGCCATGTCTAATTTTTTTTTTTTCTCTCATTGTATATGTCTTACAATTTACGTTTGTGCTGGTCGGCAGGTTGAGCGTAGCTAATATTGGTATAGGCCTACCAGAATCTCATGGCAAGTTGGAAAATAATAAATTATAGAGGGGAATACTAGGGAAATTACAAGCCTGGGCCTGAGGCCATGGGCAGTGGGCTACATGACCCTAAAAACGTATTCATAGACAATACTTGAGTGGCGACCGGCACTGTGCGTACTTTAAAATGAACGCGCAGCCAAGGTAGACTGCTAGCTGTATTACGCAAAGTTCTAGACAAGCCATGGTCTTTTAATAATGTAGGTATATGGGGATTTGATAATGATGGTATACCCTTTGCTCCCACCTCTACCACACAAACCAACAATGTAACCAGTTGTTTTGTTATATCTAATATTATTTTAACACCTACTTAAGTACTGTTTATATATTGCGGATCTGCGAAAGGCAAAGGCACGCAAGAGGACGACGCTACCCAGATAAATAAGTAAAAATAAATAAATCTTAGTCACTGCTCACAAGGTTGTATTCTTCGCTACAGTCACGACAACCGTGTCGTGTGTGTACCGACTCATTTACAAATTGTCAAATACCGAATAATTATTTAGAAACAAACAGATACTTTACTCGGTAGTAAAAAATAATCTAGTGTCGTACCTGTTCGAATTAGACATACATACATACATAAATCACGCCTATATCCCCGAAGGGGTAGGCAGAGGTGAACTAGCACCCACGTTTCGCCAATTATGTAATTAAACAAACATAATTATTCTAATGTTAAAATTAAACCTTAGACTAGACCGATAAATTGATTAGCCACATTAAAAGAGAAATAGCCACAGTAGTGTGGTCTTACATTATTCGTGTTCTTTCCCTATTTCAAATAAAAGATAACTCAAGGAAATTCCTAGATAAATATCTCAGTTATTACAGCCTTGTACTAGAACCGGCAAGGGCATAAAGCCGCAAACTAATTCAATTTGCTATAATTCCGACGTAATTATTAGCCATCGTAGACCGATGCGGGCTAGTTTAGTGAGTACTAAGTACCTACCGCACCTCGATACTGAATGCGAATAGGCCCTATGCGAAAGACTAAAGGTGCTATGCTAGCAAAGCTATAAGCATACATTAAAGTTTAAAAATATAATTATGAAGCTAAATGGATTATGATACTATAAATAAACTGACTATTACTTTGTGACCCATCAGAATTTGTATGGATAAAACGTCAATTTTGACAGTACTTAAATGTTAAGCTCAACCTTTGAGTAGCGTTTCAGTATTCGGGGAGTATGTTTTCTAAATGAGTTGATAATTTACATGAGTTTGCAAGATTTGCTTAACCTACCTCGCGAAATCTATAGCATATTGTAAAAATTATGATTTCTTGAAAGTATTTTAACACCCAACTTATGGGAGCAAAATGTAATAAAATGGGTATTCTATTAGTAAATAAATACCTAGCATATTGGGTAATTAAAAGGACATTTATCACTGAGTACAGCCCGTCTAGCATGACCACCGAAACACGATATGCTAAAGCCATGTATCTATGTATTTTTGACAGTCCAAAGCGACAAATGGTTATATAATATCGTGTTTCGGTGGTCATGCTATAGTCGGACAACTTCGTTTGCGACCCTTCTGCGGTATGACGCGCACGAACTTGTCGGACTATATACTATAGCCAGCCAGGCAAAACTGGCTACGGAATACATCGTTAATAAGAACATAAAACCATACCTGGATAAGGTATCCGCCCGTAGGTGACGAGCTCAGTGAGGAGTATGCCGAACGACCAGACGTCGGACTTGATCGAGAACTTGCTGTAGTTGGCCGCCTCGGGCGCAGTCCACTTGATCGGGAACCGAGCGCCCACACGCGCCTCGTACTCGTCCTCCTGTACAATGGAATAAGGGAGCGTGAGATTGTGACAAATGTTCATGGCTATGGGGAAATTGCGGCACGTTAACGAACGTCTTGGTTGGCCGAGTGGTATAGGTGTCGTGGCCCGATCATAGAATTGATCACTTCATAATGTGGCAGACCACTTCATGAAATGGTTTCATTACATGAAATGGCCAGCCAAAACTGATATGTATATACGGCCGCCTTGGTCGAAAGCTCAGATTGCTGGGTATTGGCCAAGAGGTCCCGGGTTCGAATCCTGGTAGGGGCAAACTTTGTGATGACCACATGTTTGTTTCCGAGTTATGGTTGTGTATATGTTTATGTAGTATATTTTCAATATTTATATACATAATTATATTAAAAATATGTCCGTCATCTAGTATCCATAACACAAATGCTTAGGCTACTTTGGGCTAGATGATAGGAGTGAGTGTAAAAATGTTTATGTTTATTATTATTATGTGGATTCACGTTTGGTCATATCGTTAAAATTGTACTCATTGTTCGATTATTTACGTTGCGCTCGATTTTTTTGTGACTTTCTAAAAATTCAAGTAGATAATTTTGGGTCTATACATAATTAAATTAAACAAAGACTATAATTTTTCAGACTTTAACCACAATTTTCTTAGTAGTTATAGGTAAGTAACACATTTTTTTCGGACATTCTAACATTGCCTCCAACTTCCATGATGGTTGACAATGTAGATTATCCGGTGCAGACTAATAAGCACCTTGGGACACCCGAATGGTAGAGGGCAAACCACACATAACAGTACCCATACCCAATGAAGATGGGTGTAAAAACTAAGTCAAATCTTTGGGCAGTATGTTGGAATGTCACCCCAATCACTCCCGCCTTTCATCAGTCTCTTGACATGTCTCTTTCTATCCCTGTTCTAGACAGACATTTTATTGTTAGAACATTGCTTCCGATATGTTGAATATGAATGGAAAGGGGGTTGGCTGACCGATATAAATGGAGGAAGCATAGATACTACGCCGACTCAAGATAAACTGGGTACAGGGCATGAAGGTGATAATGAATACAGATAGTCTTTTTTTAAGCCTATTGCTAAACCTATATGTGTTTTTCCTTTCTGTCTTTCTGGAGTAAAATGTCAATATTTATATTACACGCATATAATGCTTTAATTAACCACGTGTGCCTAATTGTCAATGGACATGTGCCTCCATTATTATTCTTCTTCAATTCTATGAGTAATCAATCGCTTTTAATACAACTGTCAAAACAATACGTACTACTTTGCGCATAAACCCATTTAATATGCTAATTTGTGGATTCACGTTACAGGTCGCATGGAAAACGAGTTATGCAATAGTTCATCACACAGCAGCATTTATAATAATATATTTAATTTAATGCATTATGTATGTATTAAATTGCACGCACTTATGGAAAGGGCGAGTTGAATAGATGTTGTTGGCAAAACAGGCACTTAACAACATAAATACGAGTTATAATAGCAATACCACATTACTACATACATAGTAGAATTGTGTTATTGATGTTTGCATAATATGTCCATCTCGTCTGTTCTTCCTAGATTAAACCCTCGTGGGTACGATCAAGACCTTAGAAAAGAAAGAATTTAATTACATTATGCATAGGTGTCATAGTTATGCCTTGTTCCCAGTTTATTTGGGAGTCGGCGCAGTATTGATTCGTCTCCCACTTGAATGAATGAAATAAAGTTTATTTGGCAAAAAAAGAAATTAACAATAATAAACACAAATTTAAATATTATTATTAGGCCAATTAGACCACTTATACCGGTAGGGCATCCCAATCACTTCGTTTTGATTTAAATTCACATCATTCTTTTGATCTACATACATATATACATAAACACGCCTATATCCCCGAAGGGGTGGGCAAAGGTGAACTAGCACCCACGATTCGCCAATAATGTTAGGTCCCATGTAATAGGTGGCGAGCCTATTGCCATTTATCGGGCACAAAAGTCGCAGTACATTGCTAGGTGGTATAAGAGGAACGCTGCTGCCCATTCCTCATCACTAATTTACCCTTAGTCGCCTTGTACGACACCCACGGGAGAGATTTGGGGTGGTGTCAATTGTATTCTACTCTGCCGTCACCACGGCCAACTTCTCTTGATCTACACCGGGCAATATAATAACAATAATTTACCGTGCAATAAGTAGTTAATAAATTATGTAGTTGTTTTTTGATACAACTCAATAGATATGATAGCTAAATATGATGTAATTTTACCGTTATTCGTTGCGGGCGTCAAAACCACACAAGTATCCAACTAGGGGCAATTCCAGTCAGTCACTTTCACATTGTGTTTTCTATAAATAACCGCAATATTACCGCTGTAAGCGTTCGTTCGGCATGATGGTGTGCGGCTATAAATAACAATGGTAAACAAAAAGTATAATGGATGATGTCAGTGTATTGTGGGCACCACAAGTTTCGAAGCATGGTGCATTAGCTCCGTCACTAATCAGTTTCCAAGTTTCGTTAAAACATGATAAAAAAAATTGTAACAGATAAATTAGCGCTTTTTGTGTGGGATGCTAGCGTCAGTTGTATGCGATTGGATTTAATATTTCAATTACTCTGTTAAATTTTATGCAAAGTAAATAGCACAAGCACTTATGTTATCTATGGATACTAGATGACGGACAAATTTTAATAAACTTAAAAATTATAATTTAATATTGAAAATATACTACCTACATGAACAATAAACAACCGCGACTCGGAAACAAATGTCTCAGCTCATCACACAAACATTTGTCCCAATCAGGATTTAAGCCCGGGATATTAGTCGCGGGCGATCTGACCATTCGACCAAACCAGCCGTAATGCGAGAGAGCCAAGGTGTTGAACATAGGTAATAATAATATATGCTTGTACACAAAACTGCGACGCGACGTCGCATCGTAAAAAAGTGTACAAGCCCTGTAAGCACACGAGTAAATAAACAGAACAGAGTAAAAGCCTGTCAACTGTGCTTTCCAGTCTCGCCTAGCGGCCAGTTGACAAGCTTATTCTCTGTTCCGTTTATTTAATCATGTGCTATAAGTGAGTGGTCATGAGAGGAAGATTGACGGCCGGCTTGGTCGAATGCTCAAATCGCTGGGTATTGGCCAAGAGGTCCGAGTTCGAGCACACTTTGTAATAAACACAAATATTTGTTCCCGAGTCATGGTTGTGTATATATTTTTATTTATATTTGCAACATTTATTTATATAATTATTATGATATAAAAAAGCCCGTCATTAGTACCCATAACACAAGTGCGCTACTTATACTTTGGGCTAGATGATAGGTGTGAGTGTAAAAATATTTACAAATTATTTATTATTGGTCATCGTGATCTCTCACCTTGATCAGCCTAGCCAGGCCAAAGTCGGCTATCTTGACGATGTTGGCGTCGGCGACGAGCACGTTCCTCGCGGCCAAGTCGCGATGGATGTAGTTCTGTGACTCCAGGTATGCCATGCCCGCCGCGATCTGTGCAGCCATGTCGATCAGCTGCTGCAGTTTCAGGCCGCGCCCTTTGCCTTGTGAGAAAAAATTTAAACAATAAAAATCAGGGCTACTAAACTTCTTTGTTCCCTACCTACTTTTGCCTATTTTTGTTTGGTGGAGTTTTCTCTTATCATTATAAATCAGTTCTTTGTTTTGTTGACATAATGCAGTGATTTGATAATAATAATACCAGTCTTTTGAGTGTCCCCACTGCATGGCCGCAGGCCTTCCCTATGAATGGAAGAACATAGGGATAATAGGCGGATTATTTCAATTATGCGGTGAATCCAGCCATTGTGGGTCTCACTTTAACAAGTGTAATCTGGTTTAAAACATTTTTTTAAATCAGTAATGTTTATTTATCAAATAAATCTACTTTAATTATCAAACTAATATAAATTAAACTGACAAAATTTTACATTCTTATGATTATGTATATTGTGGTGCTGGCTAGCACCTCAATAAACCCAATTACATACATACGTCACGCCCTTCTCCCACAGGGGTAGGCAGAGATCACTTCCTTCCACTTGCTACGATCCTTACATACTTCTTTCGCTTCATCCAATCTCATCAATCTCTTCATGCATGCCCGTCGGTTTCGGGTACTCTTGACCTGGCCCTTTTTCAATAGACTTTCAATTTGATTATGAAAGATCCGCCTAGGCCTTCCCCTTGCCATTTCTCCATTCACTTTCGCCATGTAAATCCTTTTTGTCATTCTCCTTTCATCCATTCTTTCGACGTGACCAAACCATGCGAGCATCACTTGTCATCTTAATCCTTGTCATTACATCTTCTTTCAAACCACACCTTTATAAACCTAATTGTGGTCACAAATCATCATACGTTATATCTAATGAGTACAAATTTGGCCACGTTCTTAAGAGTCGTTAAAATGTGCAGGTAGGTTACCAAAACTTTCAAAATTTCCCAACCTGTTTATAATTTAATTCAACTTTACTATTTTACGTGAAGGTTGAAATTTTAATGGACAAATTTGTGATCACCTGATGTTCTGTTGACTTTTTACACCATAATATAATAAAATAATTATTCTTGAAATAAAACCCCCCTTCAGTAAAACCAAAGAGCAAAAAAAAAGACCATTAAACAATCAACAACCATTCAGTTCGTCGAGGCCATACTTATTCTGAGAAACTATCTTAACAAAAATATATATTAATTAATTATTATTTGATTTTTAATTTTAACATTATATAAATGTTAGAAAATTAGTACAAAGATTTTGGTGGTTACCCAAGTATCTTGGGTGGCCGAGCGGTCAGGCACCTGCCCGGATAGCAGCGGACGCGGGTTCGATTCCCGCCTCAAGATCATAATTTTTCGAAATTCTTTTTCTAACCACCAAAATCTTTGTACTAAGTAATTATTATTCATTTCAACGCTTTCATTGAGAAAATCGAAGATGTGCCGCGGTGCCAAAATTTTAGTAGGTAACTGTTAACCATAGGCCCTTTGAGAGTAGAAAAATAGTATATTAATAGTAAATAAAATCAAGTTTCCTTAATGTATATTCATTACCTCGGGCGGGGGCGGTAAAAAAGAAAGCCTCAGATTACATATTTATCGCCCTCACCTTCAAATAATAATCGCATAATAGTCAAATACTTGCGATTTGAGAATTACCTACTTTGTTTTATTATTGCCCTCGGCAATAAATGAACTATTAATTACATTACACTTATTAATTACAATTGTTCAAGGCGATGGAGCGGAATCTAAAATAGGTTCAGGAGTAGAAATTTGGACGGTGGTCGTCGTTGGTTGGTCAACGGTTGGTCCAGACCACAGATATATCAATATAAAATATCTGTGGTCCAGACGATCCACAATTTTTCAAATCGTTATTTGCAATAAAAACTAGGTACACCCGAGCTAATAAGTGTTCATACCTTGCAAGTAATCCAACAGGGACCCGTTCTTCATGAGCTCCGTGATAATGTAGATTGGCTCCTCGAGCGTGCACACCGCGTACAGTTGGATCAGTTTGTTGTGGCGCAGCTTCTTCATGATCTGCGCCTCGGCGAGGAAGTCCTTGGGGTCCATGGTGCCCGACTTGAGGGTCTTGATGGCCACTGGGGTCGTATTGTTCCAGAGACCCTCCCACACCTCTCCAAACTGTCCATGACCCAGTTTCCTCACAAACTTCAACGAAGACCGGTCAATTTCCCACTGGTCGCGCGTTCGGTGCGACAGACCCTCCGTGACAGGTTTCTCCACCTTGAAACAATGGAAACAGCGTGTTTACTCAAAAGTTAGCCACCTTTGTGTTCGGATACCGTAATAATAGCAAACATTGGCTGGCTGGCAGGCAGACAGCTGCCGCAAAACAGCTGAACCACCGTTCTAGTAGTTGTGGGCATGTTTTTTAACAATAATGTTTATGCAGCATTTGTATTTTTGGATAATTTAATTTTCAAATATATTAATAATAATAACACGCGTTTCTTGCTTGCGCTTAGTACATATAGTGATAAGATAATTAATGTTTATATTAGTCTACACAATAACATAACAACAATGTTTATTATGTAGACTTCTAAGTTATAAATCACAAGTATTAGTTTTATAGATATAATGTGTAGAGTGGCAGGTTTGACAAAATTTAGGAAAAATCAAGTTTCCTTAATGTTCTTAAATTGAAGTAGCTACCATTGATTTTTGAAACCATACACATTCAAATCATAAACATATAAATTTCGCAGTCACTAAGAGGAAAATGCTAATAATCCACTGACATAAATATAAAGTGTTCAATTAAATTAAAATATTTCATAATATCTATTTTACAGCTTGCTTTAGGTAGTCCGTTATTTAATTACTTATTTATTTTAACTTTATTTTATTCGTCGAAAACACACTTGTTTCAATGTCATAATAGCAACTTCCTGACTGCGAGGAAATTCCTAAATTTTATTACCTACTGCTAGGAAGTGTGTGGTAAAAAGCAGAAGCGGAAAGCTATCTACAAATTAATTAATTGAGCCATAAAATAAGTTAATAGAACAGAGTAAATTAAATATTCGTAGTTCTATATAGAGGATTTAAAAATATAATATCAAGTCAAGGTTCGTGTTTCATTTATTCGAGAAATTTAGTTTAAGCTGTACCCAACTTAATATGATAGTAGATAGGATGGATCATTGTTTCACATCATTCTTCAAATTACACTACAGCAAATTTACTGATAACTTTCTTTTTTAACGAACATTTTGCTCTTTTTTCTTTTTAAATATAATATTTAAGTACTATTTTTACCACCGCGATGTTATCTCAAATTGCCTAATACATGTTTTCCACGACCGTACACTGTGCCCGAGGATACCTAGTGTTTCAATAAAACGTCATTGTTTTTACATTAAGAAACCTTGCCACCGTAAAATATGCATAGCACGGGGAACACAAATGAAAAGCGAGGACGACTGTCAACACACTGAATTTTGTTTATCACAACAACTAGGCGCAATCGGACCCAAGGAGTAGGTACACAGACTACATGCATTAGGGCGCGTTCGCGCTGTGTCGTGATGACAGATAATCGTGTAGTTTTCAAATGTCGTGCGTGGCTTATACGTTTAAATGGAGGTGTTCGTTTACATATAGAACGACATCAACGACAATTCAGTACGATGTACTGTCGTCTACGACCTTTATTGGAGTCGTTTACACGTGTAGAGGCGACTGTAGTTTTGTAGCTTGCTAATGATGTGTAAACAACAAAGCGACTGCCGTGAAACGATGTCGTCGCAACGACAAACAATCGTTATAATGGGAACAGCTAGAGACACAGTCGTCAGACGATAAATTATCCGTCACGACATAGTGGGAACGCGCCTTTACACGGTTTTACAATCGAGGAAATTGATGGCCAGCCATCGTCAACATGATTGTAGAAAATAGTTCGCACCCTTGATCGGAAGAGTGCCGAACGCGTTGGCTACCGGGTTCAAATCTTTGGGAGGCAAATTAATGTCTAATGAATTGTATATAATTGGTTTCGAGCATACAGTGTTTAGATAGCATTTTCTGTTAAATCTTCTTTTGATGAATATTTATTTATATGTCATCTGGAATTCTGGAACCTTATCGTTTATTAGCGTTTACTTACAAACCACCCGCTATTAATTAGTAGGACGTAAGTTGGCGCGGTTAGTTTAACGAGACATTTGTCTTAAACAATGGCTCGTAACAACACAATGTTGATTGTTATGCACCGTAAGTGCAAAAGTCACTCAATCTCTTTATACTGTGCACCTTTTTACATTCAAATTTCTTAAAATTAAATAATGATTGTTACATTGAATTTTTAAAATTACGTGTTTCAGGTTACTCTTCTAACGACTTTTGACGGTTAATATTTGACAAGATCATATAGCTCTCATTAAATTCATACAATATAGACGCAACTTTAAAAAACACTTCGAAACATAGCCTTAAGACTTATTTTTGAATAAAAAGGGGTGTTTTATTTGCCAGCGTGGTGGGCTATGGGGCAATCTGCCTATATTCTTCCATACATAGGGAAGACCCGTGCCCTAGCAGTGGGGCCATTAAAGGGCTGGTGATGTGATGTGATAATTAAATACGTTGGATTCGTTCTAGCATGTCATTGTGGCCACGTAGTGTCAGCGGCTAAAGAGACGGAAAGGCGGCACCGCGGCTTTTATTCACACCACGTTGAAACATGAGCGGTGTGCGCGCGCGCGCACTGATCCGTACACGGTCGCTGTGTGCATGCATTTCCTCCTCATGACCTTTGCCTTCTGATCTGAACATCATAGAGTTACCAAGAGCTTGATAACCTCTTGACTTGTCAATCTTGTCATTATTCAGCAAAATAAATTCATACATACTTACATAAATCATCATGTTCATCCCCGAAAGGGTAGGCAGAGTGTATTAACATACATATTTCGCCAGGTTAGGCCTCGTGTATTTAGAGAGGCAGGCAAGCTTATTGCCATCTATCAGGCACTAGTTCACAGCCACTCTCGCGTTGTGGGTATCATCGCTAACAGAATAACAAAAATTGTACAACTACGTTGAAGAAAGTTGATTGTAGCAGGATAGTGCAAGCTACGTCATTACGTCAAATGAAAGACGCTCCCACAAGTTATCAAGAAAAGATTTTGCAAACGGCGTTGATGTAACGACAGCCGCCGCAGTCTGCGGTAAATGCTCAGTTATACAATCAATCCAATCGAATCCTGCGAATATCGTTCATAAGCTAACTTAAAACTAGTTTTACTTAAGAAGGGTTTAACCACAATTTGGCATAATTACAATACTATACAATCTATGAGGTTTAACGTTATGCTAAGTTCTACGTTTTAAAGATCACCATCACCAGCACTTTCATCTCTATACTGCTGAGGCACTGGCCTACCCTATGGATGGAATAATGTAAAGAGAATGGGCCACAGCCCAGTAAGTTGGCCCCGTGCTATAATAATACATATTATATATTTTATAATCTACGCTAGAAAGCAAATTGAAAATCAGATACTTCCATTATGAAATCGCAAAAGAAAAACAAATACGATGATGCATGATTTTATCGTTAGTTATTATCGTGTTTACACTCAATTTTCGTTAATCTAATTTAGTCCATTTACACTGACACTAAAACATGCAAATTTCAACATTGTATGCCGAGCTGAACACGACGACGTGTTATTAATAACTTTATGCTAATGAAAGTTCTATATAAAAATTCGAAAGATGAATAAAAAAAATATTAAAAATGTTCAAACGGACTCTTCATGGCGTACCGAGACAGACCGATGCAACCGGAAAAGTGGCGTGGTCCAACCGAAGTACAGTTAACCAATTTCGAAGTAAGAAGTTATTTTGGGCTTAGTGGCAAATAATTTATCGTGTTCGATTTGTTCGGCCATGTGCAATAAATCGGTTATTCATTTTATACAGACCAGCATAATATGTATGGGATTCGTGGTTCAGTTTTTTCATTTATTAAACAAGTTGTGCCTTGATAGGACACCGATTACACTTTATTCGAATTCAATTCGAATAACATTAATAAAATCAAAAAATGGATCAGAAGTTAATGCAAAATCATCGATACCCTCAAGGTTTGCTCCGTATGCATAACCATGATTGTTTGTGTTTGTGTATGGCTTAATAAGTTATTTGGTCAGTGTTTCAAAATAGGTCCTCAAACATTAAAAATAATGTTCTAGTTAGTTTAATAATCAATACACAAGATGGAATAATATTAAAAAATACTATGAATGGTGTTGTTAGACATAATACTGATGATGACAAACATGATATTGAAGATAAAGTCCTCCTAAAAGAAGAATGGGAGAGGAACGTATATTGCGGCTACCCCAAATAATATCGGGAGCAGGACAGCGCAATAATGACAATATCTTCAAGATATATCGATTGTGCTGATTGATACGCAAACTATAAATAGATATCACCGAAGATAAAATAACAGCAATTATAAAGAGCCTCATTTTAGTTACAACAATAGGTGTTCATTACATTGTTTACACAATTTTACACGCTATTCCACCACACACTTGTATGACAAAGTTGACGTAGGTTGAAATATTTGTTCAAAGTTTCACAGAAAACAAAGACATTGGAGCGATTGTATCGGTTCTCCCCAATATCGATAATATTTTACTGAGATTTATATCTGGCTCGTACTATATAAATCAAAAGTGTCATTTCATCATGTATCACTCCAAACCGCTATTGATTTTAATTCTGCAGAACTACACAATAGATAATCTGCTAAGGCCAGATTTTTCCAGTTTGATTTTCTTAGGCGTAATTTATATATATGTGTGTGTGTGTGTGTGTGTGTGTGTGTGTGTGTGTGTGTGTGTGTGTGTGTGTGTGTGTGTGTGTGTGTGTGTGTGTGAATGTGTATTAGGTAGTGGGACACAGATCACGATGCCGTTTTGGCTGATATTTCGATCTATAGAGAACAGAACGTTGTCTAAGGGCCGGTTTTTTGATGCATAGTTAACTGGTAATTAATTGTTAAAAATTTTGTAACAATATATTAGTAACATTGGTAACTAAAATTTTTACTAATTGTTACTTATCAGACTGATATTTAGCAATTAGTAACAGTTTTTAACAATTGGTTGAGTTAACTATGGATCAAAAAACCGGCCCTAACAAACATGAGTTGGTCATGCGATCCCATATTCTTGTCAATAAGTATATGAACGATCCATAAGTATTTTATCTTGAAAGTGATGTTATGATAATTGCTCGGTGTTGGCAATATTACTTGAGCAAGATCGCAATTCCTATATTGTGTAACGAACGTATGACACAATAAGCGCATTCTAAAATGCACGGAATTCTGCAAATATTCCGAGACAATCATTTTACAACTGAAATGGACTAGTAAGGAAATTGAGCACCTGAAGTTTATATTGGGACTTTCATTTTCGAAAATAAAATTTAGTGTAAGTACACTAATCATTAAAATGATATTTCAATGGCTTCTTTCACTTTTCTGTTAGCTTATTTTATATCACTTATACAATACAGTACATTAATTGCGAGCTATAGTAACGAGGTTACATTATAAAACTGTCAATATTAAGTTTACGACCAGTGTGTGATTTAATCGTTTTCTCTGGAGCGGACGTCCCATCCTCCTACCGTTAATCATTAAGGGCATGCGAACTGTTGAGATTGGATCGCCAATTCGTGATCAGAAAGGTTATCGTGCTCTCGGTGAGTATTAACATATTATATTTATTGTTAAGACAAATATCAAAGCATGAATAAAACCGTGTGGTGACGGCAGAGCAGAATACAATTGTCACCACCCCAAATCCCACCTGTGGGTGTCGTACAAGGCGACTAAGGATAAATCAGTGATGAGGAATGGTCAGCAGCGTTCCTCGTATACCACGTAGCAATGAACTGCGACTTTTGTGCCCGATAAATAGTAATAGTCTCGCCACCTATTACATGGGACCTAACATAGTTGGCGAAACGTGGGTGCTAGTTCACCTCCGCCTACCCCTTCGGGGATGTGGACGTGATTTGTGTATGTATGTATATTTGATTGTTAAGACAAATATCATAGCACGAATAAAACAATAGAGATGTTGGTTGTCGTCAAGCGGTTGATGCATATAATACGCAATGCCCGTAACGAAAGTGGGGCCGGCCTTGGCTGTTCGGTCGGCCGATCGCGAAACTGGAACGGCAAATTTTTTGGACGCGTACGTACATCAACCTCGGGTTATATAATTGTGCGCTTCGTTCGCAGGACTCTCAGAAACCTAGCCACTATACCGCCTAGCTCGATTGCAGATGACAGCTTTAAAGCAATGGCACTGCTTTCGTCTATCAATTCGAGCGACCGCCTAAAATTGTATCAGCAATAAGCACAGAGTATAACAACTACTGAACTAACGTAAACGAACGATAAAGCTGCTTTTTATATATATTAAGTTCAACGTTTCTGGAAACAAATCCTAGCTCCGATGCTCGAGTATTTGAGTTTTCCTATCAATCATCTCGCCAGTCATTTAGCAGGAATTCGTTCTGAGATTACGCTTAATTGCTACGTGATGCAGTACTGTTTCTGTTGCGTTCACATCGGACGAGGAATTTGCACGTGTTGAAACCATTGTTTTCGCAAGCATTGAACTATTTTAAACGCATTGACGCTAATTTTATGTAAATCATATCAATTTAAATAACGATTGGAAGTTATATTTGATTGAAGTAGGATAAATAGACAACATCTTTTTAAGGTATTCGATTTAAACCGTTTAACTGTTGGCTTACAACGTAAAGGTTAGAAGAATTTCGGCAAGTTAGTTAGTGTCTTGGGTGGCCGAGCGGTCAGGCACCTGCCCGGATAGCAGCGGACGCGGGTTCGATTCCCATTTCAAGATCATAATTTTTCGAAATTATTTTTCTAACCACCAAAATCTTTGTATCTTTTTAAGGCTCTCCAAAAATTTTTGAGAGACGAAAACTCTCAGCATTCGGTAGATTCTTTGGTTGCCGGGTCCATAGTGTATCAAATGACTGTAGTTTACGATTGAGACAGCACAGTAGGCCTATTCCCTAACTTTTTTTGACAGTTGAAAGTGATTATCACCGTACTATTTACTAATACATTGCTGTTATTACAGGAAAAGTGTCACAATTGCATTATAGTTAAGTAGTAATGGATACGTAAATAGTACGGTGATAATCACTTTCAACTGTCAAAAAAAGTTAGGGAATAGACCTACCGATCTGACATGACATTTTTAACTAAAAATATTTTTTGAATAGGTGTGTATTTATATGGTGGCAGTATTACGATGGAATAATAATACTCAATGTGAAATAACCCTACCCAACATAATTAAGTATGATAGAAAACAGATAAAATTACCTAAGTTAATCATATAGCTACCTATGCAAATAATGAAGTTAAGCAGGAAATTAATCTACTGACGATTGCGCAGAACAAGATTTACAGATATTTCCATTAATGTAAAGTGAATGTAAGGGAAGTTGCAGGTTACTTTGTAAAGTGTATTATTTATTTATTTAAACTTTTATGTCCATAGATAAATGTACCTACATTTGGCGGACTTAATAACTAAGGTCGTTCTCTACCAGTCGATCATTGGGCTCTCTGGGAAAATTTGGGAAATCTTTTAATACTAATTTTATTTTTCCGCCTTATCTAAACATTTTACGAATAATTTTGGCAGTCGGCTTGATGGTATGGTCAGATAACTGTTTATGAGGCATCGAATCAATCCCGGATTCGAATTCTGTTAGGGGCAAATATTTTCACAATAAACTCGGGCATTCTCGAGTCGGAGTCGTTAATGTTAAATGTTTATGGTTATATTGGACCGCCATATACTTTCCATAATACAAGCGATTAAGCTGATTACTTGGCTAAATGGTAGTCGTGAGTAGAAGGAATAGTATAGGTTCGCAGAGTGTGAGGAATAGTACCTACAGTTTCGCTTCGCAGTCTGAGAGACCGTATTATAAATGAAGTGCTTCTATAGAGGACCAAGGTGGTCGACTTAGGTCGTCAAATTCATACTTAATATGCATAATTATGGGAAATACGTCCCACGGTGAAATAAAAAGCCTAGCAAGATGTTGCTTGATCAGACATTTATTTGATCAACGACACATCAGGATAATAGCTGCAGGACATATTAGAGCTGGACCTGGCATATTGCCGAGGAGAACTATTCCATCTAGAAATGATATCTAGAAGTGGCCTGCTGCCGTAGAGCTGTAGACTACTGAATTATAATGGAAAACAATAGACCTGAAATCACATTGTATTGTGTCATTAAGTTGTACTTTGTGTAAAATAGTAGAGTAAAATCACATTGTATTGTGTTGTACTTAATTTCGATATTAGCGTTCCCTTCTTTTCGTTTCCAGTGTTTAACGTTATTTCTTTGACTAATTATGAGTGTATGTAATGATACCTTATATGAATAAACTATATTTTCTTGCCCAACTCACATTAAATCGCCCAAGAGAGCCAGGAAAGCCCCCCCTGTTAATTTTAAACATCCTCGCGCAATTTAATATACCCATGTCTCGGAATATTTCTACCCGGTGGGCAAAGCACCGCGCCGTCGAAAACTATAAATTTTATAGTCGTCGCGATATTGAATTTTGCAATTTATGCCCTTTGGAAAATAATATATAACTTGGGTATTATAAACGTACCGACCTTGATCAGAAAAAATTAATTTGTTAATTGTTAAAGTATATTTAGATGATGGTCAAACAAATGCGAGCGAGTATTATGTTTTTGTTAAAGAAATTATTAAAAAGAGATAGAGGTCAGAAAAAATTCGAAAAATTATTTATCCTTTGTTGTAAAATAAAGGTTAGCCCTACCTAACGTATAGTCAATACTACAATACTGGCAAAGTTTCCGTTATCGTTATGTGTAGGTACTGTAACTATAAAAAAATGATAGATCACAAACGAATATTGACAACGTAGCGTTTCGTAACCGCCTACTAAAAGCAATCGGTATTACACATTATCAGAGGTTTTCTACATTTGAATCTATTGAATACGTACCAGTATAATTACGTCACACGTACAGGCACAGAGTAACTATTAATGCAATTATTCTGTAACCAATACAACAGGAATTTAAAATATAAAATTTTCAGTCGAAGATACGCAAGTTTTAAGTAACTACACAACCATAAACAACCATGACTCGAGAAAAAAATTAAATGTCTGTATTCGTCACATAAACATTTGCCCCGCCCCCTAACATGATTCGAACCCGGGCCTCTTGGCCAATAGCCAGCGATCTGACCATTCAACCACATTACATTGTGTTGTTGTGACGTCGTAAAGGAGGAGCTCGCTAGTGCAGTGGCATAGTGCGCTTGGCCTGCGATTGCGAAAACTAAGCAATGTTCGCTAAGGCCGGTCATTGAATGGGTGACCAAAAATGTATTATCTCGAGTTCCTCCGTGCTTCGGAAGGCACGTAAAGCCGGTGGTCCCGGCTGCATCTGCAGTCGTTAATACCCACCAACCCGCACTGGGCCAGCGAGGTGGGTTATGGCCCAATCTCCCTATATTCTTCCATCCATTGGGAAGACCCGTGCCCCAGCAGTGGGGACATTAAAGGGCTGGTGATGGTGATGGACGTCGTGAAAATTTCTAAATAAGATTTCCTGATTCAATATCTATAGGTAAAATAATTTCGATGTGCGCCTGGTAAGCTTAAAAGTACCGTACCAATATGCGTCTGGCTTTATATGAGTTTGTTTACATATTGTACGTGTTGGCTGATTAGAGAAATGCAGAAACATTCTAACAAATGGACAGAGTTTACAGTAGCACAAACAGTACAGTTACCTCTTAGAGTGACCATAAATAAACACAGCTGCTTAAATGGCTAAACTAGAAATTAGTCAAATGTATAGACGAGAACTTCGAACGGTGTAAACTGGCTAAAATTTCTTGGAAGCAATGTATTTCTTGTCCTGCGTTTGGCGATGGTCACGCGAATTTACAAGACAATTATCAAACAATATTGTTGGGTATTTAAATTTTGTTCTTAAAGCAGTATCTGTGAAATATAATTAAAAGACAACCAACAAAATAATTCTACATTATCATTGTGAAACAAAATAGGTGATTATTTTAGGCATGAAGCGTATTGAAGTTGAAGTGGACAATATACTTGCGTCAAATATGACACGTACACAACATTATGACGTACCCCCCTATATTGCAGTCAACCAGAATGAAGATCTCACGAGGACCAACATATGGCTGAAGTTGGTAACATCATAAACTGACTACAATTTTCATTTTACGTCTGTATAATTAATGGTAATTGCCCGAACAATACGATTTTATAATGTCTAAACTATGATTGCTTGCGCAGCGGTATGTATGACGTCGATGCAGTTATTTTTTACATCCTGATTCATAGAATATTCAACTCTAGAGAATATAAATAATATGCCCATTGTTTTCAGCTGTATTTATTTACACTCGTTTAACTGTTACGTCGGTTGCAATAGGAAAGTTTACTTGAAAGGGTTTAACAAATGACATTTTCCCTGTTGCTGATTGATTTCCTTAACTTCAAACTCTGTTGATTTGAAAAAGTATTTCTTTTATTACTCTTTCTTTGTTATAAGAAATGGTAGAAAAAAGTGCTGATGAAGGTTAGTTTATCAAAAAAGAAACCCTAACTAACTAAATGCATGTTGCAAATTTATATCTTAACTTCGAGTGAACCCTATGACAACAATGTGAAATTTCTGGGATCGTCCTAGTTGGCAGATAGCGGAAGAAGGCGGCACACGAAGCCTCCATGACACAATTTTGGGGTATCTAACCTGACCTAGTTTTTTTTTGTAATAAACGGTGTTTCTTCTCTGACTATAGCTATGTGATCACTGATCAAAATACAATGTATTATTTATCTAAGAAGCACTCTCCTGTTCTAATGTCAATCACTGCATAGAAGTCCGTTTATTGTGAATCACCCTTACACTAGTCTTTGTTTCATCGTAATCGCTGTTAATAGAGAACAATGAACGCAACTAGGCACTAAATATCATAATAACACAATTAATAAATTAGGATTTGTAATTTCTAAAGCCAAGATAAGCAAAATTATTTATGATAAGTTGTTATTGAATTGTTCCTACTAAGAGGTTAATGCAATTACACTGGTGTTTCCCACCCGCGACTATCAGGTTACCGTACAGCGCGCAGGATTGTTGTGCAACTAGCTTGTACTTACTTACATGTCTACAAATACGCCATAATGGCAAAATCGTCCAGCTGATACTACCTTCAATTCTACAATCTTTGCAAATTATTAAGGCGATGTTACCCATCTGTCTATTATAATCTTGACAAACAATTGGATTGCATGTGAATTTCTTTGTTAAAGCAATATTCTTTTAGTTCAAGAACTTATAGTCCGACAACTTTGTGCGCGTCCTTCCTGCGGGGTTAGAAACGTGGGGGGGGGGGGGCTGAGGTATTGTATGCTACAGCATATTGCACGAGTTTTCCCTCCTCCCCGCATCCCCTGCCCCGCTAACATGTAGAATGCCGCTTCCCCGCCACTGTCTCTCACCCCGCAGGAAGGTCGGGCACGAACTTTTTGGACTATAATTTACACAAGAAGCCAAGCGCGCTATCCCACTGCGCTAGCGAGCTCCTCTAATAATGATGTGCTTTAATGCATTTCTTTATTATGGGGTTTTGGAGCCTTGCAAGAAATCACTAACCTGCACGCAGGGTTTGCTGAGGGAGACGCACAGGCCATCCGCATCCTTGCTATAGTGTTCGACCAGCTCTTGCAGGGTGCGGAAGGTGGTTCTCCGGGCGATGAAGAAGCCGCCCTCATCCAACTGCCGAATCCGGTAGTGCTTCACGGTATCACCATCCCTCACTGTCAAACAAATAGAAATAAATTTAAATATTGTGTGTTTTTTTTAAAGGTTACACAGGTAAGCACTTGCCCTTCATCTCACCTGATGGCAAGTGACGATAAGAGCCGAAGATGGAAGCGAGCTTCACCTGAAACCCTCAACCACAGAGGGGTGGCTATCAAAGTCAAAATTCATTTATTCATATCTGGTATGATTACAACACACTTATGAATCGTCAAGACGCTAGATACCGAAAACCCGTGTGTCCAAGAAAAAAATACTTACTATCTCTTACCATTATTATTGATAAGATGGTGGTAGCTAGCCAAGCGGACTTCGAAGAAGTCCTACCACCAACCAAACCGAGTACAAATTTGTACCCCCCTGGGTATCGAACCGGGATCCCTGTACCTTAATTCCGGTGGGCGAACAACTAGACCACGGGGGTCGTTAAGTGCCGTGTGGTAACGGCAGAGCATAATACAATTGTCACCATACCCCCTAGCTATTTCTCCCGTGGGTGTCGTATAAGGCGACTAAGGGTAAGGACAGCGATGAGTAATGGGCAGCAGCATTACTTTCGTGCCACCTAGCAATATACTGCGATTAACGTGCCCGATATATGGTAATAGTCTCGCCACTTATTACATGGGACCTAAGTTAATTAGCGAAAAGTGAGTGTTGATTCACCTCTGCCATCCCTGATTTATGTATGTAAATATTAGACGGAGAATTAAAAAAAGCTAATAATTTCAAAGGGCGACGTATGAAAATACGAGCACTTACAAACCATGACCATATTAACTTGTAGTGACTACGTCACAGCGCATTTCAAAGTATCGAGTCACCGAGAAATGGTTGATCAGCGAAAAGTGCTACAGCTGACGATAACAAAGGAGTAAAATCAAAATTAGACTTAATGACTATTGTGATAAGATATTACAATATTACCAAGTCCTGAATCACGGTTACGAAGTTTCTGACAGAACTCTGAATATATACAAGATCCGACGAAGTACAGTCGGACCGCGGTCCCCGAGCCCACCCGCTCGGAGGAAGATATTCTGCATCATCGCTCCTTTTCGCTGATGATGCGGCGTACCTTCCGTATCACAACAAGCTCATTTCGAATTACTGTATTCTGTAAGGTACCTACTGATTCGCTGGGTCCTTCCGAAGCAGGAAAAGAGCATTCGTACACAGTCACATGCTTCCCATCCGTTAAAGAGAATCCATTGCATTGTTTCAATTATACGGTCGAATTTGTTTCTTATATTGAAGTATCGTATGTACATATATGTGATTTATGTCTCTTGGTGAATTTCACATTTATAGGAATATTATCAAAATATAAAAAAGTAAAATAATTATTATGAGTGGATTTTCACTATCAAATATTTACTGACCTTTTCATCTTGTTTAAATAAAAATCAAATAACAATATTCACATTATGTGCTTTGCTTTATGTGTAATGTTGTATAATATGTACATACAATATAATTGTAAAAGAAACTATTCTGAAAATATTAAAAAGAATGATTTATGTAACCAGAAAGTAATAGGTGGTCCTTTTGCTAAAATGTAGGGATCTTAACAAAGATGTATTGTTATTATTGATTGACAAAAAATGTCACACTTTAAATGTCCACTGGACATTTTGCACACAACAAGTGTGCGCAATAACAGCATTACCTATTGTTTATTTGTAGGTGACTAGAATTCTTATAACATAACGGGGGAGTTGGTACAAGATTTTTAGGTACTTTTGGGTATTTGTTTTTCGATCAAGTAGTTGTGTAGCGATAACTTTCTTTATGGTCGTGATACAAACACGTTATGTGCAACATATAGCAATTGAAGTGCTAGCTAGATAGTTGGCAATTAGCTATATTTTATGTCTCCGTTCGGTCACTTCAAAATTACTACGCAATCAAAATTGAATTTCATAATTTAACAAATGACATAGGCGACGGTAAAGTTTTTAATTTATCAATATACATAATACGATATCAAACGTATGAAATTTATCTCGAGATGTAAAGAAATTACAATATCCATGACAATTTATGACAGTTTTTTTAATATAATAATTAATAATATTGTACAGGTTTGCTACTGTTAGTCCTCAGAAGGTTGGCTTGGCAGCGATTGAACCATCGAAGTGATCACGTCGGATGAGGTTACGTAATCAATACGTAGGTTTACTACATCCAGAAATCAATGAATCATTTCTCAACTACGAAATGAGAACATTATCGATCAATTGTTCGCTGGGGTTACCTGAGTCTGTTGGCAAGAAGCATAAGAAATAGCAATGTATTAATGATTTTTTCAACACAATTGCTCGTAAATTGAATCTTATTACACCGTTTTAAGGTTCATAATGTAGCATATTATTTTATAGTTTTAGGCAAGCATAGGGTTTAGCCCATACAGTCATGTCTTTCGTATATTTAGTCTGTTTTCATGTGTGTAAAATGAATAAAATGAAATTAATTTTACGTTAAAAGAGGAGTGTCACAAATTTTAACGCATGTAGGGAGTGCTTGGCGCGAACTTAATGGTAACAGAGTTCAAAGATTACGGTGGTTAGAAAAAGAATTTCGAAAAATTATGATCTTGAGGCGGGAATCGAACCCGCGTCCGCTGCTATCCGGGCAGGTGCCTGACCGCTCGGCCACCCAAGACACTGGTAACAGAGTTCATGATTGCGACTGATGAGGTGAAACAACAAACACCTCAGGAGACTTATTTTCAATAATTCCTCATAATTGAACGTCAACACAGATCCTTAAGCATCAAAAACACTACTTTCATTGCACAAAATCCACTCTGAAACAATTTTTAAATTAATGTAAAAAAATCTGACTGTCACCATTGAAACGCGCCAAACACTCCAAAAGTTTATGCTTATTAAATTTGTCTATGGACATTGAATATTTTTAGAAAATTGAATATTAAATTATTTTAGAGTTAAGATGATAAATAAACCTTTTATTCCATATTTATAAACATAAATTAACTTACCTATAGTATTTAGAAACACTATTTATTTTATTTTTTATTTTGCTGCTGCTTCGGATGCACAGCCGCTTTTTATGGGCCCTTTGATAGTCGTCATATTTGTTTTATTAAATTAATATTGTGTCAGATTGATGTTTACTGTTTATTATTATTATTATTCCATTTTTATTACATTTAAAATACATACAAAATCATATTTCTAAACATTTATTATTATTATTATTTTAATGCGATTAATACTGAAGAAAGTAGACTACATCAGAGGGGCTACTCTTTAAATAAATTGGAATCGGTTTATGTTGCCATCTCTCTCAAACGTTGCTATCATACGTAATTAGTGAGAGTGACTGGTAGACTAAGACGATTGCAATCGGGTTGCAGAGTTAGGTCGCAGATGAGGCTCCATGTGCTGGTTACCTTTGCTAGTAATACATACATACATAAATCACGCCTATATCCCCGAAGGGGTAGGCAGAGGTGAACTACACCCACGTTTCGCCAATTATGTTAGATTAATCGCTAGTAATAAGGAGAATTAAAAAAGAACAAAAATCAAACTTTTTCCAAACCGCCATTTTCCGTAATTATTTGGTAAAGTTATTATCAATACAAGTTTGTTTTTTCCTCGCAATTGTAATGAAAAACGTCGTATGCAACTCGTATGCATTGATCATTATACACTCAGCTTCCTTACCGCGCTCGCCTGCGGCTCACGCTTGCAATAATGCCTCGTATGTAATGACCAACTTAGCATACTCGTAGCATAATGTACTATTAAGTTTGTTTTCCCCTCAAGTAATGAACTCCAGCGTGACTTCAATTGTTACTTTAAAGATTGCTTACCGTGTTGTTGATAACTCATAGACAACACATTGTCACGATTTAACAATAAAGTTATGTAATAAATACTATAATAATGCTCATACACAGTAACATTGGACTTGATTCTGAAATACGCTTTCTAAGTAACCTTGAGTACAGATTAATATTTCCTTGAGATATATGCGTTAAAATGAGGCATTTAGGATTAGGATACATTTTATTTATTGGGGTGAAGTTAGATAAAAAACAATTTTTTCAATGATAATGACTAGATAATGATTTTAACGAGTCAGTGTCATGAATAATAGCTGTATTTTCTTCTTATATCGGAGAATGGCCTAGAGATCCAGAACAGATTGGAAGAATGGCTACAGAGGATAGAGTGTGTTGGACTTAGAGTGAGCCGGACCAAAACAGAATTTATGTTTTGTGATTTTGGTGGAGACTCTGGTCCAATACCCATTAATCTAGCCGGAATGCCTCTGCCAGTCTGTTCCAATTTTCGGTACCTAGGTTCATTTGTGCAAGCAGATGGGGAGATCGATCGGGAAATTACAAACCGGATCAACGCAGGTTGGATGAAATGGCGACAGGTCACAGCAACTACATGCGACCCAAGAATGCCACTGAAACTAAAAGGAAAGATCTATAAGTCTGTTATAAGACCTGTCGTTATGTATGGATCGGAATGTTGGGCTGTGAAAAAGACGGATGAAAGAAAATTGCATGTGGCAGAGATGAGAATGTTGAGATGGATGTGCGGAGTGACAAAAATGGACAAAATACGGAATGAGTACGTAAGAGGGAGTCTGAAAGTAGCGCCAGTAACAGAGAAGATGAAAGGGAGCCGTTTAGCTTGGTATGGACATGTTATGAGACGTGATGCCATGAATGTGAGTAAGAAAGTTATGGACATGAATGTTGATGGATGTCGAAGTAGAGGAAGACCACTGAAAAGATGGATGGATTGTGTGAGGTGTGATATGAAGGTGATGGATGTGAATGAGGAGATGACGAGTGACAGAAGAGAATGGAAAAAGAGGACATACTGCGCCGACCCCAAATAGGATGGGATAAGGGCAGGGCGATGATGATGATTTTATACAGGTTAATTGCCGTGTGGTAATATCAGATTAGAATTCAAGAGTCACCATACTCACCATCCCTATCTCTATCCCGCTGGTGCCGTAGATGACGACTAAAAGTTAAAATATGACGAGGAACGGGCAATAGCTTTCCGGGTATTATACCGCCAAGTAACGTGCCGATAGATGGAAATAGGTTCGCCGCAAATTACAAGGGACCTACATACATAGCGAAACGCGGGTGTTAATACACCAAGTTAAGAACTAATAAAGTCTCAGGCTAAGAGTATTTTTCTCTTTCTACATACATACATAAATCACGCCTATATCCCCGAAGGGGTAGGCAGAGGTGAACTAGCACCCACGTTTCGCCAATTATGTTAGGTCCCATGTAATACGTGGCGAGCCCATTGCCATACATCGGGCACAAAAGACGCAGTACATTTTTTTCTCTTTCTAATATAACGTATTCAAAATCTTAACAGTGACATTATGTGTGAGTAATTGTTATAAGAACCAGTTTCATGCCGCATGTATGTAAATGTGATGCGACGGAAGATCATACTGCAGCTCTACACTTAAGCTCTAGTCACGTGGCTATAGGAAAGTAATTGACAAGAACAAAAAGTGTTGAAGAGTTGTGAATAAAGATGTTTTAGCAATTCTACATGGCATCATTGGATATATTTGAGGTTCAAAGGATTCATTACGGCCTAATCTCATCCAAACGTACCTGTAAATAGTAGTAACTAACTTTATGCCCATTTCACAAAATATCGTAAATGAAAACATTGGCAGATGGTATTTAAAATGCAGCAATATGCGAATAGTAAAATAGGTTTGTCTGCTTCTACACGCCGAGCGCCGTGTCTAATAGAATAGAAACTAGTTAGGTACCTACTGACGAGACCTCGTCGCAATATTATTTAAAGTATTTGTGTCTACCGTTCAACATAAATAATTTGAAATGTGAAAACGAATCAAGAAATGCCCATAAATCACTGGATTAAAACAGTATCTTACTGCTCAAAATCAGACCCAAAATAAAGTTGGTGGCATACCCCACTAACGATAATGATCATTAAAGATAAGTTTACGAACTAGATAAGTAAACAAAACTGGACATAAACCCAGCGGTTGACAATAGTATGAGACAAGGAAACACCGAACCGAAACAATCATTAAAATATTGTTAGTGGAGATATCAATTGTGCATTTAGAAATTTATCGTTTAATTTAAATTTCCATCCATCTTATCTTAATCAATCAACCAACCAACCTTTACTACATTTTAAATGTATTGTCAGATAAATAGACTAATACACGCAACGTCATTAATTAATCGTCGTCTTCTATGCTGGCCTGGGAGCGAACAAATAACGTAGAATAGGCCAGCCCCGACTCATCCCATGGGTGTCGTAAAAGTCGACTAAGGGAGATTGCCCGGTGTAGATCAATAAGCACCTTGGGGCACCCGAATGGTGGAGGGCATACCTACCAAGAACAGCATACCCAAAGAGGGTTAGTGTCAGGCAGGCGGCCGGCTGTAAAACCTAAGCCAAAACTTTGAGCAGTATGGATTGGAATGTTGTCATTCCAATCACTCTCTTCGTTCATCGGTCTCTCGACGGAACGGACCATCGTTCCGTCTCTTTTCTATACATTCATTCATCACTAGCACTTTTACGGTGTGATGGATGATATGAATCAAAGGCGAATGGATGGCTTAATGACGTCTGACTGATATGAATGGAAGAGGAAACATACTGCGCCGACCCCAGATAGACTGGGAACAGGGCAGGGAGAAGGAGAACGTCATTAATTAATAATAATAATAAATATTCCTACAGTCACATCACACCTATCATCTAGCCCACTTGTGTTATGGATACTAAATGACGGAATTTTTAATATCGTAATAATTATGTATTTATAAATGTTGAAAATATACTGCTTAAACATATACACAACCATGACTCGGGAAACAAATATTTGTGATCATCACAAAATTTGCCCCTACCAGGATTCGAACCCGGGACCTCTCGGCCAATACCCAGCGATCTGAGTATTCAACCAAGCCGGCCGTCAATCCAAACTAAAGTAATTAAAATCAATCCAAATTAAAGTAATTAAAATATTGTCATTGTTCTTTTTGTGGAAATCTATAATTATTTATGCTAAGAGTTTTATTGCCGCACTCATACATACATACATACATACATAAATCACGCCTATATCCCCGAAGGGGTAGGCAGAGGTGAACTAGCACCCACGTATCGCCAGTTATGATAGGTCCCATGTAATAGGTGGCGAGCCTATTGCCATTTATCGGGTACAAAAGTCGCAGTAGGTACATTGCTAGGTGGTATAAGAGGAACGCTGCTGCCCATTCCTCATGACTGATTTATCCTTAGTCGCCTTGTACGACACCCACGGGAAAGATTTGGGGTAGTGACAATTGTATTCTACTCTGCAGTCACCACGCGGCAACTGCCGCACTCAGAGACGTCATATAACGTTAATGAGTACTTAACGTCAAAAAATGACAATTCAAAACTAGCCGCTATTCTTGCCGGGTTTATGGTCTAGATTTGAATGAAAATGTTTGACATTAAATACTCATTAAAGTTAATTGACGTCTCAGAGTGCGGCAGTAAGTTTAAGAAAAGTTAAACTAAAATAAGCCAATTTAAAGAAACTTCCTTGATAACAGACAGAGAGAGATGTCGAGGTCGCGACGGTGAGTGTTGACATGATGTTTGCGGAGTCAGCTAGTATTTTAAAATAATTCTATTTTACACTAGATTTTCTAAACTGGTAATTATAAATGTAATGGAATTTCAGTAATACCATAATTTATAAGTTTGTTTGAGAAATTTCAGGTAGCAATATTCAAATAAACATTCGCTGACATATTAATTAAAAATATAACTGTTTGTGGTAATTATTATTTACATGATACACAAGAGCTAGTATTATGGTTTCCTCTACTTGGTACCAACTGGTGCGTGGTGTGTAATTCGCGAGCCAGTTTTAATTAAATGGAAACTTGTCCACGCATATTATTAACATTCCAGAGTTCCCAATATTGCATAATCAGATATACCTATAGGTTCAAATGGAGATTGAGACAGAAGATTGCTAATATTAGATATACAGAAAAAAATAGAAGTTACGTTGTAATTTTGGCCTTTATCGACAATTATAAACCAATTACATCTACAAGCAATGACAAAGAAGTGTTTATCATCTTAAGGACAAGTCCATACTAAAACATACATGAATAGTCTAAATTAAAGTCACCTTTATATATTATGTATAGAGAATGTGAATACAATGCAAACAATGACTCAGACAGTAACAGTGACATCGACTGAAGTCCTCCTAATTTTCCCAACCATAGAATTTTACATTCTTAATATTTGTTTGGTTTTTAAAATTATCACTTCAGGCAGTGGTTCTTAATCGAGAATATTTATAAGCCATATTCAATTCAGTATGTGTTGTACATAATAAATAAAAACAAAGAAAGGTACTATCTATACATTCATTCATCAAATAGAGCTTTCGTTTCAACGGAGAGCGATTGGGATGACCGCATTCCAATCCATTCTACTTGCAAAATTTTGGCTTACATTTTACAGCCAGCCCGACACCAACCCTCTTTGGGTATACTGTTGTTTATGCTTTGCTTTCCACCATTGGAATACACCGGGCAATCTCCATCAGTATTTTTATTTTGCGAAGCCCCTGGCGTGAGTAGAGCCTGACATGTTATAAGCAATTTAAATAGCGCTCGGACAACATGGAGGGCAATATTAAAATGAACTTGTATGTTATATAAGTGGTCCTAGGAAAATTATAAATATAATCATTTAATAACCATTAACTGCAATAAAACACGGGGATTTCGAATGTTATTGTGTCTATGTCATATGACGCAAAGGAAAACATTTAACCACATTGTGTAATAATAATTATCACATTACGTTTTATGTATCGTTATAATTTTTATGTTAATGTTAGGGAAATAACGTCTTCTATGCTGGCCTGGGAGCGAACAAATAACGTAGAATAGGCCAGCCCCCACTCATTCCATGGGTGTGTCGTAACAGTCGACAAATTTAAATTACCTTACACATTATCTTTTATCAATAAACTCAGGTAATTAAACTGCATATTTGAAATCAAATATTTGTATGTACAATATATTATACAATATATTTAATTTTGGTCCACTAATTGTATGTACTTTATTAACTGTTGTTTAGGTTGTCTCTTGAAGTATATTAGTGTTATTAAAACAAAAGAAGAATACATTCATCAGTTTCCCTAGAGCAAAACATATTTTGTAATGTAAAGGACAGATAAAACTAAGAGAATCGAGACCTTGCACTTTTGAAAACGCAATAAATGTTGTTGTTGTATGCGCATTGAAGATAATTAATTATGACAAGTTTTGATAAGACATGTGAAGATAATAAGGATTTTCGTATAATTAATGACTATTAGCGTTTCTACCGATATTAGGATCATTAAGATTGTTGGTGCATCGTAATACAATGTCGTCACAATTCACAGTTATCTAAACATATAAAAGAAGAAAGTGACGACTGACCATCAACGCACAGCCCAAACGGCTGAAGCTACAATCATGAAACTTGGCACGTAGGTTTCTTCAGTAGTGTAGGTGAGCACTAAGAAAGGATTTTTGGAAATTCCACCCCTCAGGGGATAAAATAGGGGGTTAAAGTTTGTATGAAAATCCGTCAGTTTTAAAGTCAGGATCTTTAAATTATATCCAATAGGCTGAAGATTAAAAAATAATGTATACCTGTCTCAGCGATTTTTATGATTCCATCCCTATGAGGGTGAAAATGGGGATGAAGTAATGGAAATAATGAAATGGTCTAGCTAGAGACTTGAAATTTTGGACATAGATACCTCATACAGTGCAGGTATCCTCTAAGAAAGGATTTTTAGAAATTCTAGCCGGTTAAATGACAGTTTGATGGGTGACCAAAAATTTATTATCTCGAGTTCATCCGTGCTTCGGAAGGCACGTAAAGCCGGTGGTCCCGGCTGCATCTGCAGTCGTTAATACCCACCAACCCGCACTGGGCCAGCGTGGTGGGTTATGGCCCAATCTCCCTATATTCTTCCATCCATAGGGAAAGCCCGTGCCCCTGCAGTGGGTACATTAAAGGGCTGGTGATGATGATGATGAGTCCATTTATTGAGGAGGGCTATATGCTATTAATAACCGACATTAATGCGAGCAAAGCCGCGGGCGACCTCTGGTGTATCTATAAAATACTGAAAACGTAATTGATATACTTATGTTATGTCACAGAATTGGTTTGATAAAACGCATGATAAAACGAAAGCAGGGGGAGTAATGTTATAACGCAAACTTAATCCAATATTTTTTTTTGTTTTGGGCAAATTTTACTACCAATTTCGGTGAAATCGTCTTATAAGTGACTGTTTGATATTAATATTGGTTATCAATTGTGACCTTAGTACCTGCTGCCAATAAGGTTTGACACCAATAATTTTTTAACTCATTCTATTCGATTTTCGAATCGACCGCTCGGTCAACCAAGACACTGCCGTCAGGCGGTCAGGCACCTGCCCGGATAGCAGCGGACGCTGGTTCGATTCCCGCATCAAGACCTTAATTTTTCGAAATTCTTTTTCTAACCACCAAAATCTTTTCTTGATCATTTTGAAGCGGCAGTCTTGTTCGAAGATTTCTTATTTTAAGGAATTGGATTGTAATTTCAGCGAATAAAACGCCAAGGACAGAAACAATGTCTATTGTTTTCTGCGTGAATAACGGATAGTTGAAAAACAAGTAGGCCTTGCGCAATTGTGTTGAGAGATGTCGCGAAATAACCAAATGCATGGCTTATTGTTTCTGATACTAGGTCGACTTTCTTCTGCACATAGTGTTTTCTGCATAAAATTCAGTCGAAGTAAAAGTTCTAACCTAGTACTAACCACCTGGAACTAATTTTAGTTCTAGACTTAAGTAAATTTCCAAAAACAACAGATATGCGATGTACTACCGCGCTTTCTATAAGGGCAGACATTTTCATAAATTACTTTCCTATAAAATATTAAAAAAATGACAGTTGCATAAGCAGCCGTCCGAATTGCGGCCGAGGCAGGTTCGAGTTATAGCTCAGGACATAATATTTACCCGTCCTCATTTTCTTTGCACCTAAATATCATTATGGATTTGTTGCACAAATGAAAACGCAATCGATAAATGTAGTATTAAATTCTGCAGATATAACATCGATTGTACACTCAAACATTTTTTTTTGTCTCCGTGTACTCGGGTAGAACACACAGATTTGCTATAACAGAAGCCGGTATACGAATAAAGATTATAAAATATTCTTTATATTCATTCGCGACGTTTAACATGTGAAGCTAGTTAAAATAAATTAACTGTAAAGGGATAATGATTATGTATATTATACGTCTAGTTGGAGACCAGTTAGAATGTAGTTAAACACGCTCATTGAGGATTTCATTGTGCACTGTGGCCAACCAGTGACGTGTACAATGTACAAGTACATGCACATAATAAATAAGCAGTGGCTTATTCAATTTGTATAAATTAAATAGAGTTAACGCTTTAGCCGTGTGGTGACGGCAGAGTAGAATACAATTAACACCACCCCAAATCTCTCCCGTGGGTGTAGTACAAGGCGACTAAGGATAAATCAGTGATGAGGAAAGGGCAGCAGCGTTCCTCTTATACCACCTAGCAATGTACTGCGATTTTGTGCCCGATAAATGGCAATGGGCTCGCCACCTATTACATGGGATCTAACATAATTGGCGAAACGTGGTTGCTAGTTCACCTCTGCCTACCCTTCGGGGATATAGGCGTGATTTATGTATGTATGTAAATAGAGTTAACGGGACGCAAGCGCAATTGAGAATCCTAATTGGTGGTGGGGTGTGGAAACTTTGGCTTATCCTTTGTTCCCACGCCCCGCGCTTAGAAAAACAAAAGCAGAACCGGTTGCATACCAAGATAGATGCGCGTTTATTTGCTAAAGGATAGTTAGCACCTGGGGATGGTGGGTACATTTCAGTTACGCTTCCATCCGTCAGTATGTAAGTAAATCAAAACGACTAACCCCCGAATACAGAAACGTTACTCAGAGTTTGAGTCCTGCTCAACATTTAAGTATTGTCAATATTGACGGTTAGCCATACAATTTCTGACAGATATTGTCCACTTAACTTTACAAGCAGTGATGAAATTTTGAGTAGCGTTTCTGTATTTGGGGGTAATAATGCCAGCGCAAAGATATTAGGTCTCATAATTTGTATCAGAACGTATATAGGTAATATTACGATAAAAAAGCAACGCCGCATTTTTAACTATTTATTATTATTATTTAGTCATCAGTTAATGTGGATGTTGTTTGGTTATTATTATTATCGTTCTCAAGGATATCTCTACAACTTAAAAGCTTTTCGTCATTCCCTAATTGTAGTGCCTGTTATTTATTTTTATTTAGTGGGATTCGATGGCGTCTCGCTCGGCCTGCGGTTGTGGAAACCAAGCAATGTTAACTAATTCAATAGGTAATTGAATGGGTTAACAAAAACATGATAGCTTCAGAAATTATGACTGTATTTATTACTTGATGTTGAAGTTATTGACATCTTTCATAATTTTTTTATTGAATTTAGATATAATTCTATTTAAATAATTTAATGTAAAGGGAGGAAAATACTTGACTGAGTTTCTTGCCCGTTCTTCTCAGAACAGGGCCTCCTAGTAGCTTACGAACGGATAGCGTAGATTTTTCGCTAAATATTGAAAACTTGTGTGTCCGTCTTGGACGCACGGGTTTTCGGTATCTATATCGTCTTGACGATTTATAAGTGTATTGTAATCATACCAGATAAACGAATTTTGACTTTGACTTTGATATATTATCTCGAGGTCCTTCTATCTATTTGTTGGTTCTGTGTTTCCAAGAAAGAATTCAATGTATAGGTACCTACACTACACCTTACAATGAAGTGTTCATAAAATATACATTAATTATGCCGAACAAGCTGCCGGCACATAAAACGGTCTAGACACAGGCGGACCGCGTCTACTTAACGTTAGGTAGCTAAAGATGATTTTCAACCGGAGTCGCGAGACGAGACGAGGCGAGAAAAGAATTGCAATATTTGTTTGTGTAAAAATTAACCATATTACTCCTGATATAGAGTATAGGTAAACTAACGCTGCAACAGAAACCCGCTTCTCACGATAGCTATTTTTAATGGAAAAGGGTCAGTGCGATTTCAATTCTCTTCTCGCCTCGTTTCGCTTCGCCACTCTAGTGAAAAATCACTTTAATATTACCTGATAACGAGAAATCGTTGTGCCGACTCTCCGAATCCCTGATGAGGAACGCGCCGTGCTCGTTTTCCGGCAACAGCAGTTTCTTCTCTGCCTCGATTCGCTTGATCTTACGGAAGTACCATCTGCAATAAAAAAGGAATCACGATGTTATTCCTTGACCGACTTTTTTTACGAGGAAATAATTTACTTGAAATGTTGGTGATTCAGTGTGGTTGATTAGATTAACTGGGAAGTGTAAATAGACTAATAATAAGGCGAGATTTGAGCAGAATTGGTCACACTCTCGTGTAAATTGACTTCGTTTATGTAAGTCGTTTAAATGATCAAGAACGAAAATCAAAGTTAAAGTAACATCATATTTTAATCTAAGGGTTTATATAAGCAATAATTCAAAATTGCGTACCTAAGCGTGACTGTTTTGAAATAGTGAAAATACAAGGTATAATACAGTTATCTAATAGTGTTTCTGTTTAAAATTATCTTCAGAACATCCGATTTGGTAGATGGTTGTGGAAATAACGATTGGCTGGCGCCAACTTAATAGTTTTACTAGACGGATCCTTGCATGTGCAATGGATGTGTCACCTTTTCCTGAATAAAACTCATTATAGATATATTAATATATTCAAGAAATCCAAACGTTCGTGTAATTTTATATAATTTTATGTAAATTTTACTACCAAGATTTGAACCCGGGACATCTCTCTCTTACTTCATCAGTTTCTCGACATGATCCTTTCCATCATTTTCCTATACATTAATTCATCACTAACAGATTCCAGTGTGATGGTTGATATGAAAATAATCACGATACGCGTTATTTTGAGACTGTTGGTGGTAAATTATATTCAGCTACATAAGAGTTCATACTGATATAAAAATGATAACAATGCCAACAAAACGACCTAGTCGGCGGCCATGTTTCGTTGTAAATTGCACATAGGGCCGTAAGCACTTGGAACCAGATGACGCACTACCCATAATATTAAATAATAACACGACTATAAAGCGATACGCAAGCAAAGGATAGGTTATCGCTCTCGATGGCAGAAAGCGAGTTCTCGGTGAGTCAACGTTCACGAATGAATACTATTCAGTATTCAATCAACGTATACTTGTGACTGGCCCCTACCATGAGTAGAGGTAAATTTGGTACCTACTTGGCGAAAACTTTGACAAATAAAAACTTTATTTAAATTTATCGAATAATACCTATGTAACAAAACCAATAGATTGTTTGCATTGAATATATTAGATATTATTTTATAATTATGTATAAGTTATTTTTATTACTGTATTTCGGCCGTGTGGTGACGGCAGAGCAGAATACAATTGACACTCTCCATGTTTCCTCCAGGTGGTCGTACAAAGCGACTGAGGATAAAGACAGCGATGAGTAATCTGCAGCAGTGTTCCTCTGATACTACCTAGCAATATACTCCGAATGATGTTCCCGATATATGGCAATAGGCTCGCCCCCTATTACATGGCACCTAACATAATTAGCGAAACGCAGGTGTTACGCAATAACCTCAGCCTATCCCTTTGGAGATAAATAGGCGTAATGTAGATTCTAATTATATTCATTCAAATAATAATAAAAAGGGTTAGTGTAGTTCACGCGGACGTAGTCGCGGGCAGAAAGCTAGTTTAAGGGCCTGTTTTGAATTGACATATATTTAATATTACACCTGTCAAATGATCTGCGAAGTAAGCTATTTCAAACTTACTTGTCGATTGTGAAACAGGCCCTAAGTATATCATAAATACGTAATAGTATGTCAGTTTAGTGGTTACTTTTTTATTGTATTTTGTCTTAAAATTAATAAACATCGTGGTAAGGGCTTTAATGTAACGCCTGTCAAGAGACCTCCAGCCCTTGCGAACATTAAATCATAAATCTTGTCACATCTTGCACTGAGGGTCTAATGTACAATTTTTCTCAAGCAGTTTCACGTGAATCTCAGAAGAAATCTCCGCTCATTGAAAGCTTCAGGTCCTGTTCATTATGACTCAGAGTCTATTGTTTTAATTACATTTCTAAGAAGGATGTGATGCGTGTGATTGATTACATTGTTCTGTTGTGTATGTAAAAAAATGCCATTAATTCAGTAGTCACAAATAAATATATACGCCTGAATGCATTTTTGGTCGAAGTATCGGGTAAGTGTAAGTGCCATCTGTTTATATTTATAATTTTAGTTGATACTTTGGAGTAGGATTTAGGCAGTGTTAGAAATATCAATTTCTCAAGAAACTTTGAAAGCGCAGAGTCAACGGTGATTGCGTAACTTAAACGAAATTTGTATTGACGACTCATCGGATGGGTAGGTAACTAAAAGATCAAATACGATATTGGCTATTTTCTCAGCAAAAAGTAAGCCGAGCGACAAATAATGGGCAGTCTTTAAAACCGTCACTTCTTACAATCGATAATACGATCGATCGATACATCGATCAATTCCGCAAACTCCGAATAGCGCACGCTCTGCTTTAGGTAAGATGACCGTATGGCATTTAGCTAGACAGCGCAGTTGAAAGGAGAGCGGTCCGGGTCCAGTGTTGCGACAATTATTGCTCTACAATGGTTGCTTCAAACTTCAGACAGACAAGGCCACCAAGGTGGGATGTGTGATAATTGTATCTATAATTACCGTGGCATTGAAATATTTGACTTTTAATATAAATAAATATTAATTAGCATAGTAATTAATATTTATTAAACATCTAGAAGAAAAAGACAAACCTTTCCATAAAGTACGGCATCAAAAGTATGTTTTGTTATCGAGATAGACATAGTTATTGGTTCACATTAATTTTGATCTAGGTTACTTACAAAGCAAAACGGTTCGATGCAGTATTTAAAGTTACGTGCAACAAATGCTAATACATAGTAATTACTGTTCACTGCAGTAGATTAATGCGAAGATGATGGTTCATGGCTAAGGGAGCAGTTGCCAGTTTATAATTATAAAAACGATAACAGACAGTTATAATCCGGCCATGACAGTGTTTTGTTTGGTAAATATTGGTGGAAATCCTTACATTACCATTTGATAGTCAATATTTTAAGAAATGAGAGATACATTACCAAATTCTTGTAGACGTGTCAATGATATCTTAATGCTGAACATAATTTAAATAATGGTTCTTAGAAACGCTCAATTTTTAAAGCCTCATTGAAATGCATTAAGTTCCAAAAATAACGGAAGTTGCGGATTTTCCTCTTTTGAATTCCGAGAACTATAAGACATCGTCCGCGATTTCATGCAGTCAGCGCCGAAAATATGCGACTGTTTTTGGTCAAATAATAAAGTCACAGACATACGTTACGTCATAGATAGTGTAAGATTGAAAGAAAAACAAGTAACATAATTTTTTATTCCCTGACGGGCAGTTTTGCATTAACATGGCTGCCGTGTAGTCTGGCCGGCTAGATAAAGCTTTGTTCACTGTGACTAATGGAGTAAATAGTCAGAGAGTTAAACGGAATCCGTGAATAGAACATTTATAAAGCAATAATATTTTCGGCTTAAAAATAGGATTTAGTAGTTTTAAACAAAGGTTGCATGGTTAAATAAATTAATTAATAGATAACTTAATAATTTCTAGACGATTCTAATAGTTGCTAATTTGAAATACAACTATAATATTCGGTGTATTTTATGTTTTTTTTTAATAATTTAGCGATTTAAAACTTTATAATAACGTTTGATGTGATAACGGCGGATTTTTGTCACAACCCCAAATTTAAGACAGTGACAGTGATATTCATAATTATAATATAACACGGTGTTATTAAAAATCGAAATTGATAAAAATCTTTTTCTTCGGCCATACAAAATTAGTTCGGTCAGTAAAGCAAAATCCGAAAATTAGTTTTTTCATATTTTGAATTTTTGATATCATCACAGTTTTTATATGATTAAATTGACATGGGTAGTGTTTAGGGGGCGCGTTATTTCTGTTACATATTATACAATTGTAGTGACGTTTCATTAAACTTAAGTCTACTACGCATTCTGAGCATGTCTCCTTCTTATTATCGGGTTGCAATTACAAGCAATTTTCACAATGAATCACCCTGCAAGTAGAACAGCGTTCGTGGCGATGGACAGCGAAGATAGCCATCGGCCTAACATTATTCTAGTGGCCTAACTATTGGTCGGATCCTCATTGCACGGCCGAACCTATTCCGTCGTCATTAAAAATCGTCTCAGGTCAATAGATAGGATCTTAATTTAGTTCTCTTGGCGTCTAACACCTTATTATGTATGTTGTTGCGTATGTGTTTACACTTTACTTGGACGTTTTGTAGGACAGAGTATTGGTAGACTATTTCCTTCTTGGTACGTTTTAAATTTCCCTAAACACTGACGAAGGAAAAATTGTGCTACGATTTAATGTTTGTAATGTAAGTGACTGTAAAGTCTAACTGTAGCACTCAAATAAATAAATTAACGTAACGGTCTAGATTCAAATGATTTTTTTTTATTAAGTAATCATTAAAGTTAATTGTCGTCTCTGAGTGCGGTAATAATTTTTTTTTTAAATACTCGAAATACAATATCTATTTATGTTCCCATAGAAAAATTTAGTGTGCGCGCGGCCGAAGTAGAAGGCATAATCGAATGAATATTCACTTTTTATTCTGTATTATTCCATAATTATTTTACGTCCACGTTCTGACACACCACACAGATTTTTATGGCAATAATAAACAAATTTTGTACAACACAACTGTAAAGTTTTAATTGCTAATCTAAGTACAAATTACTTACACGTACAGGTTCTAAAAATATTAATAACTTTTCATGATGAATCTATTTTCATGGTGAACCTAATGTCATAATTTCAAAAGTACTACGTGCTGTCATAGCTACTGATGGAGGCTATGAAGAAGACCATACTAACTAGGAACTATATATAGGTATAATTATTTAAAATTTACAATATTACTAATAATTATATTCATCTGTTTACGATACACATTCCTCGAATCAACATTACGAGTAAGCCACGAATTACGTGCACCACGGAAATAATAAAGAGCTATCTTTATACGCTTAATGAAAAGCGCTTAAAACTTCAAAGTGAGCGAACCGTAAAAGCGTCCAATGTCGCAATAGTCGTAAAAAATAGTCGCAAATAGGGCGTCCTGACTACCAAGTGGCGTCCACTGGGGCCTTGTCACGCGCCGAGGATGCCCTTAGGGTCATAGATATAGTCACTGCAGGGTACTAGCCGACATACACGAAGGCTAATGGGAAACGCATACTAAATATATAATACAGAGCGAATATTTTGAGCCAGGAAATGCCGTATGACTTTTCCTAGCTCGTAGTTTTACTAGGAGATCGATAGCGCACACGGACTACGAATGCGTATACTGAGCAACGATGGCTAAGGTATGTCGTTGGATGGGTGACCCAAAATATATATTGAGTCGAGTTTCTCCGAGGCCTATGCCTAACAGTGGGTGTCTCTTGGCTGACTGACTGAGTGTCTCCGTTATTCGGATGGAAGAACGCAGCCCACTGGGCCAATATGGTGGATTATGTGCATTCCTTTTTATTCCATCATCCACAGCATTGGAGGCATTGATGGCTGGTGAATCCGATAATTGTTCTTTCTTGGTAAATGTAAAAAATGAAGAAAACTATGAGTTATATACAACAAGGTTGTAAATTGAAGCTTTAATATTATAAGCTTATTTATGTTCATTGATTTAACAGTGTGCGTAACTTCAACGGCAATTGTCGTTCGAAATTGAAATCAATTATGTAAATGAGTTATAATAAAATCTGAGAAGAACAAACGTTCCTGTTCTTAACATTTCCAAGAAATTTGCATAACAAAGAAACATTAATTGGGACAAGTCAAATTAATTTACTCATAGCATTTTAAATGGTTCGATGCTAATAGATTTTGAAGACAGTCATTTTCCAATGTTTATTAATTTCACCTTCAATTTAACCTTTTAAACAGAAATATATTATGTTTATTTACCAAATAATGAGAGAAAAGTAGCATAATATCATTACATAACTACTTTGACATAAAGAGAATTACTATAAGTAAACTCAAACAAGTTCATTGAACAGCAGCGTTCTATCGTGATTATGGTCCACAATACCATACAGCCCTAAGGCAAAAGCCTGACTGATGACAAACCAAGGAGACAGTATACCGACCTTGACCCGGTTACTCGGGAGAGAAATCGTTTGTCTGAATCACGAGCACTGATACATATTTAGTAGGTAAATACTGTCGAGACTTGTTGCTATCGTGAGTAATGTTTACACGGACAAAAGACCAACGATCTGTATTGGACTACTGCTGCGGCATGGATACAGTGGGTTTGACAGACAATTATAAACAAAATATTCCCTTGCATGTAAATCTATACTCTAGAAAATCGAGTCCTTGACATCTAGATGGATCTGAGATCTACGTGCGAGTAAACTACATAGGAGGCGGCAGAAGTTAATGGAAAGGCAGAAAGGCTAATTTAATTAAATAGAACAGAATAAAAAACAGGGCAAGTTATGTGTCCATTATCATTAACTTACTTTCTTTCTAGAATACTCCAAGGAAGCGAACGTATAAATCAAGATTAATTTCCATAAGCTTTTTCCACCTCATATGTGGTTTACTCGCATTTAGGTCATAGATCCACCCGGAGATCAGGGATCGATTTCTCAGTCTAGTTTTGAACTAGGTGTGGTTAATGTTGAAGACTAGCTACATAGCGTCAATCTTTTTGTCCAAAACTCTCGCATGCAATAATTTACACAATGTTTAATTTTTTTTATTTTGAAAGAGGCTTTTCTTACTTCGCTTACACGTATAAGTTGAATAAAACAAACGTTTTTGTTTCAATTTGAATTTTCACATAGGGTTATTTGTACACAAACTTATTTACTTAAAATAAACTGGACAATCGAGATATTGATATGTTTTATACATTGATACACGCTAACAGAACGTGGAACTGCTTTTAAAAGGAACACGGACACCCATTTGTTCCAAATATAATTGACGATACTAAACAAACAAGTTCTGTTTTTGAGTGTGCTTGTATTTAAACAACAGCGTGTCGCTAAATTTGCCTACAATGTTTCAATTGCAGATTTTGGAAAGTTTAAACAGTGCGTGCAAATATGATCAGTCTAGACTTTAGAAATGGTCGAGAAAAGTGTAAGCAAAATAAATATAATACCACTTTTCAATTTTATGTATGTTTAAATTCAATCTTACAATGTTTTCATTGCTTTTTTGTCGATTGTGCTTTTTCAGCCATAATTGTTATAATATTAAGCTGAAGTAACCCTATCTGTAATCACAATTGCGTTAGTTAACGTTTATTACAAACGGCGGTCATAGTCAAATAAAAAATAAAAAAACTCTACATTGACACCAACAACACTACGAAGAAAACTTCAAAAGAAGGTAATAAATAATATTGCGTAAACGGTATAAATATTTTCGGTCACAAATGTGAGCAGGTCAATACGGGCGCGGGAAAACTAAAATATGGAATAAATTACCACAAATTGCTGATTGCGTCATAGCGACCGACGTTTAATCAAAAAAAAGACAGCTCACCCAATAGTATCAATTTTAAGGAGATAGTTATATCATTGATTAACTATGGAAACGTGTGTACGATCCGTACCTACACAAAGCCCTCTGACCTGCCATTATAGAAAACATTCTTGTGACTTTTGCCAACAGAATTTTGTATTAACGACTCAAGATTCTTATGTGGTGCTGGCCAATGAACTGCGCAGGCCGGTGCAGCCATTATTTTTTTGCTAAGCCAGTCATGGCTGGCACCGGATGGCTCGATAGATGGGCAATCTAATTATAGGGTTTCTTCTTCCAGTATCAAGGGTCTGGCCTTAAACTTAGAAACTAGTTCTTTAGGTAGAGAAAACAGTTTGAACGATCAAACGAAACTTAGTTATTAAAAGGGGGGGTATTTACAATTATATTATGACAATATTCTAGTAATTAATTACTATTTTCATTTTAATTTGAACGTTATATAAATGTTAGAAAAATTAGTATAAAGAATATTGTGGTTAGAAAAAGTTCGAAAAATTATAGCCTAGATGCGAGAATCGAACCCGCTTCCTCTGCAATCCGGGCAGTTGCCAATAACACTCGGCCAACCAAGATGCTGACAATATTCTAATTAAGAAGTATGTATGTATTATTTGTCTATAATTCTATAACAATAAATTACGAATCTTTATGGAATTAATAATATTTAATCAAATTAAAAAGCCAAATTGCAATAGTATTGTATTAAAAGTTTGCAAAAATAGGTACATATACCTATGGGCTGTACCAGGCATTTAGAAAAAATAAGAAATAAACTATGTATTATGTAATTGCATCGGAAATGTACTGGGGTAAAGTTGAATTGCTGACTGTATTATTCTCGTAGAAAAAAGTTTAGACGACAGACAAACGTTGATAGCGTTAATTGTCAGGAAAGTGATAAAAACAACAAGAACATCATGAATTATCTCACAGTACACGTGTATCAATTGACTTTAATCGAAGGTGCGTGCTATTTATCGAGCTATATACACTGTGCTTATGTTGCCGCCGGACCGTCCGGTGTCTTACATTGTTCTGCTAATGACGTGGGAAAATATTGTTTATAAACAAAGTAAAAAAAATCAAAGTTAAACGTTTTTCAACACCATAAATATTTTTTTTTGTATTGTATTTAATATATTTACATTTATGTAAAATGTGACAAAATAAAGGAGGTATATTTTCTTTTAAATTTTACAAAATCAAATTACATTTTCTATAATAAATCTCATGAAATACGTTCATCAGCTGTAAGTTAAAAGCTAATAATCCACAAGTCCATTTCAATGAAACCCGAGCTAAAAACCTCATTCGAGAGAATAAGCCGAACGGTATTTTGTAAGCAATATGGGGTAAGTACTACTCCGTTAGGTACAGACATGTGACAGATAAGGATAACAATCATACTAATCGCGACAACTGTTGAATCTTCAATAAGGATGCGCCGGAAAGTTCAGAAATCAACATAAAATATTCTGATGGTTAATCATCAGTAGTAAGCTATATAGGTGAACTAAAACATAACAACAAAAATGCATAAGCTACTCTTCCAACAGAAAACCGCATAAGCAATGGTCGATAAAAAATGCACCAATCAAGTTGCTTCCTTTTGACGGTAAAGTAGGAAAGCAGCCTTCCAATAGAAAGGCAGTCGAGTGGGCGTATAAAAATATATGCAATAAACAACATAAACTGCTCGATTTCAAGGTTAGTAAAGAATAGAGTTAAAAATTTATGTAAGATTTTTGTCGTATGTTATGTTAGCTTTCGATCTATTTAATAATGAGAGACCTTTTTTCGTTAAGAATATTCTGGTCTCTTGTCTCCTGAATTCCGATAACGAATACGTCACTGTTATAATTTTGCTACATGAACAGAGTCAACAAAGCAGTTTGGCAAACCATTAGTTGAGGCGACAATAAGTCGTTAAGAATTATTGTCTCCTTTGACCAGAAAAGGGGCATGATTTGAAACGTAAAACAATAGTACACAGGTGCTGCAAAACTGTTGATTGACAACAGTCACATGCGCGAGTTGAAGACAATTGCGAGCAGATGGCTAAACATATTAATTCTTCATGATTAGTGAGTCTGTATTGCTATTGATGAATATAGTCACCGAGTACTAAGTAAATCAAAATGAAAGTTTTGATAGAGATTTTATATCACTGAAATTATGCAACAATTTACACACACACTGTGTGTAAAATACATTTATGTGTCACCACTTATGGTGACACATAAATTATAGTTTCAGTACACAAATGCAGACGACAAACTATACGATAAATGCGACCTCTAAAGATTGACGAATTGCTGTATTGATATTACAATAAGTATTTCAACTTAAAGAAGTCAACCAATACGAGACAAAGGTAAACCGTTTTGCAAAGCACGAATTTAGTTTTTGGTTGAGGGTTCGCATGAATACATCCGCATCGTCCCCTGTGCACACGTTGCATGTAAAATAAAAACAAAATCATAAAAACCAGTTGTATTGTTCTCTCACAAGAGACGGTCTCAGCCGGCCACTGATAAGTGAAGAATCATTTTCATTGATTCTAACACGGGAATCGATTATGCCATAAGGTAAGCCTTCAAAATTAATACAATGACTCTACTAATTTACTCTTATCAATGGCAAAAAAATTTACTGTAAATAAACAAAACCATATTGAATTCCTCTGTCTAATGCACTCTGTAAGAAAGTTGAAAGGTTTTTTTAAGAATTCGAAGCTACAACACCTAAGGTGTGTGTATATTTAAGTATAACTGTAAGAGTGAAGTTTGAGACATCACGAAACGGAACTTAAATCATTAAATTCGACATAGTGAAAGTTAACAAGTAATTGCAACATTTCGCGGAACAATTCCAGGCGTATCACGATTTTCAGTAATGTAGTTAAATTATAGTATTAAAGTCTGTTTAAATAAGGATTGTGTTGCAACACAATACAACTTACTTTTGATTTATATTGCGATTCCTATCAGATTCGAAGTACAGATCGTCGTGCATCCTTTGTCGTACCAACAGCCATAATCTGCGGGGTGGCATTCCGATTCTTCACATTTCCATACACTTTTATTTATTTATTTATTTTTTCGATAATATTCACTAAAACGTACTTTAAGTGTTTAGACACGAGAACACGTACTAATGTTACGAAGTCACTGTATTAAATTGATATACATCGAGCTGCTTGCAATTTAATCAGTCATTTGAATTAATCAATAATAATTATAATACAGATAAAGATAAAAAATAGATAATTCCACAGTGATTGTGATAACGCAATCTTTATCGATTTGTAAAGAACATTGTCTTTGTAGATATCGGCGGAGGCGACTCATGTATTATTGTAACATATTTTCATGTAGATCAGTAGAAAGAAAGTGGTATTTATTGGGTAGACATACAAAATCATCCATGCTCGTAAAATAGCTTGATGTGAATGCATTTGTTTCTTGTAAGAGCGGCCTCATTCGCCTACTCACAATAGCTATGTTGACGAATCTCGAGCATAACACTTTTGTTTTCAGAACGAATTCGAATACACAACACAGCTTGAAGCTAAAGTGTAAAAGACATTTTAAAAATCTAAAAGGTACTCACGGTATTCAAGGTTTTGTATCAGTAAGGAGGAAATTAACAAAAGCGTCTAAGTGTAAATTTTGGTATAACAATTCGCTTCCTTCTGGCAGTTAAATAGAAACATTAAAAATATAACTAGCTTAAAAAATGTATGCATCCAGATTTAATTTAAAGATATATTTTCAATTATAAGTGTACAAAATCAATTCACTTACAACACGTCAAGAAGTTTTTAAATTTTTTTTACATGTCATTCCATAAAAATATGAGATAACATTTGGCTTTGATTTGAAAGATTTTTCATATCTTCCGTTTGAAGATAATGTTGTTAAAAGCGTATTTTGTCGTAGTAGTACCTATCAATTATATAATTGCAAAATATTTGTTTGTTATGACGAGCGAGATGTTTGAAAGTTATTTACCGTTACAAATTAATTGTGCAATGATAACAAATCCACAATCAACAAAAAACAAGATGTCAAGGCATGTTTTAGTATTATTGAAGCATGTTGATTGAACAGTCTTGATAAATTTGATAGGTATCACTAGATTATTTGTGAGCGAGCATTGTGCAAATTTTGCGAACCACAAGGTTTTGCAATTAACGTAGCGGTATCCTCTATATTCCATCCGGTCCTATTTCCCTTGCTGTTTAATTAATTATTTGGTAATGAGTATCTAGTATAAAGCAATTTAAGGTACCTATCTGCGATGTAAACATTGAAGATTGGATGATGATTTACTTATTCAAGAGGGGCCGCTCGGAAGCCGAGAATATCACGACCAAAGATCCGTCCGAAAACACAATCGCTTCCGATAGGCACTTATATTTCGGTGCGTCACCTTCAAAACGCGAACTTCCTGAGATGGTTTCCAACCGAGCATCGAGAGCGAGGAAGACAACGGCCGCGGCCGGTGCAGCGAACGACCGACCAGACGTATAGCCTTGGACGCGAGCCCCCTGCATTCTAATCGAACGGCCTTGCGGAAGTGCGTGCTTTGGGCATTGCTCTCGTAATATGCCTAAACCGGCAATAATAAGTATCGAGACGCCACTAATTTAATCTGGGTTGACACGAAAAAGAAAATAGTATTATTCAATAATTTAAACATCAAGGTTCACACAGTGGACATTATTATTAGACTTATTACAAAGGTTAATTCACCTCTGCCTACCCCTTAGGGGATATAGGCGTGATTTATGTATGTATGTAAAGGAAAAGAGATCAGAAATATTTCGAAAAATTATAATTTCTATACGCGGGACATGATTATGACCACTTTTTCTTTGTAATAAATAAAAATCAAATAGTAAGTAGAAAGATTGCTGTGTTGTCGGTCAGGTGGCAACCTGATATACGAGTATGTAAGTGGACCGGCTCTTGCATGGACACGCATTAAGGTAGTCAAAAATACAGCAGACGCACCACAATATATTTTATGGGTGTGTTAATTATTTATTATATAAAATCAAGTGGCATTACTTACGGCATAGTGTTAAGTTTCATGTAGGGATCGAGAGGTAAAGGCTCGAGGCTTTTGTGTATATTGGTGCCTGACAGGCGGCGTCCCGTTCGCATCCAGCTGCCTCTTTGACGTCGAAACCCTTTGTCACTTTTCAATAACTGTAAATGGCGTTTCACTATATCATGCCATTTCCATTTAACCGTAGCGGGTGAGTCACTAGCAGCGTCTTCTTTACATATTTGTAATCCATCACTGAATCTTCTCATATTCTGGAGATATACCTCATTAGATTTCGGGGGAAGACTTCTTCTACGTTCGTCAGCCACGATTCCCGAATCGTCTGAATTTTGTTCAGCTATCCATTTTGAAATGAAATCATTTTTATCACAGACTACTTGCGTAATTACTGGCTCTTCTTTGGGCGGTGGCGGTATCCAATCGAGACTCAACCACTGACTAGATTTTGGTTTAGATTTAAATATAACATCCACCTCATCATCACAGTCTGATGAGCCAATGGAACATACAGAAGTCTTTTTCCTAGGTAACCGCGAGTGAATAGATCTACAAGCCGGTGATGAATCAGTACTCAAATTAAAGTCTGGTATGTCCTCTTTTCTTACATCCTGCAAACTCTTAATTGAATCAATATTAACATAAGAGTTTTCGGAGCATGAGGAATCGAGACTTATCCTAGGGGTACTTCTATGTGCTAACTTAGGTCTAACAATAACATCATCGGGACAATTATCGTTTATTCCACCACCAGTCTCACGTTCATTGGTTAATGAAATCCTTCTTTCGTTTGATATTTCGTTTTCCATTTCTATTATTTTCGTCATACTAGGAAAAGAATCCTGTTTTTCTAATTCCATAATTCTAGAGAGTTTTACTTCCTCGTCGTTATCTCTACTGCAGTCCGTTGTTGTCAAGACAGAATTGTCATCATTCAATTCAATAATTCTCGTTATTCTTTGTGTAATTTCGTTATCGTTGTGTAATTTGTCTATGTAATTTGGCGTTTTGTCATTGTCAAATTCAATAATCCTAGTTATCCTTTGAAGTGGCTCTGTATCCACAACTTTAGGGTTAACATCGTCTAAATCTATTATCCTTGTTATTCTTTGAGTACACTTAGCGTCTGTTTCAGGACAACCATCTTCGAAATGTTTAGTTTCTGTGGAAAATGACTTACCATCTAATTCTAAGAATCTTTTGGTAGTCATTGGTGCATTTGAATGCTCAAATAATACCTTGTCGTCTAAGGAATTGCTGCGACTTTTCGCCTTTTGAAGAGCGCTTTCAGACAAAAAAACGCACGGGACCTCGACCTGCATCGACATTTTCCGACGTCGTGTTGAGTTTTCTTTTGCTTGATTAATGTCATTGTCAATGTTTTCGGGAACTGTTCGGTGCGGTAATACTATAGGAGTACCAGCAACCATACGCAAAAAGTCCGTTACGGCGGCTATATGAGCGCCAGTCACTGTCCCTTGTAATTTTACACCAGATACTTGATGAGGCACAAGCTGGTTATCGCGTATACACCAAACTACGGGCAGAGGCCCTTCTGACACCATTGTAAATTCGTATCAGCCTTTTATTGAAAGTTTTCAACTAATAAACTGGGTATATATTTAGTAAGATTGTCACTGGCTAATACGACTCACTAATTCATTTCCGGGCTACGTCCGACACTTTTGAAACAATAACAATATTTATAACTGAACACAAAGTATGTTGTCGAGACGGCGGCATAGCGTGTACGCGGTTCGAACGCGGTCGGCGTGAGCGCGGCTGGCGTGCGCGTACGGCGGAGGTCGCGAGAGATAAGGCGGTGAGAGTCGTACGCTCAACACTGCCGCCCGCCGCCCACCGCCCACCCCGCCACTGCGGCGAAGCATCATCTTCGATCATACCATCAATTTTCATCCGATGCATTCTACGGTGCAATTATGTAACGGGTTTCGGATGACCTACATTATAATCCGATTTATACTTTACAAGCTGAATTTCTTTATGAAACTCTATCATAATTTATTAAAGTAAAGTTATTATCTAAAAATATCCCACTTCAATGGAGCTATGTATTTCGAAGTTATTTATAGTCTAGACCGAGACCGACGTCTGGCATTCCTTTTTTGCAATCCTCAAAATTTGCATAAAATATGCAAGCAGTCGAATTCACCTTAAATTTGCTACGCTGACGTAACGTTGTACACAGTAAGTACTGGTCAAAATTAGTAAAACGTCCACCTACTACGGACGTCGCTCGGCTGTAGCCGTTATCTGCAATTTAGATTTTCAGTGGTTGATTGATAAGGTTCATTGTATTACTTAAGTCATGAGTTATACTGTTGTGGTACTATGTTTCAGATGCGACTTCCCTGGTCAGCTAGGGTCACCATGTCGGGTACAGTTATAGCGCTTTGTGTTGGTCCCTATTCATGTCAGGGCAGTCTATCACTTAAGCGGCGTCAGTCGTGCGACCGGCTTCGGCAAGCAAATCTTGCGGTATAAGCCGCAAGGTTTACTCGTCTATGTGCAATATAATGTGTTTTATTGCACAATGTTTTTTTATTAATAAAACAATGTGTTTCAAAGTTATTTTGTGTACCGCTACTGTACCATGTCAGGTTAATGTCTATATCCATCCACCAGCAAATGTGTTTGTGGTTTTCAGAGGCACCTCACTTAATCGCGTCCATGCAATAATCCTAGTCAACACTCCATAATCTAAAAAAACGTAACTTGGAACAGATTGCTTAGCAAATTGCAATGTAGATACATCGCCTGCACTAATGCGCAGGACAGTTAGGAACGGCGCCAGCTTGGGTTGCAATGCGCAGCCCGTAAGTAGGACTGATGATTCAAGCGCTAATTGGATGCAAAAAGTTCAAAAAGTGGCACTACTCATTAGCTGTTGTTATTTAGACAGACAAACCACGCCTGGTTATCCCTGCAGATGTGAATAAATGTGCACAATATCAAAATACCATCTCATCATCCTAGAATCTAATGATGATCTAACAATTAGATCATCTTAGTATACTAGTCTCAGGCGATGGTCCGAAAAACATGAAGTATTAATCATATTTCAATTAATCGCAATTATTTATTTACGAAGAGATCTCAACTTACGTAGCGTAGGTATGGTTGATAATAAAATAATTCGGCGATCCGGCCCCTGATTCTGATAATGACGTAATAACCGTGTCTCAATAGTACCTATTGCTTTTTAGGGCAGTTCCTGTTACTAAAACATAAAATAACTAATATGCCGTGAGCAGCGACATACAGATCCGACCTCTCATTGGGATAGCTAAAAAACTCTCGCTTCAATTTCGAAGAATAACTTTCGGTTTAGTGGTCAGGCAGGAAATTTTTGGTAGTGGTTTATTTAAAGTGTTTATTATTCAGCCAATGAGGGAGGTATTTTATTTTGTATTTTCCTCTAATCCTCTTCGTTCAGTGCAATTGATGGAACTGGATCGCTGCGTACTGTGGTTTCAGTAAAGCCAGTCTCTACTGAAACCGGGGTCCACAGTACTCCGGTAAGTCCGGTGACTTTGTGAACAACTGAGAAAAAAGCGATGTTTTTGTGTGCAATTAGTATTTTAGGTATCTATAAAAAAGGTCATAATATATTATCGTAAAACAAAAAGTACACGATAACATAAAATGAATCACGATTACCTCTTTTGTCTGTTATGCAGAAATTCATGTTATCATAAAATTTTAACTAGGCAATGGGGGCAAACTAAAAAACGATGTAACGATGCGATGTAAATTATGTTAATTAAATAAAAAATATAGAATCAAAAATCACACCTGTTTATCCACCGGAGGGGTAGACAGAAGTGTATTTAACCACTTATCACTGGAATGGTGGAGGGCAAACCACCAACAACCGCATACTCAAAGAGGGTTGGTTTCAGATGGAGACCGGCTGTAAAACCTCAACTAAAACCTTGAGCAGTATAGATTGGAATGGAATGTTGTCATAACAATCACTCTTCCGTTCATCGGTCTCTCGGCATGGTTCTTTCTGTCAATTTTATATACAACAAGCAGCTTCAGGCTTCACGGTGTGAAGGGCGATATGATCAAAGGGGAATGAATGGCTTGAGGACGTTTGACCGATATGAATAAAAGAGAAAATACACTGCGCTGACTCCAGATCACATAGGGATAGAGTCGGAAGATGATGATATCCCGCGGGAGATATAAGGAGCGGTGACATCGTATTCTGATCTATTGAGCCGTGTGCTGGCACACGGCTCAATGAACTTTCTAAATATAAGACGTCAATCAGAGATGGCAAATTTCAAGTGAGTTTTATCAGTCGCAAGTGGACCGTGCTTTCAGACATTGCGTAATAAAAAAATACTTCGTGACCGTCGTCACGTCCTTACCTGTTTGTTTGCGCATTTTGTGGAATGACATTGTAACTTAAGGCATGATGATAGAAGTAAATTATACGCACACTGATGCGGTAGGTGTCAATATAATATATCGCATACTAAAAATACCCACCAATCCGCACTAAGCCAGCGTGGTGGGTTATGGTCCATTCTCCCCTATATAAGTCCATATATAGGGGAGAATGGACCCTATATAAGTCCATCCACACCATTGGAAGGTCTGTATCCCATTAATGGGGACATAGAGAAGCTACAAAAAATATTTTTCTCGAGGTTCGTTAACAAATCTCTGTACTAACAAGCAAACTTTCTCTTTATCAATCTCTGGAATTAGACGAATGCTCAAGGATCGGTCGCCACGACAGTATTGTGGTAATGAACGGGGCTAATGAAGTCTCGGTCAACGAATTCGAGTCGAGGATCGCCATCGACAGTTCGAGGAAGCGAGTCGAGGCGCCGGCGGCGGCGTCACGGCATGGCGCCTGCCAGCCCGCGCTCGAACCTTTTTGCCCGCATCAGAAAATTATACCGTACGGGCGCAGGTTATGGCGACAACATTCAATCTTACAGCAACTTACACATCAGCTTTACAACATTAAAAGATAACAATTATGAAGAAATCGCTGTTGGATTTTGCGAACTGATTTCTTTTTGTGTGAAATACCTACTTATTTAGGTTGAGCAACCCCCGAATACAGAAACGCTATTCAAAGTTTGAGTCCCGCTTAACATTTAAGTATTGTCAAAATTGACGTATTTTCATACAAATTCTGACAGGTAGTGTCCACTTAACTTTTTAAGCAGTCCCCTAAATTTGAGTAGCGTTTCTGTATTCGGGGGTAAGATATTGTAGTCGAGAGAGCCCAAAACCATCACATTATTGTCTTCAGTGGGTTTTAAACTTGATAAACATGTTCCTGTGTAGGTTGAAATCTTTAAAGCTGGAATGTGTCAGAATGGTATACTGCTGATTGTACAATTTTACAACGTCAAAGTTTTGCAACAAAGTATTCATACTTATTAAAATTATTCACGTCCAAATTGCAGCAAAGGGGAGAAAAGGTTTTTTCATTATCATTGTTACCCGAGTATCTGATAAATAATAAAAAATGATTACACACTGGGGCCGCCAAGAAAACCGGGTCGGGTCACTCGCTATCTTGGAATTGTAATTCGATTTGCTTAAAAAGTATATCACTCATATGTGTATGTATGTGTATGTTTTACCTCAATTATAAGGTTTCATTGTTTATTGACAATTTTAACATTTTTAATTGAAATTGGATTTCCTAAAAAACTGATGATCCGTTTGTTTTTCTGCCTAGAGTTTCTCGTTTGTGATAGAATCAAAATCATACACACATTTTTGATTTATTAGATTTTGGTTTTGGTGGTTAGAAAAAGAATTTCGAAAAATTATTTTAAAAATATCTGCTTTGGAATGTTTGAAATTTATTTCTACATTGCGAGGGTACCCGTTGGCTTGCAACGTGAAGTGTAAAGGTTAGAAGAATTTCGGCAAGTTAATTAGTATCTTGGGTGGCCGAGCGGTCAGGCACCTGCCCGGATAGCAGCGGACGCGGGTTCGATTCCCGCCTCAAGATCATAATTTTTCGAAATTCTTTTTCTAACCACCAAACTCATTGTACTAATTTTTCTTACATTTATATAATGTTAAAATTAAAATCGAATAGTTTATTAGATTTTTTTATAAATAACACATTACATATTTTAGTACAGTGTAGAAATCAGATGTCTGATATTATATTTTGATATGACCTCACCTATAAAGACAATTTTCAGGTACTTTGCAATAGCACGCCCGCCGCTCGATTTGTAAAATTAATTTACATCCACGTTTCTTGTTTATGTTTTGATATTAAATTTAATAATTTAAATAACTTATTTACCTACAAATTCAATACTAAAAATAGTATAATCATCAAATATTTCATTACCATTTTACTCATTTCCAACTTCCTAGAAGCGTGATTAAAACTTTTTTTGACAAACAAGTCGGACATTAACAAAATAACACACGACTGCTACTCAGTACTAATCACAAAGAGTGATTAAGTAACATCTATAAAAATACTCATCTTCATAATATTATTGTGATAATATAATAAAAATGAGTGGTGCCGAAACTAATGATGAAAGTAAATTTATATCCGTTTCAAAGCCTGTTTCCCAATTCTGAATGAAATTTTAACAGCTATCTGGCGGAACTTCCTACCCATAAGCAAAACTCAATGTTTTTCATGAATACGTTAAAATGTTTTTCAATGTATAAATAAACCTTTGTACTCTCGGAGCCTTTGTCGCTTATGTGAGACGCTGACGAATGCAGAATAATCCAAATTTTACATTGAAAACAAGTGATAAAATTTTAATTACCTACAATATCTTTAATATATACATAAATAACGCATTAACGAAATAAAGAATTGGAACACTCACTTTTCGCTAAGTCCCATGTACCTATATAGCCTACTGTAATCTAGCAGGCACGTAAATCAGTAGCAGTATATTGCTCGGTAGTATAAGAGGAGTTGCCTATTACTCATCGCTGCCTTTACCCTTAGTCGCCTTGAACGACGACCGTGGGAGAGATGGGGGCACGCGGCTTACATATTTTTAACCAATTTTAATGTGACAAAACAAGTCTATGCGATGTTTTTCACTGATGTGTTTCGATAATAGTAAGAGTGCCATAAAATGTCGAGTATTGTTCCCATTACTGTAACTTACATGGTTACGAAGTTTTACCATGGCAGCTACCATGGCAGTAAAACAACAAAAATATATTTATTCCGAATAATTTTAATTCAGTAACTGATTTCCGACAATTTCTTTGCGACATCGATTCACGCGATTGACCTAAGGCCCTGGGGTGTAGGGCAATTTGCATTTTCCTCATTGGTTTGTAGATATATTCAGATACAGGTAGAAATTATATAGAACTAGGTTTGAATTCGTTATTATTATATGTTTACATAATTTTGCGAAAGATTGCGAAATTAATTAAACAGAAACAAGCAAGGACGTAAGCGCAAAATAAAGAACCAGAGACAAAGTTATTACTTCATTATTTTTACTGGAAAAGTGACGATTTTGTCACTACAGTTTTGGTCATTATTTTTTATAATTTATAATATCCGATCTATACCTCTGATATACACCGACTCCAAACAACTAGGGAACAGAATTAAGAAGACGATGATCAGTACCCCTAAGTAACATTCTGTTGAAAGAATGACCTTGGTTCGTATCAACCTTACAAAAAAAATGTTACTCAACTGTAACCCGGAGATGTATTGATATTACGATATTCCATAATTTAGATGCTGAATCGCTGTCATAGAATTTCCGACATTCCTCAATAACATGATTATAAATTTACAAAAATTTGTTAAAATTAGCAAATCAATATTTATTGACCTATAAAACAAGCGGCAAACAGCTGTTGTGTGTATTATTGTATAACATCTTTAGTTTTATAAAATAAAATTGTAAGATACATTATATCAAGCGCAGAATGTTGTCCTACTTAAATTAATTGATATTAATATGGCCGGAACTCTTGTCATTAAACAGTTTTTTAAACAAACAACACATAATAAATCTGGAAATACTAATTTCCTTCAGGAAAAATGAATTTTAAAATGTCATAAGAATTCGTTTGATATTTTATGTTTGCGATCATTAAATTTTACGTAACTGAATGGAAAGAATGGTATTTAAAAATAATAATACGCGAAATCATATTATTCCGGTCATGTCGTATCATCATTTAGGATTCAAGATTCTGGTACAAGGATTCAAGAGGTAAAACTGACACACACCTATTTTTGCTATAATGGACGATTTGCTCCAACAGCTCATTAAAAATTCCGCATTAATGGACATTTTGCTACTTAGTAGACGGTAAGTTCTGATAAGAAACATTTAGTGGCAAACCCCGGTAGCGTATTGATTTATTTTGATTCGGGTCAAACATCAATTCTTTGCGTCCATCTTGTTGATATAAGATGGACCCAAAGCAACGGGGACCTTTTAATGACCACCGGGCATTATTAGTGGCTAATGTGCAGTTTAATTTGCCTCTGGTAACATTCTCTGTGTACGTCAATCCGCGATTACGGTTTTAATGTTCTAGACGAGCGTAGAAAGTTGCGTCGCGACCGGGCGGCGCCTGCGTCCTGCGACCCGCGTTCTCCCTTAGCAGTAAGTATTAAAAATAACATTAAAAAGTATTAAACTGCATCGTAAAATTGAAATACAGTGTATCACAATGATTTTGTAACGAAAAACGAAGGGGAAATTGAGGTATGCAACACCGGTTGCCACATTCCGCTTCAGAATGTTACTGGATAGTGATACATAATAACAAGTGTACCTATAACAAGTGTACCTATAACAGAGTTGAGGGCAGAGCTTTGATAATAAAGCTGCCCTCAACTTTGTTATAGGTAATAAGTCAGAAATTTAAGCGTTTTATTTTTCAATAAACGTATGTTTTATCCGGAAATCTGCGAAAAACGTTGATATGTAATATGAAACAAATTACGTGAAACAAATTACTATACCCGGATATTACGATTCAAAGATTAAAACTGAGACAAATCTTGTTTTGTGGACATGTATCTTTTCAAGATAACGTCAATACCCAGTCCATTAAATGGTTCACTCGCCACTGCCTCTTCACTACTGCACCAACACAGGACTATGCAAATCATCATATCGGAGATACGCTCATGAATGCCAAGATTACAATTTGACTTCAATCAATCCCTTTAATATCCTCAAAAATTTCGAGTTCAATTTCGAGTAGGAAGGTAGGTACTCTAAACGCATCACGAATCACATTGCAGATATTATCACTATAAGAACATTTAAAGTGGGCAGATAAGTGCTATTAAAAAAGACTTACTGCCGCACTCAGAGACGTCAAATAACGTTAATGCGTACTTAACGTCAAAAAATGACCATTCAAAACTAGTCGCTATTTTTGCCGGGTCTATGAATGAATATCCTAAGAAAAATAGTCAAGCATTGTTATTTCATTCCTATAGCTACACAATTATTGTAAAAAGGTGTATTAGACTTAGTACCTTCAGCAGTTTTCTACCAGACAACCTTTGGGTTATGTTAGTATAATTAAGTCGATATATTATATTGTAGGTTACGTACCACTTGAGCATTTAAAGAATGATATCGTTTTCTATTGAAAAATCGCTCTTCAAATTCTGCAGGCCTCACAATTGCAATATGAGTGCCATCTATGCACCCCACAATGCCTGAAATATTAAACTTTTGATAAAACCTGAAAAAAATAGAACATGAATGCCAAGATTACAATTTGACTTCAATCAATCCCTTTAATATCCTCAAAAATTTCGAGTTCAATTTCGAGTAGGAAGGTAGGTACTCTAAACGCATCACGAATCACATTGCAGATATTATCACTATAAGAACATTTAAAGTGGGCAGATAAGTGCTATTAAAAAAGACTTACTGCCGCACTCAGAGACGTCAAATAACGTTAATGCGTACTTAACGTCAAAAAATGACCATTCAAAACTAGTCGCTATTTTTGCCGGGTCTATGGTCTAGATTTGAATGAAAATGTTTGACATTAAATACTCATTAAAGTTAATGGACGTGTCTGAGTGCGGCAGTAAGTACTAAACACCAAGCTAGAGCCGTGAATTCATGAAAGAGGATCCATCCTTAACCCACATTTCGGTGCGATTACAAAGGTATGTCACGAAGTGGCAAAACATAGTTTAGTTCAGGGGTTCTCAAACTTGAACTACTGGCGATCTACCTCAACATTGTTAGACTACGATCGAACCGACTCTGAGAAGCCGAAAGTATGTGAGATGCAGCATTGTCGTCTAGGTAGGCTGCATGCGTGGTATAGATATTAACCCCTTCGTACACGATGATTTAAATCTCCAAGCGACTACCGCCATATAAATCGAGTCGGGGGACGAATGTCGGCGATGCGACTCGTGTACGAACTCAATGAATTTGTATGGCGGTAGTCGCTTAGACAAAAATAGGCGAATACCGCAGATTTGAGTAGCCTAGTGAACGACGGGGCTTTTTTAACGGACAGCGTGCATTTTTTAGTCAAGATAAGTGTATGTCTGATCCTAAATTCTAACGAGAAACCTCTTGATTATACTACGTCTTGATTATACCTACTAAACTTATTAAAACAAAATCTGTGCAAATATTTCTAAATCGGAAATCGCGAATACTTTTTGTCTGCAGATCGACTCAAAAAACGTACGGCCGTTTGAGCACCTCTGGTTTAGATAATGGTGGTGTATAAAGTATAAACAATCGGCTGCGGTCGCGCGGGTCGTTGAACGACCTAGCGCGCAGCCCGCCGCCGCAGCCGCCCGCCCCGCGCTCCCTCGCGCCGCCCCGCCCGCGCAACGCCATAACTAACCACTCCTTTACAAGATAACTAAACAATCGTTCTCATTTTTTCTAAAGCCAGAAATTTGTTCTGCTGTACTGTAGGAGCAAAGGCCTTGCCACGGGACCCGGACAAAATCTCTCCCCACCACTTGACAGTCTTTTGTCTCGGCATTCTGTGGGCGGTCTTTTTTTGTCGGGACAAAATAATGCTGTTAACATTATTGTTATGGCGACAGATTTTCATAGGACGGTGGTAGCTAGCTAGCCAGGCGACCTTAAAAGGAGTCCCACCACCAACCAAACCGAGTACAAATTTGTACACCCCTGGGGATCGAACCGGGGACCTCTGGATCTTGATTCCGGTGGGCAAACCACTAGACCACGGAGGCGGTCAAAGCGGAGTTAGGGCAAGAGGAAAATAGTTTTCCTTTCCCCGAGGAGATCTTGTCCACGTCCCGTGCTAGGTTGAACTGAACCGGTTGGAGACTTCCAACTGAATTTGAGCACTAGTGATTTCTTTCTATATCTTTCATTGACAGAAAGGTCTGTCCTGGGAGTTGATGGTGATGATTTTTTACACTCACACCTATCATCTAGCCCAAAGTAAGTAGCCTAAGCACTTGTGTTATGGATACTAGGTGACGGACATATTTTTAATATAATTATGTATATAAATGTTGTAAATATACTACATAAACATATACACATACATGACTCAGAAACAAACATTTGTGGTCATCACAAAGTTTGCCCCTACCAGGATTCGAACCCGGGACCTCTTGGCCAGTACCCAGCAATCTGAGCATTCGACCAAGGCGGCCGTCATATATTATTATTTATATTTGAATTTAATTTGAACATAAATAATAGAAAAACTAATGCAAGGATAATTAAAGTTAGAAAAAGTTATAAAAATTAAGTCTTGATGCCGGAAATGAAAAAGACTAATTTTTCAAATATCAAATAAGAAGGAAGTTGATGGAAAGGGATTAAAATTCTCTGTATACACAATACGCTGGAACTATCATTGGAACATAACTCCATAAAATTAATACTTATATAGGTAGTGGCTTTCAATCGAAATTATAAAAATGAAAACCGACTCAGAACCACGATTATTAACATCTCGTTTTTGTCTAACGAAACATTTTTATGAATTCACGACTAATAACTATTATAAAACAACGTTTTTTTTAAATCTTTTGAAGGCTGTTTCGTAACTCTGTCTGATTAGAGCGTTAGATAAAAAAGGCACTGACATGATACGTGATGACACGGCCTACGTCATTCGCGACGTATACAATTTAGCGTTAGTTATTACCCCACGGCGATGACTTACGTAGTTGTTTTGGGAGAGAGATAAAAAAAAACCCGCGTGTCGTAAGATGTGTATGATGTTGTAGGGTAAACGAACGACCTTACTTACACTTTTGCTGACAACCCGTACCGGACGTATCAATATTCTCTAAGCAATAATTACATTGGCGGTACTGATACCAGTTTCGGTGACAAGTCGCGAAACTCTCACTGGCGGATGTCTTGTCGCATCTCGTGTGCGCGACGCTCAATTGACGATAAATTGGCACCAGCAAAAAAAAATATCATTTTCGCTGTACGTTTCTAATCACATCATATCTGGGTCAACGGAAATTTACGACTTGCACTAACCACTGAAAGCCTTTTACATCATATCTCGGCGGACACCTGGCAGTACCAGGATCCGATCAGCATCGGATATCACGTACGCTAATTGGTGCTGTTTTTTTTCTTCCAATCATTATTTGAAGCTGTTAGCTGCCAACTAAAATCATATTTAGATGAATTGCCGATCGTATGAATTTTAAATTGTAATAGAGAATATTCTAGTCTCCTATTATATTTGAATTTGTAATTAAGATTAGCACCGACTCTATGACATATTAGGAGACGGTGAAAATAAATGACAGGCGCAATCGAGATCGTCAATATGTATGCAAAAAAAAATAAAGAAAGAAACAAACTGGGAACGAGAGAAAGTTACCGTAAAATATCTTAGCGGAAAGGTTGCATTCAAAAATGATCGATAATCTGCGTGGGCGCTCTGTAATGCACCTATAATTGAAAGTGCCATCACTTGCAGTCGCTGCGTACCAGATGGAATGTGTGTCAAGTCGTTTTCACGGTCTTGGGGCATCACTATACAAAATCGACCATGACATAGGTGCGGTACTCAAACGCGTAGGTGGTTTAGCTTTATTTGTCTCTTTAATAACATTAAAATTTAATATCCAGCTGTCTTTGCAGATGAAGCTGTAACGTCTTTCACTTTTCCGACAAGTTTGGAGTGTTGTAATATTGCTTCACACAGATACGAGTGGATCAGTTAGTTACATTGCAGGCAATTTTCTAATGTGTTGCTATTTTCTGTGTGCAGATATGAAGCTGCTTCGGGAGTTACCTACGGCACGCACGCGACATTACGCAGTGCCGGAGCGCAAGGGAAATGCTCTCCGGGCATTCTGTAATCTGCCCAACATGCTCGTTTGCGTTTCGTCACTTCTGGACACTTTCTAAAGAAACTGCAACGTTTAATAACTGTGGCAAGCGAGACGTTGCCAGGCTTCCAGTGGAAACACGCGATAATATGGTATAATTGCATACCACCTCTGTACCTATATTTAGCTGCGAACGCCCTGGAACTAGCTGCGCATGCGGCTAGTGCAATTACGTAAAGCGGTTGAGCCATTTCTAATCTAAAAATAATCGCAGGCTGCGCAGGCCTCGGCGCCACTGGGATCGCACAACGCACATAGAAAGTACAGATCATTATTTTTTTTTCCTTGCATACAATGTAATAGATTTTTATCTAGAGCTATATTTTGTATCTGTAGTCCATTATGGTTTTATGTAGTGGTTTACAAATTACCGGATTACAAATAAAAATTTAAGTGTCATTATTTTGCTAAGTTTTTACCTCTATATTATTATATACATACATACATAAATCACGCCGGCAGAGGTAACTAGCACCCACGTTTCGCCAATTATGTTAGGTCCCATGTAATAGGTGGCGAGCCTATTGCCATTTATCGGGCACAAAAGTCGCAGTACATTGCTATTGCTAGGTGGTACAAGAGGAACGCTGCTGCCCATTCCTCATCACTGATTTATCCTTAGTCGCCTTGTACGACACCCACGGGAGAGATTTGGGGTGGTGACAATTGTATTCTACTCTGCCGTCACCACACGGCTGCACTATTATTATATATAGCTCTATATTATTCCATCCATAGGGTAGGCTTAGGCCTCAGCAATGGGGATATCAAAAGAGCTGGACATGAGTTTGCTAAGGTAAGTAATTTAAGATATACTTAGAAGCATATCAAACAAAATTATTTTTGTATACTAGTACACTAAACAACTCCCCGAACGTCAAGATGGCACGTGAAGTTCAATATCTTGATGAACAAATAGAACGCCTGAACTTTCAAGCTCTGCATTCCAATAATTTCTCGTGTTGGTTCAAGTCTTGAGAAACGGCGCAGTGACTATTAATTACTAGCATTCCAATCCAACGTTTCCTATTTGAACCCAGACTAATCCATTTGGTGGACTGAAGCAACCGCAATCCTGCCAGCGCCAGCGGCTGGGGTGCCGACACCAATGTTTTACCGCAACACATCCGCGACGCGCGGCAATACGTCGCCGGCGCCGTCGTCGTCGGCGCTCTAATCGGTGGCTGGCTGCGCGTGCGACGAAATTTCCCCAGCACCATTAGGGAAGCTATCATTAAGCCGGCGACAGGGCGGATCACCCGCTGCAACCGGCTTACCCGCCGTTTTATACTTGCGCGTTAATTACTTTTTAATTATATTGCTGAGAAATTCGCTATCACTACATACATTGGCCTAATCATTATGATAAATTTCCTGTTTGCTGACGATTGATGGGCAAATCGCCTTCGCAAATGATTAAGTGGAAAGAAACTACACTTCAGAACATTGGGGGCCATAACCATTCTTTACTTAGAACTGTGCTGTTAGTTTATGATGGTAGAGTGTATTTGGGCTACACATATATAATTCACTACTGCAGTATTTCTTATGCTTTTATACAGTCAAAAAATAGGACGCCACTACACAGTCCGTTTTATTGACGACTTCGTAGTAAAAACAAGAAATGATATTAACGCGTTTTCCTTTGAAGCAGGTGGTAAAAACTACATTAAGGGACATGAACGTATTATGACAAGTGGGTGATTCACCAGTAGTAATTGTGGAGTAAGGAGCCGCCTCGTCAGAGCCAAATGCAAAACACAAGGGGCGATGCGCTCGTGCCGCGACACATAGTCTACAATGACCTTAATTACGCACGCTATCTGGGCCGGCTGCTCTCTCTTAAATCAAACTCTAGGGCCCTAGAACCCTACTTATCAGCGGAGATGTCCGCCCTGGCCGGCACACGGTCCACAATCGTGTACTTATACCTATATGTAGAGTACATATATACATAAATCACGCCTATATCCCCGAAGGGGTAGGCAGAAATGAATTAACACTCACGTTTCGCCAATGATGGTAGATCCCATGTAATAGGTGGCGAGCCTTTTGCCATTTATCGGGCACAAAAGTTGCAGTACATAGCTTGATTGTGCAAGAGGAAAGCTGCTGCCCATTCCTCATCACTGTTTTAACCATTAACGCGGGTGGTATGAGGCGAATACGACACCCGCCGCGGAAGAGATTTGGGGTGGTGACAATAGTATTCTGCTCTGCCGTCACCACATGGCATACCTATATGTGCCTTATGCAATCAAGTCAATGACCGCCAATGCTCGTTTCAGCTGTACTTCAATATTTTTTTTATATGATAATGATAGGATCACTCCGATTCAATTCCTCGACAGCCTTTGACGTTAGCATGTTTTGTGAAAGGCGTTGTCATGATTATTGTCATTTGATATTTGTGACAGGTTGCATAATAATATGCCATAAAAGACTCGGCAAGTTGAATGGTATAACAAGTTTATTTTTAATAAGTACCCAAGTCGTTGAAAAGGTAAAGGATTCAAACATGTTTAAAATGGAATATAGACATTTGATATATTAACATATTTTATGATATCTTTCATTCACTCATAAGTTCATGTAAAGGGAGGAACAAACTTGCCGAGTTTCTTGCACGTTCTTCTCAGAACAAGGCCTCCTGGTAGTTTACGAACGAATGATGTAGCTTATAACGTTAAATATGGGAAACCGTTTTTCTTTTCGTTTCCAGTGTTTAAAGTTATTTTTTTGACGATTCATGAGTGTATGTAATGATATCTTATATGAGTAAACCATATTTTCATTTTCAATAAATGTCTTTTCTCAATGTCAACATAATAATTAATGTCTTTTATTAATCTTAGGTGAAAAAACAGGGAACTGACCCGCAACTAGAACCGCTCAAACGCATCCTGCCTCCAAAGCGGGCGATGTCGGCCACCTTCGCCGGTCTTTACTGAGAAATGTGTGTTTTTAAAGCAGTTAAAGTTAAAACAGTTAGTGGCACACCCCGGCTCACGCATCATCGTTGCCGGGTCAATTGAACGCTGCCGTACCGCCACTGGATTTCTAAATACCTCTAAAGCCTACCATACACGGAGTGGCCGATCGGATCAGGCCACACTGACTCAGTTCAGCCTGAACGGATTACACATATGGCCCTCATACAAGGGCAGTTTTGCCTTCAGTTCTACCTGACCGGGTGCAAATCCGTATCGTGTGTGTGTAATTTGTCATATACGATCCGTTCAGTTCTTCCGATCAGGCCTATGTGACCGAATTGCTTCAGTCCACCCGGCCGACTGACGCTAGCTTTTCTTCAGGCCAGATTAGACACAATCGATACGATGAAGGTAATACTGTCCGTGTATGAGGCACTTTAGCTTCTAAGGCAAACCAACCTTATTTCGAGCGTAATTGCCGGATTAATTCCTGTTGAAAATATTATACGCAATTTCGAAATTCTCCTACGATAATGCTCGCAATAAATTAACATAATCTGTGGGTAATAAACCTTACATACACCCATATAACATTTGTATTACGAGGTCAGAAAATAATACCCCCGTATATATAGAGAAAATAATTAAAAAATTATAAATAACTATAGGTGCATTCAGTTGGTATGCATTTGCAACGAGCATAGGCACTTAAATGTAATTAATGTAGGCGCACAAGTATCCTGTCTCACGTTGGCGTGTAGTGTTTTGAATACGGGGGCTCAATGGTTAAATGCTGAATGTTTATTGATAGAATAATGGTCGTGCGACAGGAGTGAAGTGACGTCGCGTCGCGGCGCCCGCAGCTAATTCACCGAACCGGCGGGCTTCCTGCAGCGGACGTGTGCCATGAATACACACGTCATACTGACAAATATTGTTCCAATGGTAATTTGACTATGTATTTGAAACACCAAGCAATTATAATAATGGAAGTTGGAAAAATTCTATCGCCATGTCACGAACGGGGCAGGTCAGGGGGTCTGAAACTAGCATGGATACAATATGGGAGCAGCCGCTGTTATCGAGATGAAATTTATTTCTAAAAACGCTGAATTTTTAATTATGTATCTGCTCACTGTATTTATGCAAACTAAGCATTTTCAACTTTAACTAAAATATTTTTTTAGTTAAAGTTGAAATATCTAAAATATCTTTTTGAAGGACCCTTGCAATTTTGATTGCTAATTTGCAGGTGAACGACGATTATAATAATAAGTGAAGATATAAAGAGAATCATAATCCTATCACAAATAAATCCTTGCCATCGCGCATCATCATATAATTGATTGCTTAAGTTATCTAAGGTCAAATGGCTTAATTCCCAGTCCACGGTAAGCTAGCTTACATATTATTTGTTTCGCTGAGTAAGTTTATTAAATACATCGGACCACCGTTAAGTAAGCTGGCTGCATAGTTAGGCCCCGTGGCTATCGCGGCACCCATACAAAACGGGGAGTTTTGCAGTGTTAATATTTGTCTTGCAATTTGCATGTTTTCCTAGGAACCGTTTCCCTGCAGCGCTCAAGACCAGGACAGAATTTAAGCTGTTAACACTCTTTAGTAATGCATTTAAAACTATTGTCTTCCAACGAGGAAAAAATGTAAGAGTTTTGTTATCCAACAATTTACACTATCTACAATTCTACATCTTAGGCATTATTTTCATCACAGTCGTAAATCTTTTTTTTTACAATATTTATATGCTCATCTTATCATCATGACCTGAATTCAAATCGCAATCTGTCATACATACATAAATCACGCCTATATCCCCGAAGGGGTAGGCAGAGGTGAACTAGCACCCGCGTTTCGCCAATTATGTTAGGTCCCATGTAATAGGTGGCGAGCCTATTGCCATTTATCGGGCACAAAAGTCGCAGTAAGTACATTGCTAGGTGGTATAAGAGGAACGCTGCTGCCCATTCCTCATCGTTATCACTGATTTATCCTTAGTCGCCTTGTACGACACCCACGGGAGAGATTTGGGGTGGTGACAATTGTATTCTACTCTGCCGTCACCACGCGGCTAATCGCGCAAACTGTCATATTTTTCAAAAAGCAATTTGATATGAACTTCTCATTAATTTACTGATATTATGAAATCATGTAAAATAAAATAGGATAAAAATATCATAAAATAGCATATTTCCAAAGCTGATAAAACAATAAAAATTATAAAAATGCTTATCTGTATTCAAGAAACTGTATGTACCTATTTTATAATGATAATGAAACCAACATGTGTGGTGGCAGAGTAGAATACAATTGTCACTACCCCAAATCTTTCCCGTGGGTGTCGTACAAGGCGACTAAGGATAAATCAGTCATGAGGAATGGGCAGCAGCGTTCCTCTTATACCACCTAGCAATGTACCTACTGCGACTTTTGTACCCGATAAATGGCAATAGGCTCGCCACCTATTACATGGGACCTATCATAACTGGCGAAACGTGGGTGCTAGTTCACCTCTGCCTACCCCTTCGGGGATATAGGCGTGATTTATGTATGTATGTATGTAATGAAAACCAACATTTTATGAATATGGTGCATTTGAATTCCCAAAAGTAGGTTGAAATCGGCTCCAAGATGCATCAGTCAGCCTTTAGCCATCTAGACGGTATTCTATGTAAAACACCATACACCATACCCTTTCGACACAATTAATTTCTATACTTATGTGACAACGCCGTCTGAGATCGTTCATAACTTATTTAGGCATGTCGCGCTCAATAATCCACAACAACAATAATACAACGTTTAAAAGATCCTAAAAATTTAACGGGGACAACGATACCTGAAATAATTGCTGTCCCTTGTCCCAACCACGCGACAGAGAGAAAATAATGGGGGACATCGGACATGTACGAAAATTAGGGACTAAATCAATAGCGATTAAACACAAAAGCATGTGGCTCGTATTTGCACATAATGCGTCTCCCACGGCTGCCCGACGGCTGTCGGCTACCCGAGCCTAGTGCCCACCGTTTAAAATTCAGCGGCGTTTACACGCCTTGTCCAGGTATTAGCAGCTGACCTCGTTTGTGTGGTCAAGTCACAGTACAAGTCGTGCGGAACGCGATGCAGTTTTAATTACCGAGGCCGTTCGTCTTTCGTGTTAATAATTGTCATAAAGCAAAGGGCCGATATGGCTCGCGGCTCGCTGTTATAGGTTCCTTGTACTGCGGAGAAATTGTGACACATTTTTTTATAGCAAAACTTTGTGAAACGTATAATTTGTATATATTAGACTAGGACTATCTATAGTGTATATAATATCAATGTAGAAATAGGATAAGAGATGCATTTACGTTTTTGGTATGTTGATTTTCTTTAAAGAAATAACTAATGTCTATTTAAGCCTCCTATTTAAGATCTATATGACCCAGACTATACAAGTTAAACTCAAAAGGGTAATTTGAGATTAGCCTTATCGGCCATTGATTGCTTCCAAAACACTTCAATTTAATTCCTGCTTAAATAGAGAGAACCAAGAGATAAAGCCCTGAACTACCTAATTCAATTAACATTAACAAAATGGAAGGTCGTTTAAAACGAAAGTCCTTATCCACTCGGAACTTAGAGAGTTTCAGTATTTCTGTAGTACAAATTTCGAGAGGAAACAAACATAGCCTTTACTGTGGCGTGTTCTCCAGCTAATCGGATGTTGGTAATTGCTTTAGATTTCTTCCACTTTCCAAAACAAAATGGTGATTTTGAGTTTCTTCAAAATTGCACAGACCATTTGCTATCTTTTGTGTAGTAACTATATAGCACTACTACTTCCTTTTACTAATAAGCACCCGCATTAGATCTGTTTTGTAAAATACATTAAGGTGGTTATTTGCGAGTGGATATTTCTAGACTGCCATTTAATGTTATATACCTAACCTACTTTGGTTTTCCTTGAAATAACAAATAATCATTGAGAGCTAACACTTTTGTGGTCAGAACAGATAATAGAAAATACATTGGGTTCACCATAACTGCCATTACATAATATATTTTTTCAGCCGAAATGTCCTGTTCTGTGCACTAAAGTAACTAGAGATAAGTAGTAGCAGTAGTAAGTACAATTGTCATTATAAGTATATATAGTACGTAGGTACCTATACAATAGTATATTCACAAGTATAACTTAATGTACCGATCTATTGCTCCGCGTCCTTCACGAATCATTAAATACGACAAAAAGGTATCGGATGCAAAGTCACAGGGCATAATGACAATGCCAGGGCTGTATTTTCCAGTAACAAACCTTGTGATATTATTATTATACACTACAGGAGTGTGAACATAGTTTTCTTACAATACCAATTACTGCTTAATTTAGTTATTTGCTTATTTCTATTTCATTTGCGTGCAGTGCACGGTATAGGTATAAGTACAATTTTAATGAGAAAAAATGTTCTGTAATAGTTGGAAAGCATAACACGGTTTGCTGTAACATTTTATTATAACGGAATAGAATGCCTACATGTTAAAATAATATAGTATGATGGAGCTAGACGACAAACGCGCTCGGCTTGGGATTGTATAAGCATTGGATGATTGACCAAAAATATATTAACTGTAGTTGTTCCTACATGCTTCGAAAGGTACGTTAAGCCATTATGATCCAGGCTGCAGTTTACTCTCGTGACGGCCAAGGAATCGACATTCGCGGCAGCCAAGGTCCTGGCCACAGGTGGCATGGCTCAAGTTGTGGCCCGCATAAGAAGGCTTGGTCTGACTGTCGCATTGGACAACTCAGAAGCCATATGCTTCCACGGGCCGCGCAAGGCGCCGCCCGTCAGATCTGAACTAATGGTTGGAGGGGTGTCGGATCGACGATGAAGTACCTGGGACTCGTCCTCGATAGCCGGTGGACCTTTAAACCCCACTTCGAGTACATTGTTCCGAAGCTAAGGAAGGTGACGATGGCACTAAGTATGCTAATGCCCAATCTTAGAGGCCCTAGCGAGTGATGTCTCTGCCTCTTTTCCGGTGTGGTGCGATCGGTGGTCCTTTACGGGGCAGACTCTCTGACTGCCCACAACAGAACGCTGCTACGCCGTTCGCAGCGAATCATGGCAGTCAGAGTTGCTCGGGCATATCGCACCGTCTCCCACGAGGTGGCCTGTGTTTTGGTCAGCACCCCGCCGTGGGACTTGGACGCGGGGCTACAATTGGCGGTGTATCGTAAGATTGCGGACGTGAAAGAGCAAGGCACACACCCTCTGCCAGAAGAGGTGGCATCCTGGCGCACTGATGCGCAAGAGGAAGCGCTTGTGAGGTGACGCAGAAGGCTTACGCCTAGCGCCGGGTTGCGCACCATTGAAGCGATCAGGCCAGTTCTGGAGGAGTGAATAGGGCGCCGTAAGGGTTCGTTCTCTTATCGCCTTATGCAGGTTCTTTCTGGGCATGGTTGCTTCGGGAGATACCTGTGCAACGTGGCGAGAAGAGAGCGAACCACGAAATGCTACCAGTGTGGGGCGATGGAGGATACAGACAAACCTTAGAGGAGTGCCATGCATGGGCAGACGAGAGGGCGGTGCTCACAACAACAATTGGTGGCAATCTATCGTTCCCCAATGTTGCGAGTGCCATGGTCGGAGGTGAAGAGGCCTGGGAAGCAATCCGCAGGTTCTGCGAGGTGGTCATGGAGGAGAAAGAGGCAGATGAGCGACTCCGCGAGGAGGACCCCAATGCCGATCTGGCGAGACGCCGAAGAGTGGGCAGGCGACGCAGGGCGTACGCTGGCATTCCAGCTGATCGGGCTGGACGGCGGCCTAGGATACCGCCGTCACAACCCACACCCACACCAACAGCCTAGGAGCGAAACAGTACGGCAGCCACAACACCAGACTGTCCGTCGGTGATGACCGCGCAAAATCCGCGCGAAGAGACGCGTCCACCGGACAAATGCGGCAAGCCGGGACAGGAGATATGGTTTACTGTCGCCCTTAGTCCCGGCGTTACACTAGATGGAGACGCAAGAGGGGTTTTTAGTGGGTAGTCACGGTGCTCTCGACACACCGTGGAGTCCCACAGACCCCTGTACCGACTGTCTTGCGGTACAGGACATGAAAGACATTCGCCCTCCAAAAAAAAAAAAAAGGCGTCATCTGCAGTCGTTAAATAACTATTAATCCGTACTGAGCCACAGTGGCTATGTATTCATAGGCCTAGCAGACGCAATCTTAAAGGGCTGGTGATGACGACGATAAAGTACGATAGTACGTTTGCATATAAACTAGTGGTGATTGATGTTTGGCATAAACTTTATTTCTAAGTTCATTGTAACCCTTTATAACGCAATGTATGCATTGTCCCCTTGACTTTAAACCAATTTACAAGACTACTAAGAATTATGGTGCCAACAGTTTTAAACAATTCGCCCTATAAAGGGTGAAACCAAATTTAAAATAAAATTACTCATTGTACTGATTTTATGCACTCATAAACACAAGCAGACGCAGTTACAACACTACCTTAATTCATTACATAAAATTTGACACCGCTTGATTCATGGCTCCGAATAAATAATTCATAAGAAAAAAAAATATATATCTCCGACAGAGTGTAGGTACAGAAGCTGGCGCCAGACGCTCATTAAACTTTTAAACAAGATGCCGGAGAAGGAAATGAATTTGACACAGTGATGAATATTATGCATAATACAAAGTTATTCGTGATCGCGCCCACTTGATATTAATTAATAATAAGTTATATCGAGTGTTAATCGGTCACAGTCACAGTCTCAGTGCTGCGGGTAAACGCGCCGTTGCCGCTGCCGCGCACTTTCGCCCACAATTTTTTTCATTAGCTAGGTACTGCTACAGTCGAATTGCGCAATGAACCAAAGACTGGTAAACGATTGTAATTATTGCTGAAATAGTCCTACCTAACGCTTCAGCTATCGGAGTCAGCGTGTGTGGTTGGGTTCATTACGGTCGTAGTCGAGGTACTTCATAGGATTAAGCAATATTTCGCCAAAGCTATGTGGTGATGGCAGCGCAGAATAGAATCATCACCATTGGCAATCTCTCAAGTGTGTCTTGTGTGTTAAAATACAGAAACGCTTCTACTGCCGCACTCGGAGACGTCAATTAACTTTAATGAGTATTTAATGTCAAACATTTTCATTCAAATCTAGACCATAGACCCGGCAAGAATAGCGACTAGTTTTGAATTGTCATTTTTTGACGTAGTACTCATTAACGTTATTTGACGTCTCTGAGTGCGGCAGTAAGTTTGAGCCCTCCTTTAAGTATTGTCAGAACTGACGTTTGCCCATACAAATAATGATAGGTATTGTAACTTTTTATGCAGTGCTCAAAATTTGAGTAGCGTTTCTATATTTGGGGGTAAATGTAGTTAAGACGGCAAAGAGTTGTGGAGCAGCGTTTCTCTTATACCACGTGGGTGTTAATTGACCTCTGCCTATTTATTTATGTAATTTTATTCTAATTTTTCTGTACTTATTTAGTTTTGCAGTGTTACCATGCCAACTACTGTGTGTTGGTTCGTCGTTTTGTTGTGTGGGTGGGTGCACATATTTGGATGCAGACTAATACGGTCTCTATAATAATTATAATAATTATCGCCAGTTCAAATTTAGTTACAGATTTTATAATTAAAAATCAGACCCCATGTGCGCAGGTAAAAGTGACAAACCGGCTTTCGCCGAGTACAATAACACCGAGTTACCTTTTAATTTTAATATTAAAAAAAAAGTTGCCGCAAAATGTCCGTCTTGCGTCCAACAATTTGAAGAGTTGCGCTCGAGGCTGTCAGACGTACACACACACACACACACACACTGAGGAATTCAATAATATTGAATTCCGAGTAAAATACAACCAAAAAGCGCTTTGCCCGGCGGCGACCTCCAACAAAAGTTCACAGCTTCATTTAATAATGTTTTATTTGGAATGCTGTTGCTAGATGATTTGTTAATGTATTGTTTTATTTGCCTACATTCATAAGGTTTTTATGTTTGCTTTCGCTTTATCATAAGGATTTAATTGTAGACAAAGAGTTTTTTAGAGTAAGATTATTGTGAAGAGCTAGATTTTCATACAATAAAGCATTAATAAATTTTCATATTTTTTGGAAATGAAATACATAGGTACCTACTGAAATACTTGGTCTTTAAGTTTTTATTTTTTAAGAGATATTGTTGACAATTTACCTCATAAATGATCATCAAAATATAGCTATATATTTCACTAAAAAACTCGCATGAGTATTTAATTGAAAACAGCATATCAAAAATAGTATTAGTCCCTTTCTCCCTCCTTTTTGTCACACCCCATCTGTCCATACATTCATATTACTCAATCTCATCTCTTTTGTGATCTACTACCAATTCAATAAATAAATTAACCAAATAATATGAATTTTGAGTAATTGCTATGAAATTAGCCGTGTGGTGGCGGCACAATAGATTACAATTGTCACCACCCCAAATCTCTCTCGTGGGTGTCGTACAAGGCGACTAAGGATAAATCACCGATGAGGAATGGTCAGCAGCGTTCCTCTTATACCACCTAGCAATGTACTGCGATTTTGTGCCCGATAATTGGAAATAGGCTCGCCACCTATTACATGGGACCTAACATAATTGGCGAAACGTGGGTGCTAGTTCACCTCTGCCTACCCCTTCGGGGATATAGGCGTGATTTATGTATGTATGTATGTATGTATGCTATGAAATTTCTGTGGCCACTGATAGGAAGTATTGTTTATCATTAATTATAATGTCTGACTTCCTTTTAATGTGAGCCATGACTAATATCTGTATGAATCAGTTAAGTTCTAATGTTGTACTATTCGATTTTAATTTTAACATTATATAAATGTTAGAAAAATTAGTACAAAGATTTTGGGGTTAGAAAAAGAATTTCGAAAAATTATGATCTTGAGGCGCCTCAAGATCATAATTTTTCGAAATTCTTTTTCTAACCCCAAAATCTTTGTACTAATTTTTCTAACATTTATATAATGTTAAAATTAAAATCGAATAGTTTATAAAGCAAACCCAAGCTTAACCGAACGCATGGTATTTGTAAAAATATCTGCTTTGGAATGTTTGAAATTTATTTCTGCATTGCGAGGGTACCCGTTGGCTTACAACGTGAAGTGTAAAGGTTAGAAGAATTTCGGCAAGTTAATTAGGGTCTTGGGTGGCCGAGCGGTCAGGCACCTGCCCGGATAGCAGCGGACGCGGGTTCGATTCCCGCCTCAAGATCATAATTTTTCGAAATTCTTTTTCTAACCCCAAAATCTTTGTTCTAATGTTGTAGTTTGAATTGTAGTGAATTTATAGAAAGTTTATTATTAGCCCTATTACTTATCACCTGTGATTTTTGAGTAAAATGGCCAATTTTGGCGTTCTCAATCTCAGAAACAAAAATACATTGACTATTGTTGACTTAGTGAATAGTGTAGAATAGATATTAGCATATTTCGTAAAGGCCTCGGTTTTTGTAAATACAGAAAAGCTATTTAAAGTTTGAGTCCCGCTTAACATTTAAGTATTGTCAAAATTGACGTTTTTCCATACAAATTCTGACAGGTAGTGTCCACTTAACTTTTTAAGCAGTCCCCTCAATTTGAGTAGCGTTTCTGTATTCGGGGTTGGCGTGTTTGATGTATGAATAAAAGTTCTTGTTCTTTCTGCCCTTATTCCGCTCTAGGTGGGGTCGGAACAACATTTTTTCTCCTTCCACTCCTCATCATGCACAATTTACAAGCAAATACTTAATCCTCTATGATCATTTTATATTGTAGCTGCAACAGCAATGCAATAGCCAGAAGGGGATAATTATATTATTATTATAACAGTTTCTATCCTGACCAAACAAACAATATCTGATTGATATATGAAACACAAAAGTGGGGCCTAATTATGTCAAATTTATGCTGGAAAAGGTGTTCAATTCATCAGAAATCAGAACATTTATTTGCACAATATTGTGTATATCAATCAACAATATTCTGCCTTATATCAATAATATATATCTTAGAAAACCACAAAATATGTTACTGTTAAACCCTGAACCACGGTGAAACCTAATATTTACCAACTCTTAATGGTAAATGTCCGAATAATTGTGAATATCGTTAATTTCGAACTTTCACCTACCATTCATTTGCAAATCTTAGCATTTACCTCCTAGAGATACACAGTATATGTTGAGAGAAATAAGTCGTATCTTTTAATAGTTTGTAATATATGAGGCTTTTTCTTTTCGCCAGAGGTAATTTAGTAATTTTATGTCACCCCCTGACCAGGAAGTGGGATTTGCCTATATAAATGTTCTAAGTACTCCAGAAGGCATGTTATGCTTGCTGTCCTGACCATTAGGAACGCCACAACGTGGCATACACCAGCGCGTTGGACATGAATGAATATATGATATGCTGTTGTTGCTGTTTGCCCTCTACCATTTGGGTACCCCAAGGTGCTTATTGGTTTATACCAGGCAATCTCCCTTAGTTGACATTTACAAAACCCATGAGATGAGTTGGGGCTGCCACATTTTTTTCTGCTCCGAGACCAGCATGGAAGACTTCTTTTAGTATAACATGCTTACTTCAACTAATAGGCTATATTGATAAGCAAACCTACTAACGTCTGTTAATAATTCAATAAGAATTATAGGGAACAATGATTAAGGAATGATGCAATGTAGGATAAAATAGTGACTGTTAACTGTCAAATGAATGTCCTTTGAACTTTCTGCTATAAAAAGTTTACACATATTTCAGGAAAGTAAAGTAAGTACATCATTATAGACATGATTGTAATAAAGATAGGTACAAAAACAGGCGTTCTTGGTGCGAGAAATATACTTAGTAAAAAAGTTTGGAGGAAAAGAAATCGCGCAGGAACCAGTCACTATCGAAACGATTGCATAAAAACAATGTTACTTACGGTTCGGCCTCTATGGACTGCAGCCGAGCGACATAGTTCGACGGAATGTAGCCTTCTTGTTTCGTTTTCTTGCTTCGAGCTAGCCACCAGTCTCCCTGTGTATCATTTAGGATTTCTAAATGTTCTCCTTTTCGGAAGCTAAGGTCCTCGTCAGTTCTCGCATCATAGTCATACAAGGCGACGAATATACGGGTGGGAGGGACTTCACTAGTGTCCGTGCCCTGATTCACTGTAGATCTAATAGGATCTGGGGGTGGAGTCGGAACAGGTGTCTGGAATGGGCGCGCATCTTCTTCGTGCGGGTTAGCCCGTTCGTTTTTACTTTTAGAATCCTTTTCTCCAGTGCTGCTAAAACAATTCCCCATTTTCTCTTTACAAGGTGAGACTGGTATCACAAGTTTTATGTCAAATCACACACTTGTACGCAACTAAACGAATGTTCAGAGTTGTTATGCCTATAAACATTTTATTTCGTCACATGAAAGTCAGTAAATAAAAACGAATATGTTATTTTTAAAGTAAACAAAGAAAATAAAATCCCGAACAGACATCACTTGCGACGGCCATTTTGCTTTATCATAGACAAATGTAGACAATTGACAATAAATGCCACAGAGTAAATATAAAATCAACATTATTAAAATAAATCTAATTATTAATTTTAACAAAGTGTTGATAGTAGAAATTAGTGATTTCTTAAAATACCTAGGTAATTCATGTAAATAAATATATCTAATAAAGAATATTGGTATTTTTGTGATTAAAATGTTATCGATTGACGCGACATCTATTACTGTAGTGATGTACTATTATTGATGAAGAAGTATGCGACATGTTTGATTGTAGTTCTTTTATAACTCGATAGATGTCTCTGATTGAGGAAAATAACATTTTATAGGAGGGAGTGAACCAACATTTAATATATTTTTGGTACAGTTAGCATCATAATTAGATTAACACTTTAATACCTTGTCACAATAGTTATTCGTACAAATTGTTGGTAATTATTACTGCGCGTTCGCTATTTTTAGTATGACAGAGGGCTAAAGTGGTAATCGACTTATGATGCTGACTGTACTCAGGTACGTACGTAAGCTGGACGTTTGACCACTCAAAGTTGTTAGAAAACGACGATGAGGTCTAAGATGGTACGCTCGCCTAGAAGACGTCTGTTCACTCTGGCCTTGAAGATGTCCAGATTATACTAATCCGGGAAAACTGACCTCGGGCCTCGGCTAAAAGTTCCATTCGACATAAGCGTGAAAGCTCTCGCTCTCGGGATCTAAAGTAAAATTTATTTTCATCCTGCCCTTACATATCAACTGCCATTAAGTAAAACAAGCGATTATTGATTAAACATAAGGTGTTAATTCACCTCTTATCTATAGGCGTAATTTATGCATTTATGTATGTATAAACATAATGATGATATACCTAATTAGACTGCAAGGTCACAGGTCTTCCTTACAGATCGAAAAATATAGAGAAAGAGCCATAATCCATACCGCTGCCCTAATGTGGATGAGGGGTGCATGCAGCCGGAACTTTGTTTTTTTTATGCTTGACAGGGAAGCTTTTGGCCTTCATCTTACCTGATGGTAAGTGACGATAAGGGCCGAAGATGGAATCGAGCTTCACCTGGAACCCACAACCACAGAGGGACTGGCTATCACACATTGTCTATGGCGACTGATTTTTGATAAGATGGTGGTAGCTAGCCAGGCGGACTTCAAAGAAGTCCTACCACCAACCAAACCGAGCACAAATTTGTACCCCCCTGGGGATCGAACCCGGGACCTCTGGATCTTAATTCCGGTGGGCGAACCACGGAGGCGGTTCAACTAATGGTTTAGGTAACGGTGCTTTCGGAAGCACGGAGGAATCTAGAGTTCCTCCTAATATTTAGGTCATTCATATAATGACCAGCCGTACTGCTGCACTCATAGACGTCAATTAACTTTAATGAGTACTTAATGTCAAAATAATTCATTTAAATCTAGACCTTGGACCCGGCAAGAATAGCGACTAGTTTTGAGTAGTCATTATTTGTTGTTGTTGGTAGTTATTTGACGTCTCTGAGTGCAGCAGTTAGTGAACATTATTAATAGTATTATTACGGAAACGCAGGCCAGCGCTTCGCTATAGTTCGACAATTTCGTGCGCGACCTTCCTGCGGAATGAGACGGTGTGGCGAGGACGGGGCGCTCTGGATGTTGGCGGGGGTGGGTCGCATCACCCAGGGAGGAGGAAAAACTCGTTGCTCCCCGCATCGCTCGCCCCCGCTAGCATCTAGTAGACTAGAGTGCCCCGTCCCCACCACCATCTCGTAGGTACCGCAGGAGTACCTCTTTTACTGTTTTGTGACCGAGACAGATATTCTGGCAAGTAGTTCTGTTTAGTGTTAAAGGTATTTTTTTTTTTAAATAAGTGTGTTTAAACAACTTTTTATTTTTATTCACAAATCCGTAGTCGCCATCGAGACACTTAATATTTACATAACCCGCTCCTGTGGCCAGGCATTACAATAAATAATTACATTTGCCATAACACTACCACAAAATGTCAAATTTTCTCAATCGACTTTGTGCTTTACTACTAACAAGTTAAGGTTGACAAGCGATTGAAGAAATTTGACAGTTTTGGCTAGGCTGAAGTGCCGCACATAAAATTATTGTCGCTAAAGCGGAAAGGTCCTCCGCGGAAAGGTCCGAGTAGCGCACTGGGAGCGGGAGCTGGGGACCTGGACAAAATCTCTTTCCACAGCTTGACAGTGTTTTGTCTCCGGAACAAGTGGAAGTTAGAGCGAGAGGAAAATATTTTCTTTTCCTCGAAGAGATTATCTCCACATCCCACGTCATGATCCATGACACGATACGGGCAGCGCAGAACTTTGGTTTTGTCTTTGGAGCGGTTTGGAGATCTTTCGGGGAAGCCAATATAGGGGGGAGCCTCCGGGATTCGCTCCGTGGCGCCTTGTGACGAAAGTCGCGATTCGGAGATGAACCCTATGTAGATGTAGGCGGGCAGGCGCGGGTGGGGGTCACAAGGGATTTTAAGCTTCATGCCACACATATATCAATATAAGACATATTAATCATATTGATATATCTGTGCTTCATACACACGAGCGCTTTTTCAACGTCCGTTAAAAAAGCATTCTAATAGAACAAGGCGGTTAGGCGCGGGTGGGGGTCACTCACAAGGGATTTAAAGCTTCATACACACAAGCGCTTTTTCAAGGTCCGTCAAAAAAGCGTTCTAATAGAACAAATGCTTTTCCAAGTATCATAATAATATGTGCACACGTCAACGCTTTTAAAACGCGATGCTTTTTATAGAGCAGTGTTGCATTTTGAGCGCTGGGCGTTGGACGTTAAGGCCTTATTCGCATGAACATATTTAAGTACCTATTTGGAAATGATTTGAACGCTTTTTTAACGGACGTTATAAAACCTCCCGTGCGAATGAGGCCTGAGGCTCTGCTGTTACCACAGATATATCAATAAAAGTATTATAAAATGTATTGTTAAATCTGTTACCCTACGTCCCCTGTCAACGCACAGAGGGATGTTTAGTGGGTCACGGGGGAACGACTTCACCCTGAGTCCCAAATAAATACCTCTCGTGGCGTAGTTCCCTCTGTCGCGAAAGAATGCATTAATGCATTAAACCCCCTGGCTACAAAAAGGCCAACAGTACTTAGAACCTACATTACTTAGTAATAAGTTAGCTTTCATTAGAATATTCATTGGCTGGCATGTTTTCTCAACAGCCGTTGACGTTGCGATGACCGTCGTCGCTTAGTGATCCTGCAAGGTCCCAAACCTGTGAACAAACATTTTGATCATGAGATAAAAAGATAAAAATGATTTTCAAATGCGTCAGAGTAATTTATTAAAGTAATGACTGTTACAAAGATTTTGGTGGTGTAGGCTACTCTCCTACATTTATTTAGTTTATCTATAATAATTACATATATTATAAAAACTATTTTTCATTGTATCTATATATTACACATAAAATAAATAATCACCTATACAACCTATTTATGTAACTGACGTGCACCCCGCGCCGCATCGCGTTGCCTAGCAACGAATCAACAAGGTCTCGAAATGACACCACGTCGCGAAGTGCACGTTGCTTTCTCTTAAATATTAATTGTAAATTCTTTTTTAATGTAAATTGTGTATTTGTGTGTGTATATGTTATTCCTCTACTGGAGAACCAAAAATATAAGCTTTGGACTGTTATACTGTGAGTTGGATTATTCATTTACTTTTCACACACCAAAATACCAAATTGGTGACCCCGTAAATTTCAATATGGAGAATGCACAACGTCCACGCGTCACGTTCCTGGCCGATCGGATCAACGAGTTAGCGGCTGCATCACCGTCTACATCTGTCGTTAGCGTCAACCAGGCGACGTTTAACTCGACATTAAGCGACCTGGTCAAAGAGGTTGCCGAACTACGAAGGCAATTTAGTAACTTGGCTATGGAGAGGAATGGCAGACAACAGTCCCGCTCAACTAGCCGTAATCGTGACTCAAGCACATCATCGCCGAGGCAAAAACGATCGCAGTCTAGTTATCGTAAGTTTCCAGTATGCTGGTACCACAACAACTTCGGTGCTGATGCCCGCAAGTGCATCCGCCCTTGCGACTACAAAGCGGGAAACGCCACGGGCGATCAGTAATGGCGACTGACGATTGCCCTACATCTGCTGCTGGTCGCCTCTTCATTGTGGATCGAACTTCGAAGACGCAATTTCTAATCGACACCGGTAGCGATTTGTGTGTCTTCCCCCGTTCCATGCTGAGTGATCATCGTACCTGTATGGACTATAAGTTGTGTGCCGCAAACGGTTCTAGTATAAGTACTTATGGCTATGTGTATTTTAACTTAGATTTTGGCTTACGCAGAGTTTTTACCTGGCGTTTTGTTGTTGCCAATGTCACCAAGCCCATAATAGGCGTAGATTTTTTAAATCATTACAACCTTATCGTAGACATTCGCAACAAAGGTCTTTTAGATAATACGACATCTGTTTCTGCTATTGCTAAGCTAGCTAATTGTAATTTGTATTCTGTCAAGGTTATGACTGGCGATTCGCATTTTCACAAATTGCTTGATGACTTTCCTGATATTACTCGACCCACTGGCATACACCGCATGATACCACACAACACCGTTCACCACATCCGCACAACACCAGGCCCTCCGGTTTCCAGCACACCTCGTCGCTTAGCTCCGGATAAACTTAAAATAGCCCAACAGGAGTTCCAGTCAATGATCGCCAGTGGAACTGCCAGACCTTCCGAGAGTCCTTGGTCTTCGCCACTACATCTGGTGCCAAAAAAGGACAACGGCTGGCGACCTTGTGGTGATTACCGCATGCTCAACGCCCGAACCGTGCCTGACAGGTACCCGATTAAACATATACACGACTTCGCGCATAATTTGGTGGGATGTAAAGTGTTTAGCACGATCGATCTTTTGAAGGCATATAATCAGATACCTGTCAGTCCGGACGACATCCCGAAGACAGCGATTACTACCCTTTTCGGTCTGTACGAGTTCCCATTTATGACTTTTGGACTTCGAAATGCGGGTCAGACCTTTCAACGCTTCATGGACGAGATCACCAGAAGCCTAGATTTTGTCTATTGTTATATCGATGATATTCTGGTGTTCTCGAAGGATGAGTCACAGCACGAGGAGCACCTGCGCCAAGTCTTCGGCAAGCTGCAGGAGTACGGTATGCTCATCAACGTTTCCAAGTGCGTCTTTGGGGCAAAGGAGGTAACTTTTTTAGGATATTCCATCTCACAAGACGGCTCTCGACCCTTGGATTCTAAGGTGAAGGTGATCAACGAGTTTCCCATTCCCACCAGGGTACAACAACTTAAAGCTTTCCTTGGTATGATCAACTTTTACAGGCGTTTTCTTCCTAGAGCTGCCGCGATTCAAGCTCCATTACATGCATTGTTGACAGGTGCAGTCAAAGGCTCTCATCCAGTAACTTTGACAGGAGAAGCATTAGCAGCCTTCGATGCGTGTAAGAAGAGTCTTGCTGACGCTGCTTTGCTTGCCCACCCCGACTGTTCCGCCAAACTTGCCCTGGTGACTGATGCCTCTGATAGGGCTCTTGGCGCGGTCCTCCAACAGTGTAAAGATGGTGCGTGGCAGCCCTTAGCATTCTTTTCCCGTAAGCTCAGCCCATCCCAGGTCAAATATTCTCCATACGATCGGGAACTGCTGGCGATTTATGAGGGAACCAAATATTTCAGGCACATGCTCGAGGCTCGGCATTTTGTCGTCTATACTGACCACAAACCGATCAGTTTCGCTTTCCACGAAAGGAAAAAGAACTGCTCGCCACGGCAGTATAGACATCTCGACTTCATCTCCCAGTTCACCACCGACATCAGGCATATTTCCGGTAAGGATAACGTAGTTGCCGACACCTTATCTCGGATAGAAGAACTGGAATCGCCTGTCAGCCTCGAGGATGTAGCCAAGAGTCAATCATCCGACCCCGAACTTCAACAACTCTTTTCTGGTAGTTCTTCCCTGCGCCTCGAAAAACTTCAGGTACCTGGTAGTCGTATACCTCTGTACTGCGACGTAAGTACACCGACACCCAGGCCTTATATCCCAAAATTTTACCGTAGGCAAGTTTTTCGTAGTTTGCATTCACTCAGTCACCCAGGCACTACCACTTCTGCCAAGATCGTCGCAGAAAGATTTGTTTGGCCTGGGATGAGGAAAGATTGCCGGGAATGGGCTCGCAATTGTCTGGCATGTCAACGGGCCAAGGTGAATCGCCACGTCAGCGCTCCTCTTGGCAATTTCAATTTGCCCCGTGCACGTTTCATGCACATTCACATTGACCTTATTGGTCCTCTCCCGGTCTCTGAAGGATATCGGTATTGTCTAACGGCTATTGACCGATTTACACGGTGGCCGGAAGCAGTACCGATAGCCGACATAACGGCAGAAACTGTCGCTAAGGCCCTTTTATCATCCTGGATCGCTCGATTCGGATGTCCTATTGACATAACCACAGACCGAGGTCGTCAATTTGAATCGGCTTTATTTCAGTGTTTGTCTAAGATATCCGGATTCGTGCACAAGCGGACGACAGCATACCATCCAGCGTGCAATGGTTTGGTGGAACGGTTCCACCGACAGCTAAAAGCCGCTATAGTTTGCCATAGTAATGACAGGTGGACAGAGGTCTTGCCATTAGTTTTGTTGGGCATCAGATCTTCTTTCAAGGAAGATTTACAATCATCTTCTGCGCACTTAGTTTACGGCGAATCACTTCGACTTCCAGGCGAGTTCTTCCACAACGCATCGGATGGTACTACGGACATATCGGATTTCTCTGCTCGTCTCAGGGCTATAATTCAAAATTTGCGCCCCACACCAGCATCTCACCACGGTCATCCTAAAACTTTCACTTTCAAAGACCTTGCTACCAGTGATTACGTCTTCCTTCGAGAAGATGCATCACGCGGTTCTCTTCAACCTGCATATTCAGGACCTCACAAGGTGTTAGTTAGGGGGGATAAAACGTTCAAAATCGTGTTGAAAGGCAAAGAGGTCACAGTGTCAATAGACCGCATCAAGCCTTCTTTCATACTGACTGATCACAACAACACCCATCATCCCTCACCTGATGTCCAAAGAAATTACATCACTCGTTCTGGACGTCGGGTTAAATTTCCTGATTTTTTATCGCCCTGACGGTCTTTGGAGGGGGGTGATGTAGGCTACTCTCCTACATTTATTTAGTTTATCTATAATAATTACATATATTATTAAACTATTTATCATTGTATCTATATATTACACATAAAATAAATAATCACCTATACAACCTATTTATGTAACTGACGTGCACCCCGCGCCGCATCGCGTTGCCTAGCAACGAATCAACAAGGTCTCGAAATGACACCACGTCGCGAAGTGCACGTTGCTTTCTCTTAAATATTAATTGTAAATTCTTTTTTAATGTAAATTGTGTATTTGTGTGTGTATATGTTATTCCTCTACTGGAGAACCAAAAATATAAGCTTTGGACTGTTATACTGTGAGTTGGATTATTCATTTACTTTTCACACACCAAAATACCAAAGTGGTTAGAAAAAGAATTTTCGAATTTCGAATCGAACCCGCGTCCGCTGCTATCCGGGCAGGTGCCTGACCGCTCGGCCACCCAAGACACTAATTAACTTGCCGAAAATTTTATCCCTCGCAACCTCGTACCCTCGCAACCTCGTACCCTCGCAACCTCGTACCCTCGCAATGTAGAAATAAATTTCAAACATTCCAAAGCAGATTTTTTTACAAATACCGTGCGTTCGGTTAAGCTTGGGTTTGCTTTATAAACTATTTGATTTTAATTTTAACATTATATAAAGGTTAGAAAAATTAGTACAAAGATTTTGGTGGTTAGAAAAATTCGATTCCCGCGGGGAAACGCGGGTTCGATTCCCGCATCAAGACCATAATTTTTCGAAATTCTTTTTCTACCCACCAAAATCGTTGTACTAATTTTTCTGACATTTATACAGGGTGACTTTAAATAGGTGTAATTGTTTTAAGGGGGTAAGAGTACAGCCCATGGGATGTTCAAAAATGTGTGGAACACCTGGTCGAAATCTACTGGTTTCGGAAATACACGATACTTTAACTTTTTTAGGAAAATTACCAAAATTCAAGAGAAATCCTTAAAAATAAAAATAAATACTGGATGCATGGATTTTATTTTTATTTTATCTGATTGCTGGATAAATTATATAGTTCGGTGATCATCACTTTCAACTGTCAAAAAAGTTAGGGAATAGGCCTACTGGTCGTACAAACGATGTCATTAAGTTTCTTGTTTCCTTAGCTTTCTAAAAAGGTATAATAAGTGTACAAAATTCTAAGATACCGCCCAACAAACTCAGTTATTGCCGAGTAGGTAATACGTAAACTGCACATTAATAACATTATTAGCACACTACCCTGCTAAGGTTTTTTCTTTAAGTGTCATTAATTTACCTCGTAAGACGTCTCATTGATTAGCTTTAGTGGACTTTATGAATGCATTGTGTATTGTTGCCCATTTGGTTCTCCAAGCAAGTAAGGATGACTATTGTTAATTTTACTAAGAGTAGTATGGAAAAAATATCTAATGTAGATGAAATAATACTCATACTGATACAAAATAATAAGATTTAATAAGAAAAAACGCAAGTTATCTTTACAATTAAAATACTCAAGTTATTTACATAAAGAAATAACAAAAACACAGTAGGAAAAACACGTCTTATAACACTTGATTTAATTAAAACTCCTTATTATTTTAAATCTTGCTCAAATTGACCTCCTTGGTTCCTAATACACGCCCGTAGTCGTTTTCTAAAATTGAACCTAGTAACAACTCCCGTAAGATCTTGCTGTATTTGATTAGCAGCTGCTATGATTCTAGCTTTCAATTCTTCAACGGGAGTTGTATACACTAATGTCTTCATGTGACCCCGTAGGTAATAATCACAGGGGGTCACTCTGCATCCACTTGACGAGGTCTACCAGCATCGTGACGCCGCTCATGAACACTTCCACTTTCTCTAAGCCGTTGAAACGCCGCAGAAAAGACAAGTACACTAGGTGCGCGACGATTTGGGAATCGGTGTATGTACTCCCTTCTGGCCGCTGCAGCATTACCGTCACAGAATCCGTACACAAACACAATGTCTGCGTACTCTTCGCTACTGTAGCTTGCCATTGAAATAAAGCAAAGAAACAGATGGATGAAATAACTAGTACGAATAATAGATACGTCCGGCACGCGTAAGTATCTAAGTAGTACTAGACAGAGGTCGCGCTACTTGGGGCCCAAGCGCAAGGCAACGGCCAACCGTCAACAATTGCTATCTCGCTCACACACGTTGTGCTATTTATCGATTCTCTCACTCTCGCATAGTGAAACCGTGAGAAAGATTTTAAGAATTCCAGGTATCGGCTCGGCTTGCAATACATTAACAATAGGGATCATAACTACCAGTAGGCCTATTCCCTAACTTTTTTTGACAGTTGAAAGTGATGATCACCGAACTATTTACTTATCCATTACTACTTTACTATAATGCTATTGTGACACTTGTCCTGTGATAACAGCAATGTATTAGTAAATAGTTCGGTGATCATCACTTGCAACTGTCAAAAAAAGTTAGGGAATAGGCCTACTGCTCGGGACTAACTGAGTATGTTGGGCGCTATCTGAGAATTTTGTACACTTATTATACCTTTTTAGAAATCTAAGGAAACAAGGAATTTAATGACATAGTTTGTACGACCAGTTCGGAGTGGATATTTTTCACTAAAATCAATTGAAATTTCGATAAAGCAATTTTTTTTTTTATTGTTACAAGTTTTAGCTCTCATAACTCTAAAATTTTAACTGATTCATAACATTTGATGTTCTTATTTTATGGATAATTTATCCAGCAATCAGATAAAATAAAAATAAAATCCATGCATCCAGTATTTATTTTTATTTTTAAGGGTTTCTCTTGAATTTTGGTAATTTCCCTAAAAAAGTTAAAGTATCGTGTATTTCCGAAACCAGTAGATTTCGACCAGGTGTTCCACACATTTTTGAACATCGCATGGACTTTACTCTTACCCCCTTAAAACAATTACACCTATTTAAAGTCACCCGGTATAATGTTAAAAAGGAAATCGAATAGTAATGACTGTTTTATATGGCGGTGAATTAATACAGCCCACTGAATGGCCGGCAATGGATCCTGCTCAGCGCGCTGACGTTCGGTTCGTCAGCGTGACACTAAAACCAGCCTTACGCTCAGGATTCTAATTTTTGAATCACTAGCTAAGCTCGTGATTCAATTTTAGAATCCTTCGCTAATAGTTCGGTCATCAAAATTTAGCACGCGGGGTTATAAAGCAACTTTGCACTCACTTATAACAAATAACTATTTCAATTTGGGTCAGTACCAAGTTTCTGAAATTAGCGTTGAACTGGTTGAACACCAACCAAACAAATTCTTCAGCTTTATAATATTAGTATAGATTTTGCAAATTCCAGGCGAATAAAGTCGCGAGCACAGCTAGTTATATATAATTACACTTCATGATTAGTATTAATTACGGAATAGTAATGTTTGGGGACGATTTCACTTCATAAATAACATTTCAAGTTAATTTCTATTTAGCATGTCAATATTAACTTGTGAGCGGGCAATATTTCATCAAAATTTGTGTTGGCTTAAATATAATTATGAATTTATTACACAAAATTTAAATAGGAACACACAAAGTGCAGCGTTCAAACAGGTTAGTTCAGTGTGTATTCAAGTACTCAAATACCGTGTGGTGACGGCAGAGTAGAATACAATTGTCACCACCCCAAATCTCTCCCGTGGGTGTCGTCGGCGACTAAGGATAAATCAGTGAAGAGGAATGGGCAGCAGCGTTCCTCTTATACCAGCTAGCAATGTACCTACTGCGACTCGCCACCTATTACATGGGACCTAACATAATTGGCGAAACGCGGGTGCTAGTTCACCTCTGCCTACCCCTTCGGGGATATAGGCGTGATTTATGTATGTATGTATTCAAGTATGGAATTTGGCGCTTGGTAGTTTGCCTTGAATTTAAGTTGTAACCTTATAATAATACATAGTAGATAAATACATAAATTGGTACCTACATATATAGGCCTGATTTTTATATACAATTATACATGTATACAAAAATCAGGCCTATATCCCTAAAGGGGTAGGCTGTGGTGAATGAACACCCAGCATAGGGCCCATGTAATAGGTGGCGAACCTATTGCCATGTATCGGCCACATAATTCGCAGTAGGTACATTGCTAGGCGGTATAACAGGAACGCTGCTGCCCATTAGGTACACATCGCTGTCTTAACTCTTATGTGCTTATTGATATCTCCTTCTTCTCCCTACACTGTTCCCAGTCTATCTGGGGTCAGCGCAGTGTGTTTCCTCTTCTATTCACATCGTGTGTGCGTATTCGCCACTAGCGACTTTCTTATAATAATTATATTGGTAAAGTATGTTTCAAAGTTTGTGCTAATTGTACAATTATTGCCAGAAAACCAGAAGATACAATAACAAGAATCCTTACAATAAAAACTATATTCAAAATCTTTTGAATTAGCGATAATATTGTGATTCAATTCTAATACTTATTGAATATGTTAGGAGAGAGCGTATGGTTGTTTTGACTCATATTTTTGGGAGCCGTACTTTCATCTAATTCTTCTTTTTCTTTTGTCTGCCTCTCCTCTGCAGAAGGTTGTCTACTCTAAATATTTTAATTCTTCTCTTTTTATTCCTGTTCCTGTGTAATATTTCTATACCGCAAAAACATTCTTTCGGTTCTTTCAATAACGGCTATTGGAATGTTTGCCAGATATTCCGGTAGAGTTATAACTATAGCCAACACGCGTTTGGGCTCTTTTGTTTCTTTTTAGCTAGTTATTGTTTAACTTTCGTAGAATCATCATGTGACTTACATATCACACGTTGGTCATTTACATAACACATCGGTCAGGCGTCATCAAGTCATTCACTCCCTTTTGATTCATATCATCCATCACACCGGGAAGGTGCTATTAGTGATAAATGAATGTATAGAAAAGAGACGGAGCTGGCCATGTCGAAAGATCGATGAACGGAGAGAGTGATTGTGCTGTACTTATTGATATAAACCGAACAATTTCCATAGCGGACTTCACTTCACGTCCCCTGGGGCGAGTCAGTGCTGGCACATTGCATGTTATTATATCGCCCCCAGATCAGCATGGCAGGTTTAAATATCAAACAAAATTACAGTGTTAAATTCATTTTCATATTTATTTGCCGTTTGGCCAAGTTACAAAGGTTACCTGGGAACGGACGTATGAAAGAGTTGCCTCTGAAATGTAATTTCGTGCTGCATAGAATCTATTGTGTTTGAAATTAAAATCGCATAAAACGAAGCTTCTTCTGCAAATATACAAAACAACAGAAACACAATAGAGAAATATTTCTCTAAATATTGAATCGGTAACAATAGAAACAAAAATGTTTTTTAAAGGAAAAATTGTCTGGCATGCTGGCCTGGGAGCGAAAAAATTACGTAGATTTAACCAGCCCCGACTCACCCCAGGGGGTGTCGTAAAAGTAAAAAGGGCGACTGCCCCGCCCGGTGTTAATTAATAAGCACTTTGCGACACCCGAATGGTGAAGGGCAAACCACCAACAACAGCACACCCAAAGAGGACTGGCGTCAGTCAGATGGCCGACAATAAAACCTAAGCCGAAACAATTGGAATGCTGTTATCTCAATCACTCCGTTTATGGGTATTCATCACTAAAACCTTATTATAGAATTAATCTAACACCAATTAGATACATATATTTATTTATAAAAAACCTGTTTTTGAAGCTGATTAGTACAAAGATTTTAATGGTTAGAAAAATAATTTCGAAAAATTATGATCTTGAGGCGGGAATCGAACCCGCGTCCGCTGCTATCCGGGCAGGTGCCTGACCGCTCGGCCACCCAAGACACTAATTAACTTGCCGAAATTCTTCCAACCTTTACACTTCACGTTGTAAGCCAACGGGTACCCTCGCAATGTAGAAATAAATTTCAAACATTCCAAAGCAGATATTTTTTTATATTAAAGCGGTAATAAAGTAAAGTAATCGGGATTTTTCTTCGAGATTTCGTTGTCATAATAATATGATGTTTAATACTATCAAAGGGAACGTGGGTATAAAATTAAAGTTGTGTTTGAAAGTTAGTGACTAAGAACATAATAATAAAGGTAGTGTGCGCTATTTTCCTCAAACTAATTAAAATGTTCGCGAAAATTTTGCTCTGGAATATTCGCTCATGGTAACGAGGAATGTTGAAAATAAAATCACGAATATCGGTTGTTATTATGCTAAGCAAATAGTTGAGAAAATAGTTAACAATTGAATAATTGAATATGGCATGGCTGGTGCTTCCGAAGAGGGTTGGTGTCAGGCAGACGGCCGGCTGTAAAAACAAACCAAAACCTTGAGCAGTATGGATTAGAATTTTGTCATTCCAATCACTCTACCCGTTCATCGATATCTCAACGTGGTCAGTTCCGTCTCTTTTCTACATGCATTAATTACTAGCACCTTTACGATGTATGATGGATGAAATCAAAAGGGAGTGGGAGCTCGATGGCGTCTGACCGATATGAATGGGAGAGGAAACATTACTGCGCCGACCCCAGACAGACTGGGAACAGGGCAGGGAGAAGAAGAAGGTATGGTTGGTGCATGTGGCATATTGCTTATATGTGTTTGTCTATCATAACTTAACAAAATACTAGTAGTGCTATGTAAAATTTATAGAGGCCCGATATCCTATAGTGCCCAGTGCCTCCAATAGGCTACAGAAGGCCCTGAAGGAGAGCATCCTAGGTGAACGACTGTGCATCAAAATGTTTTCCTATTCAATGTGAATTTGTCCTAAAAAAACCTTATGCGTCGATAAAATATGACCGCCAATGTCCCATCACTCGCAGCATTTCTTTCTACAAAGAAAATGACCCAACCGGATGCGTTGAGCTTTCATCTGAGAACCCTTGGGCTTTTATCGCCTTTCACAGAAAATGTTATTTTTAGTGAACGGCCGCTGTAAAGTGACTATAAAAACAAATTTAAGATCAAAAATACAGTAATTTGTTACCTAAGTATTTTATATCAGATATAAGATTTATATTGAATATATATATAGAGGTATGGGTATGGGTACGGGTATAGGAGTATGGCTGGGGTAAGGCTGAGCGATCGATTGTATAACAGTGTGATAAGAGAAAGGTGTGGTTTGAAAGAAGATGTAATGACAAGGATTGAGAAAGGGATGCTCGCATGGTTTGGTCACGTAGAAAGAATGGATGAAAGGAGAATGACAAAAAGGATTTACACGGCGAAAGTGGATGGAGAAATGGGAAGGGGAAGGCCTAGGCGGATCTTTCATAATCAAATTGAAAGTCTTTTGAAAAAGGGCCAGGTCAAGAGTACCCGAAACCGACGGGCATGCATGAAAAGATTTATGAGATTGGATGAAGCGAAAGAAGTATGTAAGGATCGTAGCAAGTGGAAGTAAGTGATCTCTTCCTACCCCTGTGGGAGAAGGGCGTGACGTATGTATGTATGTATGTATGTATGTATGTATAGGTATGTATGTAGGTATATCCTTTGACATGCGACATAGCAATGGACGATGTGTATGTTAATTAGTTAATTAACTTCTCCCTACGCCTTCGGAGATAAAAGAGCGTGATTTATGTAGGTATGTTTATAAAGATATTATAATTATATTAACAGTAACTGTTAGCAGCTGCTTCACAGAATTTTATTTAAATGGGATCCATTTTTAGTCTTCAATCTTATATTAATATTCTTAATTTGTTTCAATTTGTAGTATTTCAACCATTAACAATATTCTGGTGTTTGTAATACTTGTATTTTTTCCTGCTTATGTGTTCCTATATAATAATAATTTAGATTTCCCCCCTTCTACCTAATATACCTAATGGTGACAATAAAATAAAAACAACCAGTTGGACAGTAGTAAATTTATAATTTCAATTTAATATAAATCTAACACAATTTATAATTAAAAATTTACATAAGCGGTAGCTAAAAAAGAACCAAGACCAAGGAGTTCGGGTGGAGTTGTTCTGGTCGATAACGAGTGGGACGAGTATATGAATCTAAATTATATTAATCTGTCTATATCTATAGAAGTCTATCTTTATCTCCGAGCCTTCAGCCGCCTGGTGGTTAGTAAGGTACCTGACTGTAGAGAAGTGTAGTAGGGAGTAGCAATTCCTCACAGGATTACCCGCTAGGTCCAGTCCACAATCAAGACAGCTTTAACTGGAGTCTCTTTACTCGTACCAAAGGACCCTGAAGTTGTGCAATATAAAACGTCTCAATATATGCGAAAAACACCCTAATCAAAAGCCTAAAATTGACATGAACACCAACTAATATACACAGGTTTCGCTGAATTACCACCGACGAACGCTATCGCACACGTTCGAGCCGGCAGCAAGTACCTATGAGGTTAAAAAGAAACGATATTAATAATCAATTTAGATCAAATAATATCGAAAATCGCCAAAAACTCTACTTTGAAATTTTGTCCATACAACTTAAGGTATCCAGAGAATTGTCCGAGCAACGGTTTTTCAACCGACTTTGCCGATCCAAATATATGCAAAATGATGACGAAACACAACAATTACGGCATTAAATTATGTACTTAATTTACTTTCGAATTTAGAACAGAGAAAAAATGACAAGACGAGACTTTCCTATTATGACATTTCATTATGTTTACCTTTCGGGTCAGTGACACAGTATGTATTCCTTTTAATAACAGCTGTTATTCGGAGAATCACTTTCTTGCTCCGATATAATATTTATAAAATTCTTCTGAAATTTGGAAAATTCCACCAAGGTAAGAAGACCATCAAAATTTTACAGCGTCTCGCTAGGAATTTTAAAACGGAATGAAATCCACTTCCGAATTTCAAAATAAGCGCTCGTCATTGGCCGTGAGGTTTGACAATCGAATCCTGACATTCTTTAAGGCTACTAGGCCGGACTAGGGCAACGATTCTGTATCATACAGCCAAGATAACATTGACAAATTGACAATTTCTTCGATCTCTAAAAAAATCGATTCTAAGGGAATCTTAGGCAACAAATATGACCACTGAAGACCTAACAAAACCTAAACGCCGAATAAATACTAAATAAAATCCTAACCTGCCGAAATACAAAATTATCGTCTGGAAACCAAGGAAAAAGTGAAGTAATATTTTTTATAACACTTGGGGGTTATATAACCACCCAAACCAAGCAACTCTTATCTGAACTTTTTCCTTTTTTTTTTTTTTTTTTTTTTATAAGTCCCCAATTATGCCAATTTCTCTTTGCAAACCCAAAATTATTATGACAACTAATGTCATTGTCACTGTCAGTCAGTTTGTCAATTTTGACTTTGACGACTTTGACAAGTGACAAAATGACAACGTTACATGTTATTTGGTGTTATTTAGGGTACAGTAATTGAATACAAATCATATCCAAGCTTACAGGTTAAGTCGACCTATTCCCATTAAGAGCGTGTAGTTTAAATAATACATAAATCACGCGTCTATCCCCGAAGGGGTAGGCAAAGGTGAACCCACGTTTCGCCAATTAGATAAGGTCCCATTTAATAGGTGGCTAGCCTGTTGCCATTTATCGGACACGGAAATCGCAGTACATCGCTAGGTAGCATAAGAGAAACGCTGCAGTCCATCATTACTGTAAGTCGCCTTGTACGATACCCCTGGGAGAGTTGGTGGATTAAACCAACTCAACAATGTGAACAGAGGCCTGAGGGCCTTGCCAAGTGGCTTATCTATTCGAACGCATAGAAAAAAAAGTATGAAACTGACGTGACGTACTGTTTTGTAGGTAATACGTCAGTTTCATACATTTTGTATTCTATGCGTTCGACAGATTGACCACTTGGCTAGGGGGGCTGATTCTGCTAATGTTAACGTAAAAATCGTAGTAGCAGTACTAGAGTGCGGGCCAGATAAGTCCGCGCGTGGTCAAAATTGGAACTAAAAATTCGTCTGCTTTCTTGTTTGTCTACGAGTGTCAATGTTTGCGAGCAGCGCCACCCCTCGCGCGCAGACTTATCTGGCCCGCACTCTATTGAAACACCATGAGATACGATTATGATGTTAAGCAGAATAGGACCCCAGGTAGGGAAGCGGTCATTAATCATCCGGTAATTACGTAGTTACAAACCGTATCAGGTGTAGAAGCTAGTCTACTAAACGTATACTAATACACTATATACATACTATATGCCTATATGGCGTCTGCTTAATTAAGGCGTAAACACGTTCAAGTGGTGGCGTAATTACATCGCTGGTATTCAACACGATATGAGATGCCATTTGAAATTTGCAGCAAATATGTACTTAGTTTGTAGTGCATAAACTCAACTACTTATAGATTGGCGTGCGCTATCTGTTAATTTATATATAAATCGTTACACACAGGGCAATGTTAATAATTGATAGAATTGGCCATGTCATAATCTCATCAGAGAAAGGTGTGGTTTCAAAGAAAACGCAATGAAAAGAATTGAGAAAGTGATACTCGCATGGTTTGGTCACGTACAAAGAATGAGTGATAGGAGAATGACAAGAAGGAATTATTGGCCCGATGGGAAGAAATGGGAAGAGGAAGCTCTACGCGGATCTTCCATAATCAAATTTAAAGTACCCGAAACCGACGGGCAGAACATAAATTAGATAGGATGAAGTTGAAGAAGTATGTAAGCAGAAAGGCGTGGTGTATGTATGTGTGAATTTGGCCTTCCAAATTGGCTTGGGAACGAAAAAATAACATAGAATATCGGCCACATTCTATGTTATTGTTTCTCTTTCCTACTCTAACCAATGTAAGTTTTTACACTGTGTTACTATTCTCATTGTATGCGAACTTCCCATGCGTCCAAATGCCCGAAACGGAAACGGTGATTTTATTGCGACTACTAGGTATAGGTGAAGCAAGCGCATAAAAAAAAGTTTAGTGCAAATACCATTCAATGGAGCGAACGGATTTAGGCGACCGCGAGTTTCGCTTGTAGGTTTTCCTTCCATAGAGATCAATACTTTTATTTTTTATTTAGGTTGCGACACAGAAGCGATTTCCGGTTTCTGTATTAAACTTTATTTAAAAATAATATTTTGTTTTTAATGTTTCTAGTAATTTGCGTAAAATAATTATATTAATAATACTGTCTACGAAAACGTTGATCAAACTTATCGAACATGGCAACCAAGATACCATTCAACATGGTGACAAAATTCAATTGTCACCACGGCCCATGATTCCTGTGGCGATACAAGGCAAGTAAGGGTAAAGACGGCGATGAATGCATGCTACTGAAACTTCTCGTAGCCCATTGCTACGTCGATTTATCGTAGCCAATTTTAAGTGCTTCGTAGCATTGTGTAGCTTAGATAGGTTAACCCACTACGATGACTACACTAGTTTAGTTCGCCCCAGACCACCCTAAGTTTATTTATTACTTACTAAAAATAATGTGTCGCTATATTAAAAAAAATATATACTGAAACATGCACTGTGATGTTAGCAACGTCATTATATTACGGAAATTTTGTTTATGCCTATAATTGAAGCAAAACAAAAGGAAAAGATTGATATTTAGCTTTGGTCAGGTACTCTTTGGGTATATTGTATAATGTATACTTCAGCGAAAGTAACGTTGGTAAAAAAAATGGTAAAGGGAGATATACCCTCTATAATAAGTCAAAGAGCACATCAATTAAAACAGAATGTCAGTGTTTCTCAATAGTGTTACTTTGTGAATTATAATCGTCTTATTCCTTAAGGTCGAAAATTTATTGTAGGGCATTTGATACTTTTCAACATACTACAGTTAAGTACTTACACTGCGATGAAGAACAATAGACCTCTGATGAAATGATTACTTCTCTTTGCACCTGTGGACAGGAAACAACAGTTATGATCATGTTATTGATAGTTATAATGATAAATGTATTGTGAAGTAATTATATGAGGAGTTTTTTATTTAGTACCGGATATCTATGTAAATAATATATAATCATCTTTATATGTGGCCGTGTGGTGACGGCAGAGTAGAATACAATTGTCACTACCCCAAATCTCTCCCGTGGGTGTCGTACAAGGCGACTAAGGATAGATCATTATGAGGAATGGGCAGCAGCGTTCCTCTTATACCACCAAACAATAGCAATGTACTGCGACTTTTGTGCCCGATAAATGGCAATAGGCTCGCCACCTATTACATGGGACCTAACATAATTGGCGAAACGTGGGTGCCAGTTAACCTCTGCCTACCCCTTCGGGGATATAGGCGTGATTTATGTATGTATGTATCTTTATATGTACCTATTAGAATATTTGCTCTATACATATATTTACTGAGTATATCTATTCATATCATGTAGTACTTATTTATTATTTCTTTCTATCCTCTTTTGGGTATAGCAGAATACCAGTGCTTTGCTTGAAAAGCAAAACCAGTCACTGAGCTATCGCCCTTTTGTATTTCTGCAGCACACATTTATTGCAATCGATTGCAAATTATTTACTGCACCTATTTAATTAGATTACTTGTTTTATTGTCGTGTATGTGTGTTGTAAAAATTATACAAATAAAGTTTCATTATATAAATAAATGTTCGGTTTCTGTTGGGGAAAACCGAGTTTCAACAATAATGTGTGCACATTCTCACTGTCTTTTTAATATTTATTTTAAAAAGCATGATAATGAAAATCTGAATTGTACTGTCTGTTTCAAGGTATGTTCAAAAATATTACTTTTATTATATTATACCTATTACATGGGACCTAATGCTACTTTTTCGTAGGTGGTGGCTTGTAAACAAAAATGCGATGCGACGTCGCATCGTAAAGTTATACGAGCTCCCACCACCCATCAAAAGAACTGGCGAATTGATTCACATCGCGCATTCCTTTAATTTTAAGTCTTTGTTTCGTCGTCCGTAATATTTATTGCAGTTTTCTGCGTTGCGAAGTCGGATCGCGCCAATTCGCAGTTCTATGTACAATAGCCCTTATTTCTCTTACATGTTGTTTGATATTGTATATGTGTGTATGTATAATAATAAGTATCAACGTACGTGTTCTGGTTTTGTGAGTCAGTGTGCGATACTGCGGTCCCTCTGAATCTAGCAAGCGGTGCCTGAAGAATCAACTGCCTGAAAGTCCTCCGGAACTGCTTCGACATAGAGCAGTACAGTACGAAGTTGATGGACCCGTTCAGCAGTGCCAGTATGTCCATCACCTCCCCAACTCTGTTGTAGCACTGCTTGAAGAAGCACCAGCCCAGCAGACCGCTCATGAGACCGAAGATAGCTTGAGGCAGTTCGGTTATCAAGAACAGACACAGGACTACCAGAAGCATCTTGGTCGTTCTGTCAGTTCTCCTGTCAGCTTTGTGTTGCCTCTGGATCATGCTTTCCGCCGGACAGCTGTTAGAGCTTCTCAAACTCTTCTGGTGTTGGTTAGCGCTGTACAAGGCCTTTATAAGCCAAGCGCTGATGACGGTGAGGATGCAGCAGGGAAGGAGCTTGATGAGGACGGAGTGTACCCAGAAGTTGGCTTGGTACAACGTTCCCTCGTAGTCGGCGTCCACGTGGTAGGCGGGGCTGTAACCACCGCGGTCGTTTGGGACGTTCTTTATGTAGATGTCGAATACCTGGGAGTAAGACACGGATGTCAAATGCCTGTCCTGTAGGCCTATAGTCAGACAACTTCGGGCGATGCGGGGAGGAGCGAGTCCCCCCCGCTGGCTGTATATCAGTCTGATATTTAACCTTAACTATTTAAATTTTTTCCCAAAACAACAATGGCGTCTGTGTGACGTCACAATTTCGTTAGCACCGTTTTGACATTTTTTAGCCAATAAAAATCACTACTTTCTATAAACTGTCATGTTTTACGAAATCGTGACGTCACACAGACGCCACTACTGTTTTGGCGGAAATTTTTAATTTTTACGACGGCGAAGTAAACACTTAAAAAATTTTGTATTTTTTTTTAATTAGTCATCATGCCTATTAAGGCAATGGTGAGTTATACGTCGTAGATAAAATATATTTTATAGTATCTTCGTTGTGTGTGATACGCTTTATGCATGATGCATCAACCCCCATTCCCGCAATAGTAAGTTTGCCCACGCCCCTTGTTATGCGAGCGGAAAAATCAACAATCACAAGTGTGTATGTATGCAAATGAAGGTAATGTACTCGGTGTACAAAAACAACACACAATTACTTCTAATTTCCGGATTCCTGTAAAGCGTACGACGCTTGTTAACTCTATTCATGTAAGTAATTAGATAATGTGACATCGAAAATAGGTCAACTGTATTCCGAAGCCACCCCCGTGTGCTATATACATTTAAATCATGTCACAATCGCTTAGCTATTATATATTTTATGACTGATTTACGAAATTGATGGCTTATTGACTAAAAATTATCTCCAGCTGTTCTGTATCAATATACATACATACATAAATCACGCCTATATCCCCGAAGGGGTAGGCAGAGGTGAACCAGCACCCACGTTTCGCCAGTTATGTTAGGTCCCATGTAATAGGTGGCGAGCCTATTGCCATTTATCGGGCACAAAAGTCGCAGTAGATACATAGCTAGATGGTATAAGAGGAACGCTGCTGCCCATTCCTCATCACTGATTTATCCTTTGTCGCCTTGTACGACACCCACGGGAGAGATTTGGGGTGGTGACAATTATATTCTACTCTGCCGTCACCACACGGCTTATCAATATGATCTATCCAAATAATAGCGTAGACAAAATAAATAAGCAATTTACAAAAAGATGACGATTACAAATATCATCATCATCATCATCATCATCATCAACAGCCCTTTAATGTCCCAACTGATGGGGCACGGGCCTTCCCTATGGATGGAAGAATATTGGGACACTACAAAAATATTAAACGCATTTCTCAGACGATTCGTGAGTGTATGTATTAATAATACTTTAGACCATATTTTTTTAATATATTTGAAAAGCAGAACAAAAATGCGTAAATTATAAAATGGAAAACATATGGCCACGCTTATACAGTAGGGACATCAAGGTACTGGTGATGATGATGTTCAAACTCACCAAAAACGTAGGGATGCACAGAATAGGCGGCAGTATAAAACTGGACAGAATGGCTGTGCTGCAGCGCTTTTCCGTACACAGGATATGGCTTCTGTCCGCATATCTGTAACAACGAGTATAAAAAATTGACATTCAATGAATTAAAAACATACTTTAAGTGAACTAAATGAATTAAAAACATACTATATGTGAATAAAGGCACCAAAACAAGCTGACTGGAAGAAATAATAGTATAGTAGAAAGAAATATTACATTCTTCTTCTTCTCCCTTACCTGTTCCAAGTATATCTGGGGTTCGGCGCAGTATGTTTCCCTTTCCATTCAGATCGGTCAGACTACGTCAAGCCATCCACTCGTTTTTTATTCATATTATCCATCACACCGTAAGTGATGAATGAATATATAGAAAAGAGACGGAACGGACCATGTCGAGAGACCGATTAACGGAAAGTGATTGGAATGACAACATTCCAATCCATACTGCTCAAAGTTTTGGCTTAGGTTATACAGCCGGCCGCCTGCCTGACACTAACCCTCTTTGGGTATGCTGTTGTTGGTGGTTTGCCCTCCACCATTCGGGCCTAAGGTTATTGGTCTACAACGGGCAATCTTCCTTAGTCAACTTTTACGACACTCCTGGGATAGGTCGGGGCTGGCCTATTCTACGTTTTTATCTCAGGCCAGCATGGAACACTAATAAAATGTAAATAATGGCACCTAAACAAGAAGACTGGAAGAAATAATCGTATATAAGAAGCACATAATTACATTTTTGTCTCTATCAATAGCAATTTTATTACGAAAATTCTGTTAGGAAGGAACCTGTCGTGTTATACTTTGCTTAAATTAAATCTCTTACGATAAAAATATTTATAGTCATATAATTATTAATAAAAATACTACACTACATACATTTTTTAAATACTAGTTTGTTATTTGAGCATTATAATTAACTATTGTAAAATTAAATTACACAAAGATAAAAAAAACAATATTTCTGTACGATTTCTTTCTTCTGTTACTAAATATTATATTTTTGAAGATTTGTCTTTATTTTTGGAATCTATGACACTTTTGTTCTTCAGGGTTCGATTTTAAATCGTTGAATAAAATCTTACCAATACTACACAATGGTACACTTCTTCTGCCCTGTTTCCAGCAGTCTATCTGGGGTCGGCGCAGTATGTTTCCTCTTCCACTCCCTTTTGGTTCATATCATCCATCACACCGTAAAGGTGCTGAATTAATGTAGAAAAGAGACTAAATAGACCATGTCGAGAGACTGATGAACGGAGAGAGTGATCGGAATGACAGCATTCCAATCCACACTGCTCAAGGTTTTGTCTTAGGTTTTACTGCCGGCCAACCCTCTTTGGGTATGCTGTTGTGTGGTTTGCCCTCCATCATTCGGGTGCCTCAACGTGCTTATTGGTCTGGTCTCTTACGACACCCATGGGATGAGTCGGGGCTCGACTATTCTACGTTATTTGTTCGCTCCCAGGCCAGCATAGAAGGCTACTACACAATGGTACACAATGGATTAAAATAAACGCAATAAAAACGTAAGCAATCTACGTTGAAGCGTGTTTGCTTACATTTTTAACTAAGCTTGAGAGCAAGTGTCCGAATAATATATCGGAATAGTATAAATATTTTAAAATCAGAGCCGCGTATTTTTATAGAACGCCTTTTCACGTATTCGCTGTTTGTTCTGAACAAATCCCAAAAAGTATGTAACTTTGTTAGTTTTCTGATAACTCTTGGACTTTTTTATGAGTTATAAGGAAAATTCTAATTTGTGTTTTAGGTTGGTCTGGGACTCTGGAAGTGAAAAAAATGTAGAATGTGCTTGACCCGACTCACCGGCGGCTGTCGTAGTTTTACTGAGATTGACTGTATATCAAAAATGTCTTCGGACACCTGTGGAGGGTGGAGAGCAAACCACTCATAATTTTGATCTTTAACATAACGTTACTTATACAAATGTTAGAAAAAAATTCACAGCCAAGTAAGACGTCATAACGTCTTACTGCTGCACTCAGAGACGCCAAATAAATTTAAGAGTAGCTAATTTCAAAAAAATTCAATTAAATCTAGACCAAAGACCCGGCAAGAATAGCGACTAGTTTTGAATTGTCATTTTTTGACTTTAAGGCCAAGTGATATAGAGACATCTGCCCGGAATGCAGAGGATGCAGGTTCGATCCCCGCATCAGTATAGTCGGCATCATAAGTGGATTTACACTTAAGTACCTTGTCACAATAGTTGTTCGCACAAAGTGGCGATTATTACTGCGCGTGCGCTGTCTTTGGTAAGACAGAGCTGATTGTACTATAATCTTTCGAACTTTTTCAAACTACAACTTTCTTTGTCACTCTTTACTCCACCTAGCAATGCACTGCGACTTTTGTGCCCGATAAATGGCAATAGGCTCGCCAAATATTACATGGGACCTACTTGGCGAAATGTGGGTGCTAGTTCACCTCTGCCTACCCTACTTCGGGGATATAGGCGTAATTTTTGTATGTATGTATGTAGGTACTCTTTCTTTACTCCTTAAATGTTCATTACCGTATACTCATACTGACTACACGCACAACACTCACTTGATAGCTATGAACCGCCATATTGCCAGAGACAACGTTAAGCAAATGGATGCGGTATGCAGGATCTGCGCAAAGTGCATATGGAAGAGTAGATACACTGCCCACGAGTAAGGGAAGTCCAGCTTTTCTGGCAACACCTGCGAAAAAGGTAGAGATTAATTAGCGCTGTAAATATTTTCGCAAAGATAGGATAACTTTACTCTAATAATAAATTAGCTAATTAGCTCTATTAAATAAATACGTGGTTGGGGAATTGTCCATGGGAATTTGTGGAACATGCCAGTGTTGTTTAGCGTAAAATGGAACGTGGATGCTACGAGGACAATTTAAAAAACAGCATACGATTTTTTGGCGGGACGTTATAGTTAATTAAATCTGTTTGAGTAATGGAGTTTTTGAACTTTTTGTTGGAATCAGCATTACTCCAACAAAAAGTACAACATACGCAACAACATATTCCGTAGCATCAATTCAAGTACTTGTTTTTCCCATAGATGTAAATTAAGCGAACGATAAAACATATTGAAAACATAACTTAATACTTTATTTACCGCTTAAACAACATGGAACAGAAATAACCCACACTCTTAACTACCCATCTAGCATAGTCATATAAATATTAGATTATAAAAAAAAAATTGTTAATTTTTTTTTATTGAGCAGTCAATAAAGCAAAACACACATTTTGCTTTATTGAGCAGTCAATAAAGCAAAATGTGTGGAAAATTCGAAAATTTATTTTACTATTTTCAACGACTTATATCCTCATAGTATAGCGGAGTTTACTTTTAGACTGACGCTGTATTTTATTTCAGAGAACCGCTGTCTTTGTCTTCAAAACGAGAATTTAAGATACCCAAGTTTAAATAAAGTACAGTCACTACGAGCTGTGTCAGTAATAAAATGAGCAATTTATTTACTCACGACAACGGAAACGGAACACCCTTTTAGTGACACCATCTTTTTGAGTATCATTGGGCGTGCCATGAAGTATTAGTGCGATCCAAACGCGGGTGACAAACGGGACGCCGCTCTACTCGGCTTATAGCGTTGTCTCACTTTAACAATTGGAATTGAGTCGTGTTTAGATTTGGTGGTAAGGCCCCAGACGGTGGTGATATCTCTTCTTAAATAAAACAGAGACCCAACTCACTCTTTTTTGTCTTAAACATAGAGCACAGAATGTTTCCAAGTATTTTGATTTACGTCTCTTTTGTTAAAATGGGCGTCAGTTGATGATAAGATGCCATGCTCTGCATTCTATTTGTGACTGTGCGGAATTCTAATAAGTACGTGAGAAGAAATGAACAAATGAAAGGAGAGAGTGGTTCCAATGGTAACATTCCAATCCAAAGTAAACAAGGTTTTTACAGCCGGCTACCAACCTAAGGGCGCGTTACCACTATATCGTGACGGATAATTTATCGTCGGATGAGTGTCGTCTCTAGCTGTTCCCATTGGATCGCGACGACATTTTATCTTTTCACGGCAGTCGCATTGTCGTTTATACATCATTAGCAAGATATAAATCTAATCTACAAATCTAAAACATGTGCCAACGATTATTTAACGTTACGACGGTCGTACTAGCCGTTCCCACTGTCACGACAATCTGTCGTCACTGCAAAAAAGACACTACATCGTGTCGTTCTATATGTGAACACCGCCATTTTAAACATATAAGCCACGCCACTTAAAACTACACGATTATCTGTCGTCACGACAAAGAGGGAACGCGCCAACCCTCCTTGGGTACGCTGTTGTTGGTAGTTTGCCCTCCATCATTCGGGTGCCCCAAGGTGCTTACTGGTGTACACCGGGCAATCTCCTTTAGTCGACTTTTACGACACCCATGGGGTGACTCGGGGCTGGTCTATTCTACGTTATTTGATTGCTCCCAGGCCAGCATAGATGTCGAGGCTGGCACATTCTACGTTTTCGCTCCGAAACCATCCCCTCTAGGCAAGTGTCCAATTTATCGAACGAACGCATAGAATTAAAAATTTATGAATCTGACGTATTCGGAAAAAACAATACGTCAAATTCATACTTTTGTTTTCTAAGCATTCGAATAGATAAGCCACTTACTGCCGCACCCAGAGACGTCAATTAACTTTAATGAGTATTCAATGTCAAAAATTTTCATTCAACCATAGACCATAGACCCGGCAAGAATAGCGACTAGTTTTGAATTGTCATTTTTTGACATTAAGTACTCATTAACGATATTTGGCATCTCTGAGTGCGGCAGTTAGCTAGGCCCTCTGATCTAGACAAGTAGCCAATCAATGCGAACTAATAGAATACATACATACATACATAATTCACGCCTATATCCCCGAAGGGGTAGGCAGAGGTGAACTAGCACCCACGCTTGGCCAATTATGCTAGGTCCCATGTAATAGGTGGCGACCCTATTGCCATTTATCGGGCACAAAAAGAATACAAATGTAAATTATTGACAACTTATTTTTTACATTTGACACGAAGGTCGCCGGTTGTTTTCTCTGTAAAGCAGCAGTTTATACATGTGTTTAAGTAGGTATAGCACATATCGCAATCTTAACATCCATCCTCTTGCCAAATTTTAGGGAATCGACTAAAAAGGGAATGTTGCGGACTCTTTTGTAATCATTGTATTTTTTGTTTTCTTTTTGTGACATTGTTTTCTATTGATTTTATTTGTCTATTTTGCATTCCGTCCGTTTCAGGATAGAATATAATAGAATAGAATAGAATATTTTATTTGTGAAATGCAGGTTAGCTTTACAATGATGGAAGTCGTCGAGTTTGTTAGTACCACTACATGTCTACCTTTTTTTTAAAGGTATACAAATAATAAAGTCAATAATTGTATCATGCGATAGCAAATTAAGGCAAAAATAACATCATAATAATTTCAATCAATGTGTGTCAACCATTACTATATACATACATAAATCACGCCTACATCCCCGAAGGGGTAGGCAGAGGTGAACTAACACCCCCGTTTTGCCAATTATGTTAGGTCCCATGTAATAGGTGGCGAGCCTATTGCCATATATCGGGCACAAAAGTGTCGCAGTACATTGCTAGGTGGTATAAGAGGAACGCTGCTGCCCATTCCTCATCACTGTTTTATCCTTAGTCGCCTTGTACGACACCCACGGGAGTGATTTGGGGTGGTGGATTGTATTCTACTCTGCCGTCACCACACGGCCACACACCATTACTATACATATTATTTATTACGAATATCAAGATATTTGTTACATACATCATGAATTTATGAATTTATATTACAGGGAAACGCATGTCTTTTCTTACCAAAGTTGTAGAGCTTCATCTTTTAGGTTGTTTTTTTACTCTAACTCATTTTGGCAAAATTTCGGATTAGGTCGTTGTTTTATGAAGAGTGCGATATAGATACAGCACTGACATTAGCGTACTTACGAAGTATCTATATACAGAGAATGGCACATATTCCAGCATCACGAAAACATCTGCCACTGCGAGCCATTTCAGTAGCCTGTTGATGGGGTTCACGGCCATATCTCGGCGAGTCAGAACAGCCACATTCATGCTGTTTGCTATCAAGCCGACCGTACAGACCTGGTCAAAAAAAAAGTGTTCTCAACTTGTAACATACTTTATTATAGCGTGAGCACAAATCAAGTAAGCCTGGAGTTCACCAACACTTACAGGCGATTAAGAGAGAACCGTTAATTTTTGACATTTTATCGTATGGAAGAACTGTCAAAAACTAACGACTAAGATCTGTTGTTTTACGTTCGGTGAACTCGAGCCTAAATTGAACAGCACGTAACACTGTAGAGGTAAAAATATCGAAAGACGCTAGTAGCACCAGATATTATGCCATAGTACTTACATACATTCCTTCCCCCTGGACCGCTAATCAGTGCGCACGTGTCGACATTCTGCTACATCTTTTTATTTTTTTATAAAAAATATTTAAATATTTAAGTAATTTAAATCATTGGAAATAATAGGAGTGCATGAATGAACAAGAGATCGACGTGACATCTAGCCACAGTGAAGACATTCAAATATCACATTACGCAACAACTGGATATCGAGTGCGTATTACCAGGCTTGTAGAAGCTGTTGTGTCGCTTCCCCTGCTTTTTGTGTATAACGTCATTTGTGTGGGTCGTAGAGTGTGCTACGAACTGTTTCTGCTGCTACGGATTTGGTTGCTACGGTTGCTACGACGATCTCCGAAGTAATTTATGCTCCTGTTGACTTCTGTTATCCTGGTACTTAAAGTCGTGTTTCTCAAGCGTTTATTAACATTCCACATTCGAAATATACTTACTTAAATAGTATAATTTCACAACATTTTATGGGCCTTCTCTAAGTTTCTGCTTGCCTGGTGCACATATCATACAACGCTTACAACTTGCTTATAATTCCAAGTTAAAATAGTTCTTATTAATTTAATTTTATAATTATATAAACATGTCTCTAAAGAGAACTCCACCTAAAACTAAGGGTAATACTCCTCGCAGTGCAAGTCAGTCACAGTCTACAGATAAAATGGACTTATCGCCTTTGTCGAAAATACCACATTCTGATGAGTCAAATAGTGTGACTGCCCGATCCAAGCGCAGGCGCGAGGATGATACAGGAATTGTAATGGAAGAGATTCGTGCTCTTTTGAAGGCATCGGACTCTAAACACAATAATAAATTATTGGAAATTCAACGATCAATGAATGAAATCGTAAGCCAAAATTCAGAAATAAAGGAATCAATCTCATTTATGTCAAAGCAATATGAGGATATGAAGGACAAGTTATTAGAGATTGAAAAAGAAAGAAAATCTGATCGTAACTACATTTCACAACTAGAAGATAAGATTGAAAGATTGGAAAGAAAAGCATGTTCAGCGAAGATAGAAATTAAAAACATCCCGAAAAGAACTGTTGAAACTAAGGACGAGATTTGTAAAACTGTATGTGATATAGCTAAAGTGTTGCACGTGTCTATAGAAAAAGATAACTTAGCAGACGCCTTTCGGCTACGTAACAAAAGCGATAACACCAAGCCACCGACTATAGTCGTCGAGTTCAATAGCATAATCAAAAAAGAAAAATTCCTGAAAGCAGTGCGTCTTTTTAATAAAGAACAATCGGAATCAAAACTTAATACTTCCCATCTGAACTATGATAAACCCGATAGACCAATCTATATTTCTGAAAGCCTCACAAGCAAATCAAATAGACTATATTTCCTTGCTCGTCAGTTTGCTAAAGAAAATAAATTTAAATATTGTTGGTCATCGTCTGGTATTATATATATGCGAAGAAGCGATGGTGCTCCCCAGGTACGAATTGAAGCTGAGGGTGATCTGGTGAAATTGCCTAAGTGACTAAATTATGTTATAACTTCTGTGTCATATTTTTGTAATTCTCTTTTATTATTAATTTTATTTGATTTATTAGGTTGTCGCTGTTGTTTGCTAAAATGCTTCTGGTTCGTGATGTGTGTGATAAAAACATTTACTACTGGTCTTTTCCAAACGCCCCGTATGCGCACTCATACGCTATGGTGGATACACTGTTATTATAACCATTCACGGAGCTTGATGGCGTATTAAGTGATATAGACGAGACCATCTTGGTGGACGCCTTTTTGGGTGATGCAGAATCGTGTAACACTAAGTTACAAGTACACGAAAAATCACTTAAGATTGTTTCTCAAAATATTCGTAGTATTTTCAAAAATTTAGACAGTTTTATGGTCCTTTTAAGTAGATTTTCGTATGAGTTTGATGTGATTATCCTCACTGAATGTTGGCTCAATGATAATAAAATTCCATCTAATATAAATAATTATAATTGTTATTACACTAAAAATTACTTAAATCAAAATGATGGCATAGTCATGTATGTAAAGGAGGAGATTGCGTGCACAGTTGAAGAGGTTAACTTGCCCGGCGCTAGTTATCTGCTTGCAAAATTCGGCCATGAAGCTGCGATCCTCAGTATTTACAGGTCTCCTTCAATACAAAACATTGATGGTTTTTTGAATTCTATTGAATTTATTTGCAAGTCTGTTTCGCACTACAAGAGCATAGCGCTAATTGGTGATATCAACATCGACATTGTACAATCGTGTAATGACCATAATAGCCTAACCTATCTAAATTTCTGTGCCCAACTTGGATTATTGCCAGGCCACACTTTTCCTACACATGGCCACTCATGTATAGATCACATTATGTTAAAATCCATTAATAACGCGGCTGCCATGGTCGTTAACTCTACAGTGACTGACCACTTTGCGACAATTCTTGCGTTGCATTTAAAGTTAAAAAGACAAAATAAATCTAGACTTAAAACCTTTACAGATTTTCGGAAAGCTATTAATTATTTAAAAACTATGGATTTCAGCTTTATTGATAAACTAAAAGATGCGAACATGGTCGCGTCAATACTTGTAAATAAAATATCACATTGTATTGTAGTTAATTCTAGAGTGGCATCGATTCGAAAGAAAGATAGAATTCTCAAACCATGGATCACTCCTGGCCTCCTGCGTTGCATTCGGAACAAAGATAAACTGCATCTTGACTCAAGGAAGGACCCAGGAAATATCACACTACTTAACACTTTTAAAAGGTATCGCAATTTTTGTAATTCATTGTTGGTTAAAGTCAAAAATATATACGAGCAGGCGGAGTTGGGCAAGGCCGGTAGTAATAGAGAGAGGTGGAAGGCTATTAAACTTATTACAGACATCGCTAAGCGTAAAACGCCGGCCACTGAGCTCTTAGGCAAACAATCTAATCCATATAACTCAGTTAATTTTATCAACAAATACTTTGCCAATATAGGAAAAAATCTTGCTCAAGAAATTACCCCTGTTCCTACAACAGTTCCTACATATGATTTTACCATTCCCCTATCACATAAGTCAATGGTTCTTCTTCCTCCGGATGAAGTGGAGGTTGAATCATTGATATTAAATCTTAAAAATAATGTGGCGGTTGGTAATGATTTGATACCTACAGAATTTCTCAAAATAGCCAAAGATATTTTAGTGCCCATACTTACAAAGCTTTTTGTGCTCTGCTTCGAACGGGGAGTTTTCCCAGACATTTTTAAGTTAGCACTCATTACGCCTGTACATAAGAGTGGAGATCGAGACCTGGTCACAAACTTTCGTCCTATCTCAGTTTTGCCTACTATCTCCAAATTACTTGAAAAAATTCTTAATAAACGCCTTTTAGATTTTCTAAATCACTACCATTTGCTGTCAAGTTGTCAATACGGTTTTAGATCTGGGATAAGTACTGAAAATGCTATATCTGAGTTAGTGGGTTTTATTACACGGCAGGTGGATAATAATAGGAAATGTCTCGGAGTATTCCTTGATTTGAGCAAAGCTTTTGATACCGTATCGATTCCCATACTTATTGACAAGCTAGAACGACTTGGAATCCGTGGACCGGCTTTGGATATTTACAAAAGTTTTCTTGAAGGCAGAGCACAGAGAGTTAGAATTGACAACTTTGTTAGTGATATTTCTACGGTAACTTTCGGTGTCCCTCAGGGTAGTATTCTTGGCCCAAGTCTCTTTTTGATTTATGTCAATGACCTGTGTCAACAAAGCTTATATAATGGAAAAATTTATTCTTATGCCGACGACACAGCGCTGATTTTCCACGGAGAGACTTGGGCGGAGGCATATCTGAACGCTGAAAGGGGTCTTCATGGGGTGGCCTGCTGGCTTCGCACTAATTTGCTGACTTTAAATCTGTCGAAGACAACTTACATTGAATTTAAAATGTCGAATGACATGAGATACTGTCATGGCTACCCTTTGAAGGTTCACACATGCTTGTTTTCTTGTAACCTCAACACAAATTCTTGCTCATGTTACAAATTGAATAAATCTCAATCAACCAAGTATTTGGGAGTTGTTGTGGATGGACAACTCAACTGGCGATTCCATATAGAAATGTTAACAGCCCGCGTGAGAAAACTTATTTATGTCTTTAAGAAGCTTAGGCATGTTGCAGACGGGGTGCTTTTGCGCACTGTGTACATTGCTTTAGTACAATCTGTTTTAACATACTGTATTGGAACCTGGGGTGGTGCGTGTAAATCCATAATGATTCGCCTAGAGAGAGCTCAAAGGTCACTATTAAAAGTTATGTCTTTTAAGCATTTTAGATTCTCAACTGTTTTGTTGTACTCCGAACTTCAGCTTCTAACAGTAAGACAGCTGTATATATTAAAATTAATTGTAAGGAAGCACTCAGAAATACAGTTTGATGTGAGTTTCTATTACAGTAAACGACGAAAAGATATTGTATGTAAAACTGTAAAATGTAAATCTGCATTCGCTAAACGGCAACAGGAGTTTTTATCTGCCTTTACATACAACGGAATTAACAAAATCCTTGCTATATACCCTCTTAATCTAAGGAATTGTAAGATTGAGATTGCTAAATATTTGCTCACACTGGACTATGGTATGACCGAGTCACTATTGGTGACGCTTAAATGACCGTTTTCAGTTTATTTTATTTTTTTGTATTTTTATATTTTTTTTCAGTAAAAATTATCTATTAATTATTAATTATTTTTTACTATTATTGATATATAGATTTTTATTTTGTATAATATTAGTATAAGTTCTTAATGTATGCAGTTTGATTATACTAAGGAAGGTTTAATTATCTACGATACAGGTTTATCCTAGTGTAGGTAGTTAAGATTTATTATTGTAATTGCTGAATCAAGTAAAATAAAATATTATTATATTATACATACATACACAATGACATGCCTCTCTCCAATAGTGGTAGGCAGAGATCACTTCTTTCTACTTGCTACGATCCTTACATACTTCTTTCGCTTCATCCAATCTTATTACTGACCTTGGTGTATGTCTATCGGCTTCGGGTACTCTTGACCTGGGCCTTTTTTTGTATACTTTTAATTTTATTATGAAATATCCACCTAGCCGGTCCCCCTGTCGTTTTTTCGATTCACTTCTGATTAGTATATTGTTTTAATATTCCTTTCACTTGTCCTTTCTACGTTACCAAACCACGCGAGCATCTCCTTATCAATTCATAAGCAGTGCATGTAGCAGTGTAATATCTATTCTATTTCTCAGAATGCATTCAAAGTATTGCATAGCAAGTGATATGAATTCACAAATAGACATGCAATAAGATACTACACAAATACCGACGTCACTGTAACTTTTCTATCGTCGTGTAGCGTCCCGTAGTTATAAGTATGTGCGGGAAATTGAGGCCAAAGCGTCGACAGCAAATTTATTTTGTATATGAAATACGATATATATTCGGTAATGATTTTATATCGCGACTTATATACTCCAATTCAATTAATACTGGCTTCTTAACATCAACTCCGGGTAAAGGGAAATAGACTCTCTATATAAACAACTTATTGTTCTAGTACTTACTAAAAGGCTGACGTATCCGTGAACACCGTTGTACACATCAATGGTATTCCAAAGGTTTCCATTACAATAATTACACGTGTCGAATGGCATACTGAAATTCTTTCTGGCGTGCTTCAACATCTTCATCAGGGTAGCCTTCAAATCAACTGTACCATTCCTCGTCTGTTCCCTAATTACTGACACTATCTGGGTCTCATTCAATACCTCTGATGAGTTATTCGACGCCGCTAGAATCATTTGGAATATATCGAGAAGCGTTGGAGGGTTATTCGTCATTTTTAATTATTTTACCACGGCGTGGTCTTTCACAGCATATTGTTTTTAAGCCATATCATCTGAATAAAGTCTGAAACAAAAGAAAGGAAGATTTAGTCCCGAATACAGAATCTCTACTAAAATTTTGAGCACTGTTTATAAAGTTAAGTGGACAATACCTGACAAAATTTGTATGGAAAAACGTAGATTTTGACAACACTTAAATGTGAAGCAGAACTCTTATTTTGAGTAGAGTTTCTGTGGTAGGGCGTATGTGTAGTAGGTATTCTATTAGTTAGTTGTTTGTATACTTGTATGTTCTAGTAGATTGTCGTGTCGTGTGGTGATGGCATAGCAGAATACAATTGTCATCACCCACAAATCTCTCCCATGGGTGTCGTACAAGGCGCTATCTTAAGGGTTAAGATAGCGATGAGTAATGGTCAGCGCCTATCCTCTTAACCTACAAGCAAAATAGTGGCGAATTACGTGCCCGATAGATGGCAATATACTTCAGTATAACATTATTATAACATTGGATCTACCCAAGTTAATTGGCGAAAACTGGTCATTAATACACCGCTACCTATCCCTTCGGTGATATAAGTGTGATTTATGATATATGATTTATGTGAAATGATAATGTTAATTGTTGGAAGCATGGCCAAGTCAGAGGAAATTTCCCTGAACAAAATAAATAAAATGAAACATTTTATGATCTTAATTTCATTTAATATGCTAGGTTATTTAGGGAAAAATAATGCTTATGAGTAGCCCTTTCAAACGCTATTATAAAATACAAGTAATTTTTCTATCACATTTGGCGGGTTCGATTCCCGGTTGAGGTAGGCGATTTTAAAAAAATCTGTGAATGCAGTTCTACTTATTATTAAAAATAAAACGATGTCTTCTTTCATTAAAATATCCTACGTTCAATATTTAATATACTTTCCCTCCGTGTGGCATGGCCGTGGGACGCCCTGTATATGCATGATTTATGTGGGGGGTGGCACAAACCTAAACCTAGCCGTGCTGCCTAAAGCTGTAACTCTGGTGTTTATAAATTATTGTTCCCGAACATCTCAGAAGACAGATGGGAATTCTATTTTCATCTCCAGGAATCAGTCAATAAGGGTGACGGTAGCATATTCGTTTGGAAAATGAATGTTGAACGCGAGAGTGCCCGTTACGCGACGTCTTCCCCTAAATACTCGCGTGGGTATTTCCATATCTGTTTAATGACGAACGAAATTGATATCCAAGAAAGCCAAGCTATGTAGTTAGGTATTATGAGATATAGCATAATATTTTGTAAAGCGGTATTTAATTTGTTGCTAGGGTTTATTATAGCGAAGTAATATAAGCCATAAAGTTTAGTCGAGTGGCTGAAGTGTCTTGCGAATAAAGCTAACGATAATTTCCATGAATACTTATTTATATTAACGAAGGGTGATGGAAAAGTAAAAGGCCAAACTTTAAAGGCACAGACCTCCCTTATCGATGGAAGAATATGGGGAATCTGGATCATAACTCACCATTCTGGTCCAGTGCGGATTGGTGGGTATTAACACAGTATACCCAGAACAGTACCTAATACGTCTCCATACAAATTAGCCGCTGTCAATAATGTGCTTTCGTACTCGGCGCTGTGTAGGCACGCATTGTACACTGACATAAAATACGGGGGCATAAGGGTTCGGTGTGATCGAGCGTGTACAAGGGTCAACGCAGAGTGGTCTTAACGATTGCAAATGCAGCCGGAACCAACGGCTTAATGGGTCAAAGCCTTTTGGGCGCGTACTCCTGGTACGTGCCCAAAAGGCTTAGCTTCTTCTAGTCTTCCAGCTAGGATGGCAATACTTATAATACATACATACAAAAATCATGCTTCTTTATCTATACGTTACCTTCAGGGTGTATTAACAACCACGTAACAGTAGAATACCATACCAATACACAAACAGTAAAATATAAAACGATATACTGAACATAAACTTTTAATAATTTATCATGAATTTTAACTGTAAGGCTGTATTATGTTATTATTATAGGAAAATTTAGGAACTTAGGCGATAATAAACAATAATTGCTTTTAGCAGAACTCATTTACAATATTATGCTTAATTAAGTTCTATTAATTTCATTGTTTTTATTAAGTTTCCTTGATTATAATTGGGAAGATTTTTGTTTTCAAAAGGTTAACTATTTTTGCGTGTATATATTAGTATTTATTTTTTTCTTATTCCCATTAACTTTACTTAATTAACAGTACCTAACATCATCATAACCAGCCCTTTAACGTTGCCACATAATACATATTCAACAAAAGCTAAGGTTATTTATTACTATACACAGACAGATATTCAAAAGGAAATACTAGGCATATGTAGGCATTTCTCCCGTCGCGTATCGGCTCTTCTCAATTCAAAATCCTCTTAAACCGAAACAAGTTAATGGTGGGGGGAGGGGATTTGACTGCTTGTCCTCTCCCGCAACATTAACAACTTACATTAAAATTGTGTCAGAATTCAAAATCCCATCCGGCTTATTACAGAAAAACCCTAAACCATTAAAATTTCGACACCAGAAAACGTATTTGCTGTAAGCCGCATAAAATAAAATGTTCACTAGAGCCAAAAAACTTTTTTGAAATCAGTAAAAAATTAATTACTCAAAAACTAATTTAAATACATTATGGAAACATGATTTACAACCGAATTTTTATTATTAGCTATAAATATATCAATATAAACCAATAGCATTTACATATTAAACTATATTTATTATGGTGACCATTTTCCCTCGTGCCGTGTGGTGACGGCAGAGTAGAATACAATTGTCACCTTCCCAAATCTCTCCCGTGGGTGTAGTACAAGGCGACTAAGGATTAATCAGTGATGAGGAAAATGGCCAGCAGCGTTCCTCTTACCTATATCACCTAGCAAAATACTGCGACTTTTGTGGCAATAGGCTCGCCGCCTATTACATGGGACTTGACATGGTCGGCGAAGCGTGGGTGCTGGTTCATCTCTGTCTACCCCTTCGGGGATATAGGCGTGATTTATGTATGTATGTATTTTCCCTCCATTCATTCCACAATGTCACGATAAAAATACCCTCATAATATTGGGGTGGGTTCTGTAAAAGCAGGAATTCTGTATAGGTTCTGTAAAGGAATATATTTTTATGGTGCCTAATTAGTATCCCTCTTCTATAATTATAATAATAGAATGGCAATCTTTATGTTATTTATTTCCCCTTGATATGATCTGATGTTATACTATACCTGGCGTAATGTAACCCGGGCGTAATGTAAATAAAATCATGTTTTGTGTATGTCATAAAATAATAATAAGCATCAGTGCTTTACATTATTGATGCTCTGCATATTTCCGGATAGCCTGTGTGGCGTGCATTAGAGCAAATACGCAATCTATAGTGAACAGATTTCGATCTAAAGGGAAATCTGGGAAATGATAAAATCTTTACTTGGAAGTAGGTACAGAAATATATATTCTAAATGTGATTTTGGCTGTGGGCGACTCTTCGTATTTTGTAATTACGAACTAACAAATTCTCGGAAATATCTATTCGATGAAAATATCATATTTTATTTACGCTAGTAAAAATGATCATGTTGATTAAACATTTTTTGTGATTTGCTTTTGAAGATGAGGAAAGGATTATTTTTTGTGAAAAACTGCTTACGTCTTAAATGTAGTGAAATGGTCATCTCCGGTGAGTCATTAATTAACTTTAATGACTATTTAACGAGAAGAAATAAAGCTTTATTGCAGCATGTTCAGACCACATGCAGGAACTGTCATATATTATGTTTATTATGTTTGGATATTATGTTTGGGTCAAAAACTACCCAATCAAGGGCGTCGTATCATCTGTTTGATACATGCATAAATCACGCCTATATCCCCGAAGGAATAGAGAGAGGTGAATTAACACCCACGTTTCGGCAATTAGGTTAAGTCCCATGTAATAAATAGGTGGCGAGCCTACAGCCATTTATCGGGTACTGAAATCACAGTATATTGCTAGTTGGTCTAAGAGGAAAGCTGCTGCCCATTACTCATTGTTGTTTTAACCCTTAGTCGCCTTGTACGACACTTACGGGAGGGATGTGGGTAGTGACAATTGTATTCTGCTCTGCCGTCACCACACGGCATATGTTTGATGACTTCGATATTATCTGTTTATTTAGGCGAGACTTGGCTTTTGCCTATGGGTATGGAATTATTTAATGCGCCGTTATCCCTTTGACGTCTTTGAGCAATGATATTACAATATCATTGTCTTTGAGACTATCTCTGACGCTGTTAGGTACTGGCAGTCCGGATGACCATTATCGAATTACATAAAGGAGAATTTGATATTATTATGTCCAAATCTCTCCAGCGGCTGTTGTATAACGGGTATTATAAAGGGTGTTGTCAACTAAGGGTTGAAACTGGCGATGGGAAATGGATAATAGATGACAGACAAATTTTAACATACAGGTAATAAGCATATACTTAATAGCCTACATAAGCATATAGACAACCATGATGACCAAGCCGTATGGTGACGGCAGAGTAGAATACAATTGTCACCACCCCAAATCTCTCCCGTGGGTGTCGTACAAGGCGACTAAGGATAAATCAGTGATGAGGAATGGGCAGCAGCGTTCCTCTTATACCATCTAGCTATATACCTACTGCGACTTTTGTGCCCGATAAATGGCAATAGGCTCGCCACTTATTACATGGGACCTAACATAACTGGCGAAACGTGGGTGCTAGTTCACCTCTGCCTACCCCTTCGGGGATATAGGCGTGATTTATGTATGTATGTATGTACAACCATGATTCGAGACGAGAACAAGCGTGTGTGTTCATCATAAACATTTGCACCAATCAGGATTCAATCCCAGGGCGCATAGCCAGTGATCTGGCTCGACAAACCCAGCCATCAATGAAGCTTAGCGTCAATAGATACATGCATACATAAATTACGCCTATATCAGGTAGGTAGAGGTGATTTAACACCCACTTTTCGACAATTAAGCCAGGTCCCATGTAAATAGGTGGCAAGCCTATGCCATCTATCGGGCACATACATCTATACTAATATTATAAAGCTGAAGAGTTTGTTTGGTTGGTTCAAATTGAAAAATACTGGTTATTGCTGGTATAATACTACAAAATACTAATAGAACTACTATATACTAATACAAAAACAACTGGTTCAATTTGAAAAAATATTTTTGTGTTGTATAGTCAAAGGTTGTTCAAAGATTGAAGAGATAGTAGAGATGTTAGAGAAGGCTATATAATAACCGATATTATCGCGAGCGAAGCCGCGGGCAACCACTAGTTGCAGTTAGCATGGTGGTACAAGACCTAGCTAACTGTAACTGCTGCTGCCCATTACTCATTGCTGTCTTTACCCTTACTCGCCTTGTACGATACCCGCGGGAGAGATGGGGGTGGTGACAATTGTATTCTGCTCTGCCGTCATCACACGGCACTCAATAGTTACAATAAAAACTTACAAAACACCGATCGACAACCAACGGTTCGCAATCCCATATTATAACCTCGCCGGTTTAAAACCATCAAGAACTTGTTTACTTCAGATTAGCACAGGAAAAACACACAAATATCTTCTATGGAACCTTAGATCGCGATGTCATTGCGAAACTTTCCGAACGTGATTACGGCGAGGCTAGAGTGGCCACGACGCGCTTTCGCACCGGTACAATCGCGACTGTCTGCCTATTGCACAGTGATTCCGCTCTCAGATGGACGCTACTGACACAGAGCAGTGAAAAATGCGCCAGTTTGGTGGTCGCGTTTATTGACTGATATACAACCTTTTTTGTACTGTATTATGTTTAAAACCTCTTTAATGAAATATTTTTCACTTTACTTGTCTTTTGTCATGTCACTTGTTTTTCTGTAAGTGACGTTGTAAAAACATTTAAAATACGTGTTTTTAAGGAGTGTTTGGCGCGTTTCGTGGTGTCAGTCAGATTTATTTTCACTAATTCAAAAATTGTTACAGAGTGGATTTTGTGCAGTGAAAGTGGTGTTATTTTGATGCACAAGCATCTGTGTGCAATTATGCAGAATCATCGAAAATAAGTCTCATGATGTGTTTGATGTTGTGGTGAAGATCACTATAAAAAGTGGTTTTATCTATTTCATCAAGCACCATCATTAACTCTGTTACCATTCAATTCCCGCCAAGCACTCCCTAGATGCGTTAAAATATGTGGCACCCATATTTTAACGTAAAATTCATTTCATTCATACTTTTCACCCACTCGTTATTTCATAAGACTACAGATAAAATATACACTAAAGACTTGGCTGTATGGGCTAGACCCTTTGCCTTCCCTAAAATATAGGGAGAATTTAAAACTAACTAACTAACTAACGTGTTTTTAATGATTTTCGTAATACAGTCAGTCCACTCTCACTAGTTATCATGTGGTCATTCTTTCCCCTAAATTTTGATTTTCCAGCATAATCACCCGTAATCATAAAACAGTATAAAAACAGTATAAAAAAGTTTGTATATCAGTTAGTTTTCAACAACAATCGAATGAACTATTAATTTTTCATAATAACATAGTATTGATTTATTATTTAAATATCATATAAAAGTTTACAAATAAATGGAGGTCAGAAAATATTCGAGAAAAATTATTGTCCTGACGCGGGAATCGAACCTGCGTCCTCCGCAATCCGGGCGGCTGCCTTTGCATTGCATTGATGTAAAAAAATATGTTTTAACCAAAAAATATTGAGAACAGAACATTTGTGAAAAACCTTAGATATATCAAAAATTCGTACATGCTACTCCATTAAACTAAACAAACCACATCAGGCAATGATTTAATTAAAACCAATCTTCTATAAAAATGGATTGATGTGCGTTTGTCTCGCTAAAACTAGAGAACAGCTGGGCCGATTTAGCTGATTTTGGTTTTGAAATGGTTGTCTTGGGCTAGGCAAGCCGGGAAAGGTGAGAAAATATGGAAAAATTGTGAGGAAAACAACGATTTAAATTTCCCATATAAACTGCTTTCCTGTCAAACATTTAACGTGACCATGGCAACCAAATCGTACCCAGGGCTACGGGATAATTTATATTATTATCGTATAACAACGTATGCAGGGTCAACTAGTGCTTAATACAAATTATCGGTGAATGTAAAACAAATGATTGTGACAATTATCACGAAATACCGACATGTTGACTGTCACAAATTATTCCCTACAAATGCAAATTAAGTTGAAATTCGATTACTGAGTTTAACGTGTACATTATTATCGGATGAAATGGTACTTGTAGCCGGTAGGTAGGCTTCAGTGTGATCAAATTTATTTGAATAATAATTAATTATTATTCCATACATATATAATAAGGCGTGATTGCCTTTCACCATCTTGACTGTTTTTGAAGATTTATTGGTAGTGAAATAAATAAAAAATAAATAAAAAATAAATAAAATTTTATACATAAATATAAGTCCTTGAAATGAAATTTAATATAAATAAAAAAATTATGGACATAACTATTGTTTTAAAGGAATTATACACTACTACTATATAATTTTGACGGCCGCCTTGGTCGAATGCTCAGATAGCTGGTGATTGGCCAAGATGTCCCGGGTTCGAATCCTGGTAGGGGCAAACTTTATGATGACCACTGTATATGTTTATATAGTATATTTTCAACATTTATATACATAATTATATTAAAAATATGTCCGTCCGTCATCTAGTATCCATAACACAAGTGCTCAGGCTACTAAATTTGGGCTAGATGATAGGTGTGACTGTAAAAGATATTTATTTATTTATTTATCTATAGGGCATGTAAATCGCAGCATATTGTTTTTACACTAAGTCGCTTTGTACGAGGTGGTGACAATTGTATCTGCTCTGAAGGAACTGCACGGCTATACAATATTAGCGCTTGGTGTTATTAAATCGTGAGGTCTATTTATGGAGGAGTTGAAGGTCTATTTAAGGTCTATTAGTGTTGGTCTCGCACAATTCAAAATTCAAACAGTAAAAACATTTGTTCAGTGTATTTTTTTAAGTGACACATTAAATGGAAAAATAAATATTTAAATTAGTACAAAGATTTTGGTGGTTAGAAAAAGTTCGTTATCAAGAGTGTCTTGGGTGGCCGAGCGGTCAGGCACCTGCCTGGATAGCAGCGGACGCGGGTTCGATTCCCGACTCAAGATCATAATTTTTCGAAATTCTTTTTCTAACCACCAAAATCTTTGTACAATTTTTTCCAACATTTATATAATGTTAAAATTAAAATCGAATAATACATAGTTAAAAACATGTAAAGCGTATTTTTTATTAAATGACGCTTTAAAGCTTGCATATTTAGCCAACAGGTTCAGTTTAAAATTCAAAAGAGACACAACTCAAAATTGCATTCTGGGAACAGTAAGTCTTATTGTTATCAATTTAGAACACAATATATGTATTTAACTATTTTTTGAGTTTCGTATTTTATATTTTAAATGAGCGATATTGTCAGGACTCGCCTAGCTCCTCGCCTTCAAGTCCTTAAAAAGCAGCCATAAAAGTTAGCATTTTCGTTTACGAGTTCAGTCGCAGAAATTGAGTGTAGTCATTTTCAAAAGGACTCAGTTTATTGGAGTCCCAACCAACACTAGTTGCTATTCATAGTTAAATGGAATAACCTTCGTAGCTTCATAGCTAAGTTACTGGAGTCTATATAGACATTGCAATTTCATTCCACTTTTGCGAGTTAAACGGAGGGTAAATAAATTTTTTTACAGTAAAAAGATTTTACTGAACATAACTGGACGAAGTTTAAGAATAACGTATTAATTTATACCTACTCAAAATAAACATAAAAACATAATTGCTTTGGTTTCTGCTGAAATGGAACGAGAATTTGATATCTATATGATTTGTAAATGTCACGTTTTTTGCACTGAGCATAGTAATACTGATACTTTTATTAATATTTTTCTTTGGGAACTATATTTTTTGTCACCAGAATTTATATTTGTCATCAAATTTTATCACCAAATAAATAGATCTATCACCAAGAAATATTTTTGTTCTCAGATAAAGAAAAAGTGTTAGCAGGTATGAATTATCAAATTAATGTTAATATATGTCAAAAATAAGAGATGGGTTACCAATAAAATATTAGAGCATTCCATGAATATTAACTTCGTTCTTATAATAACAGTTTTATTACATAAATAATAACTTTGTCCTCAGAATAGTAGATCTGTCACCAAATAAATCGATTATCGATCCCTGACTGCGACTCCTTTTTATTTGTTATTTTGTCACCGATATAGTAGTTACATTTTTTTCGTTTAGTTACTAAAATAATTTTATTCGTTACCTCTTTAATAAATCAATATCCAATTTTATGAAAATATGCTCAAAGAGGCGAAGCCAAATTGGTCAAAATTTGAACTAAAATTCCGCCTACAATTTTGTTTGTCTAGCGCTCGAATACAGAAACGCTTCTTACTGCCGCACTCAGAGACGTCAAATAACGTTAATGAGTACTTACGTCAAAAAATGACAATTCAAAACTAGTCGCAATTCTTGCCGGGTCTATGGTCTAGATTTGAATGAAATTTTTTGACATTAAATACTCATTTGTAATAAAACATTAACTGCCGCACTCAGAGACGTCAATTAACTTTAATGAGTATTTAATGTCAAAAATTTTCATTCAAATCTAGACCATAGACCCGGCAAGAATAGCGACTGGTTTTGAATTGTAATATTTTGACGTTAAGTACTCATTAACGTTATTTGACGTCTCTGAGTGCGGCAGTAATACTCATTACACACAAAATACTCATTAAAGTTAATTGACGTCTCTGAGTGCGGCAGTTAGATTGAGTCCTGCTTAACATTTAAGTATTGCCAAAATTGACGTTTTTCAATACCTACTAATTCTGACGGGTGTTGTCCACTTAACCCCCGAATACATAAACGCTACTCAAATTTTGAGTACTCTTAACATTTGAGTATTGTCAAAATTGACGTTTTTCAATAGCTACAAATCCTGACAGGTGTTGTCCACTTAACCCCCGAATACAGAAACGCTACTCAAATTTTGAGTACTACTTAACATTTAAGTATTATCAAAATTGACGTTTTTCAATAGCTACAAATTCTGACAGGTGTTGTCCACTTAACCGCCGAATACAGAAACGCTACTCAATTTTTGAGTCCTGCTTAACATTTAAGTATTGTCAAAATTGATGTTTTTCCATACAAATTCTGACAGATATTCTCCACTTAACTTTATAAGCAATGCTCAAAATTTGAGTAGCGTTTCTGTATTGAGGGGTAAGTAGCTCTCTTTTGGTTGGGACGATGATGACGACAAACCTAAATTATTTTTTCACTTCTCATGCTCTGAAAGTGCTTATTTGTGCAGGATATAGGCTGCACAAAATCGATTTTTGTGCTCTAGAGCATTAACGTATCTACTCATAAATGTGTCTCTATTAAGGCAAAGAAAGTGAGCAATGCATCCAAACACAATAAGAAATTCAGAGATAGAATTTGTTATTTTATTATTTACTTAAATTTATTTGACTAAAGCGTTTTTTAAGACATAATTTTAATTTAAGTAGGTACGGTAGGTTATTAAATTAACTTAAGAAAATTATTATTTCAAAATTTCCTTCAGTATTCAACATTGTACTAATTTTAGTTTGTATTTTAAGAAATGTTATGATAAACTACTGTATTATTTCCTCGCAATCGAAGTGAAAAGCAGAGTTTCTACCTCGAAGCACGGTGGAGCTCGAGATAATATATGTTTGGCCACCCATCCAAGGACCAGCCTTAGAGAACATTGCTTAGTTTACGCAAGGCTTAACGCGCCAAGCCACTGCGCTCTCAATCCTCCTGCGGTCATATACACTGAAAATAAACTTTGTTGTTCTGAAATAAAACCACTTAACGGATTTAACTCGTAACCGTATATTTCTCCCTGTGACCACGGCCGCTGGGCTAAAGGCATTGAAAGGTCGGAATAAAATTAATATGTTAGCAAAATACATGCGAATTAAATTCGTTAAATTGTGTTGTTTCGTGTTTAGTGCTCGTGCATTGTATTAGAGATCGTCATTTCTTTTATTGTTCTAAATTGTTGTTATGAGTTACTCGTATGAAAGTATTCTGTAGTCGTAGCGCGAACTTTTCGATGATAAATATTATACTTACACGCCTCTCTCTCCACCACTTGACAGTGTTTTGTCTCGGGATTTATTGTGAGTTAGAGCGAGAGGAAAATATTTTCTTTTCCCCGAGGAGATTTTGTCCACGTGCTACAAGGTCTGAGTACCCGCTTTAGGCTGCAGTTAGACGCGAAAAAATTGTTGCGGCCGCGCAGTGACCGCGTACTACCAGTTCAGTCAAAGCAAATTCATGTTTTATCAACTAGGACTTAACGTTGAAATTCTTTATGAGTAAATAACTGCGCGGCGATCGGTGCGGCGTCCGCTCCTAGACCGCGCGGCCGCCGAGATCAACTGGAAATGAATATATGCCATATACGAGATTATTTCGAATTTGAGTTTAAATTTCGAACCCTTATTTGGATGACTTACTGCCGCACTCAGAGACGTCAAATAACGTTAATGAGTACTTAACGTCAAAACAGAACAATTTAAAACTAGTCGCTATTCTTGCCGGGTCTATGGTCTAGATTTGAATGAAAATTTTTGACATTAAATACTCATTAAAGTTAATTGACGTCTCTGAGTGCGGCAGTAAATCTCGAAATACGAAATTAAATTTCGACTGCTGCCGACCACTCGAAGTAATTCGAACGGTTTTCCTTCGTAATAAGTTGTTCTCGATTTGTCCAGATTAGCTTGAAAATCGATAAAATTTCGAATTCGAACTTTATCTTGAATTCTAAATTATTTCGATTGTGCGAGAATTGGCTCCCAGGGACTGACCGCGCGGTCGCCGCGCGTCGCTGTACGTCGCCGCGCGGCCGCCGCGCCCTACATCCCGTGTCATATAAATCGCGCTCTTAGGCAACATGCCCGTTTTGAGTCCCCTTTCTAGTACATAACGTTGAAAACTTCACGGCCCAGTATTAATTATTCGATAACTTTTTTTTTCCAACGTCAGTGAGAAATACTCAGGCATACTGTTCTGGTGACGGAACAAATTAAAAAATAAATTGAAAAACAAAATGAATACAATGGTTCTGTTTGTGCAAGCTGTTACATTGACGGTGTTCTTTTTGGACAGAGCTTTTGCAGTTTTTTGTCAACCTGGCAACTGGTATATAGGGAAATATAAATGAAAATACGATTGATTCATATAACGTATCATTACAGTCATGAGTGTTCATCAATCGTCAAAGAATTACGTTTAAAATTGAAAACGCGTCTGTCAAAGTAAAAAGGTTTCCAAATTAAACATGATAAGCTATATACGCCATCCATTCGTAAACTACCAAGGGGCCTTGTTTGGAGAAGAGCGGGCTAAACAAATATAACACATGGCTATAAAACAAACCCCGGGAACATAAACCATATAACGTTTTCGCCTGCCTCATAAAATCCTAGTAGATGCTGTAATGGACACTCAACCAAAAACTTAGATCGCACTAATCGCAATATGATGAATATTTGCCGTAGCTCGCTAATATAGCCGCAGCATAATGCTACGGACGCACAAATGCTACGGCCACACATAATGCTACGGCCACACATAATGCTACGGCCACACATAATGCTACGGGACAACTACAGTTTTCCAACCTCCCCACATCACCCGCCCCCACTAACATCTCGAGTGCCCCGTCCCCGCCACCGTCTCTTACCTCGCAGGAAGGTCGCGCACGAACTTGTAGGACTAATACACATTTATTATTTTTGAATTTTATATTAAAAGACACATAAAGGTTGTTTATGTACGTTTTGTCTCTCGCTATATTTTTTTATTTATATTTTTGACTTTCCTAAAGTACGTCGCAGTCGGCTATGCCCGCGAAGTGTAGCCAACCGCGCGAACTTTGTCGCAATAAAACCCTTTTGATGTGCGGCAATTTACCGACACCGACGCGAAAGGCTGATAGAAAAAATTCGTTTTCGCGCTCATGATTCGTGATAGAGCGACTTTTTTGACAAGACAGGTCTTGAAGGCTAAATATAGTAAAAATAATATTGGAAATTATGTTAGAAACATTTTTACAAAAGAAAATGAAGTCACAAACAGTTTGGGGGTGATCGGAGGTCGATGGCACTGTGACTTAGCACGCTCAGCCTGTGATTGCATAAACTAAGAATGTTTTATCCCGGTCATTAGATAGGAGACCAAAAATATTACTATCTCGAATTACTTGACTGTGTGTCAACAACAACCTAACTTAATTGGCGAAAAGTGGGTGTCAGTTCGCCTCTGCCTACTCCTTCGGGGATACAGGCGTGGTTTATGTATGTTTGTGTCAACAACTTCTTTATTAATATAAACTAAAAATAAAATAGGGATCACCATTTACCAAGACGACATGAAGCTAAATACATTTATTAAATGGCGCTTCTAAAGACACCTTAGAAAGCGTTTATGTGGTGTGGTTATTTTATAATATATCAACAACATTCGACCTGGAAAATTGGGGAATCACAGGAGAGATCCTGGTAAACCCTATGGTAGGCAGTCACAGGCACAGAACAGAGCTCTGTTCTGTATCAAGTACTTTTTGTGACCTCTTTAGACAGGGAAGCTCTTGCCCTTCATCTCACCTGATGGTAAATGACGATAAGGCCTGAAGATGGTATCGAAACACTCAACCACACAGGGGCTGGCTACCTCATCACAATTGTCGGAACACAATAATGCTGTTAATATCATTATTATTATGGTTAATAACATTATTTTGATAAGATGGTGGTAGCTAGCCAGGCGGGCTTGAAAGAAGTCCTACCAAACAAAAACCTCTTTACAAAATGTACACGAACTATATCGACTATTCAGCCACTAGCTGTTTTAGGCGAAGTCTTTGCAAACGTCATTAATTTCCAACTGTTTACAGCCAACGACTTTATTCATTGTGCGATGTCTGAATACACAAACTTTAAGGAGTGGTCGGTCTAACTTGGTCGGTGTTTAACGCTCTCAATTATTGGAAATCGATCTTGCAGTGGTTTGCCGACGAAATTTGTGGTACCGAAACTCCATTTTCTTATTTGCGAGCAATAGACAAAAAAAAACTTAATGTATTTTTACGTTTTTCCCCACAATAGAGATGATGAAACTAACAGATAATCACTTAAATAATGATTTATAATTAAGGATAAGGAGATTCGTTAAAAATCACGTCTTGTTCTCAGATTATATAATTGTGTAATTGATAATTACTTAACACGTACTAGTTAAGTACTGTAGTAGTTAACCACTTTTCTTCTTCTTTTTCTTTTATTTTCATAATTCTGCACCCTTTTCTAGTTCTTTATAATTTCTCTTTCCCCCCAAGGTTGCCTGGAAGAGATTGCTCTTAAGCAATAAGGCCGCCTACTTTGTATTGTGTCTATGTATTTCTCCCTGTGTATTCTTTGTGTGCAATAAAGCTATTATTATTATTACTTTATAAAATTAAAAGTACAAAACTTAGCAATCCGCCATATTTGGTCAAACGCCGCGTGATGTCACGATTTCGTCAACACGTTTTGACATTTAATTTGCCAATCCAAACCACTGTTTTAAGAGAAACTGTCCTGTTTTACGAAATCGTGATCGACACAGACGCCATTGCTATTTTGCCGTTTTTGCGGAAATTTTAATTTGCATTATTCAAAATATAGTTTTTCTATCAAAATCTTAAGTTTTTACAAAAATATAATTTATTTTGGGTAATGTGGCCTTGTAAAAATAACGTGGCAGTCAATTAGTCATCATACCTATAGCTTCATCATCATCACCAGCCCCTTTTAACCGACAGAGAAAACGGAGGAGGTTACTCAATTCGTACCCGTACGTTTTTTTTAGTACCTACCTACTATGGACGTTATGGGTTTCAACATTTTGCGAATTCGACTTTTAGAAAACTGAACATTTTAGGAGTTTAGGGTTATTGTCCGGAAGTGCCGAACGAGACCTATGCCAGACAATTTTAATTTAACTTTTAAAATACTAATGATTCAAAAGCCGGATCCAGACGAGTGTAACGTGTAATGTAACACGAATTCTACGTCATTGAATTGACGGTTACATGTAACGCTCGTAGCTCCATCCTAACGTAAAATTCATGTTACATTACACGTTACACTCGTCTGGAGCCGGCTTAAGGTTAGGATTTTCAATTTTCATACTAAACTATAAAAGTGCGTGGATATAAAACTATTCAGCGCCAACATTTGGATATAATAATATGTTATTTTAGGAGTCAAAGGTTCTCGCAACCCTTCTCTGATTGGCACTGTGTGTGGATTCAACGAAAATAGTTATATTATTTTTTATTCCATTACCTCGAAAATGACGCTAACTCCAAACTTTTTATGGTAACTCGGTTTCGCCAACATTTTGACAATTTGATCAAGCATTAAAAGCCTTTAATAAGTTTGGGTGGGTTCGAAAGAGACACTCGAAGTTACAGAGCTACCAAATGAATAAAGTTTACCGACGTGGCTGCATTCCCGTTAAAGGTAAAGTGAACTTGTTGGGGCTGTGCAGAGTACAGAATTCAATTTAGAACCGAATATGTGCTGGTATTTCTCATATTACATCTACATTATTGATGCAAAATCATATTTGAATACATTTACGAATCGTGTTATTGGTACATTACAGTAATGTTAGTTACATTAGTAGTAGTACTGTCATGTCATTCGTGTACTAGCATACTGTAGTAATGAAATGTTTGTTCGATGAGCACAGACATTTGGTCTCGACTCTAGAGTAATATTTATACCTACATATGGTATTATTTATATTGAAATGTTTATGCTTATGCTACTTTGGGATAGATGACAGCATGTGTTTAAGAAATGTTTATATACTTATTATACATAACACTTTGTAAACCTCTATAATTAACAAAAACATTGATTTTATAAAATATATGCCATCGAAACAAACAAAGAATAAGTAAATAATCGTATGGTATCTAATCTCCGTATCCATTCGAAATTATTAGCCATCACTGTATCACCTGACCGCAAATTTATTTGTAAACATGTTAAATACTCATTGTTTGATTTTTACAATCACACATCAAACAGACGATGTATATCAATACAAGAAAATAACAATAGATATATCTAACACACACAACTTGCTAAGCACAATAGCCGTAAAACTGAAGAAGTATACAGATATGAACGATTCGACTAAAATAATGTAACTATTAAACTGATTCTGTGAGCCGATTGTTATTTCTTTAGTCTTTCCGTCTGTCTCACAATTTGCAATCATTCCCAATGAGTCCCTTAGATGACGGATAAACTGAAGTAAGTTACTGAATCACCCCGCTGAAGTCAACATAGTTCCTATTGTGCTATCTACCAGTCAGTTAAAACAGTCGATCACTACAGTCAACATTTTTACATCTCGACTACATCTTACTTTTGAAAGCAGTCATATTAAACGCTTGCCGAATAGTTCGCAAATCCCTTCAGTGACACGAGGAATCCAATCACTATAGGTACACAGACACAGGCAAAAGCGCACTGCTAAACATCCCATTTACTTTCCGCATAATTAATTAGAAATTCACTTGAATTGAATTTAGCCCGTACTAGGCAAATAGCTGAAACACACAGAAAGCTTTTAGAAAGCAGAAATCTATGAATATATAGAAAATTATACAACGGGCTGTCGTGATATAGGTAATGAGAGAGTGATTGGAATAACAGCATTTCAATCCTTACTGCTCATTGAAAAACCTGTTGGTGGTTTGCATACCAAATATTTTTTCCGGTAAGTTATTTTTATATTATACCGGAAAAAATATGGTATCTTGGAATTGTATACAACTCCTAGGAAATGTATACAATTCCGAAGCTATTTCGGAAAAGTATAAAATATTATTTTAAAAATGATTATTTTTATACATTTACGGGGACATGTATACATTTCCTAGAAATTATATATAATTCGAATATCGTATTAGGAAATGTATAAAAATAAACACAATATAAGAATATAACAAATAATAAAATATTTTTTTTATAGCACAGACATCTTGCTGTAATACAGTAGTTGGTTAGATTAGGTTTTAATTTGGGCAATAATATCCTGTATTTTTTTTCGCCTTCTACGACACCCGCGGGAGGGATTTGGGGTGGTGACAATTTTATTCTTCAATTTTATTTCTTCATTCAATCATTATCACTAATTCATTTTATTAACTCTAGCAACTTGCGTTGTAAAAACGATGTGAATTGGAAGAGACTCGGTAGTTAAATGACGAGTGGAGACTGGCAATTTTGGTGAAACAAGGATGTTCACCTTTCTCCCACAGGGGTAGGTAAAGATTGCTTCTTTCAACTTCCTATGATCCTTCCTACGATCCTTCAAGGAGATAAATAAGCGAGATTTATGTCTGTTCCTATTTCGTTTCTTATGTTGTCGTATGATTCTAGTCGAGACATGATAGTAGGTTTTGTTTGCATCGTCGCCAAGCAACATTCCCATTTTGCCGCGATTTGTGCCCTGATCACGAAATCATTTACATTTCATTCAATTTGCAACGCGTCGAATAAAATGCTTAGTGATCTTCGTGATGCCGTGTATTTCGTATTCGTATGTGTGAGTTGCGCATGGCATTGTTCGTAGAGACTTGTTTTGGTACGTCTGACGTGACAGATTTATTTTCTGCTAGTTTTGTTTTTACATACATACATAATAAATCACGCCTATATCCCCGAAGGGGTATAGGCAGAGGTGAATTAGCACCCACATTTCGCCAAATAAGTTAGGCCCCATGTAATAGCTGGCGAGCCAATTGCCATATAGTATATCGGGCACATAAATCGCAGATTGCTAGGTGGTATGAGAAGAATGCTGTTCCCTGATTACTCATCGCTGGTTTTACCCTTAGTCGCCTTGTACGATACCCACAAGAGAGATGGGGGTGGTGACAATTGTATTCTGCTCTGCCGGCACCACACGGCACGGGGTTTTGTTTTTACTTTTCCGATAAAGTGGCAAACATTTTTTCAAGCTTTTATTTCCAACTGAGGAGTGAGGTTGTTTTAAGAGAGCACTTATAGTGAGAAACAGTCGAAAGAGACCTTTCTAATGTCCAAATGCCATTCCGGAAATAACGTTTAAAAATCTTTCACGTGTAAGAAAGTTTGCCAAAGAGTGACGCAGTAAAACCAAGGAATAAAAAGGCTTCTATAGCGGTAGCTGTGACGTTGGTGTCAGTATGACGTCGTTAAAGAGCCACCTTTTATAGTCTGCACCAACTAACTTGTCTTCATTGGTAAACAATCTTGAAACAACTTAAAAAAAAAATACCCATTAAAAAATAAAAAAAACAATAAAGTCAATAATCTATTACAATAATTCGTTATTATAGACTAAAACTATTGAATCTAGTTATGAGTTGATTTTTTATGCTGCATTTTCAATAAAAACGTTTGTTTACCAAATAAGACAAGTTCTATGGTACAGACGATGAAATGCGAGTTGACGAAACTCTTTTCTACTCCCATTTAAACTGAAATTGGCTTCAAGCTGTATACGAATAGAAACCAATTTAAAATTGGAACATTTAAAATGGGATTTATAAATAAATAGTGCGTAGTAGAAAATAGATTAAGCCCCGCCGCACATGCCCACACTCGCACTCGTTCACGACACTGCGCCAATGTCGCTTTGTACGTACACTCTCATATACGGGCCTGCGTAGACACGTAAGAGCAAATGCGGAGTTTGGTACTGCCCTATAGGTTTTACTCGCACGCGGGACTACCAGCTGTATTGTATTTGACGTATTATCGGATATGGGCCGTATCTAGATCCTAGCTGGGTGCTGGTTCACCTCTGCCTACCCCTTCGGGGATATAGGCGTGATTTATGTATGTATGTATGTAGATTCGCGTGTGGTGACGGCAGAGTAGAATACAATTGTCACCACCCCAAATCTCTCCCGTGGGTGTCGTACAAGGCGACTAAGGATAAATCAGTGATGAGGAATGGGCAGCAGCGTTCCTCTTATACCATCTAGCTATGTACCTACTGCGACTTTTGTGCCCGATAAATGGCAATAGGCTCGCCACCTATTACATGGGACCTAACATAACTGGCGAAACGTCGGTGCTAATTCACCTCTGCCTACCCCTTCGGGGATATAGGCGTGATTTATGTATGTTATGTATGTATGTATGTAGATCCTAGCTTACTCGACAAACGTTTTTCTGCCCTTATCACCTAGGCGTATAAAGTATAGCTCCTACATGTATGTTTGGTAACATACACAAAAAAATTCATAAAAATCGCTCAACCCGTTTCGGAGGACTTGAAAAATAAACTTATTTTTTGAAGGACCTAGGCTGTTGGCCGAGGGGCCTTTACAGCATCTACCGGGTTTTTTTTGGGGAAGGCGAAGACCTTGACCTAAAGCCAAACGTGTCCTCAAGTCTTGCAGTCGAGCACTCCCTGTGAGGGTGCCTTCACGGCAGAGGATCCCCCGAGGAAGATATACTGCCGCGGAGAGCCTCACAGGGCGCCCGAGTCGGAGCTTGGATCGGCAGGCCTGAGGGTGCCTCTAAAGGCGCGGACCTCGGTTCAGGCGTGCCGTGTAGTGGGGGGAGGGTGCGAGAAGCGCCCAGGGACACGAGTGTACCTGGTAAAGCGCTTTGTGTGTAGACCGGGTTTTCGCACTCTTATTCGACTGGTGCGGTGTATAGGCAAGGTGTGTGTGATGTGTTCGGCTCTTTCTCGGAAGACGCGCCCTACATTGGGCAACGAAGAATAATCCGCCGCTTGGACTACCAGCGGGTTTGGGTGGTGGGGAGCATTGTTAAAGAAACGCCTCGAAGCGTTCTTCATGTACTGCGCTATGGTTGGGAGATCGAAATCGCGATGTAGATCTACGTTTCGCATGTACCATGGGCTCCCGGTGGCCATACGTAGAAAGCGATTTTGAATGACTTGCAGCCTTTTGATACGCGACGGGGCTGCATGCGCCAATACTACACTAGCATACGTCATGATTGGACGGACGCAGACTTTGTAAAGTGTCAACTTATTTCTAAGTGACATTTAACTCCGCCTGCCTAGAAGATGGTAGAGCCGTCCGAGCACAAAGTATGCCCGGTTTCTGACCGTGTCTATGTGCGATGCGAATGATAACGAGGGGTCTAGCGTGACGCCCAGATATTTGACCCTCCTTTTCCAAGGAATCGGTTGGCCAAACAGGGTGACTGGGGGCAGAGTGGGGGGCAGACGCCCACCCCGATTAAAGTACATGGCTGCACTTTTATCGGGGTTGACCTCTATCCTCCACTTGCGGAACCATTCGCCCAGGGCGTTCGCGGCTATCTGGAGTTTACGTACGACAAAGTTGCGGTTGCGGAAGGACGTGAAAAGGGCGGTGTCGTCCGCGAAAAGCGCGAGTTCGCCGCCCGGAGTGCGCGGTATGTCGTTGACGTACAGTGAAAATAAAAGCGGGGCGAGTACGGAGCCTTGCGGGACTCCGGCACGTATCGGACGGTCGGATAATAAACATTGTCACACGAGATTTTTGTACCAGCAGACTTTTAGGTCACTGCAAATTTTTTTAGAATTCTTTCAGACCATCAAACTGAACAAATTTCACTATGGGAGCAACTCCGAATTCACGAAAAATTATCATTTGAAATAAATACATTTGGGTCAAGTAGGTAAAGTAGTAGGTATTTTGTATGAAACAGCTGATATTTTTCTGAACAATTTCCAAAAAAATTTGCCTAAAAGTCTCCTGGTATATTGGAAAATAACATAGATGGTAGACAATTGATGCTATTTGATTTCAAACCAGACACAACAGTGACTAGCCATAGCCACTAAGATCGTCCTCACTTTATTGTGAATTCAATTTGATGAACTATTCGATTTTAATTTTAACATTATATAAATGTTAGAAAAATTAGTACAAAGATTTTGGAGTTAGAAAAAGAATTTCGAAAAATTATGATCTTGAGGCGGGAATCGAACCCGCGTCTTGGGTGGCCGAGCGGTCAGGCACCTGCCCGGATAGCAGCGGACGCGGGTTCGATTCCCGCCTCAAGATCATAATTTTTCGAAATTCTTTTTCTAACTCCAAAATCTTTGTATCAATTTGATGATTTTTATATTTGGTAACAATCAAATATTAACACACAATCAACGCAATAATTGGAATTATCACAAATATTTAATTAGCTTTATAAACACACCTAGTACATAATGAACCAATTAAAGTCGCTTTCCTATAAGAGTTACGCAGCAGGTTTGGTCTGAGTGCACTGCAAATTATGGATACGGTAACTCACTATTTTATTTTGGGGGTCACAGTCAAATAACATAATATAAAAAAGGCAAAATCTTCTTCTTCTTCCTGCCCTTATCCCGCTCTAGGCGGGGTCGGCACAACATGTTTTCTTCTTCCATTTCTCTCTATCCTTCACTAATTTCTCATCCACCCCTCTCGCTATCATATCCTCCTTTACACAGTCCATCCATCCATAAAAAAGGCAAAATAAGTAAAATATATTTTTTTTTTTTTTTACCTTTTGTATCAGTAAATCTTTTACAATTTAGTTTACGAAGCTTCCCAGAAAGTAATGAGAATATACTTACATACATACATACATAAATCACGCCTATATCCCCGAAGGGGTAGGCAGAGGTGAACTAGCACCCACGTTTCGCCAATTATGTTAGGTCCCATGTAATAGGTGGCGAGCCTATTGCCATTTATCGGGCACAAAAGTCGCAGTACTTTGCTAGGTGGTAGGTATAAGAAGTCAAGTCAAGTCAAAGTCAAAATTCATTTATTCATATCTGGTATGATTACAATACACTTATGAATCGTCAAGACGCTAGATACCGAAAACCCGTGTGTCCAAGAAAAAAAAAATAGTAGAAAAAAAAACAGTGGAGAGGAACGCTGCTGCCCATTCCTCATCACTGATTTATCCTTAGTCGCCTTGTACGACACCCACGGGAGAGATTTGGGGTGGTGACAATTGTATTCTACTCTGCCGTCACCACGCGGCATACTTGTGATACTACTACAGAAGATACTTGTGTTAGGAAAATAAAGAAAATAGCTACAAAACTAATTAATTACAAGCTCCCACATACCTACATTTTACAGAAAAGATATTGTATCTATTCCATACAAATAAATTTTATAGTTCTGGTGATAGAGTGCCTCTAACAGACCGGAATGGTGCTAGTGATGAATGGCAGGGAGATCGATGAACGCAGAGAGTAATTGGGATGACAAAATTCCAATCTATGCTGGTCATTGTTTTAGTTTAGTAAAACCTAAAGCCGCCCGCCTACCTGACAGAGCAGACGGAGCGATTTCGCGCGAATTCTTCAACGATTTCGTGTATTACTGCTAAAGCACCTAAAGCAATTTCACTTAAACCCTTCATAAAAAGCAATGCATAGCTAAACGCGTACTTCTGGACAGGGTCTTACCCTCTACTGGGTATGCTGTTGTCGGTGGTTGACCTCTGCCCTTTGTTTTAAGTCGCGTCATCACCAGCTCTTTAATGTCCCCACTGCTGGGGCATGGGCCTTCCCTATGGATGGAAGAATATAGGGATATTGGGCCATAACCCACCACGCTGGCCTATTGCGGGTTGGTGGGTATTAACGACTGCAGATGCAGCCGGGACCAACGGCTTAACGTGCTTTCCGAAGCACGGAGGAACTCGAGATAATACATTTTTGGTCACCCATCCAATCATCGGCCTTAGCGAACATTGCTTTGTTTACGCAATCGCAGGCCAACCGCGCAATGCCACTGCGCTAGCGTGCTCTTTTTTCCTGAAGTGAGATACTGGTGGTTACAATTATTCATTGCTGCCAATTTGCGAGTATTGATTCAGCAACAAAAGCGCAAATTTTACTACTGCTCATAATTTCGGAACAAATTGCCCTCTATGGGTATTTACCGGTCGCCCGTTGTGTTGTGTTGGTAATGTCTCTAGTGATTGCGTCATTTTGCTTCAAAAAAGGAATAAAATTATGCAACGCCTAAATATTGCACACTAGCTTTCTGCCCGCGACTCCAGCGGGGAATTCACTACAAGGTCATGCCCTACACGGGCATGCCCGCATGACCTCACTTAGGTCTGTGCGATGTTTGCCTAGTGTAGGAGTGTCAGAGTCAGAGCGCTTACGCACACGTCCGATCCGAATCCGTGAAAATTCGTTTCCGTTGTAGCCGTAGAACTATTTCTATGGTAACTTACGCACTACATTCGATCTCTGACCGAGTTTTCTAGACCAATATTTTTTTAAGGACGAAGTGCGTACCTAAGCTCTATAAGTCTGGCCTATACAAACGAGGTCCACGCGGGCATGTCTGGCGGGCATGTCCGTGTAGTGATTTCCTCGCTTAAGAATAGAATAGAATTATATTACCTTCCATCTCTCCCGCGGATGTCATACAAGGCGCCTAATGGTAAAGACAGCGATGAGTAAATGGTGATTGAATTTGGCTCGCCCTTAACGTCGGATATAATCACCTGACATAGTTGGTGTACCGTGCGTGGTAAATCACCTCTGCCCACCACGGCATGTCTGAACATACCTAACTGTGCGCGATTTATGCATGTATTTGTATAGAATTATTTGTCTGACTAAATTATTTAAAACCAGTGGTCGCCCGTGGCTTCGCTCGCTTTAATGTCGCTTGTTAATAGCCTATAGTTATAGCCTTCCTCAATAAATGGACTATCCAACACAAAAATTTCAAATTGAACCAGTAGTTTCTTAACCAACCAAACAAACAAACTCTTCAGCTTTATAATATTAAGTAAAGATTCGGTTCTTAGATCCAGATACGAGACCCGCTAAGGAAAACAGACTTATAAACGTAGAATAATATACCTAATAAAAATACACATTTATATCAGTAGACAATGAAAACAATCATACATAAATACACATAAATTATTAATGTCTTTGCTCTAGGTCTAGAGTTATTCCTTTGACAACTCCAGAAGGCTACTGTTGAGCAGCGGTGTAACTCCAATTATTCCTGCGGTAGAACTTTCTCCCGCTTGACATTCACGTAGCCAGCAGACTTCGCAAGTCGCCACAGCTGTGCTAATTAGCCCCAAGACTAGTTTTGTTGCGGTACTACAGTTTGCACCAATCATGAAAATTGGTGTAAAATATTCCCTCGTTTCATTCATTATAGTTCCCGCTGCTTGTTGTGTGTCTAACTAGTGGCTCTCGTCTAATCGGTGTAACACAGCGGTTGCCTTGGTAAAATGGTATGCACTAAGCAAACATTCCCAGTCAGACCACTTTTCCAAACGGCATTCAATACGTCTATCTGGCAGTAATGTTTGTAGAGATACCACGAATATTAGGCCATTTTTCGGTATTCGGTCTATTCGGCCACTTTTTTTAATATTCTGTATTCGGATTTTGGTGGTTAGAAAAAGAATTTGGAAAAATTATGATCGTGAGGCGGGAATCGAACCCGCGTCCGCTGCTATCCTGGCAGGTGCCTGACCGCTCGGCCACTTCTTTTTAACCACCAAAATCTTTGTACTAATTTTTCTAAAATTTATAAAATGTTAAAATTAAAATCAAATAGTTTATAAAGCAAACCCAAGCTTAACCGAAGGCACGGTATTTGTAAAAATATCTGCTTTGGAATGTTTGAAATTTATTTCTACATTGCGAGGGTACCCGTTGGCTTACAACGTGAAGTGTAAAGGTTAGAAGAATTTCGGCAAGTTAATTAGTGTCTTGGGTGGCCGAGTGGTCAGGCACCTGCCCGGATAGCAGCGGACGCGGGTTCGATGCCCGCCTCAAGATCATAATTTTTCGAAATTCTTTTTCTAACCACCAAAATCTTTGTACTAATTTTTCTAACATTTATATAATTTTAAAATTAAAATCAAATATTCTGTATTCGGCCAAATACTGGATACTTATTCTTTCTGCCCTTATCTCGTAAGTTGTGTTGAATTAAACTTTTTTTACCATTGTTGATACCCGCTAGAGTAATATCTGCTAGATAGATAAATCTTAGCGAATTTCGTCAGGACTGAGTTATGATTTTGTGTTTGCTGACCACCATTCGTTTAAGTCTGCCATCAAATCATTATTCGTGGAAAATCTAGTTTAAAGGATCCCATATTTTATTATGTCGATTTGGCAGTATTTAAAAAACCAATCTATTTATGGAGTGTCATTCATTAAATTACTAAAATGCCTAAAGTCACCATGTGGAGTTCAATTGTAATACTGTAATTTTTTCCTGCTCATGTATGCCTATATAATAATAATTTATAATTTCCCCCTTCTACCTAATGGTGACAATAAAATAAAAACAACCAGTTGGACAGTAAATTTATAATTTCAATTTAGCACAAATTTAATAGATTTATAATTTCGATTTTACATAAGCAGTATTTAAAAAAAACCAAGACCAAGGGGTTCGGTTGGAGTCGTTCTGGTCGATAACGAGTGGGACGGGTATACGAATCTAAATGAAATGAATCTATCTATATCTATAGAAGTCTATCTATATCTCCGAGCCTTCAGCCGCCTGGTGGTTAGTAAGGTACCTGACTGTAGAGAAGTGTAGTAGGGAGTAGCAATTCCTCACAGGTCGTCCAGTCCACAATCAAGACAGCTTTGGACCTCTCAGAGATTGATAACTGGAGTCTCTTTACTCGTACCAAAGGACCCTGAAGTTGTGCAATATAAAACGTCTCAATATATGCGAAAAACACCCTACTCAAAAGCCTAAAATTGACATGAACACCAACTAATATACACAGGTTTCGCTGAATTACCACCGACGAACGCTATCGCACACGTTCGAGCCGGCAGCAAGTACCTATGAGGTTAAATATCGAAAATCGCCAAAAACTCTACTTTGAAATTTTGTCCATACAACTTAAGGTATCCAGAGAATTGTCTGAGCAACGGTCTTTCAACCGACTTTGCCGATCCAAATATATGCAAAATGATGACGAAACACAACAATTACGGCATTGAATTATGTACTTAATTTACTTTCGAACTTAGAACAGAGAAAAAATGACAAGACGAGACTTCCTATTATGACATTTCACTATATTTACCTTTCGGGTCAGTGACACAGTATGTATTCCTTTTAATAACAGCTGTTAATCGGAGAATCACTTGCTTGCTCCGATATAATATTTATAAAATTCTTCTAAAATTTGGAAAATTCCACCAAGATAGAAGAAGACCATCAAAATTTTACAGCGTCTAGCTATGAATTTTAAAATGGAATGAATTCCACTTCCGAATTTCAAAATAAGCGCTCGTCATTAGCTGTATAGTTTGACAATCGAATCTTGACATTTTTTAAGGGTACTAGGCCGGACTAGGGCAACGATTCTGTATCATACAGCCATGATAACATTGACAAATTGACAATTTCTTCGATCTCTAAAAACTCGATTCTAAGGAAATTTTAGACAACAAATGTGACCACTGAAGACCTAACGGAACCTAAACGCCGAATAAATACTAAATAAAATCCTAACCTGCCAAAATACAAAATTATTGTCTGGAAACCAAGGAAAAAGTAAAGTAATATTTTTTATAACACTTGGGGGTTATATAACCACCCAAACCAAGCAACTCTTGTCTGAACTTTTTCCTTTTTTTTTTTTTTATAAGTTCCCAATTATGCCGATTTCTCTTTGCAAATCCAAAATTATTATGACAACTAATGTCATTGTCACTGTCAGTCCGTTTGTCAATTTTGACTTTGACGACTTTGACAAGTGACAAAATGACAACGTTACACAATGTGCAGTTGCTAAGCGCGGTCGGCCTGCGATTGCGTAAACTAAGTAACGTTCGCTAAGGCCAGTCAAAGGATGGGTGACCAAAAATTTATTATCTCGAGTTCTTCCGTGCTTCGGTAGGCACGTTAAGCCGTTGGTCCCGGCTGCATCTGCAGTCGTTAATACGCACCAACCAGCACTGGGCCAGCATGGTGGTTCATGTTCCATTCTCCCTATATTCTTCACTCCATAGGGAAGGCCCGTGCCCCTGCAGTGGGGACATTAAAGGGCTGGTGATGATGATGATGATGCTGAAGTACGTAGAGAGCTTAAAACAATGTAATTTACCCAATAGGTTGCTTTCCTTGACAACGTTGCTTAGTTCCTAAGGTAAAATACTGGTGGTTAGTGTTTTTCACGCCTGCCATTTTGCCGGCATACCAACAGAAGCAGATATTTTATTACCGCTCATAATTTCGGGACAAATTACCTTTTAAGGGTGTTTAGGTACTGGACTCCCGCGGTGTTTTGGTTATGTCCTCGATGAGGTAATGTCCTTGGTATTCTCGCGCGTAAGAAAGTGGCTTCATTGATAAATGGAGTAGTATAGAGAGCTTATAATCGAAAACAGCATCTTTGGGATAGTGAAAAATTGCTTCCTTAGATGGCCGAAGGCGCAATCTTATCTCCAAGCACCTAATTCTTAAGCTAGTTTTATACTAACTTTTGGACCAAAGCAATAGTTTAGTTTAGTTTAGCTGGGCTTTTTCCGCACTTAGCCCCCTGATTGGGCCATTGTACGTGTCTTCTTAGATTGTACTACTCCAACCATCCCAGATTATCCAAAAAACTTAGCAGCCTTTTCAGACTGCTGCAGGATTCTGGGACCGATACTGGGGGTTGGAGAAGCCTTGCCGGTTGATCTGCCAGGCTCCTGCATTAATAAGCACGTGCTGTGGCGTTTCTTCTACCTCCATGCATTCTCTTCATAGAGGGCTGTCTGTCACCATAATGGTAAATAGGTGCTTGTTTAGGGAGCAATGGCCAGTTATTATGCCTATCACCTTTCGGAGCTTGTCCGTGTTTAAATTTATGAGGTTGCGAGCAAATCTTTTTGATGCCACCGGAACTGCATTCTTCGTGGACCAAAGCAATAATAAAAAAAAAAAATTAATTTGGAAAGATGAATGAAACCACACAATGCATACATACAACTTGAACAAAATTACAGTCTAGAATATTAAAGTCTACAGTATTTTCTTACCATTCTTTTGTTCGAGTTTTCTGTAAAATTATAGTCCGTTATAGGACTTGAATTTTAACGATGCTATTTCACTTATAATAAGAAACTTAAACAGTGTCAAAAGAGCTTCGTGGTTAGTAATGACCGAAGTCAATCTTCGTTGATCCCTCTGCCAATATGCTGCGTGTGTAATCGAAGAGACAGAGACAATACCCAACGAGGGTTGGTGTCAGGCAGGCGGCCGGCTGCAAAAACCTAAGCCAAAACCTTGAGCAGTATGGATTGGAATGTTGTCATTCCAATCACTCTCTCCGTTCATCTGTCTCTCGACATGGTCCGTTCCGTCTCTTATTACATTTATTACATACATGACATTTATTCATCACTAGCACCTTTACGGTGTGATGGATGATATGAATCAAAAGGGAGTGGATGGCTTGATGACGTCTGACCGATATGAATGGAAGAGGAAACATACTGCACCGACCGTGAGATAGTCTGCGAATAGGGTAGGATGAAGAAGTAATCAAAGAGACGGAGAACCCACAGAAACCGGTTAATGTGATAGAGTCCTAATCGTAATAAATCAATAGCTAGTTGATCGACAAACTACACAGATGTATGGCTCAGCTTGTCTCCCTTGGTGACACGGCTTTGTAGAACAATAGACACTTATATAATTAATGGTGGACAAAGAGATTAATCAAAGCAATACTATTGAACACCCACAAGCATTATACCAACGTTGCGTTGCGCTTTTGGAAACATACATATTACATACATAAATCACGCCTACATCTCCGAAGGGGTAGGCAGAGGTGAATTAGCACCCACGTTTCGCCAATTATGTTAGGTCCCATGTAATAGGTGGCGAGCCTATTGCCATTTATCGGGCACAAAAGTCGCAGTACATTGCTAGGTGGTATGAGAGGAACGCTGCTGCCCATTCTTCATCACTGTTTCATCCTTAGTCGCCTTGTACGTCACCCACGGGAGATATTTGGGTGACTAATTGTATTCCACTCTGCCGTCACCACACGGCTTTTAGAAATATAATTGTAAAAGCAAAAATATAATCTCAAAATCCTCTGATGTAACAGTCCTTGTATAAAAAAACAGCAATAGCATTTGGTACTGTAATACTATTCAACTAATAAATTACCAATGTTATCGCTATAAGATTGATCGAAATAGGGTTTTTCGCATTAACGATGCTACATCGTAGTAATAAAGCATCGATGGTATATAAACCATTACACAACTGATTATCATCAAATCTGAAGGGTACTGGAAACAACATGTTAGCGTGTTATAATCATATTATCTGAAGAACGAACGTCATGTAGCTAGAATAATTGTTATTTTAATTTTAATTTGACCATTATTTAATTATTAGAAGAAATATTATGAAGAAAGTTTTTGAAAAATAGGGAGAATATGCTATTATAGCTACTACTAATGACTAAGGAAATAACGACTGCAGATGCAACCGGGACCCACGGCCATCCGAAGCACATAGGCACTCGAGATAATATTTCACCATCTTTCATACATACATACATAAACCACGCTTATATCCCCGAAGGGGTAGGCAGAGGTGAACTAGCACCCACGTTTCGCCAATTATGTTAGGTCCCAAGGTGTGTAATATTGCAATTTTTTATCGGGCTCAAAAGTCGCAGTTCTGTTGCTAGATGGTATAAGAGGAAAACCATCTTTCATACCATAATATAAATAAATGAGAATGGCAATACCGCTCATAGCTTGGCTTAATTATATTAAACTTAACTGTAAAATGGGCCGTGTGGTGACGGCAGAGTGAATATAATTGTCACCACCCCAAATCTCTCCCATGGGTGTCGTACAAGGCGACTAAGAATCATATCATATCAATCATATCAATATCAGTGATGAGGAATGGGCAGCAGCGTTCCTCTTATACCACCTAGCAATGTACTGTGACTTTTGTGCCAGATAAATAGCAATAGGCAGGCAGGACCTAACATAATTGGCGAAACGTGGGTGCTAGTTCACCTCTGCCTACCCCTTCGGGGTAGGAATGGCGTGAATTATGTATGTATGTAAAATTACATACGACGATTTCATGTGCTTCCAAAAAAAACACAAGAAAATGTAGTAAAAACTATATCCTATTTGTGAACATGAATATTACCGGAAATGAAGACAACAAAATATCCACTCTAAAAGTAAACAAGGCTTTCAATGTAGCTGGCTAAAACAATATTTAGTTTAATTTGTTTGTCATTACTCAACCTCACTGGTGTGGCTATTCAGTGCCTCTGTAAAAGGTTTCCTTTTCGCTAATGGTCAAAGGAATAGCCTTCGTTTGCTTTTCGAAGTTAATTTTACAAGAAATGTCTTTATTTCAGTTGTTTCCGAAATAACTTTCCGGGACAGTGAAAACACGCATTGTTCGCTATTCGCAAGGAAAAATAGTGTAGTAATTGTTGTTTTCGAAAGAAAATAATTATTAGATTATCAACAATATCCATTCAAATGTACAATCTACTTATATGACGATCATAACTAGAATAACGCGTTTCGCCTTTCGTAGTTATTAACATTATTTATGAAGAGTCATAAACTGGAATGGGCAGCAACGTTCCCCTAATACCACCTAGCAATATATTCCGATCTACGTGAACGATAAGCAATACGCCTGTCACCTAATTCACTTTTGCCTACCCATTCGAGGATCAATAGGCGAGTAATGTTACAATTAATCATGTCCATCTTTTCAATCATTTTGAAAACATAATAATTTATTAAAGATAAGACGACCGAATTCACTGTGCGGGTGCCGGGTCCGTATTGTGGTTGGGGGGGAAGTCAGAAATATAATAATCAGAATCTTTATAAAAGTGACTTATTGGTAAGTTTATATCCACTACTCAGTAGCATTTAAAATTGTGCAACATAAAATAAATCCTATTAGCAAATGAGATTTACTGTCGCACTCAGAGACGTCAATTAACGTTAATGAGTACTTAACACAAAAAATGATAATTCTAAAGGGTCTATGGTTTAGATTTAAATGAGATTTCTTGGCATTAAGTACTCATTGAAGTTAATTGATTTCTCTGCTCTGAGTGCGGCAGTTTTTTCACATTTGACAGCTTTTTAAATGTCGCGATACATATTCCTGCTGAATATTAGTTCATCAGAATTATAGGTTTCACCAAAATGTTTAAAGTCACGCCATGTCACGAATGGGGGATTACTTGTGATGATTTATAATTTAAGAGTATTGTTTTACTTTTTATAGCGATATCACCGACGAGAACTGTTTGTCGATCATAAATCATAATACACCTGCCTACGTGATTAAAACAGATAAAGATAGGAATGAATATATTGAATATATTATTATTACACGAACCGTGCGTACTGCGTTGTTTAACTGTTTTGTAACTATTAGAAATGCTGCTTTATTTACCTAATAATTTTGTTCTTCTTCCTTTTATGTTATATAACTTTTATTTTTATACTCTCCTCTTGTTGTCTCGTATTTATTATTCAATACATAATTTATTACTAATCTTAAGATTTTCCGTGGATGCTAGTTCACCTCTGCCTGCCCCTTCGAGGGACTCACTCTTCTTAGGGAAAACCATTAAGTTAACTATTGGGGCTCCAAATGGTGAAGAATAGCGTACCCAAAGAGTCAAGCAGCAGCCAGCTGTAAAGCCTCAAACCTGGACCTCCTTGGTCCAGATCCTAGAGCATGGATAGAATGTGGTTACCGCAATCATTGTCTGGGCTCAACGGTCTCTCGACTAGTTCCTTTCCATTACTTTTCTATACATTCATTCATCACTAGCACCTTTCTAGTGTGATGAATGATATGAATCAAATCGAATGGATTGCTTGATAGATATGAACGGAACAGGAACTATACTGCGCCGACCCCAGATAAACTGGGTACAGGGCAGCTAGGACGATGAAATGAAAATGGAAATATTACATCATTTAGATAAACTTCATCTTATTGCAAGAAAGTAAACTCGAACAACTTTAAAGGGCAAACAGCGGGTCACTTACTAATAAAACTAATAAAACCGTAATAAGCAGTATTTTATGGTTTGCAAATAATTAAGTCACTGATTCGCTAGAACTTCGAACTTCCCTCGAAGCAAGGTACTGAGAATGTGACCTCTTTTTGAATTTCAATGACCACTACAAGTTGTTTGTTCTCGTTAGGTTCGTCATGAAGATCTAGACAACGAGTCAGAGTGACGCATTTTTACCGAATTTCTAATGAATCGTGAAAGTGGTCTTCCCTTTGCTTGTTGTGCCCGAAGATGGTGAGTGGGCAACCCGCCGGGGAGGGAGGTGGTAAATGCTTATGGCCTAATGTGTATGACGGACTTCTATCGACTAAAAACCACCTTACGCCATAAGCCTTATATACCCTGGAAGCTGGAAGGGTCTATATGCTTCATCGTAAGCGATCGGAAGGGAGCGACCCAGTGGATACAATATAAAACGTCACTCTCCATAGACCTTCCTATTTCTAAGTAGAGATCCGCGTATACACACATCAACTTTATCTAAGGATATTTTATTGTCTTTACTTTATGTTGTATATGCGACCATTCTAAAAATTCTGACGATTTCTATTCAATTTATTCAATGTTATGTCGGATGACCATAATTTAGCAAGTCATTGAAAACTGCAAAGAATATGTCGTAAGGAATGGGGCATGTTCTATCACATGAAGTAGCGGTGTACATAAAATATTCTAATATCAGGGGGAACGCTGCCAGTATCTTCGGAACCTTGCCTAAAGGGACTACTTTTAATAATATATTTTAGTTATTACATTATATTTTTTAAGGTTTTTAGTTTTAGGTGTATTCGTTTCTTATTTAAAATTTGAACGAATCGTGTATTTAATAAATATTTTTAGACATTGTTGATAAGTGTATGAGTTATTTGTTTATTATAATTATTATTTTCAATACCACCACATATAATATAGCAATAGGTAATACTAGCGGATCTAGCAAACTTCGTTTTCCCCTTATCGCTTACTGCCGCACTCAGAGACGTCAATTAACGTTAATGAGTACTTATATAATGGCAAAAAATGATAATTCAAAACTAGTCGCTATTCTTGCCGGGTTTATGGTCTAGATTTAAACGAAATTTTTAGACATTAAGTACTCATTAAAGTTAATTGACGTATCTGAGTCCGGCAGTTAGAGGTATAAAAAATAGCCTACGAATATACACAAAAAACAAAACAATAGGCTAGTTGACAAATTTTGGAAAATGGGATAAAACTATACCTTTGTTGTTGAAACCTACACAAAAAATATAAAATTTTAATTAAAAAAAAAGACGTTTTACTTATATATTTCACGTTTTCAAAAACCGATTGGCCTCGAAAACGGCCAAGACCATGGCGTCTCGAATGACGTCACGGTATACCATTTCCTGTGTAGTAATGACAATCAACGGCTACATTGCCCGTCAAATAAACAAATGACGTCACGCTCTCTATTAGCACGGGATGTGGACAAAATCTCTCCCTGACATTTGACAGTGTTTTGTCATTAGTTATGAGCGAGAGGATGATAGGAGAATATTTTCTTTCCCCGAGGAGATTTTCTCCACATCCCGTGCTACGGTCTTCTGATTGGTGTTTGGTGTCACGTGGCTACATGCCACTTTCTGCCGATTTTATTTTACAAAAATAGTAATAATCCTTACATAATAAAATAAATGATGTTGTTTTTTGCTCACTACATGTCATAATTAATCATTAAAAACTCTAACTGCCGCACTCAGAGACGCCAAATAACGTTAATGAGTACTTAACGTCAAAAAATGACAATTCAAAAATAGTCGCTATTCTTGCCGGGTCTATGGTCTAGATTTGAATGAAAATTTTTGACTTTAAGTACTCATTAAAGTTAATTGACGTCTCTGAGTGCGTCAGTAAACCAATCGATTTATTCTTAGTGGAAAAAGGCCTATTGTTCAAGCCGTTCCCGAGGAGTTTTATTAGACGTAAAGAAGTACTCGAAATCAAAACCTAAACATTTGTTTAAGATTGACTATTTATTAGCAGTCATATGCGGATGATGATGTTTTATAAGAGATAAGGGACATACCGAGTGGCAGCAGAAAAGAATACAATTGTCACCACCAACCCCTCTCTCTCGTTGGTGTCCAATAAGGCCACTGAGAGTAACATACATACATACATACATAATTCACGCCTATATCCCCGAAAGGGTAGGCAGAGGTGAACTAGCACCTACTCTTTGCCAATTATGCTAGGTCCCATGTAATAGGTAGCGAGTCTATTGCCATTTATCGGGCACAAAAGTCGCAGTACTTTGCTAGGTGGTAGGTATAAGAGGAACGCTGCTGCCCATTCCTCATCACTGATTTATCCTTAGTCGCCTTGTACGACACCCACGGGAGAGATTTGGGGTGGTGACAATTGTATTCTACTCTGCCGTCACCACACGGCGCACACTGAGAGTAACAATATAAGAGTAATGGGCAGCTGCCCCCGTAGCACGGCACGTGGACACATCTCTTTCGGGGGAAAGAAAATCTTTTTCTCTCACTCCAACACCCACTAAATCCCGAGACAAAACACTGTCAAGTGGTGAAGAGAGACTTGTGTGGACAAGTCTCTCTCCACCAGCTACCGTCACCAGTCCCCGCGCTACGCCCATTGGGATACACTCTAACAAATTACTACAATTAAAGTTCTCCGTGAATGGCTCGCCCCCTATTGCTTGGGATGTGAAATAAGCTGGCGTAACATGAATGTTGATTTAATATACTTCTGTCTACTCCATCGGGATAAATGGTGTGATTAGGTATTTTTCATTATAACACGCGAACTTGATAGGCTTTCAACGAGCGTATTTATAAAGTTGCATAGACAGCCAGGACAGAAATTCAGATAAAGATAACTTTTAAGTGTGTGCGGGACAAGCAGCCGTGTCAGTACTGTGAGGAGCGTAGCTGTGACCGACCGCCGCACGCTAGTAGAAGCCGCTGCGCGCGCATCCAAAAAAAAAAAGTAAAAAAAATACCGCGAAATCTACAATCAAATACCTAAATTTTATTTTGTTTGCTTTGATTCAATAACCACTGTCTGGAGCGCGCTCATGTAAGTACAGATAGATATCTTTTTATCTCAAAAACATTATGTTTCCAATGTAAACAGAACGGAAAGCGTAGTTTCCACGAGTCCAAATAAACAACGCTACAGCCTATCAGCGAACGGTTTTATTTCGGGACCAACGGATGGGAAAAGCCATTCGCAATTTTTTATGGCATTTATAAAATGATAGAAACGGCGGCCGCGTCTGGTTTGTTTGAACTTCGCCGTTAATAATATTTATTAAATAAGTACGTCTATTTAACATTCTAACAAACACTTCGTTGCATTAAGAATAAGAGCTATAATTTGCCAATGAGTCCGCCATTTAATTCCTTCTAAAATGAGTTTATTTTTAATTAACATATACATAAATCACGCCTATATTAGCAGAGGTGAATAAACACCCACTTTTCGCCAATTATGTTAGGTCCCATGTAATAGGTGGCTAGCCTATTGCCATCTACCGGGCACATATATCGCAGAATATTGCTAGGTGGTACAAGAGGAATCAGCAAGAAGCCCATTTCTCTTTTCTGTCTTTACCCTTAGTCGTCTTATACGACACCCACGGGAGAAATGATTTTTAAATAAACTTAAAGTTATTATGTTTTGCTTTCGAGACATAAAGTGTTAGACAAGTTTTTTTAAACAACAACTGAGTTAAGAGACCATAATAAAAAAGGACAGAAAAACCATACAGTTAATACTATAAAACGTTTAACAAGAAAGATGTCCAATTTTGCACACTAATAATAACATTAATCATAGAGTTGAACCTACATTTTGGACTGTGCTGTTCTAACCACCAAAATATTTGTACTGTGCTGTCATACTACTATGTCCCCACTGTTGGACCGAACTTGCAGTAGACCATAGATTTGTTCACGTCATGCAGAATGTTTGTAGTTAAATCACAATCAATATCTTAGCCTTACGTTAAACCAAACTTCTCATATTGAATTACCAACTGTTAACAGGAAAACAGACAAGTTATCGACTGTACTTACTTATGACATTTTTGTTGTTTGGTTAATTAGCTGACAATTAATTGGCTGAAATCGATATGTCATAAGGAGCACATCTTATTTACCGGGTCTGATTAGTTATTACTCACTGTTATCAATAATTAGAGTATGATGACACATTATTTTCCCTATGGACAAGTCACAGGAAAAATAATAGAAGGAGAGGAGCTCGCTAGTGGCATAGCGCAATCTGTCTGTGATTGAGTAAACTAAGCAATATTCGCTAAGGCCGGTCATTGGATGGGTGACCAAAAATGTATTATCTCGAGTTGCTCCGTGCTTCGGAAGGCACATTAAGTCGTTGGTCCCGGCTGCATCTGCAGTCGTTCATACCCACCAACCCGCACTGGGCCACCGTGGTGAGTTATGGACCAATCTCCCTATATTCTTCCACCCATAGGATAGGCCTGTGGCCCAGCAGTGGGGACAATAAAGAGCTGGTGATGATGATCATGCGATGGAGTTACATCCTTTTTTTAATATATATATTCAGCTTAAACTAGATGTCGGTACTGTGTTTTCATAACCTAAAAGAGGGTCTATTTATATAGACGTATCAAATTTCCCATAACGATTTCGTACGGGTAAACCATGTTGTTTTAACAAGCTAATTAACGTTTCGTATTTCAATAAAGACAACTTCAATGAAATGAGGTTCATTTTTGTTTTCGTTTTCATTTTCCATTTTCAAGGAAGGCAATGGGGTCTAGACCATGTATCCATGTCTTTATTTTCTTTTTTCTGTAATTGTACATTAAAATATACGTGTCACACATTTTAATGCATCTAGGGAGCACAACAGACGTCATAATAAGAAGTTTAACAACTCACAAAGTGGTGAAAACCATTATGAAATTCTTAACTTCAAAAACACTAATTTTCAAAAAGTCAAAAAAATTATTTCAATTCCGCATCCAGAGAGTAGGTCGATAGTGCAGTGGCTTAGAGCACTCGGCCTGCGTTTGCGCAAACTAAGCCGGTCATTGGATGGTTGACCAAAAATATATTATCTCGAGTTCCTCCGTTCTTCTGAAAGCACGTGAACCCGCTGGTCCCAGCTGCATCTGCAGTCGTTAATACCCACTAGCACGCGCTGGGCCAGCGTGGTGGGTTATGTCCAATTCTTCCCATATTCTTCCATCCATATAGGGAAGGCATGTGCCCCAGCAGTGTTTACATTAAAAAGATGGGCGATGATGATAATTCCGCATATTTGAACGTCAACACGGATTCTTGTCTATAAAAATAATACTAATTTCACCCCAAAAACATTTTTTGAATTATTGAAACAAAATACTCTCTGAGACGCCATTGGAAGCGCGCCTAACACCTTGAGTATCTATATTGAAGGTATTTCTGGAATATCCTTTATGATATTGTAATCTGTATCATCTTTATGTATTTATATAGCGGGGGTAAAGACCCCCGCTATATAAATACATAAAGATGATTAAACGTAATAATCGTATATTTCCATCTGTGGCCCAGCAGAGAGGACATTAAAAGAGCTGGTGATGAAGACGATGAAGGTGCTTGTAAATAATTAATCAAATAAAGCAATTTTATTGATAGCTCTTGTAATTTTAGTCTTTTTTTAATGTTAGATAGGGAAGATTTTGTCCTCCATCTCACCTGATGGTAAGTGATGATAAAGGCCTAAGATGGAATCGAGCTTCACCTGGACCCTCAACCACAGAGGGGCTGGCTATCTTATCACACATTGCCGGAACACAATAATATATTATATTATTATGGCGACAGATTTTAAATCTAATAAATTCTGTCCTGTCATATTCGAATATCCATCAAAAAAATATATGATCAAGGAGTTTCTAACACTCCTTATTGATCTGCGCCGGGCAATCTCCCTTAGCCGATTTCTATTTCTTGAATTTTTCGCTCTCAGTACGTATTGATTAAACAAATGAAATTCCTTGCGATTTTTATTAGTCTAGAAATATTATTTGAGCATTGTATAAATATTAGTTTTATGTAAAATCCATAAATATTCAGGAGGCTCAGAAAATCTAATAATATATTATTAAGTTTATGTTACAATAAACAGTTTGTTTTGTCTGAACGTTGATGTTCTATTTAATTATACGTGTTATTAAACATTCAAACAACCATTTTTAATTAAACATTCTGTTCCGAAGATAATCAAAGATAAAAGAACCTAAGATTTTTAACCGTAGCGATTTTTCTGTGAGTTAGAAATGGACAAAAAGTGTTTCAATTTGATAAGTCTATAAAAAAGTTAAAGGATAGCTATAAATAGATAAAAATAATAATCAGAAATATTTAATAACAATTTAACAAAAATATTTCGCAATAATATATGAAAAATTATATATTCAAATTGTAAAAGACACGGTATCAAATATTGAGATAAAAATACTTACAAATAGAAAAACGATACTATCATATATAATATAGAAAAACGATACTATAAACGATACTATAAACGATACTATTCATACATCCTGTAACGAAGATGGCGAGATATTGTTATCGGATCAAGAAGTTATTCAATTTGATGAAACACAAGACGAAATCTTTTGGAAAGATAATCTGGGTTGAAGATCTTTCTGTCCGATGAGTTATACTTTCGTCTGTTGAAAGTTGGTGGAATCATACGTTTGGTGCTGAAATTCTATCAAAGTTTGTGTCTTCTAATTTTTATCTTCTAGTTATTGAGTTATTTTATACATACATAAATACATACATAAATTTATATTGCTAGGTGGTATGAGAGAAATGCTGCTGCTCAGTACTCGTTGCTGTCTTTAGCCTTAGTCGCCTTGTACAACACCCACCCAGGGGAGAGATCAGGGTGGTGACAATTGTTTTCTGCTCTGCCGTCACCACACGGCCGATTAAATAGTGACGGGGTCAATTAAACAGTGACGCAAATCAAGACAAATAGTCAACAGTACGGTAAAAGTTAACTTCGTTCATACTATTAAGAACTTTTCCTCAATAATAACGTTTTGACGTCATGTTTTACTAAATAGGCCACGTCATTAGGTTTGACAATAAACGTATATGCTCAGAACGGTTTGATCACCTTTAGATGAATAAAACCAAATATAAATATGATGTTTAAGAATTTCTACGACAGGCAATTTTATTAACAATGATATTATTGAATCACAGCAATAAATTATTTTGAATTTTGATTTGATCATTATTTAAAAGTTAGAAAAATTATTACAAAGTAAATTGTGGTTGGAAAGTGTTCGAAAAAGTATAGTTCCCGCATCAAGACATCAATATAATATTTCGAACTTATTCTAACCACCATTTTCTTTGTAATAATTATTTACTCTTAAAACTGGGGGCATAACATGAATCTATACTTATAACCAGCCCTGGGTTGATTTATAGAAGTAGAATGTACATTAGTAGTAAGCCCTGGGCTAATTTATCGTAGTAGAATGTACAGTAGTAGTAATACAATAATATATACAGACGTACTACAAAATGTACTGATTAAAAAATATATGAAATAAAACAACTTTTACGGATTAGACTCGCGTAAATTTAGATGTTTGGCATTATTATTTATCCCGACGTTTCGATCAATTTACAGCGGCCGTCACCCCGTGACCACGGCCGTTGTTTTATTTCAAATGTGCAGTGCTCGTGCAAATATAAGAGAACATTAAAAAATATATGTTTATCAGCTTGTTACGAAATGCTTACACATTTTGTTGCCAGTCACATTGACTGACAATTTTATAAATTTAATCTTCATCATCCATAGGTACTTTAATAGCGTCATCAGTCTTTGTTTCTGTTCGTAGCACAATCACCAAGAAAAGAACGCTAGAAAAAATTTACGAGCTATTCCAGCATGTTATAAAACGATGCAAAGCAACATGATTAACGTCTGTCGTAAACTGCCACGCACTGTACAGAACGTTTTTTTTACAGAGGTAGGTACACTTATATTTCTGTGTTTGTCAATAAAAACTTTAAATAGAAGAGCTACAGCGATTATCGTTTTAAAGTCTTTGAAAATTTTATGTGTGATCAATTATTCTACACAAAGTATAAGTACACCAATTATCACACTTTCAGTGTGTTCGTCTTAGCAATTTATATCCTTCTCTCGTCTGCAAATATAAGTTCGTGATTTAATAGCCAGTCATTGACATATGAGTATTATTTTCTTTTGTATGTTCCAAATTACAGATTATCGATACATCTTTGATTTGTTTCAAATTCATTTCATTACAGATATTGTTGCAATTTGTCTTTATTTTCTCCGTCCCCTGATTTCCAACATTATACTCCTTACCTATATTTGCTTAATTCCTAATCTGCTTCGTCTTAAATTATTCATTTCCTTTCAAGAGAGTCGGTTTCCTCTCAATTTGTCTATCATTCGGGTTACTTGTTCATTAAATTCATTGTTTTACAAATTGTTCATGGAATATTATAATTTTTCCCAAATAAAATGAAAAATTTTATGATCTTAGTTTCACTTAATATGCTAGGTTATTTAGGAAAAAATAATGCTTATGAGTAGCCCTTTCAAACGCTATAATAAAATACATGTAATTTTTCTATCACATTTGGCGGGTTCGATTTCCGGTTGAGGTAGGCGATTTTTAAAAAATCTGTGAATGCAGTTCTACTTATTATTAAAAATAAAACGATGTCTTCTTTTAGTAAAATATCCTACGTTCAATATTTAATATACTTTCCCTCCGTGTGGCATGGCCGTGCGACGCCCTGTATACAACATGTAACATAAATATAGCACCCTGAACACTATCCATGCTTACTTTAGTTATATAAAAATTGTGGTGATATCAATAATTCAAAATTGTTCATATCTCGGAAAGAGCATTTTTGCTTTTGGAAATCTGAGCGCAAAAGCGTTTTTATCCGCTAGAGGTTAAAGTAAATTTGAATTTAGAACATCGTGTCCAGTATGTTTATGAATTTAAAACATCTTAAACCACTTAATTCTTCCTCTATGGTGCCGAATATGCAACCTTTTATAATTTGTTAAAAACTCAGACTCGGAACCTTCTTGGTGTAATTTTTTTTTAATTTACTTTGCGCGAGCTTTTTTCTTTTCTTACATAAAATTGTTAAAATCATATAGGGAGGAGTGTTTGGCGCGTTTCGTGGTGTCAGTCAGATTTATTTTCAATAATTCAAAAATTGTTACAGAGTGGATTTTGTGCAGTGAAAGTGGTGTTATTTTGATGCACAAGCATCCGTGTTGATGTGCAATAATGCAGAATCATCGAAAATAAGTCTCATGATGTGTTTGATGTTGTGGTGAAGATCGCTATAAAAAGTGGCTTTATCCATTTCATCAAGCACCATCATTAGCTCTGTTACCATTCAATTCGCGCCAAGCACTCCCTAGATGCGTTAAAATATGTGGCACCCATATTTTAACGTAAAATTCATTTCATTCATACATTTCACCCACTCATTATTTCATAAGACTACAGATAAAATATACACTAAAGACTTGGCTGTATGGGATAGACCCTTTGCCTTCCCTAAAATATAGGGAGAATTTAAAACATCATATAGGGATCCGAGACGGTCAATCGGCTTGGCGTCAATCACGTAGATTTTCGAGCTTGCTTCAATTATTTTGATCGTCTACAACGATTGCTTGATGCTTGAGTCAAGCATTTAAGAGCTTTTCTATGTAATTTTGATTTTTTAAAACCTAACCACGGAACAATGAAGCTGATTGACTGTCTCGGACGATTCTTTTAATAGGTTTTAATTAGAAAATAATGTTATGGTGGGTGTATCTAGATGAATGTTGTGGGTGTGTCTGGGTGTGTTGTGGGTATGCATGGGTGAATGTTATAGGTGTGGATGGGTTTTTTGCCGGTTTGGGTGGGTGTTGTGGGTTTTTCTGGGTGTATTCTGTGGGGCTGCCTGGGTGATTGGATCGGTGTATTGTGGGTGTGTCTGGGTTGATAGGTGGGTGTTTTGGGTATGTCTGGGTTGATAGGTGGGTGTTGTGGGTATGTCTGGGTTGATAGGTGGGTGTGTCTGAGTGGATGTTCTATGTGTGTCTGGGTGAGTTTTGTGGGTGTGTCTGGATGGATAGGTGTGTGTTGTGGAAGTATCTGGGTGAAAATTGACTGAAACTGTTAATAATGTGATAATATATATTTTTTTTTTCACTTTTAGCCATTTCCTCGCTGAGGTGGGATGAAAAGTTACGTGTTGCACTCGACTACAAAGATTTTTCACCTTGTGCTCTTTTGATTCCCTCGCTAATGCTCAGGATTCTAATTTTAGAATCCTTCGCTAGCTCGGGTTATCAAAATTGAGCACGCGGTTAAAAAGCAACTTTGCACTCACGTATAACAAATATTTTTTTTCCCTACAACACATTATTTTATTCTAGAACACACTTCCACGTACTCGTTACATATATCTAAACACATATTCGCATACACCTCAAACTACCCCTTTGCTACAAAAGCTCTTTTAATTGAATTATAGATGAAACCCTTGGCTTTGATGTAGCATTAATTATAAACGATGAACACAAAGGTGTTACAGCTACAGCTAAACAATTATACAGCTTTCATAAGCCAAAAAGCGTTATTCTATAAAAGTCTGTTTGCTCGGATCAGTATAATCTGTATATCTTCAAGGCCGTGGTGAACAGACCACCTTTTCTAGATGAGCCTGTAACATCATCGTTTTCCATCAGTCGAGATCGTGGTCAAACGCTTAGCCTATCAAAAGAAAAAGAGGAAATTTAGAAATATGAATTCGTTTAATAATTTGAGATATTTAAATAAAGAGAATTGCGATACTTGAATAACCTCACCTATCGCAAAATATCATTTATCACAACCTTGATTACTTGCGTGTTTCATCATCCAAGCCAGATGTTTAAAAAATCGTTAGGTACAGTTATGGTCAAATATTGATAAAACATCAACTGATACTTTCCTATTATTTTGGATTTTTTGCCTAAGTTATAAGTATTTTTTACTAAAGCGTTTAAGTTGCCGACTACATTTGATAAAACTTTGCTTGTTCCAGAAAACCGACATGCCGCACAAAATCCGGATCACATAACTAATGAACATAGAATAGAATCGTCAAAATGCTGTCGGACGAAACCGTCAGCCATGCGTTAGCGAATTTCTCGGAACAATTTGACGAGACGAGTTTCTTTTCTTTGCTGAAGCAAGGAATGAATCAGAGCACAAGCTTCGAAGAAGTGCTCAAAGCGTTGGAGACCTGGAGAAATGAAAATATCAACCTATCTACATACAAGGAGTGTGATGCGTATTGCTCCGGGGATTTCCGAGACCTGATATTGGCCTATAACAGTGTCCACGGATATATCAGTTTAATAGTAAGTTTATGGTTTGTATTCATGATCGACTATCGATCTCACTTCAATGTTGGCCTGGGAGCGATAAGACCGTTGTATAAGCTAGCCTGCTATTAAACCTAATAGTCTAGAGCCGTGGAAGATCGACCTTTACCGATCTGATAACTCGATGAGACATATTTTTTATCAAATATAATTTATAAACAAATATGCCTATAATATGACTCGCCTATCGAAAAGCGACCATAGCTATTTTTAAGTTAATTTTTTTTATCACCTTAACTCTTGTGACAACCGAATGAGTTGATAGTTTTTAACATACAGAATATGCCTAGGTAGCCTTGCCTATTTATTTCTGTGCTACCTGGCAAGTTGATATGAACATGTAAGTCAATGTGGTAATTGCAAGCCCTACTCTAGGCATAATCTGTGTGTTAAAAACTATCAACAAAATCAACAAGATTATAGAATGTTGTTATTCAAATCACTTTTTTCGTTCATCGATCTCTCAACGTGGATTCATCTCTTTTCTGCACGTTTATCCATCACTACCTTTCGGATGTGATGGATTTCGGATGTGATGGATTTCATGAATTAAAATGGAGTGAATTGCTCGATGACGTCTCGCCGATACGAATAGAAGAGGAAACGTATTGAGCAGATCTTATATGACAGAAAGATATTGGTTTCATCCCATTCCCTCAAGCAAGAAATGGTAGCTCTGTTTTTAACCCAAATAAAAATTCGGAATGCCAGTGTAAAATTAGATTCTGATGTCAGTCTATATTTAGGTGTAAAATTTTCCAGTATTAACTCAAGCGACAATGTATCTAGGTATAGGTAATCCATTAGGATTTTCACGTGTGTTGTGTCAAAACAATCAGAACTAGACGTAACGTGTGCCGTAGTTAGGTATAAATATAGCTTTTAATGCAAATTCAGTTATAGCAATGTCTACTTTAGAAACCTTTACTATAGAAATGTGCCGCGTACTGACGGCAGAGTAGAATACAATTGACACCACCCCAAATCTCTCCCGCGGGTGTCGTACAAGGCGACTAAGGATAAATCAGTGATGAGGCATGGGCAGCAGCGTTCCTCTTATGTACTGCGACTTTTATGCCCGATAAATGGCAATAGGCTCGCCACCTATGCCATGAGACCTAACATAATTGGCGAAACGTGGGTGCTAGTTCACTTCTGCCTACCCCTTCGGGGATTAAGGCGTGATTTATGTGTATGTGTAGGTTAGAAACCATGTTGTGGTGGCAGAGCAGATTATAATTTTACACCACCCCCAATCTCTCCCTTTTTGTCTCACAAGGTGACCTCTAGTAATGACAGTGGCAGTGCAGCGTTCTTAGGTAGCAACATACTGTGATTAACATGCCCGATGGATGGCAATAATTTCACCCTCTATTAGGTGGGACCTATCATGGTTCTTAATATACCTATGCCCTCTGAAGGCGGAATTTTGAGGATAAATACATACAGACATAAATCCCGCCTATAGCCTATATCCCCGAAGGGGTAGGCAAGGGTGAATTAACACCCACGTTTCGCCAATTAGGTTAGTTCCTATGTAATAGGCGGCGAGAAATCGCAGTATATTGCTAGGTGGCATATAAGGAACGCTACTGCCAATTACTCATCGCTATCTTAACCCCTAGTCGCCTTGTAAGACACCCGCGGAAGAAATGGGGGTGGTGACAATTTTATTCTGCTCGGCCGTCACACGGCTGTAATGGCGACGAGGGAGTACATTTAGTAGTTAGGACTGTATGATCTCTGCCTACCCCTGTGGGAGAAAGGCGTGACATATGTATGTATGTAGGACTTTAATAACAATAATATTTTTTCTTTTAAGGTATGCCTGTTCGGAAGCTTAGCAAATGTTCTGAATGTAGCAGTGCTGACTAGAAGAGATCTCGCCTCAGTGCCTATCAACAGGCTGCTTAAGTGGCTCGCTGTGGCAGATGTATTTGTCATGCTGGAATACGTACCTTTCTCTATATACACATATTTGGTAAGTTAATACCACGTCCCTTTAGGACATTCTGATTATAGTGATGCATCAGGAACGTTGTATCACCTATATTGTATATTTATCTTTATGTCACACCTGACCATAAAGTGGACTTTTCCGCCCGCGTACATACATACATACATACATAAATCACACCTATCCCCGAAGGGGTAGGCAGAGGTGAACTAGCACCCGTTTCGCCAATTATTTTAGGTCCCATGTAACAGGTGGCGAACCTATTGCCATTTATCGGGCACAAAAGACGCAGTACTATTGCTAGGTGTCATAAGAAAAACGCTGCTCCCCATTCCTCATCACTAATTTATCCTTAGTCGCCTTGTACGACACCCGCGGGAGAGATTTGGCGTGGTGACAATATTTGTATTCTACTCTGCCGTCCGCCCGCGTAGCTTCGGAAAATCCCACTTCCTTGTCATGGGGTGACATAAATTTATTGAATTACCTCGACCGATGAAAAAAAGCATATTTATCGTCAAATACTTGCGATCTGAGACATTCTTTGTTGTATCGCCCTTGGTATATAATCTACTATTATAATAATAATAAATGATAAATATTTTTACACTCACACCTATCACCTAGCCCAAAGTAAGTAGCCTAAGCACTTGTGTTATGGATACTAGATGACGGACATATTTTTAATATTATTATGTATATAAATGTTGATAATATACTACATAAACAAATACACAACCATGACTCGGAAACAAACATTTGTGGTCATCACAAAGTTTGCCCCTACCAGGATTCGAACCCGGGACCTTTTAGCCAATACCCAGCAATCTGAGCATTCGACCAAGACGGCCGTCGCCATTATGCCACTATTATCACAACTATTAATGAGATCTGTGGCCCAAGCCAAGAGGGCAATCTATTCGAACGCATAGAAAACAAATGTATGAAAGTGACGTATTACAGAGATAATAAAACGTCAGTTTCATACTGTTGTATTCTATGTGTTCGAATAGAAAAGCCACTTGGCTGGGCCCCCTGTTATTTCATTTCTATTTGAACATTTAGTTAGAAAAAATATTGCAAACAAAAAGAATTCAGATCCAATTTCGTAACTCAATGTTGCCCAAATAAAATATAATTTAGGCAAGTGTAAAAGAATACATAAAAGTGATACAATTGTCAAATAAAGTTAACGCAAACTCAATTTCGTTTGACAAATAGACCAGCTACGAGCTTCCAACTGTATTAAATATGTATAGTGTGAGTGGCACTGGCAGCTCTTATACCGTGTGTGGTGTTTTCTCGCTACTGAATATTAAATCATTTTAAAAAATCACTTTGGTTATGAATAAATAAAAAAATAAAAAAATCAGGTATCAATAAAGAAAAGCCTTGCGGTGACAACAGAGCACAATACATTAAAACCCCCCTAAATTCTTCCCGCGGGTGTCGTACAAGGCGATTAAAACAGTGATGAGGAATGGGCAGCAGCGTTCCTTTTATACCACCTAGAAATATACTGCACTTTCGTGCCCGATAAATGGCAATAGGCTCGCCACCTATTTATTAAATGGAACCGAACTTAATTGGCAAAACGTGGGTGTAATCCACCTCTGCCTACTCCTTTTGGGATATAGGCGTGATAATATTTATGTATATAATAAAATAAAGTCAACCCTGCGTCATTCGCTATCCGTTTATATCGCTCGGTCAACAATGAAGCTAATTACCAATTAACATCTTGCCCCTCTAGACAAGTTGCCAATCGATACGAACGAATAGAATACAAATGTATAAAAATGACGAATTACAGAGAAACAACATGGCGACTGTCTTGACAAATGTATCTTACAAATGTCGCTTACACACTATGTCCGATCCGAATTCGATCCGAATCCGAGAAATAATTATTGGTCTAGAAAACTCGGACAGATGTAGTGCGTAAGCGCTCTAGAGCGCTTACTATCCGTAGTGTACTATCCTCTTTGGCGCTTACGCACTATATCCGATTGTTGTAGCCGTAGAACTATTTCTATGGTAACTTACGCACTACACCCGAGCTCTGTCCGAGTTTTCTAGACCAATAATTTTTTCTCGGATTCGAATCGGCTCCGGATCAGACGTAGTGCGCTGTAAGAGTAGTGGTCAAAAATTTACGTTTGTATATTATTCGTTCAAATAAGTGAGCTACTTGTCTAAGCACCCTGATTGGACAACAGGGCTTGTCATAATATTCTGACCCCTTTTATTACATGTAACAATATCTTCTAACTAACACAGACAAAATTTTACGTAACGTAACGAACGTTAGAGAATTGAGTTAGAAGCTATTTCCACATTTGAATTTGTCGAGTTCTCGTTAAAAATATAGATCCGTTCTTTCATGAAAATACGCTAAAATAGACCATAATTTCAAAAACCTAAACAAGTAAATTTCTCGAAAAATCTAAGTTACGAGCACTTCGCCGTCGATATGTGTTGAGAAGTATATTCACAAATTACTTTATGTCGCACCTGACCATAAAGTGGAATTTTCCACCCGCTACGCGTTCGGAAAATCCCACTTCTTGGTCAGGGGGCGACATAAATCTATATACGGTAAATAAAGATCGCATATCAAATATATATTTCCAACTATAGGTGAGTTTTCATTCCGGGTCAGTATGGGGAAATTCTAAACTATAAGAGATAGAGACAAACTCTCTTAGGAACCGTTATCATAATTTTAGATAAAATAAAAATGGTATTTAAAATCTTAAATCTGTTAAGATTTAAATTTTTTTAAACACCATTTTTATTTTATGTAAATTTAAGATTACGGTTTCTAAGAGAGTTTTTCTCTATCTCTTATAGTTTAGATAATGACCCGGTAATGAAATGATAATGATCCATACTGACCCGGAAAAAAACTCACTGTGTATAATATACTATTATATTCACAAAGCGCATTGTTAACAGCGGCTGCCCAGGCAGCAGGACTGGCCGTACTCCTGGGCAGTGTACATGCTGTTCCACATGCACTTCACACAGCTGCTGCACACGGCGTCTATCCTGCTCACGCTCTCTTTGGCCGTCTGGAGGTATTTGGCGATCAAGTAAGTGCCCATTATACAATCGCGGTCAAAAGTCCATTACCAGGGAGTCTACTCTGGAACTCCGAACGATTAACTCACATCTATATGCCTTTCGCTGCCGTGTTCATAACCGTGTGGTGACGACAGAGTAGAATACAATTGTCACCACCCCAAATCTCTCCCGTGGGTGTCGTACAAGGCGACTATGCATAAATCAGTGATGAGGAATGGGCAGCAGCGTTCCTCTTATACCACCACTTATCCACCTAGCAATATACTGCGACTTTTGAGCCCGATAAATGGCAATAGGCTCGCCACCTATTACATGGGACCTGACATAATTGGCGAAACGTGGGCGCCACCTCTACCTACCTCTTCGGGGATATAGGCATGATTTATGTATGTATGTATGTATCTGCCTTTCGTTTTTTCTCATGCCACTGAGAGTTGAAATAAGAGCGACAAAGACGCAAAGACTCGATCGAATGAAATACACTTTCAGAGTAACGCCTCAGTGTCATAAAACGGCTGCGTATAGGTGTTGTGGACTTGCGTCGTTTTTCTCTAACAATATTTCACAGGCATAAACTCCCAGATCTCCACCACTACAAAATAATGTAAGTCAAAGAATATTATGGTTAGAAAAAGTTCGAAAAATTAAAGTATTGATTTCCCGCATCAAGACTATGATTTTTTGAACTTTTTTGACCGAAATATTTTTTGTAATAATTTTTTTAACATTTCTAATATGTTCAAATTAAAATCCAAATAGGTATGTACATACATATTATTGTAAGTCAATCAAAATAATCGAGATCTGTTTCGTAAATAGTAATATTTCAACCAAACAAGATGCGGTAACCTTTAAATTTATAATTGTTATAAACTTGGTGGTTGCAATAAGACGGTATGATTTTGTTTGTTGCAATGTCATAACAGCAAAGAGTACAATGTATCAGTCTATGGCCTATTTGCATGCTGTTTTGCCATCGAGGTGCCCTACACCTGCCCTACATCTGACGCGTTTAGTATCATAGATATAATAGTGGATCCGTACTAGAACGACCTTACCTATCTGTTTAATGGATGAAAAGTATTTTATATAAACAGCCTCTACAGCCGCGTGGTGACGGCAGAGTAGAATACAATTGTCACCACCCCAAAATCTTTCCCGTGGGTGTCGTACAAGGCGACTAAGGATAAATCTAACTATGATTAGGAATGGGCAGCAGCGTTCCTCTTATACCACCCAGGCTAGCACTGTACTGCGACTTTTGTGCCCGATAAATGGCAATAGGCTCGCCACCTATTACATGGGACTTGACATATTTGGCGAAACGTGGGTGCTAGTTCACCTCTGCCTACCCCTTCGGGGATATAGGCGTGATTTATGTATGTATATATGTATTTTATATAAAATTTAGTTAATTATTATAAATTAGAAAATATATCTTGGGTTGCTTCAAAAATCCTGGCCAGACTATGATAAATTAAAAATTAAAAAATTACTTTTCATTAAATATTACACAGTTGCCAGGCCCAGTTCCAATGCTGGTCTGAGAGCAAAAAAAATACGTAGAATGTGCCAGCCCCGGCTCATCTCAACTCGTCGTAAAAGTCGACTAAGGGAGATTGCCTGCTGTAGACCAATAAGCACCTTGGGGCACCCAAATGGTGGAGGGCAAACCACCAACAGCAGCATACCCAAAGAGGGTTTGTGTCAGGCAGGCGGTCGGCTGTAAAACCTAAGCTTAAACCTTGTATGGATTGGAATGTTGTCATTCCAATCACTCTCTCCGTTAATCGGTCTCACGACATGGTCCGTTCCGTCTCTTTTTTATACATTCATTCACCACTAGCACCTGTACGGTGTGATGGATGATATGAATCAAAAGGGAGTGTAATGGAGGAGGAAACATACTGCACCGACCCCAGACAGACTAGGAACAGGGCAGGGAGCAGACGATGTGTTTGTATGTCAATAATAATATACATTTACAGGTACCCATCGCACAGCCCGTCCATGTGCACAGATCGGCGCTGTTCAATGGCTATCCTCGCTAGCTTTATATTGCCACCGATATTGTGCATACCCTCCTATTTCGTAAGTTATGAACTTCGATTTTAGATTTGCTAAGTGCTAGTTAGGTGATTCGGCATCCTGAGAAACATTTTTGACGACCAGTTTGGTGGAATGGTCAGATCACTGGCTTTCGGCCAAGAGATCCCGGGTTCGAATCCTGGTAGGGGCATATGTTTTTGTGATGAATCATCATCATCATCACCAGCCCTTTAATATCCCCACTGCTGGGGCACTGGCCTTCCCTATGGATTGAAGAATATATGGAGACATATTTTGTTCCCGATTCATGGGTGTTTACGTAGTATTTTATACATACATTATTATAATGATTATGTAGGTATATTAAAATATTAGAGTATATTAATATTTTTCCGTTATCTAGTATCCATAATACAAGTGCTTATGCTACCTTGGGCTATATAATAAGTGTGAGAATGTAAGAAATTTAAATATTATTATTATTTCATCAATCAGCGTTAAATATGCGTGTCCGATAGATACTAAAAGCTAGCCGCCTATGGGACCTAACATAATTGGCGAAACGTGTCTGTGTTTCACCTCTACATACCCCTTTGTGAATAAATGGGCGTTGTTTATGTATGTATGTATTTCGTCGACGTCCAAATAATGATTTAGATTGGAAATTCTTAACAAAATAAATCATCATCACTTTAGACTGTTCATTCATTGACGGCCGCCTTGGTCGAATGCTCAGATTGCTGGGTATTGGCCAAGAGGTCCCGGGTTCGAATCCTAGTAGGGGCAAACTTTGTGATGACCACAAATGTTTGTTTCCGAGTCATGGTTGTGTTTATGTTTATGTAGTATATTTTCAACATTTATATACATAATTATATTAAAAAAAAATATGTCCGTCATCTAGTATCCAGAACACAAGTGCTTAGGCTACTTACTTTGGGCTAGATGATAGGTGTGAGTGTTAAAAATATTTATATTTATATTTATTTATATTATTCTCTTGGCTTTTAATCGTGCTGGCACGTAACCTACGCAATTTTTTTTACATACACATACCTACATAATTATGTCACGCCTTTCTCCCACAGACCCCTGTGGGATTAGATTAGGCAGAGATCACTTCTTTCCACTTGCTACGATCCTTACATAATTCTTTCACTTCATCCAATCTCATCAATCTCTTCATGCAAACCCGTCGGTTTCGGGTACTCTTGATCTGGCCCATTTTTTCAATTTGATTATGAAAGATGCGCCTAGGTCATCCTCTTCCCATTTCTCCATTCACTTCCGCCATATAAATCCTTTTTGTCGTTCTTCTTTCATCCATTCTTTCGACGTGACCAAACCATGCGAGAATCCCTTTCTCAATGCTTGTTATTACATCATCTTTCAAACCACACCTTTCTCTTACTGTTATACAATCGATCGCTCAGTCTTACCTCAGCCATGCTCCTCAGCGCTCTCATTTCTACTGCATTTATTTTACTTTCATGCTTCTCTTCTCCCATACCCAACTTTCACTTCCATACATTATTGTCGGGTCCAGCACTCCATTATAAACAGCCATACGAGCCTTTCTGGACACGCTTTGTCTGTTCATAAAAGTGTACAAAGCCCCGTTTACCATATTTCCAGCTTTCACCCGCATTTCAATATCACTATCACATTTTCCATCTCTCTTAAATACAGATGCCAAATACACAAACTCTTTTACTTGTTCAACATTCTCACCCGCAATCTTAATTTCACACTTCGTCATTTGTTCATCCCTTTCAAAGACCATGACCTTTGTCTTGCTTACATTTACTTTCATACCTTTTTCTGTCAAAGCTTCATGCATAACTATTATCATCTCTTGCAAATTGTTTCTGATGACGCAATTTTTTTTGCATGGAAGAATCCTTGAGTTCAAACACCAAGAATAAATAAAAGCAAAGTATATCTACACAAAGTATAAACACTACTGTTTAAAAATACTGACCGCCAAGTCCCTTGGGAAACGTATTCTGAAAGAATTTCCTTATCAAAATTATTATAGAAAATAATTCAGTGACGTGATGACAAGGTCGATTCCCGTCTCACTTTAGGTACTTCAAGTACCTAGTTTTCTTGTGTGTCAAAACACGCCAAAGTAGGTACTCATTTTATATACTTTTAATTTTGAACCGTGGATTATTTTAGTATAATAAGCACCGTTTCTGAGGCGTGTCTTGTCCCTTGTGAACGACCTTTTTCCCTGAAATCATATTACATGATCTAATTCGCTAGCTGAAAAAATATTTTTAAACAGTCGACCGAAAAATGATGGCTGCTTAGCTATATTTACTTCCTCTAATCTGAGACAGGAAAAGGTGAACTCAAAGCTCAAAGAATTAAGTTTTTTTTTGCTAGAAGAGGTTTATCTGGCTTAATGTCTCCGCTACAATAATTTGAATTAGAATATATCTTGACAGATTTGGAAAAAAATTAACATCTCGCCAGGCAAGTGCCTAAGCCAAGTGGAAAACGACTAATATACGATATGTAACATAAATAACGCACACCACGAACACTACCCATGTATTAAAATTATGGTGTATCAAAAACTCAAAACTGTAAAATAAATTTTAGATTTTTCCATACATTTTGCTTTACTGACCGAACAATTTGTATAGGGGAATACATTCATACCATAGTATCCATATGACTAAGTTTGCATGGGTATTGTTCAGGTCTGGATGTTCGCTATTTATGTTACCTACATGTTGTATATTGAATAAAAACAAGAAATTTGACACTACGTTCGCCAACAATGTTTTCAAGTTATACGTCAGTACTTATCTTACATTTTTATTCTATTCGTTCGAATAGATTGACGACTTATCTAGACACCTAGCATGACTCTTAAAATACGCTTACCGTTAAATTGCTAGATGTAGCCCAAAGAATGTCGCTTCATACGACTTAAATGTAGAAAGAAGTACTGACAACTCCCGTGGTGTGAACTGGAACAATTTATTCTTCACAGGTGTTCACAATACACAAGGACTTCACGATGGATGAACTTGGTAACACGCCGAAGAAAGTCTACTACGTGGATTCGGATCGCGATGGAACACTGTACCAAATAAATTTCTGGGTACACGCGGTGTTGATCAAACTGCTGCCGTGCGTGATACTGACCCTGATCAGCGCTTGGTTGATACAAACGTTGTACAGGGCGAACAAAAGGAAGAGAGCATTGAAGGGGTACAATGCTTGCGGGATTACCGCCATAGTGAACGACAGCAAGAACACCTTCAAGAAGCCGAAGAAATCGAAGGCGGAACGGAGGACAGACCGGACCACGAAGATGCTGGTTGCTGTGTTGCTTCTGTTCCTCATGACCGAGTTCCCGCAAGGAATATTAGGTATGTATCATCTTTTGCGCTGTGGTGGTGTGGTGACGGCGGAGCAAAATACGATTGTCACCACCCCTATCTCGTCGTACAAGGCGACTAAGGGTAAATGGGCAGCAGCGTTCCTCTTATACCACCTAGCAATATACTACGATTTTACGTGCCCGGTAGATGGTAAAAGGCTCGCCACCGCCCACTTAACCTATGCCTACTCCTTTGGGGATATAGGCGTGATTTATGTATGTATCATCATCTTTATCTGTAAAAGAGGAAAAGAAACTGTTAAAGAACGAACTACATACACATATATAAATCACGTCTATATCCCTAGGGGTAGGCAGAGGTGAATTAACACCCACGTTTCGCCAATTAGGTAGGGTCCCATGTAGTAGGTGGCGGGCCTATTGCCATTTATCGGGCACGAAAATCGTGGAATATTGCTAGGTGGCATAAGAAGAACGGCTGTTGCCCATTACTCATTGCTGTCCTAACCATTAGTCGCTTTGTGCTTTGTAAGACACCCACTTGGGGAACACGTACCTCTAATTGGCACACACTGGTCTAAGTCACCGCCTAAGCAGCTGGACTACCATATGCAAATTCGTTTGCTGCGATTTGCTAATTTATCGTCTCATTGTAAATAGTATCTACAAAGCACAAGCTCAAGTCCATAATTGAATTTATTTTTATTCTATTCGTAAATGAAGCTACCAACGTTTTTAATATTTTCAATAATAATTTAGTGACGTGAAGATTATTAAAAGGGCAGTGTATTGAGAGATATTAATGTTGGTTGGATACCAAAAGCTTCTTTTATTACGTTTACACATAATTATATTTCTGTACTTTGCCAACATAATTATGCTGTCGAATATCGATTTATAATGTAATCGTTCAATTTCCGGGCTCATGAAAACATATATTTTATTGCTGAGGAATTCCATTGCGAGAAGGGAACAACTCATTGGTAATATTAAATTAGCGCTACACTTTTTATGTATGACGTATTATACTAATATTATAAAGCTGAAGAGTTTGTTTGGATGGTTGAACGCGCTAATCTCAAAAACTAATGATTCAAATTGAAAAAATATTTTTTCTCTTCTTTGCATGCTCTTTTTTCATGCTCTGAAAGTGCTTATTTGTGCAGGATATAGGCTGCATGAAATCGAATTTTGTGCTCAAGAGCTTTAACGTATCTACTCATAAATGTATCTTTATTAAGGCAAAGAAATTGAGGCATGCAGCCAAACACAATAAGAAGTTCAGAATTTGTTATTTTATTATATTTGCTTTTATTTATTTGCCTTATGAGTTTTTTTAACACTTAATAGATATTAAAATTTAAATTCAAGTACAGTAAGTTATTTAATTAATTTAAGAAAATTATAATTACAAAATTAATTTAATACTAGGCTGTATAACTCTGAAGCCCAAGCCCTAATATCAGTGGGAAAAAAAATTCCTTCAGTATTCAAAACTGTACTAATTTTAGTTTGAATTTTAAGAAATGTTATGTTAAACTACTGTATTATTTCCTCGCAATCGAAGTGAAAAGCAGAGTTTATAACTCGTCCTCAAAACCATTTTATCCTGGACATTATTATCAGCTCTCGCCTTCGGCTCGGGCTGCTAAGAGTCTCGGATAAAAATGATTCGTTTTGTGCACTTGTTGTAAAATCTACTATTGTGTTGAGTAGTTCATCTGTCGAGGCTATAGGTGATATTAACACGAGCGAAGCCGCGGGCAACTCTAAGTCGGGGTACTGAATAAGATTTTTCTAGACCGTAGTTTCGCTTTCCGTGTGGCTTTGCTGTCTTAACCCTGTCCTCTCAGGGTTAAAACAGCAATGAGTAATGGGCTGTAATGGGTTCTTCTTATGCCACTTAGTACTGCGATTTTCGAGCCCGATAAATGGCAATAGACTCGCCACCATTACATTACATGGGACCTAACCTAATTGGCGAAACGTTAGTATTAATTCACCTCTGCCTACCCCTTCGTGAATATAGGCGTAATTTATGTATGAATGTTTTCATCACCAGTGGCCCTTTTTAATGGCCCCACTGCTGGGGCACGGGCCTTCCCTATGGATGAAAGAATATAGGGAGCTTGAGCCATAACTTACCACGCTGGCCCAGTGCGGATTGGTGGGTATTAACGACTGCAGATGCTGCCGGGACCAACGGTTTACCGTGCCTTCCGAAACACTGCGGAACTTGAGATAATAAATTTTTGGTCACCCATCCAATTAATGGCCTTAGTGATCATTGCTTAGTTTACGCAATCGCAGGCCAAGCACGCTATGTCACTGCGCTAGCGAGTGGAGATTTATGTATTATAGTCCGACAACTTTGTGCGCGACCTTCCTGCGGGGTGAGAGACGGTGGCGGGGACAGGGACTACGGTGACTTAAGCCTTGTTCGGACTAGGCTAGTATTTTAGTCTAGTGGCGAGTAATTTAGTAGCTAAACTTTATTAAAAGGGCGCTACTGCCTAAAAATCGTTCGCATTACAGTCAAGTAAAGCTCACAAGTCAGTGGTACTCTGCAAGATGAACAGCCTACAGCGTAATAAAGTCAATAAACTGATAAAGCTAATCGTAACGGCTATTTTAGAAGAGGTGGATGAGGAAATTTGCGTGATTAATAAAAAGAATTAAAAAATTACACGGGGACTTAACATTTCATAAGCAACATGTTCAATATAAATGGAAACAAATTTTAAAGTAGTTTCCTCGCTCCAGCGAAACGACATTTTCACGTCAACTAATGAACTCGACTAAATCGACAGGTTCAGACTTGTTTAGCAGGCGGCCGAGTGAGCACGGACGCGTGGTGGGGGGTGCTACTCGCTACTAGACTACTAAAAAAAATAGAATAAAATGGACTGACTCGACTAAATTACTTACTAATCCACTCGACTCATTTTTTGGTGTTCAGACACGTTTTGCTACTAAATTACTCGCCACTAGACTAAAATACTAGCCTAGTCCGAAGAAGGCTTAAGGTGTTAGCGGGGGCGGGTGATGCGGGGAGGAGGGAAAACTTGCTCCTTCTTTATTGATGACAATGTTCTCAGGTCTTCTCAGCGGAATCTTGGGTCGGTGTTTCTTCAAGCGCTGCTACGATCTCTTCGGTGAGCTGATGGACGCCTTGGCTCTCCTGAACGGAGCCATCAACTTCGTTCTGTACTGCTCCATGTCCAAACAGTTCCGGACCACCTTCGGTCTGATGATCAGGAATAAGTGTGCTACTGCCCCTAGGACCATTTCGCACACAGAGCTGCAAACTACTTACGTTTGAGCATGACCGTAAAGTTTTAGAGCGACCGCAGACATACGATTTCAAGCTGGCCAACTACATTGCAGATCGTACCAACAGTCATAGAAACGTATGATAGCCCGCACATCTTTCCAACTAAATCGTACAACTAAAAAGTTGGCCAACAATCGGCCGATAGCTTATTAGAAACTGGCTTACTATGCAACTTAGTTGTTCAACTTAATCGTATGTCTGCGGTCGCTCTTAAGCTTCGGTAGATGCAAAAGGACTATGGTGTTGTGAAACTACGCAAGAAAGACAAGCAGATGAGCAATAAGTGTGTGAATCTAAATAAAAATTTTAAGTTTAAACCTGCTCTCAATAACTTCTAATTTACATTCGACTAATGAATTAGAAACTTAGTTATTTCCAAGAAGTAGACGAGTGTATTTAAATTGACCTCTCAGCTTTCGCAGCAACATGTTTTTGTGAAATGGACATTGTGTTTTAGTATAACCTGAATTTTAAGAACAAAGAGAAATTGCTCTTTGTAATTATTTTCCTAACATTTCAATGAATAATGTTCTAATAAAGTCAAATAATAATGTTTTTGAAGAAGTCATATTATTATTTTAGCACAGAAAACTGTTCATCTATATTTTAAACACTTTTAATAGCTTGTTAAGCTTTAAATTGTTCTTTGTCTAGAATACCAATACCTGTTTTAACCTAATTTCTTTATTCTTAGTATTTTCTTTAATAATTAGCTGTAGTTTTGACTCACTAATAAATATTTTACTAGCGAGCCTTAGTTTCGCAAAATAACAAGTCTGAGGTCAGTGTATAAGCGATGATAACGTGTTATCAGGGCTCGTAGCCAAGTGGCAATCGTTTCACAACGATAACGTGTCGAAGTTCGTCACGATCGGCCATATTACTTTGGTATCTACAGCGTCTTAGCTTGCGCTACCAACATAACTAGGAACTTACGAAGACGATTTTGGTCATGTGAATTCACGACGACTTACGTCAAATCCCATACATTTTATTTTATCGAAATTCGTTATCTTTGTCGGTATGTTACTTTGTCTAGGCCCCCTGAATAGGCATGTGGACTACTTTTGACTACACCACCACATTATTATTTGTGTCTACTTTACGCAATATAATAGTTATTTGTTGTACGTGAGTGCAAAGTTGTTTTTTAACCGCGTGCTTAATTTTGATGACAGAGCTAGCGAAGGATTCTAAAATTGAATCACGAGCGTAGCGAGTGATTCAAAAATTAGAATCCTGAGCGATAGCGAGGGAATCAAAAGAGCACAAGGTGAAAAATCTTTGCACTCGAGTGGAACACGTAACTTTTCATCCCCCCCAACGAGGAAATTGCAAAATACAAAAACAAGTACAATCACAACAGTTTCTGTTTTCACCCAGAAACTTACACAACACCCTCCCATTAACCCAAAAACACTCTCAACACCCACCCAGAAACACCCATAACATTCACACCCGCAATACACACCCATCTACTCAGGCACACCCAAAAAACACCCATTCACCCAGAAAAACCCACAAAACACCCATTCACTCAGAAACACCCACAAAACACCCATTCACCCAGAAACACCCACAAAACACCCATTCACCTAGAAACACCCACAAAACACTCATTCACCCAGAAACACCCACAAAACACAGATTAACCCAGAAACACCCATTCACCCAGTAACACCTACAAAACACCCAATCACACCCAAAAAACACTCAATCACCCAGAAACACCCACAAAACACCTAATCACACCCAAAAAACACCCAATCACCCAGAAACACCCACAATACTCACCCATCCATTCAGACACACCCACAAAAACCCATTCACCCAGACACACCCACAAAACACCCATTCACCTAGACACACCCTCAAAACACCCATTCACCCAGACACACCTCCAACAGCCACCCATCCACCCAGCCACACCCGCAACATTCATCCAGACACACCTGTAAGTACCTAATAAAAATTACCGTCCCTAATGGAGTTCCGAGACGGTCAATCAGCTTGAGTCAAGCACGTTGACTTTCAGTATGTTTTTGTTCCGTTGCTAGCGTAAACAAATCAAACAGACCTAAAAAGCTTTTAAATGCTTGACTCAAGCATCCAGCAAGCATGGTAGACGATCAAAATGTTTAAAGCAAGATTGACGCCAAGCTGATTGACCGTCACGGAACTCCTAGGTTTTAACAAATTTATGACGTGAAAAGAAAATTGCGCGCGCAAAGCAAATTACAAAAAAAGTACACCAAGAAGGTTCCGAGTCTGAGTTTTTAACAAATTAAAATAGGTTGCATGACAATTTCGGCACCATGGAGGTAGAAATAAATATGCATAATGACGTTTTAAATTCACAAACTCATTGCACACGATGTTCTAAATTCAAATTTACTTTAACCTCTAGAGGATAGAAACGGCTTTTGCACTCAGATATCGAAGAGCAAAAACGCTTTTTCCGAGATGGTGGGATGAAAATTATATTTTTGTAAAAACTTCAAATTTTGATAGAAAAAACTTGTTTTAATAATGGGAATAAAAATTTATAAGTAATTCCAAAATAGCAATGGCGTCTGTGTGGCGTCACGATACCGTAAATATGACAATTACCTACTTTAATAAACGTGGTGCTTTTGTTAGGCAACTTTTCTGTGAAGAATTAACTTTATGACGAATGTAGAACAACCCAAATAAAATGTCGCGCGATTGTGACGTCGGTTGACCAAATATGGTGGATTGCTAAGTTTTATATTTATTTTAAATATCAATCACCAGTATAATCTGACAATAAGTGATTGTTTTTTTTATTTTTTTTATCGAATCTGCTTATCCTAAATAATTATTATAAATCATTACAGATATTCTTTGTTAGTGTCATCATCCCGATTTGATTGAAAATAGAAAAAAAAATTGTTTATTCATATTTATGGCAATGACATATACATAGTTAATAGTAAAAAATAAATAGGTAGGTTTAAAATTGGAAGCGCGTGTGCCACACTCGAATAATATAATCCTATATTTAACGCAAAGACTGTAAAATAAGTATTATACATTCAATTCCAATGTGAAATCTACTTTTCCGACCGACATCTAATTGGTTACAAACTTCTAATTTGTTTTTCATTCGAAACAGGGAAGATAAAAGCCAAGAGCTTTCATCTTGCCTGAGGGTAAGTGACGATAAGGGCCATGGAATCGAGCTTCACCTGGAACCCTCAACCACAGAGGGGCTGGCTATCTTATCTCAAATTGACGGAAGCACAAATGCTGTTAACATTATTATTAAGGCAACAGATTAGATGGTGGTAACTAGCCAGGCGAACTTGAGAAAAGTCTAACCAAATCGTTTTTATCAAATAAACTGACTAATGTAGTAATTTACAGTTGAATCCGTTTATTATGACTCCGCCTATATTGACCAACCGGTTATTATGACGTAATTACACTACGAAGTTTGGTTTTCATAGTAAATTCTTTACAAAAAAGTCGGATATAATGACCGACATGATTCAAAAGGCATTAAAAGCTGCAGAATTATTATCACGATTTGTTCACAGCAATATTGAAAATGATAATTTGACCATAGCTATGTCTTCTATACACAATAGTATTAGAGACTGTTGTTACAATAAAATGAAAAAACAAAAGCAGACAAAAATTACAGATTACAACTTTCAGTAAAAATACACTTGAATGTATTATATGTGTGCTGATTACGTGCAATTTTGATTTTGGTTTAATATGTATGTATACATAATAATATGTAATTACATATTATGTTTCTGTATTAAAATACTTAAGTACATACATATTTACATAAAAAAGGTTTTTCATTTCACAAAACGCTTTGTATGACGTCCGCTTATTATGACGTGTTTGTCAATTCCTTTCGATGTCATAATAAACGGATTCTACTGTATATGTATTGTAATAATGTAAACTAGCTTGAAGCCGCTGTAGAAAATGTCGATGTATTTTCATGTCCTGCTAAAAATTTTCTGCTTTTTGACTATCTAAAAAGTTTACTACTGAATGTAATTAAACTCATTTAAACCTGTTTTAGTTCTTAATGCAGTCATTATCAAAGCAGCTGGTATTGTTAAATAAATCATGTTCTGTGGAATAAACACGTTAGGAATCATTTACCTACTGTTATTTCCTTTCTGATTATAACGATCGTGATTGATGGTGTAGCAGTCGTTCGGTTCATACGTCAAATGCTTGTATTTTTGTCTCATCAATGATTTATTTTTGCTACTGATATTTTACATAAGTATGTATACCAAGGTATCGCTCGATGTCTCAGGGCCTCATAAGCAATGTTTGCTAAAGCCGTTCATGGGATGGGTGAGCAAAAATAAATTATCTCGAGTTCTTTCGTGCTTCGTTAAGCTGTTATTCATGGCTGCGTCTTCAGTCATTGATACCCAACAATCCAGACTAGCTCAACGTGGTGGTTTATATTCGTCCGTCTATAGGGTACGCCCGTGCCCCAGCAGTGATGACATTACAATACAAACACTTAATTGCACACAAGAACATACAAATACAGAAAACAATAAATAGCACAATGCGTCTTATTGTTAACAGCAATCTCATTCAGACAACCCATAGGAGCAAATATATCAGACGATATGGAAACAGTGGGTGAAAAAGGTGACATTAAAGGGCTGGGGATAGTGATAATAACACACCACCTATCTCAAGTCAACAAGCAAAGTTCGTCATGATGTAGCATTTTTTTTTTTTTTTAGCTATATCTGTGTAGAGACTTGTTGTCGACCTATTATTTTTGCTAATGGCTTTATTATGATAATTATGTTTGTTTGTTTCTTCATTTCAATATAAACGACGGTGTTAGTCATAGGGTTAAGCAGCAGAAATCTCATTAAAAAAGCCTTTGTATTCAAGAAAAAAGTAATGTGGTAAGAGCCATGTTTCAAAAAAACTATCAAAAATTGTATATACGGGACAAGTCAACGGGCATGTACCAAGTTCTATTATAGACAGAAGATAAGTTTTGACAATATCGGTAACATAACAGTGACTATCATCCTAAGGATCTGAAATTTATCAAGACTAAACAAGATGAAATTAAAACCCTTATTTTATTATGACAATAATAAGGGATATATTGACAAACTACCTTTATGAAATGCAGAACAAATCTGAAACGGGAAATTATTTTTGTTATAAAACACGACTTGTATCAAAGCGGTAGTCAACAGAATCGTCTGTAGATGTTATGAATCATACGCTCTTTATAGTAAATACCTTCCTAAGGGAGCTTTTGATGGAGACTATTAGCGCGTACGATTTTCTAAATAGGACTGTCAATAATCAGAAACATTTACCGCCGTGGCGTCTACAACATCATAACAAAGTATTTCTGTATGTAGAGAACATAAACAGTTATGACTCTTTTGCCTCACTGAAAATATTTTGAGCGAACACAAAAATTACTCTTGATGAAAGAACGCATGGGCGGTACAAGGACTCGTAAACCCATCGCGAGCTCATATTACATCAAGTGGATATTGTTATGTAAATAATTTTGATGTGGGGTACATCCTAAGTAAGCGATCTCTATTAGGTAATTCATTCTGGAATTATGTCACGAAATACGGTGAGCTGAATTTCCTTGAAAAAGACGCCACCGACAGAGACGAAACGTATAGCTCCATCTCCGATATCTTTAATTAAGTACTCTTTCCACTTATACGTGGCAGCTGTGTTATAATACGTAACACATTTTGTAATATAGACTAATTAATCGAATTTGTGGCATGTTTAAATTAATGCTTTTTAAATCAAGTTGTATCTTTCATTGAGTAGAGGTACTTATAATGGATTTACGCGTCGTCCCTGCAGTCTTCTATGCTGGCCTGGCAGCGAATAAATAACGTAGAATAGGCCAGCCCCGAGTCATCCCATGGGTGTCGTAAAAGTCGACTAAGGGAAATTGCCTGGTGTAGACCAATAAGCACCTTGGGGTACCCGAATGGTGGAGGGCAAACCACCAACAACAGCAAACCCAAAGAGGGTTGATGTCAGGCAGGCGGCCGGCTGTAAAACCTAAACCAAAACTTTGAGCAGCATGGATTGTAATGTTGTCATTCCAATCACTCTCTCTGTTCATCGATCTCTCGACATGGTCCGTTCCGTCTCTTTTCTATACATTCATTAATCACTGGCACCTTTACGGTGTGATGGATAATATGAATCAAAAGGGAGTGGATGGTTTGATGACGTCTGACCGATATGAATGGAAGAGGAAACATACTGCGCCGACCCCAGATAGACTGGGGCAGGGCAGGGAGAAGAAGATCGTATCGTCCCTGCAGTACCAGTATTGCAATAGCAAAAATATAGTAGTATTGTTGATAGGTGTAATGAAAACGTTATATTCTGCCGAAAAAAGTGTTAATAAAAATTACTAGGTGATTTTTATTTATCCGAGTCTTCGTCGTAGTTGCTCCTAAGGTGGCGCCTAAAGGCATCTTTGTTTTCTATTGTTGTATTTAGTTGAATTTATTTCATTGTAATCACAGTAAAGTGAGCTTCAAGTTTGTCAGCCCCTATTACCAGATACAAGATAACAAGGTATCCCCTTGACAGTAAATTATATTTTCGTAACATACCTTTCATTTCCTGTTACATACGGGTTAAGGAACACCCGTATAATGAGCTTAACTAGTACGTTTAAGTGGGCGAATAATTCAGCGAACTCTAGCGAAATATTACTACAATGCGAATATTGTATCTCTTATATACATATAAAAATGAATTGCTGTGCGTTTGTCTCGGTAAAACTCGAGAACGGTTGATCAGATTTAGGAGATTTTGAAATGATTGTCTTGGGCCAGGCAACGCATAAAAGGTGAGAAGGTGGGAGGGAGTGTGAGAGTGTGTGGGCGAGAGAGTGTGAGTGTAAAATATTTTTTATATCTTAATCATCACCAGCCCTTTAATATAACCCACTGCTGGGGCACGGGCCTTCCCTAGGGATGGAAGAATATAGGAAGATTGGGTCATAACCCACCAGGCTAGTCCAATGCGGGTCTGTGAGTACTATTAACGACTGCAGATGCAGCTGGAACCAACGGCTTAACGTGCCATCCGAAGCGAACTCGAGATAATAAAATACCGATCCAATGACTGGCCTTAGCGAACATTGCTTAGTTTAGGCGATCGCAGGTCAAGCGCACTATGCCACTACGCTATCGAACTCCTCTGCTAGCAAATGATCCACCCATCATCAACCAGTGTTTTTTTTTTTGTAATCACGTAGGTATAACTACTATAATTGAATCAAAAATAATTTTCACCGATACAAGGCAACATCGCTATTTTTCTCGCCATGTTTTAGAAAACTTGTTTTCACGCTCAATGTAAATATCTAATACTGTTGAATAACTGAATACTGTAAAAGTTGTTTTGAAAGGTTAAAAGGCGAAACGTACATTTGATAATCACAACATACAAACGTGCGAAGTAGGTACTCACATGAAAGCTCATTTTTTTTTTATTTCATCGCCTGCCACACCTAGACGCTCTACACATACACCAGTTGCAAATTCCAATCGACGCACAAGATTCGATTGAAAAATCTATGAATCAACTATTATGAAACAGTACATTTAATAGTTTGGATGCTTGATACGCAAAAACAGTTAATATCAGGCTCCACGGTTGCAGAAATTGCATTCATTACTGCTACTCAAGTGAAAAAAAATATCGACTCGAGTTGACTCGGACTCGAGCAAATCCGAGTCACTCGCCTTTACTCGGGTGGACTCGAGTCACGCGCTCATCACTCTCCAAGACAAACAGGGTTCTGCACGAGCCGAGCACGTCAGGAATGACGACAAGTCGGATTAATTTTTTTTTTTCTGTTTTAATCCACAATCAGTTGGCCACTTTTAGTGAATGTGTTGTAGGTTGAATGTTTCGACGAGTGTGCCCTCCAGTGAAAGCACTACTCCATACAGTAACGAAGCTACTTCCGCTCCGACAGTGACGAGATATTATATCTATCAAGTCGATTAGGGTAGGACTGCGTTTTGAGTGCGACTGCTATCTGATTAGGATGCCGGGCAAGTAGTTTTTGATATCTTATGAAAGTGGTTAGAATTTCTTCCTTTACTGTACTCATATGTAAATTTTCGTGGATTTCTCTATTTATGACAAACCATGGATCGTTTGAGATAGTGCAAAAAAGAAAAATCGTGAACTTTTGTCGAATGAGCCTTCTGTTCGAATGACGAATGACTCGAGAACCACTCGAGCGCCTCGACTCTACCACCCGAGCGGTGTACGAATGAAACAAACTCTCAATTAGTTTCATTCGTACACCGCTCGGGTATAGCATAGCCGTGAACAAGGTCTGATTTCTGAATATGAACTGTAGGCCTATTCACTAACTTTTTTTGACAGTTGAAAGTGATGATCACCGAACTATTTACTAATACATTGCTGTTATCACAGGTCAAGTGTCACGATAGCGTTATAGTAAAGTAGTAATGGATACGTAAATAGTTCGGTGATCATCACTTGCAACTGTCAAAAAATGTTAGGGAATAGGCCTACTGAATATTTAAAAGCCGACGATGTCGAAATAAAAACATACAACTGATACCCTTGAGACGTACAAAGTCTCGGCAAAAGAGAAATATTGAATACTAATAAACAATCGTGACGGCATCAGGCGAGTAATACTTCATTCGGCTTATAACACCCGCCGCGACTTTTTTACGAGGGAATATGCCGATTTATTTACTCACAGCTCGATCTGGCACCCGGCCAATACTGTGAACAACTTGAGCTGTCAAGGAACTGACGTAGGAGAGAGAACATTTGGCTTGGGGATATTCAGTTCAAAGATAGGGTAGATTTCCGAAAAAAATACTTAGGTATAATAAATTTTCACTACGATTACACAAAACACGCGACGACGAATATTTGTGCTTAGGAATATTTAGCTCTAAGTTAGGGTAGTTTTCAGAACAAAATGCGAATAATTTGCCCTACTTTTCATGTGGATTTTTAGTAACATGCAACGGACGGTTAAGTTAGTATATTCACTAACCCCTACTGGGTTCATGGTTCATGTGGTGGGTAATGACCAATCCTGTCTATATTCTTCATTCAATAGGGAAAACCTGCACCTAAGCAGCAGGGAACTAGCAATATTGCGCAGTAAAAAATCATACCACGTATGTAGAGTGCCAGCTCCGACTCACCAGGGGTGTCGTGAAAGTCAAATAGAAGGCACTCGAATTGGTAAAGATATCTGCAATAAATTTAGTACTAAATTACTTATCCCAGTTTCGCTGAAAACATTCAATCGCACTCATTATTAATGTTACTATCTTTTTTATATTATTATAAATCCATACAGATTATGGAGGCCCGTTAGCCTCCATAATCTGTAGTATAATATTACCAACAACTATATTTACCATTTGACGCTCTCACAGTATACTCTGTTAGCAACTCAACCTATTGAATCGTTAATATTGTACATACAAAAGTAACAATTTAATTGATTTCTATCGGGAATTGTTAGCAACATATTTACTTATTTAGCCTGCATGGCTGAGAACGATGTGTAAAACAATACAAAAGGCTCACGCCCATTATCATTACTGAAAACTATCCAATCCCAAACATTAAACTCAATTATCGACGTAGAAACATTATTCCAATTTTATGGCAGTATTATTCTTGGACAAATTAGCTAAGTGTAAATGTGGATGTGTAGTAGTATTATAATGTACCTACTATTCGGGTGTATTATATAGGCAAGAATTATTAATTCCCCAGAGAGAGACCCTTGAGACCCCCTATATATAGGTACAATAGTACCAAAAAGACACAAAAGGTTAATATGCGAGAGCTTTCAAAAATTGAATTTATAAGGAACAAAAGCGTAAAAAATTGGATCTCTAGAGACAGAAGCGTTACAAAAGTGTCTCCTCGGAAAATGTGTCTTGGGGGAGTAGCTTACACGGCGTATATAATATTCGATGTTATTACAAAAACATGTTAGACGTTACGTGGTTTGGCTAAGAAGTGCTTAAATCTGATGTTGTCCCTGTTTTGTCAACAGTTTGTGACAGACAGCATCTGATTTAGTCCTCCACACTCCTTAACCGAAACGTGACAATGTCTTTGACACTTCTTTTGTAATATCACCCATTAGGCTGCCTGTCCACTGGGGCGAAGAAAATCCACCAATAGAATTGCATAAAATCTGCGCTCCTCTTCAATTGGCGTGAGTTTTTGGTGGATTTTACCTCGCTCTGCGCCAGTGGACATGCAGTCTAAATGTCTCCACATACGGAACAGGAAAATACCCCGGACGGGACGGGGACGGGGCCTCTCTCGTGCAAAAAGCCCGCGCACGTGCCGTCCTTTATGGTATATTTTGTATGAAACGATGTTTCTGCAGTCCCCGTCCCCGTCCTGTCCACGCCCCGTCTGGGGTATTTTTCCCGTTACGTATGCAGAGACCTTAATATTGGTGCGTGAAATATTCTTACGGCGAGTTTTCATCTCCATGTTTCACACAAGCTATGCTATTTACGCTGTCAATTTTCATTGGGAACGCGTGCATGGACTAGATACGCAAATCGGTTGCTTTCAGGTATTTTGGTTACATCTGTAGTATTTGTATTATAGAGTGTATTTGCTAGCGGGAGCAATTTTATTCAAAACGCCGACAAAAATTCGATGCGTAGTTCGCCTTTCCACGAAGTTTCGTCGGAAGAAGTATTGACTGTTGATTTTTATTTATTCACTAAACAAAACCGGTACAAAGAAATCACAAGCTTCAATAAAACAGATTGTTTGTAGCAGATTGTTTGTATGCTTATGACGAGTAGTTTGTTGGCTCTTGGGTATATACTTTATTTTAAAAAATCAATCAATGAAAGTTTGAAAATGGAACGTTTATTTGTTTACGATGTAGCATTTTTAGGCAATTTTGAAATTCGAACGAACATCATAATTTTAACATATTTTTTTCATCCCACCATCTCGGAAAAGGCGTTTTTGCTCTTCGATATCTGAGTGCAAAAGCCGTTTTTATCCTCTAGAGGTTAAAGTAAATTTGAATTTAGAACATCGTGTGCAATGAGTTTGTGAATTCAAAACATCATTATACATATTTATTTCTACCTCCATGGTGCCGAAATTGTCATGCAACCTATTTTAATTTGTTAAAAACTCAGACTCGGAACCTTCTTGGTGTACTTTTTTTGTAATTTGCTTTGCGCGCGTCATTTTCTTTTCACGTCGAGGAGTGTTTGGCGCGTTTCGTGGTGTCAGTCAGATTTATTTTCACTAATTCAAAAATTGTTACAGAGTGGATTTTGTGCAGTGAAAGTGGTGTTATTTTGATGCACAAGCATCCGTGTTGATGTGCAATTATGCAGAATCATCGAAAATAAGTCTCATGATGTGTTTGATGTTGTGGTGAAGATCACTATAAAAAGTGGTTTTATCCATTTCATCAAGCACCATCATTAACTCTGTTACCATTCAATTCGCGCCAAGCACTCCCTAGATGCGTTAAAATATGTGGCACCCATATTTTAACGTAAAATTCATTTCATTCATACTTTTCACCCACTCATTATTTCAAAAGACTACAGATAAAATATACACTAAAGACTTGGCTGTATGGGCTCGACCCTTTGCCTTCCTTAAAATATAGGGAGAATTAAAAAAAAATCTTTTCACGTCATAAATTTGTTAAAACCTAGGAGTTCCGTGACGGTCAATCAGCTTGGCGTCAATCTTGCTTTAAACATTTTGATCGTCTACAACGCTTGCTTTATGCTTGAGACAAGCATTTAAAAGCTTTTTAGGTCTGTTTGATTTGTTTACGTTAGCAACGGAACAAAAACATACAGAAAATCAACGTGCTTGACTCAAGCTGATTGACCGTTTCGGAGTAATTTTTATTAGGTACTTACAGGTGTGTCTGGATGAATGTTGCGGGTGTGGCTGGGTGGATGGGTGGCTGTTGGAGGTGTGTCTGGGTGAATGGGTGTTTTGAGGGTGTGTCTAGGTGAATAAGTGTTTTGTGGGTGTGTCTGGGTGAATGGGTTTTTGTGGGTGTGTCTGAATGGATGGGTGAGAATTGTGGGTGTTTCTGGGTGATTGAGTGTTTTTTTAGTGTGATTGGGTGTTTTGTAGGTGTTTCTGGGTGAATAGGTGTTTTTTGGGTGTTTCTGGGTTTATCGGTGTTTTGTGGGTGTTTCTCGGTGAATGGGTGTTTTGTGGGTGTTTCTGGGTGAATGGGTGTTTTGTGGGTGTTTTTGAGTGAATGGGTGTTTCTGGGTGAATGGATGTTTTGTGTGGGTTTCTGGGTGAATGGGTGTTTTTTGGGTGTTTCTGGGTAAATGGGTGTTTTATGGGTGTTTCTGGGTGAATGGGTGTTTTGTGGGTTTTTCTGGGTGAATGGGTGTTTTGTGGGTATTTCTGGGTGAATGGGTGTTTTTTGGGTGTGTCTGAGTGGATGGGTGTGTATTGCGGGTGTGAATGTTGTGGGTGTTTCTGGGTGGGTGTTGAGAGTGTGTTTCGCTTAAAGGGAGGGTGTTGTGGAAGTTTCTGGGTGAAAACAGAAACTGTTGTGTCTGTATATTTTTTTTGTATTTTGCAATTTCCTCGTTGGGGGGGATGAAAAGTTACGTGTTGCACTCGAGTGCAAAGATTTTTCACCTTGTGCTCTTTTGATTCCCTCGCTATCGCTCAGGATTCTAATTTTTGAATCACTCGCTACGCTCGTGATTCAATTTTAGAATCCTTCGCTAGCTCGGTCATCAAAATTGAGCACGCGGTTAAAAAACAACTTTGCACTCATGTACAACAAATAACTATTATCTATTTGTTTTTGTTTTGCCACTATTTCATGATAAGTATTTTGTGATATTACCTAATTATTAACATAATAGCGTATCAAGTGCTAATTCTATTTAATAGAAGCATACATTTTAAACTGCAACGATAACAATTTAGCCCTTCAGTGGTATGGTGAAAGGTATCCGAATTCACCATACCACTGAGACAAATATCATCGAGAAAACTTTTGGCGCGAATGGTAAAAAACTTAGTGAGTAGGTAAATGTTGGAGATTTTAAAACCATTATTACGAAGGCCACAAAGACATCGTAATCTGCACTTTTTCGATGTGGAATTTATTAGTCAAGTAAATAATATCTAATATTTTTATTTTTCTAAGATATTTTTCTTCAATATTAGTTTATTTTGTTTAAAAGTTAAATAAATGTTACATTTTATGTATATTTTTTCTAAGATCCTATGTTTCTGAGGGAAAAATTATCATCAACATCGATGGCTTCGATTAGTAAAATAAAATGGCGAGTGATATATTTTTTTTTACCTGGGTTCGATTCCCGGTGTGGGTAAACTTTTTTGAGAATTCTCTGAATGCAGTTATGTTTCTTTTTAAAAATAAAGTAATGTTTCCTTTCAGTAAATTGAGCAATTTTAAAGTTTTAAGGTACTTTCCCTCCAGGGCCCACTCTTTCTTTCCACACTGTATATTATTATTAGAGGATTAGCTGATACTGTTATGCTGTAATGAAAACTAAAACACAGACCCCAAGTCGATATTTTTACTCTAAAAATGGAATTGAAAATGCGCAAGGAGAGATCCGAATATTTTTATTTATTTATGAAACACAACAGGTTACAGTTATAAAATAAGTCATAAATATTAAATATGACTCTGGTCAAGGATCAAACTGTATCCCAACAACATGTTTCTCTAATGTTGATAAATGTGAGCAACATTTTTTAAACAAATACTTATCAATCTATTACTATTATTACGATAGACTTGTAGAGGAAACAATTTAGAATTACGCGATCTATATGAAATGTTAAAGTTATTCGAACTAAGCAAGAAAGGACAATCTGTATATGAATGAATAATTTTGTAAAGATAAATTAAATCGCTTTGCTTTCGTCTATTTTTTAAAGAAGTAATATTAAATTTGGATAATCTATCGCAATACGATATGATAAGCACGGCAAGAACTTTTTCTGAACCCCCTCTATTAATTGACAATGGATATTGTAGAAAGGCGACCAAATAACTGACCCGTACTCTAGATTACTTCGCTCTAAGGAATTGAAAAGATAAATAATGCTACTAGGATTTTTAAATAATTTTGTCAGTCGTAAAATAAATCCCAGCAAACGGCAGGCTTTGTTCTGGATATTATTGTAATGCGACCTGCATGACAGCTTCATCAAGACGTTGAAGTGTTTTACCGTCGAAGTTATAATTTACAACAATTAATTTACAACAACTGGAAACTTTGTATCTCAATTGAAAGCCACTCAAATAGTGTGTGTCGTAACAAATTTCAACTGCTTTGATGAGTTTCCAGTGGAAACTCACTGTAGTTTTCACCAAATGTATAAGCAGGGAAATTTCCTAATGTTACTCAATAGGAAATCTCCCCGCTTGCTTAGGAACGTAATTTAATTTCCTACTCTGTACCAAAGACGCAAGACAGGATGGTGAGTAGGGTTTGGGAAGTCTCGACTATTTCAAAGTCCCGGGACACAAGACCGCCTACGATCAAAGTCCCGGGAATTCCCAGGACTTTGACGGACGTCGTTGGTTTCAATGATTTGAAAATAAAAATGATTACAAACAATAGTAGATGATATCACAAGGGAATAAAGCAGTGTCTTATGTCACGGGTGCAGACTTGTATCCGCAATGAAGAACTCTATGGTTAAAAAATTTAAATACCGAGCGAAGCGAAGGATTTAAAAATAGAGTCCTGAATGGAGCGAGGGATTCAAGCGCACTCAAGATATAAGACTGCTTTTTCTCGACGAATATACTCTGCTTTTCGTACCAACTGCGAGCAAATAAAAACAATTTTGATTTAATTTAATTATTTATTCAATATTGAATTTGTTTAATCAAAAGTATAGGTTTACATTGGAAACATTGGTCCAAGTATTAATACACAGAGCTGTTTTTATTACGAACATTTAAAATTGCTTAGTACATACAGCCACGTCTTAGTATTGTAATTGATATTTAAAATTTTCGTGTCTCAATATTTATAAAAATTAAACTTTTTATCTTTATAATCAATAATATAGTCACGACATGAAAGACTTGGCTGAATAGGCTTGATTCCATATTTTTCCACTTAAATTAAAAAAACCTGAAACAGTAAACAAACAACATGGCGGATGGCAGCACTAATTTTTTGTTACATTTTCGTCGTTACATAAGTTTAAGTTCAAAATCCGTGGATCACTAAAATGTATCAAAATAACTAAAAAAAATAGTGCCGCCATCCGCCATTTTGTTTGTTTACAGTTTCAGGAGTGTTTTTTAATTCTCCCTCTATTTTAGGGAAGGCAAAGGGTCTAACCCATACAGCCATGTCTTTAGTGTATATTTTATCTGTAGTCCTATGAGGTAATGAGTGGGTGAAATATATGAATGAAATTCATTTTACATTAAAATATGGGTGCCACATATTTTAACGCATCTAGGGAGTGCTTGGCGCGAATGGTAACAGAGTTCATGATGGTGCTTGATGAAATGGATAAAACCACTTTTTATAGTGATCTTCACCACAACATCCAACAACATCACGAGACTTATTTTCGATGATTCTGCATAATTGCACATCAACACGGATGCTTGTGCATCAAAATAACACCACTTTCACTGCACAAAATCCACTCTGTAAAAATTTTTGAATTAGTGAAAATAAATCTGACTGACACCACGAAACGCGCCAAACACCCCTTCAGGAGTTTTTTAATTTAAGTGGAAAAATATAGAATCAAGCCCATTCAGCCAAGTCTTTCATATTGTACTTTTTTTTCAAAATAGAAAAAGTTCGTAACTTTATTATTTATTATGAAAATAAGAAGTTTTAGTTTGTTACATTTTAAATATCATGTACGAATCAATTTGCAGCAATTTTAAATCTTAGCCGTGTGGTGACGGCAGAGTAGAATACAATTGTCACCTCCCCAAATCTCTCCCGTGGGTGTCGTACAAGGCGACTAAGGATAAATCAGCGATGAGTGATATATGAGAGATTTATGTGCCCGATAAATGGCAATAGGCTCGCCACCTATTACATGGGACCTGACATAATTGGCGAAACGTGGGTGCTAGTTCACCTCTGCCTACCCCTTCGGGGATATAGGCGTGATTTATGTATGTATGTATGTAATTTTAAATCTTCCTAATAAAAACCACTCTGAGTATTAATAATTGGACCAATGTTTCCAATGTCAACCTATACTTTTGATTTAACAAATTAAATATTCAATAAATCAATTAATTTTATCATTTTTTTTAGTTTTTATTTCCTCGCAGTTGGTACGAAAAGCAGAGTATTTTCCTCGGTGATAAAGCTGTCTTAGTCTTGGGTGAACTTAAATCCCTCGCTACACTCAGGACTCGTCTTAAATCCCTCGCTTTGTTCGTGATTTAAATTTTTAACACCCTCGCTACACTCGGGAGCAAACCTCGAGTCCTTCGTTACGCTCGCGATTTAAATTGTCACCCGCGACAGAAAACACTGCTTTATCCCCTTAGTTAATAATCTACTATTAGTAATTACATATAAAACGAAATATAAAAATCACGCCTATTTTTCCCCATAACCCTAAATAGCCGTGATTTTTATATGTATTTTATATATTTTTTTAATCCGCCCAAATATGTTAGGTCCCATGTAATAGTTGGCGAGCCTATTGCCATATATCAAGCACGTAAATTGCATAATGTGGGGGTGGTGACAATTTTATTCTGCTCTGCCGTTACCACACGGCTTGACACAATAAAATTTTCATTTAGATGAAAATTCTTAGCACTCAAGATAACTCAAAGAAGTGTAGATGTTGTATTCATTCTGTTTCACTAGTTGGTATGCGTCAAAAATTACTTAGTTTTGATGTTTCGGCGTCGGTGTACTAAAAGGGTCCTTTAAAGTCCTTTAAATTCTGGTAACATGAAAGGGATTTTCATTGCATTGTTTTATTCGTATGAGAATAAAGCTAGTCGCTTAAATTCTTGAATTTCCATCGGTATTTTGGTAGCTATCTTTTGTGTTACATTGCTTAAGTATTCGTTGCTTAGATATGGAATTCTATATGAGAAAAATTATCTAGTATCTGTATGTCGTTATTTTTACTGTCATTTTCATCAACGTAATATTATTAATAACTAATGAATGCTCTATACTTAGAAGTTATGTTTTTGAATTTGTATTAGAAAATATATTTTCTGTTCTAAATGTTTTTGATTGATATAAATTAAATAGAGAAGAGAGAACAAAAGATCAAGAATAAGATAACACACAAACTTTATTAATTTTAAAGATTTATTTTCTTACACGTGATAGTAGTGGATATATTTTTTCTATCAATTCTCAATAAAATGTAAATTAAACATTTTTCAAATTGCAAAACAGAGTTAGAAATATCTTTTTCATCCCACCATCTCGGAAAAAGCGTTTTTGCTCTTCGATATCTGAGTGCAAAAGCCGTTTTTATCCTCTAGAGGTTAAAGTAAATTTGAATTTAGAACATCGTGTGCAATGAGTTTGTGAATTCAAAACTTCATTATACATATTTATTTCTACCTCCATGGTGCCGAAATTGTCATGCAACCTATTTTAATTTGTTAAAAACTTAGCCTCGGAACCTTCTTGGTGTACTTTTTTTGTAATTTGCTTTGCGCGCGCCATTTTCTTTTCACGTCACAAATTTGTTAAAACCTAGGAGTTCCGTGACGGTCAATCAGCTTGGCGTCAATCTTGCTTTAAACATTTTGATCGTCTACAACGCTTGCTGGATGCTTGAGTCAAGCATTTAAAAGCTTTTTAGGTCTGTTTGATTTGTTTACGCTAGCAACGGAACAAAAACATGCAGAAAATCAACGTGCTTGACTCAAGCTGATTGACCGTCTCGGAACTCCATTAGGGACGGTAATTTTTATTAGGGACTTACAGGTGTGTCTGGATGAATGTTGCGGGTGTGGTTAATCGGTGTTTTGTGGGTGTTTCTGGATGAATGGGTGTTTTGTGGGTGTTTCTGGGTGAATGGGTGTTTTGTGGGTGTTTCTGGGTGGTTGGTTTTTTTTGTGTGATTAGGTGTTTTGTGGGTGTTATTGGGTGATTGAGTGTTTATGGGTGTGATTGGGTGTTTTGTAGGTGTTTCTGGGTGAATGGGTGTTTTGTGGGTGTTTCTGGGTGAATGGGTGTTTTGTGGGTGTTTCTGGGTGAATGGGTGTTTTTTGGGTGTGTCTGAGTGGATGGGTGTGAATGTTGTGGGTGTTTCTGGGTGGGTGTTGAGAGTGTGTTTGGGTTAATGGGAGGATGTTGTGGAAGTTTCTGGGTGAAAACAGAAACTGTTGTGATTGTATTTTTATTTTTTGTATTTTGCAATTTCCTCGTTGAATGAAAAGTTTGTTGGATGAAAAGTTACGTGTTGCACTCGAGTGCAAAGATTTTTCACCTTGTGCTCTTTTGATTCCCTCGCTATCGCTCAGGATTCTAATTTTTGAATCCTTCGCTAGCTCGGTCATCAAAATTGAGCACGCGGTTAAAAAACAACTTTGCACTCACGTACAACAAATAACTATTTTCTTCGATACGAATGGTCCGATCGCTGGCTATTGCCCTAGAGAGGTCCGTGATCTGAAGCCTATAAGAGCTTACCTGTACACAAAACTGCGAAATGGCGCGATGCGAATTTGCAACGCAGAAAATTACAACGTACATTGCTGCGACGCGATTTGGTGCGGCAAGGCGGCGAAACCAACAAGAATAAAATAAAGGAATGCGCGTAGCGAATCAATTCGCAAGTTCTTGCGATGCGGCGTGGGAGTCGTATATTTTTACGATGCGCCGTCGCATCGCAGTTCTGTGCCCTTAGGGGCAAATTTTCCTGTGATATTATACCATATATTTCTGGAGTCATGGATGTTACTTAAATATTTTGTTAATTGGTTACCCTTTGTTATGGATATTTGTGGGTGAAGAACGACCTCATAAAAAATTGATGGACTATTTGAAACCGATATTAAAGAAAAGGATCATTTTATGACACCTGACCGTGATTTATGGAAGTATAAAACTAGCCGCGCCAACCCTAGATAATCTGGGAAGAGGTCCGGCGAATGACGATGTTATATAATTATTATGTATAAAAATTTATATGTATAAATAAATATGCAACGTGTAACAGGAATAACGCACACCCCGACAACTTCTTAGTCATATAAAAACTAAAGTGATATCAAAAATAAAAATTATAAAATAAATTTTGGATTTTTCTATACATTTTGCTTTACTGACCAAACGATTGTATGAGTGAAGAAAAGAAAATTTTTAATTTCGATTTTTTTTAATAACACCATACCTAGTATTTTCTTTCAGGGTGTGATTTATTTCTGTTACATGCTGTTTATTGAATTATTCGTCATCTAGTAACCATAACATAACAAAATAAAATGAACCCTTAGTTTTCCTGTAAGTAGGTAATAGTTATTTGTTGTACGTGAGTGCAAAGTTGTTTTTTAACCGCGTGCTCAATTTTGATGACCGAGCTAGCGAAGGATTCTAAAATTTAATCACGAGCGTAGCGAGTGATTCAAAAATTAGAATCCTGAGCGATAGCGAGGGAATCAAAAGAGCACAAGGTGAAAAATCTTTGCACTCGAGTGCAACACGTAACTTTTCATCCCCCCCAACGAGGAAATTGCAAAATACAAAAAAATACAATCACAACAGTTTGTGTTCACCCAGAAACTTCCACAACACCCTCCCATTAACCCAAACACACTCTCAACACCCACCCAGAAACACCCATAACATTCACACCCGCAATACACACCCATTCACCCAGAAACACCCAAAAAACACCCATTCAGCCAGAAACACCCAAAAAACACCCATTCACACAGAAACACCCACAACACACCCATTCACCCAGAAACACCCACAAAACACCCATTCACCCAGAAACACCCACAAAATGTCCAATCACCAGACACACCCACAAAACACCTATTCACCCAGAAACACCCACAAAACACCCATTCACCCAGAAACACCCATTCACCCAGAAACACCCACAAAATATCTAATCACCCACAACATCCATTCAGACACCCACAACTTCCACCCAGTCACGCCCACAATACTCACCCATCCATTCAGACAAACCCACAAAACACCCATTCACCTAGACACACCCAAAAAAAACCCATTCACCTAGACACACCCAAAAAAAACCCATTCACCTAGACACACCCACAAAACACCCATTCACCCAGACACACCTCCCACACCCACCAGCCAACCAGCCACCCAGCCACACCCGCAAAATTTATCCAGACACACCTGTAAGTACCTAATAAAAATTACCGTCCCTAATGGAGTTCCGAGACGGTCAATCAGCTTGAGTCAAGCACGTTGATTTTCTGTATATTTTTGTTCCGTTGCTAGCGTAAACAAATCAAACAAACCTAAAAAACTTTTAAATACTTGACTCAAGCATCAAGCAAGCATTGTAGACGACAAAATGTTTAAAGCAAGATTGACGCCAAGCTGATTGACCGTCACGGAACTCCTAAGTTTTAACAAATTTATGACGTGAAGAGAAAATGGCGCGTGCAAAGCAAATTACAAAAAAAGTACACAAAGAAGGTTCCGAGTCTGAGTTTTTAACAAATTAAAATAAGCCGGCTTAACCAATAAGGTGTATGGCTTAATAAAGAATTAAAAAAAAAAAAATTTAAAATAGGTTGCATGATAATTTCGTCACCATGGAGGCAGAAATAAATAGGTAGAAATAAATAAATAAATTCAAATTTACTTTAACCTCTAGAGGATAAAACCGGCTTTTGCACTTAGATATCGACGAGCAAAAACGCTTTTTCCGAGATGGTGGGATGAAAATTATGTTTGGTCACTAGGATTTCCCGCACATGTTGAATCTATAACCAACCCTCTTTTATATAAGCTATTGCAGACGTCAGATGCTACATGGGTATGTAGAATCTTAGGTAAGAATACAGTCATTAAAGAAAGTGCGTTCTGCGATCAAGCAAACCAACACTTACTTGGAAATTGTCTCTTGGGACCGTTTTCGGGGCCTGTCTATTTTGGTGTCAATCTCCAAATAAACCATTCCGACCGGAGAAGGTTCAATTGAATTGAAGCAAAATTTTATTTTTCGTTAGAGCTCGCTAGCACATTGGCATAATAGCGCGCTCGACATGCGATTCCGTAAACTAAGTAATGTTCGCTAAGGCGGGTCATTGGATGGGTGACCAAAAATTTATTATTAAGCTGAGCTGTCAAGGAGAGACAGACATTTGCTTGGGAATATTAAGTTCTAAGATAGGGTTGTTTTTAATTTAAAATACGAATAATTTGTCCTACGCTACGATACATGTGAGGAGCTCGCTAGAGCAGTGGCATAGCGCGCTCAGCCTGGGATTCCGTAAACTAAGCAATGTTCGCTAAGGCCGGTCATTGGATGGGTGACCAAAAATGTATTGTCTCGAGTTCCTCCATGCTTCGGAAGGCGCGTTAAGCCGTTGGTCCCGCATGCATCTGCAGTCGTTAATACCCACCAACCCGCACTAGGCTAACGTGGTGAGTTATGGCCCATTCTCCCTATATACTTCCATCCATGAGGAAGGCCTGTGCCCCAGCAGTGGGGACATTAAAAGGCTAGTGTAATCTTTGTTTTTATACGTATTCTTTGACTTTTGTCGCTGACTGTACTAGTCTTCCTACTGTGCAATTACTCAATACTTTATTGCATTCCTTAATGACAGTAATATCGTAATTGAATAAAAATTTTAAACAATTATGGACTAGGACGAGTGGCGTTTTAATAGGACGACTAATAAGAGAGTCACTCTTCCTAGTGCTGTAATTTGTAAATATCCAGCATCCTCACAAGACTAGATAGCTATCATTATAACAAAAATGTTTTTTTCTAAGAAATTATTCGTTAGAAATTACTTTGCCGAAAAAAAATTAGGCTTTACTTATTTTATTTGGGCGGATTATATCGATCCATTAAGTTTTCTATTCGTGTTATTTCTGTAATAGGGGTTTACCTGTAATATCGATTATCAATAATTGTTTATCTTTTAAAAGTTAGGTAATCCCAGCTTACGATGAAACGTACCAAGCCTAATAATAAATAAGCTTTACGGTTTTTTACAAGGTGTCCCTTATACATTATTGTTATATTTTCCGTAAAAAAAAAATCTATCGTAGCATTTCATTAGATACCTTACAAGTTAATATTAACTATTAATTTACAAGTTAATGTTAAAGGGACCAACAGCTTAACGTGCCGTCCCAAGCACGGAGGAACTCTAGTAAAAATTTTTGGTCACCCATCCAATGACCGGCCTTGGCCAACAATGCTTAGTTTACGCAATCGCAGGCCAAGCTCTATGCCACTGCGCTAGAGAGCTCCTCTGTTTTATTTAATCATTACTAATTTAACAACTCATGATAAATTTCATCGCGGCATGCCCAGAATGCCTACTTCACTACAAGAAGAACCGCCTGAAGTTGAAAGCCCGGAGCTTTATAATCCAGTAAAAAAATTAAAGGCTCCGTGAAAATATGCTACAGTGACATCAATGCCTCTATCACGAACACTTTGAACTTTCGTAACGTAATCGTATCGACAAAGCACTGAATGTATTAAATTAACGGTTTCAATGATCATCTTCATCATATAAGCAAGTTTTCTCTCCGATAAATTGTATGTTCATTAGTTTCGTTCGATAGCAAACGTCAAAAATAAAGTTCGTTATAAAGTTATTTAAATTTGATTTTACAGTTGATTTTATGTTAAAAGAATTTTATACGTATTAAATAATAATATGTGTTTATAATGTTAATATGAATTTAGTAAAACAAATCAGTACAAGCGCCATACCAATTCGTGTTTTATGAGTATATACCTTTCTAACGATATATGATTTATATCTAATTGGCTCCATCAGTTTTTGACAGTTCTTCCATACAATAATATGTCAAAATCCGGCGGTTAAATAATAATCGCCTGTTTAAGTGTTGGTGAACACCAGCCTTAGAGTGCTTTCTCGATACAATTACGATTCGAGTCTTCTAAAAGTTCGCGCTTGGGGCACAGGAGAGCATAGAAAACTCGTCTGGCTTGGCGAAAACCGTAACAGTGTTTAGTCCACCGCGATCTCCCGCCAACTGTGCCCGTGTGCAAATCACTGGATTCACTGGCGACGGGCGAGTCGCGAATTCGCGATTGTGCAAATAAACAGCGAAAAACGGTCTTTTTTTTCTGTATAAACACAAGCGCTTGATTAGGACAAATGAATGTCGCGATAACACCCTCGCTGTGACGTTTTGGTTTTATAAATGTGTTCTGTGAATGGACTTTTTGGAAATGCTCTTCTGTTGGTAAGTGGCTACTAATATTCATACAACATCGTTTTGCCCTTATCACCTAGGGATCTAAAATATACGGCTACCTATTATCCACCTAACATGCACAAAATAGCAAGGGCTACCTACCTAAGAAATGCACATAATATTATATACCAAGGGCGATAAAATAAAGAATGCTTCAGATCGCAAGTCGAGGGAGATAAATATGCAATCTGAGGCCTTTTTTATCGCTTAAGGTAAGATCATAGTTTTATGTCACCCTCTGGCTAGGAAGCGGGATTTACCGTTCGCATAGCGGGCGCTTTATGGTCAGGTGTGACATAAAAATAATTAAAATCGTTTCGGAGGAGTTCGAAAACAAACAATGTGACACGAGATTTTTATATATGACAGATGACATCAGGGGACCTAATAAGGCCGCGTTACGCAATATTGCTAAAATGAATTCATTTCCAGAATTCTTGGCAGATCATAAGCAATTCCTCTAATTTCAAGATCATTGAGTGAATGATGACCATTGTTTCATAATAAACTAGCTGACCCCGCAATCGCTTATCACTTAGGGGTATAAAAAATAGCCTACGACTACTACCCATCAAATACACAAACAAAATTTCATTAAAAATCCATTAAGCTGTTTCGGAGGAGTCCGATAACAGACACTGTGACACGAGATTTTTATTATATTAGATTAAATACTAAGCCACGTTTTTTCTTATATTAAACTTTCTTTGTACGATAGAAATATTTTGAGCGGACACGTATTGAATTAGGAATTTAGCCTGATCTAGATTTAGTCGTAGCAACCGTAGTCTGTCAGATTATTCCGATTGTATCCTTTTAACTCTTTAATATATTTCATATTATTATATACATATACATGTGCTTTCTATTCAGAATCCCTAGCGTAGGTACTCTGAAAAACATTTTCTATATAGTTCGTTATTCTACTTACAAGCATTAGTGAGATAGACAGATATTAACAACATTTTACTATCAAACCACTATGATTAGTTTTTTATTTATGGGAATGATAAAATAGGCTCAATTTCATGATAACAGATTTGATGTGTTATCAGAAAATTAAACATACGTATCTCTTGTTCATGATAAAATTGAATACACCTACAACGTTACTACAGATAAAAAAAGGTGTAACACATATATAATTACTGGCCGGTAGCTATAGATTTGGGGAAAGCATATCATCATCATCATCATCACTAACCTTCTAATGTCCCCGCTGCTAGGGCACAGGCATTCGTTATAAACGGATGAAAATAGGGAGAATGGGCCATAACCCACCACGCTGGCCCAGTGCGGTTTGGTGGGTACTAACGACTGCAGATGCAGCCGGGATCAACGGTTTAACTTATCTTCGAAAGCATAGAGGAACTTGAGATAATAAGATATTTTTGGTCACCTATCTAATGACCGGCCTTACCGAACGTTACTTGGTTTACGCGATTGCAGGCCAAGCTTGCACCACAAGCACCACAACGCCACGTGGTGATGGTAGAACAGAATTAGATGAGTAATGGGCAGCAGCATTCCTCTCATACCACTGAGCAATATAGTACTGCGAATTGCGTGCCCGATAAAAAGGAATAGGCTTGCCACCATGGACCTAGGGACCTTACCACCATGGACCTTAAATGGAACCTAGCAAATTTAGCGAAACGTGGGTGTTAATACACCTCTGCCTACTCTTCTCTGATAAACAGGGCTGATTTATGCATGTTTATTTATACATACTCGTATATAAAAGTAAGCAATTTTATAATGGCTGCAGCGATTTTGAAATAAAACCGGGTTTCCACAGTCCGATTTCACTCGGACAAAGCCGAGTTTTCACGAGCGAGCGTAAACACCTAATACGAGCGCACTCGGACGTCAGCAACCAATCAGAGACGTCCGAGTAGTCATCCCAACCCCGATTATGTAAGCCTCTTTCAATCGCTTTCGTCTACCTGTCACTATCACACAATGCGATTATTCTCAATGAGTGAGAGTCACAGGTAGACGAAAGCGATTGAAAGAGGCTTACATAATAACCACGCTGAGCCCACTCGATTCGAGTGAGCTCGGACCGTAAAAACCTGGCTTTACGAAACATTTGACTCGGTGCACCGATGAAATTTGTAGTAACGACCTAAACGTATTTTTAAACTTGCCGGTCACTGCCTCTCCAACCAAACCAACCTGCCTTAGCAATCTTGACTTCTTTGCTTGTTCAATTCTCATCTAATTACCGTTAAGATCCCTAGTAGGAGGTACGAGGGCTTCCTAGCCAAGCGTCTGGAAATCGGTAAAGCTATCACCCTTAGGGTGAGACCAGACTAGCGTAATTTTGTGAGTCGTGACGTGTGTCGCAGAATTTCGGACGCAGAAATTGTGCTGCATTCGGTTTCATAGAAAAGTCCTATTGATTCACACGGCGGTGCAAAATGGGTTGTGCTTCGTGATACAAAAAAATTCTGCGACTGAAATTATGCGACCAATGACTCACAAAATTACGGTCGTTTGTCCTCACCGTTAAATCTATATCCACTAGGAAGTTACATGTTGTAGCATCAGATGTCGTGGCACTGTACTTACCCACTACATCTAATATGTATATATCCATCAGCGTCATCATCACCACCCCTCAACGTCCCCACTGCTGGGGAACAGGCTTTCCCTATGGATGAAATAATATAGGCAGAATGGGCCATAACCCACCCCGCTGGCCCAGTGCGGATTATCCTTGGGTATATATAATACATACTATACCATATTATTATATAATCCATCAGTGCTTACAAATATAAACGGCTATAAAAGGTTCCGAAGCTTGTGAGGGATATATGATTGACGTGGACAAATTTGAGCATTTTCCAATTTATTGTCTCTTGATATAACTCTTATGGATGGGTGGGGGTGGGATGGGGACTTAGAGGCTGGTTTTAGTGTCACGCCGACGAACCGACGGTCAGCGCGCTGATCATCATTCATTACTGTTTTTATATGGCAGTGAATAAATACAGCCCACTGAGTGGCCGGCAATGGATCCTGATCAGCGCGCTGGCGATCGTCGTCGGCGTTAACTAAAACCAGCCTTACCTATTGTTCTTAATTAGTTTGATTTAATGGTTTAGACTTTATGATAAGTTGAGGATGCTCCAACAGAGTAGCATAGGTACTCTGTAGCTAGCAAGCCTCGCGATAGGTACTTACACTTCTGTCTGCGATAAATAATAATCGTACCTACTAGTGATGTGTGCCTAATTTTGTTAGGTACGTACATTCTTTTCTTTTCTTCGCAATTTTCAAAATGAATAAAATAAAAAAAATAGCCAGACGCTGTGAAGGACCTTCAGGTATCTCAGAATTCAGCATTTCAGACGGGTATTTATCACTTTGCTTAGTGCTCAGCTCACCAAGTAGATGACTAATATAAATTGCTTTGTAGGCGCTTTCTGTTTAATCAAATTTCCGTTTCCATGAAGGAAAAATCAATAGCAAACTTGAAGTAGATTACGACTACGCAAACGCCTACTGTTTTTGTAATACCCACATAATTAATCATATAATGGCGACAATATTGTATGACATAGTCAAGGTCCCCAAATCAGTGGGCCTATTCCCTAACTTTTTTTGACAGTTGAAAGTGATTATCACCGAACTATTTACTTATCCATTACTACTTTACTTTAATGCTATTGTGACACTTGTCCTGTGATAACAGCAATGTATTATTAAATAGTTCGGTGATCATCACTTTCAACTGTCAAAAAAAGTTAGGGAATAGGCCTGCTGGTGGGGTTCTACGCCGGTCATGGTAACAGCTAAGTGGTGCTACGTTTCTTTTTTTATCGAAAGTTATTTGTTAATGTGGGTGTTACTAGAACTCTGCCTAACCATTCGGGGATAATAGAGATTTGCTTATCTATATTGAATTGCCAAATGAACGTGTGTATATGCCCAGCAAGAAAGTATCTTCTAGACTGAATTGAGTTATATGGGTAATTAGACCTAATCTAATTTAATATAAATGTACATACATTCTTGCACAAATCACATGTATTTACTCCTGAAGCGGAGCAGAGGTGAATTAACCCCGACGTTTCAATTATAGTGGGTCTCAGGTGGTAAGCCTGTTGCTATCGGGTACGTAAACTGCCAAATATATTGCCAGGTGGTATAAGTTGGAACGCTGCTGATTATTACTTACAGCTGTCTGACTGCCGCACTCAGAGACGTCAATAACTTACGTAACTTTAATGAGAATGAGAATTTTTGACATTAAATTGTCAAAAATTCTCATTCAAATCTAGACCATAGTAACCGGTAGACCCGGCAAGAATAGCGACTAGTTTTGAATTGTCATTTTTTGACGTTAAGTACTCATTAACGTTATTTGACGTCTCTGAGTGCGGCAGTTAGCCCTTAGTCGCCTTGTAAGACACCCGCGGGTGAGAGGAGGGTATTGTATTCCACAAGTGCGAATGTAAAATAATATAAAAATTTGCATTTAATATAGTTTTCGGAATGTATATGGAATGTTTATGGCAGGTAATACATACATACATAAATCACGCCTATATCCCCGAAGGGGTAGGCAGAGGTGAATTAACACCCACTTTTCGCCAATTTTGTACGGTCCCATGTAACAGGTGGCGAGCCTATTGTATATATTTTGGGCACATAAATCGCAGTACAAATTTATGTTGCTAGGTGGTATGAGAGAAATGCTGCTGCCCATTACTCATTGCTGTCTTTACCCTTAGTCGCCTTGTACGACAACCACAGGAGAGATGGGGGTGGTGACAATTGTATTCTGCTCTGCCGTCACCACACGGCCTTAATATGGCAGGTAATAGCTTAAATTTATACGTGAATGTGTGCCTAAAATAACATTTGTGCGTCTTAGTTACGTTTTTACCACCACTACCTAATTTAATTACCACCCTTGATGAAAATATATCCACATACATTATAATTGAAACGAGTAAACAGGGGCCTTACCACCAACTCTAAACGCGACTCAATTCCCATTGTTAAAGTGAGACTACGCTATACGCCGAGTAGAGCGGCGTCTTGTTTTGTCACTCGCGTTTGGATCGCACTAATACTTCATGGTACAGCCACAGGACATTCTTATTTGTTTAGTCATAGCTGACACCACATGCTTATAACAGGGAGCTACCAACCCAAATTTAAATAGCAAATAAGGTTTTTGAGAGACTTTTTAATGTTCAGAGCTTATGGAAATCGGGCTTTACGGTCTTAGAGATGTCATGTCCTGCCGGGCAAAAGATTTCCTGGAACTTTTTTGTCCAAATCTATTGAATAATAATAATATACCCTAATTTGTGCGTGTTTGTGACGTAATTTCATTTTCCATTATTTTAACGTTTTAAGATTAATCTTGATTAATCCATTTTTGTGGAAATGTAAAAAGGATCGGCGAAAAAAGTTTAATTTTTTGTGGGTGTTATTCTTTACAAAATTATAAGGATACGGGCAGGGCGATGATGATTCTTTACAAAATTAAATATAAAATCTTGGTCCTCGCTTGGTCGATTGCTCAGATGCTGTTAGGGGCAAATTTTGTGTAGATCACAAATTATTTGTTCCCGAATCATGGTTGTGTTTATGTAATGGCAACAGGTGGTGGGCCTGTTGCCATTTATCGGCCGTGTAATTTGCATTATGTTGCTAGGTAATCGCCGTGTACACGACACTCGCAGGAGTGATTTGGGGTAGTGACAGTTGTATTCTGCTCTGACGTCACCACGCGGCATCATTGTCACAGTGCAACAAACTAATTCATTAAAAACACCGACCAATATAATTATATTAAAAAACATCAACCACCATCGAGCGCGTTTAGTTCATCATTATCATCATCATCATCACCAGCCCTTTAATGTCCTCACTGCTGGGCACGGGCCTTCCCTATGGATGGAAGAATAGTGAGATTGGGCCATAATCCACCACGCTAGCCCAATGCTGATTGGTATTTGGTAGGGTATTAATCACGACGATTAACGACAATGCGGGTTGGTTTGATAACGTATTAAAGGTTTACCGTGTTTAACGTGCCCTCCGAAGCACGGAGGAATTCGAGATAATAAATTTTTGGTCACCCATCCAATGAACAGCGACCTTAGCGCACATTGCTTAGTTTACGCATTCGCAGGCCAAGCGCGCTATGCCACTAGCGACCTCCTTAGTTACGTTTAGTTTGTATTAGTAAAAATAAACAAAGAATCAAAATAGGTGTTACGTTACTAGATATCCAACGGAATTCATACATATTGATCTCCTTAAAAAAATGACCTCCCTTAAAAAAATCATACTACTACAACAATACCACAGTAAAGTTGTTCCATTCCAAGTTTAATTTGCATTTTTCCATACCAGTATTAAAGTGAAACCGTTTAATTTTAATCCGGGCTTAATAAAGGAATAATTTAACTTTTCTGTTATTAGCGTTTCAGAGCAGCTCTGCTCTTTCTCTTTTCAGTACAGTGTTTTTTTTTGTTTTTGTATAGCTAGATTGATATTTTATTCCAAAAAACTTTGTGGTTGTTTTGGAAATTGTCAGAGATTTTTCTGTCAAACTCATCTTTTCGTTCATCTTTCTTTCTATTTACTACTTACTCTTCACTAACCAATTTAATCTTTAAAAAAAAAGTGACTATTTTCAAAATTAAAAAAAATCGTGACTATATTATTTATTATGAAGATAAGAAGTTTTATTTTTTGATTACTTTTTAACTATCATGTAAGAATAATTATTGAGACATGAAAATTTTAAGTATTAATTACAATACTAAGACGTGGCTGTATGTACTAAGCAATTTTAAATGTTAGGAACACATAGGAACACATCACATAAAAACAACTCTGAGAATTAATAATTGGACCAATGTTTCCAATGTAAACCTATACTTTTGATTTAACAAATTAAATATTCAATAAATCATAAAATTTTATCAAAATTGTTTTTATTTCCTCGCAGTTGGTACGAAAAGCAGAGTATATTCCTCGGGAAAAAGCAGTCTTATATCTGAGGTGCGCTTGAATCCCTCGCTCCATTCAGGACTCTATATTAACTAAAACCATAGAGTCCTTCAATGCGCTCGGGATACAAGTCTGCACCCGTGACATAAGACACTGCTTTATTCCCTTGTGACATAATCTACTATTAGACCTAAAATTACCTACTAAGCGGCTTAGATAGAGGTATTGAATAAATATACTAAAAAGACAAATCATCTAGTGGATTTCTTGGAAGTCACTTTTGTAGAGATAACCCTATTTCCTTACGAGGGCAGAATAGAGTATTTCATTTAGAGTCTGAAGTCACGAACTCACCCTTCTCTGAAGCGAAGAAAAATTAAATTGTAAGTACGAGTAACTTAAAATTTTTGGTACATACATAATTTTAAACAAATAATAAATAAAACATTACTGGAATATAGAACTGAGGATAGACAAAACTAGTGTGGCCCATTTGAAAAAAATGTGGATTTGCCATTAAGAGTGCTCATTAAAGTTAATTGACGTCTCTGAGTGCGGCATTAAGTGTGCAATAATAGTTATTTGTTATAATGAGTGCAAAATTGCTTTTTAACCGCGTACTCAATTTTAATGTCCGAGCATGCGAAGGATTCTAAAATTAGAATCCTGAGCGTTAGCGAGGCAATCAAAAGAGCACGAGGTGAAAAATCATGCAAATGACTAAATGCAAACAAAAAACCATTTACAATCACAGTTTAATTCAATTCCGTTGGCGTCAAATAAAACTTCTTCGTCGCTAGAATCACTCATTGTAGGTTTTTCACTTGTTTTCAAATATATTTTTTTTATCTTATGTTTAACAATAGGACGTGAAAAAAAAATGGCGCGCGCAAAAGCTTATAAAAAAAATGGCGCGCGCAAAAGCTTATAAAAAAAATGGCGCGCGCAAAAGCTTATAAAAAAGAAATACACCAAGAAGGTTAACTTTAGCGCTCAGATATCGAAAAGTAAAAATACTCATCCCGAGATGGGGCAATAAAAAGTATAATATTTGTATTGTATTGTATTACTCAGCTTAGGCAATCAATCAGCGAGCGAGCTGCTATTACAATCCAGGCTCCACAGTGAATAGGACGATTAATTACATTACAATAAAATATGTGCTCAAAACCAGACTAAAATAATCCTTCATGTTTGTCAACGTCATGGTTGAAACAGCTTGTTGAGTGCACGCTAATTTATATATTATCATCTTATCTCTATATTAAATACACGATTTCGCGTGAAATCAAAGCATGCCATTAGAATATAATCTTTCGTTTATTAGTTACTCGAGAGGGCGCGGGATTCCAGGAACCCGCTTATTCCGCACACTATAAAATATGAATAAGTCTCTCACACAGTCTTAATTTATTATTTACAATCAAACAAACTCTTCAGCTTTATAGTATTAGTATAGATTGTTCTGTATTATCATGAGCAAAATTGTAATGTTCACAGTATTCACAATAAAGTTTCTGCTTTGTTGAGTTCCCAATTTATCTGGGGTCGGCAAAGTATGTTTTCTCTTCCATCCATATCGCAAATGTCATTAAGTCGTCCACTTCCTTTGGAATCATATCGACTATCACATAGGAAAGGTGCTAGTGATGAAAGTTATGGAAAGGACTAATAAGTATAGAGTGATTGAGATGACATTTCAACCTGCTTATAGATTAGGTTTCACAACTGCCTACCTGCCTAACGCCTACAGCATTCTCTAGGAGTATGGTAATGTTGCCGGTGTTTTGCCCTCCACCATTCGGTCCCAAGGTGTTTATTAGTCTACACAAGGCAATCTCCCGTATTCAACTTTTACGACACCTCTGGGGCTTGTCGGAGCTGGGATTTTCTACGCTATTTTTTCGTTTCCAGTAAAAATAAATATGTTCATAGTATTATGTAAAAAATCGAATGTAAATATTATTAACTTTTTTGCTTTATTTGATTTGATATTATGAAGTTGAACTGGAAATAAACAACAAAATGGTGTTTGCCCATTTGAACGATACGATTATTGGTTATGAAAATTGGATTATGTGTATACCTAGGATAGGAACGTGCCACGTAACGTAAATGTCGTACTCAAAGGTCAATTAAGTGCCACAGGCACATGTTGTAGTGAAATCCGGATTTACATGCAATACGGTGATGCTTTGTGTGTATAGTCGCATAAGGGTATCGTCCATTGACAGGCATGATGACTAATTTTGGCTGTGTGATGACGGCTGAGCAGAATATAATTATTGCCACTACCCCCACCTCTCCTGTGGGTGTCGTACAAGGCTACTAAGGTTTAAGAAGGCAGTGAGTAATGGGCAGCAGCGTTTCTCTTAGGCCACCTAGCAATATACAGCAATAAAATTTATATGCCCGATCTATAAGCTCGCCACATATTACATAGGATGGGACCTAGCTTGATTGGCGAAGAGTGGGTGTTTAATTCACCTCTGCTTTAAATCATCGAAAAGGGAGTTTCGATATGTATGTATGTATGTATGACTAATTTTGCAAAACTACCCCACATTGTTTTTATGTATCTACTTTAATTTAAACGCGCTAATGTCAGAAACGACTGGTTCAAATTGAAAAATTATTTTTGTGTTGGATAGTCCATCTATCGAGGAAGGCTATAGGCTATATAATAACCCAAATCATCACGAGCGAAGCAGTAGGCGGCCACTATTAAGACTCGCATAAGACAAGATAAATCTTTGGCCATGAAAATGGAAGTCCACAGATCTACAACTCACTCAGCGATAAGATTTGATTAGTAAATGTAATTGAATTATCATTTAGCCTTTTTATTTTACCTTGCGTAAAATTACTTGCCATTTATTCCACTTGTTTCGTCTCTTCAGTGCCCCAACATTTGAAGGATTCTAAACGTAATTGTATGGCACGTAACACGCACTTTATAACCCTACAAAAAATAAATTATGTATATCTAAATGTTAAATCGGTATTTTATTACCTTTTTTGCAAGTAAATATATTAAATTAATATTATGATTACAAACACATTTAATATGAAATGTGCTCTTATATTTGCACCAGCACGTTATAACACATAAGTCTCGTTTAAATATGCGAGTTTAAGGGCCGATTTCACGGCAGAATTAAACGCGATCAGTTGAAGTTGAACTCGGTTTATGCTCTAAACTGAGTTCCGCTACATAGTTTGCATTAATCAAAACCAAGTTTTATTAAACTCAGTTTCGATGAGAGACGGTGAAATCGGCCCTAATAAGTAAAGTTGTTATTTAGGAAACATTTAATATGTATTTAATACTTTAAAAAAAGTACACTTAAAGATCTGTTTCTCAATCGACGAGTAAGTTCTGAATTTACTTGGCAGATCATTTGACATATATTTCATATTACAACTGTCAAATGATCTGCTAAGTAAGTTATTTAGAACTTACTCGTCGATTGTGAAACAGGCCCTTAACATCATAACAATAGCAAATATAAGCTAATCATCACCAGCCCTTTAATGCCCCCTGCTGGCGTACAGGCCTTCTCTGTGGATGGAAGAATATAGGGAGAATGGCCATAACCCACCATACTGGCCTAGTGCGGGTTGGTGGGTAATAATAATTAATAGCTTATGAAAATATATAAATACATAGTTCTTCCATTATTTGATTTATGAACAGTGTTAGCGACTGGCTGGCAATCTAACCTTTTTTACTACGTTTTATAATAACTTGTATTTTATAATACGTCACTTTGATATTGTTCGTTGTCATTATTATTGCGTTGTCTACCGTTTTTGTATCGTTGCTCTGTTTTACCGAAATTACACCAATTCATTGGATTTACTAGTGTTTCCTTCATCAGCCTTCATCCTTATACAGTCCACTGCACGGTTCGCTATCAAACAGTATTTGTATTTTTAATCACAGAAAGAAGAAGCTTATGAAATCTGAGATGTGAGATGAGTTTATTTCTTATAGAACAGCATGGCAGTTACAGTGACTCTCTAGATTTTTGACATACGGTATCGAACTTTACGAAGATGGGCTACCGAAGAATACGACTTTATTTTCACGTAGAATATGTTAGGGAAGAAAATTGCTTCGATAAAGTATAATTTTCCAGGCTGCCCTGAGAAAACCCTTCAAATATTCCTGCTTGGGGCGCATAATTCCTTAGGGACTGTAAGGTTTAGGTACATCAAGAGGTACTCACTTCTCAAAAGTACTTGTCCCAGTTTTATGATCAAACCTTCTATAGGATCATGACGTCACTACCTACAACATGCTTACAAATAGTGTAACAAATAGGCACATGTAAATTAAAATAAATAAGAGGAGCTCGCTAGCGCAGTAGCATAGCGCGCTTAGCCTGCGATTGCGTAAACTAAGTAATGTTTGCTAAGGCCGGTCGTAGGATGGGTGACCAAAAATTTATTATCTCGAGTTCCTCCGGGCTTCGGAAGCACGTTAAGCTGGTGGTCCCGGCTGCATTAAAAGGCTGGTGATGATGATGATGATAAAATTCAAATATAATCCTAATACATTTTGACAAGTAATAAAAAAAATGTATGGGTGTCTTGATTTTCGGTCAAGTTTCAAATAACTTCACATAACACACAAAAAATTAAATATCAGAAAAATAATTACCAGAAAAAAAACAAAAAACATTATTCTCAATATAATGAGGAACATCGTTTTTGTCACACGCTCAATAAGAAAATAAGGAGCTCGATATCGATTCAACATTTTTCTAACATTTATATAATGTTAAAATTAAAATCGAATAGGTATACCTAAAATATAGAATAATACAGCGGGCCTAGCACGGACGCGGAGATATGTCACCCGGGGAATACACAATTTTTTGTCAATCCCCCCTTTTCCTTCTCTAGAGCTAGCATAGCAAAAGGGAGAGACTAGTTTATCCCCAGTGATAAAGTCCTCCAGTCTAAGCGAATAATAGAGTGAATGACTGAACTCGATCTTTACCAATAGAGCTACCAAAGAGTATATAATACACTACGTTAGAGCTACGATGTATAAGCTAACCAAAATAAAAATACGTAGCAATTGCTCTATTTTATTCGAATCTTTTAACTTTTGACATTGTTAGGATAAATGAGAAGTCAGAACATATGTTGACAATATTGACATTGACATGACAGTTGATTATTGAACTTTGTTGTATTTTGTTGATTTGCTATTTGACTTGGAATATTGTTAATAGTACATTAAGATACGAGTATGCTATGTTGGATTAATGCATACGAGTTACATGCGACGTTTTTAAACAAACTTATCGCGCCAGTTATGTCTGCTCGTGGTCAAAATTGGAACTAAAAATTCGTCTGCTATTTTGTTTGTCTAGGAGTGTTAATGTTAGCGAGCAGCGCCACCCATCGCGCGCAGACTTATCTGCCGCACACTCTACAAGTTTTGGATTTTTTTCTTTTTTAATTTTCCTTATCAGTAGGGATAGCAAAGGAAACCGCACATACAGCCTAGTCTGATGAAGTCTACTTTCTTCAGTTTTAATCGCATTAAAACGCGGATGTATCACGTTTTAATGCATTTTAGGAGAGTTTGGCGCCAAATTACACAGCCTATTGATGGAGACTGAAACACATTGCACAAAACTACACCATGTTTTAACAGTCAACATCACTGCTACAATATTAATTTAATAAAACAAAAATGACGATTCAAAATGTCAAATAAGGCACAGAAATCCGGCTGTGCATCCGGAGCAGCAGCAAAATATAAAATAAAATAAACTTTATATTAGTGTTTCTAAATACGATAGCTATGTTAATTTGTGTTTTTATACATCGAATCATATTTTAATTTGGAGGAGCTCGCTAGCGCAGTGACATAACGCGCTTGGACTGTGATTGCTTAAACTAAGCAATGTTCGCTAAGGCCGGTCATTGGATGGGTGACCAAAAATTTATTATCTCGAGTTCCTCTGTGCTTTGGAAATCACGTCAAGCCGTAGGTCCCGGCTGCACTTGCAGCCGTTAAAACCCACTAACCCGCACTGGGCTAGCGTGGTGGGTTATGGCCTAATCTCCCTATATAAGACATCAAAGGGCAGGCGATGAATTAATTTATTTTATTTTTTCATTAGGGTTAGAAGCAAATCCTCTCATAACTAGTAAATTAAAATAACCCCTGGCCATTTTAGTTAACTAACACTTATTTATTATATGCAAAAATTAAATGAGACATACATACATACATAAATCACGCCCATATCCCCGAAGGGGTAGGCAGAGGTGAATTCTCACCCGCGTTTCGCCAATTATGTTAAGTCCCATGTAATAGGTGGCGAGCCTATTGCCATTTATCGGGCACAAAAGTCGCAGTACATTGTCAGGACGGTAGTATAAGAGGAACGCTGCTGCCCATTCCTCATCACTGATTTATCCTTAGTCGCCTTGTACGACACCCACGGGAGAGATTTGGGATGGTGACAATTGTATTCTACTCTGCCGTCACCACACGGCTAAATTAAATGAGAATAATCGGGAATATCGAATAAATCACAAGAAATCACATAGACCTATCTTTGTCACCACCTCAATAGCTCGGACACAAATTGCTCTTCTTAAAATGTCTAAAGTGGAAATATGTTTTCCATAATAGTGACGCCATGCTAAGGAAGTAGAGAAACAGTCCGAATATTATGTCAAAAAGTGAAAAAACAATTCTCTCAATTGACGCCGTGCTAACTCCCGTGGAGATACAGGTTTTGTCACCTGTCAACTTGTCCGCGTGCCCGTGCTAGGCCTGCTGACAGACGTTGTCATGTCTTAACTATGAACATAGCTAAATAATAAACACAAATATAATTTCAAGAATGTTTTATTGTAAAGATTTTTATTGTATCTGCAATTTATTTTTGTCTTTCCGTCTTTCCTTTACTTTGAAGAAGGTTCTCTTCTTCAAAGTATAAGAAAATTTTTAAAAAAATCCACGAAGTAGGTAAAGTCGTTCTTATGGGCCTCGGAGACGGTCAAGCGGCTTCGCGTCAATCACGTAGATTTTAGCTTGCTTCAAACATTTTGATCTACAGTCTACATCGCTTGCTTGATGCTTGAGTAAAATTTATGAGCTTGATACGCGCTTGGTGTGATTTTAAAAGTATGTATAGTCAAGTTCAAGCTTCTTGACAGGTATTTCAATCACACTGTTTAGCAAGTACAACAAAAATCTACGTGTTTTACGCGAAGCCGCTTGACCGTCTCCGAGGCCCATTAGGTTATGGCGTGACCAAAGGAAACAAGGATTCATCTAAGTACTCGTGTCACATTATTTGTTAACGAACCCCTCCGAAACGGCTTGAGTGATTTTTATTAAATGTATTGTGTGTATTTGATAGGTCTGAGAATAGGTTGTAAGCATTTTTTAATACCCCTAGGTGATAAGGGCAAAACGACTTTTGCCGGACCAGCTAGTTCTTATATAAATTATTGTATGATGAAAAGAGACTGGCGAAATTGTGGATTTTTATCTCTCTTGTATACATACATACATAACTCACAACCATATCCCCGAAGGGGTAGGCAGAGATGAGTTTTAACACCCACTTAGTATACACTAATAAAAATATTGTCAAAAACCCTCATCTTATTACAAATCTTCAGCTATTTTCGTTCTATAAGTAAAATACATGATACAAATAAAAGTACGTAGGTAGTTTATTAAATCCGATTGTCATTCTGATCATCTCGAAACATTGAAATAGGCTTCAATGTTGGCGTTTTTTTACCGTTATTACATTTGGTTCTAAATAAAAAATACATATTCAAAGAATAACAAATTCCTGGTACACAGTACTCACACAAATATAATTTCGTTACTAAAATCTACTGAAACAAACAAATAAAACAATGTGATCGGAATTCCAGCAACAGTAAATAAAAACAAAAAACGACTGCTGTCAATGGCCTGTTTGTCATGTCGTGTCAATAATAATTACTTAAATTGATGCTGACATGGATTTCTCCATTTTCGAGTGACACGACCACACCCGCCCGTTACACCTTGGGGCCTAGACAAAGTAACATACCGACAAAGATAACGAAGTTCGATAAAGCAAAATGTATGGGACTTGACGTAAGTCGTCGTGAAATCACGTGACCAAAATCGTCTTCGTAAGGTCCTAGTTATGTTGGTAGTGCAAGCTAAGACGCTGTAGATACCAAAGTAATATGGCCGATCGTGACGAACTTCGACGCTTTATCGTTATGAAACGATTGCCACTCGGCTACGGGCCCTTGTTTACTTACTAGGTTAACACAAGCGACAAGTAAGTTCAAAGTAGCTTACTTGGCAGTTTAATTGACATATTTCATATAACAACTGTCAAATGATCTGCGAAGTTACTTAGAAGCTACTTAGAACCTACATGTCGATTGTAAAACAGACCCTAAAACATATAAATAAGGGTATAATGGGTAGAGACTCAGGGACCATGGGGTCCAGAAGCACACTGACTTTTTCGGGATATTACAGAGCGGCTACATGATACAGAATAATAAGGGTGACATTAAGGCTGGTTTGTATTTCGCTAATAATATGTATGTATGTATTTCGCGCAAAAACTAATTAGTCTCGCCATTCAGCGAGGTAATGCAGCCAGCGTTATTGGTACACCTCCTGTCTCAGAAGACCTAGGCGAGGTATTTTACCTTTAATTTAGTTTTTAGTATATAATTAATTTCTTCAAATAACCATAAACCGCTTTCTGCCCCTCTAGACAAATAGCCATTCTATTCGAACTAATTTTAGTTTCATACATTCGTATTCTGTATGAAACCAAAATCACGTATTACAGAGATAACAAAATGACATGGCGACCGTCGTGTCAAATGTAACAGAAATGCTCAAAAATTGACATAATTGTTTTATATAAACTTTATCCCCGGAATACAGAAACCCTATTTAAAGTCCTGCTTAACGTTTAAGTATTGTCGAAATTGACGTTTCTCCATACAAATTCTGACAGGTATTTTCCACTTAACTTTATAAGCAGTACTCAAAATTTGAGTAGCGTTTCTGTATTCGGGGGTATGTGTGTCGTTTGTCACTTGGCTAGTTTGCCCATGTTCTTCATTATTTTAGTGTAGGTATGCCTTTAAATAGGTATTATCTCACTTACAAGGGTTTGGTATATGAGCAGCCAGGCTGGAGTGAGCGATGTTAGCTGTTGATGTAGCTGCTTTTATGTAAAAAACATTTCCATAACCGATATATTCCCGATATATTCAGCCTTATCATCATCATCATCATCCGGGTCATCCGCTAGTGGCGGGCTGCGGGCATCGAGCGGTAGCTCATGGCCCGGGCATGAACTCAAGGGACATCAGTCCCCCGGTGGTCTGGGCCGCCGTCTAAAACGGCGGGGCTCCCCTTCGCCCCCCTGTGCTCGACCCTGGTCTGGTGGTGAGGCCCTCGGCGCGGTCTAACCATGTGCCGGGTGATTTACCGTGGGGCAAGGCCCTGCGAGGAGCCTGCGAGCGGGCCTGCCTTATTAACTCCTCTCTTGAGATAGGAAAAAAGATACCGATCCTAGTTAACATGCGAACAGGGCAGAAATATGATGATGAACGTTCAGATATGTTGTTTTTACAAAAGTATTTTTACTTACCTACTTATGAAAAGTTGATCATTTATGAAAAACACTACATGCATTCTGTGGGAGAGCTGTTGTTAATAGAACAAACATTGATTGGACGGAAAAATTAATGGGTCAAAGTTGACGCTGACAAATCTATAAGCACTAATATTAAAAAAGCTGAAGAGTTTGTTCGTTTGTTTGGTTGCTTGGTTAAACGCGCTCATCTCTGAAACTCATTCACCTCTGCCTACCCCTTCAGGGATATAGGCGTGATTTATATATTCGTTTGAAAAAATTGAATATTGTTGGAATACAAATCCTAGCTGAAAGTAACCGAAATAGATCCAGCAAATTCTAAGGACTGCTGACGGAAATAGATTCAATCAATTCTAACATAGCATACCCAAAGAGACTGGTTGCTACTTTTCCTTGTGACTCACTATAATTGACAATATGATTGCGCTATAAATAATTTCTAATATTATTATTTGATAGTCTTCCATACGGGCCTGGGAGCGAAAATAAAACGTAGAATTGGCCAGTCCCGACTCATCCCATGGGTGTCGTAAAAGTCGACTACGGGAAATTTTTCGGTGTAGGTAGACCAATAAACACCTTGGGGCGCCCGAATGGTGGACGGCAAACCACCAACAACAGCATACCCAAAGAGGGTTGGTGTCAGGCAGGCGACCGGCTGTAAAACCTAAGCAAAAACCTTGAGCGGTATGGATTGGAATTTTGTCATTCCAATTACTCTCTCCGTTCATCGGTCTCTGGACATGGTCCGTTCCGTCTTTTTTCCGTTCTCTCTCTAGAAGAAGACTTATAATAATATATCTACTTACAACCAACACCAACCAACTCCCTATAAATCAATTCATAGTGAAAGCCTATGCACCAGCAGCGGGGACGCAGCAGCCTTTGTGATGATAATGATGTTCATTACCAACCCCGAAGTTAAAGACTTACAATACTGGTCTTTCAAATTATTCGATAATATGCTTATCATTTCAAACTATAAATTTACCGTGCCTACTTATTACTTAATTTAAAAAAAGAGTGTAAAAACGGTTATTATTGCTGTGTAATGAACTATTTACTAGTCAGTTACCTTTATTATTACTATAATAACTAAAAACATACGGGTACGAATTGAGTAACCTCCTCCGTTTTTTTGTCGGTTAAAAAAATACCAAGGACATAAAGAAAAAAGAAAGAAAGAAATACCTTTATTGACCTCGCATATAAAACAGTTTAAAATGAATAACAGATGGCACAAAATATTAAGGAAATTGTAAATATTATTAATTTAAAAAAACAATAGACTAGGATAGATATTAAAAGACAATAGATAGATATTATAATAGCGTCGTACGAGGCCAAAAGGCCCAAGTCTCGGCTTATGCTACTGTGTCAATGTATCCATTGACACAGCAGCGCCGTTATTCTGACTGGACCTGGGCCCATAGCCAAGTGGCAATCGTTTCATAACGATAACGTGTCGAAGTTCGTCACGATCGGCCATATTACTTTGGTATCTACAGCGTCTTAGCTTGCGCTACCAACATAACTAGAAACTTACGAAGACGATTTTGGTCACGTGATTTCAAGACGACTTACGTCAAATCCCATACATTTTGCTATATCGAGCTTCGTTATCTTTGTCGGTATGTTACTTTGTCTAGGCCCCCTGCTTCACTTATTGCTTATTTCAATTAAAATGTAATAAATGGTCATTGTCGTTAACAAATGGTCATCATAGTAAAATGACCTATTTACGAGTTACCTTATAAAAACCGGACATGTGCGAGTCGGAATCGCCCATCTAGGGTTCTGTGCAAATTTGTAGGTACTTATAATAGTTATTTGTTGTACGTGAGTGCAAAGTTGTTTTTTAACCGCGTGCTCAATTTTGATGACCGAGCTAGCGAAGGATTCTAAAATTGAATCACGAGCGTAGCGAGTGATTCAAAAATTAGAATCCTGAGCGATAGCGAGGGAATCAAAAGAGCACAAGGTGAAAAATCTTTGCACTCGAGTGCAACACGTAACTTTTCATCCCCCCCAACGAGGAAATTGCAAAATACAAAAAAAAAAAATACAATCACAACAGTTTCTGTTTTCACCCAGAAACTTCCACAACACCCTCCCTTTAACCCAAACACACTCTCAACACCCACCCAGAAACACCCGCAACATTCACACCCATCCACTCAGACACACCCAAAAAACACCCATTCACCCAGAAACACCCAAAAAACACCCATTCACCCAGAAAAACCCACAAACACCCATTCACCCAGAAACACCCACAAAACACCCATTTACCCAGAAACACCCAAAAAACACACATTCACCCAGAAACACACACAAAACACTCATTCACCCAGAAACACCCACAAAACACCCATTCACCCAGAAACACCCATTCACCCAGAAACACCCACAAAACACCCATTCACCCAGAAACACCCACAAAACACCGATTAACCCAGAAACACCCATTCACCCAGAAACACCAACAAAACACCCAATCACACCCAAAAAACACTCAATCACCCAGAAACACCCACAAAACACCTAATCACACCCAAAAAAAAACCCAATCACCCAGAAACACCCACAATACTCACCCATCCATTCAGACACAACCACAAAAACCCATTCACCCAGACACACCAACAAAACACCCATTCACCTAGACACACCCTCAAAACACCCATTCACCCAGACACACCTCCAACAGCCACCCATCCACCCAGCCACACCCACAACATTCATCCAGACACACCTGTAAGTCCCTAATAAAAATTACCGTCCCTAATGGAGTTCCGAGACGGTCAATCAGCTTGAGTCAAGCACGTTGATTTTCTGTATGTTTGGGAACTTTAACAAATTTGTGACGTGAAAAGAAAATGGCGCGCGCAAAGCAAATTACAAAAAAATTACACCAAAAAGGTTCCGAGTCTGAGTTTTTAACAAATTAAAATAGGTTGCATGACAATTTCGGCACCATGGAGGTAGAAATAAATATGTATAATGATGTTTTGAATTCACAAACTCATTGCACACGATGTTCTAAATTCAAATTTACTTTAACCTCTAGAGGATAAAAACGGCTTTTGCACTCAGATATCGAAGAGCAAAAACGCCTTTTCCGAGATGGTGGGATGAAAAGACTATTTTTTCCTATACTTGTAGACGCTGTTACTTGCCAAATTTGATAGTTCTAGGTCAACTTTAACTTCAACTTGATACCTCCAGGCGTTGCCGAAATAAAGGGTCTTGACAGACAGACAGCAAAGTGATCCTGTAAGGGCTCCGTTTTTTCTTTTGAGATAGGTACGGGACCCTGATCAGCAAGTGAATTTTGTACCTTTGAATTACATGCGAGTAATTAAAACTTTTTAGAACAATCGCTAAGAGCAATATATTGTTTAGAACAAGTTCCTCAGAGCACATATTATTACATCATGTCTAATAATAATGGTACGAAGATTATAATAATGGGATATACAAAGTTCATGGGAAGAAATTTATTAACAAAACAGGAGCAGTAGTTCAGAAAAATCCATGTATGACATGACAGCATTCGATGGACGACGAAGCCAACTTTTGTAACTGTACAATCGACTTCGATAGGACATCAAATTATACAAAACTGTCAAATAACGCTATCATATAAATTAGTCGTGTGATGACAGTAGAGCAGAATACATTGTCACCACCGCCTTAGGAGTGTTAATTCACCTCACCCTGCACCTTCATTCATCCCATTTTTTTACGCGCGTACGAAGTCGCGGGAAGAAAGCTAGTTTTCATTGTACATATTAGGATGTGATATTTAATAGGTATTTCATTTAAAACAAGGATCAGGAACTTCTCATATCTTTATAATCCTGAAAATAAAATCATGAAACAGTAGGATTTCGTGATTTTATTTTCGGACAAATTTCCTTACTTTCAATGTATTATACAAACATTAAATACATATAAAATATTTTAACTTTTGATTTCATTATAAAATAAATATAAATACACATTCATTAATTTATTGTCACCATATTTATAACATAAATTTGTTTGAATGGGTGGTATTACTCCTTGCAAAGATCCGTTTAATATCTACCGCTTTTACGCATGTCCCGCGATTCCAGGGCAAAATCGCAGGGGTATGTGGGACTCCCCGACGTAAAAGGCGCCGGGACTACCCACTAAAACTCCCCAGGGTGCTCCACCATCTACATGGGCGGGAGAAAGGATAATAGCTGAGCCTTGTGCCTAACCCCCGTCTTGCGCTTGCCTGCTGTCAGGCTCCACTCCGCGGCTGAACCGCGCTTGCTGCTCATAAGGCGACGGCATACGTGAGCACCGATATGCCGTCCCGACACCTCCGAGGCTTCTGTGCGGCGGGTAAAAGTACCCTGCCCGTCGCTCAGGGTCTGAAAATTTGGGGGCGATGTTGCGGGCAAAAATGCGCCGGCGACGCCCAGGTCTCCTCCGCCTTTGAGGATCTGCGGAGGAGTCCTCTTCCCGGGTCCTCTCCTCCGCCTCCTTCGCCTCCATCACCCTCCTCCGCGTAGCCTGCCATGCGTCGTCGGCTTCGGACATGGCCTGCACCAGCGCCGGCAGGGATAAGTCTTGGCCGACTGGAGACCTGAGCTCCAACCTCTCTGTGGCCCACCTCGGGCACGTTTAATATCTACCGACATTAAGCGTGCCAGACACATCGTGCCGTGGCAGACACCCACAGACACAGAAATTTTTACTGAATAAGTAATCAGACTTTTTCGAACTTTTTCTAACCACAAATTTCTTTGTGATAATTTTTCCGACATGTTTTTCACAAAATAAATGTTCAAATAAAAATCAAAACAATAGGTAATAAATATTTATGTTTTGATAATTGATATAATATTTAAAAAGAGGTGGGTAGTTTACTTGCATGCAAAATGTGCGACCCGAAAAGTAGGCTAATTCCTCTTTTTAAATATAACTCTTGATACTTATCGAGCGGGCGAAAATAAAAAAAGGCGTTTCCTACATATATTTCATATTTAAATAATTATGTAACTGAACATTTTAAAATAGTAAATAATATCGTTCTTTCAATACACATAATAAAGAGATTATGTTATTTTATGCATAACCGTATATTCCATTTATTTAAAAGTATACCTGTAATAGTGATATGTTAACACAAAAACATTATTCGAATTGCAGTATTGTGAAATATGAATTTTAATTTACCCCTATATATTAATTTTTGGTCACCCATCCTACGACCGGCCTTAGCAAACATTACTTAGTTTACGCAATCGCAGGCCAAGCGCGCTATGGTACTGCGCTAGCGAGCTCCTCTTATTCATTTTAATTTACATGTGCCTATTTGTTACACTATTTGTAGGCATGTAGTAGGTAGTGACGTCATAATCCTTTTCCTATAGAAGGTTTGATCATAAAACTGTACATGACTGACAAGTACTTTTGAGAATTGAGTACCTCTTGATGTACCTAAACCTTACAGTCCCTAAGGAATTATGCGCCCCAAGCAGGAATATTTTAAGGATTTTCTCAGGGCAGTCTGGAAAATTATATTTTATCGAAGCAATTTTCTTCCCTAACATATTCTACGTGAAAATAAAGTCGTATTCTTCGGTAGCCAATCTTCGTAAAGTTCGATACCGTATACCGTATGTCAAAAATCTAGAGAGTCCCTGTAACTACCATGCTATTCTATAAGAAATAAACTCATCTCACATCTCAGATTTCATAAGATTATAGAATACGAATTTAAAAATTTCACCGCGGATTCCGCAGTGAATGTTTATTTTGTGATTATAAATACAAATACTGTTCATAAATCAAATAATGGAAGAACTATGTATTTATATATTTTCATAACGTAAGGCTTAGAGCAAGTATCTGTCCGCCATAAATTATGTCTTCATAATTGACTTTTTAAGAGATACTCTTCATACGCCGACGAACCATATCTAAAACAAAAATATAGCAAAATAATAATTTATTGTAATACGTCGTGATAAAAATTATTAACAAAATTATATTAAAATTATTATTCACTTACCATTTTTTATTTAAGACCATTTCTAAACAAGGTCCACAGTATTCGTTATAAAATTTTGATCGTCTACAACGCTTGCTTGATGCTTGAGTCAAGCATTTAAAAGCTTTTTAGGTCTGTTTGATTTGTTTACGCTAGCAATGGAACAAAAACATACAGAAAATCAACTTGCTTGACTCAAGCTAATTGACCGTCTCGGAACTCTTATTAACTCTAATAACTGAACTCTTATTATCGGACGGTAATTTTTATTAGGTACTTACAGGTGTGTCTGGATGAATGTTGCGGGTGTGGCTGGGTGGATGGGTGGGTGTTGGTGGTGTGTCTGGGTGAATGAGTGTTTTGTGGGTGTGTCTAGGTGAATGGGTGTTTTGTGGGTGTTATTGGGTGGATGGGTGGGTGTTGTGGTTGTGTCTGGGTGTATGTTGTGGGTGTGATGGATGTGTGCTGCGGATGTGTCTGGGTGGATGTTCTGGGTGTTTCTGGGTGGGTGTTGAGAGCGTGTTTGGGTTGATGGGAGGGTGCTGTGAAAGTTTCTGGGTGAAAACAGAAACTGTTGTGATTGTATTATTTTTTTTGTATTTTGCCATTTCCTCGTTGGGGGGGATGAAAAGTTTCGTGTTGCACTCGAGTGCAAAGATGACATTAGATTTTTTACATAATACTATGAACATATTTATTTTTACTGGAAACGAAAAAATAGCGTAGAAAATCCCAGCTCCGGCAAGCCCCAGAGGTGTCGTAAAAGTTGAATACGGGAGATTGCCTTGTGTAGACTAATAAACACCTTGGGACCGTATGGTGGAGGGCAAAACACCAACAACATCACCATACTCCTAGAGAATGCTGTAGGCGTTAGGCAGGTAGGCAGTTGTGAAACCTAATCTATAAGCAGGTTGAAATGTCATCTCAATCACTCTATATTTATTAGTCCTTTCCATAACCTTAATCACTAGCACCTTTCCTATGTGATAGTCGATATGATTCAAAAGAAAGTGGACGACTTAATGATATTTGCGATATGGATGGAAGAGAAAACATACTTTGCCGACCCCAGATAAATTGGGAACTCAACAAAGCAGAAACTTTATTGTGAATACTGTGAACATTACAATTTTGCTCATGATAATACAGAACAATCTATACTAATACTATAAAGCTGAAGAGTTTGTTTGATTGTAAATAATAAATTAAGACTGTGTGAGAGACTTATTCATATTTTATAGTGTGCGGAATAAGCGGGTTCCTGGAATCCCGCGCCCTCTCGAGTTACTAATAAACGAAAGATTATATTCTAATGGCATGCTTTGATTTCACGCGAAATCGTGTATTTAATATAGAGATAAGATGATAATATATAAATTAGCGTGCACTCAACAAGCTGTTTCAACCATGACGTTGACAAACATGAAGGATTATTTTAGTCTGGTTTTGAGCACATATTGAATATTGTAATGTAATTAGTCGTCCTATTCACTGTGGAGCCTGGATTGTAATAGCAGCTCGCTCCCTGATTGATTGCCTAAGCTGAGTAATACAATACAATACAAATATTATACTTTTCATTCCCCCATCTCGGGATGAGTATTTTTACTTTTCGATATCTGAGCGCTAAAGTTAACCTTCTTGGTGTATTTCTTTTTTATAAGCTTTTGCGCGCGTCATTTTTTTTTCACGTCCTATTGTTAAACATAAGATAAAAAAAATATATTTGAAAACAAGTGAAAAACCTACAATGAGTGATTCTAGCGACGAAGAAGTTTTATTTGACGCCAACGGAATTGAATTAAACTGTGATTGTAAATGGTTTTTTGTTTGCATTTAGTCATTTGCATGATTTTTCACCTCGTGCTCTTTTGATTGCCTCGCTAACGCTCAGGACTCTAATTTTAGAATCCTTCGCATGCTCGGACATTAAAATTGAGTACGCGGTTAAAAAGCAATTTTGCACTCATTATAACAAATAACTATTATTGCACACTTAATGCCGCACTCAGAGACGTCAATTAACTTTAATGAGCACTCTTAATGGCAAATCCACATTTTTTTCAAATGGGCCATACCAGTTTTGTCTATCCTCAGTTCTTTATTCCAGTAATGTTTTATTTATTATTTGTATATAATTATGTATGTACCAAAAATTTTAAGTTACTCGTACTCACAATTTATTTTTTCTTCGCTTCAGAGAAGGGTGAGTTCGTGACTTCAGACTCTAAATGAAATACTCTATTCTGCCCTCGTAAGGAAATAGGGTTATCTCTACAAAAGTGACTTCCAAGAAATCCACTAGATGTATTGTCTTTTTAGTATATTTATTCAATACCTCTATCTAAGCCGCTTAGTAGGTAATTTTAGGTCTAATAGTAGATTATGTCACAAGGGAATAAAGCAGTGTCTTATGTCGCGGGTGCAGACTTGTATCCCGAGCGCATTGAAGGACTCTATGGTTTTCTCCCGAGCGAAGCGAGGGAGTTAATATAGTCCTGAATGGAGCGAGGGATTCAAGCGCACCCAAGAAATATAAGACTGCTTTTTCAAGAGGAATATACTCTGCTTTTCGTACCAACTGCGAGGAAATAAAAACAATTTTGATAAAATTTAATGATTTATTGAATATTTAATTTGTTAAATCAAAAGTATAGGTTTACATTGGAAACATTGGTCCAATTATTAATTCTCAGAGTTGTTTTTATTAGGAACATTTAAAATTGCTTAGTACATACAGCCACGTCTTAGTATTGTAATTGATACTTAAAATTTTCATGTCTCAATAATTATTCTTACATGATAGTTAAAAAGTAATCAAAAAATAAAACTTCTTATCTTCATAATAAATAATATAGTCACGATTTTTTTTAATTTTGAAAATAGTCACTTTTTTTTTTAAAGATTAAATTGGTTAGTGAAGAGTAAGTAGTAAATAGAAAGAAAGATGAACGAAAAGATGAGTTTGACAGAAAAATCTCTGACAATTTCCAAAACAACATCAAAGTTTTGTGGAAATCTGTAGGCTTAGCACGGGCACGCGGCCAAGTCTCTCTCCACCACCACCACTTGACAGGTTACAAAACCTGTATCTCCACGGGAGTTAGCACGGCGTTAATGGAGACGATTGTTTTTTCACTTTCGACATAATATTGGGACTGTTTCTCTACTTCCTTAGCATGGCGTCACTATTATGGAAAACATATTTCCACTTTAGACATTTTAAGAAGAGCAATTTGTGTCCGAGCTATTGAGGTGGTGACAAAGATAGGTATATTTGATTACTAGTGATTTATTCGATATTCCCGATTATTCCCTTTTAATTTTTGCATATAATAAATAAGTGTCAGTTAACTAAAATGTCCAGGGGTTATTTTAATTAACTAGTTATGAGAGAATTTGCTTCTAACCCTAATGAAAAAATAAAGTAAATTAAAACGCCACTGCTGGGGCACTTACGGCGATGAACAATATAAAGATTTATTGAAACAAAAGTGCATTTGATGAGAAAGGCGATGAGCATTTTCGTGGTCGATCTACCTCGTCAGTCACAATCAATAGGCTGTTTTAGTGTAAATTTGCCACCAAACTCTCCCAAAATGCATTTAAACGTGATTCATCCGCGTTATAATGCGATTAAAACTGAAGAAAGTAGACTACATCAGACGAGGCTGTATGTGCTGGTTCCTTTGGTATCCCTACAAATAATGAGAATTAAAAAATAACAAAATCCAAAACTTGTAGTGTGCGGGAGATAAGTCTGCGCGCGGTGGGTGGCGCTGCTCGCTACCATTGACACTCCTACCACAAACAAAATAGCAGACGAATTTTTAGTTCCAATTTTGACCACGCGCAGACATATTTGGGGCGATTTTCCGTAATTATTTGGTAAAGTTAATAACAACACAAGCTTTTTTTTCCTCGCAATTGTGTTGAAAAACGTCGTATACAACTCGTATGCATTAATCCAACTTAGCATACTCGTATCATAATGTGTACTATTATCAATATTCCAAGTCAAATAGAAAATCAACAAAATAGAGTGCGTTTCATCTTATAGTTCCTATGCCGTCAAGTTGGTAGTATTGCAAGAAAATGATACCATGTCAACTTTATTGTCTTACCTTTAATTCAGGGAGATTTTTTTCAATTAACTATTTAAATAATTATGCATTTATCTTATTATGTTACTTACAACTACTCCCGGTACTAAGTAGTAGTTACATATTAGTTTTTTTATGAAAGTCATAAGCCAAAGCTCGTCAAAATTTGCGAGAACAGTTGGTTAATGGCATTATTAGTATGAAAGAAATTAGATAGATAAATATAAATTGTAGTGACGTAAGAAGGATAAACTCATTAAGTAAAAAAAGGTTAAATTATAATAAAATATTATATTTATTATCATTAACAATTATTGTGGTCGTCTAACATGTCTACATTTGACATTTCCTCACTCTTGTCAGTCGTTAAATCGTTATTAGTACTATTTATTGACAGTTACAAAACTGAAATAAATATATTTAATTTATTAATCAAACACTTAATAAAACTGACACTGGTAACCCAATTTAATGGCGGCAATCCGAACTTGTACACACTAATATGGATTATGCGGCATGATGCTTTATGATGAAACGCACTATAACTTACCTGAAGGCCTATTCCCTAACTTTTTTTGACAGTTGAAAGTGATGATCACCGAACTATTTACTTATCCATTACAAACATACATAAATCACGCCTATATCCCAGAAGGGGTAGGCAGAGGTGAACTAGCACCCACGTTTCGCCAATTATGTTAAGTCCCATGTAATAGGTGGCGAGCCTATTGCCATTTATCGGGCACAAAAGTCGCAGTGCATTGCTGGGTGGTATAAGAGGAACGCTGCTGCCCATTCCTCATCATTGATTTATCCTTAGTCGCCTTGTACGACACCCACGGGAGAGACTTGGGGTGGTGACAATTGTATTCTACTCTGCCGTCACCACACGACTTATCCATTACTACTTTACTATAATGCTATTGTGACACTTGTCCTGTGATAACAGCAATGTATTAGTAAATAGTTCGGTGATCATCACTTTCAACTGTCAAAAAAAGTTAGGGAATAGGCCTACTGACCCAGAATACGTCATTTTTGAGCTGGTGGTATGAAAATAATTTTTCACTTCTCATGCTCTGAAATTGCTTATTTGTGCAGGCTGCACAAAATCGAATTTTGTGCTCTAGAGCATTAACGTATCTACTCATTAATGTATATTAAGGCAAAGAAAGTGAGCCATGCAGCCAACCACAATAAGAAATTCAGAGATAGAATTTGTTATTTTATAATATTTACTTAAATTTATTTGCCTAATGTGTTTTTAAGACATAAAAGATATTAAAATTTTAATAATAAAAATTGAAACAAATTATTTCCTTCAGTATTCAAAACATAATAATTTTAGTTTGAATTTTAAGAAATGTCATGACAAACTACTGTTTTATTTCCTCGCAATCGAAGTGAAAATCAGAGTTTCTAACTCGTCCACAAAACCATTTTTATCCTCGACATCATTATCAGACCTCGCCTTCGGCTCGGGCTTCTAAAAGTCTCAGACAAAAATGATTCGTTTTGTGCACTTGATGGAAAATCTACTATTTCATCCCCCCCATCTTGGAAAAAGCGTTTTTGCTCTTCGATATCTTAGTGCAAAAGCCGTTTTTATCCTCTAGAGGATAAAGTAAATTTGAATTTTAAACATCGTGTGCATTAAGTGTGTGAATTAAAAACATAATTATACCTATTTAATTCTACCTCCATGGTGCCGAAATTATCATGCAACCTTTTTTAACTTGTAAAAAACTCAGACTCGGAAACTTCTTGGTGTTTTTTTTGTAATTTGTTTTGCGGGCGCCATTTTCTTTTCATGTCACAAAATTATTAAAACTTTGGAGCTTCGAGGCTGTAAATCAGCTTGGCGTCAATATTGCTTTAAACATTTTGATCGTCTACAACACTTGCTTGATGCTTGAGTCAAGTATTTAAAAGCTTTTTAGGTCTTTTTGATTTGTTTGACCTAGCAACGGAACAAAAACACACAGAAAATCAACGTGTTTGACTCAAGCTAATTGGCAGTCTCGTAATTTCAATTTTTATCAGGTACTCACGTCCGTGTGGTGAAGGCAGAGTAGAATACAATTGTCACTAACCCAAATCTCTCCCATGGGTGTCGTACAAGGCGATTAAGGATAAATCAGTGATGAGGAATGGGCAGCAGCGTTCCTCATATACCACCTAGCAATGTACTGCGACTTTTGTGCCCGATAAATGGCAATAGGCGCGCCACCTATTACATGGGACCTGACATATTTGGCGAAACATGGGTGCTAGTTCATCTCTGCCGACCCCTACGGGGACATAGGTGTGATTTATGTATGTATGTATGTATGTGTCTGGATGGATGCTCTTGGTGTGTCTGGGTGGATGTTGTGGGTTTGTCTGGGTGAATGGGTGTTTTGTGGGTGTGTCTGGGTGAATGAGTGTTTTGTGGGTGTGTCTGAGTGGATGTATGTGTGTCTGGGTTAATGGGTGTTTTGTGTGTGTTTCTGAGTGAATGGGGTGGGTGTGTCTGGGGGGCTGGGTGTTTTGTGGATGTTTCTGAGTGGATGGGTGGGTGTGTATGGGTGAATGGATGTTTTGTGGGTGTGTCTGGGGGAATGGTGGGTGTTGTGGGTGTTTCTGGGTGGGTTTGTAGATGTGTCTGGGTGGATTTTGTGGGTGTGCCTGGGTGGATGTTGTGGGTGTGTCTGGGTGGATGGGCGTCTTAAGGTGTGTCAGGGTGGATGGGTGGGTGTTGTGGGTGTCGATATAAGTTAATCATCATCATCACAAGCCTTTTAATGTCCCCACTGCTGGGGCACAGGCCTTCCCTATAGATGGCAGAATGTGTGTTCTGTCTGGGGGTGTATGCTGTGGGTGTGTTTGGGTGTATGGGCGTCTTGTGGGTGTGTCAGGGTGGATGAGTGGGTGTTGTGGGTGTCTGAGTGGATGTTCAGGGTGTGTCTGTGTGGGTGTTGAGGGTGTGTTTGGGTTGATGGGTGGGTGTTGTGAAAGTTTCTGGGTGTAAACAGAAACTGTTCTGATCATTGAACTACTATAACTACTATTACTATTACAACTATTATAACTATTACTAGTACTATAACTATTACTAATTACAACTATTACTAGCGTATAGAAGCGCCTTTTGCTCTTCGATATCTGAGTGCAAAAGCCGTTTTTATCCTCTAGAGGATAAAGTAAATTTGAATTTAGAACATCGTGTGCAATGAGTTTGTGAATTCAAAACATCATTATACCTATTTATTTCTACCTCCATGGTGCCGAAATTATCATGCAATCTATTTTAATTTGTTAAAAACTCAGACTCGGAACCTTCTTGGTGTACTTTTTTTGTAATTTGCTTTGCCCGCGCCATTTTCTTTTCACGTCATAAATTTGTTAAAACGTTGGAGTTCCGTGACGGTCAATCAGCTTGGCGTCAATCTTGCTTTAAACATTTTGATCGTCTACAATGATTGCTTGATGCTTGAGTCAAGCATTTAAAATCTTTTTAGGTTTGTTTGATTTGTTTACCCTAGCAACGGAACAAAAACGTACAGAAAATCAACGTGCTTGACTCAAGCTGATTGACCGTCTCGGAACTCCATTAGGGACGGTAATTTTTATTAGGTAAATTTATCTAGACACACCTGTAAGTAACAGGTGTGTCTAGATAAATTTTGCGGGTGTGGCTGGGTGGATGGGTGGGTATTGTCTGGGTGAATGGGTGTTTTGTGGGTGTGTCTGGGTGATTCGATATTTTGTGGGTGTTTCTGGGTGAATGGGTGTTTTGTGGGTGTTTCCGGGTGAATAAGTGTTTTGTGGGTGTTTCTGGGTGAATGGGTGTTTTGTAGGTGTTTCTGGGTGAATGGGTGTTTTGAGTGTGTTTGGGTTAATGGGAGGGTGTTGTAGAAGTTTCTGGGTGAAAACAGAAACTGTTGTTATTGTATTTTTTTTTGTATTTTGCAATTTACTCGTTGGGGGGGTTGAAAAGTTACGTGTTGCACTCGAGTGCAAAGATTTTTCACCTTGTGCTCTTTTGATTCCCTCGCTATCGCTCAGGATTCTAATTTTTGAATCACTCGCTCCGCTCGTGATTCAATTTAAGAATCCTTCGCTAGCTCGGTCATCAAAATTGAGCACGCGATTAAAAAACAACTTTGCACTCACGTACAACAAATAACTATTGTTTGGCATAGCGTCTCTAGTTTACCTTATAACTCAATGGTTCTGATGGGTTTTTTTTTCTGTATTTTACCATACCGCTGAGGGGGGATGAAAAATTACGTGTTGCACTCGAGTGCAAAGATTTTTCACCTTGTGCTCTTTTGATTCCCTCGCTATCGCTCAGGATTCTAATTTTTGAATCACTCGCTCCGCTCGTGATTCAATTTAAGAATCCTTCGCTAGCTCGGTCATCAAAATTGAGCACGCGATTAAAAAACAACTTTGCACTCACGTACAACAAATAACTATTGTTTGGCATAGCGTCTCTAGTTTACCTTATAACTCAATGGTTCTGATGGGTTTTTTTTTCTGTATTTTACCATACCGCTGAGGGGGGATGAAAAATTACGTGTTGCACTCGAGTGCAAAGATTTTTCACCTTGTGCTCTTTTGATTCCCTCGCTATCGCTCAGGATTCTAATTTTTGAATCACTCGCTCCGCTCGTGATTCAATTTAAGAATCCTTCGCTAGCTCGGTCATCAAAATTGAGCACGCGATTAAAAAACAACTTTGCACTCACGTACAACAAATAACTATTGTTTGGCATAGCGTCTCTAGTTTACCTTATAACTCAATGGTTCTGATGGGTTTTTTTTTCTGTATTTTACCATACCGCTGAGGGGGGATGAAAAATTACGTGTTGCACTCGAGTGCAAAGATTTTTCACCTTGTGCTCCCACGCTAACGCTCGGGAATTGGGCACGAGGTGAAAAAGCAACTTTGCACTCACTTATTTCACATATAATGAGAATTATACACTTTGTTTTACATAATTAAATGTTACATCTAAGATAAGAAGCTATAATAGATGATACCTACCTAAAGATCACGCATATTGCCTTCAAGTTTTGACTTTAGAATTAGGATACTTACGTAATATTTTAGTGGCTTTTCTATACTTTTTCAAACAAATAGCCTATGTGGCATATCACATTACATATATAATTGATTTAAACTATCCGAAACAACAAGAATCACATATTTTTTTAAGAAAGGGAAAAGGTCTCAAAGCTGGCACACTGCCTATTACCACAAAGGTATACTTTTGTGTATAAAATTGTTTCCATACACCCAACGGGGCAGAAAAGAACTTCAATTACCACATGTCTTAAGGTAGTCAATAAGGCTAACGAATGTAATTATATCGGTTACTAACACTAGATGACTAGAGTGTCCATTAGAAGCAATGTGCCCGATTTCGGCCCGCTTCCCCTACTGCTTATTAATTGTAGGGCAGTATTGCTAATGTTATCAATTTGTAGTGCAATAGAAATAAAAAAACGATCACTATTAGGCGGCCTTTCCATTGACGCGGAGAAACGAGGAATTATTAACCAATAGAATTGCATAAAATATCGGAGCAAAATGTTATGCAATTCTATTGGTTAATATTTCCTCTTTTCTCCGCTCCGCAGCCTCGCTCCGCGTCAATGGACAGGCAGCCTTATACTTGTTTACAGACATCAATATAATAATATGTAGGTATCCCATTATGGAGAAGTATGGAGATGAAGCCAAGTTAATATGACCATATTGTGATATAATTTCCAACCTAGCAGTTTGTCGTAAACATTTTTAACGACATGAAACATAAGTGTTATAAAACGGAATATTGCAAGGACGCTTACTCACAGTGTTTTGAATTTTTTTTTAGATTCATCTATTTCGTATTAAATAAGCGATATTAGTTAATCACCATCATCATCATCACAAGCCTTTTAATTTCCCCACTGCTGGGGCAGAGGCCTTCCCTATAGATGGCAGAATATAGGGAGAATGGGCCATAACCTACCACGCGGCAAAAATAGCGACTGGTTTTGAATTGTCATTTTTTGACATTGAGTACTCATTAAAGTTATTTGACCTCTCTGAGTGCGGCAGTAAGTAACTACTAAGTAAGTTAATAGCATATAGCCTTCCTCGATAAATGGACTATTTAACACACAAAGAATTTAATTTAATTTGATTCAGTAGTTCTTGAGATTAGCGCGTTTAACTAACCAAACAACAACTCTTCAGCTTTATAATATAATATAAAATGTAATAAATAATACAATACAATCCGAATCGCGTTCCGTTTTAGAACGCAGTTCTTCAACTTTCTTCAGAAGGGAACACAAGAACTTTTTGAGTGGGCACTCAGCAATTCTATTTTCATAGCTAGCAAGCGTAAAATTGGCCGATACCTCTTCAATTTTTCTCTTACATAAGCTTAATTGATTGTTATCGAATCAAGAGGAGCTCTCCAGCGCAGTGGCATAGCGCGCTTGGCCTGTGATTAAGTAAACTAAGCTATGTTCTCCAAGGCTGGTCATTGAATGGGTGACCAAAAATTTATTATCTCGAGTTCCTCCGTGCTTCGAAAGGCACGATAAGCCGTTGGTCTCGGCTGCAGGTTCAGTCGTTAACACCCAGCAACCCGCACCGGGCCAGCGTGGTAGGTTATGGGCCAATCTCCCTATATTCTTCCATCCATAGGGAAGGCCCGTGGGGATAATGAAGGGCTGGTAGTGATGATGATGATGATGATGATGATGAATGAAGTGCAAAGTGATTTTGGCGGCAATCCTCGCCTTAATAAAATCACGCCGCTGCAACTTACACCTGCAACCAGACGGTTTCTTTTTGCGTTATTGTAAAAAACAAACGATATATTTTGATTGGGCACTATCCAATTTTCTCAATTTTCTGACAAAGTGCCCAGTGAAACTTTAGAAGTTTGTTTAGCTCATTCCAATAGATTTATAGTACGAAGTGTTATGAAAGCTACATGTAGGAAAGCTACGCATGTAGGTAGGTAGGTACGGTCAACGGCAGTTCAGGCTGCCCAAAACTGTCAAATTTGTTCAATCGATTGTCCAACTTGTCTTGTTGGTAGTAAAGCACAAAGTTGATTGGAAAATTAGCATTTTGTAGCCTGACAAGCTATGGACTGCACATCCATACATATTATTATATAAAATCCCGCAAATTTCCCTAAGAGACACATTCGGCCCGTTTCAATATTCTATCAACAGTTGAAGATAGACGTACCACAGGTTGGTTGCTGAGCAACTTCTGTTATTTATCGTAATATTAGGAGTTTAACTTGCCGTACTCAGAGACGTCAAATAACGTTAATGAGTACTTAACGTCAAAAAATGACTATTCAAAACTAGTCGCTATTCTTGCCGGGTCTATGGTCAAGATTTGAATGAACATTTTTGACATTAAATACTCATTAAAGTTAATTGACGTCTCTGAGTGCGGCAGTATGTATCAAATTGCTGTTTTGTATGGAGAATTTAGCGAAATTTTTTTTTTCCATTTGTTTCGAAACATATTTGCGATTTTTATGGAACCACAAATCTAAATTATATATAATATAATTTTGTGGGTATATTTAGACAATATTAAGCTATAGGATACCTAGAGATTTTTTTTTATAACGGAGTCGGACTGGTGTCCGTGTCCGTGGATACTTGTGGTACTTAGGACTGTTTTTGAAGATTTATTGGTAGTGAAATAAATAAAATATAGATAAAATTTTATACATAAATATAAGTCCTTGAAATGAAGTTTAAAATAAATAAAAAAATGATGGACATAACTATTGTTTTAAAGGAATTATACACTACTACTATATAATTTTGACGGCCGCCTTGGTCGAATGCTCAGATTGCTGGGTATTGGCCAAGAGGTCCCGGGTTCCAATCCTGGTAGGGGCAAACTTTGTGATGGCCACAAATGTTTGTTTCCGAGTCATGGTTGTGTATATGTTTATGTAGTATATTTTCAACATTTATATACATATTAAAAATATGTCCCACATCTAGTATCCATAACACAAGTGTTTAGGCTACTTACTTTGGGCTAGATGATAGGTGTGAGTGTAAAAAAAAAATGGGCCGTGTGGTGACGGCAGAGTAGAATACGATTGTCACCACCCCAAATCTCTCCCGTGGGTGTCGTACAAGGCGACTAAGGATAAATCAGTGATGAGGAATGGGCAGCAGCGTTCCCCTTATACCACCTAGCAATGTACTGCGACTCTTGTGCCCGATAAATGGCAATATGCTTGCCACCTATTACATGGGACCTAACATAATTGGCGAAACGTGAGTGCTAGTTCACCTCTGCCTACCCCTTCGGGGATATAGGCGTGATTTATGTATGTATGTATTAAATAATGAGGGAACATCAGCAATCTCATACTTTAACCCCTATTATAACAAAAAATGCCAGGCAACTACACTTTTGTAAGCTTACTTTAAACTGTAAGTAGAATATATTGTTTTAAGCTTACGTGGTCACTTTCATCTTCTTCTGTCCGTAATAATGTGTATCAACAGAGTCTGTCCGTAATAATGTGTATCAACCCGCAAGACTCAGTCATCCGTGACCATGGTGCATGTGTGGGTATGCGGTAAAGTCGCCGCATACTCAGCGAAAAAGGGAAGATCTTCCTCCGAGCCAGGCGTGCACTCGGGGACCGCGGTCCGACTGTACTTCGTCGGATCTTGTATATATTCTGAGTTCCTCCAGAAACTTTGTAGTCGTGATTCAGGACTTGCTATTCTCGTTCTGCCTTAACACAACAGTCATTAGGTCTACAATTGGTTTGACTCCATTGTTATCGTGAGCTGTCGAACTTTTTGCTGATCAACCATTTCTCGGTTACTCGACACTTTGTTTATGTAGCGCTCTGTCGTAGCCGCTACACATGTAACTGTGCCGAAATATCGGAATCATAAAAAATCCAGGTACGTGGTATAAATCCCGTTTTTTTCACAATTTAAAGATGTAAGCTTGTTGATTGGATGGCTGAACTCTATCTCATCCGTGTTTCGGAGAATATAAAATACCCATCAATCGTCTCTGGACCTGGGTTATGGCCTATTCTAATAATGCCTGTGCCCTAGCCGTGGGTACATTAAAAATGTTGGTGATAGTGATCCATCCTAATGTGCTTATTTTCTAGTAGGTCAACATAAATAAACTCTCTATATATAATAATATAATTAATCTAGGTCTTAATACATTAATACACGAATCTCGTCGTATTTTAAGCACACACTAATAAGGACTAATTAGTAGAGATGTTCCGACTAATCGGCCACTTTTGTAGACGGCGAATATTCGGCGACTAGTCGGAAAAAAGCGCAGACTATCCGGCTTCGTACTTTCTATGTTTTTTGACGGCCGCCTTTGTCGAATGCTCAGATTGCTGGGTATTGGCCAAGAGGTCCCGGGTTCGAATCCTGGTAGGGGCAAACTTTGTGATGCTTACAATTGTTTATTTCCGAGTCATGGTTGTGTATATGTTTATGTAGTATATTTTCAATATTTATATATATTACATCATTATATTAAAAATATGTCCGTCATCTAGTATCCATAACACAAGTGCTTAGGCTACTTACTTTGGGCTAGATGATAGGTGTGAGTGAAAAAATATTTATTTATTTATTATTATTATTTATTATGTATTTCTCAATAAAATGTATACAGAATTAGTAAAACACCAGCAACCTCGCAGGACTGGATATTTATATAGCTAACATCATAAATGACATGGATTGTTCTACGACTTTTAATATTCGTTAGAAATTTCACTCTAAACCCAAAAAAAAAATCTAAGTCAACTGGGATTTTATCAACATTTCTTAGGAAATTATATTGAATTAATATTAACGTTATAAACACTTGCATAAGATGAAAGTAAAATAATTAACTTTCATTTTATGTTTATCACCTATAAAAATAAATAAATATTTCTTGCTAACAATAAATAAAGTATTATGTTTGGCCTTGTACATAAAAATGCGATGTGACGTCGCATCGTAAAAATCTACAAGCTCCCCACGCCGCATCGCAAGAACTTGCGAATTGATTCGCATCGCGCATTTCTTCAAATCATTCTTCTTTGTTTCGCCGCTTTGCCGTACCAAATCGCATCGCAGCAATTTCCGTTGTAATTGTCTGCGTTGCGAATTCGCATCGCGTTAATACGCAGTTTTGTGTAAAAACTCTATTAATAGTTTCCGTGACTCTTGTTTTTTGTCGTTTGGACTTTGGAATGCGAAAGTTTTGATCGATTGTTTGATGTTTCATGTAAAATTTTTAGGCGAGATAAATTGCGTAGAAAAAGTTCATTTTCGAGACAGTAATCTATCGAACATCATGAAGATTAAGGAAACTGGTCGTAATCCAATTCGGAAATTTCTTAATATTCCCAATGACCATGATCGGTTTGGCCGACTAGTCGGCCGATTAGTCGGCCTTTTTACAACCGACTAATTGGCTAGTCGGCTAGTCGGCCAAAGTCATAGTCGGCACATCTCTACTAATTAGTATTTAACATCAAAGAATGCATCGAAAGCAGCTTGACAAATTTGTCGAATTCATGAAATTATTACTTATGTTTGTACTTAAACTCTTAGCATTCCACGAATTCACCGTGTGGGTGGCGGGTCCTTAATATGGCAGAGGGAGGTCGGGAGCGCTCGGGACTCGTGACCTAAATGTGGTTTACAGAGCCCGTCGGGGTTATTATGGTAGCCTCTTTCAATCGCTTTCGTCTACCTGTTACTCTCACTCGTTGAGAATAATCGCAAAGTGTGAGAGTGACAGGTAGACGAAAGCGATTGAAAGACGCTTACACAACCGGGGTTCCGGCCTTTTCAACTATCTTCTACCTATTTGTGTGCCCGGTACATTATCGTTTTGCAATAAAGATGTTTAGTACAACTGTGTCAATTATGCCATGTGGTGACGGCAGAGCAGAATACAATTGTCGCGGGTGCTGCCTGCCTTTTAGGGGAGAAAGGCCTGATAAAGGTTAATTATTTTGTTGGTTAAGGTTAATTATATAACGCCGCGTGGTGACGACAGAGTAGAATATAATTGTCACCACCCCAAATCTCTCCCGCGGGTGTCGCACTAGGCGACTTAGGGTTGAAACAGTGATGAGGAATGTGCAGCAGCGTTCCTTTTATACCACCTAGCAATGTTCTGCGACTTTCGTGCCCGTTATATGGCAATAGGATCGCCACTCATTACATGAAATTTAATGGGTTATAATTGGCGAAACGTGGGTGTTAATTCTCTTCTGCCTACCCCTTCGGGGATATAGGGGTGATGTATGTATATATGTGTATAATTATTATTAGACAGGTATTAATTTAAGATAAAATATAGAAACTATGTATTTGTTTCGTTTGGACCCTTTCTGCTTAAGAGCGTCTAATTACTGCTAATCAAGGGCTGTATTCATTAAATTTATGCCTGTAACATAGCATGGGTACAATATTAAAATTTACCCATGAACAGATTTCCCACCGTTGCAACCTACGAGTTCGGCGGAAAATAACTATTAGGTACCTATTGTAAACAGAAAAGGAAAGTTATTTTTAAAATAGGAACACGGGCAATTGACGTCACGCCAGAAAAAACAAAAGAGACAGGTTCATTGAATTAAACTTTATAGCAGCACCCGAAAATAAACCTTGTCATTACACAACAACAAACTTTCACCGTAAATTATCGTACGATGTGCTTCTGCGGTAAATTGATGTCAAATTGTATATGTCGTGGCCAAATCGTAGAATTGATCACTTCATGATGTGGCCGACTATTTCATGAAATGGTAGCATTTCATGAAATGGCCAACTCTAACTGACCATATCATGATAATGGTCTGGCCAGATCAATGAATAAACAACGTTTAACGATATGAACAGCTAAACGCATGGTTATTTCATAATATGGCCAAACATTATTAATCATATCGTAAAATAGTAACATTAACCACCGTTAGAGGCGCTTATTACGATTTGTTTTTGTGATGCATCATGGCGGCGGACAAATAAACTAATAAACAAACAATTAGTAATGTTGTAATGGAAGATAAAAGTGAATTGAAAGATCGTTACAACACCAAATTATTAGAATTTTACGTTTTAAGTCACTCAAAAAACGAGCGCAACTTAAAAATACTAAACATTAACTACATTAATGATATGGCCAAACGTGGATGGGCATATCATCAAACGTTGACGTTTCAACGATATGGTCAGTTTTAGCTGGCCACTTCATGAAATGCAACCATTTCATGAAATGGTCGGCCACATCAATTCTACGATTTGGCCACGACATATACATCACGTAGGAGTGAATAACATTTACGTAAAATACATAAAGACATTAATAAATCATGCCTATTTCACGCCGATGGGTAAGCAAAGGTGAATTATCACCAATTATGTTAGGTTCAGTGCCGTGTGGTGCCGGCAGAGCAAAATACAATTGTCACTATCCTATCTATCCCATGGATGTCGTAGAAGGCGACTAAGGGTAAATTAATACAGCTATTGGCAGCAGCTTGCCTATAATACCACACCTAGCAATATACTCCGATTTATGTGCCCGATACATCTATACTATATGATAGACTTGCCACATGGGTCATAACTTAATTGGCGAAAAGTGGGTCTTAATTCACCCTTTGCCTACACCTTCGGGGATATCTATAGGCGTGATTTATGTGTGTGTGTGTAAATAATAAATCAAAATACGAATACGGACTATTTATTTATTTTCTAAAAGGTTTCTTTTCTTAAAAGCTCGGCTGAGGTTTATCCAGATTGAGGCTATTCTGTTCCTTAGAAGCAAGGCAATGATCCTAAACATAATACAGTGTTTGCCAAAGTTGCTAAACTATCGGAAGAGTAAGCGATCTTAGACTGAGATTGAGGAGCGCTTGATATCCTGTGTCAATGATTCGGAACAGTATCGATTTCAAACAATCAAACATTGGCAGAATATAGATCTGAGTGATCAGAAATCGTCGCATTTACTCGGATATGAGTTTTGGGTTGCGGATGAGGTCAAATTATTTTGGACGAAATTTTGGAAGTCCAATGGGCACTGAACCCGTAAAATAAAGTCTCTCGGCCTACGATTGCGTAAACTAAGCAATATTCGCTAAGGCCGGTCATCATACGGGTCACCAACGTATCTCGAGTTCCTCTGTGCTTCGAATGGCATGTTAACTCTTTGGCCCGGCTGCAATCGTTACTGCCTATCAACCCGCATTTGGCCAGCTTAGTGGGTTATAGCCCATCCTCTCTATATTCTTCCATCCATAGGGAAGGCCTGTGCATTAAAGGGCTGATGATGATGTTGAAAATAAGTGACGATATTGCGCCTTATGTGGTTCAAGACAAGAGGCTTCCGACCTAAAGTTTAGGGACACTCCATCAGAGTTATCACGACTGTTTAGACCTGAACTGCTGGCGAACTACCTTAATATTGTTTTAACTGGGACCGATCAGACTCTGACTCTGAGAGAGCGAGAGTATGTGTGATACAAGATTGTCGTTTAAGTAGGGTGCATGCGTGGTTTAAAGATATTAATTTCAGCGCACAATATGCATTTTTTAGTCAAAAGGAACTTAATAATAAAAGAAAGTTATGAGCTAGCTAAACAAAATCTGTGAAAATAGTTTTATATCGACCGATATAAAAGGTGTTCAACCTCTGGTTAGACCGTTGTCGAAATGTTAGACATCGACAAGATGTGCTTGATCGCTGATAAAATACTATAACACGCCAAGACTTTTGTTTTGCGATGAAACTCAGGAAAATTCCCAGACAAGTTGTCAGCAATAGTAACAGACGCGGACAAGGCCGTGTACACACAACGTAATGGAGGACATTTTAACACGTATGGAACAAATGGACGTAGGATTAAATGAAATTGAGCACATTCGCTGTCCCAATGTCTCGGATTAAGAAATCCGAGAAATAGCTATAGAGAAAGTCCAAGGACTGAGGGAATTAACGTTTGTTACGAATTGGAGAACTGGCTGGTTTGATAAAGGATTGATTTTTGTATTAAGAATGTCAGATGAGATTTTCAGTTTGTATTTTTCTTTCAGTGCATTCTCTATTTTGCTGTCAATATATTTTTGTGTATTTTCGTCTAAATTTCACTTTGTTGAAGCTGGCCATAGTTATTTATTTGTAGCGACAAAATTTCAAGGCTTTTCCGAACCTCAACAATCGTAATAGAAACGAAAGATTGTCTCATCAGTGTATTAAACCACGTGACCGGGAGATAATTATCTCTAGTCGTCTAGTCCCTACTTTGTTCGGGGGAAAGATACGAAATGAGACGTGGACAAAATTGCCCCCCTTAGCACGGGACGTGGATAAAATCTCCTCGGAGGAAAGAAAATATTTTCAGCTCGCTCTAACTCACACTAAATCCCGAGACAAAACACTGTCAAGTGGTGGAGAAGGATTTTGTCCACGTCCAGTGCTAGACCTAATGACTATAGTCCGACAACTTCGTGCGCGACCCTCCTGCGGTATGAGAGACGGTGGCGGGGACGGGGCACTCTAGATTTTAGCGGGGGCGGGTGATGCGGGGAGGGGGGAAACTCTCTCCTCCCCACCCCCGCTAAAATCTAGAGTGCCCCGCCCCGCCACCGTCTCATACCGCATAGGGGTCGCACACGAAGTTGTCGGACTATAGGCATTGTTGACCTTTTAAGTATCTTGCCTATCGGCGGACGAAACTTTTAAACTACCCATGGGTGGGGATTTAACGCTTCTTTTTTTCGGGCCAACCTCGTTAAAAAGTTTAATATTCTTATTAAAAAGTTAAGGTATGTACTTGGGTAATGGTTCCTTTTATTGAACAGATTTATACGGATTATGTGGCTCTGTGTTAAACAAATTCTGACCTTACATGCTGATCCCGCCGATTGGATGCCAAGCCCCTTATCCAGAATTCGCAAACCTTTTGTAAATATTTCAGTAATTTTAATTTTATTAACAATATTAAGAGTTAATTAGTAATGTATTCCACATTTTGTCATGGTATAAGTTATTCAAGTCATGAAAATAAAAGTATCTACGAGGACGCTCCAAAACCAATATTGGTGTATTGATTCTGATTTCACAGTAATTGAAATCGTTTAGAAATAATTTCCTTATCATGAAAAGTCGTAAAGATTAAGAATAACAAAATCATACTATTGGTCAGCCGAGTGGTGACGGCAGAGTAGAATACAACATTGTCACCACCCCCATCTCCCCCGTGGGTGTCGTACAAGGCGACTAAGGGTAAAGACAGCAATGAGTAATGGGCAGCAGCATTCCTCTTGTACCATCTAGCAATATACTGCGATTGATGTGCCGGATAGATGGCAATAGGCTCGCCACCTATTACATGGGACCTAGCTAAATTGGCTAGCTAAATTAATAAGTGGGTGTTAGTTCACCTCTGCCTACCCCTTAGGGGATATAGGCGTGATTTATGTATGTATGTACTATTGGTACCTACCTACATACATACATAAATCACGCCTATATCCCCGAAGGGGTAGGCAGAGGTGAGCTAGCACCCACGTTTCACCAATTATGTTAGGTCCCATGTAATAGGTGGCGAGCCTATTGCCATATATCGGGCACAAAAGTGTCGCAGTACATTGCTAGGTGGTATAAGAGGAACGCTGCTGCCCATTCCTCATCACTGATTTATCCTTAGTCGCCTCGTACGACACCCACGGGAGAGATTTGGGGTGGTGACAATTGTATTCTACTCTGCCGTCACCACACGGCAACCTACCTACATTCCCAAAAAGGGAAAATAATATTTCTTTCTAATTTCATAAAAAGGGAAGATGAATTTCATGTGATATTAAGTACCGATATTAAGTCGAGTTAATAAAAACCAATGTAACCTATGGATATTAAAAAACAGTTGTCAAACGTATACCACCTTGCAATATACTACGATTTACATGCCCATCATCAGCAACCTATTTTACGTGCCCACTGCCGGGGCACAGGCCTTCATAGTGGATTCTCCCTATACTCGAGAATGGGCCATAATAACCCACCACGCTGGCCCAGTGCGAGTTGGTGGGTTTAACGACTGCAGATGCAGCCGGGACAAACGGCTTAACGTGCCATCCGAAGCACGGAGGAGCTCGAGATAATATATTTTCTGGTCACCCATCCAATGACCGGCCTTAGCGAATATTGCTTAGTTTACGCAATCGCACGCCGAGCGCGCTATGCCACTGCGCTCAAGAGCTCCTTTACATGTCCGTTACATGGCAATAGTTTCGCCCCCTATTAGGTAGGTACTTATCTGCCGCACTCAGAGACGTCAATTAACTTAAATGAGTATTTAATGTCAAAAATTTTCATTCAAATCTAGACCATAGACCCGGCAAGAATAGCGACTAGTTTTGAATTGTGATTTTTTTCGTTAAGTACTCATTAACGTTATTTGACGTCTCTGAGTGCGGCAGTTAATTGGCAATATACCTCTGTCTGTATCCCTTCGGTAACAAAGTAAGCATGATTAATGCACGTATGTCTAAGTGCTCTTGAAAATATAAGAGAACATAAAAATCAATATACTGAAATTTATGACTTACCTTCACACGCCACTACTGTTTAGATTAATCACAAGAAAGCTGACACGATTTTAGTACGGAAAACACGAAAAACTGAGCGAGCATACCTATACGTTTCATACAAGTCATGGTTTGTGTAAGCTAGACACGAAAAATAGCTCATGTCGAATTCTACAGCTGACAGGCGGGCAAGGATACTTTATGGAGATGTCGGGACCGCCGATGGACCGCCGAATAGCTACATTTATGGCCGCATGGAAATAATGTCGTCAATTTCTAAGGAGGCAGTGAATGGATTTATAAGTGACTATATGGCTTAAGGGATCCGTTCACAACATGTCAACACTCACCTTCGTCACCCCGATTTCTCTCTCTGCCGAGCCATATTTGGTAAGATTCCGTGAGAGCCACGGTGCAGAAACTACGTAAAATAAAAAATGTATGAAAGTGACGTACCTATTAATGAGAAAACCACATGGCGACCGTCGCGTCAAATGTACGAGTAGTTGTCAAAAATTGACATTGCCTCTTGTAAGGCACCCAGGTCTAATTCGCATTGAATTCTTTGAAAAATATTCTTTGCAGATGAGCTCATACTTTCTTTTAGCTTTCAAGCTAAGCTTACAAACGTAAATAATAATATTAAGGGCCTGTTTCACAATCGACAAGTAAGTTCGAAGTAGCTTACTTTTCAATTCAATTGACATATATTTTATATTACAACTGTCAAATGACCTGCGAAGTAAGCTACTTAGAACTTACTTGTCGATTGTGAAACAGGCCCTAAGATTAAGAAATATAAACTGTATTCAAAACGTAAATTTTATAATCTATACTTTTATGTCTAGACGCGTCCCTTAAATGTTCCGTTCATTTAAATAACAAAGTGAGTAACGGTGTTTATTGATAATCTATTAATACTGATCAACTTAGCAGCAAGTTTTCTGTTCATCAAAATTCTCACATCCGTCATAAGTCGCCATGTGGTGACGGCAAATCAGAATACAATTGTCCCGACCCTGACTTGGGACCTGACTTTATTGGCGAAACGTGGGTGTCAATTCACCTCGGACCCCGTCGGTGATCTAGGCGTAATGTACGTATGGTTATATAAAAGTTTTATAACATGTATTTCTGCCTCTTACAGGTGAGACGGCAAGGTGCCATGTGATACCTATTCCTGGTGGTTTTCGCCATCTTTGTTCACCATCATGGCGCTTGAAGAAGGGGCGTCCAACATAACGCAAGCGGTCACAAACCTATTCCAGGAAATGCTTCTAGCCACTGGCTCTGACAGCGTGAACCATAGTAGCGTAGACCTCTTCCAATTTCTCTCAGCGTTGAAAGACCAAATCTCGACCAACCGTACCCACGAACCTTTGGACTTTGTGACCTTGGTCAGACTAGTAAATGACTGGAAAAGTCGATTGAGCCTAACTAAAGCCACAGATCTGCCCTGCCACTACTGTGACGGCGGCTTTCGTGACATCATTCTTGCCTACAACAGTATACACGGATACATCAGTCTTATGGTGAGTATTTGTAGTAAGAAGCAATCAGGCCGGTTGGGTTGAAGTTTTATTGAAAATATCTATTAATGATGTATACTTATTTTAATTAAACTATTTAGTGAAATAGTCAAATCAGTATGTCAATATTCTTTTATGAATTGAAATAGAATTACTGATTGCTATTAAGGGCCTGTTACACAATCAAAAAGTAAGTTCGAAGTAGCTTACTTCGCAGATCATTTGACAGTTGTAATATGAAATATATGTCAATTGAACTTCAAAGTAAGCTACTTCGAACTCACTTGTCGATTGTGAAACAGGCCCTTAATCTTATAAAAATAACCCCCCACGGGTGTCGTCACAGATATATGTCGTACAGGGCGACTAATGTTTAAAACGGTGACAAGATTAATTGCAACAAGCTCGTCCCCTATTACCCTAACATAGTTGGCGAATTGTGGGTATTTGTATTATAACTACACTTACTAATATTATAAAGCTGAAGACTTTGTTTGGTTAGTGAAACGCTCTAATATCAGAAACTACTGATTCAAATTGAAAAATTCTTTGTGTGTTGGATAGTCCATTTATTTATAACAACCAACATTAACGCGAGCGAAGCCGCGGGCATAAAATATAAAATATTTGGAGCACCTCTGCCTAACCCTTTGGAGATAAATAGGCATTATTATGTATGAATGTATAAAGGTTGTCAACTCACTCAGGAACACCCTAATTGACACCCGAATTCTAATCTCCCGATTTGCATAGTCGGCTCCGTCGGAAATCGGAATCATAATACATTTCACTGACGCCATCGCCATTTTTGGAACGTTCATTTACAGCGGTATTTTACAGCTCTATTTTATTACTCGTTTGTTTCACATACAAGCCATTAAACTGCGCTCGGTTACTATGTTGATGAATTAAATATATATTTAGGAGAGGTCAAGTTTATTACGTCTTATATTAATTACTTTTATTTTCTTGGACAACACTCAATATTTTATTGCATTTTACTTAATGTATTGTTTAGGACAGGCGTTAAAAGTTACGCAAGTTCTGAGTCGACGCGTGTCAGAAGAGAATAGAAGAGACTGACATCACGTATCATTCATGATCATTCCCTGTTGGCATAATCTCCTGACCCTCTTAAAGTAGGATTGAGGTAAGATAAAGGAGATCTTGTTAGATTATTCTGTAAAGATGGGTATTCCCCAAAGAGGTGCTCTAGATTCGAAAGTAACGACTCTTATTCTGTAAATAAATCTATTGCACCAGAATCAAAAGGTCTTCTTACCTCTCATAATTTGTATAGATAGGTATTCCCCAGCCGACTGCTCTAGATTCTAAAGGTCATACCGCTGTTATTCTGTAAAGAGGTTCACTTCCTCATATGGCGGGCTCTAGATTCGAAAGGTCTTTTTTTTATTAGCCTGATAGATCCCACTGCTGTGCAAAGGCCCCCCCCGGAACCCTCCATCTAGAGCGATCCCGAGCCAACTCAGTCCATGTTATGCAGTAGGTATGCCTACAGATCGTCTCTCCTAGGTCTTACGGTAAGTAATCTATTATCCGTTCCTCATCACTGTTTTATCCTATTCTAAATGTCATTTCCATTGCAGTTCTGCTTCTTTGGAAGCCTGGCGAACTCCCTGAACGTAGCAGTGCTGACGCGACGAGACCTCGCCGCAGCGCCCATCAACAGACTCCTCAAGTGGCTAGCGGTGGCAGACATCTTGGTCATGCTGGAGTATATACCCTTCGCTATTTACAGATATTTGGTAAGTACACATACATACATAAATCACGCCTATATCCCCGAAGCGGTAGGCAGAGGTGAATTTACACACGTTTCGCCAATTAGGTTAGGTCCGATGTAATAGGTGGCAAGTCTATTGCCATTTATCGGGCACATAATTCGCAGTATGTACGTCGCTAGATGGCATAAGAGGAAGGCTGCTGCCCATTCCTCTTCACTGTTTTAACCTTAGTCGTCTTGTACGATACCCGCGGGAGAGAAGCTCACGAGGGTTTCGTACAAGACGTCTATGAATGGTGCACTATTTACCAAATAGCTGCTTTTAAAGTTACCGGTGAATGGCAATATGCTCGCCCCCTTTACATGGGGCCTGAAATATGCTGGTAAAACGCGGATGTTAGAAAACTGCCCATCCCTTAGGCAGAAAGTTAAATTTATGTATGTTAATAAGATCGAACGAATCGAAGAACTGTTTTACTTCAAAAGCGCTGTTCTTATGAAAAGAGCACTTAAGTTTACTTTACCCTAAGGCTGACCAGACATCTCAGAGAGCTCCTTTAAAATGTTCTTCAAGCCCTACTCGATTCTCGAGAGTCACTCGAGAGGCATGAATCCTGCATGTGACGACACCTAAAATGTCATAAAGTAAGAATGCTAGCTTGGCGAAGTGAATTGTGACTCGATTGGAATAGACAGAAATACCTACATTACTTAGATCACGCCTATTACCACGAAAGGGATTTGTTTATTTTAGTTTAGTTTAATCATTACCTATATAAATTTTACAATAAATATTACAAAGAAAATAAAGTAGGAAAAAAGTCAAAAATTACCTTGACGCGGCAAACGAACTCGCGTTCTCTGCAATCCGGGCAGGCAAAAATTCAAAAATTCGAATGCAATAGGCATACCTGCCCGGCATTCGAATTTTTCTGACTTTATTTTCTTTTCAGTTATCTAACTAATTATAGCTACAAAGATTTTGGTGGTTAGAAAGTACTAATAGTACCAAGTAGTACTAAGTACTAGTAGTATAATAAAATTAAGTACAAATTTTACTAATAGTCCTAATTTTTCTAACATTTATATAATGTTAAAATTAAAATCGAATAGTTTTATTATAGCTAACTAATTTGAGGAGCTTTCTAGCGCAGTGGCATAGGCCCGCTCGGCCTATGATTACGTACACTAAGCAATGTTCCCTAAGGCCGGTCATGGATGGGTGACAAAAAAAATTACTATCTCGAGTTCCTTCCTGCTTCGGAAGGCACGTTAAGCTGTTGGTCCCGGCTACATCTGCAGTCGTTAACACCCACCAATCCGCACTGGGCCAGCGTGGTGGGTTATGGCCCAATCTCCCTATATTCTGCCATCCATAGGGAAGGCCTGTGCCCCAGCCGTGGGGACATTAAAGGGCTGGTGATGATGATGTATTAATTTCCCAAACAGATTCTGCCCGGCCAATTCGAGATGCCGTACAAGTGGGCCGTGTACCTGCTCTTCCACATGCACTTCACTCAGGTGTTCCACACGGCGTCCATTTGTCTCACCCTGTCCCTCGCGATTTGGAGATACGTCGCTATAAAGTAAGTGATTGTGACCAAGAAATCCAAAATTTACGTCGTATGTGTACAAGGTTTAATATAACGAGAAATGACCATTATCATACGTAGCGTAAATGCCTTCTATGCTGGCCTGGGAGCGAACAAATAACGTAGAATAGGCCAGCCCCGACTCATCCCATGGGTGTCGTTATAGCCGGCTAAGGGAGATTGCACGGTGTAGACCAATAAGCACCTTGGGGCACCCGAATGGTGGAGGGCAAACTACCAACAACAGCATACCCAAAGAGGGTTAGTGTCAGGCAGGTGACCGGCTGTAAAACCTAAGCCAAAACTTTGAGCAGTATGGATTGGAATGTTGTCATTCCAATCACTCTTTCCGTTCATCGGTCTCTCGACATGGTCCGTTCCGTCTCTTTTCTATACATTCATTCATCACTAGCACCTTTACGGTGTGATGGATGATATGAATCATAAGGGAGTGGATGGCTTGATGACGTCTGACCGATATGAATGGAAGAGGAAACATACTGCGCCGACCCCAGATAGACTGGGAACAGGGCAGGGAGAAGAAGGTCAGTAGCCTAGCCAGGCCCAGCCCAGGGGCTTATAAATTATTGTTTTGTTTGTAATACGTTTGATTCATACATTTGTATTCTATGCATTCGAATAGATTGACCACTCGGCTAGGGGGGCTGGGCACTATATTAACTATGTAACGAATTACTGCAATTGCAACGCAAAGTTACATGTACCATACATAGTATACATAAGAAAGAAGAATAATTTAGAAAAAATTATAGTCTCGTATATTGTTTCAATCATATATTTTTTCAAATAAAAATTCTAAATAATATTACATACATAAACCACGCCATAATCACATGTGTACTATAACACTAACCACTAATTTTGCTAGCTTATTTCAGGCGTGTAGTAAGGGCAGAACACCCCAAAAACATAAATCAACACAAGTTGTCGTCTATGGCGACTTGGGCCGGTTTTTTGATACATAGTTAACTCAAGCTTGTTAGTAATGTGAATATAACGCTGATATTTAACAATTAGTAACAATTTTAGGTACCTACCAATGTTACTAATGATTACATGTCAGTCTGATATTTAAACATTAGTAACAATTTTTAACAATTGGTTTTGTTAACTATGCATCAAAAAACTGAGGCCCTGATAATAAAGACAGCGATGAATAATTGGCAGCAGCGTTCCTCTTATTCCATGTAGCAATATACCTATAACTACTGCTATTTACGTGCCAGATAGATGACATTAAGCTCGACCCCCAGTAATTTGATTCGCTATGCAACGCTAATTCCCATTTCTCGTTATATTGTAATTCTTAGTCGCATTGTAGGATACCCACGAGAAAGGTAGGGGTGACAATAATTGTATTCTTCACTGCCGTTGCGGCACGATGGAGTTGAAATGTTGGAGAAATTTCTGCTAGTTAAATTATCGTCCTGTGGCCGAAACATGAAGTATTAGTGCGATCCAAACGCGGGTGACAAAACGGGTTTAGAGTTAGTGGTAAGGCCCCTGGTTAGTCGAGTGGTCACTCGTTCGTATTACGCATCAGGACATGTATAATTTTTAGAAAAAACTGCCCCATTTTTCTGTATAATAATGTGACACAACTTACGTAAATTTTCCTTTGGTTTAAATGGCAACAAAAGTTCTTGGGACCCTTGTCACAATTAAAGTGCTTTTGTGATCCCAAACACAGATTTTGGTCCCGAGTAATGGATGTTTATACCTACGTCTATGGAGGATATTTTCAATATTTTAGAACCCTTTTCTCACATACTAGAATACTAGTAAAAATTGCAAAATATCGTACAGACGAACTCTACGGTCTTGTGTTCAAAATACTCTTGTAGATTACTTGATAATAAATAGAATGAAAGATGGACCTACTCCTCTTCATCGTCTCCACTCCATTAATATCCGTTCCACTTGTTTTTTACCTTACCATAAAAATTGCAAAAAATCGTAGAGTTCTCCTCTTGTCTTTTCTTTGCTATTCTTCCTTCTAAGCAGGCAGGCAGGTGATGATTAATGAGAAACCAAGAAGACATCATTACACTTATTCGAAAATATAACAGTAAATACTTATCAAGATTAGGTATTACTAATAAAATCAATTCCATATACACTTAATACAAATTCTTTTCTAATTCTTTCAGATATTCGGACATAAATCACATACTATGCACGGAGAGGCGGTGCAGCACAGCCATACTTTCCAGCTTCGTTCTATCGCCAATACTTTGTCTACCCACTTTTTTGGTAAGACATTCTTGTAAGTAGAGCGCGATGCAAACTTTAATGGCTGTGGGGTTAGCGCAAGTCGTCGCTACGCAATACACAACTATCATTATCATACATACATAAATGACGCCTATATCCCCGTAGGGATGCAGAGGTGATGTAAGCACCCACTCTATCATCAGTATCATTTTCAGCTATCAGTATATCTATGTATTATTATATCAAACGTAGTGTTTATATAGGTACCTACTATAAGCTAATAGCTGATGACACTAGTGGTGAACAAAAATGTCATAGAAACGCAACAGGTTAGGTGTCTGCGAGCTGGCGTCATCCAGTATCCATAACACAAGGCAAGTGAGTGCTTAAGCAACTTTCTTTGGATGCGAGTGTAAGAAATATTAAATTTTTTTTTCAATCACCGTTGGAATATACGCCAGGTGATGTGGGGTGGTGCTGGGGACCGAAACATCGGAATAAACAAGTCCCAACTCCGTCCTCATACAGCTAAATCCACATTATGCCGACTTTACACAAGCGCGTAAAATGGTATTTGGTCTGGCTTACTTGGTTTTGTAGAAGCTTGCAGACGCTCCGTTTAAATCAAAGGGCGAGAAACGTTTGTTTGTAGCGGCCTGGCAAGCGAGTAAAGCCGGCTTAGGACACTGTGACTCCGTTTGTCTACATCGGATCACTTAAACCTTGGACGCTGTAAGGCGATGAAAACGTCGAGTTGAATAACTAAGATGTTAACATCAAAAATGTATGTGTGTTTAATCTGTTAAATAATAGTAATTGTACTAGGCAATCGCACACCACTCTACACAGACGCCAGACATATGCTTATAAGACCCTGTATTATGTAAGCCGATTTCAGTTGCTTTGATATTGCTATATTCTCAATGAGTGAGAGAGACGGGTAGACCAAAGCTTTGGTCTACACGGCTAAATCGGCTTACATTATACGAGGGCTGATCTACTGTTACATTAGTGAGGTAGACAAAATGGTTCGCCCTGTAAAATAATTTTAAATTAGGCAGTAAGCAGTATACATAGTAAAATCAATGTAAATACCTAAGAACCCTCTTTTGTTCTTCAGGTTTTCGACATCCACAAAACAGTCATCCTCGAAGACAGTGGCCCCATTACACTGTATCACGTAGATGCGGACCATGAAGGTCGACTGTACCAAATAAACTTTTGGGTGCACGCAGTCCTCATAAAACTCCTGCCTTGCTGCATTCTGACAGTGATCAGTGTGTGGCTCGTCAGGGAAATCTACAACGCGAATCAACACCAGAAAAACGTGCGAATGTACAACTCATGTCCGACGAACAGCAAGCAGATAAAGAGGCAATGCAAGGCTGACAGAAGAACGAACAGAACTACCAAGATGCTAGTAGCGGTGCTTCTCCTATTCCTTGTCACGGAGCTGCCACAGGGAATCCTTGGTCTTCTCAGCGGGATTCTTGGACGGTGCTTCTTCAAAAGGTGCTACGATCTGTTCGGGGAGCTAATGGACGCGCTGGCACTGCTCAACGGGGCTATCAACTTCCTGCTCTACTGTTCGATGTCCAGGCAGTTCCGGACGACGTTTGGTCAGCTGATGAGACGAGCGCATCTGCACAACTGGCGCCATCCCACCGCGTCATATTCTGACGGTCAGAACACGTAAGTTTATGCAACTACCGCTATTTTATCACCAGCCCTTGTCCCCATTGCTGGGGCACAATTAGCCTTCATAGGCATGGAAGAATATAAGGAGAATCAGCCATAGCCCACCACGCTGGCCCAGTGCAGGTTGGTGGGTATTAACGACTGCAGATGCAGCCGGGACCAACGATTTAACATGCCTTCCGAAGTACGAACGAAATATCGACAGCCGCCTTGGTCGAATGCTCAGATTGCTGGGTATTGGCCAAGAGGTCCCGGGTTCGAATCCTGGTAGGGGCAAACTTTGTGATGACCACACATGTTTGTTTTTCGAGTCATGGTTGTGTTTATGTTTATGTAGTATATTTTCAACATTTAAATACCTTATTATATTAAAAATATGTCCGTCATCTAGTATCCTTAACACAAGTGCTTAGACTACTTACTTTGGGCTAGATGATAGGTGTGAGTGTAAAAAAAATATATTTATTTATTATCTAATATATTTTTATTCACCCATCCGAAGACTAGCTCTATAGAACAAGTTAACGTTTTCCTAGGCCGAGAGCGCTATTCCACTGCGCTAGCGAGTTCCACCGCTGTTTAATACACCATTTTGTATACAGCATACACAAGCAACTGTCTGTCTTAATCAGAAATACCGCGATAGTTTTCGAGTAAACAAACTGGACAAACAGGCGAGGTTATTGTAGGATGTCGTTAATTTTTATGCTCGTAATGTATACTTTAATTGGCTGTGACTCACTTAATTGGCTATAATAGATGTTATCCCGTTATTAATTTATTTTGTCGGACATTAAAAGGTGTTCTACCTTTTCAGAAACAATAGCTGTATCGTTTATTATATTTGCTTGCACTGTAGGTACCACAGAACAGTAAAATACTTTCTCTGTTCTGTGGTAGGTACGGTTACGTCAGTTACAATCTAAAATCGATTGCTCCAAATTTGATTATTGTAACATAATTTCCGCACACTTTGAAAGTTGTTGGAAAGGAATCAACTGCTGCCCGGCCGCATCATGACCACTGAAACACGATATACCTAGCTATTATAACGTTTTACTGTGTCAAAAATTTACTACAGTTCAAAACGATAATTGCATCGTGTTTCGGTGGTCATGCTAGCCGGGCTGAAGCGATACCTGTATGTACCCATTTCTTTAGATAAAGTTCAATGTAATTAAACACACTATTCATACGATCTTATAAGACACTGCGTGGCTTGCTATGTTATAGGTAGGTATACAAATATGAAGACGATGTTATAGGTATATAAATATGAAGATGGCACGACATGCGACAGTCTACGAGTTTAATTTGGACAACATTCGGACGGTTCATTAAAACGGTGATTATGATAAAATATATTTTAGATACCGTGTGGTGACGGCAGTGTAGAATACAATTGTCACCTCCCTAAATCTCTCCCGTGGGTGACGTACAAGGCGACTAAGGATAAATCAGTGATTAGGAATGGGCAGCAGCGTTCCTCTTATACCACCTAGCAATATACTGCCACTTTTGTGCCCGATACATGGCAATAGGCTCGCCACCTATTACATGGGACTTCAAATAGTTGGCGAACGTGGGTGCTAGTTCACCTCTGCCTACCCCTTCGGGGATATAGGCGTGATTGATGTATGTATGTATGTATATTTTAGATATTTGGAATACAATACGAAGGTCCTCACTCAGAGACATCAATTAACGTTAATGAGTAGGTACTTATTACGAAAAAAAGTCAATTCAAAAGTCGCTATTCTTGCCAGTAGCCAAGTGGCCAATTTGTTGAACGCTTAAAGACGGAACCTCTTAGCATTCCATGGATTCATCGTGGGGGTGCCGGGTCCATAGTGTTGCAGAGAGGGGAGTCAAGTGGCAGTACCTGGGACTTGTGACCTTGTGAGTGTAAGTTTACGGGACCCCTTGACAACAAGTCAACACTCACCTTCGCTACCCCGATTTCTCTCTCTGCCTCTGCATATTTGGTAAGATTCTGTGAGAGCCGCCTTTGACAGACGTTCCAGTGTAGAACTTACGTAAATTCTAGACAAGCCAAGGTCTTGTAATACAAAATGTATGAAACTTAGGTACGTACTTATTATAGAGAAAACAAAGCGTCATACTTTAGTTTTCTATGCGTTCAAATAGTTAGGCCACTTGGATGGAGGCTTATGGTCTAGATTTAAATGTAATTTTTTGTATTAAGTACTCATTAACGTTAATTGACATCTCTGAGTGCGGCTGTAAAACTGAATTAAATTCACTGGTCGATGTCCAGGCGGCGTGCTTTGGCAACCCGAAGGACGCTGTGGTATACATGAAGGCCCGAGGATGCCGTCACGTGGCATCCCGCAGAAAGCCTAGCCAGTCTTATCTATTGTCAGTTTCGCTCTCCGCGGATCCAAAGTTGGTGCTATGATATGAGTTATTATTGACTGGGGTTTTGTTTTGCATGGTTGTTGATATTAATAAGCTGTATTTACTATTAAACTTTTATTTGGCATCACAAATTAATCTACACAGATAAGCCGACATATTACCTACAACAGACAGATTACTTTTTTGACACGTTGCGTTTCTGTGACGCAATATTGCATGGCACCATAGCCACTGTCTGTGCAATATTGCATCGCTAGCATTGAATGTGTTAACTTTATCAAGTTAATGATGTGACATATTCTTGGTGATTCCTCAACAGTAACTAATTTGTTACAAGAATATTATTTGTCATTTGCAATCCGTCTGCAATCTTTCTAACGTTCGTAATAATGTCTTAATAAAAATCAAGTCACAATGGGTTCCTTTTTTTTCAGGGCCAAATCGTCAGTTCCATGAGGAAGGTCGGTACGAGAGACACACCCCCTGCAACAATTGTTCTAAATGCGTACTAGTCAATATTGGGTCTAAGTAAGATTAAAGTTGCAAAACAATTTAAATGTTCAAGTTGTATTTAGGTATTTTAAGAATATAGATAGGTGTTACTTAATGTGAATTTATTCGATTCCCAATTTGGAGACAGCTAGATTGCAAGTTATACTGACTCTCTAATCGCCATGTACAATGTTTGAACAGTGTAACTATTGCACATCATTTAAGCCAAATATTATTGTATTTACTTATAGTGCTAAGTTCAAGTAGTAGATATTAAGCCTATTTAGGTGTTAGCATTCACTAATTATTTATTTAAGTCGCAATAAAGATCAGTAAAAATTGCAGGTAATAATTAAATTGCACAGTTCGCTAACTTTTTTTGACTTTTGAGAGTGATAATCACTGAACTATTTACTGATCCATTACTACTTTACTATAACGCTATTGTGACACTTGTCCAGTGAAAGCAGTTATGGATAAGGAAACAGATCGGTGATCATCACTTTCGACTGTCAAAAAAAGTTAGCGAATAGGCCTACTGATATACGTCCCAGGAATAAAATAATTTGTGGTTGGGGAAAAAGTTTCTTCGCATTTTTTAAGAAAATTCAAAACATTTTTTAATATAGTTTATTTACATTTAACTAAAGTATGTAGGTACCATTTTGTTCGATAACTTTTTGCCATCTTGTAGGTAGGGATATGATCCCATTGCTATAGAAATTTTGGGACTTCTGGTCAAAATACCGCGACAAGTGGTTTTGGCAGTCCTCTCGTGATGTTAACCTGACACTGCCTAAATAATTCTGAAGAGACCGAAACAGGTGGAAATCTGAAGGTGCAAGGTCAGGACTATACGGCGGATGCATTAACACCTCCCAGCCAAACTCTCTTAATTTTTGCTGAGTGGCTAAAGATGTGTGAGGTCTAGCGTTATCATGATGAAAAACCACACCCCTTCTGTTGATTAATTCCGGCCGCTTTCTCTCAACTTCTTGCTTTAATCTCATCAGTTGTTCGCAGTAGAGTTCAGAATCGATGGTCCTGCCTGGTGGTAACAGCTCATAATGAATAATGCCCTTCCAATCCCACCACACACACAGCATCACCTTGTTGCGAGTTAACCCGGGTTTCGCCACAGTCTGTGAAGCCTGACCGGCCTTTGACCACGACCTTTTTCGCACGTTCTTGTCGTACGTGATCCACTTTTCATCACCAGTCATCAGCTTCTTCAAAAATGGTTCGGTTTCATTACGTCGTAATAAAGAATCACAAATGAGTACACGGTTCATTAGGTTTCTTCAGTGAGCTCGTGAGGTACCCAAATGTCGAGCTTTTTTGTGTACCCAGTTTTTTTCAAATGCGCCAAAACTGTTTTGTGGTCAATTCCCAGTTCTTCAGCTACGTCGTAACTACTGACATGCCGATCTTGCTCCACTTTTTCAAAAATGGCATCCATTTTATCTGTAATAGGGCGACCAGAGCGACGTGCATTTTTGACATCAAAATTTCCGGATTGAAAACGCTTAAACCAAATTTGTGCTACTCTCACAGACACTGCACTAGGTCCATAAACATCGCAATTTTTTTTCGCGGCTTGCGTTGCATTTTTACCTTTTTTGTAGTAAAATTTTAAAATGTATCGAATTTCTTCATTAGATTCACTCATCTTGGCGGTACGAAAAACAAATGAAAATCACACATTTTCCTAATTTGAATTTGGAATTATGTTCTTTAAAATTTAAACTTTCAATGATACCAAAACCAGCCTGATACAAATAGTATAGCCAAAGAGATTTTATTACAAGTTTATACATACTATAATGCGAAAAGACTTTTTCCCCAACCTAATATATTGTAATTATTTAAAATAATCATAAATCTGATTTTGATTTTAACATGACATAAATGTTAGAAATATTATTACAAAGATAGAGGGGTCAAAAAAATTATTGTTATCCAGAGGCATCAGGGCAATAACTTTTGGGAAACTTTCTGACCTCATTGTCATAAAATTCTTTTAAAAACTATAAGCAGAGTCCTTAATGTAGTTCTTAGAAGTTTTGTTTAATGTGTATAATGCGATATAAATTGCTTATGCATATTGACGGCGAATCATTAAGTATAAACAACAATATTGGGAACAATGGTTTGTGCTAAGCTTACCACTTTTACAATTATAACGAACTGTACTTGCTCCGCCACTTTTTTAATTCTATTATACATATAAAAATCTCGTATCACAGTGTTTGTTATCCAATTCCTCCTAAAACGGCATGTTTTTTTTGTGTATATTCGTTAGGTCTAAGGATATTAGGTCGTACGTTATTTTTTTATACCTCTAGGTAAATAATAAGGGTCACACAACGTTTGACGTCAGCGAGTGTACTATAAAATTCCTGTACAATATTCTACAATATTAAAAATATCTACAGAATCTATGAATACCATTTACCTATCCTTTTTCTTTATAATAAATTTTTAGCTTTATAAAAAACCGCTTTTTTCGGTAATATCTCAATTATGTTCAAGTGTCTCATAATGACTAATATATGTAAACAGCCTATAATATTAACTCGGAAACACCACAATAGTCTGCTTAATTTTCAAATGTTGCAACGAAAAGTTTCAATCATATTGATTATTAACGTTTTGTTAACAAAAAGGTAATTTGCTTATTCTGTAGGCAGAGATATTATACTTTTTTTTATAGATTTTATAAATTCAAATGGAAAATGAATTTTGCTATTAAAATTAAGTAAGGATAATATAAAAAACTCATTAAAGTTTAAATAATTTATTCCACAATATGTATTTAATTTAATGGCAATTAACACAGACATTATATTCGTAACAAAGTTATTTCGTTCAATGTAAAAGTATAATAAAATCGTAAAATATTGTAATTTATCTACATAAATAAATTATAAAATTTACACTGACAATATATTGGAAAATTTTGTAATTTCTTTAAAATTTTTAAGACTAAAAGATTTTGTGCGTAGAAGTTTTTATAAAATACGGTTAAGCCAACATGCTCTTAGTAAATTGTATCAGTTAAAAACGATTAGCCTTTTTATTTTCTATGTTAACATCGGTTCAATAAAATCGATTACCCAAAACAATTTTACCTAAAGCACCTAGCTTTCAATAGGTAAAATAAATTATTTTAATGACTTCTCTAAAACAAATAATATGTTTTTACCATTTCACATATTAAGATTATTATTACAAACAAAAACAGGACAGATAAAATAGGACTTTACATTACGAATTTCTTGAAAATTATTTTCAGAAAGATGATTTTAATGAATAACAATATCTATAACTTATCAATACACATCTTGTAAAAATAAGGAAATCACGATTGTATTTCGACAAGATCTCTATTTTTTTAAATCTAATAATATCATATTGTTCAAAACTAGCAAATTTTTTCAACCATACTAGACCTGTTTCACCATTTTCTGATAACGACTATCCAACAGATAAAATCAAAAATAAGCATATATGTTTTATGTAAATGTATAATGAAATCAACTTTATCTACCACATTAAATTGTATAATCAACTACAGATCAATGTGGTAAATTAGTATTTATAATTGATTTTCAACTAACTAATTGTGGCTCATAATACGAAGTGTCTATTCCCATGTAATTAATTAAAAAAATTTAATAAATACTAACAAATAATGTTTATACAAGTACAATGTACAGGCAAAGAACGTCAGGTTATCGCAAAATGTCAAATTAGCTTATGTAAGTCTGTATCTCAAAAGTATGTAAGGATCGTTACAAGCGGAAAGAAGTGATATCTTCCTACCACTCAGGGAGAAAGGCGTGGAGTATGTAAGTATGTATGTATGTAGATAAACATAACATATATTGAAAGTATACTATTAAAAACGACATGTTCATCACAAACATTAGATAACAAGGATTTGATGAAATGTGCCTTTATCTGTTGGATAGATGTCGCATAGAAATTTTGTTGCCATTCCGACATAAATTTATCATACAAACATGGTAGACTTAAAACAGCTACAAAAAATACAAATACAGCTACAATACAAATGTATAACGCTTAATTACATACATTTACATTGTTCGAAATCACATTGCGCCCAGTCTTACTCGTACTTATAAAAAAACTTAAGTAACTTACAAAATACCTACACAATATTTATACACACATGACGTGTCATTGACGATTCTAAATTTATTAATTATAATAGGAGGCTCATTTTAACAAACATTAATTAAAAAATTATATATTTATAACATTAATTTTTTTGCTACTAAATAACAGAATGACAGAGTCGACGAATCAAAATTAAATGTAGATAAATAATTTTCACAATTTTGATCATTGTTTATTAATGTTGGTGATTTTTATTTCAATTTTTGTTTCCAAAAGAAATTTCTTGCAACTAGCTGACTTCAGGATTCAAAAAAGATGCGTAATTAAAGTACATAAACTTTTTTCCGAAATAGTAATAATCTATTTTGATTATATAATGTAATATAATTTTGATACTACAACACTTTCTACTCCGTTAGCTCATGATTAGTATACATATAAATAGATGTGACCGGCTAAGATAGTATCAACAAGATATATATTTTATATAATATATACAATTACTTTGTCTTCCTTCCACCATCTAATGCACCAATTCCAAGAACTGTCAGTTGATAGTTACAAAACAATTAATAGTTTTTGGGAGACATAATTAACATCATAGCAAATAAGTATTATTAATAATAATAAATCATTTAATTTCAATCGTTATTTCAACATACTTGAATATATTTATAGAAGGCACAAGAATCTTTCAAACTACCAAGAGTATACCGTAAAACGTAATCGGTACTATAAAATAATACAATATCAATATGAAAGACTATACCAATGTATTTGTATAGATGAGCACTTTTCTCACCTTGCTTTATTTGCACGAATTAAAACTCCCGGTGTATAAGTATAAGCAATTATGTTTCATTACAAATATAATTATCTATGTATTATTTTCAATTCGATTTCGACATTATATTAAATAAATGTTTAAAAAAAGAAAATTAGGTCGAGTGGTATAGGCAGTCGCCGGATTTCATGTTGAATTTTAAGCTACCAAATAACTAATTTGGTAGATTTATAGGAAACTTGATTTTTAATATCAGCTTTAAAACTATTGCTATACTGTATTCAATTGATAAATTATTATTTACGATAATACCCTGGTCATACTAGTAAACTCTCATTTAGTTACGCATGTATTATTATCATACCAACAACTCTGTGAATCCCAAATTCATAATTTAGCACCCTTCCTTTAACTCCGTCGGTTAATTTGTGATCATTTACCCATGGGCTCAACGCAGTTCGTTCCTTTCGCTTTGAATCATGCAGGCGCGAGTGTTTCCATTCACATAATAATATGGTGCCAAATGCATTTGGTCCCATTCGCTTAGGTTATATTTAAACATACTAGCGCAGTTAAAAATCAACACCCAAAAGGCTAATAAACGATTTAGTAACTTAAAACTGATTAAAAATGGCAATGATTAAAAGAGGCACAGGCAATGACTAGTCTTTATACAAATTCAACGCGCATTATTATTTTAAAGATTTATTAGGCAATCAACATGACCCATTAAGGGCCGATTTCACCGACTCTCATAGAAACTGAGTTTAATAAAACTTGGTTTTGATTGATGCAAACTATGTAGCGGAACTCAGTTTAGAGCATAAACCGAGTTCAACTTCAATTGATCGCGTTTAATTCTGCCGTGAAATCGGCCCTAAATAATTTACGTTTCAATTCCTCCTCGAGTATACTTAAAATACAATAACCTATTTTATGCGAGTGAGACCACTTGCGTCTGTATGACTTTAACCCCCGAATACAGAAACGCTAATCAAATTTGAGGCACTGCTTAAAAAGTTAAGTGGACATTACGTGTCAGAATTTGTATGTGAAAATGTCAATTTTGACAACATTTAAAGGTTAAGCAAAACTCAAACTTTGATTAGCGTTTCTGTATTCGGGGGTAAACCTTCCTGAACGAAACCGTCCTCACTGTTCAAAGTACCTAATAAACAGTGGAGCTATTATATAAGCCGATTGCTATTGCTTTCGTATACCTGTCCCTCTCAATCATTGAGCACAATAGCAAAGTGTGAGCCAGACGGGTAGCCTAAAGTAACATCAATCGACTTACAAAATAACCTAGCAGAAATCATTTGGTTGTACCTTACTTAAAATTGCAACACTTTAACAATAATTTAACTAAATATTTACAAGTACCATTCAGTACTAATAGAATTACTTAAAAACTAAACCTTAATTACACTAAATTAACAAAAAAAATTACCAATTAATATCATCTTTGGTTTTGTAATTTATAAAGCACACAATCATTCAAAGTAAAAATCATGTAAAAAGTCTGCCACTCGTGTAATGCACTAATTATTACATTAACGCGTGTCAAGTAAAAACAAGGGGATAAATGTAATCATTACGTCCTTCTTTAATCATTCAACAAAGACACCGGCCGAGTAAAACTCATCTTCCTATTGTTCTTATTGAATTAAAATTAAAAACATTACCAGGCACACAAACTAGTTGAACAATTTGATAACAGTCATATTTTATAAAAAAAAAATCTTGAATGTTTTGTCAATTGAAATTATATATCACGGCAAAAGTTCATTGAAACATTTCTTGTCCATCTTTCTCAAACGAAACTATAAAAACAGGTAAGTAAAAACCTCAATATTTTCTTGTATAAATAAAAACAGAATAAACATTTTATTCTGTTTTTTATTTTGATTTTAATAAAAAAATGTGCGAATATCTAAAAACAATTTTTTTTTTCTTTTTAGGTCATAGTATTGGTCCTTCCTTCGTAGGGCAATGCATGCAATTTATTTTCATTGGTTTTAAGCATTATTGCAAAATACCAAGGTTCAAGCTATGGTGGCAGTTATGTTACCTATAAATAAACAATGAGACAGCCTCAAAGATTAGTTTTTGTTACCAAGTCTCTTTGTTTGCAACCCAGTTTAGATTCCATTCCTTCGTGTACCAAATTCCACAAGTTACACTACGAACAATGCACAGACACAAAATTCACTTATATACATAGTAGGTAAAATTCTGACACGACACATGACTTTGTATAAATTTTGATTGCACTTTCATTATTTTGTATAGCTTTTGCTTAGACACTAACTACTAACGTTATATTTACAGATTAAAACGAAGTATATACAGAACTAAGGCAAATGCATCGAGGAACCACGAAAGAGGTTTATGTCGTAGGCAAAGTCTAATTGTGCAACTGATGTGATAACAAAAAATAAATCATAAAATGACCAATTCGACTGGCTACGCCATATACCTTCACAAAAAAATTAATTTGCTTGATTTATTTACTTCATACTATGTTTACATTATTTTTTCTGAGGCACCTGAGCGAAATAGCAAACATAGGTGATTATTTCGCTTCTTTGGAGTTTACGTAATTAGAAAGTAAAATGTGAAAATCCTCTTTTAATTATAATTAAAAGAGAGCCTATTGCATCAACCAGGCACTTGCTCTTTTTTCGGAAGGCAAAGGATACCATACTAAACAACAGTCTTTAATTTTTGGATCAGTATTCAATAACATTTAAATAACGTTACACTGTTTTACTGGAGTTCTTGGTAACATTTTGCCATATCTGTATGATATAAAAAAAAATATTATAATATTCGATTAATCGCTTCAATATAAGACGAGAGAACTTTATGCAAATTCATTATCATAAATCAAGCAAAATAATTGACGATTTTCGAGTGTAACAACTTCATAAAAAGTAATATTCGTTAATTTTCATTAAAAAATAGACATTGAAAACATTCCATGGCATTTTGTTATAATGTAAATTCATTTCTATTTTCAGAAAAATATCCCGCTAATATTAAAATTCATAATGTATATCAAATATATTAGTACATGTAAAACAAAAAGTGTAAAAATAGATTATATTAGAAAATCAGATTATTATCAACATACTCTATCGTATTAAATAATAATTATCCTTTCGCAATATAAAAAAATCACTCAATTTCATATACCCAACTACAATAAATATAATAAAATATATGAACAAATACGTAATATTAGAAGTAAATGCATTGATTTTTTGTACATAACAGGCAATATGATTGTGTTTCTATTTCAGTGTAAAAATAGTACCACCTGATCGATGACTCGAGGCGTATTCTTGTAGCTGTTATGTGGATTTGTCATAGATTTCAAGGAATTTTTTCGCTTCATCTTTGAGCTCTGTAAAACTAGGCCTCTTATTCGGGTCTAACTCCCAGCAGTTTTTCATGAGGCTCCGGTATATTTCCGAGGGACAGTCGTCGGGTATTGAGAAACTGCAATCAAACATCATCATCATCATCATCACCCGCCCTTTGAAAGCCCCACTGATAGGACACAGGCCTTTCCTATGGATGGAAAAATATAGGGATCAATCAAACATTTAGAGAATCCTTTACGAGTAGATATTAAATAAAACATTCTGATCTGAATGTTGAGTTTATCAGTTGTTACCACTTCTTCCGCGAGTGACCTACAAGGCGACTAAGAGTTAAGACAGCAATGAGTAATAGGTAACATCATTCCTCTTATACCATCTAGCAATATACTGCGATTTGCGTGCCCGACAGATGGCAAGAGGCTCGCCACCTATTAGGTTAGGGGGCATTACATGGCACTTAACCTAATAGGCGAAAATTGGATGTTAATTCACATATATAGGCGTGTTTAATGCAATATAAATTATGTTTATACATTGAGCAATATTTTATTAAGATAACTTTACGGCCGCCTCCGTAGTCTAGTGGTTCGCCCACCGGTATTAAAATCCGGGGGTCCCGGGTTCGAACTCCAGGGGAGTACAAATTTGTACTAAGTTTGGTTGGTGGTAGGACTTCTTTCAAGTCCGCCTGGCTAGCTACCACCCTCTTATTAAAATCTGTCGCCATAATAATAATGTTAACAGCATTATTGTGTTCCGACAATCAACAAATAAGATTGGCTGTCTTATTTGTCCCTCTGTGGTTGAGGGTTCCAGGTGAAGTTCGATACCATCTTCGGCCCTTATCGTCACTTACCATCAGGTTAGATGAAGGGCAAGAGCTTCCCTGTCTAGCATAAAAACAAATATAAAAAAAAAACTTTAGCTTACCAGGACGCTCTTTCCTTGGGTCTGGTCATATCAAACTTGGGTACTTCCACTTTCGCCCGAGTGAAAATCTCCCACATAGTAACGCCGTAAGACCACACGTCGCTCTTTGTAGAGAACATCCACGGCTCACTCGCCGATTCTGGTGCGTACCTGTCGACCAGTGAGAAAAATAGGACGCGGGTTCGATTCTCGTGTCAAGACTATAGTTTTTCGAACTTTTTCTAGCCACAAATTAATTGTGAGAACAATATGAAAAGACAGAAAAGACTATTCATCGTCATCATCATCATTTTAAACGCGCCAAGAGGTCCAGGGTTCGAATCCTAGTAGTGTTTATGTAGTAAGTACATTATCAATATGTACTTGGTATATTTATTTAATTGTTACTATAGCATATGAAATAAAACAACTTTTACGGATTAGACTCACGTATATTTAGTTGTTAGACATGCCGTGGTCACAGGGAGACATGACCCAAATGTAAAAGTTGTTTTATTTCAAATGTGTAGTGCTCGTGCAAATATAAGATAGCATTTTGTTAGTATATGAGAACATTATGTATAGCATTTTCTACCGTCTTTGTTGTATTATACAATGGTTTCCACATACCAGTTTATGGGCAAAAGTCTCGAAGTCTTAATTTTGTACTGGTCATCATTCTTGGGAATGGTCCTCGCGAGACCAAAGTCCGATATCTTCACGTGGTATTTGTCCATCACGAGAATGTTGCGGGTGGCGAGATCGCGATGCACTATATTCTTCAGAGACACGTATTCCATGCCCTATAAAAGTTGAAACATTTGAGACTACCAATTTCTTTTCATAAAAAATTACCTTCCACTTACAACTTTCTATTCTAACTTGAAGTTGTCAAAAAAAAATTATTGCTCTTTATTTTTTATTTTATTTATTTATTGCTTCATCAACGTCTGTTTACAGAATTACAGAATATAAAACTATATTTTGTAATTGTTTAAACAGACGTAATTTAAGTATCTGTGTAAATGGCAAGAAGTTTAGTAAATGAATCTCGTCAAACTACTTTCATGTAGTGCGTTTATAACTATAGCGTTTATAATGTTATACGGTTAGTTAGAATCAAAATGTACAGACTGTTATAAAATATATATTATGTCTAAACTTACCGTGGCTATATCAGATGCGTAAATAAGCAAATGGGTAATCGACAGCTTATCGCCCTGGAAGCCAAGGTACGAGTTGAGAGAGCCCTCCTCCATATACTCCATCACTATCATCACGTCAGGCTCCCACGAGCACCCCAGGATGTTAACAATATTCTTGTGCTTCAAGGACTGGAACATGTAAACTTATTGCTTAGAAAAACTCAATTTCTTTACCCAGTACTACCATTGTCCGTAGCACCAATTCTAGAAATTATGCCTATCTATTGTTAAGTCAAGTTAAAAAAAATAAGACATCGACCCCAAATTAAATGGAATGCATTTAATTTGGGGGCAAGGGGTTGATGATGATTGTATTAGTCGGTTTGTTAATAAGTTGTATATAATGTTGAAATTAAAATAGAATAGATGTCTATTTATTAGAAAATATAACAAAACAATGTTTCGCTATGAATCCTTTCACCTCAACTGCATTCAATTAAGCAGGAGACCAACAGACCTTCATGATCTCGAACTCGTTCTTGAAGTCCTCGTTGAGCGATCTGTCCTCGTCGGAGAGGGGGCGCGTCAGTTTCTTTACAGCCACCTCCTGCCGCTCGTCCGAGTCCCACACCATCCAGCCGCGGTACACCTCGCCGTAATTGCCCTGTAACATGTTAAATTTTATTTTATTTATTTAATGTTAAATATCTATTTCCCTATATTCTTCCATCCGTAGGGAAGGCCCGTGCCCCAGCAGTGGGGACATTAAAGGGTTGGTGATGATGTGAAACATTTCCAATGACCGAGCCTAACCAGTGGAACGATCTATAAAGATACAAAAATCAATCCCAAAGAATACATTGTAAAACAACAGAGAGATTCAACTAAAAGGTATAGAGAGAAGAATGAAATCGCTCGACAATACGATACGAGAGTTGCCCATCTGACTCGGGTGTACTCGCATATGGCAGAAAATTAAACTGTTCACCAGTGTGCTATAATATAATAAAATAAAAATGTGGTGGCCTGGTGACCTGTAACACGGGTCTACGACGTTTTTCCAAACAAATTCTGACAGGTATTGTCCACTTAATTTTGTAGGCAGTGCTCAAAATTTGAGTACATACATACATAAATCAAGCCTATATCCCCGAAGGGGCAGGCAGAGGTGAACTAGCACCCACGTTTCGCCAATTATGTCAGGTCCCATATAATAGGTGGCGACCCTATTTCCATTTATCGAATACAAAAGTCGCAGCACATTAGGTGTATAAGAGGAACGCTGCTGCCCATTTTTCATCACTGATTTATCCTTAGTCGCCTTGTACGACATCCACGGGAGAGATTTGGGGTGGTGACAATTGTATTCTACTCTGCCGTCACCACACGGCTGGCAAATTTGAGTAGCGTTCCTTTATTCGGCGGTTAGCGAAATAATGTTTTAGTGCTGGCGTTAAAGGGCTCTCACGCTGCCGATCCTCTTGGTGAGCGTGACGAACGTGGCACCCCGAGTGTCAATCGGCTGCATCCGTCGCGGGTGCCCGCCGCCCACGAACTGCTCGCACACGTCGTCCGCGAGCGGAGCCCTAGCCCGAGCCCGGCTCGGGGCCGCGCCCCCGCCGCCGCCGCTGTGCAGCGGGGAGTGGTCGCGGCGCAGCGGGAACGCGAGCGTGTCCATGTCGTTGAGCGAGTGGCCCAGCTTGTTGTTCGGGAACTGCTAGGTAAATACATTTCATGGTATAGGGCCTGTTTCGCAATGGACGGGTAAGTTCTGAGTTGATTCTTCGGGAGATCATTTTACGGTTGTAATATGAAATATATGTCAATTGAACTGCCAAGTAAGATACTCAGAACTTACCCGTCCATTGTGAAACAGGCCCCTAAATTAATAGGCCACTGAGACGTGTTAAAGAACGTAAACAATGTTGATGAGTATTTTGATATAAAATACAAAAATAAAAGTCTGTAATACCTATTTCTCAAAGGAGTAAAGTGGAGTTTGATTTTCTAAAATGGATGATGTATTTTATCTTTCTTATTTTTAAATGCCTTTCGTCAGAGAGATATATCAAAACTGTATCTCGTTCTAATGGCTAGAGTACACATACGTTACATAAATCACGCCTATATACCCGAACGTGGGTGCTAGTTCACCTCTGTCTACCCCTTCGGGGATATAGGCGTGATTTATGTATGTATGTATGTATGTATATACCCGAAGGGGTAGGCACAGATGAATTAACACCCACTTTCCGCCAATAAGTTAGGTCCCGCGTAATAAATAGATGGCCTATTGCCATATATCAGGCACATAAATCGCAGTATGTTGCTAGGTTGTTAGGAGGAAGGGTGTTGCCCATTATTCATCTGTCTTTACCCTTAATCGCCTTGTACGACACCCGCCACATAGATTACTAGTGGTAAAATACGAATTGCCTACGGCATTCTTAGACCTACCAAATATACACAAAAAAAACATGAATACCCGACAAGCCGTTTCGGAGAAGTTCTATAACACTGTGACGCGAGATTTTTTATATATTAGACTACACACATAATTTATGATATACCTTATAAAAATTTTTATATAAAAATGCTTACGTTATGCTCAAATTTGTTGACAACAGTCCCGTTGAAGGAGAGTGTACTGAACTGTGATATTAGCGACTTATTGCTGCCGGAGTCACTCTGTTCACTGGCTGCGAATCTGTCACCTGAAATAAAAACACATTAATTTACTTACATCGCAATAAGGATGATTATAAACATACATCTAAGGGCCTATTTCACAATCGACAAGTTCTGGGTAGCTTACTTGGCAGATCATCTGACAGATGTTATATGAAGTATATGTCAATTTAACTGCCAAGTTAGCTATTCAGAACTTACCCGTCCATTGTGAAACAGGCCATAAGTATATTATCATCATCATTCAGGCCTACTCTATTGATGGAAGAATATAACACCACACTGGCTCAGTGCGGATTGGTGCGAATTCACGAAAACAGATGCAGCCGGAACCAACGGCTTAACGCGCCTTTAGAAGCACGAACGAACTCGAGATAAATTATTGTTGGTCACACATCCAATGCATTAGCGAACATCTAGCGCGCTAGCATGATCAAATAAAACATATAAAGGTGCAGGAAGGTTTTAAGTGCCTAAATAAACGTTGTAGTATTCATCAAATGATGATGATGATGTAAGTAAGTCGCAAACATGTGACAACTAACACTGTATCTACATAAGGAATGCACATATTATTATTGAATGAATTTGGTAAAACAGGCCATATACTATACTCACTTGAAACAGTGGCAGAATTATCCATAGGGTGATTTAGAAATATCTTGGGTTCTTCATATTCGTGAAGGGGCACGTATTCTGTAAAAAGTCCAAATAACATATTATTATAAAATATAGCAACTAGATGATATAAATAAATAAATGAATATATTTACACTCACACCTATCATCTAGCCCAAAGTAAGTACCCTAAGCACTTGTTTTAAGCTTACGTGGTCACTTTCATCTTTAAATTGTGAATAAACGGGATTTATACCACGTACCTGGATTTTGTTATGATTCCGATATTTCGGCACAGTTGCGCCATGGTCACGGATGACATCATCCGTGACCATGGCGCATGTAACAAAATCCAGGTACGTGGTATAAATCCCGTTTATTCACAATTTAAAGACCTAAGCACTTGTGTTATGGATACTAGATAACGGACATATTTTTAATATAATTATTTATATAAATGTTGAAAATATACTACATAAACATATACATAACCATGACTCGGAAACAAACATTTGTGGTCATCACAAAGTTTGCCCCTACCTGGATTCGAACCCGGGACCTCTTGGCCAATACCCAGCAATCTGAGCATTCGATGACTGTAAATATATAATTTTATTACATAGGTATTTCACCTTTACCTACCCCTTCAATGATAAATATGCGTGATTTATGTATGTATCATCATCTTCATCATCATTAGCACTTTAATGTCCCCACTGCTGGGGCACAGGCCTTCCCCTACGGAAGAATATAAGGGAGCATGAACCATAACTAACCAAACCCAGTGCACGTTGGTTAACGACTGCAGATTCACCTGCCACCAACTTAACGTGCCTTCCGAATCACGGAAGTACTCGACATAATACATGTTTGGTTCACCCATCCAATGACCGGCCTTAGCGAACATTGCTTAGTTTACGCAATAGTTCCTCTATAATTTATTGTAAGACCTCAGTGACTCCAAGTACAGTTACGTGTGGTTCACTGGTTGACTACACGGCGTCCACTGGTTGACTACACGGCGTCCACTCGTTGACCACCTCCCATCCACTCGTAAACCACCTGCCGACAACGAGTGGACGCCGAGCGATCAGGCGGTGCGGGCCGGGTGCCATGAGCCGTGACCTTTATGTCAATGCTTACCTCTGTGTAGCATGTGGTTCATATCCCGCATGATCTCCTGCGGTCGTATCGGTGTGGACTTCCAACACTGGTTCATCAAGGCCCACACCTCAGTTGGGCAGTGCAACGGCCGTAGCAAGCGGTCACCCAGCTCATAGCTCTGCGTAATACCATAATACAAATAAATATTTTTTACACTCACACCTATCATCTAGCCCAAAGTAAGTAGCCTAAGCACTTGTGTTATGGATACTCGATGACGGACATATTTTTAATATAATTACGTATATAAATGTTGAAAATATACTACATAAACATATACACAACCATGACTCGGAAACAAACATTTGTGGTCATCACAAAGTTTGCCCCTACCAGGATTCGAACCCGGGACCTGTTGGCCAATACCCAGCAAACTGAGCATTCGACCGAGGCGGCCGTCCGACCGTAATATGTAGTATATTATTTATTATCTGTAACCAATAGTAAGTATGTCAACTAATATTTAGTATTTATGCTACATAGTTACTAATTTATTTATGTCTGCCTAGTTTTTAAAAGGGCAAAAATAACTATCTAATGTTTGACGTCTGCATAAGTTATGCGCTAGGCAGGGCTGTGTCATTCATAGTTTTCATTAAAATGACAATCCTGGGCTAACAGTATGAGATAAGATATCAGTAATCATTCGCTTATGTGGCAGTTTGGATAACAGTAAGCTGACATAATAAAAAAAACGATTGAATTACATAAATTATCTAAAAGTGATAAGAATCTGCCGTTGGTGACGGCAGAGTAGAATACAATTGTCACCACCCCAAATTTCTTCCGTGGGTGTCGTACAATGCGACTAAGGATAAATCAGTGATGAGGAATGGGCAGCAGCATTCCTCTTATACCATCTAACAATAGCAATGTACTGCGACTTTTGTGCCCGATAAATGGCAATAGGCTCGTCACCTATTACATGGGACCTAACATAATTGGCGAAACGTGGGTGCTAGTTCACCTCTGCCTACCCCTTCGGGGGTATAGTCGTGATTTATGTATGTATGTATGATAAGAAATAAACTTACCTTTTCGGTCAAAAGTGGGTTGAGATCACAGGGGGAGAGGCCGTAAGAGAACACCTCCCACAGCGTAGTGGCGAAGGCCCAAATGTCGCCAATGGCCGACTGCTTCGCCATGCTCATGTCCGAAAATAGCTCCACGGGCATCCAGTGTATGCTATTGCAAAAGAGTACAAAATTCAAAAAATCTGGGTTATCAGGAAACAGATTTATGAAATATTTCTCATATATTTTTCGTAAAAAAATTTTTTCATTATTATTAAATATACTAGCCAAAAATGTGCAAATGATTTCGCAGTTTGCAAGAACTTCATGAAAAATTGTAGTGTGCATGTGTGCACATAAATAGCTAACAAGAAACATTGTATGCCTTTTATTTTTAATGACCGCGGTTCTAGGCAACAATAACAATTTCGAATGTTTTTGACAATGGGTTGGGCTTCTTTAGGCCTGTTTAAAGAAGCCCCACTCTCCCTTAGTAATATAACAAACTTAAAATAAAAAAAAAAAACAAAAATTATAACAATAGAGATACAAGGAGAGGTACTCACTCTTCCCTCGTGTACGGCCTCAAACTGGGCCCGGACAATTTCACTACAATGCGTTCGTCGTCGCGCGTCACCAGCAGAAGCCGCCTGCAGCGAATGTACCCGTGGACCAGCCCCGCCTCCGACAGATCCCACAGAGCACGCGCCAACGTGGCAGCCACCTTCTTTAGGTGGATGCTCTCCACGGAACTCTTGTGATCTCTGTACGAACCAAAAAATGGCGGATCTATTCAAAATTAGTTAATGAAATGGATTTTGAATGGGATATTTTGAGAAACAACAAAATAATTACATACATACATATATAAATCACGTCTATATCCCCGAAGGGGTAGGCAGAGGTGAACTAGCACCCACGTTTCGCCAACTATGGTAGGTCCCATGTAATAGATGGCGAGCCTATTGCCATTTATCGGGCACAACAGTCGCTGTACTATTGCTAGATGGTATAAGAGGAACGCTGCTGCCAATTCCTCGTCACTGATTTATCCTTAGTCGCCTTGTACGACACCCACGGGAGAGATTTGGGGTGGTGACAATTTTATTCTACTCTGCCGTCACCACGCGGCGTAATATAATTAACCTTAACCGACAAAATAATTAACCATTTTAATTAACATTAACCGACAAAATAATTAACCTTTATCAGGCCTTTCTCCCTTAAAAGGCAGCACCCGCGTTTCGTCAGCTTATACCAGGAAATACCTGGAACGCTGCTGCCCATTCCTCGTTATGTTAAGGCTATTAGTCGCTGAGAAGAGAGTCAGGTATGGTGACAATTGTATTCTTCTCTGCCGTCACCACATGGCTGATGATGATAAGAATAAACTAATATCTTACCTGATATACACATCCAGTGGTCCATAGGGAATGTATTCTAAAACGAGGGCAGTGGGCGAGTTGAGAGTGACCCCGTACAGACGGACCAGGGTGTTTGATGACTGCACGCACACGCACTTGCTAGCGAGCTCTATGAAATCCTAAGAGCATAATAGTACATTATATACCAAGGGCAATAAAACAAAGAATGCCTCAGATCGCAAGTAATTGATAAATATGCGATGCGGGCGGAAAAATCCACTTTATTGTTAGGTGTGGCATAAAGTACATTAATGTATACTACAATCTATCCACCACAGTAATATAATATCATCCGAGTATTTGCAGAAAGAATGCAAAATTAATACATTTTTCCCTTTACAGTGTAGAAAAGTTAGTAGATTTCTATTCACTAGCCCTGGACTAGCCAAATATGTGCTCCGAGTATATCAACTGATACTTGATCGTTGAAACAATGTTTCGAATAGTAAAAGTTCAATTCTATACCAGGGTCAAAATTAATAATTCTCGGCAATACCAATGCCACTGAAGAGTTACTGCACTGTTGTGTTAAGACCAAAACTGTTTTATAGCTTGTGCGAATGATTTGTACCTTCAAATGGTCGTCTCTCTGGAGAGCTTTGAATGCGACAATCAGCTTTTTCGTTTCGTCAATATTCCAATGCGCCTTGTATGTAGTCGATATATTACTAGACCCCACTTTTTCAGAACCTGAAAACAAAATAAAATTATGTAGCTACAATAAATTCAGAAATTGAAAAACATACATACATAAATCAGGCGGTTATCGCCGAAGGAAGGCTGAGCTGAATTAACACCACCTTTTTAGGCAGTTAGATTAGGTCCCCTATAATAGGGAACCTATTGCCATTTTTCTGGCAGGTAATTCGTAGTATAATGGAATATAAGATGCAAATAAGATTGCACCTAGCAATAGCAATGTACTGCGAATTTTGTGCCCGATAAATGGCAATAGGCTCGCCACCTATTACATGGGACCTAACATATTAAGTCACTACCTGTATTTGTCGGAAAAAGAGTTCTTGTATTTAATCATGGCAACACTAAACACTTACCTATAAACAGCATGATGTCTTTGTTAAGAATGCACCTGGGACTCTTCTTGTCTTTCAATACTTCGTACAACTCCGTCTGGTCGATGCGGACACCTTTTTTGACGGACTCGCCGCATAATAGCAATTGGGATTGATCTGAGGTTAATAAAAAAAGAAATTTCTATCACAACAATTAAAGACACCAAATAGTTAAGAATATTGAATTAACATGAGAAAATCAACGAGTGTTGGATATTAGTCGGATGATAAAATTGCATTGTCATATTATTTGACAACCTTTATCGTTGATTAAAAACATTTCTTACACTAACACCGCCACGCAACACCAAGGAGAGATGGAGTTTTCCTGCAAATCTATAGATGTGCATGGGTGTAATTAAGTGTAACATACATATCCACTTTTAAGAAAACCATAAAGTCACGAGTGCATACATACATAAATCACGCCCTACCCCCGAAGGGGTTAGGCAGAGGTGTTTTAACATCCGCGTCATATTTCCGAGATTTATAAATGTCGCGACAGTACAATAAAAACATAAAATATCATTATATTTATTATTGAATGAATTGAATTTGCCGTGTGGTGACGTCAGAGTAGAATACAATTGTCACCACCCCAAATCTCTCCCGTGGGTGTCGTACAAGGCGACTAAGGATACAGCAGTGATGAGGAATGGGCAGCAGCGTTCCCCTTATACCACCTAGCAATAGTAGTGCGACTTTTGTGCCCGAAAAATGGCTATAGGCTTTCCACCTCTTACATGGGACCTGACATAATTGGCGAAACGTGGGTGCTAGTTCACCTATGCATACCCCTTCGGGGATATAGGCGTGATTTATGTATGTATGTATGAATGAATTGAGTTACGTTAAACTCATAACTCTAAAAACAAACTTACCAAACTCCGACGGAGGCACACATTCGTTAAGATACTGTTTCTTCTCCGGATCTTTGTGACTGTTTATTATGGTTTCAATGTCATTGTATTCTTTCCCGTTGAACATAAAACTGGTCTTCTTTTCTTTGATGCCATTTTCTTTATTTACAATTTCTTTGACTACATGTTCAATTTTATATGTTTCAACAGTCCTTAAATAAACAATTTATAATGTATTATTATACTTAATATTTAATAACTAATAATATTTCTAGTTACTTTTATTTATTTACAAAACCTTGGATCTGATTTATTTCTAAAAATATGTTACAATTTAGGTATTTTTTTACAGTTTATTCTCTCATATTTCAACATTATACAAAAGAAAAATTTATTAAATATAGGTGAGTTACAGTATATCGCAAATAGCGTTTAAAAAAAGATACAATTGGACAGGTCCATATTCTTACCGAGTTTTTGTACAAACATCCAAGTAGTAAATATTGTATGAATCTTGACATTGTCTTAGTATATAGCAGCCATGTTTCTTGCCTCGTTTCTCTTCCAATTTTCGGTATGAAAACGCACCACTGCAAAAAAAGGAACAAAATAATTTGTCTACTTCACATCAATGTGTATGCTTGACTATTAATCACTTACAAGCCAAAGGAAGAACAAATATTTGGAAATGAAACCTAAATTATTAGACATAAATTAAATAGTGTTTGAGGTAAATTGTACTTTCTGCGTCAATAACTGCGCGGAAAGTATTTGCTATGGAAAGATAATACGAATCAATTTATGTATAAATAAAAAAGTTATACCTACCTAATAAATCTATGCCAGTGATAACTTATGTATCAAAATTATAAAAATAGGCAGACATTTTTCGTATTATAGACACGCAATCGTGTTTTATAGTGATTTCATGGGCATGAATATAGTTTTTTACCTTATAAGCCTGTTGTTACCTTCTGATTTTAAAGTGGTCAATGTTAGCAAATTATAATTTAATTAGCGGTACGCGATATCGTTTCTACTAAACAGAAGACTACACATAATTGTAAAAACAAAATCTCGTTTAAGCTTTTAGATGTTTCGACGACTAATTAGAGGTGGAGGCTGAACTTCGTCTCACACTAGCCCATAAAATAAAAGCAATCAACCAGGATAATTAAATAAATGTTAAATGTAAATTAATGTAAACGCGCGTAGACGTTCTGCTAAATAGATAAGGTGTCTTATAATTTTGAAGAATTCTAAATGGCTCAGCTTCAAATTGGGTACCCATAATCTACAAGTAACACACTCTTGACTATGCGTGGCATATTGAGTACAGTGTGGCCTTTAATAGAACGCGTTTTTGAAAGATCCTGACAGTTTTTAATGTCGCCCGAATAGAGTTCATTATCGATTGCCGTCTTTCGAGTAATGAAAACGTGTACCTTATTCAGTGGACTTAAGAAATTAAATTACTTGAACTCTTTATTCGTGTAATTTTAAGAGGTCAACATTTTGGAAAGCTTACCCAACTGGACCGTGACACTTTATAGTCCGAAGCCACTTCAGAGACGGAGTCTCGTCGTCTTTGGACAAGTTGAATGTCCACTTCACCAACAATCTGGAAACAAAGAAAATTTATGAGTTATGATTATATTATGACACAATTCGACTTTATACAGGGTTATTTTTAAAACACCAAAAACCTCCTATGACTAGCTCACATCATAAACAACACTTCTGTTATGAGTTTTAATATAACGCAATACATTGCGCAAAATTACTTTTTTAAGTTTTTATTGTACTGTCGTGACATTTATATGTCTATGTTTTCATTCATAAACGAAAGGACGACACCACGCTAGGCCCGCGCGCTGCTTAATGCCGATGCAAGGTGTACGTAGAGTTATTGACTTTTAGAGTGGTAAATTAAATTAGTATTTATTATTGTATAAAAGTAAAATCTTACGAATCATCAAAAGTCGTAGAACAAATATTGTTGCTTATTAAGTTAGCTATCTACTCCTGCGAGGTTTTTGGTGTTTTAGAAATAACCCTGTATAGTTTTCTTTATTATTCAATAATATAAGTAATATAAACTAGAAAAACCGTTTCCTTTTCTGAGTTGGACTAGAGATCTACATGGTAAAACACAATCTATTTTATGTTCATTCAGTCTCAGAAATGTAGATTTGATAATTAATTCATTCTCATTTTTAAAGTAACATACAAATATTTTACAGTCTAGAGTTACCTGTAATATCCATCGCATACAGAAATGAATGACGTAAGCTCCACATTGGATTGAAACTTAAAGAACAATGGGGACCCTCGTCTGGACACTTCTAAGGTACAATTGTTGTTTCTCATCAAATATATCAGCCCTTCTATCGAACATACATGAGTCCACTGAAACAATACCATCCATATTAATAAAACACTGTCTTATACCAAGTCAACCAAATTACCAAGTCTACTGTCTTATACCTATACCAATAAGGATAAATCAGTGATGAGGAATGGGCAGCAGCGTTACTCTTAAATACCACCTAGCAATGTACTACGACTTTTGTGCCCGATAAATGGCAATAGGCTCGCCAACTATTACATGGGATCTAACATAATTGGCGAAAGGTGGGTGCTAGTTCACCTCTACCTACTCCTTCGGGGATATAGGCGTGATTTATGTATATATGTATGTCTTATACCACATAAACATACAATACATATAACAACCCGTATGGTGACGGCAGAGCAGAATACCATTGTCACCACCCCCAATCTCTCCCGCGGATGTCGTAGAAGGCAACTAAGTGTTACGACAGTGATGAGTTATGGGCAGCCTGGTTCCTTTTATACCACGTAGCAAGCAATATACTGCGATTTGCGTGCTCGAAAGACGGCAATAGGCTCGCCACCTATTACATGGGACCTAACATTGCAAATAGTGGGTGTTAATTCACGTCTACCTACTCCTTCGGGTTAAATAAGCGATGATTTATGTATGTAGGGATGGATGTATATGGTAAAACAGTCATAAGACTCACTTCACTCTTGGTGGTGTCGTACAGCCGTATGCCTGGTTCCTGTGCATGGAAGGGCGCGACCATGAGCCGCACTGGTGTGCTAGTGTCGCCATTAATCCACAACACGTTGTCATACACCTCTGATAAGTAGTTAGGCGCCAAGCCATATAACTGTACCAAGTATTTCTCTTTCAAATAACTGAAAAACAGAATGAAAAAAATCGTCATTGTAATTGGCCGTAACTTAACGGACAGGAATTAATTACCCGTAGAGGTTTAGTGTCAGGCACGGGGCCAGCTGTAAATCCCAAGCCAAAACCTTGAGCAGGAAGGAATGTTGTCGTTCCAATCACTCTATCCGTTCATAGGTCGCTCGACATTCTCTAAATGTTGTCTGCAGGTAAATAAGTACCTACAATCATTCATTACTAGCACGTTTCTGGTGGATGGATGGTATAAATCAAAAGAGATATTGATAGATAGAATATACATACATATTGTCTCTATTATTTAATTAAAAACTGTACTAAAATTAAGGTTTCGTAGCAAATTTCTAGCTGTAATTATTGTAAGTACATGTTTTTGTTGACTGCCCTTAAATAAATAAATTATCCCAGATTATCTGGGAACAGGGCAGGATGATGATGAGTTCAGCAGATACAATACAAAACGTACAATACATTTTTTTAATCTGTTATCGTTTATACTACGTGACCCGGCGAACTTTGTACAGTCAGCAGCACGTCAGACTACCACAAAATGGCAAAATTTCTCAATCGATTTTGTGCTCTATTATTACCAAATTATGGTTGACAATCTATTGAAGAAATTTGACAGTTTTGGGTAGTCTGAAGTGCCGTTGACTGTACCACCGAATTAATTATTTCGTGAATATTTTCCAAATTCTTTAAAGACTTGTTTTACTATTTATGCACGTCAATCTGTAAATTTTTGGTTAGTATATGGTAGATCTCGCAGAGTCTTGTCTAATATAAGATTTAAAAAAAAACATTTGTATATTTTTTATTTCCTATTCCTACCTACAAACCTTGTTCTGACAAGCCTTGCAGTTATTTGTAAGGTATGAGCGTACATACATTTTAGCGATTGATATTAATTTAATACAGAAGATTAATAAATTGGTTCCGAATACTGTTGTCCCTCCTGGTTTACCGCCAATTCGAAAAATACGAAGAAAATTAATTCTAGTTCTAAGAAGTGTGTGGCAACGTTTATTCGTGTTGTGTGTTTTAGCACTTAGAGCAATTTGATACTCCACAACACAATAAACAGAATGACCGCTGGTTCGTTGCGACGGCACCCAGCAGACATAGTACTCTAATGGACGTGTCATTTTGATTAATCAAAGTATTTTACTGTCCCCTCCGCTCCGTAGTTCAACGCTCTCCATCCGCCTCAAGGAGTCCGGTGAAGTTGGATTAAAAACCATTCAGTTGAATTTTTTATAGGGCACAATATAACGCCACCGTACAGTTGGATTCTTCTCCCTGCCCTAATGGCCTACCGCCTAACTCGATTGCTAAAGCAAAAGCTATATTTTATGACGTCATGCTGTCATTTCGCACCAAATGTACCTAAACTATAGCTTTGAACGAATGATCACCGAATGATTTTGTATGAATTTGGCACAAAATCAGTGCCGCCTAAAAATTCAGGATGGCTGATATAGCCGTAAGCAGTGCATTGCAATAGATGATAGCTATCTATCATCAGCAATCGAGTTAGGCGGTAGGGTTCCCCTGTTCCCAGGCTATCTGGGGTCGGCGCAGTATGTTTCCTCTTCCATTCATATCGGTCAGAGGACATCAAGCGTTCCCCTCCCTTTTGGATCATATTATCCATCACACCGGAAAGGTTCGTGATGAATGAATTTACTATAGAAAAGAGACGAACGGAGCATGTCGAGAGACCGAGGAACGGAGAGAGTGATGGAAATGACAACATTTCAACACATACCGATCCAAGTTTCGGCTTAGGTTTTACAGCTGGCCGCATGCCTGACACCAACCCTCTTTGGGTATGCGGTTGTTGGTGTTTTGGTGACGACTCAATATACAATATCAAGAAAATATTGATATTATATATTGATTCAGTATAATATCAATTGAGGAGCTCGAAAGCGCAAACTAAGCAATGTTCGCTAAGGCCGGTCACTGGAAGGATGACTAATAATTTATTATTTCGAGCGCCTCCTTGTTTTGGGAGGCACGTTAAGCCGTTGTTGATCCCGGCTGTATCTGCAGTCACCAATACCCACCAAGCCGAACTGGGCCAGCGTGGTGGGTTATGGCCCGTTCTCTCTATATTCTTCCATCTAGAGAACAGGCGTGTGCCCCAGCAGTGGGGACATAAAAGGGCTGGTGATGATGATGATCAAATGTTATTGTAGTAGTGTAATATGTAGGTGTACTTACTTGACTTCATAACGCATCGCGTATAGTTTCGGCAACACCAAAGTCGCGAATCGCTTTGGATACGGCCCGTGACGTTTATTTATGATTTTTGGTATATACTTTTTGCAATTCCTAAGGACTTCATTCATAGAAAGGTTCTCTTCCGTTATAGCGCGGCACCTGAAATGGAGGAGATGAGACAAATTATATTACCTGTTGACTTGTCTGTATAATAATAATATAATTATATTATGTACTCATATATGTTCGATAGAAGGGCTGATATATTTGATGAGAAACAACAATTGTTTAATTAGACAATATTTTTACTGTTTTTATGTATGTACCTATGTTTATAGTAAATAATAAATCATTATTTCTTATTATACAATGTTTTGTATGTGTTATGTTAAATTTTTTTTGTTGTTGTGACAGGATTCGTATGCCGTCTGCGTACAAACGAAAGTAGTACAGACCATATTAACTAATTAAACCCAACTCATTACAAGATTTACAGAAATCTGTTAAGCTAATAAATGTTAACACTTTTAATACCTTATAACCTTGAAGGTATCTCGTTTTTTTATCGCTAATTAATCACATAATTGCTGGACCATTGTTTTCTCAGATCCATTTTATTTGACACGGAGTATGCACGCAAATGCATGTGTTCAGTTACCTACTGACTTTTAGTATGCTAGCCATCTAAAAATAATAGCGGGCTTGTGACAAACTTCACATAAGAAAGTTTTAAAAAAATTTACAGTCAACGGCACGTCAAGCTAACAAGTCAGATTTTCTCAATCCAAGTTAAGGTTGACAATCGATTGAAGAAATTTTACAGTTTTGTGTAGTTCCAAGTGCCGTTGAATGTATACTGTACCACTTACAGACAGCAATACCATTGAATTTTTATGTTATGTTTAGTATACTCCAAATATATCTTCTCGTCTTCGTGAACAAGCTACGTGACTACCAAAAAAGTATTATAACTAATAATAACACGGAATAATAAAGGCCTAAAGGCACCCATAGACACGGCACAGTGGTTTATAACGCCAGCCTGCGATTGCGTAAACTGAGCAATGTTCAGTAAGACTGAATTCTGGGCATTGACTGGGTGACCAAAAGTCAAAATACAATGGAAACTACATTTAATTGTAGGAACAACAGCAGACTGGACTTGTATAATAATTCGTACACTCACACCTACGTAGCATCTAGCCCAAAGTATAGTTATGGATACTAGATGAATCACAAATTTTAATACACAATAAAAAAATAAAAAAACTTTTGTGCGCGATAAATGGCAATAGGCTCGCCACCTATTACATGAGATCTGACATAGTTGGCGCTAGTTCACCTCTGCCTACGCCTTCGGGGATATAGGCGTGATTTATGTATGTTGTATGTAGACTACATAAACAAAAATCAACGAACCTCTGTTATCATTACACAAACATTCGCCCAGGATTTGAACCCTGGACCTTTTTATAATATGACCAATAGCTATGTGCTGGCTCAAACTGGCAGTCAAATCTCATAGAAATTAGGAACAGAAATACAAAATAACAATTAATGTTTTATAGTCTAACATACTGGTTGAGTCATATACTCAAACTCAAGCATGTTTATTGCTAAAGCAATCTGTTCCAGAAAACCCGAGGGATGGACATGATGTTCTAACTATTATAGTTATGGTGTACATATAAACTATTAGAAGGGAGAAAATAGAAATATTATAAATAAAATATATAAATAAATGTAAGTTAAAAAATATTACCCATATTAAAAACATTACACATAAAGCAATTGTGACGGCATCACAAAATTAGGATTCAGATGTAACCAGTGATATATTATAGTGTTGTCTCATTACCACTATAAACAAATCTACTATTTGAGTGTGCCTTATAGATACCGCATAAATAAAGCCGCCGTAAAGCATCCCATAAGTGAGAAACTTCAACTATTTTACAGATATTATATGCATATAAAATATGTTTTTTTTATGTTAGACAGGAAAGCTCTTGCCCTTCGTGACTGCAGATGGAATCTAGCTTCACTGGGAACCCTCAACGTTAACATTATTATTATGGCGACAGATTTTGAAAAGATGGTGGCAGCTAGGCCAGGTCCAGGCCAGGTGGACTTCAAAGAAGTCCTACCACCAACCAAATTGAGTACAAAGTTGTACCCCCTGGGGATTGAACCCGGGACCTCTGGATCTTCATTCCAGTGGGCAAACCACTAGACCACAGAGGCGGTTATAGTAATGTTTTCCATAAATATCAATTCAACCTTTGGATATCCTATCAAATATGGCAAGGTATACAGAGGAGCTTTGATCTGTGGTAGAACAAAAACCATGACAAGACCTAGCACCAACTTAGGCTGGAGTTCAACACTAGAACAGGTGATTATTATTTAGCCGTCCGAGTTTGACATTTTATCCTATGGAAGAACTGTCAAAAACTGGTGGTTATCGTTTTTGGTGAACTTGAGCCTTATTGTCTCTATGGAATACAAACAACTTTCAGTTTTTTCTCCATTGAAACGTAATAATTGTTGAAAATGCCAATCTAATTGCCTATGATTAAAATCTGCAGTGCCTTCCTCAAAGGAGCCGTATACTTATTATACCTGATACTAGATGAATTGGCAAACATGGCTTTGTCTGCCACATAGGGGCATCAAAAATAGCCTGCAAACTATTCATAAAAATCACTCAAGCCGTTTTGTAGGAGTTCAATAACAAACAAGGTCCCATGTAATAGGTGGCTATCGGGCACATTAAAATCGCAGTATATTGATAGGTGGTATAAGAGGAATGCTGCTGCCTATTACCCATTGCTGTCTACACCCTAAGTCAATTTTAGGAAACCCTCAGGAGAGATGGGGGTGTTGACAATTGTATTCTACTCTACCGTTACCACACAGCTATTTTATATGACGGAGATTTTAATATATTAGATTATTACCATAACTAAATACTCACATATCTGAAATTCCTAAGCCAAGTAGCTCCTTTTTGTGATCGGGATACTTGATTTCTGGCACTTGGTTTTGATTTATGTCAGTTCGAGCTTGTTGAAAATAGTAGTCGAAAGTTTTCTCATCTAGTGACATCAACATTCCAAGCCTAGGAACCTGGACAAAAGTTATTACATATTTATTATTTAATATTTATTCATTTTCAACTAGAATGGATGAAAGATGATGAAAGAAATAAAAATCTACAAAACATTTTATTTAGACAGAAAAGAGAAATAGTGTTACATGAAGTATATTTATTTAAGTAAAGAGACTTATCAAAACTGTTTACTTTTTTTATCTCATTATAATGGCTAGAGAGAGTATACATAATTCCATACCTAAATTTATAAAGGTTTAATTAAATTTATGGTCTTACTTAGTACAAACACAAAATTTAATAAAACAAAACAATAAACTATGTAAATTACCTCTATTATGACTGATTTATTAAAATTGTGTGCTATGCATTAATTCCTTAACTTAATCAGCACATAAAATTTGCCTATTACTAAGACACAGGCCTTCCCTGTGGTTAGAAGAGTATAGATTCATAAAGTATGAGTGTATTCATCATTCAAATAGTAGCAGAGATAATTGATAACAAGAGAAAACACTTACCTTAAATCGAATTCTCAGTTCATAATTTCGAGACCCTGAGAGAACTTCGCTACTGTCTTTGAGAAAATATTGAGAGCCTTTGATTCTTAATGCAAATAATGTTCGCGTCAATGGTGGTATGCACAATGTATTGCATAAATAAATACATAGGTCTTCTGCTGTAAATGATCTCGATGGGCAATTATAGGTAATAAATTCAGGTTTACCAAACACAGACACTGAGACCGAAGTCTCACTTGCAGCCATCGTAACTTAGCTACTAAAACCATAAAAATCACAACGGGACGCTAGTGAAAAAACTTGAATTCACCTTAAAACTAAGGTTAGGATAACTTCGTATCTATATACTTCGTTCATTTTTATAACAATTGTTTTTATTATGCGTCCATGCAATATTACATATCATTGAATTAGGTATGTCAAATGATAAAATCACAACACTGCCATTTCCAAGACTCAAAATAGACTAAAGAAAAGAAAGAAACAACGAGCGAAGGAAGCCAACCAAACACTCGATTTTTTTCTTTACTTTTTTTTAATTCTTCCAATATTTTAGGGAAGGCAAAGGGTCTAGCCCATACAACCATGTTTTTAGTGTATATTTTATCTGTAGTCATATGAGATAATGAGTGGGTGAAATGTATGAATGAAAATAATTTTACGTAAAAATATGGGGTGCCACATATTTTAACGCATCTAGGGACTGCTTGGCGCGAACTGAATGGTAACAGAGTTCATGATGGTGCTTGATGAAATGGATAAAACCACTTAAAATAGTGATCTTCACCACAACATCAAACATATCATGAGACTTATTTTCGATGATTCTGCATAATTGTACATCAACACGGATGCTTGTGCATCAAAATAACACCACTTTCACTGCCCAAAATCTACTCTGTAACAATTTTTGAGTGAAAATAAATCTGACTGACACCACGAAACGCGCCAAACACTCCTCGATTTTTTTCTAATCGTTAATAATAAAAGAGATGGGCTTTATAATAGTTGTCCGTTGGCGTTAAATCAACACAACGTTTTTAAACCGTTTTCTAGTGTTGACGAATGACGACACAACTTCAAATACCTTTGTCTTGCTTACATTTAATTTCATACCTTACTCTATCAGAGCTTTATGCATAACTCAGCCAGTCTACATTAATTAAACATAGGTACAATTTCTAAAATTATAAGCAACCCCTCATAAAAAACATTTATATATAATCCTAGCTTCATATTTTTTATTATCATTCAGCTGAGAGACGCGCACTGTTGGGCATAGGCCTCCCCCAAGGATCTCGAAACCAGTCGGTCCTGTAGGCCTATTCCCTAACTTTTTTTGACAGTTGAAAGTGATGATCACCGACCTATTTACTTATCCATTACTACTTTACTATAATGCTATTGTGACACTTGTCCTGTGATAATAGCAATGTATTAGTAAATAGTTCGGTGATCATCACTTTCAACTGTCAAAAAAAGTTAGGGAATAGGCCTACTGCGCTGCCCGCATCGTGCGGCTAATAAAAATTATCTTTATTTTCCGTCTGATTTTTTTGAACATCGTCTGGTTGCAGAAATGAAATTTCTGCAATCAGTTTAATAACGTTACTGTTTTTTCGTGTGCCGTGTGGTGCGGGCAGAGTAGAATACAATTGTCACCACCCCAAATCTCTCCCGTGGGTGTCGTACATGGCGACTAAGGATAAATCAGTGATGAGGAATGGGCAGCAGCGTTCATCTTACACCATCTAGCTATGTACCTACTGCGACTTGGCTACCTAACATAACTGGCGAGACGTGGGTGCTAGTTCACCTCTGCCTACCCGTTCGGGGATATAGGCGTGATTTATGTATGTATGTTTTTTCAACGAGCTAATTAACTGCTTACAGTTAACGGTTTCGTTTCGAACAGTTTATCCCTTAGTTAAAGTTGTGGTTTTTTTTCATTCTCTCTATATTTTAGGGAAGGCAAAGAGTCTTGCCCATACAGCAATGTCTTTAGTGTATATTTTATCTGTATAGTGCGTTTCATCTTATAGTTCCTATACCGTGATGATGGCTGCCATGTCTGTCAACAACATCAACCCGTAAGTCATAGTTGCAGGTTTTTTTATGTTTTATAGACAAACTTTAAGAAAATCATGTCCAAAACATAGAAATTTGATGAAAGATTAATTGTGTTAAAAGGTAAGGTGTTTTGTGAACGTGAAAAACGTAAGGAGGTGCCGCATAATCCATATTAGTGTGTACAAGTTCGGATTGCCGCCATTAAATTGGGTTACCAGTATCAGTTTTATTATGTGTTTGATTAATAAATTAAATATATTTATTTCACTTTTAGAACTGTAAATAAATAGTACTAATAACGATTTAACGACTGACAAGAGTGAGGAAATGTCAAATGTAGACATGTTAGATGAACACAAATATTGTTAATGTTAAATATAATATTTTTTTATAATTCAACCTTTTTTTACTTAATGAGTCTATCCTTCGTACGTCACTACAATTTATATTTATCTATCTAATTTATTTCATACTAATAATGCCATTCAGCAACAGTTCTCGCAAAGTTTGACGAACTTTGGCTTATGACTTTCATAAAAAAACTAATATGTAACAACTACTTAGTACGGCGAATAACATAATAAGATAGATGCATAATTATTTATAAAGTTTTTTGATAAAAATCTCCCTGAATTAAAGGTAAGACAATAAAGTTGACATGGTATCATTTTCTTGCAATACCACCACCATGACGGCATACGAATTATAAGATGAAACACACTATAGTCATCAAAGAGAATACAATACTACGTAAGAAGAGACGGGACTCCATAGAGCAAATTTAATCCGACCAAATTAATAAATATAATATTTTTTTTATAATTCAACCTTTTTTTACTAAATGAGTCTATCCTTCGTACGTCACTACAATTTATATTTATCTATCTCATTTATTTCATACTAATAATGCATTAAGCAACAGTTCTCGCAAAGTTTGACGAACTTTGGCTTATGACTTTCATAAAAAAACTAATATGTAACAACTACTTAGTACCGCGAATAGTTATAAGTAACATAATAAGATAGATGCATAATTATTTATAAAGTTTTTTGATAAAAATCTCCCTGAATTAAAGGTAAGACAATAAAGTTGATATGGTATCATTTTCTTGCAATACCACCACCATGACGGCATTCGAATTATAAGATGAAACACACTATAGTCATCAAAGAGAATACAATACTACGTAAGAAGAGACGGGACTCCATAGAGCAAATTTAATCCGACCAAATTGCAAGTACCTCAAAGTTGCCAACCTAAAAACTGTTAAACAAAAAGTTCTGCCAACCTTAAGACAAAAATAGAGATGTACCACCTGCTATTCAAAATTTTATCGATATCAACGAACGGATCGACCAGGGGGCCTACCGCCTAACACGATTGCTGATGATTGCTATATTGCAATGCACTGCTTACAGGTATAGCAGCCATCCTGAATTTTTAGGCGGTACGGATTTTGTGCCAAATTCATACAAAATCATTCGGTGATCATTCGTTCAAAGCTATCGCTGATAGTTTTAAAGAAATAAATTAAAATTCAGAGTGCAACGATATAATTGACATATTAGTTCTAGCAACAAAGTAAGTAATAAAATCATTTGACTTAACTGTTAGGTGTCACATTCAAAAAATCTAAGCAAAGCAAAGTGGCCAGGGTGTTCTAATTATAGGCAAACCCATGTAGGTTTAACATCCCCCCGTAATGAGAACATCCTGTAAGTATTCTATACACACTTGTAACAAAAAGAGACATCAAACAAAACACTAACTATAACAAAAAAAATCAAAATAATACACACTTATGAATAACTTGACACACGATAAATAAACTACAATAAGACAGGCAAAAAGGAAAATAAAACCTAACCTAAGCCTAAAGAACAAGAACATTTACAATGTTTTAATTTGGGTAAAGGTTTGGTAAGGATATCGGCAACCATGTCTTTTGTCGATGTATATTTGACGTGAATGTCGTTTTGTGTCAATGCGTCTCGAATGAAATGGTGTCTTATGTCTATATGTTTAGTACGTGCGTGATATGTGTCGTTATGCGTAAGTTTGATGGAGCTTTGATTGTCTGTGAACAAATGTATAGGACGAGTGATGGCGAAAACTTCTGTGATGAGCGATTTTAAATATATGGCCTCTTTACATGCTTCTGATAAAGCCATGTACTCAGCTTCAGTCGTGGATAGGGCCACAGTGCGTTGCTTGCGTGCTTCCCATGATAAGGGCGCTCCACTCATCAAGAAGATGAACCCTGTGAAGGATCGACGATCGACCAGGTTATTGCCGTAGTCGGCGTCTGCATAACCGATTGGGTATGCCTGGCCTTTGTGACTGTAAATAAGTTTCAAGTCCTTCGTCCCTTTTAAATATCGAAAGACTCTCTTAGCGGCTTTCCAGTGCACCCCCCCTACATACATACTACTATACACGGTATACAGTTGTCAATGGAGTAATCATTTTAATCTATGCCGATAAATTTATTCTTAAGAACATGCATACTTTTTGTATTTAAATGACCTAAGCGTCTATGCCATAACAGCATCGATTCCTTGTTTTGTGATGTGTATGCTTGACAAGGGATGGAGGAATCTAGCTTATACATACCTCTGCAGTTAGATGCAGTGGCCACAACTACGCCAGATACTTTGCATCCATCTTTTTGAAGAATTGACGCGCCTTTAGGCGAAAAAATAACTACAAAACCCTTATTTACTAATTCCATAACAGATAATAAATTTGTAGAGAGATTAGGAATATATAAATCATCAGAAATTTTAACTAAGCTATCAGATATATTTACATGAACACAACCTTTACCTTCACTATACATGACTTCTTTATTGGCAACAGTAACTGGTTTACGAAGAGGCGTAAATTCGGTAAACCAATCCTTAAAACAACTCATATGGCTCGTGGCTCCTGAGTCAATGAACCAGTCCTGGGATAAAGAAAAGGAATGAGAGTCTGTAAATGAATGAAAGGAAGATAAAAGTGTTAAGTCTGATGTATAATTAGCTTTAGAATCACCGATATCCTTATTAGTATTTTTATATTTATTAAAATTACGGTTCCTACACTTAGAAATATGGTGACCAGGCTTTTTACAATAGGCACACACAATAGAAGTATTGGAAGAAGTCGCAAGAGCGTTGCTGTCAACCGTAGAATTTTCGTAACGATAGTCTTCTTTCAGCAGTGTGGTCGCAATATAATCCGTTGTTATAGCAGCTCCCGAGTGTTCAATAGCCATCACCATAGGTAAATATTTTTCAGGCAAACCAGCAAGCATAACTACACCGACGAACTCATCTTCAACGGCTTTTCCAATGCCGGCGAGTTTTTGCTGTGTGTTCCGTATGTCTTTAATGTAGGCTTCCATATTTGGGTAGGAGTCGAGCTTGGAATTAAACATTCTCTTCAGTAATGACAATCGTCTGCTAAGGCTACTGTCAGCGTACTCCCTTTTAAGAGCTAGCCACGTTTCTTCGGCGGTACTGCAATTTACTACGATGGGATAAATACTTTCCGAGACGTTTAGACAAATCTTTGACCTTGCCTTTTGATCTCGTCGGTGGAACTCATCTTGAGGTAATTTTTCAACAATCACCGACGGATTTGTAATGTAATCCCATAGGTCTGCATCTGTGAGGATCATCTGCATCGCGAAGCTCCATGAGTTGTAGTTTGTTCTGCCACTTAATTTTGTCACATTATTTGTGTTATTATAACTAACAGTCACACTTTGGGTATTGGTTGAATTATCCATATTAAAGCACTCTGGGCCCATAACCTTTTAAAGAAATAAATTAAAATTCAGAGTGCAACGATATAATTGACATATTAGTTCTAGCAACAAAGTAAGTAATAAAATCATTTGACTTAACTGTTAGGTGTCACATTCAAAAAATCTAAGCAAAGCAAAGTGGCCAGGGTGTTCTAATTATAGGCAAACCCATGTAGGTTTAACAGATAGTTTAGGTACATTTGGTGCGAAATGACAGCATGACGTCATAAACTATAGATTTTGCTTTAGCAATCGAGTTAGGCGGTAGGCCCCCTGCGCTTTATCAAAAACAATAATTTTAAAATTTCTACTGAGACACATACCTCGTTTCTTAACTTTAAAGTTCTAAACCAAACAAGTAGATGTTAGAAATAAAAAAACTTTGTTGTACTGATTTTAATCTATGTTTGTATTGTATAATTTTCAAATAATTTTTAATTAATTCTTTTTTTCTTTCAAGAAGTCACTGTATGTTACAACTTTTAGAATTTGGCTTAGGTCGTTGCTTTCTTACTTATGAAATTAAATAAATACAAATGATTAAAGAACTATATTTAATAGTAATAATGAATAAATATTATATTTAAGATTTTAACTGACCATGCAACACATTACTCTCTTTTTATATCTCAATTTTTTCGATTCATCTCGTAACTTCCGGAACCGAAAAAATGCACGAAACATCTGTAAAGAAACAAATTATTTATTTAATTAAATCAAATTGTATTAAGTTTAGCTTTGATGACGTAAAATGAATAAGTTATTATGTATTATTAGCAAGACTTTATTCTAGTTTACAACTATAATTAAAAGCATCGATATTGATTTTTAAACATGTGATCATAACATCACTATTTTTGCACAGGTTATTGTTTTGTATGAAATTATTAATATTAAATCCAATTGTATCATAAAAAATACATTAGAATGTAAAATTGTTAATGAACTACTCACCTCAAATTGGGCCATAAAAAACCGTTGTGTTGTTTTTTGTACAGATTTCAAACCACAAATTTCACATTGTTTATACTTTATGCTGAAGATAATTTATGTTTATGTAACACGCTTTCAGAAGCCGCTTAAAAATTTGCAACTTGTTTTTTATTTACACTATACGAATAAACGACCGTGGCGCTGACAGACGAAATTTAAGCCAAACTTAACAAAATATTTTCGCGTCAGAACGAAGCAAAAGTGATTTCGATATTCCCCGTGGTTGTGACGTCATTTGGCAATTAGAATAACCGGAATAAAAAATATGGGTGACTTCATTTTCAGTCTAATTTCATTTAACATCATAATAACGTATGTTAAAAAAATGGATATGTTGTCAATTATCTTAGTAAGTATTTTTCCCATAATTTTCTTTTATTTGCTAAAGTATATTTGAAATGAACTTAAACTTGATAAAAAATGTTTTTATTTAAGATGCCAACACTGCTCACGCGCGCCGCGCCGCCATTCATTCCATTCATCACAATCGCTGACAAACAAGGACGTCGGCTTGGCTTCGCTTGTTGGATTTTTTGTTGAAAAATTTTACAGAAGACTCGTAATTCAAGATACCTTATTTATTTGTAAGTAAAACAGAATATCTGTCATATTTTAAATGCGATTATATTTTTATGTACTTACAGAAATACACGTGCAATCAAATTTCTTGCCGGTTCGTGATTGCCTTCAAAATTTGCTTCCCGTTTCATATTTTCGTTAGGTACCTATTCATAATCAAATCGTCGTAATATGTAATTTCTTTTGTTTCCTCAATGCATGTAAACTGTTGTTTTAGGTAATTATCGACATTCTATTGCATATAAGGTATTTCTCCAATTTCATTTGAATTGGGATTCGGTTAAAAGCTCACGTGTTGGGAAAATAATAATCTCTTCTAAGTTCCCATTTAGGGTTCCTATACTTTAAAAAATGATGTAGCCTATTCTTTCCAGATCATGGATGACGAATGGGATGATAATTCTGAAGTGGTAAGTGGACTATCATTGATATAATAATTTTCATTAGGTACACACCTAAGGTTCTAGTCCAGTTGCTAATTATTTCCTTATTCTAGGTTGCACCACCACCCATTACAAACAACTACAAGAACTATGAAGATTCTGCTGTCGATGAAGGACACAGTCTCTCTCGCGGACGAGGATTTCAGTCTTTCGAAGACAATGGTAAGCTGTAGCTGCTGTAATAACTATTTCTATTCCTTACCCTCACACCAATCATCTAGCTCAAAGTAAGTAGCATAAGCACTTGTAATCTGGATATAGATGATGGAATAAATATTTATAATATAGTAAGTACATAAACACAATCAACCATGACTCAAGAAACATCATCACAAACATTTGCATGTATCTGAATTGAAACCCAGAACATCTAGGCCAATAGCCAACAATCTGACTTTGTTCTCCCTGCCCTATTCCTAGTCTACCTGGGGTTGGTGCAGTATTTTTCTACTTCCACTCACTCCCTTTTGATTCATATTACCCATCACACTTGAAAGGTGACAGACAAATGAACGGAGAAAGTCCATACTGCTTGTAGCGCGAGGCCACAAAATATTATTTTTGATATTTTAAATAAATATTACGACTTCCACTCAATACGTATATTTTCTATCTGTTGTTACATGTCATTAAAATACTTATCAAAACTGAAATGTCAACTGTTGACAAGGAGGTCTGTTACACCACTCCCCCTCCGGGTGTCTTCTAGAGAAGAAAGGCAGGCTTCAGACGGTCTATTGAGATTTTATCCTCCTTGCCTTTGATCAGCACAGTATAGTATTTCTCATGTTTAGATAACACTTCGTAAGGCCCATCATAACTAGGTTCAAGCGGTTTCCGAACTCTGTCTATTCTGATAAAAACGTGTGTACATGTTCCTAAGTCTTTATGTATGAAAGTAACTTTTCTTCTGTTATTTTTGTTAGGCATTGGTCTTATCTCGCTCATGACAGTCTGCAATTTCTTGAAAAAGTCTTCATTAACTTCAGTCTTTGAACTTTGGAAAAATTCTCCGGGCAGTCGGATAGTTTTTCCATATGCCATTTGCGATATTGTGTATTGTGCATCCTCTCGTAATGCCGTGCGCATGCCTAATAATACTGTTGGTATTGTTTCGCTCCATTTGGTCTGGTTGTGAGCTTTGATTGAGGCTTTCAGTGTTCTGTGCAGACGCTCGACTTTTCCATTACTTTGGGGATGATATGCTGTAGTATGTTTTAAGTTAATGCCACAAATGTTTGAAAGATTTTTGAAAAATGATGACGTGAATTGAGTGCCTCTATCTGTGATGACTGTGCTTGGTACACCAAATCTTGTGATCCAATTGTTGTAAAAAGCTTTAGATACTGTCTCAGCATAAATATCTGGTAATGGGATAACTTCCATCCAGTTTGTAAATCTGTCGATGCAAGTTAAACAATATCTGTTACCTTCAGATGGTGGAAATGGTCCAATTAAATCAATATGTATAGTATCAAATCTGTTGTCTGGTTCTGGGAATTCTGAATATTGTAATTTATTATGTTTGTATGTTTTATTTTTCTGACATTGTATACACGATCGTGCCCATATTTTTGTATCTTGCTTTATGTTTTTCCAAATATATCTTGATGTCAACTGTTTTATTGTTGCTCTTATACCGGGATGATTGAGATTATGAATTTGGTCAAAGACTTGTTTTCTAAATTTAAATGGTATATATGGTCTAATTTTGTTTGTTGATATATCACACCAAAGAGTCTCTTTTGTAGGTAAGGTATATTCCTTAAGCTTCAATGAGCTGTGTTCTTTTAAGTGTTGTAATTCTGGATCATTTTCTTGTTCTTTTGCTATTTTATCATATTCTATTGAATCAACTGCTTCTATTCTAGACAATGTGTCTGCAACGATGTTATCTTTTCCACTAATATGCTGAAATTTTGTTGTGAATTCCGAAATAAATTGTAAATGGCGTAACTGACGAGGAGATGCTTTGTCGTTTCTTTGTTTGAATGCAAATATTAATGGTTTATGATCGGTATAAATTGTAAAATCTCTTCCTTCAACGTAATGTTTAAAATGTTTGATTGCTTCATAAATACTTAATAGTTCACGATCATAGGTACTGTACATAGTTTGTGCATTGTTTAATTTTTTGGAAAAGAAAGCTATTGGTTTCCAAGCTTTGTTCTCAAATTGCTGAAGTACTGCGCCAATTGCTGTATTAGAAGCATCTGTAAATAATGCTAATGGAAGATCTGAAATAGGAATGGTTAGTATGGTTGCATTTGCAAGATCTTGTTTACATTTTTCAAATGCTTTTTTAGTGTCTTCATTCCATGGTACTTTTCGTTTGTCATTTTTCGTTGCTCCTTTTAAATAATCATGTAATGAGGCTTGAGACTCAGCAGCATTCTTAATATGTCTCCTATAAAAATTAATGATACCAAGAAATTGTCGAAGATCACGGTAGGTTTCTGGTAGTTTATAGTCTATGATAGCTTGTATTTTTTTTGGAATAGGTTTCAATCCTTCTTTAGTTATAAGGTAGCCCAGAAATTCTACTTGTTCAACTCCAAGTTTTGATTTTGATAGGTTCATTCGTAGCCCATATTGATCTAGTCTTTGAAATAATTCTTGTAGGTGCATTTCGTGACATTTCTCGTCACTGGATGCTACCAGAATATCGTCTAAATAGGCAAATACATATCCAAGTCCTCTTGTGACTTCATTTATAAATCTTTGGAATGTAGATGGTGCATTGCGTAAACCAAAACTCATAACGTTAAATTCGTATAATCCAAAGGGTGTTGTGATCGCTGTTTTATGTTTATGTTCTTCTGCCATCGGAATTTGATAATAAGCTTTTAAAAGATCAATTTTTGAATATATTTTTGTGTTTTTTAAAATATGTTGGAAATCATCAACTCGTGGTAAAGGATATCTGTCCGGAATGGTTTGATTATTCAAGCGTCTGTAATCTCCACACGGTCTCCATGAGCCATCTTTCTTTGGGATCATGTGCAATGGACTAGCCCATTGTGATTTTGATGGTTGTATGATTCCATTGTTCATCATGAACTCAAATTCTTCTTTGGCTATCTGTGTCTTTTTCCCATCAAGTTGTCTAGGTCTAGAAAACACAGGATCACCTTCGGTTTCAATATAATGTTTGACGTTATGTTTGAAATTACTTGGTAATAAATTTGGTATAGTTATGTCGGGAAATTGTTGTAAAATATCAAAATATGGCGAAGATTTGTCAGTAGTGCTTAATATTTCATTTTCATCAATAGATGTTAGTTCTGCTTCAATAAATAATTTTGTGATTCCATCAATAATTTTCCGAGAATGTAAATCGATTATCAAATTAAAATGCTTCAAAAAATCAGCACCCAATATTCCTCGTTTGACATCTGCTACTACGAACGGCCATGTAAATTTGCGGCGTAATCCAAATTCAACTGTCATGATTCTGATGCCATAAGTTTTAATTTGGGTGTTATTTGCAGCATACAATTTAAAAGAATTGTCGAGTTTGTCCGTTTTGCATGGTGGTATGATTGAGACATCTGCTCCACTGTCAATTAGAAAAGGTATATCTGATTTGCTGTCATTAATAAATATTCTTGATTTGCGACAGTATATTTTGGCAGCGGAATTCGTCGCTAATTCTGTTGCCTTGAAGCGTTTCCCGAATTGAATGAACACGGTTTCTTGCACTTTTCAGGTATGCATTTGTTTCGAAATCGAAAATGATAGTAACAAAATTTGCCATCTGGATTATATTTTCGATTTCGTGATCGACTTCGACTTGCTGATCTTGCTCCATTTGAACGATAATTAGAACGAGAACGTCCTTTATAATCCGTCCGTAAAGCTTCAATTTGTTTTTCAAGTGAATAAATTTTTTGTATCAAGTCTATGTTGTTGACTGTACTTTGGCTTGTTGACGGCTGTATGTCATTCGAAAGTATTTCGGTGGAATGAAAGTCTTTCATTTTGTCAGCCATGATTGACAATTTGTCTAAATTTTCTTCGGATATTATCAATATATTTTTTATAGCATTTGGTAATTTATCAAGCCAAAGGGATCGCAAAATTTTTTCGGAAATATTTTTGTCGGCGAGTTGTCGCATCTGCCTTAATAGTTGGCTAGGCTTGTTGTCTCCTAATTCTAGTCCTGTTAATAGAGTTTGGATTTGTTTTTCTTCGCTTTCGGTATATAAATTTAGTAATCTTTCTTTTGCCAAACTGTATTTGTTGCTGTCCGTACTTTTGTTATGTGGGATGTTGCAATTAATTAAAACTAATTGCTCTTGAGTTATTCTATATTTATTATAATCAGATCAACTTAAATTATTGTTACAAGATTAAATTACGACCAGCACTCAAAGACATAGACTCAGCTTAGTTGTTATAAAAATACTAAGACCAACGTGTTATGCCCATACAGCCAAGTACAACATACAACATCTCCCTTCTTTACAATATTTTTCCAAAAAACATTAGTTAAATACAAACTTGTTACACAATTTTAATCTTGACATTAAAACAAAACTAATTCTTATGAACTACTTATTTAACACTTTTAATTAACCTTATAATTAAATGTAGGTAATATTAATGTAACAATATTAAAAATAATCTGTTAAATGTTTTGGTCTTTTGATTTCTCTACCACTTCTAGTTCTTATACAATTGTCCTTTACTACATTATTTGCTTCATTTTGAATCATTACACTTTCTTCTTTATTAATATCTAAATTTACAATGTTGTCATTATTCTCATGCCTTTCTAAATAATCATAATTCCCCTCTTTATTCTCCTTATATTTTCCTCCCTCAATTAAATATTTTCTATTTCTTACAATTACATCTCCATTTTCTTTTTTAACAAAATAAGATCTTGGGTTCAACCCTTTTCTTACTACCATACCACTCTCATGAGGTTTCCTATGAAACTCATTCTGTATTTTAACTATCTGACCTTGCCTTAAATCTGACAAACTTCTTGTTCCTCTATTATAATATTTTTCTTGTTGCATTTGTCTTTCCATTAAAATTTCTCTAAATTTATCTTTTACATTGTCATTAAAAGCTTTATTTATATTTATATCTGGTATAATGTGTTTTATATTTCTATTATATAACAATTCCGCAGGAGATTTATTATTTTGAGTTTCTATGGGTGTATTTCTATATATAAGCAATCCTAAATATATATCTTTATTGTCATAAATTATTTTTTTCAACATCTTTTTCACTGTCTGAATGTATCTTTCTGCTAAGCCATTTGCTTGATGATGTTTAGGACTAACTATTTTATGTTCAAAGTTCCACATTTTGACAAATTTTTTAAATTCTACACTAGTAAATTGAGTACCTGAATCTGTATACAGTACATTTGCTATGCCATTTCTAGAAAAAATTTCCTTTATACAATCAATTACAGCTTTAGCATACAAATTTTCTAATTCTTTGATTTCAACAAATTTGCTAAATGAATCAACTAGTAAAATATAAGGTTTCCTGTATAAGAAAAAGATATCAGCTGAAATAATTTGCCATGGCCCTTCGGCTATCTCCTTATTAATTATAGGTTCTTTTTTATTATTATTTTGAAAACTTTTACACACATCACAATTTTGTATTTTATCTTCTATTTCTTTACACATGTTTGGCCAAAATAGGGATTTCCTAGCTAATGCTTTGCATTTTTCTATTCCTAAATGTGCATAATGAATTTTATTTAAAGTTTCTTTTCTCATGCTTTTTGGTATAACAATTTGACTGTTTTTCACAATTAAGCCATCACATTCTCCTAACTCATCTTTATAACTATAGTATATCTTAACATCACTGTGTATTAAATGTTTATTTTCTGGCCACCCATTTTTTATATAACCTAATAAAATTTGCAACTCACTGTCTTTTTTAGTTTCATTCTTCAATTCTATCATTTTAGCATCGGTAATGTGATAGCTATTCAAAACCATACCCACATGGGTCTCTATATCTAAGTCATATGATTTTATTGTATTATTTAAATGAGATCTACTTAAATGATCTGCAATTAACAAATCTTTCCCTGGTTTATATACTAAATTAAAATTATAAGGTTGTAAAGCTGTTCTGATGCGTTGTAACCTAATCGGACTTTTATTCAAAGGCTTTGAAAAAATTGCAACTAGGGGTTTATGGTCTGTCTCTACTTTAAAATTTTGTCCATACAAATATTGATTAAATTTTGTACATCCATATAAAATTGCTAAACTTTCTTTTTCTATTTGACTATAATCTTTCTCTGTATCTGTCATTGCTCTTGAACCATATGCTATCGGTTGTCCATTCTGTAAAATCACTGCACCTAATCCTGCTTTACTTGCATCTACACTTAATGTTATACTTTTATTCATGTCAAAATAAGCTAATACTGGTGGTTCACTAATTAATTTAATTATTTGATTAAAAGCATTTCTGTGTGTATCTGCCCATTGAAATAAAACATTCTTTTTAAGCAATTCCCTAAGCGGAGAAGTTATTTCTGAAATATTTGGAATAAATTTTGCAATATAGTTTATCATTCCTAGAAATCTTAACAAGTCTTTTTGATTTTTCGGTTCTGGCATTTTCTTTATTGCTTCTACTCTTTCTTCGTCTAATTTTAATCCTTCTTTTGTTAAAATATGCCCTAAATACTTAACTTCTTTTTGATTAAATTTGCATTTATCTAAATTAAATTTTACTCCAAATTCTTTAGCACGTAGTAGTACTTTCTCTAAAATTCTATTACTTTCCTCTTCAGTTTTAGCATAAATTAACAAATCATCGATAAAAATACACACTCCCTCTATGTTGAAAATATTACTATAAACTCTTTGAAAAACCTCTGGACTGGAACAAAGACCAAAAGGTAATCTGTTAAAACAGTATCGACCATATGGTGTATTAAAAGTTGTTAACTGTTTGCTATTTTCTGACAATTTTACCATATAGAATCCTTTGTTAGCATCCAGTGTACTAAATATAGTGCTACCATTTAATTTATATGTTATCTCTTCTAATTTGGGTAACATGATTTGTTCTCTTTTTATCTGTGTATTTAAATATTGAGGATCAAGACATACTCTGAGAGAACCATTTGATTTTATTGTAATTACTAATGAGCTTACAAAGTCTGTTGGGGTTTCAATTTTTGAAATTATACCTAATTTTTCTAAATTTTCTAACTCAATTTTTAGTTTCGGAAGAAGTTTAAATGGAATATGTCGACAAGGTTCAATTTTCCCTCTCCAATTATCTATTAATTTTATGTCATATTCATAATCTTTAATTAATCCTATCCCTTGAAAAATATCTTTGTATTTTATATATAAATTATTACTTTGTATTGGTTTATTACTCTGTAACTTCTTATCACTTTGTATGCTATCTATTATGTTCCTTTTAACTATATTGAATTCAATTAAAGTAGATAAGCCTAAAATTGGTACTGAATTATTCTCACATATTTGAAAAACAATATTTCTCACTTTATTTCCAATTTTACACCTTAATTCTATTTGCCCTAATGTTGGAATTAAGTTGCCATTATAGTTTCTAAGAATGAGATTACTTACATTAAAATTATATATGTTCATAGACCTGCAACAATTTTGAGGCATAATATTACATTGTGCACCAGTGTCAATTTTAAAATCAATATTTTTATTATAATCTACCAAAAAAACATTTTGAAGCCAGTTTTTATTTAAACTATTAATAACATTTAAAAATACCTCTTGTTTTGAAGAAGTTGTTGGCTCATCCATTTGTATCTCCTGAATAGCCACATGGCTCCTACACATTCTTGCAAAGTGGTTCATACCATTACATTTCATACATTTTTTCATATATGCTGGGCATTTTCTTGGTAAATGTTGAAAACTACAGCGACTGCAAACTTTATTACCATTACTAATGGGCATTCGTTGCCTAAAGTAATTTAAATTATTATTATTGTGCTTCATTTCATAGCTCTGATTTTTTGTAAATTGATTTCTATTATAATTAGTTGGCATATTGTAATTATTATTTTCTTTCTTATGTTTTATTACTGCATCACAGTCTGCATTTTGTTTTCCTTGATCTGTTATCTGCTTTATTTGTTGTTCTACTAGCTCTGACGCTTTACATATTCTTATGGTTTTTTCCATGGTTAACTCTGTTTCTCTTAGCAATCTTTCCTTTAACTTTGTATTATCAATGCCACTTATTATTCTGTCTTTTATTAATCTATCTTTCATTGGTCCAAAATCACAATTTAAACTTAACTTTTTTAATTCTGTTATATAGCTGTCTAAAGATTCACCTTCCCTCTGGTCCCTTGTGAAGAAGAGATGGGAGTTGACACTCTCGTTGCTTTTCGGAATAAAATATTCTTCAAATTTTTTCACCACTATGTTATAATCATTTTGTTCCTCCTCAGGCAACCCAAAACTTTCATATATGTCAATGCCTGCGTCTCCCATGCAGTGCAGTAATAGTGCTACTTGTACATCCTGTGGTTTGCTCGAACTTCCAGAAGCCTTTCTATATAGTTCGAACTTTTTTATCCATTTTGTATATTCCTCTGTAGTAGCTTCTTTTAGTGGGTTAGGGGTTCTCAAGCCCTCCGCCATTTTAATATTCTTCTGTAAGTTACTTTTCTTTCCCTAAGTTTTCACTTCACTTTTTTTTTTAGCAGCGCCATGTTATGTGGGATGTTGCAATTAATTAAAACTAATTGCTCTTGAGTTATTCTATATTTATTATAATCAGATCAACTTAAATTATTGTTACAAGATTAAATTACGACCAGCACTCAAAGACATAGACTCAGCTTAGTTGTTATAAAAATACTAAGACCAACGTGTTATGCCCATACAGCCAAGTACAACATACAACAACTTTTGATGATGTCCCAAATGTTTTCGATAATTTTCGGTTCTAATTGTGAGATGAGATAATTGAATTTCGTGTCTTCTGATCTGATATTATTAATAGAAAATTGAGCTTCTACCTGGTAAAACCAAATTTCAGGTTTGTTGGTCCAAAACGTCGGTAATTTTATTGAAATTTTTTCTAGTTGTTCCAGTTCTGTATTCATTTTGTTGTATTTGTTCGAGATCGGGGTCACCAATTTGTAGCGCGAGGCCACAAAATATTATTTTTGATATTTTAAATAAATATTACGACTTCCACTCAATACGTATATTTTCTATCTGTTGTTACATGTCATTAAAATACTTATCAAAACTGAAATGTCAACTGTTGACAAGGAGGTCTGTTACATGCTCTAGGTTTTACAGGCGGCCATCTGCCTGATACCAACCCTCTTTTAGGTATGCTGTTGTTGATAGTTTGCCCTCCATCATTTTGGGCCCCAAGGTGGTTATTGGTCTACACCGGACAATCTCCCTTATTCTCTCTTCTCCTCCCATAGGATGAGTCAGGTCTGACCAATTCTACATGTTTTCACATTCCCAGGCCACCATGGAAGACTGATTATTAATTCAAAACTACCATTAGACTTATATTGAAAGAAAATTCCTTCAACATAACTTATTATTAACAATGGCTTGGTTAGTGTCTAGCAAAGTAGTAGTACCTACCTTCTGTATCAATCACTATGAAAATCTATTGGTGCTTATTCATTGCTACATCACCACAATTTGGTTTGCAGTTTGAACCAACATCTAAAAGTTCGTTACTGTATTTATTGTATTACTAATAAGATAGCAAAGAAAAAATAGGTTAGAAAAAGTAAGTCTCGATGAGGTAAAAAATATGTCATCAAAACTATAATTTTTCATACTTACCTATTTTGCTTTTTAATAATTTTTCTAACAATACAATGTAGATAAAAATCAAAAATAATAGATTTTTACTTTATTTTTATTACTTTTTCGTGATTACAAGATAGAAATTTTTATTTAATATAAGTTAAATTTAATAAGCGTTATGTATCACTCAAATTTTTTAGATCCTTGTTTAGTAATTGCTTACATAATCTTTAGTGGTGGTTTTTTTTATATAAATGTTCCTGTCCAAAGGACATCCTCCACGTTTCATACATTTTTGGGCCAAAATCAAACGTGCCGGCCAATAAAGAAATGTGCTGTATTCTGACAGAACACTTCGGCCTTAGCATTTTTTAATATGGCACCAAAGCTGTAGCACCAATATTAGTAGTGCTATACAGGATGGAAAGTTGAGATGAGGCAGTATGGGCAGCTACCACATCCCTTGCTGCCACGCGAAAATAGTCCTAGTAGAACTTGGATAGTAATACTTGAATAGTCCTAGTAGACTGGAAATACCCTTCCCAACTTTTTCAGTGCTGACAATCGACATCACAGATTTTTGGTTAAATGTACAGTCAGCGAGAAAATCGTCTTTCATCGCCCATATATGAAAAAATTTTCTTTAATTTGTGGGTGTTCTATTACTCTAAACCTCAGTTGGTCTCAAAGAGTGTATTAATCCTTTGTCTATGGGAATGGTTAATCCTTTGTCTATGGGAATGGGATCGATTGGCCAAAAAAAATCTCAATTCTGACGATTTATTCTGATGTTTTTCTCGCTAACTGTACATCGTATCTAAAATCTGAATGTCTATTTTCCATCACTCAAAAAGTTATCAAAGGTCTCCCTAGACCATTTTCGCGTGGCAGCAAGGGATATCGTAGCTGCCCTTAATGCCCCATCTCAACTTTCCTCCCTATATAGCACTACTATTATTGGTGCTACAGCTTTGGTGCCATATTACCAAATCAAAAATTTGTGAATTTACAAATTCAGAATCTTCTTATAACAACTTCAGAAAGCTGTAAGGACTCACTAGTGTTTTTGCAATTATACTAAAACATTACGACTTCTTCCTCATCAAAGCCCATATGCCATCCAATTGAACTTGCTTATCTTTTGTAAATCATTAGCAGTATCCAGACTATCCAGTATTGTTAATTTTTAATCAAAACTTCCATTACAATGAATCAAAATTATTTTAAATTTAAGTCTTTGTGGCTATTTGAAGTACTATCGCGGGCTCACACTGAATTCTGCACTTTGTTTTAGGCAGTTAGAGATTAATTTGAATAACATCATACTTGGTCAGCCAATCAGTGCCGAGTCCCTTCCGAGTGAATTTTACACGGCAAAGCAATCTTTTCTGTAAACTGATCAAGCGTCGGAGTCCGCGATAGTATCTAACACCACAAAAAAAGGGTCACATAGGTTGAAGTTTAGGTGTTTACACTTGAGTGTCTCAAGTTCTGAACATAGAGCAGCTGCGGTCCAGTTGCGTTTCAAATTCGTCTGAAGTGGCTGTTAAAATTTTAACGCTATATCAAATGTAAAAAAATATTCGTAAGTGTTTGAGTTGCAGTGGAGTCTTGCGTCCCGTGGGTATGTGTCGAGACTCTGGCGCCGTCGCCAGTAAATAAAATTATAAATGAAGGTCGGATAATCGGATGCATATTTAGCTAAAGTTGAGATATTCGCAGTTATGGAATGCACTTTTGTATCGAAAGAAATCCGGAATTGACAAAATATTTTGTTTTGATCATAGAATCAAATCGGATCGGGTGTATATATACTACGTTCAGGTATTATACTTACGTTCATACATACATAAATCACGCCTATATCCCCGAAGGGGTAGGCAGAGGTGAATTAGCACCCACGTTTCGCCAGTTATGTTAGGTCCCATGTAATAGGTGGCGAGCCTATTGCCATTTATCGGGCACAAAAGTCGCAGTAGGTACATAGCTAGATGGTATAAGAGGAACGCTGCTGCCCATTCCTCATCACTGATTTATCCTTAGTCGCCTTGTACGACACGACACCCACGGGAGAGATTTGGGGTGGTGACAATTGTATTCTACTCTGGCGTCACCACACGGCAATTACTTGAGACTTACGTTCAGGTATTGCCTAATATGGAATGCACTTTTGTATCGGAAAAATCCCAGTATTCCAGAATCGACAAAATTTTGTGTTTTGATTATAGAATCAAATCGGGTAGGGTGTATATATACTTACGTTCAGGTATTGGCTAAAATTAACTTTAGGTAAATATGCATCCCATTAGTTCGACATTCCCAATCCCGGAATTTATTTAATAAATATGTTTTAAGAAGCCGCTTCACTTTAGGTAAATATATACATTCGACCACAAATTTTAAAAATATATAAATATGGCTATGAAAATAGTTGTATGTTGTGTATTATACACAATGTGAGGTCTATCAATCAAGTCAATTACATTTAAATAACCACTAAGTGTTATTACAATATATAAAAATAAATTGTATAAAACGCAATTTAGATAGTTCTCATGTATTTATTTGCAGGAAATTTGTAGTTCGCTTATACCTATTTAGGTGTTTGCCAAACAAACAAAACACAAATATTACATATGATATTTCGGTCTTCACTTCACAGTTTCCAGCGGCCGTAGTCACGACGAGATTCTCCGTGACCACGGCCGTTAATAGAAACAATTATTAAATTATCTTAATGTAATTGATTAGGAACCTAATAGTGTTAAATATCTGCTACCGGATGAATGAAAGGATGTCTACTTTTTTTCAGAATTTGACAAAGGAGAAACGAATGGTTTTGGGGATAGACGCGGTCGCGGGGTCCGCGGAGGTGGAAGAGGGCGCGGGGGCCGAGGCGGACGCGGTGGTAGCCGTGGCGACTATGAAAATGGTTTGTATCTATAGTACATAGTATGATTCACACATGGAATTAAGTATTTCACAATATTTAGGTGCTTTATCTATTCATCATCATCACCAGCCCTTTTAATGTCCCCAGTGCTGGGGCACGGGCCTTCCCTATGGATGGAAGTATATAGTGAGATTCGGCCGTAACCCAGCACGCTGGCCCAGTGCGGGTTGGTGGGTATAAACGACTGCAGATGCATCCGGGACCAACGGCTTAACGAGCCTTCCGAAGCATGGAGGAACTAGAGATGATAAATTTTTCGTCACCCATCCAATGACCGGTCTTAGCAACATTGCTTAGTTTACGCAATCGCAAGCCAAGCGCGCTATGCCACTACGCTCTAGCGAGCTCGTCGTATGATTCGCACATTGTATTAATTATTTCACAATATTTAGGTGCATTATCTAGAATTTGCATAGTAATTATCATAGGTGAGGAAGTCCGATGGGTAGTCATATAATATCTATAACATGTACAGAAATAACAAAATAACCCTGAATACCCATGCTAACAGTCATATAAATACTATGGTTTTATAAAAAAAAATTAAATTGGTTATTTTTTTTCTTCCCTCATACAAATTGTTCAGTCAGTAAAGCCAAATGTATTATTTTGAACTTTTGACATCACCATAGTTTTATATGAACAAGATAAAGTAACAGAAATAATACATTAAAAATCAATTTCAGACTTACAAAATTTTCTTTGTAGCTTAAGTGAGTAGTAGTAAGAAGTATTTATTTTTTCATATAGGCGACAGCCATGAAGATAGAGAAAGAGGCGAGAGGGGCGAAAGAGGGAGAGGTCGCGGCCGCGGTGGTCGTGGGGGAGGCAGAGGAGGCGGTGGCGGTGACAGGGGAGACAGAGGAGACAGAGATGAGGACAGAGGCGAAGAGATCGGTGAAGATGGTGAACCAAAGAAACCGCCAGTGACATATGTACCTCCGGAACCGACTAATGATGAAACGGAGATCTTCAGCAGCACAATCAGCTCAGGAATCAATTTCGATAAATTTGACTGCATTGCTGTTAAAGTGAGTTTTGTATAGTAACTAACTGTACCAGCAAATGTTATTTTGACCTTAGCACCCAGAGGGGTATAAAAATAGCTTACAACCTATTCTCAGACTATACACAAAAAATGCTTATACATTGGTTAAGCCATTTCGGTAACATACACTATGTGACACAAGATTTTTATATACATTACAACACATGCAATTTGTTCGGTAGAATTTCTGACACTACTTTCAATTTTTAATGGCTATAGTTAATATTAAATACCGATAAAGTACTAATTTAATAGTGTTATTTAAACAATTTTAAGTTTGCTTATTTTACTTGATATTTATTACTCAATATCTTAAGCTAATATTATAATTGAGCAATATGGAACCCATCACTTGTTAGTTGTCTATGGGATACTTACAATGACCAAATTTTTTTTCAGGTGAGTGGGGAAAATCCACCGCGGCCTATCGAAAGCTTTGAACACGCCAATCTGCGGAAGTATGTTTTAGATAACATTCTGAAATCTGGCTATAAGAAACCAACCCCAATACAGAAACATGCAATACCAATCATCATGAACGGCAGGGATCTCATGGGCTGTGCCCAGACGGGCTCTGGCAAGACGGTTTGTATTTTCTTTTGTGAATTAATTGTACCTATCCATAACTGTTTAAACTGTCAGTTGTCCTTGAGGATGGAGACCTGGTAACCTGTAATGTAGGTATTATTCCCTGCCACAGGCACCATTGATCTGATTCCCAATCTAGACATGTTTTTTCTAGGCATATTTACAACTGTTTATAATATTATATTATAGTAAATATATATTATTAGTATGTGGTCGGAAAAAAACAATTATTATTATACATGCCATGCCTTTATAATAGCGCAGTAGTCAACACACACCACTCTCCATTGGGCCCGTGTGGTTGGTTATTAGTTTAATACTCCCTAATATTCTGCCATCTATACATATAGGGAAAGGCCTATGGCCCTGTAGTAAAGTGTAGTAAATTAAATGAGTTGCTGATGATGATGATGATTTCGACGGTTCCTATGTAGAAAAAGATGTGTCCAAAACTAAGGTTTACAGGAGAGTGAAATCAACACACACCACTCTCCATTGGGCCCGTGTGGTTGGTTATTAGTTTAATACTCCCTAATATTCTGCCATCTATACATATAGGGAAAGGCCTATGGCCCTGTAGTAAAGTGTAGTAAATTAAATGAGTTGCTGATGATGATGATGATTTCGACGGTTCCTATGTAGAAAAAGATGTGTCCAAAACTAAGGTTTACAGGAGAGTGAAATGAAAGTTTAAATCGATCTAGGAAAAAAAAGTTTAAGTTATAAATATTATTGTGCACATAATTTTTTTTTTATATTGAGAAAGTTTTTAATTTCTTCTTAAACATATTTTATTTATGTACATTTTCTTTAAAAAACTGAAAGATGACTGTTTTTACACTGGTATTGAATAAAGCCATGTCAAACAAATCTAAGATAACTGTTTATACATAGGAAGAAATAATGTAATGTTTTATAACAAAATGCTAGTAAAACTTTTATAATAACGTAGAATAAAATTATCTTTACAATGGTACCTCAAATATCACTAGATATCTAGCAATAATAGAAATAATAAATTAATAAAGACATCTCTTTATACGTTACGTTTGACAAGACCGCTTTTGCACCGAGTGGCGCGTACAAAAGGACAAGTATTAGATATCCGTATCCACGCCACCAATTACATAAAATATTGTACTTGTTTTCTCATACAGTTTGTGTATCTAATAAAATATACACTTTAAAAAAAAATCTTATATTGGTATGAGCGTATGAACAATCTAAACCCATAAGGGCCTGTTTCACAATCGACAAGTTAGTTCAAAGTAGCTTACTTTGCAGTTCAATTGACATATATTTCATATTACAACTGTCAAATTATCTGCGAAGTAAGCTACTTAAAACTTACTTGTCGATTGTGAAACAGGCCCTATGTGTAATAAAAAAAATTACCATTTTCGACATGTCCTTTTATACGTAGGGACCCTTGATTTATTTGTTACCTTTCTGTTGTCTATAGGCGGCTTTCTTGCTACCCATAATAAACACACTGTTACAAGACGCTCGAGAGTTGGTGGTTGGATCCAATGGTTGTGCACAACCACAGGTAAAATGGCATTTTTTTTATTTTCTGTAACAATTCAACTGAGGACAAACAAAATGTTTTATAAAATATCTTAAATCATAGCTTCTATTTAATATTGAAATTAAAGTAATGTATCAACAATAATTTTCATTATAATATTTTAAATATTGATTTAAATACCTACTGAAAATTAAATCTTTAGAATGAGTGTGTGACTAAGAAAATATAATTTATATACAGGTGGTAATAGTCTCACCCACACGTGAGCTGACTCTTCAAATATTCAATGAAGCAAGAAAGTTCTCATATGGCTCTGTTTTAAAAATCGCTGTGGCGTATGGCGGTACCGCTGTACGTCATCAGGGTGACAATATTGCTGTGAGTATAAAATGTGTCGATAAAATTAATAATACATACAAATAAATAAAAATAATAATGTAGTAATAATTTACTCAGTAGCCAATTATTGATTTCCATTAATACTTTGGTTTTAATTTGAACATAAATGTTAGGAAAACTGGTACTAAGAGTATTGTGGTTACGAAAAGTCGAAAAATCTAACTTTTTGGATTTCCATTAAATTAAAAATAAATGCATAATGTCATTATGGTGACTTTTATAATTGTATGTATCTACAGTGTGATTTTAATTCTATTTTAATACTATTTCGACAATGGATTTCTCTATTGATTGGTAAATTCCTTTGTAAGCATCGAATATTTTAATTTGTGGAAACCGTTAAACCATACATTTGTGTTTCAGCGAGGCTGCCATATTCTAGTAGCGACTCCGGGTCGTCTGCACGACTTCGTGGACCGTAGCCGCGTGTCGTTCGATAGTATTCGCTTCGTAGTGCTGGACGAAGCTGACCGCATGCTCGACATGGGTTTCATGCCCGCCGTCGAAAAGATGATGGAACATTCTACCATGGTGGCTCTGGTAATTACTGACATTACAATTCAAGTTTCTCCTTACTCAATCAGAAGAATAAAATTATTCTCTGAAACAAATTTTAAATTAAATGAGTGATAAATGGTGAGTGGGATAGCGCAGGGCCTTGGCGCGCTTTGTCAGCGATTGTGTGAACTAAGAAAAGTTTGCTAAGGTTGGTTATTGGATGGGTTACCAAAACAATATTATCTTTTGCACCTCCGTGCCTTGGAAGCCATGTTGGTCCCAGGTGCATCTGTAGTCATTAATACCCATTTACCCATCTCCCTACATTCTTCCATCCATAGCAAAGGCCCCAGTGGTGATGGTGATAGTGATGATGAGTAATAAATCTAAACTAAGACCGCATCACTTATTTATAATGTTAATCAAATTTACAGGCCGATCGCCAAACACTCATGTTTTCGGCCACCTTCCCTGAAGACATCCAGCGCCTCGCAGGCCGTTTCCTAAACAACTACCTATTCGTGGCCGTGGGTATTATAGGCGGCGCCAGTAGTGACGTGGAACAAATATTCCACGAGGTCTCGAAGTATGAGAAGCAGAAGACACTCAAGAGTCTCATTGAAGAGAATGGTGAGAGAACTTTGTTATGATTATTAGCACATAAATAATAATAATAATAATAATAATAAATATTTTTACACTCACACCTATCATCTAGCCCAAAGTAAGTAGCCTAAGCACTTGTGTTATGGATACTAGATGATGGACATATTTTTATTATAATTATGTATATAAATGTTGAAAATATACTACATAAACATATACACAACCATGACTCGGAAACAAACATTTGTGGTCATCACAAAGTTTGCCCCTACCAGGATTCGAACCCGGGACCTCTTGGCCAATACCCAGCAATCTGAGCATTCGACCAAGGCGGTCTAATTTTTATATATAATTTTTTCTGACTTTATTTTCCTTGTATATTTTTTTTAACATTGATTATAATGTTTAAATTAAAATCAAATTACAGGTTGTTAGTATTTTTGGGAAACCATGGTCTGGCTTGCATTGATCATACGGAATACTTCTTAAAAACAAAAGAGTCAAAACTCATAATTTACTCTTTTGCAACAGAGTAAGCCTTATTGTCATTATTTGTTTATGCTGATAATGATAACAACTCGCTTTATTTATAGATGGCAAGCGCATATTGGTATTCGTGGAGACGAAGCGCAATGCGGACTTCATCGCGGCCATGTTGTCAGAACAGCAACGGCTTACCTCTTCGATCCATGGTGACCGTCTTCAGAAGGAACGCGAGGAGGCGTTGTTCAACTTCAAAAGCGGTGGCCATCTTATACTGGTTGCTACCGCTGTGGCTGCCCGAGGACTAGGTCAGTGCAAATTTGTAATTAATAATCTTCCCAGGAGCTAGGTTATAAACTGTCTGATGACTATTATGTTAAGAAAGCCATATGTGACTTATATCGGTAATTTAAGGTAAGCTGGGGTAAACTAGCACCCACGATTCGCCAATTTTGTTACGACCCATGGGCGAGACTATTGCCATCTAGTGGGCACGTCAATCGCAGTATATTACTAGATAGATGTTATACACAGGCACAACTTCTGCCCTCTTCACATCAATGTTTTAACCCTTAGTCACTTTATACGACACCCGCGAGAGCGATTTGGGGTTGTTACAATTTTATTGTGATATGCCATCACCGGCGGCATTTCGCCTATACACAAATCTTAATCCATACTAACAGTATGAATGATTTTTATATTAATGAATAAGCTTGTATAAAGTAATGATGTTGGCAACAGTGTAAATTCATAGCTACATTGGAAAACAAATGTTTTATTACAATACTTCACATTCGTATAAGAAAATAACTAGATATTCTAAATATCTAATCTTTCTCATTAACAATTTGCAGATATAAAAAATGTTGATATTGTGGTCAACTACGATCTTCCCAAGAGCATAGATGAGTATGTGCACAGAATTGGCAGGACTGGTCGAGTAGGCAACAGAGGCAAAGCAGTATCCTTCTTTGATCCTGATCAGGTAATTAATAATTATTATTTTTCAATATGGAATGCCTATACACCTAAAATGCTCTAAGATATGGTTTTTATAATAACAATAAATATACAGTAAACTTATTGTCATTAGCTTTTGCGATAATGCATGATACAGTACTAACATGTTTGTTACGCTGATGTATCTGTAGTCTTAATAGGCAAAGTGCGAAATAATCTCATCCAATAGGTGGATGCGTGCTCGAATTTTCATTGCCTGCTGCGCTGTTCGACTTGCCTATAAAGGCCCTTGATATAATAAAATCTTGAATGTGAAGCCATGCAAAATATTAATGAGGTTGATACATGTGATCAAGCGGGCATATAGCTTGTTTTCTTCTGCACTGAGAAATGATGTCAATGCTATTGCATCATTTCTCAGTGCAGCAATGCAATGCTAACAGCATACTTTTAACACCTAATGAGCGTAAATGGTTAATTCTAGATTTTTTTGTGTAGTGAACATTGTCTATATAGGATATAAAGAAACAATAAGGTTTTTTTATCCAATGACTTGATAAGATGGCGGTCTGATCTTCATAACACCCACTAAATTTGTTGTAAAGTGAGACATGAAAATATACCTACACACACGTTACCCACATTTTGCCAATAATGTTATTTATTTATTTCATAATTGCGTTACATGTTAGAACCCATGTAACAGGAGGTGAGTATATTGCTATGTGGAATAATAAAATCGTGGCTGCCCATTCCTTATTACTGTTTTATTTAACCGTTATCACCTTGTTAACACCCGCGGGAGGCATATTCTGTTCTTAGTCATGGTAACAATTAAAATCGAACTTTATTTTGTAGTCTAAAAATTGTTTTTTTTATATTTTCAGGATGTTGCGTTAACGGCGGATCTTGCAAAAATTCTGCGCCAGGCTGACCAACCTGTGCCAGACTTCTTGGAACGTGGTGGTACATCGTCGTATAAAGGCAACAAGTATGGAGGCAGTGATGTCCGAGTAAGTACATACATTTTAATTGAGGTGTATAATATTAATATTTCTAGCTTCTACATCTGGCTTAAAATAAGTAAAATAAGCACTTGTGTTATGGATGGACAAATTTAAGATACATACCTAAAAATTACTTAAAATCTTGAAAAAATTTGACATAAGAAACATGACTGGAGAACATGTCTATGTTCATGACATAAACATTTTCCCATCCCAAGATTCGACCTGCGATCTTTTTTGTGTATCACATTATCACTTATTGCTCATTGTTACCATATAATTTCTTAAACATCATTGTATTATTTCTACATGCAATCTATAGAGGACTGAGTCAATTGAGGTAATTTATTAATATTCACATAGATATAAATATTGTATTATTTTTGCTGAATGTATTTATCGCGATTTATGATGGAATAATCATCATATTAATTAAAGTAAGGAGCTCGATAGCGCAGCGGAAACCAAGCTAATTAACTTATTTTCGCAAAGGTCTGAATTACCAACAATTTATTACCTAGTCTCTTCATCTTAATCTCGTGTCTTTGTGTTACGGACCGTCACCTTAAGCCGTTGGTCCCGGCTGCATCTGTAGTTAGTTCGTTAATACCCACCAATCCGCAATGGGTAAGCGTGGACTTCCTTATGGGTTGGGAGAATGTATTATGGACCATTCTCCCAACCCATAAGGAAGCCCTAGCAGTGTGGACAATAAAGTGCTGGCGATGATGAATTAAAGCAATATGAGTAATGTTTCTGACAGTATTAATTAATCTCTTTATTACAGAACTTCAACAATGTGGCCTCCACCGGTAACCAAGGTCAGGAACCTGACGAAGAATGGTAGAAACAAACTTTTTCAAATAGTACTATATACTTCGTGCACACAGTGTACTTTTGAATTTAATTGTGTGCAACAAGTGGTGCATGTAAATATCATTGGTGCTTATGCCATGCATTGACCCAGTGAATAATCCTAACAATTTTTCAATTTGAGACTATTACTACTAACCTCTTTGTTAATTTAACGATTGGATAAATCGTTAAATTCTATGTTTATCAATAAAAGACTGTGACATTAACTTCATTAATATTTTAGCAATTAAGAAATACTTCTAAGGATTTTGTTACCCTTAATTTCTATTTAGCGCATAAGACCCTTTGGTTTTCATTCATCATTGTTGTACTTATGTTATATTGTTATGTTCAAATAAGCATTTTTTTTAATTGTTTACATGTGTAAGGATTTTCTATTATTTTTTGTTTTGTTTTTCTTTTCGTTCAATTTTACTTTGTATAAATAAAAGTTGGCCTCTAAAGAATGCATTTCACAAATCTGTGATGTGTAAAGTTGAAAGTTGCTCATTTTATATTTTAAAATAAATAGTTGTGAGTTCTATAATAGGTTTATTAAAATATGAGTAAGTGATATATACTTAAAGTATTAGTTTTGTACACATTAATGTGAATTAAGTTTAAAACATCGCTTGAATCTCAATTGTACAAACTTTGTAACCTCATCTAAATACAAAAATGCTTATTATTTTTAAGACCTTGCTGTCAAGAAGTGTAAATGACTTGTCTCGGCACTTCTATCTATACAAATTTCTAAGACACCATAGTTTTTATAGCTATATTATAATCTGTGATGATTATTATAAGTAGATATAGAGTTATATGTACAATCATCCTTTGCCATAATTATTATATAGTTCGAAATTAATATTATACAGATTTTGTAACCTACCTACTAATTGAATTTATTTTGTACAAAATATAATTCTTAACAAAACCAATTATCAAACTTAAGAGCGAGAAACATTTTGCAGTCATATTTACTTTATTATTAATAAAAAACAAATTGCATAAAATAAGTTTTATTTCTTCAGTCAGCGGCGGCAGTTGTGTCAGCGGCGACTCGTATCGGAATCACCGCATTTTCTTCAAAATATTTGTTGTAAGAGTTTCACTCGCTGCCAGAGTGCAACGTTCCGCGACGAGCGCGCGGCGCGAGTAGCGACGATACCACGAGACGTTAGTGTCAACATTGCCACTCGTCTGATCGTCGCGATATAAAATCGCCGTGTGGAGACGCACTCATAGAGAGTATTTATAGTAATACGTGGCGCGACGATAATATCGCCGCGATTTCTCGCTCGTGGAGACAGCGCCTTACGGTTCCAAAACTTTCCAGCGATCGTTGTGTGGTACTCTTTGGGTATTACATTCCACCAGAATTCGAACCTGGGACCTCTTAGGCCCGAGTTCACCAACACTTGAAACAGGCGATTATTATTTAAACGTCGACTTTTGACATTTTATCGTATGGAAGAACTGTCATAAACTGACGGTTATCCTAGGCTGGTTTTATCCTTACGCGTTTCGACAGCACCGTTAGGACGCGCCGCTCGGAGATGTATGCGCGCGTTCACCGAACGGCGCTGCTCAAGCGCCAACAATTTTCAAACGCAACTACTGAGCACATACATCTCCGAGCGCGCGCGCCCTAACAGCGCTGTCGAAACGCGTAGCGATAAAACCAGCCTTATTATCGCCTGTTTTACGTGTTGGTGAACTTGAGCCTTAGGACCGGTGTTTTGACGCATAGTTAATTCAACCAATTGTTAAAAATTATTACTAATGGTTAAATATCAGTCTGATATTCTTACTAATGGTTAAATATTGGACCGATTAGCAGAAATCAGAATGAATTTTTAACAATTGGTTGAGTTAACTATGCATCATAAAACCGGCTGACCATTCGAGTTAACCGGACGTCAAGATTATTGAAGATATTATACTAGTAGTTGCAAGTGGGGTAACATAATAAAATATCGTGTTTAAAAAAACATTTATTTTTATAATATCAATGTAAAAAATAATATACTAAGCGAATAAGTTCCGTTTTTAATGACTAAACAATGGAGAAGTGAAATCAGCGTCTAACTTTTCCATTGAACTGAATAAGTACCTGTTACATAGTTTAATCCTAATATGTGTATTAGCGAAACCTAACAATAGAATAATTGCTAGATATGTATAAGTAAATTAATGTACAAGTTCATACATATTATTTGGCTTTAGGGCATTATTGCTATAATTCAGGCATTGGTTGATAAGGTCGACTGGAAACACTTCGGAAGTACGCGACAAACCTGAAACAATTAAAAACATGATCTAATTAGTTGCCCTCAAATAAAATATGATCCATCATAAATTATAATCCCTTAAAAATTATATATCACCCGAACAAATGTCACAGATGACAACATACATAAACATATGTCACAGTATAAAGCGAATAAAGATTTCTATTCTATACTTAATTTGTAATCTGACAGTGAAATTAATATGGAGATTAAAAATTCAGCCGCTAATTCTTTAAGACTGCACGAATTCGCTAGGCCGGTTGAAATTAATTGCATGTTTACTCACTACTACTCACTTACAATTTTATTTAGTTTTATTTTTGTAAAATCTCTCAATTTAGTAAGTCATAAATCCTGTAAAATAGTACATTATATACCAAGGGCGATAAAACAAATCGCATATTTATCGCTCTCACCTTCAGCTCGGGCGTGAAACACTGGCGATCTGAGGCCTTAATTTTTATCGTCCGAGGTAAAATAATAGTTTTATGATTATACTATTTACGTATCCATTATTACTTTACTATAATGCTATTGTGACACTTGTTGTTGATAACAGAAATGTATTAGTAAATAGTTCGGTGATAATCACTTTCAACTGTCAAAAAAGTTAGGGAATAGGCCTACAGAGGCGGTAAGTTTATTTCGTTCGTTCGAGTCTTTGCGTCTTTTTCGCTCTTATTTTAACACGCAGTGGCTTGTGAAAGACGGATAGACGTGAGTTAATCGTTCGGTGTTTCAGAGTAGACCTCCAGGAAGTGGGATTTTTCGTACGCGTAGCGGGCGAAAAAGTCCACTTTATTGTCAGGTGTGACATATAATATATAGTGCTCCAAATGGTTTCTTAATTATTGTAAACTTGTATTTTTTTTTATGTTGTCAATTGTGTATGTGCACTCAACTCACCCTAACATGACGACACAGCTCCCGCTGATCAAACTCGTCAGCAACATTATCGCCCCTGGGAACACGTGTATCGTAGACTCGTACACGGCGTTGTATAGCACGGGCGATATCAACGGGCATAGCCCTTCCAGGGAGGCCATCAGGGCGAACACCTTGGCTATGTCTTCCACTGGCAAAATCTTCGTGATCATGGATCTGATTAGAGGCGACGATAAAGCTCCGAATACTGATACACTGGAACCTAGGAATAGATAATGCATACATACATAAATCACACCTATATCCCCGAAGGGGTAGGCAGAGGCGAAACAGCACCCACGTTTCGCTAATTATGTTAGATCCCATGTAATAGGGGGCGAGCCTATTGCCATTTATCGGGCACAAAAGTCGCAGTGCATTGCTATTTGTAGGTGATATAAGAGGAACGCTGCTGCCCATTCCTCATCATTGATTTATCCTTAGTCGCCTTGTACGACACCCACGGGAGAGATTTGGGGTGGTGACAATTGTATTCTACTCTGCCGTCACCACGCGGCATTACATTCTTAACTACTATACTAACGGATAGATAATGAATTAGTTAAATTCAAAGCTACATACATACATAAATCACGCCTATATATATACGAGGCTATTGCCATTTATCGGGCACACAAGTCGCAGTACATTGCTATAGGTGGTATAAATAAGAGGAACGCTGCTGCCCATTTCTCTCTGTTTTAACCGTTAGTCGCCTTGCACGACACCCGCGGGCGAGATTTGGAATCGTGACAATTGTATTCTACCATAGTATTTCTACTCTGCCGTAACCACACACGGCTTTCAAAGTTAGTCAAAGATAAATATAACACGCGAGGGGCTCGCTAACGCAGTGGCATAGTGCGCTTGGCCTGCGATTCCGTAAACTAAGCAATGTTCGCTAAGGCCCGTCATTGGATGGGTGATTAAAAACTTATAATCTCGAGTTCCTTCGTGCTTCGGTAGGCACGTTAAGCCATTGGTCCCAGCTGCATCTGTAGTCGTTAATACCTACCACACTGTGCTATACAGCTCGTCATCAAAACGCAATATTTGGTTTAATTAATTGTCCTTAGGTACTGCCACACCCAGAGACGTTAATGAGAACTTGATAACAAAAAAATGACAATTCCCAACTTGTCACTATTCTTGCCGGGTCTTTTTTCGACATTAAGTACTCATTAAAGTTAATTGACGTCTCTGAGTGCCGCACGGCAGTTAAACCTAATTGCTTAACGACACACTCACCAAGATACATATACCATCCGATGTTCGCGAAGGCCTTAATAATATACTCGGCGGTGACGGACACAAAAGACAGCATCGAAAACGCCAAATCACTGATGGGCACAAACTTCTGTATAACGGCGACCCCGAAGAAAGCTCCACTGAAAGATATAGTGGTACTGATGGCAGAGTACGTGGCAAAATCCTTCAACGCCCATTGGAACCTCTCCCTGGCGTACAAGTACTCTAAACCGCCTAAGCCGTACAGCACGAATACTGTGAGGCTGTTACGGTCAGAAGCAGCAGCTGTGTCCTCAAGTGGTTCGGCCGACGCTTGAAGCATTCCCTGAGCGTCTCCTTTATTAGAAGCAAGTCGATGACTGTCGAAAGTCCGCCCTGGAACAAGCAGGCGTTTAACGCTTGACGGTTTGATCGAATGGTTGGCCTAGACAAGTGTGTAAACTAGTCTATTCAAACGAATAGAATACAAATCGTTAGGTACCTTAATTGGCAAACCAGCTAACTCCATATGGGCAATTTTTTCAGGAGACACTTTAAAATGTCTTCTTTGTTGTATAATACACATACATACATAAATCACGCCTATATCCCTGAAGGGGTAGGCAGAGGTGAACTAGCACCCACGTTTCGCCAATTATGTTAGGTCCCATGTAATAGGTGGCGAGCCTATTGCCATATATCGGGCACAAAAGTGTCACATAGTCGTGTACATTGCTAGGTGGTATAAGAGGAACGCTGCTGCCCATTCCTCATCACTGATTTATCCTTAGTCGCCTTGTACTTTTAAATCTACATAATTTTATTATCACGAATCCGGCGGCTGCGGATGACGGCGTAACTATACGATGTTTATAATTATGTACGTATTTTAAATTTTCAAGGTTATAACACGAACGGCAAGTGAGCAAGATGTTCTTAGTCGCAATGAGTTGCAATTTTGTGCAAGGTAGGTTAGGTTACCTCTATATTCATTGAAGCGGATCTATTCGTCATTACAAGTTATACCTTGTAGACATTGTTCAATTGAGATTTTCTAAATGTAACTTTAACGTCAAATCACTCCCACCTCGAAACTCGCTCTACTCTCCTTTAAAACATTTATTTCGGCAAACCTACTGCTATAATATGCTCTAAGTATAAAGTCCCTTTTGACAAATTATTCAAATGCATGAGGACTTTAATAAGGATGGCTGAAGCGAAAGAAGTATGTAACGATCCGTAGCAAGGCAAGGGGAAAGAAGTCATCTCTGCCTACTCTTGTGGGAGAAAGACTTGGTGTATTAGGGAAAGGCACACGTATAGTCTGTACCATCTAACTTGTCTTATTTGGTAAACAATCTTGGCACACCTTTTTATTGAAAATGCACCATTAAAAATCAACTGATAAGTAGATTCAATAGGTTTCAGTCTATAATAACGATTTATTGAAATAGATACGTGGTGACGGCAGAGTAGAATACAATTGTCACCACACCAAATCTCTCCCGTGGGTGTCGTACAAGGCGACTAAGGATAAATCAGTGATAAGGAATGGGCAGCGGCGTTCCTCTTATACCATCTAGCTATGTACCTACTGCGACTTTTGTGCCCGATAAATGGTAATAGGCTCGCCACCTACATGGGACTTAACATAACTGGCGAAACGTGGGTGCTAGTTTACCTCTGCCTACCCCTTCGAGGATAAAGGCGTGAGTTATGTATGTATGTATGAAATAGATAATTGCCTAAGTTTTTTAATTTATTTTTCAATGGGTGATTTCTAAAAAAAAGTTATGCCAAGATTGTTTCCCAAATAAGACAAGTTAGATGGTACAGATTTTATAGGGAGACCGTTGAATCTAAGTGAAGATTTTGGAGGCTGCTGATCAGAAGCCTTGCATTCCGTAATAAGACATTTCTCTGAGAAAGTCCTACTGTTGCCAAAGAGTCTCAAGAGTATTCTTATCGTATTAGAACTTACATACATACATACATAAATCACGCCTATATCCTCGAAGGGGTGAGGTGAACTAGCACCCACGTTTGGCCAATTATGTTAGGTCCAGTTTAGGTTAAGTCGCAGTACATTGCTATTGCTAGGTGGTATTAGAGGAACGCTGCTGCCCATTCCTCATCATTGTTTTACCCTTAGTTGCCTTGTACGACACCCACAGGAGAGATTTGGGGTGGTGACAATTGTATTCTACTCTGCCGTCACCACACGGCTATTAGAACTTTCGATATAATAAAATAAGGTACCTCATCTCTACCTACAGTGTATGATTATCACAGGCTTAGTCAGAATCGTATACAATAAATTGAAGAGGTTCCAGTTACAGTTCCTTGACCCACTACTGTAGGCATAACTCTTACTAGCAAGCCTGCAGTTATTAAATGCTTGTAATTATGGTTAAGTAGATTTCAACGTAAATCGCGGGGAGAAAAAATCAAGGTAAATTAGTTAAACAACAGGGAGAATGAATGCCATTATTTTATCGCGTTATATATACTAAATAAATAGTTTAAATAGTAGATCTTACCAACTAAGTGGGTAAGAACGTACCTAATGCCAAAATTGGACAATGACTTCATATTGTGCGTACGGTATTTATCTATATTATGTGGTTTATATCATTGTTGACCAACTCAATCAATGTTTTATGTAAAGGGAGAAACCAAATTTGCAGTTTCTTGCCCATAGAGACTAGAAATCTTAGCGAAAAATACTTTGTTATTACTGATAGGTATAATTGAGTTTCTCTTTATTATAATAAAAGCGGATGTGCGACTGATTCTCTACCTATAAAGAAACAACCAATCGCTCAATTTTTTGAAAGCTAAGTATATATGTAAACGACATAATCCAGTAGGTACTTACGTACGATTGCAAAGCTAACAATGACAGGTAAAACAATTAAACTCTTATCAGAGTGCTAATGATAACCTATTATATAACACAAAGAGCGTTGTTTATTTATTGTGTTACATCATTTTAAGTATATTACATAATAATATTATGCAGGTAAATATTCAGGAAGACCAAATGTATCTACAAGGGGACTACTTTTTAGGAATGATTTATCTAAAAAGGGTTTGCCGTACATTTGTCTCAATAAACGTTTCTTACTACTTCTCTCCCAATCTCCCCTGCGGATATCGAAAAGGCGGCGAAAGAAGGGTTTAGGACTTAGGCATCGTCCGAATAGAACGCGACTGCGCGATCATCGCAGGTTCGCGCGAATTTAACTTGTAAATGCCCAATCAAAACCTATTGAACTGGAATAGACGTTCTAACTGACGACGCACGACGTGACCGCGCGACCTAAATGATTGTACGAGTACACGCGATGATTCTCTTAGGACGATGCATTAGGCTGTGTCCTGACTGACGGCGCATCGCGAATGCGAATAGTTTTCTGTTTGATATTCAGAACCCTGAGCATGTAACCATTGCGTTTAAATTCAGAACACTGAGTAATTAACTAGCACGTTGAAATAAAGAACTTGTTACCTGTATGGCACCCGTCAAGGATTCCTTCAGGTACACGTTGGTGAAAACGTACCCGATGACGTACATGGTGCACACAATCAAAAGCAAGTACACATTGCCCACAGCCCTGAGCAAGTGCGCGCTCAAGAGTGAGCCAGCGACACTGCCTGCCGACACAGCAGTCTCCAGCAGTGTCATCCTGGAAATTCATTCGGTGTTAAACGGCCCGTCTCGATCTCATCATCCATCAATCTAAATCATGATCGCGGATCGGATCGCGCCGCCTTTTGAGCGGGGAATTCACTACACGGACATGCCCGCGCGGACCTCGTTTGTATAGGCCAGACTGACTGTGACGCACTAGGCAAACATCGCACAGACCTAATAGAAGCGAGATCCGGCGGGCATGTCTGCAGGCATGCCAGCGGGCATGTCCGTGTAGTGAATTCCCTGCTCTAATAATTATTTATATTTATTAGTGTAAAGGCGGGCTTACATTAGCGACAGTATAATAAAACTGTTTTAATAAAGTTCAATCAGCCTTATAATACATAGGGAATACAAAACAGAATAAGAGATGATCCTAAAGGTCTTCTAGTTAACGGCAATTCATAGTATGAATCATTCTTAAAAAACCTTTAAGATGATCTGTGCGCTTTAAATAATAATTAACTTAAGTCTACCCTACCCTGTTGACAGGACAGGTCTATACATGCAATTGTGAAACTTCAACCAAATTATTCTATAGTGTTGACCAAACTGATGATACCTATCTAGAAAATTTACTTGAGCAGTAATGTTCTCTTAGTATACCTAGGTATTTCTTCAAAACTACATATCCTTTCAGTTTAATGGATAGGAAGGTAGTACTTACTTTTGTGATAATATTTAACATATATCTTTCTTATGTGAATTAAATTTGCACCTTATATGAAAATTTATAATATATTTGACCGTTAAAGACTGAACTCTACTTTTGTTTCTAAATATGCAAACACTCATTAAGATTACCATAATCTGGCATTACAATACAGTCAAATCTGAACCATCAATTTGTCCAACTTTCAATTCACACCCAAAAAGCATTGGTAGCACGCCAGCAGCGAAACAAAATAAAAACATGCAATTACCATTTTACCTAAGAGATCTATTTTTTGTAGTAGTGATGTCGTTTAAGTAACAAAATGCCCCCGTAAATAGTACCGCGTATCCTCCGGTTAAGGCGTACGGTATAGCGGTCAAGATGTACCACCACGGGCCGACATTGTCCAACATACTGTAGATCACGGTCAACATACTACTCATTGAAATACCTATAATAATAATTGAAATCAAAAGACTATATTCATGGTAAAATACAAAAATTTGGAATGGATAAGAGTGAGACAACGACAAAGGACTGAGAGTGACAGTTGTATTGCTTATGGACATTTAGCATGTAAGCTTCTATAAACAAAAAAATGCAAAGCTACAATAGTATGGTGATGAGATGACTGATTACAAATCAGATAACTGAACACTTTTCGTTATATATGGTGAATTATGATTTGTAAGATGTTTCATTAATTGGAATAGGCATGAGATAAATATGTGTAAACAATTAAGTTATTAATATTGGTATACTAATTATTAGAATACATACTTAATTCTTATGTCCATGACAATTTTTTTCTAATTTATTTTTTAAGCTGGTATACAATTGAACTAATTTTAAGCCATGCCTAATCATGAAAAAAAAGCTGGGAAACATAACAAAACACGTACACACATATGAAAAGTAGAATTTAAATTTAATAAAACGCCCTTTTTACCTAAAAGATCTAGTGCTTGTTGAAGATATATCGCTTATGTAACAGAATACTCCAGTCAGCATTATACGAATTCCTCCACATAGTGAATACGGTAATATAGTTAATATGTACCACCATGGGCCCAAGTCTTCTACCATACAGAACACGATCATCAACATAGTAGACATGACAAATCCTATAAATATGGGTGGAATCAACACAAATAGGTAATTTGAATTATGCTTGAGTGTTCATAAAATTGGTTCTCTTCTTTAATTATCTCACATTAAGATTTAGAAAGAGTACCATTCTTAGCATTTTAATTATATTAATTGAATAATAAAAATTCCGTGCCGTGTGGTGACGGCAGAGTAGAATACAATTGTCACCACCCCAAAACTCTCCAGTGGGTGTCGTACAAGGCGACTAGGGATAAATCATTGATGAGGAATGGGCAGCAGCGTTCCTCTTGTACCGCCCGGCAGTGTACTGCGACTTTTGTGCCCGATAAATGGCAATAGGCTCGCCACCTATTACATGGGACCTGACATGTTTGGCGAGGCGTGGGTGCTGGTTCACCTCTGCCTGCCCCTTAGGGGGATATAGGCGTGATTTATGTATGTATGTATAATAAAAATTAAAGAATATATACACAAAAATTATGTCAAACACAGCAGCTATTTACTATTATAAACATTTAACAATGTCCCTTTATTGTATCAGCGATCTAAACTTCAGGCTATTTTATTTATCATGCAATAAATAATGTCAATAAGTGGTGGTGCATGCTTATATTACTTTAAGCAAAAAAAAATATGTTAGCATAATGCGCGATAGTTTACACCACTCAATTTTTTTGTAAACCTCTAAAAATTTCAAATCCAATTCTAAATAAAATTTAATTAAGTATGTGGCTGTAGTAAAATATATGATAACTCTACATTATACAATAAATGAGTAGTGAAAACTATGACAAACAACAATACAATTCACTAAATAAACCTCGGAGTAAATAGGACTGGAGTAGCCATTAGTCAATTTGTCGTACATATTTTTCTGCCATTTTTTGCGGGGGGTGAGGTTACTACTACACTGAATGGCAGCACACAGATACAAAAACTTTTTGCGTATTTACAAACACACACATGCATAAAACGACACACATATTTAAAATTCACGCACACATACTTAAAATAGTGTGTTAACGTTCTATTCAAACACACGGATGTCATTGTGTGAGTAGTGACATGACATAGCACGAGAATATCAATATCGATAAATCAGTTTCGTTCAATGAATGAATGCATTAATTGAATGAATGCATTAATTGCGTCAGTATTCTTACTGCCGCACTCAGAGACGTCAAATAACGTTAATGAGTACTTAACGTCAAAAAATGACAATTCAAAACTAGTCGCTATTCTTGCCGGGTCTATGGTCTAGATTTGAATGAAAATTTTTGACATTAAATACTCATTAAAGTTAATTGACGTCTCTGAGTGCGGCAGTTACATTATTAAAAATTAAATGATGATTTACATGCTTACTTTACAATCAGTCTTCTTTCGATTTTTCAAAGACACTCATATATGAAATCTATCTAAAACTTTGACAGATTTTGAAGGCTATATCAATCAAATACAAATTTATACTTAATAGCTTATAGCATTTAAAAAGTATTTACAATAGGTGTTATTATATATTTTCACTTTCAGAAATCACTGTGTGGACCCTTTCGCGTATAATCATAATGGAAAGGAGAAACCCTTAAACATTATTTTTAACAAAGCGATAGTGAATATAGTTAGATTTCTCGTATGATACTGGGAATTGTTAAATTTTAAGGGGAATCAAAAATCAAAATGTGTGGAACTTAATAGGTAATAGTACATTATGTTACGAGTATGCTATGTTGGTCATTATATACGAGGCATTATTGCAAGCACGAGCCGCAAGCGAACGCGGTAAGGAAGCTGAGTGTGTAATGACCAATGCATACGAGTTGCATACGACGTTTTTCAACACAATTGCGAGGAAAAAACAAACTTGTATTCTATAAAATCTTCTTCTATTGTTTATTTATTTATTTATTTATTTTGTTTACAAAATCCACGGATCTTAGAATACAAATATATTAATTTTGATTTTAAGTCTTAAATCTAATTATGGATTAACTTTATATAAACAAATCTTAAGAGGGTTAGTAGATGTGTGTGTAGTGTAATGTGGTTTGTGTGTTTGTGTGTGTGTGTGTGTGTGCGTGTGTGCGTTAGTGCATGTGTGTGTACATATTTTAATTATTTTTCCTTCATGTATATTTAAGGCTATGATTCAGTTCTACTTTTCATCACCTTATAAGCATGTCTTAAATTTATTCTTAGTGCTATTGAAGATATCAATTGAATCGAAGTACTTGTTATAAGTTTGTAGTGTTCTGCATATGACCGAGTTTTTATAATAATTTCTTCGCGTGCGGGAAACGTGGAATAAAGATGTATGCATTGTTAGATAATTTCTGAAACTGAGACGGCTCAAAATTTACGGAACAAATAGTACTTGTTCTTGTAGATGCCCAAGAGACGTGCCTATTACAAGCATCAACCCTTTTTTTTCTTATTCTGTATTCTTTAGGAAAACTGAAAATTATAATTAAAAATTAGATGTTTCGGGAATGTGAAAGCTTACAGTATAAATACCAGCAATTAGGATACCGGCTAGGGGCAGAGGTATTTTTGCCTGAACTACACATACCGATAATTTCTGATTTTAATACTACAATAATATTTTCCAAAAGCTTTCATTTATGTACGGAAGACTTTGGTGCCACATACCTCACTCCTAGTACATGTAAGTATTGCACTTGGACCACCGGGTTTTTAAAAGGAGCTTTTAAATATTAATAAAAAAAAGTTTACTTAAATGTTGACACATTTAGCTATCATCATACTAAATGTCATCAAAATCCGTCGCGTAGTTTATGCATGATGCGTGCTCAAACATACATACAGACAAAATGTTAAAAAATTGGAGATTTCACTTCCTCTTCTCTCATACATACATACTTACATAAATAAATCACGCCTATATCCCCGAAGGAGTAGGCAGAGGTGAACTAACAGTCACGATTTGCCAATTATGTTAGTTCCCATGTAAAATGTGGCGAGCCTATTGCCATTTATCGGGCACAAAAGTCGCAGTACATTGCTAGGTGGTATAAGAGGAACGCTGCTTCCTATTCCTCATCACTGATTTATCCGTAGTCGCCTTGTACGACACCCACGGGAGAAATTTGAGGTGGTGACAATTATATTCTGCTCTGCTGTGACCACACGGCAATTACTAACATCATATATGCCATTTGGCTTAAGGTGGACTTGACCTGTTTTATTCTATATCTCTATAGTTTTATTCTAGGATTTCAAAATTAAAGGAACTTCAATTCATAAAAGTATCATAAATTTAATCCATATTAAAAAATGATCAATTTAATAGTCTGAATAAAATGCCGAAGTTAATGTATAACCTCAGGAACACAGTGTATAGATTTAAATCATAATACATACTTTAAATTTAATGTTACTTTCATTCAATCATTCATTCATTACTCCCTCGTAAAATCGCAATATCTTGACGTTGACATCACTATTAATGAAGTGCAATTCAATTAGGGTTGCTGATTACAACAAAAAAAACAATTTGTACTGTGGCTCGAAAAAAAATTTTGGTTTCTCAGAAATAATCGGCTGTGCTGGTACCTTTTTACCCATGCTTATTTTATAAAGTCAGGGACGCTGTAAGCATATACAGCATAGGTACTCTTAATTTTTATGAGCGCCGCCCAGCATGAATAAAGGGCAAAATAGTCTTATTATTGTTTTATTTTATTAATTCACTTATTATTTTATATTTCCATGTAGTGTGACAAAAATAGGCTTCAAGCGGCCGCAAAAGTGTAGGTAGGTATGTACTTAATACAAAACTAAATATAAACACGCAACGTATAATATTAAAACGAAATTATTATTGGTAATTAATTAATACAAAATGACAAAATTACACTTATTTATTAACAACAAACTTTTTTTAATTATTGTCTAATTAATTGAAATGCGATAATGTTCAACCCTAGGTAGTCTCGTGGGGAGTGCGCTGGAAGATCGTTTGATGACGTCACGGCCGACTCCCCACGAGACTATAGCTCGAAATTTGAAATTGTAGTATGCTAAAACATGAAATTATGAAGTAAATAAATATCAAATCTTAAAAATAATACTTAAAAATGAAATGTGACGCCATCTTTTTGAATACTAGATGTTTTCGACTTTTTTTTACGGTAAAAAACAGCACAGGCAGGCATTTTAGTGGGAGCTCTGCACGGCAAGACGTTCTGATTATTGTGGTTTTAAAATGGCGGCTCAACTAGTTTTATATAACGCACAGGCATCCGATGCTTGTGCGTTTGGCAGAGGGGAATGTTAGGCAAAGGCTACTCCAGTTCTATTTACTCCGAGAAATAAACTCATGCTTTCAAAAGAAAAGAAATATGATAGGAATTTTGGACCCATTACAAAAATGTTTTAAGTTTTTTATAGAACCATAAAAAACACTTACCAAGTAATGGCCAAACAATCAAAGGTTTACGTCCATGTGTATCAGACCAAACACCCAGAAACATAGAGAGTATTGCTGGACCAACAGATTCCATCACTAGTTTTACCATTTGTACAAAGGCTGCATATTTTTGAACTTCTTCTTCAAGTTGCCGTGTCCCATTATTGTTTTCAGGGACAAGGAAAATATGGCATTCACCGGGAGAGTGATCCAAAGAATGGACACATGTCCGGTAAAGTATTATATTACTAATTGCTGTACCTGAAGTTAATAAAAAATTATTATTAGACAACACTATTTCATATTATCAGTAAAGTAATAATATTAGTCTACATGATATATTAAATACTACAAAACATTAATAGTGGTCAAGAATTAAGTAAGAAAATAGATAAATATAATTGCTTATTACCTGACAAAGAAATGCCTAACATAGTCAAAAATAAAGGCACTTCCATCGTAATAGAAAATGGGCGACCAGGCAATTCGCTAATGTTAATACTCGTATTATTTTCAGTAATATGCTCTTCGTCTTCAGTCATGGTTCAGTCGATAAAAATACACTAATGCCCAATAAGTATTGACTGTTTTTATTGTGAATGACTGGTACAGAGTTTGATTGAAAGTATTTCAATTTTCTTCCAAATTTAATCAAACACGATTACAGTCAGTTGAAATAAATTAATAAATGTAATTGATTTATTATAGGATCAATAAGGTAATCACTGGCAATGGATTATAATACTACTAAATCGAATGCCGTGTCACAACTTATGATAGATAGACCACACAAATTAGTTAGAGAATTTTATACAAACACAATCTCAAAGTTTAGAACAAAGAGTAAATAGAAATAAAATAAATAGTCAGCTGTCTGTCAACAAAAGTGTCAACAGTGCAGTCTGTCAGCATAGTGCAGCTCAAAGAGTATATAATACACTACGTTAGTTAGTTAGTTTTAAATTCTCCCTTTATTTTAGGGAAGGCAAAGGGTCTAGCCCATACAGCCAAGTCTTTAGTGTATATTTTATCTGTAGTCTTATGAAATAATAAGTGGGTGAAAAGTATGAATGAAATGAATTTTACGTTAAAATATGGGTGCCACATATTTTAACGCATCTAGGGAGTGCTTGGTGCGAATTGAATGGTAACAGAGTTAATGATGGTGCTTGATGAAATGGATAAAACCACTTTTTAAAGTGGTCTTCACCACAACATCAAACCCATCACAACACTTATTTTCAATGATTCTGCATAATTGCACATCAAGACGGATGCTTGTGCATCAAAATAACACCACTTTCACTGCACAAAATCCACTCTGTAACAATTTTTGAATTAGTTGAAAATAAATCCGACTGACACCACGAAACGCGCCAAACACTCTCAGTGTTTTTTTTAATTCTCACTATATTTTAGGGAAGGCAAAGGGTCTAGCCCATACAGCCAAGTCTTTAGTATATATTTTATCTGTAGTCTTATGAAATAATGAGAGGGTGAAATGTATGAAGGAAATGAATTTTACGTTAAAATATGGTTGCCACATATTTTAACGCATCTAGGGAGTTTTTTTATGAGAGTCTTATGCCATAACTCGTGAAAATTTGCGAGAACAGTTAGTTCATGATATTATAAATGTGATAGAAATTAGATAGATAAATATAAATAGTAGTGACGTAAGAAGGATAGGCTCATGAAGTAAAAAAAAGGTTAAATTATAATAAAATATAATTTAACTTGTACACACTAATATGGATTATTCGGGACCTCCTTACGTTTTTCACGTTCATAAAAGACCTTTGCTTATAACAAAATTAATCTTTCATCAGTTTTAAATGTTTTGGACATGATTTTCTTAATGATTTTCTATAAAACAAAAAAAAAACAGTATGACTTACGTGTTGACACTGATGACAGACATTGTAGCCACCATCACGGCATAAGAACTATAACTGCCGCACTCAGAGACGTCAAATAACGGTAATGAGTAATTAACGTCAAAAAATGACAGTTCAAAACTAGTCGCTATTCTTGCCGGCTCTATGGTCTAGATTTGAATGAACATTTTTGACATTTAATACTCATTAAAGTTAATTGACGTCTCAGAGTGCGGCAGTAAGATGAAACGCACTCTAACGATTTTGTTAAAACAAAGATGATAATTATTAATTTAAAAAGGAAAATTCATTTCATACATCATATCATAGGCAGAGATCACTTCTTTTCATACTCCTTTAAAAACGATCGGTATGTTATTAATGAATGTGTATGACATGAAATGTATGATAGAAGAGACTGTTAAGATAAGGAATGAATAGGTTTAGGGGACTTTGAAAGTAGTAGCGCTAGTGACTGCATTTATAGTACAGTGCGGGCCAGATAAGTCCGCGCGTGGACATTATTGGAACTATTTCGTCTGCTATTTTAGTTTGTCTAGGAGTGTCAATGTTAGCGAGCAGCGCCACCCTTCGCGCACAGACTTATCTGGTTCTAATTTTTACCACCTAATCGGTCGCCATCATGTCATATTTATATATTCCCATGTTTGTAAAATTCTAGAAATATAAAACTTAAAAACATGACATGCCTGTATGGATTAGAGCACTTTGCCTTCTTAAGAGAATTAATAAATAAACAAAAAACTAAACACTTTTGGCGAGGAGGTGTTTGGCGCGTTCCGTGGTGTCGGTCAGATTTATTTTCACTAATTGAATAATTGTTACAGAGTGGATTTTGTGCAGTGAAAGTGGTGTTATTTTGATGCACAAGCATCCGTGTTGATGTGCAATTATGCAGAATCATCGAAAATAAGTCTCATGATGTGTTTGATGTTGTGGTGAAGATCACTATAAAAAGTGGTTTTATCCATTTCATCAAGCACCATCATGAACTCTGTTACCATTCAATTCGCGCCAAGCACTCCCTAGATGCGTTAAAATGTGTGACAGCCATATTTTAACGTAAATTCATTTCATTCATACATTTCACCCACTCATTATTTCATAAGACTACAGATAAAATATACACTAAAGACTTGGCTGTATGGGCTAGACCCTTTGCCTTCCCTAAAATATAGGGAGAATTTAAAACTAAAAAAAAAATCCTTTCCCCCGAAGGAGATGTGTCCACGTCCCGTGCTACAGGGGCAGGTGCTAAAATTGGGACTAAAATTCCGCCTACTATTTTGTTTGTATTGTGTCAATGTTAGCGAGCAGCGCCATCCTTCGCACGCAGACTTATCTGTCTGACCCTCACTCTACAAACTTATTTTTGTTGTTGTGTTTATTGATTATGTTGACCGACAATAAATAGGTTCATTCAAGACATCAAGAAGACCTTGGCGAATGGTGACCATTTAATTAAAATCCTATCAAGAACTCCCAGAAAGTAAAAAGTTCAATAATTTCATTTTAATTTTAAGCATAAATAAAGCCAGAGCTGTTTAATAAGGGAAGGAGCCTATTGCCATTCAGCGGGAGCTTAAATTTATTATCATCATTTGTAACCCTTTTTTGTATATATTTCCTTAATAATGACAATACATGGCCGTATGGATTCGATATTGTTGCCTTACCAATTAAGTGAAGAAATTAAAAAAATCTAACCGGACGACAAGTTAAGTCAAGAAAAATTTGTTTCTGTTTGTTCCTTGTTTTCCCATTTTAAATTTCCTTTCGAGCCGAAATTGTAAGTCAGCATTTCTAAATACTGATTGGGGCTATACGGAAACCATGGAAGTAGACCAATATGCAGGTGGTTGGAATTATAGCGGCGAAGGGTCGCGGCTACCACTAATCGACGAGTCGTCTGCATTGGGAAATCAAGCCCCTAAAGACAGGTATCCTATGTTTTAGTTAGTCTTATAAAATGGATATAGTAAATTTTGATTATTTAGTTATGTAAAGGCGTCGTTCATGTTCACTAGCAAATGAATATGCTGACGCAGGTTGCTCTCCAAAAAAGGTTAACGTGGTGGCAACGGCTTAGAGTAGATCCGCCCACACTTTACGTTCGATAGGGTTTTTGATATCAACTAGACATAAAATTTTAACAATGGATACTTATTCTTTTCTGAGTTTTACATTACATTTTGCTTCGAACAATGTTATCTTCTATAATTATATTAATAGCAATGTGATTTGAAACAGTTGGGTATACGTAATGTTCCCTGCATAGGCACCTGTCTGTTGATACCATTATGGAGAGGTGTTCTTAAATTGTACACTGACATTTAATGATTTCTACCACTTGCTTATAAAAGCTAATGATGGGCCTTTGCAAATTTTACTTACATATAGCTCATCACACTTTTAACTCTAATGTATGTACTATTAATATAATTCCAGATTAATAGCAGTGTTAGACCAAGTGGAGATGCGAGTGGAACGACTTCGACGAGATACTGTGCAAATTGAAGAGGAGAAGGACTCTCTGCTCTCCACTTTAGATAGTGTTAAACATTCTGAGTTACTTACAGATATTACAGAATGTAAGTAAATAAACTATTTATGCACCTAAATAATTGTTATATTTAGGGTCTGTTTCACAATCCACAAGTAAGTTCGAAGTAGCTTACTTTGCAGTTCAATTGTCATGTATTTCATATTACAACTGTCAAATGATTTGCGAAGTAACTTACCTTGCGACTTAACTTACTTGTCGATTGCGAAACAGGCCCTTATAGTAATAATTGTTAAGTAATCATATTAAGAGGCTTACTTATGTCCTGCATGATGCAAACTTGAACTTTTTGTAATAATATTCCTAACATTTATATTATAATGTTCAAATATACTTAAATAATTTTACATATTATGCATTGCATGAGTATTTATTTTATTGCACATTATTATTGTTATTTTATTTTCATTATTATAAGTTATATTATTAATTTGAATGACAGGTGATAAGGAAGACATAATGAGGTATGCGGATCGGATTTTGGCCCGGGCTATGACTGTAGAGGTGACGGTGCGCACTGACAGAGACTCTCAGCAGGAGGAGGCTTTACATCAGGTACAAAAAGGGATAAAGTTATCTTAAATCTAAGAACTAAACTATTACCTAAGGGCAAGTATTCCTAACATAATAATTTTACAATGCATTAGTTATAGAAAATTATTGGGGCAAGCCAGGCCTTGATACATTATTATTAGACTTGTGTTGAAAATATTAATGTCCTGATTACTGTGAGCTAAATCTGAGACTAACTGCTGCACTCAGAGACGTCAAATAACGTTAATAAGTACTAAACGTCAAAAAATGACAATTCAAAACTAGTTGCTATTCTTGCTGGGTCTATGGTCTAGATTTGAATGAAAATTTTTGACATTAAATACTCATTAAAGTTAATTGACGTCTCTGAGTTCGGCAGCAGATTGTGATCAAGATATAAATGAATTTATTTCGTGATCACAGGTAAACACATACATAGACCACCTCGTTATGTCGGTCCACGACGATGCAGTGCTGGCGCACTCCCGTTGCCAGACATACATGAACGCATGCACTTCCCAGCCGGATCCCACGAGCGGGACAGACAAGAACTTCGAGACAGCTATCTTGGGCTGCACCCTGGACGACCAGAAACGAGTCAAGAAGCGTCTCCAAGGTCTCCTTGAGTACTTCGCTAAGCTCAACGTCACCACATGCTCGTGAGTGGGGAAATGCTGTGGGACACATTGGTTCTGCACTGAACAGTTCAGCGGGTGTACAGTCAACAGGACATCGGGCTGCCACAAGATGTAAAATTTTCTCAATCGACTTCGCTCTTTACTACAACAATGTTAAGGTTGACAATCGATTGAAGAAATTTGACAGTTCTGGGTAGTTGGGTAGCTGTTGGCCGTACGGTAGGCGACACTAGCTAGTGTATAACTTTACTATGCAATCCAATAATTGATTTGCTTTTATTGCTAAGGCTGTTATTGAATATGAACCGGTGGTGAACTTTTTTGAACATACATTTCCATATAATAGGTAATAGAGAGTAAATGCGTCGAGGTTGTGTCGCCAATGTGTGATGTGCTCTATAGTTAGAACTGCCTTCACTTACTTATAATACCTATAGCTAATGATTTCAATTTCTAGACCACCTTTGATATCCAACTATTTTATGATTAAACACCAGTAATTTAATTGTGGCTACTCGCTGTCACCATATCCGTATGAAGAAACTTTTACTAACCACAATATTCTACAAATTGTTCTAACATTTATATAATATTCAAATTTAAACCAAAATAGTAATCTCAATATTAAATTATCTGTGAAAGATATTCAAATAGATTTGGTTCAAAGGTCTTAGCAACCAAGCCAAAAAACCCTGAAAAAATATATATATTGAAAATATAATGCTTGCTTATCTATGCACATGTGCTACACATTTGCTTTAAAACAACTTTTACGGAGTTACATTATGTTATTTAGATTTAGGAATTGTTACTAGTGAACCTGGAATTTAATTAACATCTAAATATATGTGAGCTCTGCCCGTTATGACCATTGTAAAAAGTACTGAGTAACTAGTTTATACTAGTTACATATATACATATATTTTGTCTCTTTTCCTCGCATTCAAAATCATGTTTGTGAGACGAAGTCAAACGGATTGGCTATACCATGTTTACTACCATTTTATTAAGACGGTTAATGCCTATGCCTATTACCTACACTGTTTAAAATCATATACATATATGTATTAGCAAAGCATTTAAGCAAATTTGATTCATTTTATTCACATATCGTTTAAAAATTTGTACCCTTAAATGTATAGGGTTATTGTTGACAACAAGCATTAAATCCGTAAAAGTAGTTTTACTTGTAAATTTTTTTAAACATTTTGTTATTGCACTTTTTTCTTTTGTTAATTGTCAAGTTTTATTCTGTCTTTTATTGGTTTGTGAGCTTATTGTATGAACTCTCAAAGAGACCCTGTTGACCCATAGTAGGTACTGCAGCATGGTAATGTTACCGTAAAATTGTAAAATACCTTTAGATAATAATCTATCTTGTCCAAAAATTGTGAACCGTAACAAATTGCTTACAATTTAACGCATTATTTCTCCATAGTTTAGGTTAAATAAATTGTTACAGGATTCTACCACGATATCTTCTTGTACTTTCACGATCATATTAAACTAGGCAGAAAACTTGATACTGGTGAAATACACTCAATAAACGCTAATAACCATAAAAAATGTTGTGGATCACAATTTTTCGGTATTTACAATTTTACAGAGTCAGCAATAGTTTTTAATTATTTTTCTTGAAACTTTAAACGTCATGGGGCGTTTTGTGTGGTCCCGATGCATTCAATAGTTCTGCCAAACCATGTATTTTTGTTTTTGTACATTTGTAGAATAGTTTCCGATATCCTATCATAATTGATACCACCTGTGTTAGTTCTCGATTTATTTGGTACTTATTTTTTAATGTTAGTAAACTGAACATGTAGTGAATGTCGATTACACCATTTACAAGATTATGAGACCTGTATATCTACTTACCTATAGTTAGAAATATGTATTGCTAGAAGAACATACCATAAATAGTTACTTTAGTAGTAAAACTATTTAATGATACGCCTGTGGAAATATATTCGAATTTGGTTGTAGGATCATAAAGATAGAAATATATTATTGATGTTACCAAAATATCTTTTTAGAATGTTTGAACTATCGACGTACCAAATAGAGTGGTAATACGCGCTCGCCATCTACGAAACGGATTAGTATTTTTTTAACTAATAGAAATCAACTTTGGCTCGTACTAAAACTAGGCAAATTTTTCTTGGTAGTCTAATAATAGGCCTGTGAGTTAAGCCATGAATAATTCGGTATGCATGAAAATAGCTTCATTGTGGAATCTGTTCGATAGTGTAGGTAGGTAAAATTGCTAAATATCAAATTATAAAACAGACTGTATCACATTTTCTCGGTAAATAAAGAAATTAGCATTTTAAAAATAAAAATCCAAAATACGTGCCAACTTAAAATGGTATATAATTGACAACTACACTACGCATCTCACTTCCACCTAGGCGCAAAACCTATTACGCCATCTCTTTCTTTATTTACTAGTGTTGCAGTAAGGTAAGAAAAACGTGTATCGATATTTGGGAGTGTATCACCCCCTATTCACAAACAATACTTGTATAAGTAAAGAAACAATACTTTGCGAAGTAAGACATTTCTCATTGCGTTTTGTCACTCAAGTATTGCTATGAATAGGTTTTGGGACATTGGGAGACCCTGTGCATTAACGCACTTTCTAGTAATGTTTATGAATACGGGTGTCAATGCCAATAGTTTTTTATTATTTAACCTTTAATAACAAATATATTTGCATTTATTATCAGTTGTCATAAGTCATAGCAATAATGAATAACTTACTTAACGTTTATTCTGTAAGTATGGTTTTGTTATGAAGAAACATAGGTGAAATTTTTAATTTTGAATAAGTACTTATAAAGATTGGAGACGTAGACGAAACATCGATAACGAAATGCGAAGGAAAAAAGGAAGGAAGGAAGAAAGGATGTGAAGTATACTCTATGTTAATTAAAATTACGATGTTTTAAAATGAATTAGTTTTATTCATAATAATAGGCACCTACCTACTCGAAACAAAATTTAATGTAGTAGCAAATTATTCTATAGTGAAGGTTTTAATTATTACAATTAAATTTACGCACTGAAATTTTATCATTTAACTTAACTCACTAATACTAACAAAACGTAGCTAAGTATCGATATCGATAATAATACTTGCATGCCTGTATATACCTTTCTCTGGTATGACGCGTAATCTTATTGAGCTATAAGAGAGCAGTGTTTCTTGTAGTAGTTGATTGGCGTAATTGCTTCCAAACAAAATAAGTGTAATATTTTCTCTATTGGGTATGTGCTCGATGGTTTTAACATATTATTATGTTTCCAATACTAATTTAACCCTAGAATTATTTACGATGCCTGTTATAAAAATGGTTAACAATTTATTTATTGTACCTAGGAACGAATTTATTATGTAACTAGTTTTAGTTTCACAGTACAATTATATTTTTACTAATAGTGGTGATCTATGTCTGGGAGTAGACATTTTTGTTTAGATATTTTTAATACACTGGCTGGATTATTTTCGATGTGTTACTCTGGTTGTAGTGTAGTATTTATTTGTTAAAGTTTTTCTAGAGAACGCTAAGAAAAATTCGGCTCATTTAACAGAGTTATTAAACAGTAATGCGCCCAACATTTTTTTGTAGTGCGTGTACAGTTCAAATTTTGTCAATCGACTTTGTGCCTTACTACACACAAGTTAAGGTTGACGATTCAAGAAATTTTACAGGTAGAGTGGGCGCCAGATAAGTCTGCGCGCGATGGGTGGCGCTGCTCGCTAACATTGACACTCCTAGACAAACACAATAGCAGACGAAATTTTAGTTCCAATTTTGACCACGCGCGGACTTATTTGGCGCGCACTCTAGTCTGAAGTCTCTTTGACCGTACATGCGCACACACATGCATTATCAGATTTTTTATACTTAATTTTATATTATATATTTTTTAATAAGCATCTTTTTACTTGAGATGGGTGATAGGTATCCGCAAGGCATACCATGCCATCACAAAATTAATTATGCTTTCGATTCATGCGTACCATCATCTTCATCATCATCATCTTTGTGACCATTTCATTATCTCATTGAACTCCATTCTGATGAATCTAGGCATGTCCGTGTTTGTAAAGTAATTTTATGTTTTTTTTTGTTCTAAATTACAACTAATTCATTTATTTATTCGTTACTAATGTCTAAATTTAATATTCTGTAAGACAAGTTCGCACTTTAAATGCCAAATAATCTTAAAGAATAGTTACCTCTATAAAGATACAGCAATATCTTTATTCCAAACTTGGTACAAATATGTCCATCGTTACAAAAACGGTATTATTAGAAGTGTTTAAATTAAATCAGATGCTGTCTCTGTCACAAACCGTTGACCAACAAGGGACAGCATCAAATTTAAACACTTGTTAACAAAACACGTGATTAACACTTTTTTTGCAATAACACCAAAAATGTTTTAGGTCGTAATTACTTTTTTATATCATTATAACGTTACACTGACAATACATATATAGTGTTAAAATTTGGCATTTGATTTGTATTTTGGTTTTAGTTGCAGATTATATAGAACTAGCACCCACGTTTCGCCAATTATGTTAGGACCCATGTAATAGGTGGCGAGCCTATTGCCATATATCGGGCACAAAAGTCGCAGTAAATTGCTAGGTGGTACAAGAGGAACGCTGCTGCCCATTCCTCATCCATCACTGTTTTATCCTTAGTCGCCTTGTACGACACCCACGGGAGAGATTTGGGGTGGTGACATTTGTATTCTACTCTGCCGTCACCACTCGGCATTGCCTACTATTGCGTATTGCATTGCGGACTATAGAAGCTTCATACAAATTGTGCCGATCGCGTTCGCACGCGACCGGCGACACGCCGAAGAATGCCCTTGAGTACAGTCTTGGACTGAAAATAAATGCATATATTAATCTATTACTATTTGAAACGTTCATAGATTAAAGTTTAATTTTCATGTTTTTGTTTTGCCGCTAGAAGATGGCGCTAACTGTTTCTTTGTCAAACAAATTTTTAATAGGTGCAGACAACAGCACGTCAGCAAAATTTCAAATCTATTCAACCGACATATGCCTTACTTCCAACTAGTTAAGGTTGACAATCGATTGAAGAGATTTGATTGTTTTGGGTAAAATTTGACCTGGTGGCATTTGACCTTACATTGATAACTCGCGACTGTGAAAGTTTCGAAAAACTATAAAAAATCATATTGTGATGTATAATAGTAGGTTCTAGGTTAGGGACTTAGCGTAGGTACGGCCGTATGTGTTTGGGCATATATGTATGTATGTAGGTATTTTAATTTAATTTAAATTATAATTAACTTGCTGCGTTATTTATTACCTACTCTTTTTTTTAATACTATAAATTGTTACATTGTCTTCTAAAAATATAATGTGTCTAATTATGAGGTGGTTTAATTTGTATGTCCATTTTGTCAGTTTATCTATATTCTCAATTATCAGAGGACTTTGTTCCCTTAAAGGGCATACGGGAATAAAATACTTAAATAGTACTCTAGTCAGCATTACTGTAATGCCGACTGTTTGGTGGAAATATTATAATATAATCCTTTGTCCTCGTCCAAAGGATAATAAGGATCTATACTGTATAATGTACCTATTGTGTATCTTACTCCATATGATACACAATAGGTACATTAATTTCATAAGTAATAGATAATACCTCCTTACTGAACCTATAGGTTACTTAATATTGTACCACATTCTTACTATCGCACAGTGAATTAAAAAACGGTATCATGAAAAAATAATTTATTAATTTTCATTAAACTACAGTACATACACTTATTATAGCTATTTACATAACATCGTTGTTACGTTTTTATGATCTTACAAATTAAATGACTAAAATAATTTTTACCTACTGCTATTGAAAAAAATTGACGTTGGTCTGACGATACAAAACGTAGTAGTATTGTCCTCTATGAAAAAAAAATACAGATCTTTTCAATTAGGTAATCATTAAACAATTGAAATTTTATGTGTCCCATTTGGATGAATTATTTATAATGTGTGTATCCAATCGACCAACTTTAGTTTCTCTTCTGCATACAGACTAATTTTGTCATTACTATTTACTCTACCTACCTATGTTAGTAACGTCGGGAGAAAAGTAATTCGTTTTTTAATTTATGTCAGACCACAGAACATAGCTAATAAAACCTAAGTAATTTACATTATAATCTCAAGTAGAAAAGCTTAACCTAATTTCCATTGCACTGCATGTTTATACATTATTATGTACACGGTTGGCTTAAAATAAGACTAAATAGTTTTATAAAATGTCAAGTTCCGGAGATCATTCTTTCCTACTTGCTAACCAGAATGCCTAAGGGACTTTAGAAAATACGTACTGCCTACCTACTTTCGGGATTTATGATATTTAATTGAAATAAGGAGAAATCTACCTATTTTTATCAACCTTCAAGGAAGTCCTCTCATCCGAAAGGCTGCAAATTAAATTAACCAACTCGATCTGTGGCGCCATCTAGTTAGTAATATTGCAATTTTGTAGATCAACCATTTCCATATTGGATTTCCCCGCTAATCGGGGAAAGTTTGATTCAATAAGCACATTATGAATAAGCATAATTATACTATTTCATTCACTTTCAAAGTTGAAATGCGTTTTTCCGTTGTGTAGTCGCACTTCGTAACAGTGTGCTGCATGCATAGAAGACAACATTCTTAATTTAAATAACAAAGCCGTAATAAGAAATGTACTTTATCTATCTTATTTAAGCTATGCGATGCATTTATGTTGGTTGGAGACTGAAGTCAAGCCTCGGAAAATAAATTAAACTAAAATAAAAAACATGATCGTAGCAAGTGGAAAGAATAAACTCTGCCTACCTCATAAGGGAGTTAAAAACGTTATTGTGGAATGTATCGCCAAGAATTCATAACTTTTAAAGGTCCAAATACTTAAATTGTTCAATATATTTACCTACTACATTAGATAGGTACTCTTTAAGCATTCAAGATATTATGGTGTTTGTTATAATTAATTTTTTAGTCAATATCCGTATAATTTTCCACTAAGGCTGCCTGTTGTACACTGGAGCAGAGCGGTGACCGGAGCAAAAAACCACTAATAGCTCACGTCCACACGAAGAGGAGCGGAGATTTTATGCATTTCTATTGGCTCCAGTTGTCAGGCGTCTTAAAGCTTTAGTCTCTTGATCGTGACGCATAACATTGCGGTGTACGGTACGCGGCGTCGGACACAATCATCGTATCAAAAACTACTGGAGTGGTCTCTTGTTCCGTCCCTGTATGCTTCTGCGGCAAAGAGCAAACTCCGCATACTGTATACCGCAGCGTTGTGCGTTAGAGTGCGCGCCAGATAAGTCTGAGCGTGGTCAAAATTGGAACTAAAATTTCGTCTTGCTATTTTGTTTGTCTAGGAGTGTCAATGTTAGCGAGCAGACTTATCTGGCGTGGACTATACGATCAAGAGACCAAAGCATAAGGGATCCTTCAAGTTATAAGAGTCGTTGGTGGAAACAATTATTAGATAGTGTGTTTTGTTGGATAATTATAGAATACAGATACCCATGGTATAAAACCGGTTTAGTGATCACAATATCCGACAGGCGTTCTTGAATACGTTCTTCTTCTTCCCCGGCCGGTGCTTGGTTGGCCGCAGTAAAATGGTGCCATTGCTGTGGTTTGTAAATGTTCCTGGAACACAAGGCATGCTCTCAATTTTACTCGCCGAGAAACATTGAAGGTAAACTATCTTTTAAGAAATTGTACGTTGAGGGTATTAGGTATCATCATTATCATCAACAGCCCTTTCTTTTTCTCCTTGCCCTGTTCCTACTGGGAACTTCCCAGTCAATCTGGGGTTGGCGCAGTATGTTTCCTCTTCCATTCATTTCGGTCAGACGTCATCAAGCCATCCACTCCCTTTGATTCATATCTTCCATCACACTGTAAAGGTGCTAGTGATGAATGATTGTAAAGAAAAGAGACGGAACGGACCATGTCGAGAGACCGATGAACGGAGAGAGGGATTGGAATGACAACATTTCAATCCATACTGTTCAAAGTTTTGGCTTAAGTTTTACAGCCGGCCGCCTCCCTGACACTAACCCTCTTTGGGTATGCTGTTAATGGTGGTTTGCCCTTCACCATTTGGGTGCCCCAAGGTGCTTCTTATTGGTCTACATCGGGCAATCTCCCTAAGTCGACTTACGACACCCATGGGATGAGTCGGGGCTGGCCTATTCTACGTTATTTGATCGCTCCCAGGCCAGCATAGAAGGATGGAAAAATACAGAGAGAATGTGCTGAAACCAAAGACTAAGGGCCGATTTCACCGCAGAATTAAACGCGATCAGTTGAAGTTGAACTCGGTTTATGCTCTAAACTGAGTTCCGCTACATAGTTTGCATTAATCAAAATCAAGTTTTATTAAACTCAGTTTCTATGAGAGACGGTGAAATCGGCCCTTAGTGCTCCGTGACTGAAACCCACCACGCTGGCGGATTTGTGGATTGGTGGATATTAACAACTGCACATGCAGCCGGGACCAATGACTTAACGTGCCTTCCGAAGCACGAAGGAACCCTGTGCTAACCTGGACGTGCTGTTAGTTATATTTTAAGCAAAATTAATAAAAAATACCAAAATGTTCAAACAGTTTCTAAAAATGTTACACCGTAAACAAATTAAACGTTCCATTTTCAAAATTACCAACAAGAATCGCGAGAAACAATATAAACTAAAGATTTGATTTGATTCGAGAGTAAATTAAAAGTTAGATTTCATGTTTTTATTTTATTTCTAAGACCTTATGTTTCTTAGAGATAAATTATCGACTGCATCGATTAGTAAAATAAAATGGCTAGGGATATTTTTTTTATTTTTTAGATGGTTCGATTCCCGGTTTGGGTAAGCTTTTTGAGAATTTTGTTATGTATCTTTTTAAAAATAAAAGAATGTTTCCTTTCAGTAAATTGAGCTATTCTATTTTAAAGATTTAAGGTACTTTCCTTCCAGGGCCCACTTTTTCTGTTCACACTGTTTAAATAATAACCGACATTAACGCGAGCGATGCCGCGGGCGAGCACTAGTTACCTATGACGGGTGTGACGCACGGCGGTAAGTTGTTGTCCGCGGCGTCTTCTCGCCTCATGTCAGAGAGACAGCGAGAGGCTAACGCTCTGAACACAGCTCCAACGTTGACGTCCTCCTTCACGGACGCCCGCATCAGCCTGCAGCCGAGGGCGCGGGCCACCAGCTCTGCTTCGTCACTGGAAATCGGAATAAATTTTATGTTATGTGGAATACATTTTATGCGACACTCCAAAAAGTACTCTTACTGCCGCACTAAAAGAAGTCATTAACTTTAGGTAATGAGTACCTATTTATAATATAAAAAAAAATATTCTAGACCATTGACCCGGCAAGAATAGCGAGTGTTTTTAGTTGTATTTTTTTTTGTATTACGTTACTTGACGTATCTGGATGCGGCAGTAAAATCTTTTATTTACACATGCATACATACATAAATCACGACTATATGCCCGAAAGAGTAGGCAGAGGTGAATTAGCACGTTTCGCCAAAGTCCCATGTAATAGGTGGCGAGCCTATCCTATATCGGGCATAAAAGTCGCAGTACATTGCTTGGTGGTATAAGAGGAACGTTGCTGCCTATTCCTCATCACTTTGTTTTATTTTTAGTTCCCTTGTACGACACCCCCGGGGGAGATTTGGGGTGGTGACAATTGTATTCTACTCTGTCGTCACGACACGACTACCTTTTAATTACGTTGTCGTTTAAATACAATGCTCTTCCCCACTATACGGCAAGCCGAGGTCCGCGCCCTTAGAGGCATCTTCAGGCCTGCTGCTACCCGCTCCAATTCGTAGTGCCCAACGAAGGTCCCATCGGTTGAGGGACTCCCCTGAGAGATTCCTGCCGTAGAGAAAACCTCTCAGAAAGTACTTGATTGCAAGGCTCGGGGACCATTCAAGGGTTTCGCCTTCCCCAAAAAACCCAGTAGATGCTGTACAGGCCTCTCGGCCAACAGATTAGGTCCATCAGAAAATAATAAAAATTACTAAACGCTTTCTTTACCCGACAGTAAGACAATTGTATGTTGCTTTGCCGTCACCACAGGGCATTAATTATTGTAAATAAGTATTTCATCAAAGGTATTTTATTTTATTTTTATTTATTTAGATATTTCTTAAATTATTAATACTTACGGTCCAACGACGCATTGGTCCATTAGATCTATTTTATTTTGAACTATTATGGTCGGGATCTCTCCGCATTCATTCTCTACCTGAAAATGGTAAATAAAATAAACGTAAATAATATAAAATAACATCTGAAAGCGTTACCATCATCATCATAATAATATATACTGATCAAAATAAAATTATTTGGTCTTCGCAAGAAGGAAAATATTGTTTTGAGCCAATTAGGTATAAATACGTGTAAGTTTGTACATTTGGAAATTGATATGGCTAATTGTATATTAGGTGCATATTTATGCAATATCTAATAAAATTATTGCAATTTTGTTTAGCATAGTTGGCGTGATGATAAAAGTTTCAATACTTATGACAGAATTTTTTATATCCATTATGTATGTAGCGGTGTGATTGGTTGTTAATGTCAGTAATGCCTACTTCCATGTGGTATGAATTCATTGAGTTGAATTTATTTGTTTTATTTTAATTTACATAATGTTTAATTGTTACAATAAAAAAACGTACCAACGCAATAAGTATCAACCCAATAAAAAAAGAACAGTAAACGAACACGGATTCATCGTATCGATTTTATTGCACATTTATTAGAAACAATACAGGTGACATGTTAGGTAGTCAATTCAATTACACTTTATCAAAGACACAGTCCTCAGCGCCTCGTCAGTTCACAGTCCGGGCTCCCGACTCGGCCTGTCATGATCTCTATGCCGTCCACGACAGCCTGCACCCGCGTTGCCGTTTCCAGAACATTCGAGAACAAAACCCCTCTGCCACCAGCCGAACAATTGATCCCCATCACGTATTTATCGTTCACACGCCGGAATATATAGTCCGATACCCGATCGCAGGACCGGTACAAGCTTTTGACATCGTCGACCCCAAAATAATACAGCTTCACCCTTTTCCCGGCACTATTTACGTACGAAGCTTGCACCACTGTCTCGTTGGTCAAGTCTAGTTCACTACACTCGTCGGTCAAAGCTTTAACGTCTTCTAGTCTCTTGAAAGTTGTCACTTCGCATTTGTCTCTCTGCCTTTGATTAGGGGGCCAGTAGTATACGGCATATTTGTCACCTTCCAACTGGGATAAGTCGAATGTCTCTTCGCTCTTGTAGTAATCAATGCATTGGCTCTCTCCTGAGGCCTCCACGCTAATTGTTTCGAACAATAACACCAAGAAGGACAGAGTTAAAGGCTTTCTGAGATGCATCTTTGCGAAATGGCGTGGTTTTAACGAGAACAATTAATGTACAAACTCCGTCCGAATGTGGCTCCGGATGTAAACAATTGCGTGTCTGTGTGTTTTAGATACGATGGAAGCGATACTAAGCTCGCACTCGGGATAAATTGTTTTATTGATAAAGGTCCAGTTTGTTTAATTTTAGCCTCTATGTACGCGTGATAAGATCTCTCAGATGACGCAGCGGCTGCAAGAGTGTGTTTATATAATAATTGCGTTTTTTATGGCTGGAGAGTCACGACTCTAGATAACTCTGCACACTGATACCTATTGGATAAATCGTATTAATTACTGAATCGCAAAATGGAGCACATACCGACATGCTTTTGCTTTTCTTAAAGCTCACCATTTTTTAAAATAAAAAGTGGATATAATCGTATCTACAGATACACCAAAGGGGAGAGAGGGGAATTTCAATTACCACGTGCCGGACGTGCCTCTTCAAAGCAGCTAGTCAATAAGACTAACGGATATAGGATAACGCCAAAATTTTTAACGCCTATGTTTTATTCATCAATTTTGTATGTTTCAAATTGTATGTAAATAGGGATGGACTTTTGTATTATTGGTGTATGTGTTCATATAAATTAGATGGACCTAGAATGATAGGAAGACCGAAGAAATCATGAATGGATTGTGTGAAAAATGATATGACTATGATATAATAATATGACCTCTTTCTCATATCAAAAATGATATGAGGAAGTGGGAAGTTCATGCTGAGCGTCAATAAAGGAGAGGAAGAGAAAGACATTTTTTGCCTACCCTACTTAGGAGTAAGTTATGGATAGGGAGAAGAAGAAGAAGAAGGCTAATAATGTTTAACGCACTAATTTCCACGAATGTAGCGCTAGAAAGGAGTCCCTGTCTGTGATAGAGAAGGCAAGGACATGCGTGAGCGGCGCTGTAATATGGTTTTAGATTTTTGCAATACCTATTGGTTAGTACCTATTAAGTTCATATGTTTTGGATGGACTTAGAATGTTGGAAGACCGTAGAAACTATGAATGGATTATGGGAAAGATGAGCAGAGAGGAGTTCATGCTGAGCTCACGTCTGATAGAGTAGAGGAAGACATGTTTGCCCACCTTAGTTAGGAGTAGGTAAGTGCTGGGATGGCAGAAGAAGAAGAATGTTAATATGTTTAACGCACCTTTAATTTCCACGAATGTAGCGCTAGAAAGGAGTCTCTGTCTGTGGTTGAGAAGGCAAGGACGCATGCGTGGGCGCCACGGTAATACGCCTTGGTAATGGCGTCGAACTCCTCCTGGCCAGCAGTGTCCCACAGCATCAGTCGGACTTCTTCTCCGTCAATTCTGAAATGCATTGAGGTAGCACATGAGTGGGACTCTAACACTTTCTTTAGCTTAAAAGAATGATTTACTGTCGTACTCAGAGACGTTAATTAACTTTAATGACTACTAAATTATATTAAAAAAATCCAATATCTTGACCATAGACCCGGTAAGAATAGCGACTATAGTGAATTGTCCTTTTTATGTATTAAATACTAATCACCACCATCAACGTTAATTGGCGTCTCTGAGTGCGGCAGTAAGATCATTAGATGTTTATTAGATGTTTAACTGCCGCACTTAGAGACGTCAAATAACGTTGATGACTACTTAACGTCAAAAAATGACAATTCAAAACTAGTCGGTATTCTTACCGGGTCTATGGTCTAGATTTGAATGAAAATTTTTGACATTAAATACTCATTAAAGTTAATTGACGTCTCTGACTGCGGCAGTAAAACCAGGAATTCCCGCGTGGCGATGGCAGAGAAGATTACAATTGTCAACACCTCTTATCCCTCCCTTGCGTTCCGTATAAAGCGGCTTAGAGTTAAAACAGTGATGTGAAGAGTTAAAACTCCCTATGGATGGAAGTATATAGGGAGAATGGACCATAACCCACCACGTGGAGCACGGAGGAGCTCAAGATAATAAATTTTTGGTCATCCATCCAATCATCAATCCTTGGCGACTTTGCCTAGTTTACGCAATCGCAGATCTAGCGCGCTATACCACTGCGCTAGCAAGCTCCTGTCCTTTTCAGTTCTTACACTCACTCTATCTGCCTCTCGAGGAAGTCCACGCCGATGATCTTCTTGCAGTCGCGCGTGAAGGTGCCGCGGCAGTGCTCTTATACCTACCATCTAACATTAAATGTTACTTCTAACACTTACTCTATTTGCCTCTCGAGGAAGTCCACCCCTATAGTCTTCTTGTAGTCGCGCGTGAAGGTGCCGCGGCAGTACCGCTGGATCATGCTGGACTTGCCGACGCCGCCGTCCCCCACGATCACCACCTTCAGCGCCACCTCCAGCTCCTCCTCGCGCATCCTCGCACCATCCGCGCCCGCCCCAACAACATTAGCGATCGGTGACCTCCTGGAAACAAGATTATTTAATATCAGGCATGATGACTCATTTTGAAAATCTACACCATGTTGTTCTTACGTGTCTAATTTACCCAAAATAAATTATAATTTTGTAAAAACTTTCGATTTTGATAGAAAAAACATGTTTTGAATAATGCAATTTAAATTTTCCGCCAAAACGCCAAAATAACAATGGCGTCTGTGTGACGTCTATATTCCGTAAAAAGGCCAGTTTATAAATTAAACTAGTGAATTTGATTGGCAAATAAAATGTCAAAATGGAGATAACTAAATAATGACGTCACGCAGCGTTTTAGCAAATATGGCGGATTTGTACTTTTATTTTTATGATTAATATGATAAATATCAATCACATGTATAATCAGATATGACTTTTAACGAATCTCCTTATCCTAAATTATTATTATAAATAATTTTAACAATGATTCTTTGTTAGTGTCACTGTCATCATCCCTAGCTCGATAGCGCAATGGACGAACGCTGGTCCTGCAATTGCCAAAACAAGCAATCTAAAGCCGTGTGGTGACGGCAGAGTAGAATACAATTGTCACCACCCCAAATCTCTCCCGTGGGTGTCGTACAAGGTATAAGGATAAATCGGCGTTGAGGAATGGGCAGCTGCGTTTCTCTTATACCACCTTAGCAATGTACTGCGACTTTTGTGCCCGATAAATGGGCAATAGCCTCGCCACCTGTTGGGACCTAACATAATTGGCAAAAAATTATTTCACCTCTGCCTATTCTTTCGGGGATATAGGCGTGATTTATGTATGTAGTATGTATATTTTTCTTAGACACACACGTTTCCAATGTTTAACGTTATTTCTTTGACGATTCATGAGTGTATGTAATGATACCTTAGATGAATAGGTAAACAATAACGTGTAATTGCAGGAGCTCGATAGCGCCGTGGACTAATGCGCTGGTTCCTAAATTGTTGAAACTAAGCAATTTTCGCTAAGGCCGATCATTGTTGGATGGGAGACAAAAAATGTATTCCTTCGGAAGGCACGTTAAGCCGTTGGTCCCTGGTGCATTAGCAGTCGTTAAAACCTACCAATCCGCACATTATCGGTGGTGACGGCAGAGCAAAATGCAATTGTCACCACCCCGAAACTCTCCCGTGGGTGTCGTACAAGGCGACTGGATAAATCAGTTTGTTTATTTATATCACTAAAATTCCTAATCACAACTCTTATTACCTTGTAATAAGACTTATGATATTTTGTTCATTATGTAAAAGCAATCTGAATTATTCATTAGGTAAGTAGCAGCTTATGAAATTAACAAAAAAACTGGCCTTTATAGGAGTAAAATTATACTTATGTATTTACTATATACAACGAGTCGTTTCACCACACGTTCTACAAATATTATGATAATTTATTCCATAAAAATATAATTTATGAGATGTCCAGTGATGGCTTATAATAGTTATGATATATTTTAAGTTGCTATTAACCTGTGGGATATTATCAAACAATAGCATAAAATTGTCTTTCTCCAACTAATTTTCAACCTTATCTCCTTAGGTGTAAAGTGCCAGATCGATTTAAAACTTATAGCACTTTGTAGGAACTTGATATAGTGTCGCACATACCGTACATATTTAACTTTTTTTAACAAGAAATGTCTCGATGGCATATTCTTAAAAACTTAATAAGTAATGCAATACAATATTAATGCATTAGTAAATACAGACTAGTTTACGCTGTATAATCACGTTTACTTTGCTTTCCATAATATTATTTGCGCGAACAACTGGTTTTCAGACGTTATTGGTACCAAATATCTCGTTTTGCGATTTAACTACGCGATAAATATTGGCGTTCTTGATTTTTTAATATTTTTACAAGTCGCTCAAACATTGTCGGAATATTTTATCGGAACATAATGTTCACTAACATTGTGGTGCCTGTATGTATGCATAGCCAGAAGTGGTTCTGCAAACAAATCCAAGTTGTGTCTGTTTAAACAAGATTTTGAAGCTCTCGTTATCAAACATACATTGAGGTTTATGACCTCTTTCAGTCACATTTGTTTCTATTTTTTAGGTGTAACTTTATAATGTTAATGGTATTTAAGCATTTTTTATTTATATGGTGTGTAATAGGGTGATAGGAATAAACAAAAAAATATCGACATTAATCCCGCTGATGTTGTACTAATAGATACTCTACTCTACATTCGGTTAGGTTAACACTTAGGCTCGAGTTTACCAACACGTGAAACAAGCGATTAAAACATAACCGTAAGTTTTGGACAGTTCTTCCATATGATAAAATGTCAAAAACTGATGATTAAATAATAATCGCCCGTTTATGTGTGTGTGAACTCTAGCCTAAGTAGCACATTATCATCATCAGTGCTTGGATTCTCCCATATTGATTGGTCGAAACGTGCGTGTTAATTCACCTCTGTGGTAGACAGAGGTGAACGCCATAGCATTATTTATTCCACAGACATTTATTTGTTAGCAAAAATAGCAATACTATTTGTTTGGTTCCAATTCTTCCGGCTTAACTATGTCCTTTTCACTGTCGATTTAATGAAGTGGTAGTAGGTAGAAACATGAACTGGCATCTCTAAATCAATCGGAATTCAGCTCAAGTGATGTAAGTTACTACACAAGACGTTCGTTGTACAACAGGAAACCCAAGCTCATTTATTTCAACGACGGCTCTCACTAATTTGAATAAAATTTTATACAGAAAATTTTATTTATTCATAACACTAATCAAACATGTTATTATTATCTATCATGACCACTGGGTGACTTTTTGTCGATTTCGTAATCATTGTATTTTCCAAAATAGGTACCCTCATTAAAAAAATATGTCAAAGTAGGTTTAAGTATTTCGAAAAATTAGGATTCATCAGAAACAGTTTTAATAGATATTGAAATATCTACGACTTTTACACGTGCATCCGAAAACTTGATTCATTAGGTATGTCATTTTGTGAATTGATGATTTTTACAAAAAACGTACATAATTGAAAAACAAAAAATGATAATATGGTAAGAGGAGATTATTCACCAATAATTTATAAATTCAATGTTATTACTTTAAATTAGGACAATTATGTATTTGAAATCCAAAACACCGGTCAGCTGTCGTCACAGTGTAAGTACATATTTAATAAAGCTCTTTATTTAGCCTAAAGGCATGAAAGCAGGTGTCAGAGAACGTCAGTATTTAGCCTCATTAGAACGGCATTGAGTTAGAAATAGCCGTACCATGTCAACAATAGGAGATTGAGCTTAACAAAGAAATCAAATTCCCCCTAAGCAGCACAAGTCAACTGGTATTGTTTATTATTTATTATTCTTCTTATACTACAAGATATAAAAGCTGTTAACACAAGGCACCGTATGTTTCACACACATATATAAAGAGCAGCTAGTATTACTCGAAATAATCCAATTATGTGTTATTTGAATATTCGCCGCAAACTACCATAACTCCAAAAACATCCGTGTAAAAAAGACACAACAAATCCAGCTACGTTCCAGAGCTACTTCCTATTGAGCAATCCTGATGTACGGAGCGGCACCTTACAACCTCAGGCTGTCCACTCTTACAATGTAAGTTAAACTGTTTTACAGTTGGCTCTATACTGATTTGTTATCGACATAATTCCCTGTTCGTTTTATACATGCGAACCCATCAGTACAGTGACGCCATCAGTACTGTCCGCGCAAAAGTTTAAAAACCCGCTGGCCGTCATGCTTGATCAAGCAAGACATTGATCACTTAATTCTAATACACAATAAACAAACGTGTTCTGGCAAAAACTAACCTATCGACCATGTGATAATAAGACGAAAACTTTCATTGGAAAATGTCCGACGATTTAATACCGCTTAGTCACGGTGCCGTCGGAGAAATTGGTTTATTTGCCCATCAATGAAGGGCCTCTTGAGTCGATGTACAGACGAGTGGCCATCGCGGGCAATGCGAAAGGCTCAATTCACACTGTGGTGGAACGGAATCGTAATAAATTATTAAGCCATCTGTATGTATAAGGCCGTCCTAACACAGGCCTTAAAAAAGCTTAAAAAGAAGCTCCAACCCATTGTCAAAGATATTTACATACATACATAGTTCACGCCTATATCCCCGAAGGGGTAGGCAGAGGTGAACTAGCACCAACGCTTAGCCAATTATGCTAGGTACCATGTGGCGGCGAGCCTATTGCCATTTATCGGGCACGAAAGATATTTTATATTGTTATATCTCCAATAAACAATTTATATCTATTTATTTTTAATGGAAGCGAACTTTTTTAACAAAATTGTTCACAGCCACCCAAAAGTCGCGCGTCTTCCGGAGGAATGAGCGGGAATTTCCCGGAAGGCGCGCGACTTTTTGGAGAATGTCCAGTTTGTGCCTTAACGTGTTTGCATAAAAGTCATTATTGTGTACAATTATGTTAAAAAAGTTCGCTTCTATTCCGTTCCGTTGCAGTGTAAATTGAGCCTAATGATCATGATTTTACTTTCGACGTGCGTTTCACTCGCCGTATTAGATGCCCGTGCATCGGAATTCCGCGCAGTCATACTGCGAAGAGGAATTCTGATACTGTCAACATCCAAGAATTTATAGTCTAGGTACCGTATTTGACGGCGCATTCAGATTATCATATCGCACCGCAGAAATCGATAAATGTATCGGTTTTGTTACTAGGCGACTTAGTCGAATTGAGACAGATTGATGGCTCTCGGCCAACAGGTGCCGAATTCGTATCCTGGTATGTTTGTGCGGTGAACACGGACTGTTGTTTATATGTTTATGAGTATGTTTTCAATATGTATGGTTGTAATTGTTATACGTAATGTATACTAATTGTCTTCGCGCCAGTACCAAAAAACTATAGAACAAGTTGTAAAGAAAAATAAGAATACAATATGTATACCAAATAGATTTAATAGATTAATATGTTCAGATCCACCAAAAATTATGGAGAATCTAATTCTTCGTCTTCTAGTTTCCTTAATACCAACGCTTACCCCCGAATACAGAAACGCTACTCAAATTACACTACATGACACTACCTGTCAGAATTTGTATGGAAAAACGTCAATTTTGACAATACTTAAATGTTAAGCGGGACTCAAACTTTGAATAGCATTTCTGTTTTCGGGGGTTAAGCTTTTAATTTAGGCTAGATAATACACCTATTGTTGTGGGTGTCAGATACACACATAGGTAGATACAACACAAATTACGCCATTTTCTGCGAGTTTTTATTTATTAAAAATATATTTAATTTTTATGTACTATTTTAATAATAAGCAGTTACCGATATGATTTGATCATTTGATAAATTATATAGAAACAGAGTTTGTTCTGTGATTGTTAAATCACAAAACAACCTCTTTTATCTGATCTGGGGGCCTACCGCCTAACTCGATTGCTCATGATAGCTATATTGCAATGCACTGCTTACGGCTATAGCAGCCATACTGAATTTTTAGGCGGCACGGATTTTGTGCCAAATTCATACAAAATCATTCGGTGATCATTCGTTCAAAACTATCGCTAATAGTTTAGGTACTTGGTGCGAAATGACAGCATGACGTCATAAACTATAGCTTTTGCTTTAGCAATCGTGTTAGGCGGTAGGCCCCCTGGGATATAATTATATTTTTGTTAAGTTAAAATAAACCACATTTTAGGTATACTTAAAACCAGTTATCATACCAATTATGTAATGTAAACAATGTAATCACATTAAAATTGGTATTGTTGCTTCCAAACCATCGCCTGTTATAATTACTTACAAGTAAAAGTTAAGGTAGATCGAAGCGTAAAGATTGAGAAAGTGTTTCAACCTCGTTATAGAGACGGTCTCGTTATATTTCTCGATGTTATTGATTAACGTAGTGCTTGTGTGTGCTTGACTATTTTCAACTCAATTTTTTTTTTTGTTATTTTTGTATGCAAAAATCTATTGCAATTGATTTCTCTATTCAAATATCAATGTCAATGGATTTCTCTCATATTGTCTGTACTGTTTTGCTTTTTAAAGGTTAGTGTTGGAAAAAGAGGAATACCTAAGTATTTTTTGTCAAGTCATAGTAGTATGAATCTTCAACTGAAAGTTAATAGGCAAGCAATAAAGACAGTAATAATTCCACAAAGGCAACTGCTAATTCATTAATTAAAAGTTGCTCTATATGACATAATTAAGAAACTAGCAGAACGTTAATCAAGTAGCTCTATGACATAAATACATACATACACAAATCACGCCTATATCCCCGAAGGGGTAGGCAGAGGTGAACTAGCACAAACGTTCCGCCAATTATGTTAGGTCCCATGTAATAGGTGGCGAGCCTATTGCCATATATCGGGCACAAAATTGTCGCAGTACATTGCTAGGTGGTATAAAAGGCACGCTGCTGCCCATTCCTCATCACCGATTTATCCTTAGTCGTCTTGTACAACACCCACGGGAGAGATTTGGGGTGGTGACAATTGTATTCTACTCTGCCGTCACCACAGGGCTATGACATAAATATATATAATAATAAATAAATAGTTTTACAATCACACCTATCATCTAGCCCAAAGTAATAGTAGATTTTCCATCAAGTGCACAAAACGAATCATTTTTGTCAGAGACTTTTAGCAGCCTGAGCCGTAGGCGAGGGCTGAAAGTAATGTCGAGGATAAAAATGGTTTTGTGGACTAGGTAGAAACTCTGCTTTTCACTTCGATTGCGAGGAAATAAATCAGAATTTCTCATAACATTTCTTAAAATTCAAACTAAAATTAGTACAGTTTTGAATACTGACGGAAATTGTTTTTCTCATTGATATATATAGATAGGCTTGGGCTGCAGACATATACAGCCAAGTATTAAATTAATTTTGAAATAATAATTTTCTTAAATTAATTTAATACTTACCGTACCTACTTGAATTGAAATTTTAATATATTTTATGTCTTAAAAAACACATTAGGCAAATAAATTTAAGTAAATATTAAAAAATAAAAAATTCTATGTCTGAGTTTGGCTGCATGGCTCATTTTCTTTGCCTTATTATCGACACATTTATGAGTAGATACGTTAATGCTCTAGAGCACAAAAATCAATTTTGTGCAGCCTATATCCTGCACAAATAACCACTTTCAGAGCATGAGAAGTGAAAACTATATTTAAACTAGTGCTCGTGAGAGATGGCAATGGCAAATGCCTCGAACCCCTATTACATGGGACTAAGTAGTTGTCAAAATGCGGGTGTTTGTTAATACGAGTACTCTACCTATCCCTTCGTGGATAAATCAGCGTGATATATGTATGTATGAATGTATTTATTTTGGATCTACGTCACTGATAAAGTTCGAAAACTTACTTGACGGTAGTTATCTTAAAGACGATCAAAGTGCGGTGATCAAAGCAACTAAAGTTGCACAGTATATAGGCAAAATAACTTCCTTATTAGGACAATCGCGGCAGTCTGTAATGTAATACTAGTGCCAGGTTGGTACCTAGTTAGTACCTACCTAGTCTATCCCCCTATCGAAAACAAAGAAAAGAAATCAGTTAAATGGATGATTCTTATGCATAGTGTAAGTAACGTGATGTTAAATTAGTTAGTATATTTATAAATGTATTTTTGAAATAATAGTAAATTTACTAATGCATTCAATGGATCTAAATATTTATGTCTTATTTCTTATAAAATATTGTTGTTATAGTTTAATAGTATTGATAGTGAATTTTTGCCTTTGAAATATTCAACAATTATCATTATACAGGTGTCCTTTTATAAGTTAATAGGTAGTTGTAATAAACTTTATTGATTTGTTCATTTTAATAAAAAGTAAGACTCATGGGCATCTGCACTATACTATATTAGATACTGCGGCTTCGACCATTGGCTGTAACGACCATACTCCTAGTGCATGTGAGGTGCCATATGCTTTTTATCGCATACGTACCCAACAGTAAATGTCTAGCTTTAAATTACAAGACCCTCTGTGTGGCAAATCAATAGGCTCTTCATTTTGCTTTCAAATAATATCGACGTAGCAGACATTTAATATTGAAGACATAAATATTCTCAAGTCATAAAAACGGAATGAATTTGACATCAAATAGCGACGTGTCTATGGAAGACCGTGAGAGATGTGCTGGCGGATCTCGATACCGCTTCGTGTGAGAAATTGTGCCGTACCCATTAATTGGATAAAACAGATTGGTTAATTAATAAGTATTTAGAGAAAATATCTTTCTTCTATTTTTAATCTACAACTACATGTTTGAGGCCTCCTTGGTTGGACGACTTTTTTTTGTATTGTCATAAACAGTAAGCACAGTAGTGTACGGACAAGAAGTACTTCTCCTTCCTGCCCTCCCAGTCTATCTGGGTTAGGCGCAGTATATTTCCTCTTCTATTCATATCGGTCAGACGTCATCCAGCCATCAACTTCCTCCCACGTCAGGCTGTACAAAACTGTCAAATATCTCCAATCGATTGTCAACCTTAGCCAGTTTGATGTGCGGCACAAAGTCGATTCTAACTTTCTTACGTACTGTAGTAATCGGACGAGCTGTTGACTTTATAATATGAGGTCTTTTAGTATTATTTTCAGAACAGTAGGCATAACGTCCTAGATTTTAGTTATAACACATTTTATCAGCGCGATAGCTAAAACGTCTCCTAAATATTAGAGAAAAAAGAATCAAAACAAATTACTTAAAACCCAAATAGTAAATAAAACATGAGATGGCTATCGTAATTTATTATGTGTGTTATGTAATATTTTAATAAAATTATCTATACATTAATATTAATTAACATAGCGGACTTTTTATGTCTGATGCCACGAATTTTCTTGCGGAAGTGCGGCGCACGTTTCCAGTAGCTAGGGGAAGTGTGCCCAAGAGGCATACAGTCTAAAAGAGGCGCTTTTGGTTTTTTTTTCCATACACTTAAGGGGACAGATGGGAACCTCAAAAAGGGCATGTCTCTTCAAGGCAGTCAATAAAGCAAAACTGTGAATTAACTGTCTATAAGGCGGCTCTCGCAGAACTTTACCAAATATAGTGCAGAGAGAGAAGTGTGAATGTTGACGTGTTGTGAAGGGGTTGAATCCATGCAATGCTTGAAGTTTTCATCTTGGTTAACAGCGCCATCTATTGGTGAGTCTTAGTAACAATATCCCTGAGTCCATTAAACTTCCATCTACGACATACAATCGTTTTTAACATGGTCTTTTTACGAGAGTGTCAATTTTAGACATCACGCCCGCCTCGCTTCGCCTATCATAGTACATACCTACCTAATTTAATGTAGCGTGCGACACAAATTTTCTTTCGTACTCAGAATATCAAGTTATTTCATTCCGCCTGGACAAGATGTCTTACCAATCTATTCGAACGCATAGAATACAAATGTAATTTTTTGACAACTTCTCTTACATTTGACACGATGGTCGCCATGTTGTTTTCAGTAATAGGTACGTCGGCTTACGTTAGTTTAAAACATTTGTATTCTATTCGTTAAAAAGATTGGCCCCTTGTCTAGGGAAGCTGGCTGGAATTTATTTATTACAGTGTAAGAAACTGCGGACGAGCAGCTACAAACTGAGCATAACAGCCTCATCAGCAAGTATGGTTACAGCTTCTTAAATCATTAAACCATCTCTCTAATGACGACCATTAAAGGTAATGTAGCGCCGGCTATCGACGTATGGCCTGAATTCTGAACGACTTTCGAAACACTATCCAATCTTTGACAATTTGTCTTTATAGTTAAACTGAATATCTTGTAGTTTGCAAAATAGCGGATTGTGCGCTGCACTGCATTAAATTATATGTTTCACTGGATCCCAGTGTCCACGTGCCCGTTAGATAGCAATAGGCTCGTCCTTATTGCATCGGACCTAACATAATAGGCGGATGCGGGCAGCTCGGGACCGATCGGTTTAGAATTAGAGATGGGCGTTCTTTCTGTTAACTGACCTACTAATATAATTGGGGAATCAAATCTGCTTACCCCTTCGGGGATAGATAGACGTGATTTATGTATGTATGCTAGTGTATACAGCGCGTTAAGTTTTGCTAAAAGGAAGTCTTATATAGGTAGGCATTAGTGACGACACTGCATTATTAACGTCGTCATTCAGCGCTCGGTGGAGGCGGCAGAGCGTGTAATGTAACCCGATACACGCGGGCTGTGGTCAAATCGCCGCCGATTCAAATTACCGATACAGTTACCGGCGGGATACCATACTGTATGTCCGGATTCCGTCGACATAATACTTAGGAAGTGCTGAATGAATTTCTAATGTTGAGAGGCTCGATGGCGCGGGGACTTAGCGCGCTTGGCCTGCAATTGTGAAAACTAGCCCCCGAATACACAAACGCTACTGAAAGTTTAAGCCCTGCTTAACATTAAAGTGTTGTCAAAATTAACGTTTTTCCATAAAAGTTCGGATATCTAATGTCTACTTTTCTTTATAAGCAGTATTAAAAATTTGATTATCCCAATATCTTTCCAAATAATATTATGAGTGAAGAAAATTATTGTTTGAAAAATTTAAAAAAAAATTGTAGTCTTGACGTGGCCGTGGCGACTTCGAACTTTTTCTAAGCACAACTTTTTTTATAATAAGTTTTCTAACATTTATTTTACAAAAATCCAAAGAATAATAATTATAAGAATATAATGAAATAAAATCATCGTCAAATTAATAATTTAATTCCAAAAAAAGAAGTTACCGTGGCAAAAGAAGACCGTCGAGAAGATTGCGATGGTGCATTGGCCAGTGCACTCTATTGTAAATTGTTAAAATAAACAATATTCGCTAAGACTATTCGATTTTAATTTTAACATTATATAAATGTTACTTTACCCAAGCTTAACCGAACGCGCGGTATTTGTAAAAATATCTGCTTTGGAATGTTTGAAATTTATTTCTACATTGCGACGGTACCCGTTGGCTTACAACGTGAAGTGTAAAGGTTAGAAGAATTTAGGCAAGTTAATTAGTGTCTTGGGTGGCCGAGCGGTCAGGCACCTGCCCGGATAGCAGCGGACGCGGGTTCGATTCCCGCCTCAAGATCATAATTTTACGAAATTCTTTTTCTAACAACCAAAATGTTTGTATATCACAGGGCTGGGATGAAACCATTTTCATTAAATTTAGGTGACTATAGCACAGGCCTACCTTATACATAGATAAAATAATACCTATAGGGAGGATGGCCCAAAACACATCATGCTGGTGGGTAACTTAACTAACCCCCGAATACAGAAACGCTACTCAAATTTTGAGCACTGCTTAGAAAGTTAAGTGGACAATACCTGTCAGAATTTGTATGGAAAAACGTAATTTTTTACAGTACTTAAATGTTAAGCAGGACTCAAACTTTGAGTAGCGGTTCTGTATTTCGGGGTGACTGTATGAAGTTCTATACCTATATTAAAAATAACGAACCTGCGAACATTACTTTTTGTTTCTGAATGCATACGTATGTATTCATTACCCAATCTATTTTTATACGAGTCGCTTCATTCAAAATTGACTTTAATTACTTCGGGTTCGACCAAGAGCTCGGTATCTAATAGGTATGATTCGTGGGTTGGTGGCCCGCGGTTCCTAATTGGATACGCCATAGGTTCGTTATTACTATCCGAGAGGTGGTCTGACGACATATTGTACAGGTTTATTTGTATAACCAATTTATTTTAATAGTTCCTTTAGTTAGTTCTTCTTCCTAGTGGAGAAATGAAATGAAATTTATTTGAGTTCAACTAAGTGTACATAATTTGGTCACTGTTACAATCATTTAGTAATATGATACATGCTCATTTACAATAATTTTTTAATAGCATCACTGGTCTTCACACTAGGATATCCTGTGTCCTGAAGACCAGACTTCCCAAATAAACTAAAGACCCAAATAAACTATACTATGTTTGCAATACTTGTGCGTGTGTCTGAGTGTGTGTATATACAAAGAATATATTATTATAGATACCTACCTATATATTAATAGTTGATTAGTATATTTATACAATATAACAATATTATTACATACATACATACATAAATCACGCCTATATCCCCGAAGGGGTAGGCAGAGGTGAACTGGCACCCACGTTTCGCCAATTATGTTAGGTCCCATGTAATAGGTGGCGAGCCTATTGCCATTTATCGGGCACAAAAGTCGCAGACATTGCTATTGCTAGGTGGTATAAGAGGAACGCTGCTGCCCATTCCTCATAATGATTTATCCTTAGTCGCCTTGTACGACACCCACACCCAAGATTTGGGGTGGTGACAATTGTATTCTACTCTGCCGTCACCACACGGCCGTATTAAACAATATTATTATATTTATATATACACTATATACATTTTATATATAAAATAAATATTTTAAAAATATTAAGGAGAGACTATCTGGATGGAGGCATACTTCAAAACATGGACAGAATTAGCTCGGAATCGTTCGAGGTGGATGTAACGTAGTGTAGGCCTTTCATTCAGCTTTTCTATTACAAGCAAATTAAGATAGTCTCTAGTGAAGAGCGTGTTAACCAGTGATTGTCATATGCTCTAGATTTCCGAAACCTTACCATGGCCTCATGGAATAACGATTCCTAAGTGTTAACCTTGACTAAACCACATTTGTTCATTTAACTGTCTACAAAGGTGTGAATTTTCAGGATTTCTGTGGGTATTTCTAACATCCCGCGTTTCTAGAGCCCTGTCATGACTTTATAGCAGAAATTATAATTGGCACTACCCCCAATCTCTCCCGCTGATGTTGTATACAAAGCTCCTAAAGGTATAAAAATCACGATGAAAAGGCTGCAGCGTTTCACATTTTAATCACCAAATAATACTGAGATTTTCGTGTATGGTGGAGGGAAATATCAAATTGGACCAATATACAATATATAATTGGCGAAATGTTGATGTAAATACACTTACAAGTATTTCGTTTTTAGCATATTGAGATATGAGATGTTTTGATACAGATTATCAGCATAGGTGGAGAAACTAATTGATAAGGCTTGTTCAGATTAGGTTAACCGAGGATCTCATTCTAAAGCCTGTTATTAAGTGGAAGGTATCATCAATCTCGAACAGGTAATTGCTATTGGCCCTGATTTACGGTATTCGCCTCTGATACACCATGAAATGACTAAATCGCGTAGTTAAACGCATAGTTGTATTTACAGCTTAAGTTATGGGAGCACTTAAGTTAGTTGTAGAAGTATTATTTATCGCATAAGCTGTGATTATAGTTACTATGTAAGTAGAGGGTAGTTTGAAACCATTAACGTGCACTTGTTAGTAGAAAGAAGTGAGGAAAGTTGGTGTTCCTCGAGCTTTAAGCTTCTTTGATGGAAACTTTGAATTAAGCCTTTTTGCACTTTATGTAATAATCGCCGCCTTATCTTAAAAACATGGTAAATGTTATAAAGACCTCAATCTTGGTACATCAAAAACATTATTCTAGGTATACAGTTCATGCAATTCATCAAGGCAAGCGCGGTTTACTTATGGTAAACACTTGTCATCGTAGTGTGGGAGCAATCCAAAGCCTTATGTTATCAAAAAATAGAGATAAATGCAAAAAAAAATTATCGCTTCGTCAGACAGGCACACAGTGCAATGTGTGCATGCATATACACGATCGATCGTAGTGTAATTTTAAAAATGTTGCTATAGCGTTACAGTAAAATTTGGAAACAAAGTGGCATATTAGATCGGTAAGAAATATTTATAAATAATCCAGTTCGAATTGAATATTCAAAGGTATAAGACAGGAAAACGACAAAACATTTTTCTGGTCAGCAGAACCTGCTTTAATTAATCGTGCATTTGACACTGCAATGCAATGAAGACATTCGAACGTTCGAATTGGCTCCCTCGGTTGCACTTCAGTCGATTTGAATCAATCCCAATTGACTCCCAGTAGGCCTAGCACGGGACGTGGACAAAATCTCTCTCCACCACTTGACAGTGTCCTGTCTCGGGATTTAGTAGGAGTTAGAGTGAGAGGAAAATATTTTCTTTTCCCCATGGACATTTTGTACACGTCTCCTGCTACGGTGGCAGCACAAGTTGAATAAAGTGTTTATGACTGACAGTTCGACTATTACCAGGAAATAAGCCAGCATTGTTTCAAAGAGAACGAGACTCAGTCTTTAAATATGTGGGAGTCGCGCGAGCGTAATGGCTGGAAAGTACGACACATACAATTCTTAGAACTGCATGGTGCTCAAACATAGTCCGGATCGATATTGTCAAGCAAATTTGCTACCTATAGTCATTGGAATAAGAATTGGGAGAAATACTCACTGTTTTGTACTAAATATAAAGGACAGTATTTCTTAATTGGCTCGTGATATCTTAAGCCAGATATTGTGCAATCATGTTGTGTCCAATACAGGGAAACTTTTATTAAACATCTATTTCCTAATCAATATCGTAATTATTAAACATCAACCCGTTTTAATACATTTTATTACCTAATCAATATCGTAATTATTATACTTCACCCCGTTTTAATGTAACAAAAAAACTGTTATTTCACTGCTACTGATTAGTATTCAATATTTATATAATTATTTATACTTTCACTAAAAGTCTAGACTAGATACGTGCTAATGATGTTACATATTTTTTTAATGTACGGCTGACAGCGCATCATGTTATGCCATATTAAGATTTATAACTTCTTTGTACACTTGTTTACAGTTGGTTTTTGAATGAAGCTTAGTTTGACTTCCGACCTGTACTGCTTAACTCTCTCTCTCTCTCTAAATAATTAAATTTGATTTAGTATAATTTGATTTTCAAATCCATAAATCTTAAAATTGGAGATCTTATACAAACATGACATGGTTTTGTTTTTTTAGAATAAAAATTGTGTTCGTTAAGTGTTTACAATGGTGAAGTGAAATCTATGTTCTTAGAAAAGAAACTACTGATAACAAGTTATTATTTATATACCAGGAGCCTTTTTTGTCACTGCAAAAATTTTTGAAATTCATAATGTTTTCTTATCCAATCCAAATTCACGAAAAAATATCAGCTGTTTCATACAAAATGACCTACTTGACCCAAATGTATAAAACAAACAGCTGTTATTTTTTTCATGAATTTGGAGTTGCTCCCATATTGAATTTGTTCAGTTTGATGGTCTGAACGAATTCCAAAAATTTTGCAGGGACCAAAGAGTCTCCTGGTATATAAATATTTTAAACTATATTTTTATTAAACTTCGTATTGAAAAGTTTAGAACTTACAAATTCGAGAAGCGAAATGTATTCTGTTTCTGCAATCAGATAAGTTATTATTTAACCAGTACTTAGGAAAAGTAACTCTGAAGCATTTTTTGCTGACAACATAACAGCCCAATACGAAACAATACGTCAATTGACCTCGGCTCTTCCGGAAGATTGCTTTGTAATGCTAACAGTCATACTTACATTAAATTTTGCTTAGTGACCTTCGTTATGGCATACGCAAGCGACGCTATGGCATATTGAGTGTAGGTTCTAACAACAATAAAAGATTGTCTTATTTTAAATGTAATTAAACCGTCTCTACTTAATTTTCAAAGCTAGTATAAATTGACAGCCGGCTTGGTCGAATGCTAAGATTCGCTGGGTATTGGCCAAGAGGTCCCGGGTTCGAATCCTGGTAGGGGCAAATTTTGTGATACACATAAATATTTGTTCTCAAGTCATGGTTGAGTATATGTTTATGTAGTATATTTTCAACATTTATATACCTAATTATATTAAAAATTAGTCCATCATCTAGTATCCATAACACAAGTGCTTAGGCTACTTACTTTGGGCTAGACGATAGGTGTGAGTGTTTAAAAAAAAAAACAACCGCCATGACGAATTAGTGATGAAAAAATTACAGTTATTACAAAAGGAATATTGCAGCTTGGCAAATTATCACGATGTTCAATAAGTTTAAATTTTCTAAACAATAATCAGATTTAATATAGCGTCATCTGCTTTTTTATCTTAGAATAGAGGCTTTACTGGCAGCTGGAAAGGAGACAGACAAAAGATAATTCAATAAAAAACACAAGGATACAATAATGCCAATCCCAAGATAATAACACACGCTAACTAAACTACAGAATGCGATAAGTAATAAACAGTTGATTGCCAGATAATTCGATACTGGTCCGTATTAATGCTGCATCCACCAACTACGGAACGGGTACCATTTCTGTGGGTACCATATCGCATCTTTACTACAATAACGTGACAAGTCTAAGAATTGTGTTATACAATAACACGTTATTGAAGTAAAGAGGCGATATATAATTATTTTCGCTTCGCCGAATGTGCGAAAATTACAGATGTCTCGCTTTCACATCATAGAATCGTACGAATCCGACAGTTGGGCAGGTTTTATGCATGTGTTTGCAGCAAATAGGTCGGCGTCATAAGTAGATAAACACTTTACTCTCGACGAACAGACAACTTTTGTGTAAAAAACAATCCGTTCCTCATAGGACAAGGAACATTCATAGTTAAGAGATAGAGACAGTAAGCGGAGAGGAGAAACAGAGCTCGCAGAGGCTCGAATGCAAATCGTCTATATACACAAATAGTCCGCAACTACGCTCATCTTTACTCGTTTATTATTTAACTTTTTGGTGATTATTTTAAGTCCGTATAAACAAATAACGAGTTTGCAAGATTAGTGTGTGATTTTTTTTATTCCTGCCAGTAGGAAATTTAAGAGTAAAATTAAATGGCAAAGAATGAATGACGTGCATTATTGACATCCTTCGTTGGACAAATTTTTTGCTATAGCTCATCTTAAATTTTTTAATGAGGCTTCGTGAATATTGGGAGGAAGGTCATCAGCGTTGACTATAACCTGATATAGAAACTGTAGTTTCCATAACAACAACTAAAATGAAAGACGTGTTTCGGTCAAAAACTCAGGCACCGGTCTATCTTAAAAGGCAGCCCACGCGAGATTTAATTATCATTAAGAACATTATCTTATAACAATCTAATTGCCTTAAACAATTTACCTACACGAATACTTTCAACTGAAACAACACAATCAGATAAAAATATGCCATTGTTTTGAGAGAAGTTTGCACATTTATTCTTTTTTCGCCATTAATCATCTATACTGAAGTGAAAGAGTGGTGAAATAAAGAGTACTATATAAAATATGTCAATAAAAGAAATCAGTCCGTGAAACTCGTATCAATATTACAAGGAAAATTATTAATAAATAAAAACTTAACTATAAACTTCACAACCAACGAACAAAACTCTTTAAATTAAACTTAAATCGCTTTGTCGACGATTAATTTCCAGATTAAATGGCGGAAAATTATTTGACTATCCAACTATTTTCGATTTTCTTCTTTTAACGTTGTCACTAAGAAGCTGAGGAGTCCTACCTATATTTAATCCTAGAGAGGTTGTAATTTTTTATTAATTATTAATAGCTTTAGCACAAGTATCATATCAATGTACACATTCAAACAAGTACAACAATAGGTGCAATTCAGCACAAAAAACTTTAGGCTATGCAAAACTCTCAAATATCCAATCGATTGTCAAGTTCTATAGCGTGAAATCTTGATGTGTTTTTTAAAAACACGAAAATTAAAATGTGTTATAATTTTTTTTTCCAAAGTCGCTTTTAAACATACGTCTCTCTTATTTTACAAATGCGTTTCGTAGATAAAGAAGCATGTCAGAAATTTTTAAATTTTGTCTATCTCTATAATGGACAGAGTTCACTTGCATATTACGCCTACATTTACTTTTAAAGTTTCAAGACGATATTTACTTTATATTTAAAGTTTCACTTGGGCCACAAATCGCATCGGGTCTCCGAAAGGCAACTCAAGACGCGCCCGCTTAAATATTTCATAATTAGCGCAGTGAGCACGCACGAAGGACGCCATTAGGTGCGCAGGCGCCGCGGCGGATGGTCATTCAACCTCTGTAACGGAATGCGACAGCCATTGTTCCTGTCCCACTCGAACGTAATTTGTCGTAATTTCTTCACACTATTATCACTTTATAATACGCTGTAGATTATACACAGGTACCTAGATGTGCATGCATTCCATCGCTGCCCCCGTAGCACGGGCACGGGACGTGGACAAACACTCGTCGGGGAAAAGAAATATTATCCTCTATGGTTGTTGTAACTCCCACTAAATCCCAAACAAAACACTGTCAAGTGGCGGAGATTTTGTCTCTATTGAAATTAATAGTAAATCCGGCTTTCAAAAAAAAAACACAATTTATTGCATCAATTTGTCATCATAACAAACACACATTATTATATGTTTGTGAAAGTATCTCCGTTTGATTTAACACTTATTTAAAAAAAATGGTAACATAATGAGAATGTCATAAATAATCACGGAGAAAGACATTTCAAACTAAAAGAAACAAAACCGATACGCTTCATTGGAGCATTCATTTTTAATTGAGCGTATTCGTTACAATCACGGTACAAAATAATATCTTCGTCCTAATTAAACACTATGATTCTTTCATCGTCAAATTAATATTAGTCAATAATGACAACTACTCTTAAATTTGACACGACGGTCGCCATGTTGGTTTTTCTGTATTACGTTGGTTTCATACATTGAAATATATTGGCAACTCTGTATTGGAGGAAAAGCAAGTTCAGATTTTCTTTTCTAAAGTCAAGTTGCAACGTAAAGTTATCCTTTGTGTTTTACTTTACTTATTACCTACGTAGTTATTACAGTCAGTTGGTTACTTACATTGTTAGAAAAGTGACATTAAAAAAATAAATCGCGTACCAGTTTCATTGAGGCGATTTATCAGATAACACCGAGTCATTTAATTCACTATATGGACACAATTGGACTATTGGCCTTTTTTATGCTAAACAGGGAAGCTCTTGCCCTTCATCTCACATGGTAAGTGAAGATAAAGGCCGAAGATGGAATCGAGCTTCACCTGGAACCCTCAAGCACATTTTTGTCGTCACCACTCACTTGCTCTGAAAGTACTTATTTGTGCAGAATATAGACTGCACAAAATAGAATTTTGTGCTCTAGAGCATTTACGTATCTACTCATAAATGTGTCTATATTAAGGCAAAGAAAATAAGCCATGCAGCCAAACACAATAAAAAATTCAGAGAAAAATTTGTTATTTTATTATAGTATAGTATATATTATTTACTTAAATTTATTTGCCTAATGTGTTTTTTAAGACATAAAAGATATTAAAATTTTAATTCAAGTAGGTACGGTAGGTTATTAAATTAATTTAAGGAAATTATTATTTCAAAATTAATTTAATACTTGGCTGTATAGGTCTGCAATCCAAGCCTAATAATAAATTAGATCAATGGGAAAAACAATTTCCTTCAGAATTCAAAACTGTACTTATTTTAGTTTGAATTTTAAGACATGTTATGATAAACTACTGTTCTATTTCCTCGCAATCGAAGTGAAAAGCAGAGTTTCTAACTCGTTCACTAAACCATTTTTATCCTCGACATTACTATCAGCCCGAGCCGAAGGAATTCGTTTTGTGCACTTGATGGAAAATCTACTAATATTTGTATAAGTGTTGTGTGAATAAGTAAATATAACTAAATGTGAATACAAGTACTATTTTGCTTCGCAATATCGATCGTCTATTGCTTTCAATGAGGGTCAGGGTCTTCGTATTCCCGGGGCCCTGTAGGCCTATTCGCTAACTTTTTTTGACACTTGAGAGTGATAATCACTGAACTATTTACTGATCCATTGCTACTTTACTATAACGCTATTATGACACTTGTCCTGTGAAAACAGTAATGGATTAGTAAAGGGTTCGGTGATCATCACTTTCAACTGTCAAAAAAAGTTAGCGAATAGGCCTACTGGACTGCAGCCCTAAAAACCCTTACGTAGATCCGCTCCTGGTACGAGTGATAGTTAAATAAAGATTCTGGCAACCTTTATTTAACGATCACTCTATTTGTTCTTCCGAAGACGAGTAGGTAACGGTTTTTGTGTTTGAATGGTACATCGGTATATTTAAACGGTACATACTTAAACAGAAACTTAAGACTTTAGATAGGCTACCTAGATAGGCTAGCGAGCGACCCACTTTGATAAAAGTTATATTTATTATTTTGTCAAATGATTGGCTGGCTATCGGCTAAGAGGTTCCGGGTTCGAATACTGATAGTTTGTCAATGTTTTTCTAGTATATTTTACAATAATTATTAATATTTAAGACGTAATTTTAGATTTTAGGAGTGTGAGGGTAAGAAATAGTTATTTATTTTAAAACAATAAAATATTCAATTTAGGTACCAACAATTATTATCCATTTTTAACCGACGAAAAAACGGAGAAGGTTACTCAATTCGTACCCGTATGTTTTTTTAACACACATTGTGGTACGTATTACCTAAATGCACACCTTGACAGAAGATCTTTTAGAATCTTATAGCTATATTTTTGTAATATTCACGGATACTCAAGCGTGTAGTTGAACTGACTGTACCATGGGAAACCAACGTCCCCAAAGACCACGCTAAGAATCAATCACGGTTAATTTATCTAGTGAAAGCAATCGGACATATTATTTTGTTTCGTCTTTTCCTATAAATCTTCGGTTTGTATAAAAATACTGTTACTTTTTGACAGCAGACATTCCAAAACTGAATTATCAAAATATTATATGAAGAGAGCGATTGAATATCTGGTTGAGATATCTAAATTATCGTCTTAACTTCATTGGATTTGGCAAAAATATGCCACTATCAGGAGAACACAGTGTCTTCAAAATAAACTTTTACAAAATAATATATTAAAGCTTTTATATTACCTTATAGCCACTAACTATTAAAAACGTTTAATAATCTTGGCTTGGCAAGCTGAATGCTTTTATAGAAAATTTATTTTAGCTCTAACCGGCGCGGTTCTGAGAAATTCTTGACATGAATTTCGCTGTCGACTAAGCATAGAATGTTCACGTGAAGCACTATGCATAGATCGTATACACATACTTACTGCCGCACTCAGAGACGTCAAATAACGATAATGAGTACATAATGTCAAAAAATGACAATTCAAAACTAGTCGCTATTCTTGCCGGGTCTATGGTCTAGATTTCATTGAATTTTTTTGACATTAAATACTCATTAAAGTTATTTGACGTCTCTGAGTGCGGCAGTTAGACGTATGAACATTCAATTTAAGAAAACATAGTAAAAAGGAAATAATGTGTTTATAAATAAATGTTGTAGATTACTAAATAATAATTTCGCAAAATTATTATTTAAATGTATACTATGAAACCAAATACGACTATTGTAGGTGGTTTTTACTTTTATTAATCGATTTAAAAAAAATGGAAACGTAATTCGTAAGCACACAAGATGAGAACAGGTGAATGAAATTATTTCAGACTAGCGGTCGCCCGCGGCATCGCTCGCGTTAATGTCATAGGTATGTCGATAAATCGACTATCCAACTCATAAAGAATTATTCAATTTGAGTCAGTAGTCCCTGAGATTAGTGCGTTTAACCAACCAACCAAACAAACAAACTCTTCAGCTTTATAATAATAAAATATAGATTTCAATATTGTTGGCCTTCAATTAACAAATAACATACAAACAACTAAATACGCTTGTTATGTCTTTGATTGTTAAGCTAGGATTAGCAAAGGCATTTGTTAAATTTACTGGTAAATTACTACAGAAAATCGTTGAACACAATGAATGAGATGGTCGGCGCGTAGACGCGTATCCGTTTAGCGCCCCACGCCCTCTGCGCTGCCACACTGCCGTGCTGCGCACACGCATGGTTAGGGTCACCGTAGACAAGCGATTAAGTTTAACAACTAAGTTGCATAGTCTGCGGACTTGCATAGAAGCCCGTTCCAATAAGCTATCGGCCGATAGTTGGACAACTTTTTAGGTGTACGATTTAGTTGGAAAGACTGTTGTGCCCAGGGGGCCTACCGCCTAACTCGATTGCTATAGCAAAAGCTATAGTTTATGACGTCATGCTGTCATTTCGCACCAAATGTACCTGAACTATCAGCGATAGCTTTGAACAAATGATCACCGAATGATTTTGTATGAATTTGGCACAAAATCCGTACCGCCTAAGAGTTCAGGATGGCTGCTATAGCCGTAAGCAGTGCATTGCAATATAGCAATCATCAGCAATCGAGTAAGGCGGTAGGCCCCCAGGTACCCAGGTTTCTATGACTATTGGTACGATCTGCGATTTAGTCGCATGTCTGTGGTGGCCCTTATAAGATATAACCCGTTCATGAATGACGCGTCCTTGCCTTGCTCGCCGGCCGGTGACTGCCCTTCGGCTTGTAAACAACGCACCAATCATCGCCATTTGAATACAATACGAAAATCTCAAGGAGAATTTTTAAGACACCCGTAGTCTAAAACACTTCAGCTCAAATTACTGTATGTACTTTAGGCACTAACAAATTTAAAAATGGACTCTGAATAATATTTGATTTTACTTTCATAAACGAATAATACTTTTAAAAGAATTTTATGACCTGTGTGCTTCGTTCATAATTTTTTTATGATCGAAGCTTGTGGCCTTTTATTATATGAAATGACATTCATACTTTTATTCTGATGAATGATGATGTAATAAGGATGTGCCTTTGTTACTTATAGTTTCTTTTCTGAACTAAATATTACTGTTGCTTATTGCATTGCACGCGTTTATTGGAATATTTTAATGCAATATACTTGTTATTTTTCTTAGGCGTGGAATAAGGGTTCAGAACTCACAGGTATTTTAGGGACATTTGTGGTCCGGCATACAAAACCAGTACCAGTACAGGAATTCAATTCTCAAAAAATAAGACTGTCTAATACTGGTTCCTTCAACCTTCAACTTTCTCGAAAAACGTCAATGTTTCTTTCGGAAATCGAAATAATTTTCCAAGCGAATCTTGAAATCTTATCTCTTTCCTCATAAGGACCTTTCACACAGTAGTCGATTCAGACTGCGATAGGCAACAAAACTGTTCTCTATCAAACTCATTTGTCAATCAATCATTCACATTAACAGACTTTACCACAGCATTGAATGACTCATCGATCGTTTCGATTATTTTCATGTTAAAGCTTAGCGTAACCGTATTGAAAAAGCATTGAAAAAGTCACAGTTAATCCTTTTTATTAAACAGTTTCTAACGGACTTTCTTTGAGACGCCATTTTTAATGTCATTTGGCCATTACCTTGTCTACATACACGGAATTTCATATAGGCAAGTGGTCACACAAGTCAACTGATCTCAATTTTTACCTGTCCCCTAAAATCTGCATAAAACCTGATCCGGCGCAGGCGCATGCCGCCAGAGCGAGAGGGGGCGACAGGTGCGCGCGCATCTGCCGCGGGGGCGGGAGACTAGCTATACGACCGTTCACTCTGATATGAGTCGCGTCGACATTTATTATCTATTGTATCGTAATATAGAGTCGATCATTTTCATCATTACCAGATCTCTAATCCAACTTCTGGTCAAATCTTACTGCTGGGGCATAAGCCTTCCCTATGGATAGAAGGTTAGGGAGAATATGCCATAACCATGCAACCACGCTGGCCAGTAGGCCTATTCCCTAACTTTTCTTGACAGTTGAAAGTGATGATCACCGAACTATTTACTAATACATTACTGGTATCACATGACAAGTGTCACAATAGCATTATGGTAAAGTAGTAATGGATAAGTAAATAGTTCGGTGATCATCACTTTCAACAATCAAAAAAAGTTAGGGAATAGGCCTACATGTGGGGATTGGAGGGTATTAACGACTGCATATGCAGCTGGGGCCATGGGCTTAACGTGCCTTCTAAAGCAATTGAGATACCTATGTAATTATTTTTAGTCACCCATCCAATGACCAGTTGTAGCGAACATTGCTCAGTTTATGCAATCACAGGCCGAGTTAAATCAAAATCAAAAATATCGCATCATAAGTAGATGGACCGTTTAACTATAGCGTTTGTCCAATAAATCCGTAGCCATTAGGTATAAGTATTGTATAAAATTGCCGTGTGGTGACGGCAGAGTAGAATACAATTGTCTCCACCCCAAATCTCTCCCGTGGGTGTCGTACAAGGCGACTAAGGATAAATCAATTATGAGAAATGGAATAGAAATAGAAATGAAATAGGCTCGCCACCTATTACATGGGACCTAACATAATTGGCGAAACGTGGGTGCTAGTTCACCTCTGCCTACCTCTTCGGGGATATAGGCGTGATTTATGTATGGATGTATAAAATTAATGTGCAAATTAAGTAATTCGTCAACTTATGAAGTTAAGCATACCTACCTACTAACAAAGAGACGCATCGCCAAACGATTATCTGAACGCATGTAAAGAAAGGCGCGTTTAAAGTAGTTCGGTAATTAGAAATTTACTTACAGTCCACTTTTACTTCATATAAATAAGACCAATGATAAATTTATTAAAATGGTCTCTCTTGGCATTTCCGCAACTATTCCGTGATGCGATGCCATTTCCGTTGTTTTATGTAATCTCGCAGTATTTTTAATTTATTGGCAAATTAGAGACGTAACAGTAACAAAGTGGGCATGACGTAAAGTGTATCAAACTTTTAGGCTTCACTTGCTTTTGTTTTGTATGAGAATGGGAAACAACATAATTATAAGGTACATTTTCTAATAAGTATGTATTATTTCAAAAGTCGCCTGTTCTCACTTGGCTGTAGCATTTTTTTCAATTGAATTTAATAGCTATAATAATGTTTTTGTCTTGTCTTAACTAGCAATCTTCCATTTAGCCTTTTGACATAGAAAAACCAAGTACCAAAATTATTAAAATATTAAATAATTATGAAAATAAAGTACCAAGATTATAAGGGTGGTGACAATAGTATCTTACACACGGCAAAGTGTTAGTTATAATTATTAGAATTTTGCAGTTAATTTCCATGTGAGTCAAAATTAGTATTATATCTGTAATACCATCAGTGTAACGGCATCCTCGCCTGAACAAATTGGCTTGTACCAGTTATTCGGCGAAAACCGCGTGTGGCCACGGTGTGACACGCTTCTGCAGAATGCAAATTATTATGGAGAAGATCTATTTAAACGATATATTGATATCGTGTAATGCATAGTATAGAAACAATGCACTATCAATTAATCGCACCAAACTGTAATTTATTGTAATCGTGCTATCTAAATTAAAGGTCTCAACATACGTAACGGGAAAATACCCCTGACGGGACGTGGACATGACGGGGACGGGGCCTGCAGAAACATCGTTTCATACGAAATATACCATGAAGGACATATGCCACAGAGCCACGGATGGGACATGCACGGGGCCTTTTGAACGAGAGAGACCCCGCCCCAGTCTCGTCCAGGTCCCGTCCGGAGTATTTTCCCGTTATGTATGTAGAGACCTTAAAAATAATATACATACATAAATTACGTCTATATCCCCGGTTAGGCAGGAGTAAATTAATTTAGATGGCGAGATGATTTTTTTTCGTGACTTCGATCATTTTGCATAGAATATAATAAACTAAATAACACTTGAAGAAAATAATAATGCACGCCGAATTCTGGATTGAGACGTTATTAATTAAAACATTAATGACCTTTTTATGGCCATATCATTCCGGCTCCAACCGAAATTTAATGGCAATAGATTGTAAATAAAAAACTAATTTATGTTGTGAGAATTTAACGACCATTATATTACCTACGAGGAATCAACTATTATTATCTATAAAGTTGGATTTCGATTGTGACACTATTTAATTAAAAAATATGTAAAGAGGTTGAAAATAACATGCTTCTTAAGGCACAGAGAGGCATCATTTCACTAACTTTTGAAAACAATAGAATAGCAATTAATGCTTATTTAGTTTTAATATTGAAATTTTGGGTAAAAACTAAAAACCTTGTTCCTTTACAAGAATTACGGACTCCGATTACTTCTAAAGGAAGTAATTTTGAGGATATTTAAAAGTTTTAATGTATAATTAAGCGTATTTGTATGTGCTTTAAAGATATTATATTAGCAAATGAGAAAATAATAAAAAAGACTACAACACAATCGACGAAATCGCTTTATAATAGGTAATAATAGTAGATTTTCCATCAAGTGCACAAAACGGATTGTATTTTTCCGAGACTTTTAGCAGCCCGAGCCGAAGGCGAGGGCTGATAGTAATGTCGAGGATAATAAAATTAGTACAGTTTTGAATACTGAAAGAAATTGTTTTTCCCATTGATATTAGGCTTGGGCTGCAGACCTATAGAGCCAAGTATTAAATTAATTTTGAAATAATATTTTTTTAAAATTAATTTAATAACCAACCGTACCTACTTTAATTAAAATTTTGATATCTTTTATGTCTTAAAAACACATTAGGCAAATAAATTTAAGTAAATATTATAAAATAACAAATTCTATCTCTGAATTTCTTATCGTGTTTGGCTGCATGGCTCATTTTCTTTGCCTTAATATAGACACATTTATGAGTAGATACGTTAATGCTCTAGAGCACAAAATTCGATTTTGTGCAGCCTATATCCTGCATAAATAAGCACTTTCAGGGCATGAGGAGTAAAAAAAATATAATAACTGACGTCGCGCGTTGATGTCTTTTACATAGATCCCATAGGCAATCAAACAAAATAAATACAACAGACATTTGAAATGTTATTATCTTGATTTAAATCCATCTGCTTCATATTGGTGCATGTATAAAAAAGTAATTTATTTGTATTGTAAGTATATCAAAGGCATATTAAGACGCCCACGCGCTTAAATCGACATTGTTGACTAAACATTGCTATGCCAAAAGATATCCTAGTACATAGCTTTAAGAATCTTAACCGATCGTATCAAGTGACTCCTTGATAGTCAAATTACGTCTGGCAGCGGCGCCCGAGGCGTGAACCGTGACGCCATTGGACGTCGACCCTCGACTTACCAACGAATTTTCACTATTTGTACTGAGTCAGTGCGTTTTTGATTTTAATAAAGCTTGTAATGGAGAAATAAGCACCCAGCGGTAGCGAGCAGACAATAACTGTTTTTGAAATCTAAATACCTAAGTCGTTTCTTATTTTTACTTACATACATACATACATACATAAATCACGCCTATATCAGCACCCACGTTTCGCCAATTAGGTTAAGTCCCATGCAATATGTGGTGAGCCTATGGCCATTTATCGGGCACAACAGTCGCAGTACTATTGCTAGGTGGTATAAGAGGAACGCTGCTGCCCATTCCTCATCACTGATTTATCTTTAGTCTTGTCTAGTCTTTAGATTTGGGATGGTGACAATTGTATTCTACTCTGCCGTCACCATACGGCGTTTTACTTAATATCTGGTTAGGTATTTAATAGGACTTGTGGAATTTTAGTGTAGTGTATGCTGCATAACATGTTTCAGATATATTGATTCCTTATTGTGTTTTGGTGGTGATTCTACCTGATGACCAGAAAGTGTCATTTCCGCCGTGCGCGGTAAAACATAAATCCTCAGAGATCCCATATTAAACGTCAAATGCTTGCGATCTGAGAAATTCTTTCTTTTATCGCCCTTGGTAATAAATTTAAGAATAACATGTATATAATAAGCAGTGTAATTAAAGTACTCTTACTATTTTACTATTTATCCTGTTGTAATTTTAACATTATAGCAAAGTAAACGAATATACTTGCTGTGTGACGACGGTAGGGCAGAATACATATATTGGCAACCCCATCCTATATTAATATTGTAAATATACCTCGAAAACAAGTAACTAGTTTAGTTGAAGATTTTTTAATTTTTGTTGAAGTAAAATATTTATTTAATAGCTAATTATAAGCGTAACTACTGAAAAAGTTGCATGGTACATACATATACCATACATAATTATGATGAATAAAGCTTTTCCTATTGTGTACTTTTTCTAATAGAAACATAAGTTGTTGACTAATACCGTGGTACCTTTTCGCTTAACTGCGTTACCCCACAATCACCACTATTTTGGCAAATCATCTGAAGATCGAGCAAACAAAGCGCCAATAATAATAAATCTGGCGTGACACGTGGCATATTAAAAATTCTGTACACGATTCACATTTGAACAAAAGGCCCTTGAGAATGAGGCTGGCTTCAGCCAAGAATGACAATTAATATACGTTTGTAAAACAATTGTAATACAATAGCCGCGAAAAGAAATATGCAGCCATTATTCGTTCGTTCTGCAACAAAACTGGTGATTTCTAAGATTTATTAGTTTCACCTCGTTTTGTTCAGTCTTCGAATGGTATTGAATGGAACGCGTTCGTGTAGTAAAACCTTGTGAGCTCGCAGAGGCACACGTGAAAGTACGGTAGGCCGTAGAAGAACACATGGCACCAACCACACTAGACAAGTAGCCAAATGTATGTTTTTTAATTTTTTTTTTCTTTATTAAACCATACACCTTATTGGTTAAGCCGGCTACAAAGTACTTAACTTAAATTTACATTAGCTTTGTTAAATGAAGCAATTAGAAAGTTTACAAGGCAATGTTATTCGAACAAATAGAATATAAATTAATAAAACTGACCTAGGTATTACAGATAAAACAATATGGCGATCATCGTGTCAAATGTAGAGTTACGTCAGTTTCATACATTTTTTAATATTCGCTCGAATAGATTGGCCACTATTCTAGGCCTCCAGTTCCAGGATCTATTCAAACGCATAAACAAAAGTATGAAACTGACGTATCGTTTTCTCTGTAATACGTCAGTTTCATACATTTTGTCAAAGAGAATACAATACTACGTAAGACATTTTGTATTCTACGCGTTCGATAGATAGGCCACTTCGCTAGGGGGGCTGGCGTGACAGCGTATTATAATGATGGTTTTCTTATTTTGAGGTTCACTGTACATTGAGGTAATTACCGTTTTGTGCCGCCTAAAAACCTGTTAATTGCGTACAGGTCGGCAAGAAAACGATTTGACCACAGCTGCCACAGAATCGCGGCGACCTTCAATTATTCCCATAAAAATAAAGGAAAATTAAACTTTTTGACCACAACCGTGAAATTAAAGAATGCTTTCAAAGATTAATACAAAGTAAGCACGTAAGTCTCCACTCAACATAATACAAATATGGTTTTTTAACAATGTAAAGAAATAATTGTTGATCATAATGATCAATTGGATCACAAGTATATACACAATAGTTCTGCTACAATACTACATTTAAAGTTGTATACCAACCCGTATAATTTCCAGACAGTCGAGTACTTTTTTAGATAGAAAACCAAACAATTTTGCTTTACGACAGTTGACGTTAAAGTATTCTTCAGTATTTTTATAGGAGAGCTCTATTATAATTGTCTACTAAAGTCTAGGTGCCTTGTTAATAAACTGGTAGGAAGCTTTATTTACTTTATATATATGCAACATAGCTTTACTATTCCGCCGGAATAGCTTTACTATTCCGCAAATTGTCTCCATCTCACAAACGTGATTTTAAATGAAACGAAAAGAGACAAAACACTGAGTAACAGTTTAAATTTAAGCCGTGTTTATTGATAAGGCCTTATGGGTTTAACTGCCGCACTCAGAGACGTCAAATAACGTTAATGAGTACTTAATGTCGAAAAATGACAATTCGAATCTAAAACATTTTGTGACGTTAAGTACTCTGACTGCCGCACTCAGAGGCGTCAAATAACTTTAATGAGTACTTAATGTCAAAAAATCTCATTTAAATCTAGACCATAGACTCGGCAAAAATAGCCACTAGTTTTGAATTGTCATTTTTTATTTGATTTTAATTTTAACATTATATAAATGTTAGAAAAATTAGTACAAAGATTTTGGGGTTAGAAAAAGAAAATCGAAAAATTATGAATATTCCCTCCCTAAATATAAATATAATAAATATTCCTGCCTCAAGATCATAATTTTTCGATTTTCTTTTTCTAACCCCAAAATCTTTGTCATTTTTTGACATTAACGTTATTTGGCGTCTCTGAGTGCGGCAGTAAGGGTAAAGACAATGATATGCAATGGGCAGCAGCATTCCTCTTGCACCACCAGGAGGAGGCTAAGTGCGGAAAAAGCCCAGCGAAACTAACTTTAACACCTAACCATAGGATCTGTCTCTACCTATTACATAGGACCAAACCTAATTGGCGAGAAGTGGGTGTTTAATTGGGTTGTTGTACATTCGTCACAAAGTTAATTCGTCACAGAAAAAAAGTATGTGTTAATTCGGCACCTTTGCTTACCTCTTCGGAGACATAGGCGTGATTTTTGTACATGTGTGTATTGTATTCTAAAATGCCGCTCTATTACTCATGCACAATACGTTTTAAAATTGAGTTATTACATTTACATTTCAAAAACATAGAATTAGTTGCATTGGTTGTTTCAAAACTAGTGAGCCAGAATAAATTGCGGAGGCGTGTATGTTACAATTTGTAGACGAAATTTATGTAGATACCGGTTCAGAATACCAACTTGTAATAATTTTACTCTACATTTTTTCCCATTGTGCCGTGTGGTGACGGCAGAGTAGAATACAATTGTCACCACCCCAAATCTCTCCTGTGGGTGTCGTACAAGGCGACTAAGGATAAATCAGTGATGAGGAATGGGCAGCAGCGTTCCTCTTATACCACCTAGCAATGTACTGCGACTTTTGTGCCCGATAAATGGCAATAGGCTCGCCACCTATTACATGGGACCTAACATAATTGGCGAAACGTGGGTGCTAGTTCACCTCTGCCTACCCCTTCCGGGATATAAGCGTGATTTATGTATGTATGTATGTATTTTTTCCCATTTAAACCGAAGCTACAATTAACAACCACTTATATCAGTAAGAAATTATTACTGTTATTTATATTCTGCGGCATCGAAATTAGTAAACAAATAATGATGGACACGGTAGTCGAAGCAGTGAAAGTCGCCTAGGGACCCAAAGAGTATATAATACACTACGTTTAAGAGTCGGGACTTCAAACAAGCTTTTTGACGATTTTGACTCGCAGTTTAGGCTAAGATCTCGTACCAACCAACAGAGACAGATAAAAAAGTAATGCCAACATACTACAAAAGCAAACTAAGGATGTGGTGTACGCTACAGAATGTGTCGATATCGATAAAAACGAATGGGTACCCCCCCCCTGCCTTGCAGAACTTGCAGACAGGTTTTTTAATCCTACAAAAGCAAAATAAAAAGCTCTGTTCGTTTGAAAATATTGAGTATTATTTAATTACGTGTAATTATTTAATACAATTTATTTAACAACAAAAAATAAAAGTTATGTTTACAATGTGTTTACAAATTAAAATTGTTGGTAATTTTCTGATCTCATATTCTAGGCGGAGTCTTCAGATGTTAGCTGATCGATCAACACACGTTTTTGCAATGTTGTGTAAGCAAGTAAGCAGGACATTTAGATCTGAAATAATGAATAGAGATTAGTAAATATATCGTTTGAGTTTACGCTGGTCATCATCAATTCAATTTATTGTTCACCGCTTACCATAGCGGACTATGTGTAACGCGCCCGAAGGTCTGGTTCTGCCCAATCAATGAAATCTGGTTCTGAAATAAACCACTCATTAGCTTCAGGAATTGAGCTATCAAACCATATCGGAAAGATAAGTTATGTAACTTACCAATAGAGGCGCTTATGCGGTTGCAGGCAACGATCACACCCGACGGGCATCGTGTAGCAAGGCGGCAGTCACGCTGTCTTCTTCTTCTAGTGCCTCTTCAATTCGGAAGATAAGCCGTCAGCTTTTTATATTCATCTCTGTCAGTCGCAAACCGAAACGGCTTTTCAACGGGGTTAATGCCGATCCACTCTCATATGCTTTGCAGCCATGACTCTCATCGCCTTTCAACAAGTCACGCTGTGATCTGAAAAATAAGTGGAGTTGAACACAGAAGAACTTTTGATGATGATAATGAGAGATGAATAATAAAACTCATACTCAACTTTGTTGTTAATGATGTTAGCTATCTAGTCATGGGAGGTTTTTGTTGTTTTATAAATAACCCTATATATGATATACTATAATATAATATATTGCAACATTTATATGTATAAAACTAATGAAACATCTCAAGTACATTTGATACTCAAATTTACGAAAATAGATTTTTTATCGATAATTTGGTAAGTACTAAGGACATCGCTACGGCGCATATGATTTTTGATTAAAGTGACCAGAACTTATTTCTAATTACTTAACGTTTATACAATAACATGGAAAACTACATACCGCTTCTCATCTAGTGGGAATTGGCCATGAAAACCCTCTTTTGGTTTAATTTCCTACTAGATTTTAGTCAACATATTTCACACCTTTTGTAAAACATTTCGCTGTTATGCACATAAATAAATGACACAAACTAGTTAGATATACACTAATGATAAGTCACTGAAGACAATAAATAAGCACAAGATGGAAAACTAAACTAAAACAACGCTTTATTTTATATTTTCAAAACAGCATAGTGACTTATGACATTAGTGACACACTCCGGCAGCGCGAGACAAGGAAGGTTAGATCGGAAGTAAGAGACAAAACAAGTCGCCATTAAAAATTGCCTAAACTCCATACATTTTTTCTGCAGTATGGGAGTTTCGCCAGGCTGTAGGGACCTGTTGCTAGCTAGCTATCTGAAATATAATCTGTTTGCTCTGTCACCATGATTATTATTTCGACGACAATGTAAGCTAGCGTAAGCTACATGTGAGACAGAATGTCTGTTTCTATACATTGTAATAACTTTATGTAGGAATTTTTTATCGAGTCAGTCCACCGAATAAGGCTTGCCACCTATTACATGCATGGGGCATGACATAATTGGCGAGACGTGTGGGTGTCTACTGGCCTCTACCTGCCCCTTCGGGGATAATGGTGATAGATAAAGTAGTAAAAAACGTTCCATAGGCGGGTTGTATCGACTGTTGGAGTGGCGGCATATGAGTATGTCAAAGCTAAGATTATATCTTTTGTAATAACTTAAAGCTCATTAAAAAGTTTCGGAAATAATCTCCATTGCCGAAGAAATTCCAATAGCTATGCTTTGCTCTTTAGAACTATATGCAATAAAGTTTCGAAATAAGGCTGTGAGGCTCTGACCGGTGTATTTTATGACACAGATAATAAAAACGACACAGATTATGTCTTAGTTGGATCAAGCCCCAAGTAGGCATTTCATTGGCGCAGATGCAATGTGAGAGACTAATGATGTAGCGAATGCCATCATTAGAGTACGCGACCGCGGGAGCTATTAGTGTCAGGTAGTCGATCCTCGATTCACCATTATAAATTCCAAACGCCGCCCCGCGCCGCTACTTCCAGCAAAAACCACTGGGAAGCCTTGGCCTTGCAAATACTCCCAACAGCTAATTTACAAACAGAGCGCGTGAAAAAAAAACGTGTTTGAAATTTTGTCCACGGAAGCTAATTGGTATCTTAAGATGCCTATCGACAGACAGAAAGATATAGGTACGATATTTTGATTAATATTTTTTACATCAATATAGCTTTAATGAAGAAAATAAGTAATTTGTGTAGTAGAATAGAATAAAAATGTATTTCTCTACAGAGTACAATTTACAGGTGTTAATGCTTAAGCATTTAAAAACCATGTTGTTTTCAATGCAACCTAAAAGAATTTGAAGAACAAATAATATTTACTTAAAATTATGTAAGTAAATATAATTTACGAAAGTATTTAACTGGGGTTTATTTCTTCCGTTAGCAGTTATGTTAACCATAGATTAGTTAAAAATTATTACTAACAGTCATCGTTGGATAGGGTTTTTTGGAACTGTCTAATGTTTACCAATACCTTAAGTAGTTCACTGGAAGTTAGGCCGTATAAACGGTCGCCGAGTGCTATAAATACAGTCATAGGTGTAAAATCGATCCCATAAAGTAAATCATCGATTTGTGTCAACAGTCTAGGGCCTATTTGAAGACGATGCGAAGCAGAATTTAATGTAATTTAGATACAAGCAAATATAATTACGGTTTTGTTGTTAAACGTAGCCTCTTGTACGTTTACGAAACGTTATTATATATTTCATTCGATGAATTTTTATATTGATAAATAATATTATAATTATTTCATAGTATAGACACATGTGTGTGACGCGTACCTATACTTATAACGAACAGTAACTACCGAGAATTAACACATGATTAAAATGCCAATAAGAAGTATTGTTGGGTTGAAATTACTGTCATTTTACTGCTTATAGGATATAATATTGGAAATCCACACGAAGAAAGTTAGCCGATGAAAATAACATGATTGGAACCGACTATTTATCATCAGTCACAATAAGAGACTGGTTTTCTGAAAGTAAACCACAAAAGCTCGTCTCGGAAAACTTACAGGGAACTTTGACTGCTGAATATTCCGGGCACACGGGTTTCCCATTCACACTAGAACTTTATCAATGAATTAGTTAACACGATGGCACTCCGCGGTCACACTACAGTGGCATCCGAGAGCTTTTCGGTCGTGGGAATGTGAACTGGCGATCCGCGTGCACGTCTAACTTGTTCGACGGCTGATTGGAGACTGGCGTGATGGTACGGCCTGCTGGCTGGGGTGCGGCGCCTGCGCAGCCGCAGCCTTCGAGTTCATCGAACGTGATGTGCGACGCCCGCTCTCATCACTCGAGAGCTTAGCCTCCCAAGGTTTTGGAAAATTTTGGTTATCAATAATCTAATGGTTTTTTGTTTGAACTCCTCCGTAACGGCCTGACCGTTTTTAATGATATTTATATTTAATAGGCCTGAGAACAGGTCGGAGTTTATTTTTATTTTAAATAAGGGATGAATTTTAAGTATACTTATAATTAACACAACTTATACCTAAGCTAATGAGGAGCTCGCTAGCGCAGTGGCACAGCGCGCTTGGCCTGCGATTGCGTACACTAAGCAATTTCGCTAAGGCCGGTCATTGGATGGGTGACCAAGAATTTATTATCTCTAGTTCCTCCGTGCTTCGGAAGGCACGTTAAGCCATTGGTCCCGGCTGTATCTGCAGTCGTTAGTACCCACCAACGCGCACTGGGCCAGCGTGGTGGGTTATGGCCCAATCTCCCTATATTTTTCCATCCATAGGGAAGGCCCGTGCCTCAGCAGGGGGACATTAAAAGGCTGGTGATGATGATGAAGCAGTTAATATTCTCCTATCCACATAAGCTTGTGCTAAGCCCATTCTCCCTATAATTCTTCGATCCATATAGATAGCCTGTGTCCCAGCAGTGGGTGTATTAAGTGCTGGTGATCATGCTGGTGGTGTGCCGTGTGGTGACGGCAGAGCAGAATACAATTGTCACCTCATCTCCCCCGTGGGTGTCGTACATGGCGACTAAGGGTAAAGACAGCAATGAGTAATTGGCAGCAGCATTGCTCTTGTGCCATCTAACTAAGACCTAACCGAGCTTTATACTGCGATTAATGTACCCGATAAATGGCCATAGGCTCGCCACCTATTACATGGGACCTAGCTTATTGGAGAAAAGTGGGTATTAAATCACCGCTGCCTACCCCTTCGGAGATTTAGGCGTGATTTGCGTAGTCTTAAAATGATTCTATTACTCAGCGGGCCTCGTGAATACAAAAACCCCCAGCCCCCCATTGAAAACAAAAGATGATCGCTATTGTTAATGCAATAAGTGGCCTAAAGTGGGCATACTATCAAAAGTGGGTAATCTCGTGTATAACACTATGTGGCAATAGACTTAATGATTGCCATATTTAAAAATATGGGAAATAGTGCAATTATTATTTATTAACGATGTACGTTTATTTAACTGACTGCGTAAACGCATCGAATCTCTTGGAAACTCAGACAACATAGCTGTTACGACGAGATTCCTGTGCCTTCACAGAAAAACGGAGAATTAAAACAAAATAATAACAATACCTTAAAATTCTTTTGACACTAACTGTCAAACATTCCACGGACCACGAATCGTGACTTTCAATTTCCGAGAATACCTCTACACTTCTTTAGATTATTTTATTTATTTGGTGTGTTAATTGGATTTATCCAACAATGCCAAAGTTTTCAGGTAGGTTTCTTTTAAGATTTGTTAATAAATAATATGGTAACTGCAAATAATTTCAGGTTATATTTTTAAAATGTTTTGGTGCTCAGATCTATGAATAATTTAAATATTTCCAAATGCTTTCGTAGTTAAATAATGACTGAAATATTTGCCCTTTAGTTTATTGATGTAAAGGAAGGAATGCGGCTGTTTTTACAAATATGTCTGGTCATGATGAGTTACAAATTCATAAAAGCTCTAGGGTGCTAAACAATGCCGGTACTATATTCCTAGCTATTTTATGTTTATTTTCCTATGTAAATCTTAGATATTATATTAAAAAATGTAAAGTAAATGGGGCTTATATTTCATTTTCAAAGATTTTAATGCTTCTACATTAATGTTCATGCAGTAACAAACTTCAAGTCATATAAAATTTGTTAGCACAGTGACATCTACAGTGTAATCTTGCTATTTCTCTACTAAGTACAGTCATATGTTGTTGTTTATGAAAATACAACAAAATATTCATAGTAATGATTGAAATAATCAAATTTATACTAACAATTTTTACTCAACTGTTAATATTTATAATGTAAAAGTGGAAATCAATGAGTTTGTTGTAATTATACATAGTGATAAAATTAAACCATCCTTATATGTTTTGTAAAGTGATACATTTCTCCAATAAATCTTAATTCAGTATCCCACTAGTGGAGGTTTGCCTTAATCATGATATAATAAATGAAACTGTCCTATGTTTTAAGTTAAGGTAAAATGGGGCAAGGAGATGTATCCCGGAGTAGAAGTAAACACAGACGATGACCCGGTACTGTTTAAAGCTCAAATATTTGCCCTTACCGGTGTTCAACCAGAACGCCAGAAGGTGGTTTGCAAAGGAGTCACTCTGCGCGATGATACCTGGGGCAACTTTAAAGTTACCAACGTAAGTCAATTTCAGAAATGGATGTTTCATTTTGCAATAAACAAAAAAGAAAATTTCTTTAAAATGTTAAAGAAATTTTGATAATAGTAACAATATATTGGATGTAGAAGTAGAGGAAGACCACTGTAAAGATGGATGGATTGTGTGAGGTGTGATATGAAGGTGATGGATGTGAATGAGGAGATGACGAGTGACAGAAGAAATTGGAAAAAGAGGACTTACTGCGCTGACCCCAAATATGATGGGATAAGGGCAGGGCGATGATTAGTGACAATATATTGTCATTGTCACACCATAATCTGCTATGTGCAAAAAGTATATTTTTGAGATATTCACAAAAAACATGTTGGACAATGTTCTAGTTGCTGCACACATCACTCTCGTCTGTCAATTATTGCTCATTAGCACATAGCAGTTTTTCATACAATAGATAGGGCAGTGAACTACCCGGTAAGGTCAAAATGTTGGAATCTTAAAAAAGTACACATAGCAGATTTTGGTTTGACAATGATGATATTACTACAATAAATAATACTACAATGATACCTTTACCATCAGTATTAATAATCAGTATAATTAATATGTTTTAGAATGCCCTGGTGCTGGTGATGGGAAGCAAAGAGGAAGATGTCCCGCAGGTTCCCCTGGAACAGACCAGGTTTGTAGAAGACATGAACGAGTCTGAGCTGGCCTCTGCTGTAAGTATATAAGATACAATTTCAAATAGAGTTAAAATACAAAAACGGAATCAATTTAAGTATTAATAAGAAAATCTATTTTAAAAATAATTTTTCTTAACTTCATCCCACTCTAAGTAGGTTGTTACATCATGTTATTTCCTTCAATGTTCTTCCACCACTTTTTGCTCTCTCAAAATTTCTCCGACTTAATACAGTTTTTATAGTTTTACGTTCTTGATACTGGTTGATCTTGATACTGGTAAATTACATAAAATAAGTTAATAAGCTCTGAAACACAGTTTTAACCAGGACAAATCATATCGTATAAAGCTATTTTATATTATACTTGTTTCAGCTTGACCTTCCTGAGGGATTAATAAATTTAGGCAACACATGCTACATGAATGCTACTGTCCAATGCCTTAAAACTGTGCCAGAACTTAAAACTGCATTACTCAAGTACGATAAATGTAAGTAAAGCATTATTATTTTATTCTGTGTCATAATCCCAACAGGCAATAAATAAATATTTGTATCATCTTGCAAGCCCAAAGTAAGTAGCACTTGTGTTATGAATTCTAAATGATAGACCAATTTTAATATACACAAGAATCATAAATAAATATTGAAAAGATACTACATTAACAACCATGACTCAAGAATAAAAGTTTGTGAAAAAACCGGAGCTCTTGGCCAATAGCCAGCGAGCCTGACTGTTCACCTGAACCAACCATTAAAGAACCAATAGGCATGATGACTAATTTTGAAAAACTACACCATGTTTTTCTTACGTGTCTGTCTACTCACCCAAAATAAATTATATTTTTGTAAAAACTTTCGATTTCTTTCAAATAAAATGTCAAAATGGAGATAACTAAATAATGACGTCACGCGGCGTTTTAGCAAATATGGCGTATTGCTAAGTTTTATACTTTTATTTTTATAAAATAAATATCAATCACAAGTATAATCTGATAACAAGTGACCCTTTACGAATCTCCTTATCCTAAATTATTATTATAAATCATTATATCAGTGATTCTTTGTTAGTGTCATTGTTGAGAAGTTATATCCTATTTTTACAAAAATATATTTTTACAAAGTTTTGACAAGTTATTTGTTTATCACCAACAGCATCAGGCGGTGGTAGCCCAGGGGAGCTAACCTCTGCCTTAAGCGAGACAATGTCTGCGCTGGAAAGAGGAGGCGCAGGCGCATGTACAGGGGCAGCCGCTAGGTTATTAAACGCACTGCATAAGGCAGCACCCCGGCTTGCAGAACGACAGCCGGGCGGTGGGTTAGCGCAGCAAGACGCTTCTGAATGCTGGTCCGAAATGATCCGAGCTCTGCAACAGAGGCTACCGGTGACTGGGGCTCATGCTGACAGGTATGTCTAAAAATGATGGTAGCGGCTATGTTATAGAGCTGAACAAAGTATTGAGTAACTGAGAAATGGTTGATCGGCAATAAGTGCGGCTGCTAATTAGGAAGTCAAATCAATCATTATATTAAATGTACTGGAGGAGCTTGATGGCGCAGTGGCTTAACGCGCTCAGCCTGCGATTGAGCAAACTAAGTAATGTACGCTAAGGCTGGTCATAGGATGGGTGGCCAAAAATATCTAAATCTAGATATAATCATGAGTTTGTCCGTGCTTCGGAAGGCACGTTGAACCGTTGGTCTCGGCTGCATCTGCAGTCGTTAATATTAATAACATACATAATCTGCAGTGGGTTAAGGCCAATTCTCTCTAATTCAGGGGATAATTAAGGGCTGGTGATGATGATGAATTATTATACTTAGGGCTTGTTTTAAAATCAACTGGTAAGTTCTGGACAGCTTACTTGGCAGATCATTTGACACTTGTAATATGAAATTTATGTCAATTGAACTGCCAAGGAAGCTATCCAGAACTTACCTGTCGATTGTGAAATAGGCTTTTAGTATAATATTTGATTATTTCAATCATTATTATGAATATTTTGTTGTATTTTTATAAACGTATATGTTGTATAGTATATGACTTTACACAGTAGTAGGAATAGCAAGATTACACTGTAGATGTCACTGTCTTGGGACTTGACATAGTTGGCGAAACGTGGGTGCTAGTTCACCTCTGCCTTCCCCCTTCGTGGATATAGGCGTGATTCATGTTTGTTTTTTTTTACAAAGGTTTGGGTGGTTAGAAAAATAATTTCGAAAAATTATGGTCTTGATGTGGGAAACGAACCCGCGTCCACTGCTATCCGGGCAGGTGCCTGACCGCTCGGCCACCCAAGACACTAATTAACTTGCCGAAATTCTTCTAACCTTTTTCTAACATTTATATAACGTTAAAATTAAAATCGAATCGTTTGTTTTTTTTTGTTTTTGTCACTGTCCTGTCCATTTTATGACTATGGTGTATTTTGTCTCCCACAGAAGTGACGTGGTCTCCCAGTACTTCGGGGGCACGCTGGACGTGGAACTGGTATGCGCTGAGGCGGAGGAGCCGCCCACTCGCTCCAGCGAGACCTTCCTGCAGCTGTCCTGCTTCATATCACAGGACGTCAAGTATCTCCAGTCGGGGTTGAGGACGGTGAGTGTGGTTGGATGACCAATTACAAATTTTTTAGAAAAAGTACGAACATTTTCGGAAAAGTTCGAACATTTCGAAAAAATTTCGAAAAATTATGGTCTTGGTGCTGGTTCGATTCCCCCGTCAAGACCATAATTTTTCTAACCACCAAAATCTTTGTACTAATTTTTCTAACATTTATGTAATGTTGAAATTAAAATCGAATATAATCGATCACCAATAATTAGATCGCCAGTGCTTATTGGAGACGCATTGTGATTAGGGGACTTGATAGCCAGCAATCTGACCATTAGATCAAACCGGCCGACTAAACTAAATCTATCGTTCATCTCTTTTTGGTCTGACTTTCCTGACCTATCCACATTCGTGTGGTGCAATTGCAGTAAAAAAAATTACCATATTGATATAAAGAATGGAGTTGGCTCGGGATCGCTAGAGATGGATGGTTGCGGGGGGTTGCTGGGGCTTTTGCCCAGCGGTGGTATGTAACAATCTAATAAAAAAAATGTGCAGCCCATTATGAAATAGGATATTGTGTAGTGCATTATAAATACATTTTCATAATTTTTAAGATACATTAAAATTTATAGGTTTGTGCGCCATACATTTATATTCATTTTTTTTGCAGAAAATGTCGGAACAGATCACCAAAATGTCACAAACCTTGGGAAGAGACGCGACTTATACCAAAACTGTAAGTGGTATTAACTGCTATGTACTAAGTAAATGTACGAAGTATTTGTGAGTCTGTCGGTGCTGTTGGTTGAGTAGAAAATGTGATATCATTGTTATACATTGCAGAGCAAAATAAGCCGTTTGCCCGCGTACTTAACAGTGCAATTCGTTCGTTTCTACTACAAAGAGAAGGAGTCCATCAACGCAAAAATATTGAAAGATGTCAAATTCCCACTCGATTTGGACGTGTACGAATTGTGTTCGCCGGAACTGCAAGAGCGATTGGCGCCTATGAGGGCGAAATTCAAGGTAAGGGACCAGAAAAACAGATGAATATTTATTTATTATTAGATTTTTATTAATGATAAAAAACATAAAAAAAAATATTATTTGATTTTTATTTGAACTTTAAAAGAAGAGATTGGAATATTTATTTGTTAATAGAAACTACATTATATTTTCTTGAACCGAAAAGGCACTGAATGACTATTTATTTTGTTTTTTTTTACAAATTTATTCAAAATACTTTAATTTAATGAATCAAGTACATATACCTGTACCATTATACGTATATGTACGTATAATGGGCTACATAGATTAACTTTTTTTTAAAAAGCATATAAAGTCCACTGAAATGTTGCGTAGGTATCTCAATTCTATCTAAAATTACAAAAACTTAAGAGGTATTGAATGAATTTACTAAAAATAATAAATTATAATCAATTTCATGGTAGTTTTTCGTTGAGATAACCACCCCTTTTTGGCTTATGGGAACAGTATATTGCTTGTCCTATTATTATGTATATCTTGGTTTGAACAACATTCCTGTTTTTTAGGAAATAGAGGACGAATCTCTCGAAACGTCTTTGAGCTCCAAAAACAAAAGCCATGGCGATAGCAAAAAAGAGTCGAAGAATAAAGTAGTCGTCCCTTATTGGTTTGATCACGGTAAGTCATATATCATATAAAAATTTATCCAACAATTTTTTTCTTCTCTGTAAATTATGTTTGAATTTTTATTTGCACATTATAATTATATAAATATTTTTGGAAATTTTCTTTGTAATATTATTCACTCTAATTGAATAATTGCTAATTTTGGGTTAGGAAAATAAAAAAAATAGTAATTCTGTTTAAGGTGATTAAAATGTTGTCATTTGCAGATGGTAATTATGATTCCTGTAAACCTAGCTAGGCTAACATGACTACCGAAACACTGTATGATATAGCCATTTGTCGCTTTGAACTGTCAAAAATATCCATGTATTTTTGACAGTTCAAAGCGATAAATGGCTTTAAATCATATCGTGTTTCGATGCTTTGTGGTGTGGCGTGGTGACTGCAGAGTAGAATACCATCGTCACCACCACAAATCCCTCGACTGTTTCGATGCCTTGTGGTGCCGTGTGGTGGCTGCAGAGTAGAATACAATCGTCACCACCACAAATCCCTCGTCTGTTTCGATGCCTTGTGGTGCCGTGTGGCGGCTGCAGAGTAGAATACAATCGTCACCACCACAAATCCCTGCCGTGGGTGTCGTACAAGGCGAGTAAGGATAATCAGTGATGAGGAATGGGCAGCAAAGTTTCTCTTATACCACCTAGCAATGTATTGCGTCTTTTGTGCCCGATAAATGGCAATAGCCTCGCCACCGATTCCATGGGACCTACCTAACATAATATGCGAAACATGGGTGCTAGTTCACCTCTGCCTAACCCTTCAGGGATAGAGGCGTGATTTATGTATGTATAAATATAGGATAGGAATATAAAGAAATAGTATTTCCGTATGAGGGGATTTAAAATGTTGTCAATTGCGGATGAAGATTATGATTCCTGCGTATACCTGACCTACAGGCTTGGCAGGCCATCAAAAGACATGATGATAAAATATAATATGATATATATTTTCCAGACGCGGGCAGCAACAACAGCGGCTACTACCGGCTGCAGGCGGTGTTGACTCACCGCGGCCGCTCCTCGTCCTCCGGCCACTACGTGGCGTGGGTGCGCCGGGGCGCCGACTGGTTGCGCTGCGACGACGACACCGTCGCGCCCGTCACTCAGGACGAGGTGCTCAAGCTCAGCGGCGGAGGTAAAAGAAATAAAAGCTCACCGGCGGGGGTAGTTAGTTGGTTTAGGTACGTCGCGCCCGTCACTCAGGACGAGGTGCTCAAGCTCAGCGGCGGAGGTAAAAGAAATAAAAGCTCACCGGCGGGGGTAGTTAGTTTAGTTACGTCGCGCCCGTCACTCAGGACGAGGTGCTCAAGTTCAGCGGCGGAGGTAAAAGAAATAAAAGCTCACCGGCGGGGGTAGTTAGTTGGTTTAGGTACGTCGCGCCCGTCACTCAGGACGAGGTGCTCAAGCTCAGCGGCGGAGGTAAAAGAAATAAAAGCTCACCGGCGGGGGTAGTTAGTTTAGTTACGTCGCGCCCGTCACTCAGGACGAGGTGCTCAAGCTCAGCGGCGGAGGTAAAAGAAATAAAAGCTCACCGGCTAGTTAGTTATGTTAGTTACGTCGCGCCCGTCACTCAGGACGAGATGCTCAAGCTCAGCGGCGGAGGTAAAAGAAATAAAAGCTCACCGGCTAGTTAGTTACGTTAGTTACGTCGCGCCCGTCACTCAGGACGAGGTGCTCAAGCTCAGCGGCGGAGGTAAAAGAAATAAAAGCTCACCGGCGGGGGTAGTTAGTTGGTTTAGGTACGTCGCGCCCGTCACTCAGGATGAGGTGCTCAAGCTCAGCGGTGGAGGTAAAAGAAATAAAAGCTCACCGGCGGGGGTAGTTAGTTGGTTTAGGTACGTCGCACCCGTCACTCAGGATGAGGTGCTCAAGCTCAGCGGCGGAGGTAAAAGAAATAAAAGCTCACCGGCGGGGGTAGTTAGTTGGTTTAGGTACGTCGCGCCCGTCACTCGGGATGAGGTGCTCAAGCTCAGCGGCGGAGGTAAAAAAAATTAAAGCTCACCGGCGGGGGTAGTTAGTTTAGTTACGTCGCGCCCGTCACTCAAGATGAGGTGCTCAAGCTCAGCGGCGGAGGTAGTCACAAGTTTGTTTTACAGTACAAATTAAGGATGTTACGGAGCTTCGACTCCGGTTCCTAAAAGTCGAAACTTCCGATTGATTTTACACCTCCGACTTCGACTTCGGTTTCGATATTTTTAAATCGGTGGTACAAGCATGGTCGCGGGCGGCGGCGAGCGGGCGGACGGCCGCAGTAAGCAGCACGCTTAAACAAGTTCATGCTTGTCGCGCGGGGAACCTCCCTTCATGTACTTTCTACGCTTACTTTTTCACTTTTTATTTAGAAATTGCTTGGAATTAAAACAAAGTGTTATTTGGAACTATTTCAATGAAGTCTGTGCGAGTACGGCAAAATTTATGTTTTGTTTTATACGACCAGCCCTTAACATATCACTGTTCTGCCTCTGCCTCAGATTCCGACTCCGATTCCGACAAGGCAAATTTAAAAACTCCGATTCCGACTTCGGTTCCGATAAAATCACCTCCGTTACATCCCTAGTACAAATTCATCATAGTAAATTGAAATGTACTAATGTAGCTGAAAATAGAAAAAAGTTTCCTAACTAATCTGAAGAGGGAGAGAGGCACTGTGTGCTGAAATACAGGTTTACCTAGCTCACACGATTTATTTTACAGTACAAAATTTAGTTGAGCGCCGTAAGGTATACCTCGAAATCCAAGGACAGCCAATGAATCTTTATTTATTCTCTAGAAATGTGTTTCCTATAGTATATAAAATAAAGTTTTAAATAAATTTCGGCCGATCTCAATTTTTTTATTATTAATAAATATTATTAAATTTTTAAAGCTTTCCTTCATTTATTAGTTTAAAGTTATATTTTATAGGACGAACTCGCTAGCGCAGTGGTATAGCGCGCTTTGCCTGCGATTGCGTAAACTGGATAATGTCGCTAAGGCCGGTCATTGGATGGGGGACATAAAATGTATTATCTCACCAGCCCGCACTGGGCTCTCGTGGTGGGTTATGGCCCAATCTCCCTATATTCCCCCATCCATAGAAAAGGCCCGTGCCCCAGCAGTATGTTAAAGGACTGGTGATGATGATGATGATGATGACTAAAGTACTGAATATATTCATTCATGTTGACTGGTGTACACCAATCTATGAGCACCCGAGTGAGGCGGCAAATCAGCAAAATCAGCAAGCCCAAAGAGGGTTGGTCTCTAAAACATGAATGAAAGGAGGATGCATCACTATCTAATCACGCAAAATTACCTGGATAAAAAAATAATTTTAGCGGCTATAATATTTGGCTATACGGTTCGCTCGGTCCGTTTCAATACAATTTCTTTTGTACAACATTACTGTTTGTTACAGGAGATTGGCACTGCGCATACCTGCTCCTATACGGCCCTAAAATCCTGGAGCTCCCAGCTCCGGAGGAAGAGCCTATGGTGGTGGAACATTCGGACGAACCCGCCGGAGACCCACCGACGGCGCTGGCGTAAACCTCTATTCGTCTCAACACAGCAGACCAACTCCCGAATACAGGAACGCTACTCAAATTTATAAAGGATAAATCAGCGATGAGGAATGGGCAGCAGCGTTCCTCTTATATCACCTAGCAACAGTACTGCGACTTTTGTGCCCGATAAATGGCAATAGGCTCGGCACCTATTACATGGGACCTAACATAATTGGCGAAACGTGGGTGCTAGTTCACCTCTGTCTACCCCTTCGGTGATATAGGCGGGACTTATGTATGTATGTATGTACTCAAATTTGGAGCACTGCTTATATAGTTAAATGGACAATAGGGTCAATTCTGACATGATTCTCTAAACTTAAAACTAAATTTAATATCAGTCTCTCCTCTTCATTCTGTATTGAGAATGAAAGAGAAACACTGTTGTCAAATTAATCTTAGGTTTAGAGAACCATTGTCAGAATCGACCCTAATACCTGTCAGAATTTGTATGGAATAACGTCAATTTTGACGATACTTAAGTATTAATCAGGACTCGAACTTTGAGTAGCGTTTCTGTATTCGGTTCGGGGGTGAGCCCTTTCCAATTATGAAGTCCTGTCTGGATTCTTTTCACGTTAGTTAGTCGTCTGGAACATTAAAATTCGATTGCAATTTTAAACTCTATTACAAGGGATTCCGTCTGACGATTTGTTTACGCTCAAAGTTTTATAATATGGTCTTCGTATAATTGTGGGTACCTACGAATTTTTTAGGCTCTAAAGAAAACTAAGAAAGAAATTGGGACTAACATTTTTACTCTACTTTTTGAATATTGATTAGTGGAAAGCCTAAACATAAATATGGAATGTCATACAAGTCCCGTATTGTCTATGTCGTATGTTGTTGGTATTAATATCGAAGCGGATATATATGTATGCGTATTCAACGCGATTACAGATCGCATTGTTTTTTTTTTATTATTTGTAGCTATTATTGTATATGAACTCATTATAACGTTGTGCTCGTAACGTCGTTCATAGCATTCATAAATTGTTGTTTAATTAATATTTTGTTAAAAAAATACTTTAGTATAAACATTAGCAAACGGCATTTTATATGTATAAAACTACTTTATATAAATGTAAATGTACAAGTGACCATGATTGCCCTGGCATAAAAATTGAAATGGACTCTTGTCAAATGTATACCTCAATAAAGCATATCATACAATGCTTTCTTTAGATATAAAAACATCACTCACAAAAGGGACTTCATATTTGGAATAAATAGCTTAAGCTCAATGGTTGTCTAACCGTCTTGTAAAAAGTTACTAAGGACGAATTTTTCAATCAAACGAGGCTTATTATCACCCTAAAACATGTGTAACTTATCATTATAATACAATATCAAACATATAAAAATTATTGGAAAATCACTCTTTAAATATTGTGCTTATCATTATGGTCCAGCAACGAATTGACATGACAAGTTTTCTGGTGGTTTGTCGATATTTCGATCTGCATATTGGGTGAGTAATAAGTACGATTGTAAACCCAGATCGCGTCGTATAATATTGAGAAATATATTATTCGTCACCTTACCTACCCCCAATCCCTCGCTATAAGCCCATCTTAACAATCTTAGTACTAACAGTAGTTTATACTATTATCGATTATCGTCAAACTACATTTGGGGACATGAAGACATTAGGTCTATAGTTTCTGTCAGTATAGTCTGATCTTTAAAAGTAACTGCAATTTGACATTACCTTTGCAGTACGACATGAAAAATGTAATATTTTACTCAAACAATTTTTGATGAGTGCAACTTTACTTCAATGGTGTGGTGTATCTAATGTTGATATTATTTACACAGAAACAATTTACAAACCCATTAAATAAATAGTTTTAATGTTAATTATGATACTCAAGAGTTAAATTTATGTGGGCTCGCTTATGATAATTAAGTTTCGTTGTTATTGGTGAACCATTTTTCTCATTGTTCAATACTTATTTTTGGTTTTAGGCACTGCTGTTACATTGAGGTGTAGATACGCGGATTGGTCCATAAATTGACCAATCACAACTCTGAACACGGTTTTCTAGCATCATGATTGGTCAATTCATAATCCGCATAGTTTCGCTTAATTGAACGCAGCCTTATCTAACCAAATTAGATAAATGTAGTTTGCGTTAATTATAATCCAGTGATGAGTTTTTTTATAAAAAGATTTTTTTTTTCTTGTATTAGTCTGTGAGCTCAGGTTTAACAAACAGCGAATTTTATTACAGCGATAAAATGTAGGCGATTGTTATTGTTTATAGCACAAATTTCATTGATTTTTTTATTAACGAAATGGCGTTGATTTTGAAAGCACGTTAAATATGGTATGGTCATGATTCCGTACGATGTGATCTGTATTGTGTATAATAGATAGGGGTGTCAGTTCTCGAGTTTCTTAACTTGACCGGATGCTATAATGTTGAGGTTTGATTCAACCAGAATTGATTCAAGATTAGTCTTTGAGAGTTCATAAAAATGATTCCTTAAATATTTATTTAATGTTGTAGTGAACACCCCAAAAACATACATATATACATACATAAATCACGCCTATATCCCACACTGATTTATCCTTAGTCGCCTTGTACGACACCCACGGGAGAGATTTGGGGTGGTGACAATTGTATTCTACTCTGCCGTCACCACACGGCATAGTAGAATACGGCACGACACCCCAAAAAGGGCTTAATAAACTCCCTGTGTTATTACAAAAAAAGATGTGATCAGGTGAAGATTTAAATCACTGTCACACACTATTAACAAAAAACGGAAAAAATTTGATTTAAAAATGTTTTGTAATAACACCGCCAATCTATAAAGTTCTTGTTAAGACCTCGAGTGTCAAAAAAGAATGAAAATGAGCTTAAATAAATTTGTGCTTTCAAAATTAACACCAAATCATGCAGAACATTGTTGTTCTTTGATAATTATGTTTTTAATCTATAATAAGCATTGTTATTTATATAAAAAAACGAAACAGCAATTTAGTTATCTCAATATTTTCTTGGAACTTATGCCAATTGGATGTGGTTATAATGATTAAACTATATGATCTCTTGTGTCGAGTATAAAATTGTACATTTTTGTACCTAAGTAGGCGTTACGAGCGTGTTCATGTATATTCTCTAGTGTATTTCTGCGGATTGGCATTCTAAATGCTTTGTTCATTGCTTGAGGTACTCGATGTTTCCCAATGAATACTATCCGAGTTGTCTTTACGAGACGTATTCAACTTATAAGACTAATAAAATAATTATACTGAACGATGATCAATGAATAAATTTCATTTTACAATTTCATTGGGATTTTATTTCATTTTGAGTTAGTTTCGCTATGAGTATATGTTCTAACATACTATAAGGGACACTGTGTATTCTGTAATAATATTGTGTCTGATATTTTCTAATATTCACAAACCCATAAGTCATGGATTGAATATGGATAATAATAGTGTTTATATCGCCCACGGAATACAATGGACCATCAAAAGTATACAAACAACCTGAAAATACTGGGCAAAGAAAATTACTTGTGTATTATTGACTGATTCCCATTGCCTTCGCCTTTTTGAACAGAATGTAATGTACTCCTGCACTTTTTATGTAAATAATTATAATTAGGTCCACATTTTTATAAAGTACTTATTAAAATTTTAAGTTCCTTAGCTGGTCTATTCCTATTTAGATTTATGAATGATATTTATGAATTTACAATGTTTTGTATTTTCTGCATGGACTTATTTTCTATCCTCTAATAATCCTGTTATAAATTCATCCATAGATAATACACAAATAGCTTAAATTATCGTTATCTATGCTGTGCTGTATTGGTATCATAGAGTAAACGTAGTGTATTATATACTCTTTGTCATAGACATAGAGGACAATAATCTCAGAACCATAGAGGACAATAATAATTGGCATATTATCATAGAGGACAATAATTCTACGGGATTGGTATACGTGACAAGTCGAACAAAACCTTTTAAAATTTAAACTACGGGAATCTTTACAATTTGTTCTTACTATTCAAAATGTTTTAATCTCGTCCGTCCGTGTGTAGTGTAAGTAAGGATTTTATTGTGAATATATTATTATTAATATAAATAAATCATTGTAAGTGACACAATAATGCCAGTGTACCAAAAACTTGTGAGAGCTTTCCCAATAAGTTTGATGAGAGGCAAGCCAACCCGCCTAACTCGTTGCTTCCAAAAAGTCTTGCTATTTACTGGAGGGTTTGCCTTAGGGCAACTATATTATTTTTATCTGTTGAAGAAAATACCTTTCACGGGCCACATCGGTGTTATAATGGCACTAGCAATAAGTTTATTTTTGGGTGAGTCTATTTGGAATAAATTTTCCAAATTATATTAATGTACCCATTGCTGTTTGGTTCTGAATTGAATGCCAATGCTTTCAAAATAGTTGCTATAATATTGCTTTTTAACAGCTGTTATATGACGTGTGAAAGGGACACACGAAAAGTGTGGATTTCCAGGTGTTGGTAATGTAGTGTGCGCGCAGTTGAGGTGTGTCTCTCTATTAACTCTGCCCATGTACTGTGGCAAGCCAGGACGGGGCGTTCTAAAGGTCGTCGCTCTCACCTACGTCATTGCAGGTAACATGCCGTGTAGTGTAGATCCCCAAAAGGTAGAAAAAGTTGTAATAACAGCTCCCGTAGCACGCACGGGACGTGGACCCAATCTCCTCGAGGAAAAGAAAATATTTTCCTCTCGCTCTAACTCGCACTAAATCCCGAGACAAAACACTCGAGTGGTGGAGAGAGATCTTGTCCACGTCCCGTGCTAGGCCTGCAGTTATGTTAGGCCGCATGTAATAGAGGGCCGAATAGACAAAGTGTTGGTCACCCATCCAATGACCGGCCTTAGCGAACATTACTTAATTTAGGCAATCGCAGGCCGAATGCGGCAAGGCACTGCGCTTTCGAGCTCCTCCTATTTTTAGTTGTATCTCTTTAATTACGATTGAAGAATGGCCGTTTGGTGACGGCAGAGCAGGATACAATTTTCACCACCCCCATCTCTCCCGTGGGTGTCGTACAAGGCGACTAAGGATTAATTAAAACAGCAATGAATAATGAGCAGCAACTTTCCTCTTTATGTACCTGGTAATGTATTGCGATATCCGTGCCCGAAAGATGACAATAGGCTCGCACTTATTACGTGGGACCTATACTTATTGGCGAAACATGGGTGATGATTACATATTCCCCTCTGCTTACCTCTATCGGGATAGGTGTGATTCATGTATGTTTCAAAGATGTTCTCCCAAGGCATAAGTTCTATTGTTTCAAGGACCAATCACTAATATGGGCCTGAATGCTAAAGAAGTGGTGAGAGTGTTTGCGTGCAGCACTTTGCTATCACAAAATCTGTCAGATGCCAATCGTGAAGCAATGGCCGCTTCCTTTCAACAAGCCATATACAGTATGAGAGAAGAAATAAGTGAAATAAAAGATACAATAAGGTACTACCTACATATTTTTATGTCTACGAAATCTCTCTCTCAAAGAAAATATTGTTTACCTTACATACAAATTGAATTAAATTTGAAACTGACTATAGTCATGCGTATGTACCTACGTAGAATAAAAGAATCCGATACCTTAGGTATTTGGTTATTTTAATTTTAATTTGCAATTTCAGTTCAATTCGTGATGTTTTTACTCCAATAGAAAACGAAGTAGAGGATGAATTAATTGGTAAATTTCAAGAAAACCAGTTTAACCGCTCGCCAGGGAAAAGGCGTAATAGGTACCAAACCTTTAGGTAGTTTTTATTCTTAGAGACTATGGCACTACCCTCACTAAGAAGTTGTGAAACCACAAAAGTACTTTGTGTTTTCTTTAAAATAGAGACATGGTACCTATAATGACTATGACTATGATGATGATGATATATGTATTCCATCCATAGGCAATGCCGGTGGCCCCAGCGTGGGGACATCAAAGGGTTAGTGATGAAATATAAGAGGTGGAGGACCCAAAACCAAAAAGGTTATCACTTTGAGCTTCAGAAAACATGGGACCCAACTGCATCTAAAATCAGCATCCACATCGGATGAACCCCACACCAGTCCCGTAGCACGGAATGTGGAGAAATATATCCTGGGAGAAAAGAAATTCCTCTGGCTCTAACTCCCACTAAATCCCAAGACAAAGTGGTGGAGAGAGATTTTGCCCACGTCACGAGCTAGGCATGCAGTTGCGATATCGAGGCAAGAATTGTATTACTCACAGTACCTACGCGATGTATTACTTTCAGAGCCATAGGACATGCAGATTTTTATCGGAACCACTACATCGAAATACTGGATGAACGTTGTAAGAAACAAGCAGCCTGCGCCCTCGCCGTGTGTACCGATGTGTTTGCTACCGTGTACCAGCAATGTTTGTTGGCCTCGCCCGACATTTCGTCTTGGGTGCTGTGCAGCCCTATGAAGTTGAGCCGCATCTGCAATTTGGAACAAGTGCTGAGAGAACTGAACGTCTGTTCTAGTGTAGAGCAGGTAGGTGTATTTTACCTGACTGGTGAATTGCCTCACGGCGGATCCCAGACTCTCCCCGCTTGAAGGGCTAGGGGAACACCGGAGTGGTTTAGTGGGTATTCCCGACTCGAAAGAGTCGGACGAGTCCCACACACGCCAGCCGCCTAGCTAGCGGCTGATATTGTGAGTAAAGGTGGTCCACTCCGTAAAAAAAAAGCTGTATTTTACCTAGTAGCAACATTTATGTTGTGCTCTTAAAAAAGAAAAAAAAGATTTATTCATAAGAGGAAAAGGAAATACGTAAAACATTTGGAGCGCAATATGCTATAAATGATTTCCAATATTTAACGCAAAAGCTTGGCCTACTGTAGGCCTATTCCCTAACTTTTTTTGACAGTTGAAAGTGATGATCACCGAACTATTTACTTATCCATTACTACTTTTCTATAATGCTATTGTGACACTTGTCCTGTGATAACAGCAATGTATTAGTAAATAGTTCGGTGATCATCACTTTCAACTGTCAAAAAAAGTTAGGGAATAGGCCTACTGTTCGTAACACCACCGGTTCTGAGAGGATCTGTAAGAAACTCAGCAAGCTGTATAAAGAAACTCAATATCGGTTAGTGATCAATGGAAAGAACTTCGCTTGTAAGCATAATTCTGATTAAAGTACCTAATCCATTTGAAAAACCGAAGTTATCATCATAAGTCAAAAGATTATATTTTATAACATGTAGGTACCTAAACTGCGTTATCTTGATAGGACACTAAAACTGGACTTACCCAGTTTGTCTGTTTTTATTAATATTCATACTATCTTCCCATCAGATTAATTCAGGCTTCGGCGAAGGTCATGTTGCTTTGAAGAAAGCAAAAGCTATTCTAGCGAACAATCGAAATGTGGTGGTGCAGTATAAAGTGAATACTGTCCGAGAAGTATACGATTTCCAGGTACTAAACTCAATATTGCGTTTATTTGTGATCCTCTGTGCGTTCCATTGCTACGATGAGCCACACAAGTAGGCTCAACCACACAAAAGAAAAATGGAATGGGCTTGTGATTATGGCTGTGGACTTTCCAATCAGAAATTAAACGATCTGTAGGACAACCAAAGTCATCTATATAGCCCGCATAATTTCTGCAAACCGTAAGTGACAGTGGGCAGGACACGGCACATTGCATTGACCGGTTGAAAGTTGGAGCGAAAGGGTACTCGAGAGGTGAATCGGATGATGGTTGCGGGAAACTGATGGATGCGAGCAGCGCCAGCACATCAGAGCCGAATAGAATGATTTGACTTCCTCGGGGGTAGCCTATGACCAAATTTTATTATTTCGTTAATAACTTTAAAAGTGTTAAACATTTCAATATCTTTTCAACTAAAATTTAAATAGAGTTCTTCTAGTTCTTTACATTTACGACATCTGTCTGCTCTCTCTCTGTAAAATCTTCAGCAGTGGCGGTAGCGAATAAAGAATCCCGACAAATCCACAGTAGAGAGAGTTCTTGAACCTATTTATTGTTCGTCAACAAGGTCACAGTTTTTAGAAAGAAAATAAAAGAAGAAATTAATTTAGAAAAGAATATTTTATAATTTATAATGTTCTAGAATTGTAATTTACAACTATTTGAACTTTAAAGAAACTTCTATATAATGCAGGATGCAATGGAAACTAGCGAAAATGTTATGCACGCATTCGATGAAAAGTATATTGTAATGAACTGCGTAATCGCCGTAGTCAACATATTCGTGGCACTGCTCTTTCTAAGGATATTCTCCGCTGCTGTCTCATACCACGAGGAGTACTTGGCCGATATAGAGTACGACAATATTTATATTACTGAACTGTTCAAGAAAATAGACCGAAAACGAGGGAAAAAAGGACAATTAACACTTTTGCCGCTCAAAAAGGTATTAAAATCTTAAGTAAATTTTTAGGATAATGGACTTTAATCATATTTATTTAAAGTGATATATCATTGGTAATCTTTTAGTTTATTTCGATCATAGTTAGAAGATCGATTACTTAGTAGAACTCTGCATCTGTGGCGCCTAACGCGCGTTGTAAAGCGAAATTTTGAATTTGAAGGCGCACAAAGCACTTAAATAAAGTACTTATGGCCATCATTGATTATGATAATTAAATGCGTCCATGACGGCATCTTATATTGAAAGATTACTTATTATTATTATACATATTATACATACTTATTACTTATATTGAAAGACTCGTCGAGACTGGTTACATTTTTGTTTCTCGCTATATTGGCTGGAGTATACATTACACAAATAGGCGATGTAGCTGATGCTCTATTTTCTTTTTCTTCTCCAAGATGGAAAGAAATAAATACGTAGGCGTCCACTCCCTGGCATACACGTGGACTGATCGCAACAAATTGCTGACACACATCTTAAAGCTGATGTTGGAGGTTGTGACGGCGACCACCTTCGTGATGCTCGACAGGTTGTTTTACGAGGCTATGGACGTGGTGCGACAGCACGCCGAGACGGAGCTTTCCAAGGAGGGCACGAGAGATCTGGAAATTAAGGTTAGATAGAGATATCTAAAAGGGGCCACACACGATCGCTACATTCCACATCGCTCCACGCAGTCCCGTAAATAGGGCGGTGCCACCGGGCGTACTGCCCAGGCACAGGGCGTAGACTCTGGGGGCGCAAGAATGGCCAGACTAGGCAGGCGAAGGGTCCACTTAAAGGTCACAGTTATCTCGCACAGGGTGCAGAAAAGGCTATATATTTATTTACGGCACTGGCGTGTATGCGGAATCCAACGTGTAACGATTGGAGTGATGAAGATTTTTAGATTTCCAGTCAATCCAAATCCGTCACTCCATCACCCCAAATTACAAATCCAAACGTGTGTAGGGCAGTCCGCACGTGGACCGCGTGTGTGCGTCCGATTGGAACGTGTGTTGCGGATCTGATGTTCACTTATATTTGCACGAGGACTACACATTTGTGTGTATACCCTCACACACCATGATTAGCATGTAATCGTATCATCTTATGATATTTGTAGGTGGAAGGCACGGGTACTCTAACAAATATGGTACGAAAAGTCTTAACAAGTCTCAATAGCATCAACCGAGTGGGGTGGCCAGTTCACAACAAGGCCTGTCTACCACGACCTCGCCTCATCCCCTTCTCGTATTACGTCAAGATCTATGGAGGCTACTTGTGGATACTTTTTCTGCTTTACATACATCCATATACCGCCAGACTGAGAAGGTGATTAAAATAATTATTTTGGTTGAAAAATGTATTATTAGAATTTTCTTCGCGTCTGAATGTTGACGGCAGAGCGGAATACAATTGTCACCACGCCATCTCTACAGTGGGTGTCGTACAAGGCGATTAAGAGTAAAGATAGCGATGATGCGTAGTGGACAGCAGCATTCCTCTTAAACCACCTAGCAATATACTGCGGTTTATGTGCCCGATAGATGGCAATATGCTATCGCCACCTATTTACATTGAAGCTTACTGATTTCCCGAAAATAGGTGTTAATTCACCTCTGCCTCTGGGATTTAGGCATGATTTATGTATGTATGTATTATTAGAATTTTCTTCGCATCAGAAACTATGAAAGAAAAACATCTGGTTACAGCACTGTGTGTAGCTACTTCTATCCGTGCCGTGAAAAGCAAAGAACTCTACATCTGTACAACGATATTCTGAAGAAACGGATGAAGATGCAGAAGACGTTGCGAAGGTTCAATTTTCAGTCCAATATTTTTCACTATTTAAAATATTTCACTTAGTTGTGTAATCTATACTTCAAAAGTAATTATTTTTCTTGATTCCGATGGTCGGTTCAAGATAGAAAAGCTGTTTTTGAAAACGACTTTGAAATCTTGGACAAAACAGCTGTTCCTTGCTAAATGGAATCTATGAAATGGCATTTTCATTTTGGTGATTTTAAAGTTTTTTTCATAGTAAAGCTTGCATGGTGAGATCTTCAAATGGTTCAAATTAATAGTAGATTTTCCATCAAGTGCACAAAACGGATCATTTTTGTCCGAGACTTTTAGAGGCCCGAGCCGAAGGCGAGGGCTGATAGTAATGTCGAGGATAAAAATGGTTTTGTGGACGAGTTAGAAACTCTGCTTTTCACTTCGATTGCGAGGAAATAAAACAGTAATTTATCTTAACATTTCTTAAAATTCAACCTAAAATTAGTACAGTTTTGAATACTAAAGGAAATTGTTTTTCCCATTGATATTAGGCTTGGGCTGCAGACCTATACAGCCAAGTATTAAATTAATTTTGAAATAATAATTTTCTTAAATTAATTTAATACTTACCGTACCTACTTGAATTAAAATTTTAATATCTTTTATGTCTTAAAAAACACATTAGGGAAATAAATTTAAGTAAATATCAAAAAATAACAAATTCTATGTCTGAATTTCTGATTGAGTTTGGCTTCATAGCTCATTTTCTTTGCCTTAATATAGATACTTTTATGATTAGATACGTTAATGCTCTAGAGCACAAAATTCGATTTTGTGCAGCCTATATCCTGCACAAACAAGCACTTTCAGAGCATGAGAAGTGAAAAGGTACTATACTTAGATTTCTAGGAGATGTAAAATTAGTAGCGTAAATACTCTGTTCAAAATAATACAAATAAGATTAGTTTGAAGTATAAACTCTAAAGGTTATGACTATGAGTGTTTTGTAAATAATCCAGCTGTTTAACTTTACTTTTTATGGAATAAGAATCAATGTATTAATTGTTCAAGTCTTCGTAGAGAACAGAATGTTCAGTCAGACGCAACTTACTTCTGCAACTTAGGTGAAACTCTTCCAACAGAAACGCCGTACAAGCTGTGCGCGCCCACTATCTGTCCGGAGAGAACCTGTTAAGCCTACGCATGAAGTTCCCGCGGCTCTTAGGCTGGCTCCGGGCGCTACCAGCCGCCAGAATGTCCTGTCTCATCTGCGGAGAAACCGAACCAAGGGACCTTGACAGATCGCGTTAGTTGACAATCATCATCATCATGACCAGCTGCTGGGGCACGGGCCTTCTCTATCGATGGATGAATATAGGAAGATTGGGCCATATCCTACCATGCTGGCCCAGTGCGGGTTGGTGGGTATTAGCGACTGCAGATGCAGCTAGGACCACCGGCTTGACGTGCCTTCCGAAGCACGGAGGAACTCGAAACAATAAATTTTTGATCAACCATCCAATGACATTTTGTCGTATGGAAGACCTGTCAAAAACTGATGGTTACTTTTTAATCAGTTTAACGTGTTAGTGAATTTGGACCTAAATAATTTATACTCCGTCCAATCCTTTATACTCTATTTGACAGTTCTTATAGTGATGGAACCAAAAACTGATTAGTTTAGAAAATATCGTTAATACAAATTCCCTTTTCACGGCGAACAAAATTCAAAATCTAATAATAAATTTAACTACCGAAGTAACTGCCGAAAACAGGGATAATATTGTAAGAAGAACCCAAACTACTATAATTTCGGATTGGAAAATTCATGCTCATATCTCAAATCACCTACGAGCTCCCACGACGCATCGCAAGAAGTTGCGGATTGATTCGCATCGCGCATTCCTTTAATTTCATTCTGCTTTGTTTGTACAAGCTTATCCAGCTAACCAGACACGCAAAGTTATTTGGCTATAGTTGTACTGTATAGTCTACAATCGGTCAAACATTTATCAATCCAGTTGAATAATATTATACGGGTGTAACACGTATAATTTCGGTCGGTTCCTGAACCCAGCGTGTCACTCGTTCCTCGCCTTAAATGCCTTTCTTCTCGAAAGGCGCCGTTGGTCCCGGCTGCATCTGTAGTTGTTAATACCCACTAACCCGCACTGGGTTATGGTGGGTTATAGCCTATTCTCCATACATATATTCCTCCATCCATAGTGTAGGCTTGTGCCCCGGCAGTTAAAAAAGCTGGTGATGATGAAATAGTTATTTGTTGTGCGTGCAAAGTTGTTTTTTAACCGCGTGCTCAATTTTGATGACTGGCGCTCGTGATTCAAAAATTAGAACCTGAGCGATAGCGAGGGAATCATAAGAGCACAAGGTGAAAAATCTTTGCACTCGAGTGCAACACGTAACTTTTCATCCGAGGAGTTCCGAGACGGTCAATCAGCTTGAGTCAAGCACGTTGATTTTCTGTATGTTTTGGTTCCATTGCTAACGTAAACAAATCAAACAGACCTAAAAAGCTTTTAAATGCTTGACTCAGGCATCAAGCACGCGTTGTAGGTTGTAGATGATCAAAATGTTTAAAGCAAGATTGACACTAAGCTGATTGACCGCTTCGGAACTCCAAGGTTTTAACAAATTTATGACGTGAAAAGAAAATGGCGCACGCAAAGCAAATTACAAAAAAAAGTACACCAAGAGGTTCCGAGTCTGAGTTTTTAACAAATTAAATAGGTTGCATGATAATTTCGGCACCATGGAGGTAGACATAAATAGGTATAATGAAGTTTTGAATTCACAAATTCATTGCACACGATGTTCTAAATTCAAATTTACTTATCCTCTAGAGGATAAAAACGGCTTTTGCACTCAGATATCGAAGAGCAAAAACGCTTTTTCCGAGATGGTGGGATGAAAAACTTTTTTTTTAATTATGATGACCAAAAACTTTATCAATAGATCATGGCAATCTACTATAATAAGCCTTTGATGTTTTTTGTACCTCCACATTTTTGCACAAAATAAAACCTGTAATTCACAAAAAGAATTAGCCTTCTAAGAGGCTTAGTTTAGGAGTAATGGATCTCCGCAGTTTTAACGGCGCGGCCACGACTTTGATGTTCTATATTTCCTAAAATATGAAGACTTGGATGTTTTTTGTACCTCCACATTTTTGCACAAAATAAAAACTGTAATTCACAAAAAGAATTAGCATTCTAGGAGGCTTAGTTTAGGAGTAATGGATCTCCGCAGTTTTAACGGCGCGGCCACGGCTTTGATGTTCAATATTTCCTAAAATATTAAGCCTTTGATGTTTTTATTACCTCCACATTTTTTCATAAAATAAAACCTGTTATTCACAAAAAGAATTAGCCTTCTACGAGGTTTAGTTTAGGAGAACTGCGTGGCCGCGCCGTTCTCCGCGTTTCAACTGCGCGGCCACGTTCGAACCCGTGTAACTTCCGAACAGTCACTAGCACATTTTTTTGCTCTTGACCATTGGAATTTCACAATTTTGCACTAAATCGTGATGAAGTCGCTTTTCTTATTCTCCGTCGTGGCCGAGCAATCGAAACGGACACCTTCTCGAACCGTCAGAGGCCGGACGTATTCTCGCGTGCGTTCGTAGGAATAAGTGAAACTTTAGTATATATTTGGTGTTGTAGTAATCGCACCATTTCTAAATAAAATTATTCTATAAAAAGTGACTATGAGTATATTTTATAGTGGCGCCCAACGTGGGACTCGAACCCACGACCCCTGTGATTAATCCCTGAATACTGAAACGCTACTCAAAATTTTAGCACTGCTTATAAAGTTAGTGGATATCTGTAAGAATTTGCATGGACAAACGTAAATTTTGACAATACTCAAATGTTAAGTAAGACTCAAACTTTGAGTAGCGTTTCTGTATTCGGGGGTTAGAGTCTCATGCTTTGCCGATGATCCGGGCCATTGCTAAATAAATTAATAAAATACGGACCATTTCTAAATATAATTATTCTGTAAAATTTACTTTTATAACCAAATGGTGAAAATTTACTTTTATAACTAGTTTAACTGACTTCGAAAAAGGAGGTTTTATGTTTGACTGTTTTTTTTGTATGAATGTTCGTTCAAAAAAACTTTTCCGTCAATTTTTAACCGATTAATTTTTAATATCATTTTTAATCGATATTGTTTGCAGAGGAGAACTGGCACACTTGTAAAATGACCAAGTGCCCGTTCGTGTACTGTGTGGAGTGTTGGCGGGAAATGGGCGCCCGCTGCCTCGCTTGCGACCCCAGCCTCGCCGAGTTGAGTGACATCGATGAGCTTAGCGACGATGATTTTAGACAGTGAGAAAAATCTGCGCTTGAAAATAGCATATTGTACGGCACAAGACAATAAAAATAAACTTTAATTTAACTTAACACGCCTATTTATTTCCGAAGGGGCAGAGCCAGATGTGAATTAACACCTACGTTTCGCCAATTAGGTTAATAGGTCCCATGTAATAGGTGGCGAGCCTATATTCCTCCATCACTGTTTTAACCTTAGTCGCCTTTACGACATCCATGGGAAAGATTGCTACAATCTTATTCTACTACTTTTAATGTTAGATAGGGAAGCTCTTGGCCTTCATCTCATCTGATGGTAAGTGAAGATAAGGGCCGAAGATGGAATCGAGTTTCACCTGGAACCCTCAACCACAGAGGCTGACTACTTTCTTATCACAAATTGTGCAATTTTGATACGATAGTGGTTGCTAGCCAGACTGACTTGAAAAAAATTATTTCAAAAGAAAAGAAACGTGACGAATAAAATCCCATTTTCATTATTCTTGTCATATTCTTGTTTAATTTCTAAAACAATCCATATTCTAGCTGTTCACCGACTGTCAGGTTACTAACGAACTGTATGTTGTCTGCCACCTCGTTGCATACCTGAGCCAGCCCTGAGATGTCTCCGTCTTCTAGGGGACTGAAGTTATATACCAACTGAAATTTATAACAAAATAACCTACTTACATAAAGTTCTTGTGAGGCACTAATCTGCTGTTGCAAAACAATGCAATATTAATAAATTATTATTGTTTTTATATTGTTAGAAAACATATTAGATATATTAAAATAAAAATTGTGGTTAGAGAAAAGTGTCTAGTGTAGGACCGTCACAGTCAGTCTAGTCTATAGAAGCGAGGTCCGACGCGACGGGCATGTCTGGCAGGCATGCCCGTATAGTGAATTCCCCCGCTTTAGTGCCTACCCATAAAAACTCGTCATATGTGATCCATCCATCGTTGTCTGTATCGGCTTCGTTGAATTTCTCTTTGCGAAGTTCCATCGAACTCTCCTCACCCAGGCTTTCTAGTACGGCACAACTGTAATGGTGTCATATTAGAATGGATTAAGTGTATTGATGTCAGCAGTCGTAAATACCCACCAACCCGCACTGGGCCAGCGTGGTGGGTTATGGCCCAATCTATATTCTTCCATCCATAGGGAAGGCCCGTGCCCCAGCAGTGGGGACATTAAAGGGCTGGTGATGATGATGATGATAAGTGTATTGACAACGTAGTAGGTGTACTATAGGTCTGTAGGTACTATAGTACCTGACCTACCCTCTTCCCGCCATTATGAACAGTTCTTAATGGGGTCGCCGCAGTATGTTTTCTCTTTCATTCACGTAGTTCAGACGGCATCAAGTACATATAGATCATCCATCACACCAGAAAAGTGCTAGTGCGAATGCACCTATAGAAAAGTGATGAAAAGGACCACGTCGACAGACCAATGAATGAAGACAGAGATTGGATGACAATCATTCCAATCTATACCTACTGCAAAAGGTTTTTACTTAGGTAGGTTCAGACGGCTGCCTGGCTGAAACCAACCCTCTTTGGAATTATGCTGTTGTTGGTGCTTTGCCCTCAACCATTCAGTGCCCCAAGGTGCTTATTGGTGTACAACGCGGGCAATCTCCGTTAGCCGACTTTTAAAATACCCTGCCCGGCTAGAATGACCACCGAAACACGATATGATAAAGCATTTATCGCTTTGAACTGTCAATAATTCAATTTTTTTTACAGTTCAAACCGATAAATGGCTATACATCATATCGTGTTTTGGTGGTCATACTACCCGAGTTGGGGAACCAAGTCGGGGCTGGCATTTGTTATTTTTTCGCTCCCAAGTCAGCGTGGAAGATGTGTGCCTTGGCTGCCTACGTATGGTTACTTACAAATCCTCATAGCCTAGCATCCCGTTGGACTGGTTGTCGAAAAGCAGGAACAAACTGTGCAGGTTGGCGATGGTGACCTCGTTCCAGCCTGGGAATCGCTCCACTACACGCTGCATGCTCCATCGACGGTCCTGCTCTTTCATCTCCTGGCGTAATATAGTATTTCACTTATATATAAGTTATAAAAATCCTAGCCCTAAGGTTAGGTTAGGATTTTAGATATTGTCCGAATTAAGAATCAAACCTTAGCCTTCTAAGTTAAAATAATATCTAAAATATTATTATTTTAAATAAATTCTCGTTGCGCTGTATTCGTCTCAGTCGAACCTACTATCTCGTGCGGTCTTTGTTGGGAGCTCATGAGTCAGACGTTCATAGGCCGAATTCATGAGGCAATGTCTAGTCTCATCCATCGTCATATTATTGAATTCTGCAACGTACTTGATTATACTGCCGTTGCTCGGCAAGTCTTTTGTAGAACAAGTCCACCAAAGTGTCATAATCGGTCTTGACTGCGGTTTTGACGTCAGTAGCTTTAATTTGAGGTTCACCTGTGTCATTATTAGTTTATTAGATAATGTAATTACATACCTACATACATATCTAACAAAAGAATACAAATATTTAACTGAAAGTCATTTTACAAATACGATAATCATTTTTTCAAAAGATGATGAAGCAATAGATAAGAGACTATACCAAAATACTCAAAAATAAATGATGCAATTTCATCTATTATCGTAAAATTTTCTACAACCTACGTTAAATTTTCAAGATTTATAGCGAACAACCTGTAGCAGTAAAATCTTCTTGGCGGTAAAAACAAATCGGCTTTCTTTTCACTGGGTATTCAAAGAACCTTCCAAAGCCAGAGAAAAATGTGCTGACTTGATGACCCATAACAATAAACCTAAAACTTAACAACTAAACCTTGTGAATAAACCAACTGGATGATTTGAAGTCAGTCTTACCAAATTAACTAGTCAGTTGGTGGTGTCGCTAGTGGTGAATAGAAATGTCAAAATGTATGGGTCAATTTTGTAGGTAGAGTGCGGGCCAGATAAGTCCGCGCGCGAGGGGTGGCGCTGCTCGCTTACATTGACACTCCTAGGCAAACAAAATGGAGACGAAATTCTAGTTCCAATTTTGACCACGCGCGGACTTATCTGGCCCGCAGTCTAGTTACAATTTTCGCCGCTGACGTGATAAATTGGTGGTACTATAATACCCAACTGTATAATTAGTTGCTTCTTATAGAATAGATAGACATTCGAGACCGAGCATGTGTTTGTCAACGTTACTTAGTTTATATGTATTTATACGTCCTATAGATTTATACACAGGAAAATGAGTTTTAAAAATTAAGTATTGGTACTTAATATATATTTTGACATAAGCAATGAGTTTTTAAAATCAAGTATTGCCAATTTATTAAAAATATTAATAAAAGCCTTTCCCTTATGAAGTTAATCTAATAAAGCTACTATTTATAGAACAACTTCTTACTATTTGCTGTAATAGATATTTGAATGACAATGGTAAGTACGTAAGGATTTTCGAGGGTCCGTTTTCGGACTTGATGTCATTATCTATACACTACTTACTGCCGCACTCAGAGACGTCAATTAACTTTAATGAGTATTTAATGTCAAATTTTTTTATTCAAATCTAGACCATAGACCCGGCAAGAATAGCGACTAGTTTTGAATTGTCATTTTTTGACGTTAAGTACTCATTAACGTTATTTGACGTCTCTGAGTGCGGCAGTATGGTAGGTACATATTTAGAAACTAAGTGAAGTTCGGGCAATATATGTTTGACAATTATTTTATCTATTAAGTAGGTGGTTTATAATAATTTCTTAGAAAATCTAAATAATTTTATTAATGGTGGATGTACAATCAACAGCATATCTAGGGGGTCCTTTCTATCACAACAATCAGGTACTTTATTAATTGACTTGATAATGTTCCGAGATGTTTTATAAGATATGCGCGCGCCTGTACATAAAGGAAAGGATAGATTTTTTGGGTGTTTCTGAAATAAAACGCAACTCATCAATCACTTGATTAATTTTTAATACAAAATTCCATTAAAAATTTCAAAAATTTTATGACTATATAGCGTCATACAATTGATACGATTATAAGAATCAAAGTAATTATTACCGACAGGGTAAAATAATGTAAATGAAAATATGGTAGGCAGTAAATTATTCTAAACTAAAATATAGGAACATTTTATAAAAATTTCAGTCTTCTTTCAACAATATTACAGAAGGATAACGTAAGAATATAAGAGGTACAAAAAAGAAAAAAGACCGCAGCCCTCTCGTGCGTTACACAAACAAACCAAACAGTACGCCAATTTATGCAACCGAATGTGGGGAAAGAAACAAGGTGGACATAACATACATACATAAATGTACCGTTACACAATATTATTACAAGTAGTATATCTATAGTCTAGAGAGAAAATTATATATGCAAGTCCACACAGACACTAAATCGGTGATCTGACCACCGTTACGTTAATTCCAATCAGTCTTTATTGCTTTACAAGTGAGGTAGATGCGGTTTACAAAATATAATTTGCGCCCGGGCAGCTACCCGGCAACGGCGGCGCGAACAGACCAACCGCGCTCAGCACCGCCGTCCGGTGCCCTAGCGCAAAATACTACTTCTAAATACAAATATACAGAGTGCGCCCACCTCCCCTCGGGCGGCACTGGTGAGCCATACAAAACTAGCCGCCAGTAAGAGCGACCGCAGACATACGATTTCAAGATGGCCGACTAAGGCTGGAGTTCACCAACGCATAAACAGGCGACTATTAGCTAACCGTCGGATTTTGACATTTTTCTGTATGGAAGAACTGTCAAAAACTGCTGGTTATCTTTTAATCGCTCCATTTACGTATTGGTGAACTCCAGCCTAAATTGCAGATTGTACCAAGAGTCACAGAAACTTATGATAGCCCGCACATCTTTCCAACTAAATCGTACAACTTAAAAGTTAGACAACTATCGGCCGATAGCTTATTGGAACGGGCTTAGGTACTATGCAAGTCCGCGGACTATGCAACTTAGTTGTTCGATAGTCGACCAACTTGAAATCGTATGTCTGCGGTCGCTCTAAGAGCCCTAGGCACAGGGGCGGATCTGCGTAAGAGGTTTATGGGCTAAAGGCAGGATGGATACAGAGGGGCCTTCAAGGGCATTTAAAACAATAGACCTCGACAATAGATATTAAGAAAACTGTTTTTTTTAGTAGTAGAATAAGTAACTCAGTAGAATTAGCCCAGAGCCCCATAAACTCACGAACCGCCCCCGCCTAGGCACTAAACAGCTGACTGTGGTAGTTACGATGCGGTACTTCAACATACGACTGCGTATCGATACATGCGTACGCGCAGCTTAGCCGTTCGAACGCACGGTCAACAGCACGGCAGACAAAGGGTGCTTTTCAACCATATAAATGCGAGCGACTAAGCGGAGTGCGAGGGAAAATCGCCCAATATGGTTTTTGCAATACGGAAATGGAGCGAGATTTTTCTCAGCGCAACGCTTAGCTACCTCCCACATATCTAGGGAAAAAGCAGCTTAAACATAGTGTCAAACTTTCTCAAAGATTTTTTGCACTTGTCCAATAACATAAAGTAATATAATTATGGAGATGAATTAGAGTATTTTGACATTTTTGCTTAAGTCTGGCTTGCTGTTGTAACATAGCGATGCGCCCAATTGGCGGCGATACATGATACCGCACAGTCACATGTATCTAGTCCGTATCGTTCGACAGAATAGTTACGCATGGTTGTCGATTGGGCCGCGTTTTGGACACCACAGCCTAGCTGCTCAGTGCGCGAGCTCTCTAAACCGCATTCCGGTACAGACAACAGAACATTAGGTAGGTCCCCTAAAACTGTCACTTTCCATCAAATAGACTTTCAACCTTGGCGTGTACGGCTCAAAATGCAATACAATTTCCATCGTGGAATTCGGACAGTTCATTTGCACCTAATGTGCTGTTGTCTGCAATGTGAACAAGAAGAGATGGGCGCACGTTAATAATAACCCTAAGACTAACACAACACAAGCGTCTAGATAACTTTATAAAAATAGCACGAAAATGGCTCAATACGTTCCCTAAAATCTCATAATTGTATCGCTATTATGCATCTCCACACTTTTACTAACACATATCCCTTTGTACCGTAACTCTGAGTGCATCCCCCCAACAGCTGCGAATGATCACGACTCGCGACTTCAACGTCATTGCCACATTAAACCATCAAAAACTAGTACAAAATTATCCTTTATTTATGTTCCAATTATTATTAAGTTCCCAATTTTATTGTACCTATCACAAAACCTCAATTTTACTGCTAGCTGCTAGCAGGCCTCACAAAGGGTCACAAAAATACTAATTCTTAGTAGATTCTGTACCACATTCAATGTCTGTTCGTGTACACCTAACAATACGTCAACTTGTTCAACACTGTGAGATTTCCCCAATAGATTTTCAGCTTTAATATATTTGATGTAAAGCGAAAACTCTATTGCCAAAATTCCACAGTAGTAATATGGTAGCAGCAACATACAATACTGTTATCTGCACACTTCAACAACTGAATGTTTCGATGATTCCTTAAAATGAAAGAATACAACAAACCAAAATTTAAAAAAATTAATAAACCGAAATTTAAATAAAATTTATAATTTTTTTTTATATTAAGTAATGCTTCAACAGCTTTTAGCCAAATTAATTTTATAAATGCTCGACCCAACTACTTTACTCTGTATATGTCATTTATCTTAATTATCCTGAAGCTTAACTGTAAAATCTATGCTAGACAAAGTGACGGGAACAATATTAACTATGTTGTCTGATACAAATCTAAGTGTATACCTTACTTATTGTGTAAATTGAGATAATATTGGGTAGCAATTGCGTTATCCTGTGAGATCGGTAACATTCTTGGCATGTCCCAACCGGTAATCACAACGATCTTTGGTTTGCTATGCAAATCCAATTAATTAGGTCTTTCAATAAAAAAAATTGTGAATCACTGATTACATAAAAGATATGAGATTCGTTTAAGTAATAAAAATTAACAAAAAGCTGGTGAAAATTTTGACTTAAAAGAAACATTCCAAAAATTAATAATTAAAAATGCATTTCATGCAACACATTATTTTAAAAATAACGTAATACTTTATAATGGCACTGAACAAAAGTAAACGTTAATGTTATTATTACTGGAAAACTAAATAATTGTGTATATATTTCATAAGCGGACATTCTCTACATTAGATGCCAGTAGTAGAGATTCGTCACTCGCTAACCAAGTGTTGTAGATTATAAAATCCAGCTATGAAAATATATTAATTTCTATTCTTTCGCTTCAAGTTAATCAATAAAATAAGTTTAAGCAAACTTGTGTTCTTTGTGACCACACACGAATCAATAATACTGTCATCTAAAACAGAGTCTATTTAAAAAGTACCCCCCCTATTTATAAAAAAATAAATTACCAACTTATAATATTCTACCAGTAGATACTTATGTTATTGATATTATAGTGATAGTATTGCAACGTTTCGTTGAAGATATATAAGTTGTTTATAAATAATGAGGGTTTTACAATGTAGACACTAATAAAAACTATTTAAGAGGCCCAGTTTTATGATTTGTTCTCCCTAATATAATGTGTATAGATAGAAGAGGCACCGTAGCCAACTATTAGCATGTCAGATTATGTTGTTTTACAATCAACCTTCCACATACAGGGCACTGGAGCCGGGAAGCTCCGACAATATTATGACTTGGTGACTAGCGAGCTATTAGACCTAACGATAAATTTACTGTCAAGTCCTTACAAGGTAAAATTTCTACAGGCGAGGGAAAGGAACTTTGTCCGGCAGTTGAGTATAGATAGATACGTGTAGGTAGCGAATTGATCTCCAACGCTGATTGAGCTACTCCGCCCCGCGTTAGACAAATAAACCTACTACATGCTTCAAACAATAATTTTCACCTTATACCATTATCAGACTCATTCTCCAGTCGATATAATCTAAATTTATAATCAGTTCCATCATTATGTCTACAGCTACTTCACACATCGGAAAATTTTTGTTCGAAGTGTCACGTGCATTTACCCTAATTACGTCTAAATGAAATCTTCACGAGTCTTACCCTAAATTTACCCTAAGTACAAAGTTGAGAACGAGAAACGTTAATCTAAGATAACCGTAGCGTAGGTACAGAGCAGTGTATAATGATGTGAAAGCTAAACGACCAGCTCTTTTGAGCGCTGGGCACCGAGTGATAGGTTCTATGCGAGCCTCGTTCCCAGAAATAACGCATCATAAAGACCACGTTACTCGGTCACACTCTCATCGCATGCACCAGAACATGCAGAATATATAATACTACAACACCGCTTCTTAAGACTTCAGCTTTGAAATCTAATCATACCGCGCAATGTATACGAAACTAGAAAGCAACAGTACAAATATAGTAATTATACGATAATGCTGTTTCTATTAAGGCTGTTACAATAATACGATTAACTTTCTGATTTCAATTACATTTAACTACAGATTATTTTATGCCGAGTCCTTATTTGTGTACTTATTTCTTAGCTTACGTTTTATAGTACTTTAAGGGTTCTCCGTAAACACTAGTTTGCCGTGATGAGACCACGAATGTGCAACACACGCTATCCTAACTACGCCGCCCGCTGAGGACCCCGCTCTGCCAGGGTGCATCGAGCGAGCACCAACTACTACTTAGAGTACCTATCATTAAGTGAACACATGCCGGGCTGAACACAGAAGGTATCGCTAACATACGGATATTCCTATCCACACTTTTAAATATACTATACTAACAATTTATAGATTTCAAGAAAGAATTTCACTACAATATTTGAACTAATACACTTTTTGATTGTATATAACCACGCGATAGTTATAAGCTAGTTAAAATTGTTTTTTATATATATATAATTATGCAATATCTAAATTAACTAGAGCAACTCCGCAAAACAACGCACATTTGCCGCATAATTATAATGTTCAACGTACATCCGTCATCAATCGATTACGCGAGTAAATATCATAAAGAAAAATAATAAAAAAACTCGTCTCATGTCATCATCACATACACACAACGCAGTTTTATCTAATGTGTTATAGGTACTAATTTATCAATTTGACTATGATTAAAATACTAACTTATCAGCCAGGTGGTCAAAATAAATTTTGCTATCAATAATATTTTACTACGAAATAATAATTTTAATTTTTACGAAAAAAATATCACGCACTTTTAAAAAAAAAGTCTTCAGTCCATAGATATAAGAACGGTTAGATCGTCAAAATTAAAATACTCAAAAAAATTTGGTAATAAAAGGCGCATAAAAAACAAAAGGCGTCGGTTGCGCACCAATCCGCGCTGCGCTTTACAAGTGCGCCAGCGCAATTCTTTAAGACAGTCTTCTAAAGTCAGTCTTAAAGGTTATTGCATTGATTTTTGATCAGATACACTACTCCCAACGCTTCTAACTTAAACGTGTATAAAACATACATAAAAGACGGCGAGCGAAACTTATAAAAACGAATCTAGCCAATTAACACTGTCGAGTGCGCCAACAACGCCGCAATAAATATATATAATATATAAATGTATGCACCTAAATCAATATGCAAAATAATCTATACATCAACGTCTGCGTCGAATCTTATTAACCAAGTTAAAAACGCAAAATGTAACATTTTGGAAAATACTTTTCAAGTTATTTATCTCACATAAAAACATCTTTTACATCACATAGTGATTTTATAATAGTATCTTTATACGATTTATATTTCTGCTAAGTATTAATATAAATCGTTGGATGAACGGACCGGATAAATTGTAGACTATGGTCTATATTACGAGTAAGAGATTTGTCATTGGTGTTATTTATATGAGTTCCTCAGTAACTGTTGTATAAGTGATGCTAAACTAAATTATGTCGCAAATAAACACTGTAACGGCAAAAAAAAGTTTGGTCCTTATAGACTAGTTGAATACGGAAACAAAAATCGAATCATGGTAACGCAAAATGTTTTAAGGAGATTTGCATATTGCTTTATGAACAAATGCTCCCTCTCCACCCAAGCTATGCTCGATACGGTTTGTCCCGAACGTTAATAATAAAAAAATTGGCACATTATTAAAGAAATCACAACTTAAGAATAAAAATAAAAATAATGGACCTTAGGCCCACTCAGTTTATCTTACAATTAGTTATTAATATACTTTGATGTATTGCTTGCCATGAGAAGTGATGTCGCGAGCTGTGTCAGGCAGAGTTTCAAACAGTACTACTAGATAGCCCTCCGTGGTGAGTGCCACGTCACTGGGCCTGTCTTTGTCGTCGAGACCGGGGCTTTTCAGGTCTACCGCCCACAAGATACGAAGTTCTGATGTGAACACGAGAACGCGATGGTTTTTCGAGTCCGCTACAATGATGCGACCTTCGTCGTCCGTGACAATACCCGATGGGCGGTTCAGTTCACCTATGCCAGAGCCTTCGCGACCTACACAGTGGAGGACCTTAGACAGAGTGGGGTCAACCATTAATAGACGATGATTTTCAAAGTCCGAAACTATGATGTTCCCTGAGGTGGTGAAACAAACGCCTCTCGGAGTAGTGGGGCCCTTCAACATCTTCGCCGGATTAGCTCCTTCGAACACGAACTTGGTTATGTAAGTCCCATCGCTGGTGAACAGTTGGATCCGATGATTACGGGTGTCAGTCACAACAATATTTCCCAGCGTGTTCACAGCAACATCCCAGGGGTACTGAAATTGTCCACATTCTTTGCCAAAGGACCCAAATTTCAGAATGAAATTTCCTGAAGATGTGAATATCTGGACTCTGTGGTTGTCCTTATCGATAACTATAATACGCCCGTAAGTGTCAGTTGTTATACCAGCTGGTAGATCAAACTCACCGGGGCCCGTTCCTTTGGAACCAAACATCGTTTTAAATTCGCCACGGTTACTAAATATTTGTATGCGATTATTTCTCCTGTCGGCAATTATTATATTGCCTTCTCTGTCGACACATAGTCCCCAAGGTCTAGACACTTGTCCTTCGTCTTGGCCCTCTCGGCCAAAAGAGAACATAGGAACGCCAGGGACTGGGCTCCTAGTAGGTTTTACGTTAACTGACATCCAAAATCCTGGAATTGCTTGTCCGACACCGCGCGAAGTAGAATTCGATTCTAAATTCAAAGACGACGATGAGATGGGATGGTCATAATAAGTTGTAGATCTTGAGCTCAATGGATAATCAGGCAAAGACCTTAAGCTGCTTGTGCCAGGAATGTTGTAAGATAAAGATGGGAAAGACTGTCCAGTTTGTAAAGATTGCAGAGATAAAAGGGCCTGGCGCGACTGAATCGATGCCGAACTAATCGGATGACTGGAACTTGCTGACATTGGCTGAACATCACATTGGCGTTTAAGCTGGTCGACCAAGTCATAATTGGGTGGTATAAAAACAATCCTTTCTTCATTCACATACATGTTTTTAAACATGCAAGAAAAATAGTCGACTTGGGCTCTTCCCTTCTCTTTGGCCATAAATAAATCAATACCCTCGGAGTCCATGCTACGCACCAAGGTTTCATTTGTATGGGCCAAACCAGCCAGAATACCACGCAATGTATTCATGTGGTCTGAGAGTTCATTCATCTTCACCTGACGCATTTTCTCAACTTTATCTAAAAGATATTTCTCACGATCTTCAATAGCTTGAGCATAGCAACGCATGGCCTTTCGAATTTTCATATTAGCTTCAGCTGTTTCTTTTTCATAGGCCTTCGACATTGCCACTGCTCGGTCTATTGCAGTTTTTATAGCCTTTGTTCCAGTTTTTGTATCTTCTATAGCTCTGAAGACACCAACGCGACACATGTCAAGAGCGCCTTTAATCGGCGAAAAGTTGTGATCTTTGTGTACCCATAAGGTGCATTCTTGGCAAATGAATATGATACAGGCCTCACAATAGAACCTCACGGGGTCGCCATGCAGTTCGCAATAGAAGAGATCCTTGTCATTATTGACCGAATTTGGTCTAACGCCAATTGGCGATATCTGATGTATAGGCAGCAGTGTATGCTCACGCAACTGACAATCAGATGTGACTTTATGGCAGCACTCGTGACAGAAAAGGTCGTTACATTCAAGACAGCGAGTGGTCGGCGTGCGTTCCTCGCAGCGGAAACAGGTGATGGAAACCGAAGAGGAGGTCCCGGGGGAGCCGCTGGAATTGTCCTCTTTGGAGTGATGTTGATTGTTGTTGCTATTGCTAGCAGAGTACTCACGGCCGACGGCGCCTATCGGGTTCGGCATGGAGCTGCACGAGGGCAGAGCCCAGATGTCGTAGGGCACCGTCGTAGACGTCGATGCGGACGTGGATGGATTTGACTTCATGTTGTCGAGGAGGTTGCAAATGAAGTGGGTCATGGTGACCGAGTCCTCTGGCTCGTTGGAGCTGTTGCTGGAGGCTGCGCTGGCCCCCGCCGCGGAGGTCGACGGCAGGCTGGACGCCAACGACTGCGTCAAGTTAGCGAACGACGTCATTGTACTCGGGACACGTCACGGCATTAGATCTGGAAAGACAGAGAACACTAATTTGAGTATCATTAAGTATTTAGGTTCTATGCTTGTTTCTTATCTATTATATATTAATATTAAAAAAGCTGAAGAGTTTGATTGTTTGTTTGTTTGTAGGGTTAAACACGCTAATCTCAGAAGTACTGACTCAAATTGAAAAATTATTTTTGAGTTGGATAGTCCATTTATCGAGGAAGACTATAAGCTATATAATGATCGATAGAATAGGCATAAACATTTTTTTTCTAAGCATGTATGCACTATACTTAATGAACGATGTGAAAAACATTTATAAAAGTTCACTTTAAATGCGATGCCTAACATTCTAATCGCTTTAATTGTATAAAACCTTATTCTGTAGTTGTCTAATTTAAAAAAATAATTAATATGTATTTTACTTGTTAGATTAAAATGGAAAATATGTCATTTTGTAGATCATAAATATCCATGGATTGCCTTATCTAACACAATAACACCCGATACACTTATTTTTGGCATAACATATAAATATGCTTCGTGGGTGTTAAATTTGTTTATCCAAGTTACTAAAAAAGAAAGAAAGAAAAACATTTATTGACCAGCACAAAGACAACACAGACAACAAAATAAGATAAAAAGAAAAAAAATTAACAACAAATTACAAATAAACACTACAAAATAGCCCTTTACCTTCCCTAAAATATAGGGCGAATTTAACAAAATAAAAGGAGGGAAAAAATAGAAAATTAATGCCTTGTGCATGGCCAAAAGGTACTGCCTCAGCTTGTGTTTCTGTGACATAATTTAACAGATACGCTGTTAAATTATGGCAGGCCTTTCACTGTGACGTACACTAACTAAAGTTTAAACTAAAATTAAAACCAGGAGTGTTAACTTTAGTTTATAATTCCCAGAATATAATTATGGACTCGGTGATGATTTGACTAGGTTTTCAAGAGCCGGTTTTAACCAGCTGGCCTGCATTACACCAGCTCCTCATACTTTGGCTGTCACCGCGCAGGGGACCACAGAGGCACAGACGCGATGGCATGAGGTCAGAAACCTCCTTTAGTCGCCTGATACAACACCCATGGAATGCGAAAGAGGGTGTGTATTTTGCTCTTCGACTTTTTAAGACTACCTCTCCGTCACTATCGTCGGTGAAAGCGCGTTCACAATATTATTTTGAACATTAGACAAGCACCAAGTCCATGACTATAAAGCGACGATATTACAAGAAATGGGCGGATATTATCAACATACAAATGTCACGCCTTTCTCCCACAGGGGGTAATCAATGAAAGAAATGATCTCTGCCTCGTAGGCAGGATCACTTCTTTCATTGATATCTGCCTACCCCTATATCAACGTGGTATTATAATTAACCTAACCTGTTGAAATTAACATAACTTTGAAGAACCACGAAAATTAAATGAATGCAGTATATATAGTGTGGTGGTTTCCTATTACATGGGACCTAACTTAATTAGCGAAACGTGGGTTTATAATCACCTCTGCCCCTACCCCTTCGAGAACAAATAGGCATCAATTACACATTCTTTATGTTGAACAATAAATAGTACATTTTTTAATGTCGTAAATTTAGTGTATCGTTGTTGTTAAGATCAAGCAAAATGATTCAAGCCTAAGTGTTGGATTCTACGTAAATAATATTACTCATACCAATAATTACGCCGAAAAATTAACTTTTATTATAAATAACTAGTAGATGTATATCTCTGTATATCCTATGTCATGGAGCTGCCCAGGACGCAACGCAAAAATGATTAACTGCCACACTCAGATACGTTAATTAATTTTAATGAGTACTTAATGTCGAAAATGATAATTCAAAACTAGTCGCTATTCTTGCCGGGTCTATATTGAAATGAAATTTTTTGACAATAAATACTCCTTAAAGTGAATTGACGTCTGAGTGCGGCAGTTAGTGTATGAAGCTTGCTTGCTGGCTAATAATTTAGGCATTTACAATAATAATTTACAAATTAAATTACCCTCCTTCGGGACCAGAACATTAGCAATCCAGTTTTTCTGACGCCAGTACACATTATAATTCTACAAAAATGTTAATTTTACCTAATTACTTAACGCATAAAGGCATTTGTACATTGCAATAACACTTATTATGAAATTCCATAGTTATCGATTGTGCATACTTTATTATTAGATAGGTGACATCAGGCATTATCGACATATAAAAATATTTATACCTAGTTTAGTAGGCTAATATTTTCGTGTTAATTTTTTATAGGTATTAAAAATATGTCACTTTACAGATTACTATCACTTACAGATATTAATAAATATAATATCGTTTTTAAGAATTCGACGCAAAAGGATCTATGGTGTTATTGAAAAAAAAGAGCTTCATGATCCGCATCCCAATCTAGTTCATGTCATTTCTAGGCATATTTATAATTGTTGCTGTGTTTAATTCTAAAAATTTATAATATAATGTACTTTTTGGTATGTGGTGAGAAATAAACGATTATAATTATTCTAGAAGTTAAGAAATAGATGAACCAGTACGTACCACTCTGTCAATAAACACCCTGACCGTGAGCTAGGCGTGCACTCAACTAAAAATACTGTCAACAAGTTTTGATTGAAAAAAAGGAAACAAAACACAAATAACAACTGACGCGTGGTGGTGATGATGACACTGACCACCGATCGCTCTGGTGGTTGGTCTTGAACTAAACCAGTGAACTTTTTCAATGCATTGCAGTTCGCGAAAAAAATCATCTATCCCAAAATCTTTTGTGCAGCCCTACCACTTCCCCTCGTGCTATTAGGTAAAAGCGCTAGAGCGGGACAAACATACAGTGCAATAAGAGAGCGACAGAGAAATTGAATTTCTCTGTCGCATTCCAAAATTTTCCATAATGTAGATAAGGTTTGCTATGATTAGGGCTGACTCAGCGGCGTTGCAGTGTATAAATGTAATTGTTAGGACGCGTGTACAATATTTAATGTGCATTCAAAAAGGGACAATTAGATATCGAAATACAATAATAAAACAATTTAAAGTGTATTTCAAATCTATACATTTTAAATGACAACAAAACGATGCTATGCTATGTATGTGGTGAAAAAATAAATCCCCAAAAATGAATTCAGTTGAAACAAATGCATATAACTATCCTAAAAAGCTTTTAAAGTGGTGCAAATTTTGCAGGTCTACACATAATATGTATGTATATTATTATTAAATTTAGATTTATGTGACCAAATTAATTAATATGAGTATAAGTTATATCATAAAAAATAAAGAAAATTATGTAAAAAAGGCCGACCGATTGACTCCAGTTTTTAAATTACATCTACAGTTTTAATTATCCCAGGAACAACCCTAACATGGGAAGTTAAGATCACACACAATTGAGTGGCACAATTCAACATTTCACGGGTACGCGTGCGAGAGGGACACAAGGTGGCCAGTGTCAAAAGCAGACAAGGATGGCGGCGGGCGACGTTTCCATTTATCGGGAATCTCTGTATTTTTGGAGATGAAGCCACATGCGGCGGCGTTTGTGACCTTGGGTGGCGGGTGCGCGTGAGGCAGGTCCGGAGACCGGAGCCCCGAGCCGCCATCTTGGGTGCCGCGCCCCCGCTCCGCTTTCGGAGGGTGCCGAAAATCGATGCTTTCCCTTGTAGTCGTATCTGTTGGGGAAAGGCCGATGCCTTCGACTCCTATGTTAATAGTTATATGTATCTATAAATTAAGCCGCCCACAGAACAACATTCTAAAGATTCTACGTTGTTCTACTTAATTTTCTATTAAGAATTCTATAAAGTTATTATTAAAGCGTCCAGCTGAACAAGGGGGTGGTCCAAAATTAAATATAATTAATTATTAACAATTTATTACGGGTAATGTAAAAATATAACTACATAGTATCATGTATATGACATACTAGCTGACCCAGCAAATGTTGCCACATAGGGGTATAAAAAATTACGACCTCAGAGATACTAAATATAACAAAAAAAATCATAAGAATTGGTCAAGCTGTTTCGGAGGAGTTGGATAGCAAACACTGTGACACAGAATTTTTATAATTATTAGAAGCTATTATGGCATAATATGCACTAAGCTTTATATTTTTGTTGGTCACAATTTTTAAAGAAATAGTATTGCACACTGTTTGTCAATGACTGATTTATCTGTAATGGTTAATTAAGATTAATATAACAAACAAATCATTAAAGTAGTTACTACTAAGTAATAATCAGAATATATTTATTTTTCATTTAAGTATTATATTCTTTCTAAAATTATTACAAAGAACAAGACGAAAAGTTTTGAAAATTTCATATAAATTTTCGAGATATTATTGCGAAATTCTTCTTTAGTTTGTTATCTATACGACGAATATAAATGAACGACTTAATTACGCATACGTATTCAACATTTCTACAGTTTAATAGAAAAATGGAATTTAAATTTTTCGTCTTAGATATGTCCACAAAAAAGGAAAAACACCACTATATCTACGAAAGAGTAAAACACCACGCTGGTACCCATCTGGTGAATGCTAGGCTACACAGAAAACTATGTACCTGCTCCTTAACAAAACATGTATTACTGTCGGTGCAGGTAATAATTGCTTTGTGCATTTGTACCAACTGAAAAAAAGAGCTCAGGCCTGCGCGTACAAATAAGAAACAATGGGTTCCTCCGGGTTGCTATATCGGTTACCGAGCCGTGCACTCAGTCTGTATAACTGGAAGGGCAAGCGGTTCTCAAACTAAAAGAGAATTGATGTAAACGTCATACGTCATAAGTTCGATCAATAAATTCGCTTACGTCACACCGCCATGAAACGCCCTATTATTTAATATTATAAGCAGTCCACTTTTTTATCCATTTTCATCCTCCACAACATCATGTAAGTTGAATTGGCATCTGACTTGGCATAAAATATTTTAACAGGCGGGAAGCATGTATTTGTACACATAAATTTAAAAATCTATCAATTTATTTTGACATATTATTTATAAATAGAATATTGTTGGCTACAATCTTACTTGTCCCCCAATCAGAGGAGAACAAAGCTTCCGATTAATCTAGTACATACCTATTAATTTACAGAAAAAATTACCGTAAAGTGACCGTGATTCTAAGACGCAAACTGCAAAACTAATTAGAAAGAAAGAAGAAAGAAAGAAAAACATTTATTGACCAGCACAAAGACAACACAGACAACAAAATAAGAAAAATAAGTTAACAACAAATTATAATTACGGAAATTTCAAATTTTTACTTGAACATTTCAAACAATTTTACACTTTTGAAAAATATCAAGTTACAGTTGAAAATTGTTGAAAGTTGAAATATAATTTATTATAGATTTGTATAAGCTGAACCTGTGTAATAATACGTTCCTAATATACAGCTATTTGAGAAACGCTGTCTAAACGTAGAGACGTTAGGTCTCTATGAACCAGGGAAATCTCTCTACTACCTGATTCAAGACAGTGACGTTTGAGCACAAATAATAACTTATCTCAAATTGCTTATTTTGAAAATTTTTTTGACATAGTATTGTCGTAGTCGGCAGGACAAGACAAAAAGCCAGGATCGGAAAATTCCGAGAACTTACAATTGTTTAATGGCATATTTTGTAATTTTTTTTTACATAGTCATGTTATTATCGTGGTCGTCAGGACAAGACAAAAAGCTGCAACTAGGGTCAGAAAAATTCCGAGAACTTACAAATTGTTAATCAATAGTGTTTAAATATTGTTTCAAATATTACGACAAACTGATAAACTATGATAATATAAAAATGCCACTGGACGTGGGTGATTAAGATAAAGTCAAATAGTCAGGGCAGGCACTAACACATACATAATAAAGGATTTTAAGACTTACAAAAAATAGTAATTTAGTAAGTCATTGTGTATTGTTAATGGCGTGTCTATACTACCATAACTATACTGTGTGATAATTTTTAAGACTTTTGGAACTAAAATTGCTAAAACGCTAACTTTACGTGAGTCATTGTCGTTACATGTATAATTAAGTGTTTATCGGCGATGTATTGTTAATTGATTTTAAAAAGCCAATATCTATTGCCATTTTGATTTGACTTCGTCCTACAACTATATTTCGTTGAATTTGTACCCATTAGGCGATTCGGTAAGATATGAAAAAAATCCCCGAAAGATAAAATATCAATTCTAGTATCAAAAAAAATTGTTAAACTGTCAAAAGTTTCACCGAATGCAACATTTGGCCACTGAATTGGTATTTTATTGGAGCCCAATTTGTTTGGCCGTGATATTATTGGGATAGCAGTGGCTATACCTATAGTCACTGCTAAGGTAGCGAGGGGGCCCGAGTCGGTAGCGCGCATGCCCGGTTTGGGGTGAAACACCAGGATTACCGAAGGCCTGGCTGACTTTACGATAAATGTATTAAGATGCTCTATAGCTTACTGCGAGAGGTGTCACTTTTCGAATTAGTTCAATTTCAATGCGAAGGCCCTTTTTCAATGAACAAAACCTGAATAAAAAATACATGTCCTGTGTTAATGTTAATTTTAAAATCGATACGATTTCCCACGCGATTCGTTGTGCGCTCGGAACAGTCAAAATGTAGTACCTACAAAAACCTCACTGCATTCGGGAAAGTATATAATAATAATATTTTGTATTATGTTTATGAACCATACAATCAAGCTTTTTCTTAGAACTGCGTCACACACAGTTCCAATTAGCTTCGGGGTTGGACTACACTATACATCAGACCATCGCATTAGAAAGAGATTTGGCATATTTCAAATCTAACCTCATTAAGTCGAGATGCTTTCGAACCGAGATGAAACTGAATTTGATTTGATTTGAGTGATAATTAAGTTGGGCATTTCCGGGCATGTTCGTCGTTTCTTGAAAGACAGCCATTCGAATTGCTTCTCTTCCTCTAGAAATGGGCTTTGAAATCGAAACAAAACCAAACGGCCAGATTTTACGATAGACAAAGAGATTGAAATATAATAGATGTCGCAAAATTGAATTTGGCCTTCAGATCCTAGGCACTAATGCCCCAGCCATTATAACGAGAAAAAAAGTAAACAATTTTCATGCTTATTTTAATCTATACTAAATATTATAAAGCTGAAGAGTTTGTTTGTTTGGTTGAACGCACTAAACTCAGGAACTACGCTAACTCAAATTGAAAAAATCTTTTTGTGTTGGATAGTCCATTTATCGAGGAAGGCTATAATATAATAACTGGCATTAACGCGAGCAAAGCCGCAGGCGCCCACTAGTATAAAATAAAAAGAACTGTTCTAAGTCCAGTGCCTACAATCATTATTAAAGTTAACATATTTTTAAACAGAACTTTAATAGTCGGCATAAGTTATACGCTTATTCAGTGTAAATTTTGTACACGCTACAAATAACCAATCACCAACACAGGAGGGTCGTCTAGAGATGTGTTGTGGTGTCGATGGGTACCTTTTGGGATCTGCCTGGTCATACGATCAACAAGGGAACTACGTTTATCAACAGGTATGATAGATAAGGATCCATATCTCTTTCGCAACATCGTGAGAGAAGCTGTTGGCTAAAGCGATAATCATTTAAGGCCCGATTTCACCAACACGTAAATCAAGCGATTAAAAAATAACCGTCAGTTATTGACAATTGACCGTCGGTTGAATAATAATCGCCTGTTTATGTGTTGGTGAAATGCAGCCTAAAGGAAACAAAGATATTGTGAGCATTTCACGACCACAATTCGTGAAAAACCAATTTTAAGATCTGCCGACGACAAACCTAAAGTTGAAATCATTATAATTATTACAAAGAAGTGCATAAAATAAAGTCGAGTAAGCCGTGTGGTGACGGCAGAGCAGAATGCAATTGTCATCTCCTCCGCGGGTGTCGTACAAAGCGACTAACCCCCGAATACAGAAACGCTACTCAAATTTAGGGGACTGCTTAAAAAGTTAAGTGGACACTACCTGTCGGAATTTGTATGGAAAAACGTCAATTTTGACAATACTTAAATGTTAAGCGGGACTCAAACTTTGAATAGCGTTTCTGTATTCGGGGGTAAGCGTTAAGACAGCAAGGAGCCAGGCCTCTTATACCCATTAGCAATGTACTGCGATTTTCGTTCCCGGTAAATAGCAATAGGCTCGCCACCTATTACATGGACCTAATTTGCGAAACGTGGGTGCTAATTCACCTCTGCCTGTATAGGCGTGATTTATTTATGTACCTACTAGGATGTCTTTAACGACGTAGTTTTCCGGAGGTATGTATTGGAGTCATTCTACGCAATAAGTAATAAAATCCCTAAGGGTTCAACTAGGCTTTCAAATAGAGCTACAGTGCCGAATATAGAAACGTTTTGAAGTCCGCGAAAAGGGTACTACGCGATATTTCAAAATGTACCTTTTTATTTGTCGTGTCACATGCAGACGATGACTATAACTTTTAAAATCGTCACAAGCAATTGAAAACATTTTTAGTTTCTTATGATAAGCCTCTATAGATGGGCAAATTTCGTCCTTACATCGTCGCGGAGTTAAAATATTAATTTAAAAGGCCAATGCACTTGCACGGGGACATTGTTCGTGCTAATGACTGCTTTGAACACTCAATACTGCGTTTACATCAAAGTTGAATGTCACTATGACGTTTTCGTTCATTCTTACATGGACGATTTCATCCAATCATCAAACATGATATTTTGTGATTTACTTTTCGAGTCTGATAAAAGCAAAAAGGTTGGTGCATTTTGTTGAGAAATCACTAGTTCTAAATAATTAATTTCTAAGATATATCAAACGATTCATAAGATTATCGGAATTCTTTTACCAGTATTAACATATTTTATGGGATTTACCCCCGAATACAGAAACGCTACTCAAATTTAGGGGACTGCTTAAAAAGTTAAGTGGACATTACCTGTCAGAATTTGTACGGAAAAACGTCAATTTTGACAATACTTAAATGTTAAGCAGGACTGTATTCGGGGGTTATTATTGTATTTTTGACTGAGAAAGCGTTTCTCATATTACGCTAATATATCGAAAATCCTTTCGGTAAAGGTTTTTAAAGCAATGCACGGTTTATGTGAACCCTTCATTGAACAAAATTAATAATTTCCCCACTTATAATTCCCACAATATAATTCCTACATTACATAAAACATAGTTGTTGCATATTACTTTCGTCTTGTGATTGTTTGTACAGTTCAGTATCAGTTGACAAATGGGTTGATAGTTTGGGATGGAAAAAACGTATTCCTGCCACTCGTAAATATTCAGTAAGCAATCATGCAACATTCAGTACGAGTCATTTAGTGCCTATTAAATTGTAGTTTAGTCCCTAAATAAGCTAAGAGAACGCATAGGTGACATATAAAATTAAACAATCACAGTAATGCTATAAATAGACAAGGTAGATTTTACTATGTCGCAGGTGCAAAAGCTGTTTGTTTAAGGGTTAACTAATGTAAAAAATACTTATTTTCATAGAAATGTAACCCTGTAATAGGTAAGCACATCATCGAGACGATATTCTTATGGATTCACCGTGCCGTCGCCAGCGGTGACGGGTCGATCGTGTCGCGAAGAGGGGAGCCCAGTAAACGCTTGGGACTTGCGACTCGAGTGAAGTGAAGGTAAGAGTCCCTGCTACAGCGGGTGCACGTTATGCTTCGCGAAATATTAGCGTTGCGCGACCGAGTACTATGCTCCAACGTCATTCTACAAGTTCTTTACCGCCTGAAGCTTTGGTCTCTTGATCGTAACGCACAACGCTGTGATATACGGCATGCGGAGTTTGCTCTTTACCGCAGACGCATACTGCGACGGAACAAGAGACCACTCCATTAGTTTCTGATACGATGATTATGTCCGACGAATACCGTACACCGCAGCCTTACCAGCGTTATGATCAAGAGACCGCAGCTTGAAGTAGATTATCGAACCTAAGTTGTCGCAGATTCTGGAAGATAGTGACGTTCGCGAACATGTATACAACCTACAACCTACCTATTAGATACGACACCATCAAGTGTTGTTATGCCTTTTTACGGAGTTAAATGGTGTTTACACACCATACCAGCCGTTAGCTAGGCGACTGCCGTGTGTGCGCCTGGAATACGCACTAAAATACTCCGGTGTCTCCAGCCCTTTAGGAGGGGAAAGTCTAGGATCTGCAGCGAGGCAATTCACCAGTCAATCTAACGATATCGCTACTTTCTTTGCTATAATCTGAATTTCCACGAACTATACATATATGAAAAGGATTTCATGATTGTCGGTATGACTAAAGTTTACACCGTTAGCCTCAGTGGTTGGTGGGTTTTGTTAGGACTACATGAGAAAAGTCGAAGACTGTTTTTGATCGCGTGCTTCAAGGCCTATATCATATATCCTGCAGACACTTGTGGAGCGATGATGATATTTGCCAGCGGGTGAGCCAGGCCAAAAAAGGGTCCATACAAAAACGACATAAAATATCCTGCCGTACCTATCTCAGTTGCGTGAAATATTGACTCAATCAAAAACTGTTTTGCGAAACAAAAACATCGAAACTCAAACACAAGTGTGCCCGCGCACATTAATAACTAACAAGTGACTTTCCAAAAAGGTGTCTCACAATAAAATTTCGTGTCTGGATTTAGAAGGCTGGCACGCAGACAGTCTTGCCACACGAGTCTGTCTGGAGTTACAGCTGTTGTTTGACGCTACACGTCCCAGCTTTACGCTTAGGCCTTTTATAACACACGCATCCGTGATAAAATCGATAAACCGAATCGATTATTCGCCATTAACATGTGGATCATTCGAGATGAATCGCACAAGACGCAAAGAAAAGAGAGACCGATCTAGAAAGTATGTTACACACAGAATGCGCGGGCGAGTCCAGTGAGCAATGAATACCGGCGGGGTTATTTTGTAAGCCGATTGCTATTGCGATAGTCTACCCGTCTTTCTCACACTTTGTTATTATTCTCTATGAGTGAGAGTGACAGTCTTCCATTGGGACAAGTGGGAGCTTCAGTACAGTGGGAGCGAAAAAATCACATAGAATGTGCCAGCCCTGACTCATCTCAGGGCTGTCGCAAAAGTAGACCAAGGGCAATCTGCCCGGTGTACCCTAATTAGCATCTTTAGGCAGCCGAATGGTGCAGAAAATACCACCAACAACAGTTTTGGGACATACCCAAAGAGGGTTGCTGTTAGGCAGGCGGCCGGCTGTAAAACGTTAGCCAAAACCTCGAGCAGTATAGATTGGAATGTTGTCATCTCAATGACTCTTTCCATTCACTGGTCTCTCGACATGGTCCGTTCCATCACTTTTCTATACTATGAATGGAATAGGAAACATACTGCGCCGACCCCTGATGAACTGGGAAAGGGCAGGAAGAAAAAGAAGCGAGAGTGACAGTGACAGGTAGACTAAAGCAATAGCGACCGCTTTACATAATAAACCCTCGGGTTAGAGGAAATCTACCCTCGCCCGCATTGAGTGACTCAACTTTACTGTTCAGAAGACGCGAATAACACGTAAATTCTTTAGTGATTACTATGGCCCCTTATATTAAGAGCAATGCATAGTAAAACGCGTCTCACTCGCGCGTTCTTCTGGACAGGGTCTTAAGCATGGAATACACCACATGACTACACGGATATGCCCGCGGGCATGCCCTCCTGACCTCGCTACTATAAGTGTGCGAATTGTGCGATGTTAGGCTAGAGCGCCAGCCAGATAAGTCTGCGCGCGAGGGGTGGCGCTGTTCGCTAACATTGACACTCGTAGACAAACAAAATAGCAGACGAATTTTTAGTTCCAATTTTGACCACGCGTGGACTTCTCTGGCCCGCACTCTAGTATAGGACCGTCACAGTGAGTCTGGACTATACAAACAAGGTCCGCAGGGGCATGCCCGTCAAACATGCCCGTCTAGTGAATTCCCCGCTTTACTGATAAGGCGCAGCTATATTCGGTGGACGCGGTCGTCAGCCGCACCAGCGAACGTTTGTTTGCCACACAGATATATCAATATATTGATCAATATATTGATATATCTGTGGTTTGCCACATTGGAGCGTCCTTTAACGGGCGATGGCACCCGCTGTCGCACGCGCCTCCGCTTTTTCATTGTATACGTGACGTAATGTGGTGCTCCCATATAATTTTATCACGTGTACTACAATTTTCAATATACTTTAGGAAAATTATTAATAATGGCTTACCTATACAGGTTTATTAGGGTAATATAACACATTAGAGTCATAATTATGTTAATGGGTTAGCCAGTTGCAGCCAGCCATGTAAATAAAATAAATAATGATCATTTATAAATTTAAAAGTATAAAGTAAGAAAATTCAAGCTATGATTTAAGATGCAGAAATAAATAACCCATATTATATAGCAACTAATCTTAAGACTAAACCTTGCTACATTGGAACTCTAAATATAAATATCATCTGTGTCTATGTCTAGATTACTTTTGTGTATTTTTATAACTGTGTGAGAGAAACTTAAAATTATAGTATTATTATAATTTTTTTTTTAGTTTTAATTTTTCTCAGCGTATAGCTGGTTAATTATTATTATTATTATCTGTCTAAATAGAATGAACAAGAAAAGAAGTAGAAACTACCTATAATGAACAAAAAAAAACGAAGCAAAAATAAAAACTAGCATCATTTCCCTGGTGATAAAAATGTAAAAAAAATAACTAAAACTTTAAAAACCAAAAACCTAAATAAAATTATGTTACTTTTTCCAAATTATGATTCTGATTCTATAAATAATTACTAGAAATAATATAATTAAGTAGCTAGTGGTTGTCATTGTGTGATTCTGATAAAATTTTCTTGATTAGAAGTTTCAAAAATATAAATTATTGGATAAAAGTGATTTAAGATTTTATTAAAATGGATAATATCTATGTAAATGCAAATTAATTATTATAAAAACAGTTAACATTTGAATGTGGGTATTATTCTTTATCTACCTTACAGTAGTTAAAAATATTTAAATGACTTTTATTTATTTATTACTTTCAATATTTATTTATTTATTAATGATTTCATTAAAACCTTTTATTTAAAGCAAGGCAAGAATGTAAGGCAAGAATTAATAAATTCACAATTTCAATTTTCAACATTATTTTAACTTTCCTGTCATTTAAAATGTATTTTTAACTTAAAAGAAACATAAATAGAACAAAAGAAACATTGTTAAGTATTAAGTACACACTATACTTTGAAAAATAAGGAACAATTGTAACAAATAATTAAACAGTTTTACAGAAAATGAAGTTTTTATGCTTGATCAGAGATTATAAAGTAGGCACTTTCTACATACAGGAGAGATTACTCTGACCAGTTTGATTTGTTGGAATAAATGTAAGCTTATATTTTGCAATAAACTATTTAAATTCTTACATTAACACATACATTTCTACGGTAAATTGTATATTTAAAATTTAATAATATATACACTACTATTATTTTGAAAAAAAATAATTACCTAAGTAAACGATTTCTTATTTAAATCAATTTATAATTGCACAACAGGATTATAATGTTTTTATATGCAACTGTGAGCATCTCAACAATGGAAATGGACGATAACAGTGAATCATTACTGGTTATACGCAAGTACTAAGTAGGTACAAAATACTTACCAAAAATAGCTCGTGTTTCAATGTTAAAATAACTATTAAGCATAAAGTATACACCTTCTAGCGTAACAACAGAACTAGTAGTCTATTCGAAATTTAAAATCTTATTTGTCCCGTCACCAATAATTACACATGAAAATAGCAATGCCCGACGATGCAGGTAGATCGTTCGTACGGATATAATATCTTGGAATGGCCAACAATGTAAGTAACTTAGTTAAATTATTACCAATATTTTATTGCACTATTTAAGGATATTTGTGATCATCACAAATGCTTAGTCTTTGCAATAATCGTCCTTATTTACTTATTTTATCACAAAATAACACTGAAAACATCAGCGGTGAATGAACGATCAATGATCATAAACTCTTGTCTATGGCACTAGAAGCGAATTGACATTTGTGATAGTGTAGTAAAAACCGAAATTAATCGGATAATCGTTTTTAGCTTATCGATAATTGTCAACTTTTGCTAAGAAAATGATTAAAAGTAATTAGAAACAAAACGAGAGTTGTATTTTTAAATAAATATGTTTTATATTACTATTAACTGTAATGACGACCGGTACTTCAAAAATCCAACATAATTTGTAAATCATTTCCTCCCAGCAAATTAGAAATACAATTTGATAGCAATACTGATGATGAATTGATGCTGATGCTTTAATAGTTCTATTCTAAGGTTGATTTATCGTGGTGGATTTAGTACCTTAGATATTCTAATTGGCAAACGGCACTCCACTGATATCCACAATGCAAGAGTATTATGTAAATTGCTGCCAAGAAGTATAGAAATACATTAATTAACGATGAAATAAAATACTGAAGATATGGATGTATAAATTAAAACGTAGTTGTCTTGCCAAATAGGATAAGAAAATTAAAAAAAAAATGACAATAACTGTCACATTTTCGCGCCTAAAGGTGTGAAGGGAAGTGTGTGGTTGCCGTTGCTCGAGCCGAAAAATTTGTTTGTTTTGATCCTGTGGTTTTGATAGTGATTGTATAAAAATCTACTCTTAAAATACATAATGTCTACTCCTTCCAAGCGTCCGTCTTCTCGTGCTTCTTCAGATGCAGCTACACCATCCCGAAGAACACGTTCTTCACAACAAGTCGTCGTACCGGAGACACCACAAAGATCAACGGGTACTCCTTCGAAAGGTAAACATAAAGTACTACATTTTCTTCGAAATCTTTTTATTTCGTTATACTTATCTCAAAATTTTAATGAATATTAATAAATTAGGTACTCACCAATGTCTAATGCTTTAAGAATAATTAATTTGCCTAAACACTAATGACTATGCGTGCAAAATAAGAATAGGATCGCGTTTGCTCCCAAGGTCCAATTTCACCTGAAAGATTTCATAATTTCCTTGTTTTGTACAGTCAGCAAATAAAATGAGGAGGCTGGCTAGTGAATTCTTAGAAAAACGTTAAAAATTCAGTTTTTATTTGACCGAAAGTGAACGAAAACTTTATTACAGTAGATTACAGTTCATATATTTGATTTGCTATGTATTGAAAACTATTATTTTCACTTCTAATTATATACTTATAATCTTCTCCCTGCCCTGTTCCCAGTCTAGCTGGAGTCGGTGCAGTATGTTTCCTCTTTCATTCATATCGGTCAGATGTCATCAAGCCCTTTTGATTCATATCATCCATCACACCGTAAAGGTGCTAGTGATGAATGAATGTATTTATGTAAAAGAGACGGAACGGACCATGTTGAGAGACCGATGAACGGAGAGACTGATTGGAATCCATACTGCTCAAAGTTTTGGCTTAGGTTTTACAGCCGGCCGCTGCCTGACACCAACCCTCTTTGGGTATGCTGTTGTTGGTGGTTTGCCCTCCACCATTTGGGTGCCCCAAGGTGCTTATTGGTCTACACCGGGCGATCCCTTAATCCCTTAGTCGACTTTTACGACACCCATGGGATGAGTCAGGGCTGGCCTATTCTATGTTATTTGTTCGCTTCCAGGCCAGCATAGAAGACTTATAATTATATACTTCTAATAAGTATCAATAATTAATTCTTAGTCAAGTTTTCCAAAATTATTATCATCATTGTCCTCTTCCGTCTGTCACACTTACGGGGCATTATTAAATTATGAATGAAAATCTAATTCAAAATACTAAAAAATAAAAAATATAGTAATAATATTTCTCGTAAGCTGTATTTGCACACCAACCAAATTACATAACCAGCATGATATTATCTAATTAAGGTTTAATATAAAATTTTTTATTGTAATAATTAATCCACAGATGGGACTCCTGGAACACCTAAAAGTCCCCGGCGGACTCCACGTACACCAAGAGATGCCCCAGGAACATCACCAGCACGGCCATTGCCTTCCAGTCCATTTGGTTATAAGTTTATAATTATTTTTTTTATTAATACGGTCATAACCGGATATAATGACATTGTTTCTAACGACCAATCGGTTATTACGGCCGAATGGCAAGGTCACGGCTGAATCCATATGTACTTGTGTCTTTTGCTTATAACAACATTTGAATATGATGACGATTATATGGTCCATTCAATGTCGTTATATCTAGTTTCGACTATAACTTAAAATCTATTATAAATTACTTTTCAATAAGCCCTTTGTATAATTTTCAGGCACAGATATTGAAATGAGCTCACCTCTTAATTATGGCACCCCAAGCTCACTCAGTACACCAAGGTCCTTAATGCGTGGTGCTATGACTCCTGCACGCCAGCGAGCAGACCTCAGAGGACATCAACTTGGGCCCAATGTCCCAGCACCAACACCTACTAGAAGGGTAAAATTTTATATTTGCCTGAGCTCTACACATTTGAAATAAAACAACTATTATTGATATTGATTGCCTCTATTTAGGTGTTTGACAGACATTTTGGTCACTTTACAGGGGCCATAGTTACAGGGAGGCTAATGGTAGTTAACTATAACTTTGTGTAAAGACACCTGCCATCTTTAGTCTCCCTGTGGCACCAAGGCACTGAAAAGTAATAGATGGATATTTTCAATTCTGCTTTTTATCTGCGTAGAATTGCGACTTTTTTGCTAATTTAATTAGTGTCAAATGGCATAAATGGTATAATAGTAACTATAACAACCCACCTTTTGTGTTTTAGGGGGAGACCGGCACAGAAGATGTGGCAGCCTCTGGTGAGCCCCAGCTGGTAGTTTGGGGCACAGACGTAGCAATTGCGGAGTGCCGCGAGAAATTCATAAAATTTATACAGAGATATGTGGAACCTGACGCCGTCACCAATGACCCGTTGTATGAGCAGAAACTAGAAGAGGTAAGACTTTTTAATTATTGATATACGTCTTCCATGCTAACCTCTAAGCAAAAAAACGTAGAATGTGCCAGCCCCAACTTAGATGCATTCTCCAGATGTGTCCTAAAATTCACCCAAGGCAGATTGACTAGTGTATACCAAGATTATAATGACATTTTATCGTGTTTTGAATTAAAACTAGTGTTTCTAATACTACCGAATCGAATTGTGTTAATTGAATGAAATTGACTTATATTTCAGATTCATACACTAGAAGAGCCATTTTTAGATGTTGACTGTGAGCATGTCAAGACCTTTGACCCCAAACTGCACAGACAGCTTGTGTGCTATCCTCAAGAGGTGAGACATTCTAATTTGAATCTTAGCAAATGTGTTTTTATTTTAACAACAATGTTAGTATCATCAAAATCATGCCCAGCCAGAGAGTTTTAATGTCCCCACTGCTGGGGCACAGGCCTTCCCCTATGGATGGAAGAATTAAAAAAAAAAAGTAGTGCTGTGCGAAGAACGGAGGTACTCTATTTAATACATTTTTGCTAAATCCATTCTATGGCTGACCTTAGCAAACATGTTCACTTCACGCAATAGCGGGCCGAGCGCGCTATCTCGAATGTTAATATGTTAATAATTATCAAATTATTTCTGTGTATTTATACATTTTTATTTAATATAATTATCTTAGGAATCTTAGCTGATTTCTGTATTATTTATTTTATTTTATTTAATATATTATAAAATTGATTTTTATTTCCAAATAAAAAAAAATAATAACGGTCTTTGTCAAGGTGGTTCCGGCGTTTGACGCAGCAGTCAACGAGTTGTTCTTCGACAAGTACCCGGCGGCCATATTGGAGCATCAGATACAAGTGCGGCCGTTCAACGCGCCCCAGAGGCATATGCGGGACCTAAATCCGGAGGGTGAGGATTCCCATCCTTTTCCTTTTTTTTCAATTTTTTGATTTAATTTACAGTCAATATTTGTATATACGTCTGTCTTCAAATGGTTTGTGGACCGAATGCGTCGAGCTCTGCACCCCAACGATTTTATATTTATGTCACACCAACATAAAGAGAACTATTCGCTACGCGTACGAATAATCCCACTTCTTGTTCAGGGGGTGACATAAAACTATGATCTTACCTCGGGCGATAAAAAACGAAGCCTTAGATCGCATTTTAATCGCCCTCGCTTGCGATTTGAAATATTCTTTGTTTTATCGCCCTTGGTATATAAAGGGTTATTTTTAAAACACAAAAAACCTCCCATGACTAGGTAGCTAACATCATAAACAACAACGTTTGTTTTATGAGTTTTAATATAACGCAATACATTGCGCTGTATTATTTTTTTAAGTTTTTATTGTACTGTCGTGATACATTCATAAACGAAAGGACGACGCTACGCTAGGCCCGCGTGCTGCTTAATGCCGATGCAAGTAGGTGTACATAGAGTTATTGACTTTTAGAGCGGTAAATTAAATTAATATTTATTTTTGTATGAAAGTAAAATCTCAAATCATCAAAGTCGTAGAACAAACATTCTTGCTTCTGATGTTAGCTATCTACTCTTGCGAGTTTTTTGAAGTTTTAAAAATAATCCTGTATATAACCTATTATTACCGGCCAGATATCGACCAGCTGGTGACTCTCTCCGGCATGGTGATCCGCACGTCGGGCATAGTCCCGGAGATGCGCGAGGCGCACTTCCGGTGCGCCGTGTGCGGAGCCCCGGCCTCCGCCGAGCTGGAGCGCGGCCGGGTGCCGGAGCCGGCCCACTGCTCGCACTGCAACACCGCGCACTGTTTCCAACTCATCCATAATAGGTCGCACTTCAGCGACAAGCAGCTGGTCAAGCTGCAGGAGGCGCCAGGTATACTAACAGATTTACCAATTTAATATGGGATTGAATAGAATAGAATAGTATTTATTTGCCCTTGATGGAGCGCGGCCGGGTGCCGGAGCCAGCGCACTGCTCGCACTGCACCACCGCGCACTGTTTCCAACTCATCCATAATAGGTCGCACTTCAGCGACAAGCTGGTAAAGCTGCAGGAGGCGCCGGGTATGCCGACTGCTTTAGCAATTTTACATCATCCCCTTTAGACAAGTGGAATGCAAACGTCAAGCTCTTTAATCACTGCATACATAAGTCACAGATTATATGGATTTTCACTAAAATTAAAATACTGCAATCGGCCATTTTGGCTGAAACACCACCGCGTGACGTCACGCCTATGTAAACCATATGACATTCATTATCACACAATGTTTGTTGCGTTGACGTTTAGGTGTACTTAAGCGTGACGTCAGACTCGACGCCATGACACTGCGACCTGTTTTCGCGCACTAGTCAAAAAATGGCTTTAAACTTAGTTAAACGTTAGCTTATTACCGAAATAAAGGTTTTTTCATAAATAGTAAATGTGTACATACACTACGGGAGAGAATTTCAAAATCTTTCGTCATTTATATTCTCTATTTTTAGTGCGTCCCTTCATTATGTCCGATGATTAATTTTTCAGACGACATGCCAGCGGGCCGCACCCCAGCCACCGTGAGCGTGATGGCCCACGGCTCCTTAGTGGAGGCTGTAGGGGCGGGGGAGAGGGTCAGCGTGACGGGGGTGTTCCGTGCGGCACCCGCCACTGTCCACCCCAGGAAAGCCACCCTAAAAGCGTTGCACAAGACGCACATAGACGCGCTCCATTACAAGAAGGTGCACAGCGATCGGCTGCTCGAGACTGAAGAGGGGTAAGTCTTCTTCCTGTCCTGTTACCGGTTTTTCTGGGATTTTAATATGGTAGTATAGAATGTTTACTCATCCAATTATATTTTATGCTGGCATGGGAGCGAAAAAATAACCTAGAATGTGCCAGCCCTGACTCATCCCATGAGTGTCGTAAAAGTCGATTGATAGAAATTGCTCGGTGTAGACCAATAAGCACCTTGGGGCACCCGAATGATGGACGGCTAACCACCAAGAAAGGTGTCAGGCAGCTGGCTGTAAAACCTAAGCCAAAACCTTGAGCAGCCTTCTCCCTGCCCTGTTCCCAGTTTATCAGGGGTCGGTGCAGTATGTTTCCTCTTCCATTCATATCGGTCAGACGTCATATAGCCATCCACTCTCTTTTGATTCATATCGTCCATCACACTGTAAAGGTGCTAGGTGCATCAATTAATGTATAGAAAAGAGACGGAAAGGACCATGAGAAGAGATTCAATGTTTTTAATAAATAGAAGTGGATTATGTACATGTTATGTATAGATGAGCTCGCTAGCGCTGGGTGGGGGCCTACAATCGTAATCTAAGCAATGTTCGCTTTGGCCTGTCATTGGATGGGTGACCAAAAATTTATTATCTCGAGTTCCGTGCTTCGGAATACACGTTAAGCCGTTGGTCCCGGCTGCATCTACAGTCGTTAATGCCCTATCTCCCGGGTTATATATAGCCCAATCTCCCTATATTCTTCTATCCATAGAGAAGGCCCATGCCCCAGCAGCGGGGACATTAAAGGGCTGGTGATGATGATGGATATGTGAGTAATTGAGGAACATTTTTGCATTTCGCCACCAGCAAAGAGCACCGGTTCCCACCTGAACGTGTGGAGCTATTCAAGACCTTGGCCTCGCAGTCGGACAGTTACGAAAGGCTCGCTCGCGCCGTGGCACCCTCCATATACGAGAACCTCGACATCAAGAAAGGGGTGCTGCTGCAATTGCTCGGAGGGACGAAGAAGAACTTCAACGCTGCAGGCAGAACCCACTTCAGGTTGGTCTTTGCATTTGCATACATACATAAATCACGCCTATATCCCCGAAGGGGTAGGCAGAGGTGAATTAACACCCACGTTTCGCCTATTATGTTGAGTCCCATCCCATGTAATAGCTCACGAGCCCACTTATCGGGCACGGAAATTTGCTAGGTGGCATAAAAAGAACGCTGCTGCCCATTCCTCATCACTGTTTTAACCCTTAGTCGATTGTACTACACCCACGGGAAAGGTTGTCGTCTGCGCAGGTATAATTGAAGGGAAAAGTGTTTACATGGAATTTAGAACGAGCGTCCCACCCAACGTTGCTATGGTTACAGGCTCTGTGAGGTTTTTTTTTCATTTTATTTTGGCACAAAACAATCATTACAGTAAATTACTTAAACTAATTACAATTATAAAAGACAACGACTGCCCAAATTATACTTCATACCGCCGCACTCAGAGACGTCAAATAACGTTAATGAGTACGTAACGTTAAAAAAATGACAATTCAAAACTAGTCAATATTCTTGCCGGGTCTATGGTCTAGATTTGAATAAAAATTTTTGACATTAAATACTCATTAAAGTTAATTGACGTCTCCGAGTGCGACAGATAAATGTCTATTACACTGATAAGCCAGTTGATGAACAGTTTTTTCTGGACGCCGATTGCTATTTATTGCTTTAGTCTACCCATCTACTGTCTCACGCTTTACTATTATTCTCTGTCAATGAGAGAGATGGGGGTGATGACAATATTGTATTCTGCTCTGCGGTCACCACACGGCGAGAATACACACCTTTTTTATTTCAAGGGAAAGCAAAGGTTCTAGCCCATACAGCCAAGTCTTTAGTGTATATTTTATCTGTAGTCTTATGAAATAATGAGTGGGTGAAATGGATGAATGAAATGAAATTTACGTTAAAATATGGGTGTCACACATTTTAACGCATCTAGGGAGTGCTTGGCGCAAATTGAATGGTAACAGAGTTCATGATGGTGACTGATGAAATGGATAAACATACACATACATAAATCACGCCTATATCCCCGAAGGGGTAGGCAGAGGTGAACTAGCACCACGTTGCACCCAAATGGATAAAACCACTTTTTATAGTGATCTTCACCACAACATCAAACACATCATAAGACTTGTTTTCAATGATTCTGCATAATTGCACATCAAATCAACACAGATGCTTGTGCATCAAAATAACACCACTTTCACTGCACAAAATCCACTCTGAAGCAATTTTTTAATTATCGAAAATAAATCCGACTGACACCATGAAACGCGCCAAACACTCGTATTTATTTTACTATCATACCTATTGTACTATCAGGTCAGAGATCAACATCCTTTTGTGCGGCGACCCGGGCACCAGCAAGTCGCAGCTGCTGCGCTGGGTGCACGGGCTGGTGCCGCGAGCGCAGTACACCTCCGGCCGGGGCTCGTCCGCGGTGGGGCTCACCGCCTACGTCACCAAGGACCCGGACACCAGGCAGTTGGTGCTGCAAACGTGAGTACAATAACAATGACAATTTTGATTTTAAGTTCAACAATACAAAAAAAATAAAATAAAAAAAGTCGCCAAGGACCCGGACACCAGGCAGTTGGTGCTGCAAACGTGAGTACAGTAAAAAGTATTATTTTGATTTCAATTTGAACATTAAAACAAATTTAAAAAAAAAATCTCTAAACTTTACACTTCATGTTGTAAGCCAACAGATACCCTCGCAATGTAGAAATAAATTTCTAACATTCTTGTATGAAATCGACAGTATTAAAAAATTATTCTGTATAAATAATGTGTATTCATTTTCTGTTTCATTTAATATATCATCAGAATAAAAATATGTTGAAAAAATTAAATCTTGTCAATTGTCAGATTGCTGGCTATCATCGTTCCAGAATTCGAATTTTGGTAGAGGAACAGCACAAATTAGATTTTATCGATTAAATTGTATAATTGTTGCAAATAAAATTGACTTCTTTACAGAGGGGCGTTGGTCCTGGCTGACAATGGAATATGCTGTATCGACGAGTTCGACAAGATGAACGACTCCACGCGCAGCGTCCTTCACGAGGTATGATAATAATTAATCAATGTGACATGATTTTTCATGTCGCATGAATTTTTATGTTTTGGCTGTGTCTGTTGAATTCTTTTGCCTCGTCAACGACCGAAAACAAATTTTTACGGGAGGGGAAACCACTGTCATCAACGACACAAGCCGACCTCTTCTCGAGATCGATTGTCGATCAATACGATGTTAAATTAAAATCTTTATTTTCATAGGCCATCTGCCATAAATGCAATCTCTTTCAAAATTTAGGTAATTATTAGAATATTAACCTAATCCTATTTGTACAGCCCTTAAGGCCAGCTTAACATTAATTTACAACTTTGTTTTTATTACCAAATACACGCACAACAAAGTAACCGTTGTTTTCTTTGTGTACAAACCCCCCTTATGATTAAATTTCTAATACTTTCCCAAGTAGCAATCCGTGTGCAATTTTGCAGGTGAGTCTGGCGCCCGAATATACCTTTTTTTCAACATTTATTTATATATTTTTGACTCATCTCAACCTTAAAATTCAAAATTTAAACTTTATTTATTTATGACACTTTGTCACCCCTCTTTTTTATTAACATAAAAATAATATTTTTTATTTTTCATTACATCAACTTTATTGGACATTATTATTATACCAGCTAGCAAACACAATATGATATAACTATTTATTGCTTTGAACTGTCAAAAATCCAATAATTTTTGACAGTTTAAAGCGATCAATGGCCATATCGTAAAGCCTTTAAGTGTATCTATATATAAAGATAATGCCATAAATCGCTTTGAATTGTTAAAAATCCAATGATTTTTGACAGTTCAAAATGATAAATGGCTATATCATATCGTGTTACGGCGGTCATGCTAGCTGGGCCGGTACTGTAAATAAATAGCGTTTTAAGTAAAACTTAAGTGGCCGATAAGGACCTGGTCCATAGACAAATTATATTTCTTAAACGAACTAACACATTGTGCTATCATCATCATCATCACCAGCCCTTGTAATGTCACCACTGCTGGGGCACGGGCATTCCCTATGGATGGAAGAATATAGGGAGATTGGGCCATAACCCACCACGCTGGCCCAGTGCGGGTTGGTGGGTGTTAACGACTGCAGATGCAGCCGGGACCACCTTAACGTGCTTTCCGAAGCGCGGAGAAACTCGAGATAATAAATTGTTGGTCACCCATCCAATGACCGGCCTTAGCGAACACTGCTTAGTTTACGTAATCGCAGGCCGAGCGCGCTATGCCACTGCGCTAGCGAGCTCCTCCAGACAGGTGGACAGTCTATTTCTATTCGGATGAATAGAATACAAATGTATGAAACTGCCGTATTACAGAGAAAGCAACATGGCGTCCGTCGTGTCAAATGTAAGAGGAGTTGTCAAAAATTAACATTTGTTTGATAGAAATGTAACATTTTCCACTTGGCTAGGCCCCCAGGACAGAAAGGAAAAGTTAAATGGTTTTTATTAGACCGGTCTTATGGACAAATTATATTTCTATCAAAAGAATATTATCCTTAAGTCATAGGAATTCAAAAAGAAACTTTCCCATTATACTAGTGATGACGATATTAATTAATCGAACAGGTAATGGAACAACAAACGCTGTCCATCGCAAAGGCGGGCATCATCTGCCAACTGAACGCGCGCACCTCTATACTGGCGGCGGCCAACCCGGCAGAGTCGCAGTGGAACAAAAACAAGACCATCGTCGAGAATGTGCAGTTGCCACACACCCTTATGTCCAGGTATCTATCATCCTATTATGGGATTCCTATAATTGACAACATTACAATTTTGAAAGGTATATTTTTTATTACATACATACATAAATCACGCCTATATCCCCGAAGGGGTAGGCAGTGGTGAACTAGCACCCACTGCATATGTATGCACTATGAAATTAAAAGAATTATATGTCCTAATGACCGGCCTTAGCGAACTTGGCTTAGTTTACGCAGCTCGCGAGCGCACTATGTCATAGTGCTAACGAGCTTCTCATGTGGTCTTTATAATAGTGAATTTAGCTGTATTGTAATGTTTGATCCAGATTCGACCTGATCTTCTTGGTGCTGGACCCACAAGACGAGGTGTTCGACCGCAGGCTGGCATCGCATCTCGTGTCCTTGTACTACAAGGACCCAGCCGACGCGCAGGACGACGAAGATATAGTTGTAAGTGGCGGCGGATTAAATTAATTTTAATGGACCCAGACGGTGTAAAGGTCTCTGCATACGTAACGGGAAAATACCCCGGGGCGTGCACAGGGCGGGGTCGTGACTGCAGAAATATCGTTTCATATAAAATGTACATGCAGGACATATATCCCATATGTTACGGAGTGTACGGACGGGGCGTTTGGATGAAAGAGGCCCCGTCCTGTCCGGGGTATTATCTCGATACGTATGCAGAGACCTTTATAGAAAAGATCTCCACTGCTTGGGCATAGGCCTTCCTAATGGATGCAAGAATATAGGGAGAATGGGCTATAAAATCGGCCTACTGGCCCAATGTGTACTAGTGGGTATTAACGACTGCAGATGCAGCCGGGACCAACGGCTTAATAACTAGGAGGAAATCGAGATAAAAAAATTATGGACACCCATCCAATGACCGGCCTTAGCGGACATTACTTAGTTTAAGAAATCGCAGGCCAAACGCGTTAGGCAACTGCTCTGTCGAACTCATCCCTTAATACATATTAGACTAAATACATCTAAATTAAAACCGTGTGGTGACGGCAGAGTAGAATACAATTGTCACCACCCCAAATCTCTCCCGTGGGTGTCGTACAAGGCGACTAAGGATAAATCAGTGATGAGGAATGGGCAACAGCGTTCCTCTAATACCACCTAGCAATAGCAATGTACTGCGACACTTTTGTGCCCGATATATGGCAATGGGCTCGCCACCTATTACATGGGACCTAACATGATTGGCGAAACGTGGGTGCTAGTTCACCTCTGCCTACCCCTTCGGGGATGTAGGCGTGATTTATGTATATATGTAAATTAAACCCAAGACAGTGGTTGCATAATAGCTCTTATCACAAGTGCGTAACGTCGACTTTGTATTTTCAGGATATGGCTTTAATGCGAGACTATATTGCGTTCGCCAAAGAGCACGTGCAGCCGGTCCTCAGTGAAGCCGCTCAACAGAGGCTCATAGACGCGTACGTCGACATGAGGTGAGATACTAAAGCTGCTATTACCCTACTCCTGTATACACACATTTATTATTTTATGTCACACCTGACCATTTAGTGGACATTTCCGCTTGCACGAAAAATCCCAGTTCCTGGTCAGGGGTGACAGAAAACTTTGATCTTACCTAGGGCGATAAAAAAAAAGCCTCAGATCCCATATTTATCGCCCTTGCCTTCGGGCTCGGGCGTCAAATACTTGCGATCTGAGACATTTGATTGTTATCGCCCTTGGTATATAATCTACTATAGTTATTTAGACGGCCGGTGTGGTCGAATGATCGCTGGCTGTCGGCCCACAGGTCACGGGTTCGATCCTGGTAGGGGCAAATGTTTGTGATGAACACAGATATTTATTCTCGATTAATGGTTGTTTATAATATGTTTCATCACTAGCACCTTTACGGTGTGATGAATGATATTAATCAAAAGGGAGTGGATGGCTTGATGACGTCTGGCCGATATGAATGGAAGAGGAAACATACTGCGCCGACCCCAGAAAGACTGAGAACAGGGCAGGGAGAAGAAGAATACATACATACATAAATCGCGCCTATATCCTCGAAGGAGTAGGTAGAAGTGAACTAGCACCCGCGTTTTGCCAATTATGGTAGGTCCCATGTAATAGGTGGCGAGCCTATATTGCTAGGTGCTATAAGAGGAACGCTGCTGCCCATTCCTCATCACTGATTTATCCTTAGTCGCCTTGTACGACACCCACGGGAGAGATTTGGGGTGGTGACAATGGTATTCTACTCTGCCGTCACCACACGGTATAAGAATAATGGTTGAAGAAGAATGGTTGTTTATATGTTAGTCACTTCACTTGTACCCCGAAACAATATATTGTACTATGTACACAGGCGCGTGGGCAGCGGTCGAGGCCAGATCTCAGCATATCCCCGTCAGTTGGAGTCTCTTATCCGGTTAGCCGAGGCCCACGCCCGGCTTCGTCTCTCACAAATCGTGGAACTGTCTGACGTGGACGAAGCCGCTAGGTAAATAATACTGTACTTTCCACTTTACTAATACTAGATATAAGCTTAAATTAATTTTATATAAATCATCACTAACCATCTTAACGTTCCATTTCAGCAAAATTAGATTATTAGACTTACTTTATACATATTTTTGGCTTAAAAGGACAATAAATTACACAAATAGATCCTATTTGAGCTGGATATAAAAATATCTTATGTCCAGTTCCTCCATTCTACACAAGGCGCGTTAACCTATTTCGTCCCCTCTGCATCTGCAATCGATAATACCAAGCAATTCGCACTGAGCAAGCGTGGTTCCCTAATCATAATTGCAATTATATTATTCCATCCATAGGGGTAGGGCATATACCCCAGCATTGGAGACATTCAAGGGGCTGGTGAAGGTGGTGAATAGGGATGATGACACTAACAAAGAATCACTGATATAATGATTTATAATAATTTAGGATAAGGAGATTCGTTAATAGTCACTTGTTATCAGATTATACTTGTGATATTTATTTTATAAAAATAAAAGTACAAAACTTAGCAATCCGCCATATTTGCTAAAACGTCGCGTGACGTCATTATTTAGTTATCTCGATTTTGACATTTTATCTGCCAATCAAATTCGTTTATATAGAAACTGGCCTTTTTAACCAACTTCACAAAAAAGAAGGATGTTCTCAATTCGTCTGTATTTTTTCGGAATAGTGACGTCACACAGATGCCATTGATGTTTTGGCGGAAATTTTAAATTGCATTATTCAAAATATGTTTTTTTCTATCGAAATCGAAAGTTTTGACAAAAATATAATTTATTTTGGGTATAGTAGACACGTAAGAAAAACATGGTGTAGTTTTTCAAAATTAGTCATCATGCCTATTGCTCACTAGTGACTTACGAAGTGATGTTGTATGTCATTATAATTTTATATTTAATTATACATACATAAATCACGCCTATATCCCCGAAGGGGTAGGCAGAGGTGAACTAGCACCCACGTTTCGCCAGTTATGTTAGGTCCCATATAATAGGTGGCTAGCCTAATGCCATTTATTGGGCACAAAAGTCGCAGTAGGTAGATAGCAAAATGGTATAAGAGGAACGCTGCTGCCCATTCCTCATCACTGATTTATCCTTAGTCGCCTTGTACGACACCCACGGGAGAGATTTGGGGTGGTGACAATTGTATTCTGCTCTGCCGTCACCACACGGTATATTTAATTATACAGCAAAATAAGTAGCCACAGATCAATTACAAGCTCCCAGACACTAATATTTTTAACTTAATATTCAGATTACACCGGGAAGCGCTGAAGCAGTCCGCAACAGACCCGGCTTCAGGGCGCATCGATGTCGGCATCCTGACGACGGGCCTGGGCGCCGCCGCCCGACGCCGTCGCGCGGACCTGGTGACGGCCCTGAAGGAGCTGCTCAAGCCGTTCCCCAAACCGACCACCATCACACACACCAAGCTGCTGCAGGAGGTCAACACGAACTCGCAAATAGTATGTGTCCTTTAACCTACATAATGATTATTTGTAAAGGCTGTTCTTTATCACCAGAGAATAGAATAGAATATAATGGTTTGTTTTCTGTAGAGGTGGGAGTGAGAGGTATACCAGCTATCTATCTTTTGATATGTCGGGTTTGAAGAAGAAACGTTTAGTAATGGTGATAAAATATACCCGCTAAATCCTATCTATATACTATATACATACATATATTCTATCTACATACAGTACCAAAAGACCTTGCTTGTCTAGAACTTACGTACGTTTTATACTGGAACGTGTGTCTCAGGCGGCTCTCACGGAATCTTATGGCTAGATGGAGAGAGGAGTCAGTGTGGCGAAGGTGAGTGTTGACTAAAGGCCCCTTAAACCTACACTTGGATCACAAGTCCCAGGCGCTGCCACTCTGCCACACTATGGACCCTGCAGCCCACGGTGAATCCATGGCATGCTAAGAGCTTTCGTCTCTTTGCTCGTGACTTGGATACACATTACAGTTATTATCTATTCTAATATTATAGAGCTGAAGAGTTTGTTTGTTTGGTTAAACGCGCTAATCTCAGAAACTACTGGTTCAAATTGAAAAAATATTTTTGTGTTGGATAGGAATATATTTATTGAGTAAGGCTATAGACTATATAACAACCGACAGCGAAACCCGAGCGAAGCCGCGGGCGACCACTAGTTTTACAATAAAGCTCTTCCCATTTAGCCAACAATAGTGGTATGTAAAATATAATAAATCCTTTTTTTTCTAGACTGTAACCCGCGAGCTCTTAGACGAGGCTCTGCGAGACCTGCAAGACGAGGGGAAGGTAGTCGTCGTAAGTCACACACACGTGCGCCTCTGTTGATAGGTATTGTAATCATTGTTACGTATATGGGCCCAAGTTTGTTGATTTACATAATAAAGTGTATTTTTTTACTTTATTCTCGTTGGTTTTTATTGTCATAAATAGTTCGTAATCCTAAATAATTCGTTGTAAATTATTGTATGGTCAATAGCATAAGTGGATGAAAACTAGTATTTTGTCATGCCACAACATCTACTTTCCTTTCCTTCTCTCACTGTATAATGCAATGCTATGATGAAGCAGTATTATTGAGTATCAACCATATTGTATTATTATTATTTATTTTTTTATTTTTATTTAAAAAGTTTAAATAAAAAATAAAAAAATTGTACACAAAAGTTACAATTGGCGGACTTAATGCTATTAGGCATTCTCTACCAGTCAACCGGAAAGCTGGGTACAGAGATATTAGATGGCGGTGCAGAAAGTGAATACTGTAATGTAAATAAATGATCTTAAAACAAATTAATAAACTTACATAAATAAGTTAATATACATAGATTACTTATAAATATATACATATAATAAAACATATACTTAGAATTATAATAATAAATACATGCGAACTATATTTATAATAAATAAAAAAGTATAAATAATATATAAATATCAATGTCAGATGATTATAGTGAGATTGGTGTAACAGATTCCAGATTATTTATTATGCATGGGACTAAGGGTACTGAGACCTGTCAAGTTAGTGAATTTTAATGTGCGTGTCAACTGTTCATTATTCACTGAACCATATTCATAACTCCACCCTAATATACAACACATTAAGTAAAAAAGCACAATTGTCATTAATATATCGTTTATTTACATATATAATTCATTCCGTGTATCAAAAAGTCATAATTATGCTAAACATAACAACAACAAACATTATTACAACATTGTCAAGTCAATACTTGTGCACATTTTGCACTGTGCGATACAAAAACAAACAACCTTGTATTGCCCTATTTAGCTGATGACTTGGTCATCGCTGGCACACAGTGTCTTAAGAAGAAATACATAAAGCATGAAAACGACAGGTAGATCGAACTAAAACATAATAATGTAAAAACAACAGAGGTGTAAGTTTTCAAATACCAATACAGTATGTAATGACGATAACATTTCGTGATGGACTCAATATAGAAAGTGCAAAGAGCTCATTGGCAAACATTTCTTGTCAATATCTACTAATCACCATAATGAAAACATTTCAAAGTTGAGAGTGTTGTGCTGAAGCTTAATTACAATACACAAAAAGTTCAATCAAAATCACAGCACATGCTATTTCAATCAATCGATTGTGCACTTACCTTCGGTCTAGCTAGCAAATGTTTTGCGAGACTTTGGACAGTTTTCGATAAATTTTCTTTTTGTGTAAATACATAGGACAACAAAGAAAAGTAAATGTGTATAAATCTAATTATCTCACAAAATCGAAGGTGGTCTCGGAGAAGTACTTTATGGAATTATATAATTGAATGTGGCAGTTACAATTTTTATCATAGCACTATTGTAAATTATTGAGGAAGAGAAGTAAGAAGGTCAAGAAGTAAGTAGGCGCAAAGAACTTTATACTATTATTTTAAATAAATACAAAACTTAAATACGGATAACATTAATAATAATTTAGTTCTTGTATGGACGACACCATTACACAAGCATTTAGGGAGGTACCTACTTTTTGTAGCAAGTTCAAATAAAATATAATAACACATAAAATAAAATTGTAAAACAACTCAACTAACATGATACAATGAAAAGCACATCAGACTAAACCTCAACGCCAATCACTTTTCCACCTTATCATATTACATATAAAGTCACAACAAATTGGGAAAATTGGCATATCTTGACGTGCTTTTCTCCGTACATAATTCTCCAATTATATCTTATATATCGAATTAAACTCCACTAAAACTATATATTAATATAATATAATAATCAACAAACAATTAAATTTATGAAATCTTAACAAATTAACCCGTAACATGTCCTAATAAATTAAAAGACAAAATTATTTAAATTATAATTATGGGCAACACAAAACAATAATTTGACAGTGCATACACTTGGATATATTACACAACACTAATACATTATATGTTTGTGGTGTAACGAAATATGTTTTAATAAGTAATAGGAGATAGTCTAGTTAAACATTTTATAATAGTAGTGTAAGCATTATTGTGTAATATATAGGACAAGAACTGCTAGAAATGGAATACTTTACGTACGTTCGTACTGTATGCTTAGACTTGTAAGCGGAATCAAATGATGGATGAAGATGCGGGCAGTGGTTCAATAAAATTCTCACTTGGATTTGGTCCACAAGTGTATTATATTATATTTTCTTTAGTTACCAAATCATCGCTGTACTTAATAGTACATTTAATTCTCACTAGGCCGCCATTACTCTGCAACCAATATACAGACATACAAATATAAACTGCAAGCACGTTTTCACAATGTTTGTAACCATTCAATTGCCAAGATGTACCTTTTCACTCTGGATTTAAGAGTCAATCCAATGTCTAACCATTCAAACCGAAATCGGTTAGACAAAATATACTTTTCGGCGCTGGACTTAATGGTCAATCTGTTCTTAAAGATTTGCAACATTAGTTACTTTCCATTATAAGACTTGCTTAAAGTTCGTACTGTATGCTGCAAAAAGCTCAGTGTGCAAGATTATAAAATACTAAGCTCACACCGTCTTATTAATAAACTGGTAGTAAACATGGAATAGCTATTCCGCGTTTTGTCTTCGTCTCACAAATATGATATTGAATGCGAGGAAATGTGACAAAACACTGAGAAACTAGTCCATACTTAAACCGTGTTTATTGATAAGGCCGACATAGTATAAAGCGAGTTCAGTTCATATTATTTAGTATCGACCACTAATATCAAGAGACTGTGATGTTACTTGCTTCTACAGGTACTTGCTTCGGCTTATTCGCGTCATTGACGGATTCGCCATCCTGCTCTTGCGCGACGGTACTTGCGCAAGTTGGGACGTGCTCGTCTGCGCGCGCGCACGATTCCAACACGAACTTGTTAAACAACTCCGGCTTGTCCAAGTATACGTGGTGACCTGCGCCGTTGATGACCTGTGAGCAATATTGTAGTACATTATATACCAAGGGCGATAAAACAAAGAATGTCTCAGAATAATAATTTTTTACGTTGATTATCTCGTTATAATAATGGCGGAGTATACTTTACCACTGCCTTTTAAGGCTGGAGTTCACCAACACTTACAACAGGCGATTATTATTTAACCGTCGGTTTTTGACATTGTACCATATGAATGTGCCCGATATATGGCAATAGGCTCGCCACCTATTACATGGGACCTAACATAATTGGCGAAACGCGGGTGCTAGTTCACCTCTGCCTACCCCTTCGGGGATATAGGCGTGATTTATGTATGTATGTATATGTATGAAAGAAAGAACTAACCGTCCCCGATATCCCCGAAGGGGTAGGCAGAGGAGAACTAGCACCCACGTTTCGCCAGTTATGTTAGGTCCCATGTAATAGGTGGCGAGCCTATTGCCATTTATCACAGTAGATACATAGCTAGATGGTATAGGGAGGAACGCTGCTGCCCATTCCTCATCACTGATTTATCCTTAGTCGCCTTGTACGACACCCACGGGAGAGATTTGGGGTGGTGACAATTGTAATAGTACTCTGCCGTCACCACACGGCACATGGAAGAAATGTCAAAAATCGGCGGTCATCTTAAAATCGCTAGTTTTATATGACAATGTGTTGGTGAGCCTAAAAGTTTTCCAAGTTTCGAGGCACGTTTAATTAAGACTCGAGTTCACCAACACGTAAATCAACCGATTAAAAAATAACCGTCTACTTTCGAAATCTCTTCCAATACAGATAAATGTCAAACTGAACCGGTTAAATAATAATCGACTGTTTACGTGTTGGTGAACTCCAGCCTTAGTGGTTTCACCATACGTTTACCTGCACAAAAGTCCTTGAGGTCTCCCGGCTCTCAGTGAGCACCTGCCCGGTGCTGTTGTCGACCCAGGAGCGGGACCCGTACAGCACGGTCACCGGCACTGCGGGGTCCAACTTATCTATCCTCTTCACCATCGGGTTCTTGGCCCAGCCGAAGCCGCTCATCAGCGTGTGGAACGCGCTCTCGCCGCTGTCCACAATGTTACATGCATACAGACATCGCGCCTACATCCCCGAAGGGGCAGGCGGATTAATACCCGCTATTCGCCAATTGATCTAGGTCCCATGTGAGCCTATGGCCATTTATCGGGCATGAAAGTCGCAGTACATTGCTGAAAGCAATGCTGCTGCCCATTACTCATTGCTGTCTTCACCCTAAGACCTCTTACATACCGGTCGCGCCCGCACGCGACCGGCACATTTCGTATGAAGCTACGCAACCGGCCGCACGCGGAACAATGAAAGCTACTATGAAGCTTCATATAAATTGTGCCGATCGCGTTCGCACGCGACCGGTGACACGCCAAAAAATGAAAGGGGACTTTGTCGCCTTGTACGACACCCACGGGGTAGATGGGGGTGGTGGCCTTGTGTTCTGCTCTGCCACACACATACAAATTGTTCGGTCAGAAGCAAAATGTATGGAAAATTAGAAAATAAATTTTACAACCTTGCTGTTTTGATATCACCATAGTTTTTATAGGGCTTAACCCTCGAATACAGAAACGCTACTCAAAGTTTGGGTCCTGCTTAACATTTAAGTATTGTCAAAATTGACGTTTGCCCATAACAATTCTGACAGGTGTTGTCCACTAACTTTTTAAGCAATGCTCAAAATTTCAGCAGTGTTTCTGTATTCGGGGTAAGTAAACATGTATAGTTTTCGAGTATGCGGTATTTCTAAAATCTCTATTACATGTATTATTGTAATAGAGATTGTCACATGTATTATCTTTCAAAAAAGAGGACGCCGTATTTCTATTACATGTTGTAACTTGTACCTATATAAAAATTAAAACTACCTTTCCCACACAAACTCACCTGGGCTTCTGCGAGTTGCACTGGTAGATGTACTCCGGTATAACAGCCTCGGCATCAGGCACATAGTTGATATACTTCCTAGACAAGTCCGGTCTGGTCTTGCTGACCAGCCACCTGCCCGCCGGGCCGGCCGCCCTGACCGCCCACAGCGGGTTCAAGGGTTGGACCGCGGTGGCGACCGCCCTCACCCAAAAGGGGAGTTGGTACTTCTCGTACACGTTGGCCGGCTTCTCGGGGAAGCCCCACGGGTCGGCCAGGATTAGGTGGTGCACCCTGTTATGGTGCATTGGTTGGTTGATTCATATATTTTGGTTGGTTAAAACTAACTCAAATCCCTTTATTTGGGTGATGTACACTACAAGGTTAAATAAATATTAGTAGATTATCCCGGGAACTCAGAAACGCTACTTTAAGTTTAGAGTCCTGCTTAACATTTATGTATTGTCAAAACTGACGTTTCTCCATACAAATTATGACAGCTATTGTCCACTTTATTAGCAGTGCTCAAAATGTGTGTAGCGTTTCTGTATTCGGGGATATAAGGCGATAAACCGAATAATGTCTCAGATCAGATGACCTCTATTATGCAAGTACGCTGGACCGAATACGTCTACTAAAAAGTCAAATGTTTCTTGTGCCGATTTGAAGCGCTCCCTCGAGCGGCAAGGGTACTAAATTTGACGTTTGTTGCTTGCAGTACACCAGTGCCATCAGCGCCAAGATGGCGATAATCAAATTGGCTTCATTTTTTGGGTGACAACCTTCAATCCAGCGTACTTGTCTAATAGAGGTCAATGGATCTGAGGCTTTAGTTTTTAACGCCCGAGGTAAGATCATAGTATGGTTCAATAGCTCTTCGTCCTTCCTAGGCGCAGATGCGCTTCCTGTGCGTAAACAGAATATCCCCCTCGAAAAAAACACAACTGGAGTACAGCCCAAAACCGGTAGAACCCTCACCTCTCCGGGTACTTCATGGCGTAGGCGGTGGCGATGAACCCGCCCAGGCTGTGCCCCAGCAGTATGACCCGGGCGAGGTTCATCTCGCGCCGCCACTCCTCCACCGACTCGACCCACTGCGCCTCCGCCTTTGCCGCGTCAGAGGAGAACGTGGGTCGGGAGGAGCGGCCGAAACCTGGACAAAAATATACACATACATACACAAATCACGCCTATATCCCCGAAGAATGCAGAGGTGAGTTAACCTCGTTTTCCAATTAGTTCCGCGGCGGCCGCCTTGGTCGAATGCTCAGATTGCTGGGTATTGGCCAAGAGGTCCCGGGTTGGAATCCTGGTATGGGCAAACTTTGTGATGACCACAAATGTTTGTTCCCGAGTCATGGTTGTGTATATGTTTATGTAGTATATTTTCAACATTTATATACATAATTATATTAAAAATATGTCCGTCATCTAGTATCCATAGCACAAGTGTTTATGCTACTTACTTTGGGCTAGATGATAGGTGTGAGTGTAAAAAAAAAAATTAAATATTTGCTATAAATTGTTGTCGACTGCATTACGGGCTAAAAGCTAAGTTGAAAATATTACAGTCCTTTGCATTAGCATCATCAACAGCCCTCTCATGTCTCCACGGCTATATAGGGCATACATAACAGGCTGATCACGTACGTATTGAAATTGAAATGTATGCTTTTACGATTATGTATATAAGAATCAAATCAAATAGAAAATGGATACATAATTGAAAAATATAAAAAGAATGGGCCATAACCCACAGTGTGTATAACATAACATAGTGTGTTTCGTCTGGCCGCCAAATAAAATCTGCAGTGGAGACACTGACCTCTATTAAACAAGTACGCTGGACCGAATACGTCTACTCAGATGTCAAATGTTTCTTGTTCCGATTTGAAGCGCTCCCTCGAGCGGCAAGGGTACTATATTTTTACATTTGTTGCTAGGTATTTGACATTACAAATGCATCTCTAATATTAGTTCTGTGGACGTTCACCTTCAGCGCCAAGATGACGATAATCAAATGGCACCATTTTTGGATGACAACCTTCAGTTCAGCGTACTTGTAGATTAGGGCGTGGAGACTGGAGACCTTACCTAGCAAGTCAATAGCGTACACCGGTCGAGTGGCGGCGAACGCGTCCAGATTTGGGCACCAGAGCGCGACGCCCGCGCCCATGCCGTGCAGCATCACCAGCGGCGTCTTCGGCGAGTCCTCGTTGAAGGATATGGTCCATATCTTGTCGCTTTGCCCCACCACCGACCCAATGTCCACGTAGAAACGTTTGTACGCCGTTTTCAGACCTGCAAAGGCGAAAGGCGGTTTCTATAAGGCGCTTTTCACATGCACATAGGTCAACGCATGGTCGCCGTGCCGTGTAAAGTAGTAATGTATGAGCTACAAAGTAATGTATGAGCATGAACATTATAATAATTGTTAGCAAAATAATATTACAAAGAAAATAGAGTCCGAATATTTATTGGCCCGATGCGGAAATAAAATACAATAGTGGTAATGGTGACGGCAGAGTATAGAATACAATTATCGAACCCCCATCCCTCCCGTGGGTGTCGTACAAGTCGTCTAAGGGCAAAGATAGCGATTAGTAATGAGCAGCAGTATTCCTCTTTTAACACATGGCCGTGTAGTGAATTCCTCGCTTTAGGCCGAATAGAATTAACATCCACTTTTAGCCAATTAAGTAAGGTCTCATGTAATAAGTGGCGAGCCTATTGCCACCTATCGGGCACATAAAATCACAGTATATTGGTAGATGGAATAAGAGGACAGAGTATAATACGAAGATAGAAGCGTTCCCCTTATACCACCTAGCAATGTACTGCGACTTTTGTACCCGATAAATAGCAATAGGCTCGCCACCTATTACATGGGACCTAACATAATTGGCGAAACGTGGGTGCTAGTTCACCTCTGCCTACCCCTTCGGGGATATAGGCGTGATTTATGTATGTATGTATATGTAAGGAGGAGGCTGCTCCCCAGTCCTCATCACTGATTTATCCTTAGTCGCCTTGTAGATACGACACCCGCGGGAGAGATTTGGGGTGGTGACAATGGTATTCTATACTCTGCCAACATCACACGGCAATATAAGATAGTATTTCAAAGTCCTTTCACAGCAATAAACTGTCATTCCCTATTATATAAGTAGTGCAATTGGCAGGACACGGCTGCAGATTGTAGCAGAAATAATTGGCATACGCATAAAGCTGCTCTCGTTTCCAATCGTCACATAATAGAAGGGGGGCGGCACATTGGTACGAACAGTTTCCTGCTCGCCTCGTCATCGTGTCAGATATTAAACTGCCATAACTAGAATTTTCTCTTACAGCCGCACACAGAGCCATGACTTTAAATTAAAGGGTTCCTTAACTCATTGTCTTAAGTCCTGTTTCTCTGGAGACATCCCTCGGAACTGATTAATGGTTTCGTTTTTATATAGTTTTAATTACTTTAAATAGTGTTTAGCTAAACAATAATAATTACATACATACAAATCACGCCTATATCCCCGTAGGGGTAGGCAGAGGTGAACTGGCACCCACGTTTCGCCAGTTATGTTAGGTCCCATGTAATAGGTGGCGAGCCTATTGGTATAAGAAGAACGCTGCTGCCCATTCTTCATCACTGATTTATCCTTAGTCTCCTTGTGCGACACCCACGGGAGAGATTTGGGGTGGTGACAATTGTATTGTACTCTGCCGTCACCACACGGCGTACAATAATAATTAATTAAGAAAATATCGAATAGCTCATGAGCACTATCTGAGATAAAATGTATTTTGTTAAGTACCTAGTTTCTTTATAAATATTTGTATTTTGTAATTAGATAATTAGCTTTTAAAGTTCCTCTTTCGTGAAACAAACTCTGTTTTACAAATTTTATCTCATTATTTTGTTCAGATAGATAAATTATATTCTATTTCCCTCTGCATATACCATGTTAGACATGTTAGTCATATTAAAAAAAAACTATAATTCAGATAGCAGAGTTATATGACTCACGCGCGCTGATAATAAAATTTGACTCATAATTGCCATAATAGCTAGTAGAGAAAACTACACAGGAACAATATCGTATCAACCTTACCTAGGTTAACATACCTACGATAAATCTAATCGCAATATTACATTGTTATACTCAAGGATTTGCTTATTTTATCTTTACTTAAAGGACGCTCTGAGCAAATGCAAAGATAAGTTTAGAATACTCTAGCAGATATCAAAATTAGCGAACATACATAGGCGGTATCATTGATATCATAATCTAATACAGAAGTATGTTCTTTTTAAATTATTAGGACAGTATCTGAAAACTTGGAATGGTAAAAGACAGGAAGACTAGAGGTTAGAGGTATATTAGGGACTAATTTAGATGTTTTTATGTAAACAATTTTGGCATTGTATTTTTTTGTGAATTGTGATTGGTCCATAAAAAATAACGAAAAAGAAAAAATATTTTTTAACGCAAATTGACTTTAGACAGACTTTTTTAATCATGTTTTACTTCTTGATCGAAAACTCACGCTTAACACATAAAATAATGAGGTATGTCACTTACGTTTGCATAAAAAAATATTGGAGTTTTTCATGCTGTCCCAGTAAAAAAAACACACTGTTAATCATTCGTCATTGAATAAATTATATGTAATTAGTGAAGTTTAGATAGCAGATCTCGATAGCGTAGTATCGAGGCGTCCGATTGCAGAAGTAATATTTAGTCATTAAAAAATTACCCTGTGATGCAGAGCAGAATACAATAATTGTCACAATCCCCTATATATCTCTCCCGCGGGTGTCGTACAAGGCGACTAAGAGTGATTATTATACAGCAATACCGCCAAGCAATATGCTGCGATTCACGTGCCTGATAGATGGCAATAGGTTCACCACCTATTTCATGGTACCTAACAGAATTGGTGGAACGTGGGTGTAACACACCTCTGCCTGAACAATCGGCGTGATTTATGTATCTATGAGTGTATGTAAAAAAAATTAAATAGCAGAACTCGATGGCTTCCGAAATACGAAGAACCGGCCTTGGCGATTGTTGCTTAATTTACTCAATCTTAGGTTGAGCTAGCCACTGCGCCATCAAACTTTTCATCAAATCGTCTATTGATCTAACAACATGAAAAAATACTACATCAATTAATTGACTATCCTAATGTCGATTTATTTTGATTTGAAACGAAGTTTCACTTCGTGTGGTGGTAAAATATTGGTGTGCTTTATTTAATTATTTAAAGCAAATATGTAAATGTATTATTATTATTCGTGATTCGTAAAAAAACCCGCCAGGAAAGGATTTACGAATCTATGATGATTCGCGAACATACAACACATACACTGTTTCAGGCGTGTTTGATATTTGTTTTTCTTATTTTTCAAACTTTAACAAACAATATCGAAGTATTGATACATCACGAACTGCTAATTTCCTATCATACAATGTGTTATAAAAATACAAAAAAATCTTAAAGCATAAGCCGATATTTTAGGAAGGAAACAAATCTGTGTGTGTGTGTATGCAAAGATGTATACTTAGGAGGTTATATGATGGCCATGCTTCGCCAATTATGTAAGGTCCCATGTAATAAGTGGCCTATTGTCATATTCGACGGCCGCCTTGGTCGAATGCTCAGATTGCTGGGTATTGGCCAAGAGGTCCCGGGTTCGAATCCTGGTAGGGGCAAACTTTGTGATGACCACAAATGTTTGTTTCCGAGTCATGGTTGTGTATATGTTTATGTAGTATATTTTCAACATAATTATATTAAAAATATGTCCGTCATCTAGTATCCATAACACAAGTGCTTAGGCTACTTACTTTGGGCTAGATGATAGGTGTGAGTGTAAAAAATATTTATTATTTATATATTTATTATTTATATATATCGGACACGTAAATCACAGTATGTCGCTAGGTGGTGTTAGGGGAACGGTGCCTATTACTTATCGCTGTTTTAAAATTAACCCTTTATCGCCTCATACTACACCCGCGGGAGTGATAGGCGGTGGTGAATTTTATTATGATCTGCCATCATCGCACGGCATGGTGTAATAATACTGCATTTTTTCAAAATTACAGGTCCTGGGTAGGAATATTATTTTTCAAAAATCTAATAAGGCACGATTGACCAAATCCGATTTGGCCATCCACGCCCTCTTCAAAAGTATACATACATACATACATAAATCACGCCTATATCCCCGAAGGGGTAGGCAGAGGTGAACTAGCACCCACGTTTCGCCAATTATGTTAGGTCCCATGTAATAGGTGGCGAGCCTATTGCCATTTATCGGGCACAAAAGTCGCAGTAAATTGCTATTGTTAGGTGGTATAAGTGGAACGCTGCTGCCCATTCCTCATCATTGATTTATCCTTAGTCGCCTTGTACGACACCCACGGGAGAGATTTGGGGTGGTGACAATTGTATTCTACTCTGCCGTCACCACACGTAAAGTATACATAAGTATACCTAGTTATATGAATATTATAGTGAGTGTTCATTTTAACTGATTTTAATAAATTCACGCCTCATATCTTACTCTATTAGTGTCATCAAGGAAAAAACTTGACTGTTAAAAATAAAATGTCTAAATAGGTACGAGATGACGCGCAGTAAATCTAGCTTCGTCATGCTTGTAGGTAAGATGAAAACTAAAAAACGAACCAGCTTCTAATGACCTCAAGGTCAAACTACTGTGGAATTGTAATGGAATCGCTATATTTGTACGTTTTTTACACATTACTAAAGCGACTAGCAAAACATGCCTAACAACCATATAGAATAAATAGTAAGGATTGCTTAGATTATACCCATATTGTTACTACCCCAATATAAACCTTATCTTTAAATCATTTTGCTATCATATCTCTAAATAACAGTTTAGTGCGTTCATGAGAACTTACTAACTGCTGCACTCAGAGACGTTAAATGACAATTCAAAACTAGTCGCTATTCTTGCCGGGTCTAATTTTTTACTTTAAATACTCATCAAAGTTAATTGAAGTCTCTGAGTGCGGCAGTAAGAGTTGCACAATATGGTGTTAAAATTGACTTTCAACTGGCAAACTAGATTTTATCATCATAAATAGTATTGATTATGGTATATTTATCCTGAAGTTGCCACCGCAGTTTGACAATGACAATTTACAAAATAATTAACAAGATAACACTATTCTTTATCAAACAATTACTTCCCGGGTAAATGCTCTCTAATAATGATACAATTTGATAAGGGTTCAGGAACAAGATAACATAAATTTATATTAGGTGCCATACCTCAATATACAAATATAATAAAAATATCTACCATTTCAAAAAATACATAATGAAACACTTACATGATAATATTCGCTTTTCGACATTACGTAGCATTTCATCCGACTGGCGGGTCCAACTGAACCAACCACCTGTCCAGCTGAAATAACAAAAACCAATTTTAAGTATACTGTATACATTTATTTTGTGTTTACTGTATACATTTATTTCTTAATATTAGTATTTCTATCAAAAAAGCCTTTTGTTGTGTTGAATATAATGAAATCAAATATTTTTAAAAGTTCTGTTGTTTTAGAATAGTGTTTTGTGTTAAAATGTTGGCAAACCAAACAAAATAAGTAAAGTGAGAAAATTCTGAATTATATTATAGACTGTTATTTTCTATGTGTTTTAGTTTAATTTTTACAGTATAAATAAATTAAAAAAGAAAAAACTGATAAAATGCTGAAACTCTTGGCAAATAAACAAATGAACAAAAGAACTATACTGGCATTTAACTTCATATCTTACTTCCAAATAATGGATATCATACTCCCAACCCATGACCGGCTTACTACACTGAAATTGGGAAAACCACACATTTATTTCATTTAATCAGTTGTTGCAAAATATTTTGTGGAGTACAAAAATGCAAATCAACAATGAACAACATAGCAAATAACTGCAATGTGTTCAACAAACTATTATATATATGGGTACTTAGACAAGACTCCTTTCTTGAATGTTTCTAAGTATTTCATGAGTTGTGGCTTTTTGCATAGAATAAGCTATCTGTAAAGTGGTTTCACTTCAGCTTCATGAGGGGTTTTAATAATTTTACAAACACACATGGGAAGAAGTTATTGTGTAAGAAATATCACAACAAGCACTAGACAACAATAAAAAATCTACTAGGCCACATCACACACAACAAAAAACATCACAACCAATACTTAATGTAACTTGCTTGTTAATTCCCATTGATGGCTGCTTATAAAAACCTGAAATGGTTGAATAGAAACCAATTTTCAGATACTGTTTTAAATTGAGTGATACTTCTACTGACAATTTTAATGAAAATTAAAACAGTATGAAAATAATTTGCATTACCTATATTAAAAATAGAAAAGACTGTGCTATTGGCTGGCTGGTGGGTGTGTATTAGGCAATTAGAGTACTTGTCTAACAATTAATAATAAATTATGCGAATCTGAGAAAATTACCTCAGGATGGCGGTAAAGAGGTGGTAAATGAATGGTAAAACAAGCTTAGTCCAAATATAGCATGACATGTGAAATCTTGGCATAACAGAGAGAATGCTGCACTCCTAAAATATGAAAAAAATCTAAAATACAGGAAAAGCAAACGGTACTACAGAGTCATGAAGCAATTGCGCAATGAAATAAGTACAAAAACTTAAAAATAATTTAAAGTAAGGCGTTTTATACCTGGATCCTGATGTCTCAATATTCAAATCACTAGCCATTTGGCCACTGGCAATTCAATAAGTGCATATCACAATCACGGATATTGAATAAATATATATTTGTCGTTTAGAAAACTCTCAAAAAACTTAGACGTCTGAAACAAAAATGTAAGAAAATGACAATGACAACAATTTTTTCTTCGAAACGAAAATTCAGAGGCCTAGCTGTCACCAGTATGTCATATTGACATTTGTATTTATATTTTTAATTTATTTTTCTCTTTTCTGAGAAGGCAAAAATATTTAGTCTATACAGCCATATTTTTAGTTTTATTTTATTATTAGTAACATTCAAATATGTCGTATCATAATCGACGTTATTTATAATTATCGTAAATACAATAATTGAAAATAGTTATATCATTGAATAGCGTTTTCATGCTCTGTGGGAAATTTTGTTTTTAATTGGTTACCATAGCAACCATTTAAAATAGTTCTGGAACTCAAAATCCAAAAACTCCAAGCGGAAAGTTAAAAATATGCAAAATTCTACTGTGCAACCTATTTTTAAATTAGAGTTAAATCACAAAGTTACTCAGGGGATAGTAACTATTGCAAAGTTTGATGGCACTCACCCCTGTCTTACTGCATCTGCCGGATATGACAAAGTAATTTGCGTAGATACGATAAAATAACATAATTATTTATTTGCATAAATCATGGTCAAATGGTTTTACAAAATAAATGTGCCCACATGTTTGCCATAGTGAGCCACAAGTTAAAGAATCCAAGGATGTGATGAGCCTCTTGCCATTTATTATGCACGAAAGTCGCAGTAGGTACATTGTTAGGTGGTTTAAGAGGAACTCTGCTGCCCATTCCTCATCACTGTTTTAACCCTTAGTCGCCTTGTACCTACGACACCCGCGGGAGTGATTTTGGGGTGGTAACATGTAGGTATTCTGCTCTGCCGTCACCACACGGCATTTCTTCATCATCACCAGCCTTTTAATGTCCCCACTGCTGGGACATAGGCCTTCCCTATGAATGGAAGAATATAGGAAGAATGATCTATAACCAATCACGTTGGCCCAGTGCGGGTTGGTGGGTATTAACGACTGCAGATGCAGCCGGGACCAACGGCTTAACGTGCCTTTCGAACCATTAAGGAACTCGAGATAATAAATTTTTGGTCACCCATCCAATGACCAGCCTTAGCGAAAATTGCGGGGCACTATAAATAGATGTTACGATGTTAGCGGGGGCGGGTGATGCGGGGAAGAGGGAAAACTCGCTCCTCCCCGTGCCCCGTCTCTCACCCCGCAGGAAGGTCGCCCACGAAGTTGTCGAACTATAGCGAGCTCCACGCATTTCTTTGTTACATACATACCTACATAAATCACGCCTATATCCCCGAAGGGGTAGGCAGAGGTGAATTAGCACCCATGTAATAGGTGGCGAGCCTATTGCCATTTCTTTGTTACCAGATAATAATCCATCACCCGCATGGCAGCGTGATGGGTAACCGCGCGCAGCGTTCTCTGGCTCATGGTGAAGTCAGCGAGCTGAATCTCAGTCAGGCTGTGAACGCGCTCGCTGCTGGAGCCCTCAGGCCCGACTGCAAAAGGGACATGTTGCTCATTGGGTCGCCGTCGCAAATATTAGGTAGGTACCTTTTTTTAGTTTTTTGAAGGACCTAGGTTGTTGGCCAAGATGTCTTTACAGCATCTTCCGGGTTTTTTGGGGAAGACGAAGACCTTGTCTTAAAGACAAACTTGTCCTCAAGCCTTACAGTCGAGCACTCCCTGTGAGGGCACCCCCATAGGGCGTCCCCCACGGCATCTCCCGAGGGAAATATACTGCCGCGGAGAGCCTTACAGGGCGCCCGAATCGGAGCTTAGATCGGCAGGCCTGAGGGTGCCTCTAAAGGCGCGGACCTCGGATCAGGCGTGCCGTGTAGTGGGGGAGGTAGGTACCTATTTACCTGCCACCTTGTACAAAGATTTTAATGGTTAGAAAAAGAATTTCGAAAAATTATGATCTTGAGGCGGGAATCGAACCCTCGTCCGCTGCTATCCGGGCAGGTGCCTGACCGCTCGGCCACCCAAGACACTAATTAACTTGCCGAAATTTCTAACCATTAAAATCTTTGTACTAATTTTTCTAACATTTATATAATGTTAAAATTAAAATCGAACTGCCACCTTGTGTTACTTTGGTTGCCGACACCTACTGGTTACTTTGGTAGGCCATCAAACTGAACAACTTTCGCTAAGGGACCAAAATCGAAATCTCAAAAAAAAAATAAACACTCCCCAATATAACTGATGTCAGCTGGTTCTCGGTTTAGTATGGCGAAGTGATTTTTTTTCTGAGATTTCGATTTTGGTCCCTTGGCGAAAGTTGTTCAGTTGGATGGCTTGAATAACCCCTTTAAATATGATGAAAAATATTTTTTTTACAGCCTACGACGTCCACGACAACACCGACCTGTTCTTCAGGGACGCGCCAGATGGGGTGAACGTGATTGTGGTGGGCACCTTTGGCAAGTACACCGAGCCACTGGCCTTTGTTGGGGGCAACAGTTCGGTGCAGGGCCTCAACTGGCAGGGGACGGAGATGTTCTGGAACGTCGTCAGCGGGAAGGTGTCCGCTATGATCACATTCGACTTCGATAAGGATGGGGAGAATGAGGTACTTTACCGTTACCAGTTTCTAACCCACCAGTGCATAACTGTGGGTGTCTATTATGAGATTATTGCTGTTGAAAGATTAATAGAAATATTGTTGTCGATTTATTATTGGTCCTTCGAGCTCGATTTTACGGAACTATTTTTACTTTTGAGAGGTTCATTAATCGTTACCTACCTAGCAGAGTGGTGACACCAGAGCAGAATACAATTGTCACCACCACAAATCTCGGCCACGGGTGTCGTACAAAGCGACTAAAGGGAAAATAGCGATTAGCCTTACCCATTCCTCTTGTGCCACCTAGCAAATGTTTTACTGTGTGTTTCTGTTGCTTGGTCAAACAAATCAAACAGACATTGAGAGGAATAATCTTTCTGCAGGGACGCGACCTGTGAGCCTGCGCGAGTAATCTGTTCTTGGTTACCATACTTACCATTTTATCGTAATACGTAGTTTGTCACAGCTAGACCATACACCCGGCAAGAATAGCGACTAGTTTTGATGTGAATTGTCTTTTTTGTACCTATTAAGTACTCATTAACGATAATCGACGTCTCTGAGTGCGGCAGTAGATAAGAAAATCGACCCAAAACCGTTTCATTATTTAAACTTCTTCCTCCTGACCTAAGTTCTTGGATGGCCGCTAAAGGGTCAGCGCAGCTAGATTTAGACGAAATTTTTTGACATTAAGTCCTCATTAAAGTTAATTGATGTCTCAGAGTGTGGCAGGCAGTTAGTCTTTCGCAATGCTAGTCCTAACATGAATATATATTTCTTTTAGCTCCTCATCGGGTGTGAAGACTCCTTTATAAGAGTGTTGAAGAATAACCAGTTTATTCTGGAAATATCAGAAACTGGACCCGTTTTGTGCCTATCGCTTGTTTCGGAAGTTCGATTTTCATACGGACTCGCTAACGGGACGGTTGGCATATACGAAGAAGGGATACGGCTGTGGAGAGTAAAGGTTTGATATAAAATAAAAAATCTATATCACTTTGGGTTATTAGTAGTGTAACTAATTTTAATACCTATGCTAAATACCATCTATTACCGATCGCAATATGACCCTATTCGTCTTCTGAAAGTCGCGTTCAATTAATTTTATTATAAATACCAAATGATAATCGACGCTTTATTGGGGTGTGGTACCTGAGTTCAAAAAGTGTAATACCGAATACCAAGTCCCCATAAGTTTTCTATAACTTAACAACGAATGCACAAATATTGAGATTCGTATTACTTAGTAAACTTACGGGGACGTGGTATTCGGTGTTACACTTTTAGAGGTTGTTAGAGTTATTATACACCGGCTTTTTTGTAACTTAGTCGAAGTAAAACGCACTGGCCCTCCAATGGTCTCGAGAGACGTTGGCCTGCTGCTGGAATAACGGGCGCGTGGATTGGCTTGACGGTGCCTCTGGACATTATAGCCACGACACGACATCCAAATAATAATATGTCTTCAACCATAACATAACATAGGCCGTGTGGTGACGGCAGAGTATAATACAATTGTCACCACCCCAAATCTCTCCCGTGGGTGTCGTACAAGGCGACTAAGGACTTTCGACTTTTGTGCCCGATAAATGGCAATAGGCTCGCCACCTATTACATGGGACCTAGCATAATTGGCGAAGCGTGGGTGCTAGTTCACCTCTGCCTACCCCTTCGGGGATATAGGCGTGAATTATGTATGTATGTATGTTTAACCATAACAAATGTATGAAACTGATGTGCTTCATGCCGCGCCACGATACGCCACGCCCTCCGTAGCACGGTACGTGGAGAAAATCTCCTCGGTGAAAAGAAAAAATTTTCATCTCGCTCTAACTCCTACTAAACCCCGAGTCAAAACACTGTCAATTGGTGGAGAGAGATTTTGTCCACGTTTGTTTGTGCTAGACCTACACAACACGTAAATATGTTTCCTTTAGTCGAAGCAAAACGCACTGGCCCTCCAATGGTCTGGAGAGACGCTGGCCTGTTGCTGGAGTAACGGGCGCGTGGACTGGCGAGACGGCGTCTCCGGCCGGGTACTGCGGCGGGTGCAGATGCGCGCCGGGGCCGCCGCCATGCTCCTCGCCGACTACCGGTCGGTGGGGGTGCAGGATTTGGTCTGCGTCTCCGAAAAGGGGGAAGGTAGGTGGCGATTTATTGAAACTGGCAAAAGCAGTCCGTTTCACGAAAAGTCCCTTGGCCTTAACTCTTTTCAATAGGTATGAGCGAAATAGCAGATTGATTCAGATCGCAAGTATTTGGGATAAATATGCGATCTATGAGGCTTTCTTTTTTAGAGCCCGAGGTAAGGTCATAGTTTTATGTCACCGGTCACACCCTGACCAAGAAGTGGGATTTTCCGTACGCGTAGCGGGCAGACCTGACCACTTTATGGTCAGGTGCGATTATGTCGCACCTGTTTCGCAAAAGAATTTCCTCCTAAGTATAATGTTATACTTAGGAGGAAATTCTTTTGTGGAATGAATATTAGGGGTGAATGGTAATGCAGCATGATGATGCTCGAAGGACCAATATTAAACCAAAGACCCATAGATTTGGATTCATCTACATACATACATAAATCACGCCTATATCCCCGAAGGGGTAGGCAGAGGTGAACTAGCACCCACATTTCGCCAATTATGTTAGGTCCCTTGTAATAGGTGGCGAGCCTATTGCCATTTATCGGGCACAAAAGTCGCAGTACTATTGCTAGGTGGTATAAGAGGAACGCTGCTGCCCATTTCTCATCGCTGATTTATCCTTAGTCGCCTTGTACGACACCCACGGGAGACTTGGGATGGTGACACTTGTAATCTACTCTGCCGTCACCACACGGCTTGGATTCATCTTTTAGAAGGAAATACATAAATCACACCTATTTATGTAGACAGAGGTGAATTAAGTATATAGCACCCACATTTTGCCAATACGTGGCGAGCCTAATGCTATCTAACGGGCATGTAAATCCCAGTACATGGCTATTTGCTAAGGTAATAAAAGTGTGCTTAGTTTTGCATAACCGAGCTCGAGGGACCAATATCAAATAGACAACAATATTTCAATTTACCTTTCAACAGCAATAATCTCTCATAAAGTTTATGCATAACTGGTAGCTTTGGAAGTAGTAATAAGGTTAACTTATGTTTTTTCCTAGTCATGGGATATCCTCCTTACCAAGAGAACGCTGGTTTCAATGCGACATCAAAAAAGATGCCGTCCGAAGAGGACAGACAGGCTATTACAGAGCTATTCAACAAAAAGCAAGCGTTGATGATAGAACTCCAACACTACGAAGCGAATGCAGCCAGCGGCAGCATAAGTTTGGACGAAACTGAACGCCCTTCGACTGCCATGCCGACTAATACGAGACTGCAAGTCGCCATCAATGCTTCCCCTGATGAAGTAGGTACAGTATACGGAATAGTTGCATAATGCTCTATGATTTTCTTAATGTATTATTGTATATAAAGTACAAGCAAAGTTATCCATTGCTAGTTACCTCCAGACAGCCATTGATTAAGTTTGATAATATTTAAAGTTATTGAAAAGCATTGTGTATCTTTGGCAGCTTTAATCTATTTAAGAATGCTACTACAATACAATGGTGCACACTTTGTACACAAGATGATTATTTTTGACTGTTATAGGTAACATTTAAAATTTTTAAATTAGCATTTAAAATTTTGAAATGGGTTTTGTTTGTTCATCTCTATTTATCACAAATTTTTGGAAGAACAATTTATTCCAAAATTTGTGTAGGGTAAATTTTAAAAGTAGGTATTTGTTTTTAGCAGCAGTACATAATCTTTTTAATACAATAATACTTAACTATCAACTGTTTTTGTTAGCATTGCTTGGATCTCACAATATCTACAAATAATGAGACCATAGTACGAGCTGCTTTAGTGCTAGCCGAAGGGATATTTGATACTGGGGAGACATTGGCTCGGCATCCACATCACTCACAACTTAGGTCAATACTGCAAATACCTCTGATGCCACCAAGGGATGTGCCAGTTGATGTACATATTAAGGTAACTAGTTTGCATAAGTGACAATAGCAGAGGAACAATGATATTGGGATAACTTAATAAACAAATTTTAATTTCTCAGGCTTTAGTTGGTTATCCTGATAGTGAACAATTTCACATATTTGAACTAACCAAACAATTGCCAAGGTTTTCAATGTACACGAAAATTCCTGCAAATATCATACCCACAAAAAGCAGCAGCTATGTATCATTCAGAATCACAGAGAGAATACAGAGAATTTGCATTTGGATTAACCAAAACTTTCTATTAGAAGAAGAGATAGAACCAGACAGCGAGGAGGCAATGGAACTCAATTTAAAACTGTACTGTCTCAGAGATCGTTCTCAACTTGAATTGGATTTTGCATCCGATGGACTAGTAAAAGTTTACACAAAAAATTTTATGTTGGCTGGAGATCTTATACAGAGTCTTGGAGTCTATTTGAATGTCATTGATTTGCAGGTAATTATTTAGTAATAGTTAATACAAAAAAAGTAGACACATTCTTATTTAATATAAAGTAAAGGTAAAAAAGAAGTAACATTTTTTAATCTTTAGCAAAATTATGCTTATAAATCTTTATATGATAAAACAAATCATTGCAGCAATTAAATAATTTGAATAAATTGCTAATGCTATGAATTAGAATAAGGGCCTGTTTCACAATCGACCAGTATGTTCTAAGTAGCTTACTTCGCAGATCATTTGACAGTTGTAATATGAAATATATGTCAATTGAACTGCAAAGTAAGCTACTTCGAACTTACTTGTCGATTGTGAAACAGGCCCTAAGACTACTATTTAATTTTACCCTATTGATAATTTAAAATTGTAGGATAAAGCTCAATAAAAGTTAATTTGTGTACTTAAAATGATTGTAATTCCACTTCAGCATTTAGCAATATACAGGTAAATTATATTCTCACTGACCATAGAGTTCTACAAAACCGACACACTTTACAGGATTGAAGAAGAACATATTGTTGTGGGGTGGTTCCCTTTGGCTGACCGCTTTCACAACTTCCTGACCCATAACACCACCAACTACCGCAGCGGCTCCAGCCACAGTCCCAAATACGTCTGTTAACAAAGCGTCACTTACAAAGCCAACAGGCAGAGAAAATTCCTTTACAATTTCATTTCTCATATGTAACAGTATTCCGGTGTCCGATTTTCTTTTCGCTGGGTCTGGATTCCTGTTGTACTCATCACGGAAACGGAGCAGTATTTTAAGCACAAAGTATGATGGGTCTCCGCGGCGTAGCCGAGATCGTAATTCTGGCTTTGACCAATCAGCCGATAGTGCGTTTTGTAATGGCACATAGATTGCACGCCGTTTGACTGTAATAGATACTGTTTCTCTGGCGTTTTTCTCTGTATCATCTGGACCTCGTTTCACAGCTTTGTGCTGAACTATTTCTTCAGAGTATTCGTGGTCAACGAGATCAGCAAACATGTATCCATACATTCCCCAAACATCACCACTGAGGAATTTCTTGTTGCTGTCGCGGCACACGTTATTGATACGTTCCAATTGTTCTTGTTTTAGCCCCGTGGCACAGACTACATCAAAATTTGTGAAATATTCATCGGGCAAGTCGTCTACGGCCCTAGTTTCAGAGGTTACATCGACCATTGGGTTCAATGCCCGCGCTCTTACTAATGAAGCTTCGGCTCTGTTCTCACCAATTTTATCAGGTGGAGCTAGAAATTGTGAATATAGGTCAATTTCTTTAAGTTTCTCGTTGTCTAGTAAGCATACGCTCTTTACTCCGGATAATATTACGTTCTTGGCTGTTTCTGCACCTAAACCGCACATCCCAATAACTAAAACTTTGGAGGCACGCAGTCTTTTTTGAGATTCCAACCCCCAAAGTCGAATTTGACGATCATATTGCTCTGCTTCTGCCGCAGACAACTCAACGTCATTATTTTCAACCATTTTATCACAAATTGACGAAACTAAAGAATTTTATCACTTCAACAATCGACTGTCGGCCGGCAAGCAATTTGACGTATTCACTGACGCGACGCCATTATAAAAATAAAGTTGTACCTCAGTAGAAATTATATGATCGATAGTTACCGGTTTTGTCTATGCACTATACATTTTAATTAAATATCGATTTTGATCGATTACATATTAACTTTTTATTGTAATATCAGCCAGTCTTACTGACTAAACATGGTTTTTATACATTTTTTTTCAGTCTACAGCTCAATTTCCAGAGACGGAAATTAAACTTCGTCAAGAAATGGAGTTTGCATCTAATGTTGGTGAAACGAGATCACGTTTGGCAGCAGAAACAGCAGAACGAGCACAGCTTATAACTGCCCTATTACCAGCTGCTCAGGATGCAGCATCATATGACTTGTAAAATATAATTACATACATACATACATAATTCACGCCTATATCCCCGAAGGGGTAGGCAGAGATGAACTAGCACCCACGCTTTGCCAATTATGCTAGGTCCCATGTAATAGGTGGCGAGCCTATTGCCATTTATCGGGCACAAAAGTCGCAGTACTTTGCTAGGTGGTAGGTATAAGAGGAACGCTGCTGCCCATTCCTCATCACTGATTTATCCTTAGTCGCCTTTTACGACACCCACGGGAGAGATTTGGGGTGGTGACAATTGTATTCTACTCTACCGTCACCACACGGCCATAAAATATAATTATTAAGTATAAAATATACCTAGTTTATAAAACGCACTTTGCTAATAAAAATATGGCGAATTGCGACGTCCTTTTTTACAGAACTAATCTAGTAACTACTTGTTTGAATGTTTTGTCTCAGTCTAATAATCTAGTCCGACAACTTCGTGTGTGACCTTCCTGCGGGCCTAGCACGGGCACGTGGACAAGTCTCTCTCCGCCACTTGACAGTCTTTTGTCTCGGGATTTAGTGGGAGTTAGAGTGAGAGGAAAAAATTTTCTTTCCCCCGAAAAAGATATGTCCACGTCCCGTGCTACGGGGGCTGCAGTATGAGACGGTGGGGAGGGGACTGTGACTCTATAATAGATGTTTGCTTGGGCGTCCCCGTCTCTCATACCGCAGGAAGGTCGCGCACGAAGTTGTCGCACAAATTTTGATTCCTTTGGTCCCTAAACAAAATTAATTTTCGATCATAATTAAATGAATCTAAAGTTGACTTTCAGCGCCTAACGGTAACGGCCGTTAGTCCTCCTCGCAATGTACCTGCCCACTGCCACTAAAGACCAACGTCCACTTAAAGTACCGATCCCATCGGTTTGGAGTTGCTTGGCGGAGGCCTATGCCCAACATGGGGTCTCTCGGCTGGCTGACAGACAGACATTATAACCAAAAGGTAGAACAATGAAGTCCTTTAATGTAATATTTTACGGCAAATTGCAGGAAAGAAATGTTAAACCGTTACAAAGAAGTTATCATGTTGAATGAAGAACTCCTAACCGGTTGTCACGTCCGAAGAGCGACGCAGGAACAGGCAGTGACTTCTCTAAAGAATCTACACACTATTCTGCAACAGGCTGCTAGATTGAGAGGTAATGTCTGGCTATTAACGTATGTTGTTGTTGGTCTGGTGGTTCGCCCACCAGAATTAAAATCCCGAGGTCCCGGGTTCGATCCCATGGGGAGTACAAGTACTCGGTTTGGTTGGTGGTAAGACTCTTTTCAAGTAAGCCTGGCTAGCTGCCACCATCTTATTAAAATCTTTCGCCATAATAATAATGTTAACAGCATTATGTTCCGACAATATAAGATAGCCAGCCCCTCTTGTGGTTGAGGATTCAAGGTGTAGCTCGATTCCATCTTCGGCCCTTATCGTCACTTACCATCTGGTGAGATGAAGGTCAAGAGCTTCCCTGTCTAGCATAAAAATCCCATGCAATTGTCTAAGCCCTTAATTAAATCTATAATATTTACATAATTTCAGTTGGAAAATACAGCAAAGCCTTTGTAGCAGCAAGCAGGAAGGCAGTCAGAGAAGATAACATTGACGCACTCATTAAAATAGTGCAACTGGGGGATTCGTAATTTTAATGAAAAGAAATGAAATATACATTAATGAAAGTATTGTTTTAATCACATTAAATTACAATTAAAAAATGTCAATACAAAAATAATTATCACCTGTCAAATTCATAACAATTTATTTTTGATGCAGAAATATGCTGAAAGAATTGTTTATAGTTCAGTCTTATTTATTTAAGTGATAGACGAATTAGATCATCATAATCATAAGCCATTAATAAAACGATTGTAAAACTAGAAGCTCATCACTTTGCTTTGAGCTAACATTTAGAAATAATTTATTACCATTAGCACAATTTTTATCTGCTGGCATAAACCTAAAACAGGTGCATCTATGATTCTCTAAATGGCCAGCAGTGACAAAAATAGAGACAATTAGACCACTTAAAAACTAACTGCCGCACTCAGAGACGACAAATAACGTTAATGAGTACTTAACGTCAAAAAATGACAATTCAAAACTAGTCGCTATTCTTGCCGGGTCCATGGTCTTGATTTGAAAGAAAATTTTTGACATTAAATACTCATTTAAGTTAATTGACATCTCTGAGTGCGGCAGTTAGAGTCTCTAACGGCGGATTTCAATATTCTAACTACAGTTAAAAGTAAGTTTACTAAAGTTTAGTTGCGTGGCAGTTTTGTTAAACGTATTACGATAAATAACAGAAGTTGCTTAGCAACTAAGCTAGTACCTACACGTCTATCTCCAACTGTTAACAGAACATTGAAACGGGCCTTAAATTAATTTGTCTCGTCAGTTTTCACACAGTGATCTGCCTAGTAGCATAATGCACGTCATCAGCGCTCACATTTAGAAGTAATCTGGGTTCAGACGGTTTGGGTTCTAGCAGAAGTAGTTTGATAGCGGCGAGTCTTGAGCAGATGGCTTGAGCCTGCGATGCGGAGGGGGCGCGGATGGAGGGCGCCGATCTGTACGGCCTGCCGTCCAATGCCACTATGGCGGCGGCTGTGGTTAAAGCTCGAGATAGGGTGGTTTCGTCGGTGCCAGTGCGCTCCACCTGAAATTAAGATGAATTGCCGCTGTTAAAAAGAAATTCAATTAGTAATTTATAATTGAGAATAATCATATAATACAGTATCGTATAATTTAAAATAATTTTTACGATTTTTTATCGCCAGGTGTGTTTCAGACTTTTAAACACCTTTGAGGAAAAGGAGAGTTTTTAATTTAGATTGCGGATTTTTTTTTAAATAATTGCATCCAACTAATAGATTTGTTGAGATAGAGTTACTGATATACCCTTACCTTAAAAAATGGCATTACACAGGAAATTAAAGTTCAGTAGATGTATCATGGAGTTTTCCGATGCATATTTAAAGACAAAATTAAAGGTCAATAGATATATGATGGATTTTTCCGATGCACATTTGAAGATAGAATTAAAGGTCAATAGATGCCAATGCATATTTAAAGACAGAATTACCTCAGCAGCCACAGCTCTCAGCATGAGCCTCTCAGCCGGTGAGCATGTCCTAATAGCCCGGACCGCTGCACTGCTGGAGGCCTCCCCCAACGCTTGCTGCACCTCCTTCAGGCCTGCGCCCTGGGGCCCCGCCAACTCTAGGGCTCGACTGCACAGGGCTAGGGCTCTGCGGGCGTCACCTGACACGGAGGCCACTTTTCTGGAAATTTATTTCTAATAAATATTTTTTTCTTTAAATATTTCGTACAATGATGTATACTTAATAAATGTGAGCTACACAAGTGCTACTTATAACATAAGCACTTGTATTATGGATGACGCAGGAGAATAGCGCGATAAGAGAAAGATAACTTTTGGCCATCCATTCAATAACGGCCTGTGTGAAAATGTCCTAGCTTACGGAATCGCAGCTCAAGCTGCATCAAATGATCATCGTCATTACCAGCTAATTAATGTCCTCACTGTTGGGAGGAGCTCGCTAGCGCAGTGGCATAGCACGCTTGGCCTGCGATTGTGTAAACTAAGCAATGGTCGCTAAGGCTGGTCATTGGATGGGTGAAGGCATGTTAAGCCGTTGGTCGCGGCTGTATCTGCAGTCGTTAATACCCACCAATCCGCACAAGGTCAGCATGGTGGGTTATGGCCCATTCTCCCTTTAGTCTTCCATCCATAGGGAAGGCGGGTGCCAAAGCAGTGGGGACTGTGGGCATTACAAGGCTGGTGATGATGATTTACCTCTGTAGGTAAAAAACAGGCGTGATTTATGTATGTATGTATGTTTATATATATAGGGTATTGGCCTAGAGGTCCCGGGTTCGAATCCTGGTAGGGGCAAACTTTGTGATGACCACAAATGTTTGTTTCCGAGTCATGGCTGTGTATATGTTTATGTAGTATATTTTCAACATTTATATACATAATTATATTAAAAATATGTCCGTCATCTAGTATCCATAACACAAGTGCTTAGGCTACTTACTTTGGGCTAGATGATGGGTGTGAGTGAAAAAAATATTTATTTATTTATACCTGGCAATAAGCTGCACAGCATCCGGGGTAACATTAGCCCCTGCCAGTCTTGTAGCCACAATGGTTTGTAACTGCGTATGAGTGTAGGGTGGGAAGGTCAGCCGGGTCAGGCCTAGTCTTGAGGCCACTCGAGAGGCTAAAGCCCTTTCTGGCAGATCCATGGTATTCGCTACAGCCAACACTGTTAGGAGAGCGGAGTCATGGGCGGCCCACTCCATTATGCTGTAGAGCACGTCTTGGCGACGGGTGCATAGGGCGTCGAGCTGGAACAGGTTCGGTTTAATCCTTTAATGGGCCAAACAGGAAACGGGTCGTTCCATGCTGGCCTGTGAGCGAGAAAATAACGTAGAATGTGTCGCTAAGCGGGAGTTACAGTCTCTCTCATACACTTTACAAACTACATTTTATTTGTGATATTATTTTAAATGTCCAAAAACATAAGTCATGATTCCTACCAATGGTTTTTGTGTGATCTGCCATTCTTTAACTAAAGGAGGATCAAATTGATATGTCATGTTATTTTCAATGGTTTATAATAATTACAGTTGGAATTTGTAACTTGATAGATTGAATTTTATAGTAACTTAGTAAATAGCTTGATTACGACTGCAAAATAAATACCTCGTCGACTAGCAATACTGTTGGAGTCCTCCTTGGGCCAGGATTAGTGAATCTTTTGTCCAACAGTGAACAAGCCTGTTCCCATACTACTGATTTACCTGAAAAAATAAATTTAATGTGAAAATAATCTTGTTTATTTTTAATGAAAACTGTACATTGGTTAACTATTGATTGCTACCAATTACATGGAGCTTAACATGGGGCAAATGTGAATATTAATACCCCTTTAGAGGTTTATGAATATTATTAAAAATAACAAACCCGTCAGTTGTTTATAAATGTGCACATAGGCCTGCCTGGGCTCAGCAATTCTCATTCCATTGACTTCTACCAGTTGGAAGTCGGGTAAATCCACTTCTTCCTTGAGGATTTTCAGTGATGAGCAAACAGTAGCTGTCTTACCAGTGCCTGGTACACCCGAAATATACATACATCTGCAAATATTGAGAACATATGATTTGATTTTTATTTGGACACAAATGTTAGAAAAAATATTGCAAAGAAATATAAAGTCAGAATATTTTATCACTGCTAACTACATTTATGACCACACGGGCTGACCAAGACGTCCTGGTTGGCCAAGTGGTATAGGCAGCTGCCTGGATTGCAGAGGACGCGGGTTCGATTCCCGTATCAGGAAATATATTTTTTCCAAAATTTTCTAAATTTATTTTCTTAGCATTGATGCTGGGGACAGGCTGGATGGATGGTGGAATATAGAGAGAATATATGGAGAGAATATAACACACCACAATGCCAAGTAGCTGTTAACAACTGTAGATGTACTCGCGACCAACAGATTAAAGTCTTCTGAAGTACAGAGGACAAAAACCAGCCATAGCAAAAAGTTAAGTTTATGCAATCACTGCCGAGAGTGCTAAGCCTCAGCCTCCTCACAATTTAAGTAAATTTTGTAAAAAAAATATCTTTGTAAATATTAATGCAAGGTTTTTGTCACTCTAAAATAATTTACATGACCTAATAGAAGTAATTTTGCATTTATAATAAATTATAGAGTCCATACCCACTTGCTCGATCTAGAAGTTTGTTCTTTACAAATGACAATATTTCATCCATTTGGCTCTCACGGCCAGGTAGAGACTTATTATCTTTCATATATTCTGCAAAATAAAATATTAAATTAGATCAATAAAACGAGAAAGAGATCAGAAGGAATTTATAACTGTAACAAGTGAGATAAAAAGATAATGTATAAGACATATTTGCAAATATTATTAAGAAAAAAGGTACATTTTTTTAAATTATGTTAATGATGAGCTCATCACATATTTTTATTTCTTTGACATTCAATATTGAAAGTATTGACATAATTGGCCTTATATTTGTCTTATTATAAACAACTACTATTAAATTGTCATTACTTTCAATATTATATAAATGTGTGTGTATAAAACATGAATTTATGAAAATGTAATTCACCATCTAATTTATCAACGGAGTGAGCCCTTGTTCTCAAGGAAGGAGTTAGCTCACTAATAATCCTCCGGGTAACACTTCGTTTCGTAGATTTTGATGGTGTCGCTTTAGGCATTCTTGGGGTTCTAGGTGTTTTTGGTGTTTTCATAATAGTTTTAAAATCGTCATCTTCTGCTTTCCTTGGAGTGTTACTGACAGTTTTCTTTGGAGTTTTTTTGACAGGGGACAGTTCTTGTTCCATATATATAACAGGATTCTTTGTTCTAGTAGATCTAGGTGTTCTTTTCACTGGTGATGTGTGTTCATCCACATATATAATAGGCGTTTTGGTCACCCTACCTGACCGTGTGGAGTAAGTTTGTTCATCTTTTTCATCATCAAATAATAAAACCTTTTTAGGTGTGTTTTCATCCATATTCGAAATAGACTGGCGAGCTAGCCTCCTTTTTGGTGTACAAGGTACATTTTGCCTGATAATTAGAGTTGGGAGTTCATCATCAGAATTTTCTTGTAGCTCCATAGACAGAGCTTCTTCAATAGTTTTGCTAGATAGCTTTTTGGCAATATTTGGTGTGTCAACTACAGGTGTGCTTTTGGTATTGGCTTTGGGAGTTTTTCTGGGTGATTCCTTGTCATTTTTGTCTGCCAGGATAGCCCTTTTCAATAATAATTTGGTTCCATCATTTTTTGAGATGCTCCAATTCTTTTGTTCACATATGGACACTCTGCTCATTCTTTTAACTAGACTACTAGGTGTTTTAGGTGTGTTATTGGGGGTCTTCAGATTTTTCATAGGGGTAGCAAATGATTTATTAGGTGTACAAAGTAACTCCATTGCTTTTCGCTCCTCCTCCATGACAGGTTCGATATGAACTTTCCTTTTACTCAATGACATAAGTCTGTACCGACATATATATTGGAAAGGTTTTGTGACGAAATTAGCAGTGTCTTTAGTCAAAGTAATAGTTATTGAACACCTTTTGAAAAAAGTTTCTATAGACACATCAGTATTAAATGGACGGTGGTCTTCAATAATCTGTAAAATACAACATCGTTTTAAAAATTGATATTTTAACAACTTTATTGCCAGTTATATTTATGGCAGTGGCATGAAATATTAAATTTAACATCATAAATCACGCCTATATCCCTAAAGGGTTGCAGAGGTGAATTAACACACACTGAATACAGGTCCCATGTAATAGGTGGGGAGCTCATTGCTAACAATTGGGCATGTGAATTGCAGTATATTGCTAAGTGGTATAAGAGGAACTGCTGCCTCTTACTCATTGCTGTCTTTACCCTGACTCTCCTGGTACGACATCCTCAGGAGAGATGATGGTGGTGAAAAATTTTATTATACCTTCAACACACAGCTTATTATTAAAGTTAGCTATAATAGTTATTACCTCTCTTTCCAAAAATTCAATAGGTTCCATTTTATTAAAACAATGCTTTGGGAGATCACTAGATTTTGAATACCATTGAACTTTTGCTCGGAACGGATCATTCTTGTTATATGTATCCTCGTATAGTTCCAATATTTTAGCTGCATCGCATCCATCTTCTGTGTCTGGCTCTGCAGCGTCTGCATTCGATACCAACACATAGTCGCCAATTTCAGCAAACAAGTCGTTGAATTTGAAACTCCTAAAGATTTATGGTTATTAAAAATAATCATTCGTATAAGGAATAAGTGAATATTTAGTTCCACACAGTACGTACGTGTAATAATGAAATGAATTCGATAACGACGATTTGTCAGCAACTTCTTCACTTAACCATGTCACAGTCTTTGAGGCCTTTTTTATAACCATTTTTTGTCAATTTTAAGCTAAAATACTGTAAACAAAGTTCTTGGTTGGTTCGAAATTCATAAAATCATAAAAGTGGTATTTGCCTGCCTGTCACTGTCACAAATAAAACAACTGATTTTCGCGCCAGAAACTAGTGTAGCCCGGACAGGGGGCCTACCGCCTAACTCGATTGCTGATAATAGCTATATTGCAATGCAATGCTTACGGCTATAGCAGCCATCCTGAATTTTTAGGCAGTACGGATTTTATTCCAAATTCATACAAAATCATTTGGTGATCATTTGTTCCAAGCTGTTGCTAATAGTTTAGGTACATTTGGTGCGAAATTACAGCATGACGTCGTAGGCTACTCTCCTACATTTATTTAGTTTATTTATAATAATTACATATATTATTAAACTATTTATCATTGTATCTATATATTACACATAAAATAAATAATCACCTATACAACCTATTTATGTAACTGACGTGCACCCCGCGCCGCATCGCGTTGCCTAGCAACGAATCAACAAGGTCTCGAAATCACACTAACGACGCGAAGTGCACGTTGCTCTCTCTTAAATATTAATTGTAAATTCTTTTTTAATGTAAATTGTGTATTTGTGTGTGTATATGTTATTCCTCTACTGGAGAACCAAAAATATAAACTTTGGACTGTTATACTGTGAGTTGGATTATTCATTTACTTTTCACACACCAAAGTACCAAATTGGTGACCCCGTAAATTTCAATATGGAGAATGAACAACGTTCACGCGTCTCTGATCTGGACAATAGTGAGGGACAAGTGTCGACTAAGAATATCGAAGTTTTTAAAGTCGGCGTCAGAGTTCCGCCTTTCTGGCCGGAGGAACCCGAAATCAGGTTCGCACAAATTGAGGGGCAGTTTGCTTTAGCTGGAATAAATAGTGACGCCACCAAATTTAATTACGTCATCGGTCAACTGGATAACCAGTATTCCAGGGAGGTCAAAGACATAATAATATGTCCACCAGCAATCGACAAGTACGAGAAGCTAAAGTCCGAGCTAATCAAGCGTCTTTCAGCTTCCAATGAGAAAAAGCTGAAGCAACTGCTCATGCACGAGGAGCTCGGAGACAGGAAACCCTCACAATTTCTCCGCCACCTCAAGAGTCTCGCTGGCGCCAATGTTCCGGACGATTTCCTGAGGACGATTTGGATCAGCCGACTGCCGCACAGCATTCAAACCGTCCTTGCTGGTCAGCCAATTACCGCGCTGTTGGAAGACCTGGCGGACCTGGCCGATCAAATTAACGAGTTAGCTGCTGCATCACCGTCTACATCTGCTGTTAGCGTCAACCAGGCGACGTCTAACTCGGCATTAAGCGACCTGGTCAAAGAGGTTGCCGAACTACGAAGGCAATTTAGTAACTTGGCTATGGAGAGGAATGGCAGACAACAGTCCCGCTCAACTGGCCGTACTCGTGACTCAAGCACATCATCGCCGAGGCAAAAACGATCGCAGTCTAGTTATCGCAAGTTTCCAGTATGCTGGTACCACAACAACTTCGGTGCTGATGCCCGCAAGTGCATCCGCCCTTGCGACTACAAAGCGGGAAACGCCACGGGCGATCAGTAATGGCGACTGACGATTGCCCTACATCTGCTGCTGGTCGCCTCTTCATTGTGGATCGAACTTCGAAGACGCAATTTCTAATCGACACCGATAGCGATTTGTGTGTCTTCCCCCGTTCCATGCTGAGTGATCATCGTACCTGTACGGACTATAAGTTGTGTGCCGCAAACGGTTCTAGTATAAGTACTTATGGCTATGTGTATTTTAACTTAGATTTTGGCTTACGCAGAGTTTTTACCTGGCGTTTTGTTGTTGCCAATGTCACCAAGCCCATAATAGGCGTAGATTTTTTAAATCATTACAACCTTATCGTAGACATTCGCAACAAACGTCTTTTAGATAATACGACATCTGTTTCTACTATTGCTAAGCTAGCTAATTGTAATTTGTATTCTGTCAAGGTTATGACTGGCGATTCGCATTTCCACAAATTGCTTGATGACTTTCCTGATATTACTCGACCCACTGGCATACACCGCATGATACCACACAACACCGTTCACCACATCCGCACAACACCAGGCCCTCCGGTTTCCAGCACACCTCGTCGCTTAGCTCCGGATAAACTTAAAATAGCCCAACAGGAGTTCCAGTCAATGATCGCCAGTGGAACTGCCAGACCTTCCGAGAGTCCTTGGTCTTCGCCGCTACATCTGGTGCCAAAAAAGGACAACGGCTGGCGTCCTTGTGGTGATTACCGCATGCTCAACGCCCGAACCGTGCCTGACAGGTACCCGATTAAACATATACACGACTTCGCGCATAATTTGGTGGGATGTAAAGTGTTTAGCACGATCGATCTTTTGAAGGCATATAATCAGATACCTGTCAGTCCGGACGACATCCCGAAGACAGCGATTACTACCCCTTTCGGTCTGTACGAGTTCCCATTTATGACTTTTGGACTTCGAAATGCGGGTCAGACCTTTCAACGCTTCATGGACGAGATCACCAGAAGCCTAGATTTTGTCTATTGTTATATCGATGATATTCTGGTGTTCTCGAAGGATGAGTCTCAGCACGAGGAGCACCTGCGCCAAGTCTTCGGCAAGCTGCAGGAGTACGGTATGCTCATCAACGTTTCCAAGTGCGTCTTTGGGGCAAAGGAGGTAACTTTTTTAGGATATTCCATCTCACAAGACGGCTCTCGACCTTTGGATTCTAAGGTGAAGGTGATCAACGAGTTTCCCATTCCCACCAGGGTACAACAACTTAAAGCTTTCCTTGGTATGATCAACTTTTACAGGCGTTTTCTTCCTAGAGCTGCCGCGATTCAAGCTCCATTACATGCATTGTTGACAGGTGCAGTCAAAGGCTCTCATCCAGTAACTTTGACAGGAGAAGCATTAGCAGCCTTCGATGCGTGTAAGAAGAGTCTTGCTGACGCTGCTTTGCTTGCCCACCCCGACTGTTCCGCCAAACTTGCCCTGGTGACTGATGCCTCGGATAGGGCTCTTGGCGCGGTCCTCCAACAGTGTAAAGATGGTGCGTGGCAGCCCTCAGCATTCTTTTCCCGTAAGCTCAGCCCATCCCAGGTCAAGTATTCTCCATACGATAGGGAACTGCTGGCGATTTATGAGGGAGTCAAATATTTCAGGCACATGCTCGAGGCTCGGCATTTTATCGTCTATACTGACCATAAACCGATCAGTTTCGCTTTCCACGAAAGGAAAAAGAACTGCTCGCCACGGCAGTATAGACATCTCGACTTCATCTCCCAGTTCACCACCGACATCAGGCATATTTCCGGTAAGGATAACGTAGTTGCCGACACCTTATCTCGGATAGAAGAACTGGAATCGCCTGTCAGCCTCGAGGATGTAGCCAAGGGTCAATCATCCGACCCCGAACTTCAACAACTCTTTTCTGGTAGTTCTTCCCTGCGCCTCGAAAAACTTCAGGTACCTGGTAGTCGTATACCTCTGTACTGCGACGTAAGTACACCGACACCCAGGCCTTATATCCCAAAATTTTACCGTAGGCAAGTTTTTCGTAGTTTGCATTCACTCAGTCACCCAGGCACTACCACTTCTGCCAAGATCGTCGCAGAAAGATTTGTTTGGCCTGGGATGAGGAAAGATTGCCGGGAATGGGCTCGCAATTGTCTGGCATGTCAACGGGCCAAGGTGAATCGCCACGTCAGCGCTCCTCTTGGCAATTTCAATTTGCCCCGTGCACGTTTCATGCACATTCACATTGACCTTATTGGTCCTCTCCCGGTCTCTGAAGGATATCGGTATTGTCTAACGGCTATTGACCGATTTACACGGTGGCCGGAAGCAGTACCGATAGCCGACATAACGGCAGAAACTGTCGCTAAGGCCCTTTTATCATCCTGGATCGCTCGATTCGGATGTCCTATTGACATAACCACAGACCGAGGTCGTCAATTTGAATCGGCTTTATTTCAGTGTTTGTCTAAGATATCCGGATTCGTGCACAAGCGGACGACAGCATACCATCCAGCGTGCAATGGTTTGGTGGAACGGTTCCACCGACAGCTAAAAGCCGCTATAGTTTGCCATAGTAATGACAGGTGGACAGAGGTCTTGCCATTAGTTTTGTTGGGCATCAGATCTTCTTTCAAAGAAGATTTACAATCATCTTCTGCGCACTTAGTTTACGGCGAATCACTTCGACTTCCAGGCGAGTTCTTCCACAACGCATCGGATGGTACTACCGACATATCGGATTTCTCTGCTCGTCTCAGGGCTATAATTCAAAATTTGCGCCCCACACCAGCATCTCACCACGGTCATCCTAAAACTTTCATTTTCAAAGACCTTGCTACCAGTGATTACGTCTTCCTTCGAGAAGATGCATCACGCGGTTCTCTTCAACCTGCATATTCAGGACCTCACAAGTTGTTAGTTAGGGGGAATAAAACGTTCAAAATCGTGTTGAAAGGCAAAGAGGTCACAGTGTCAATAGACCGCATCAAGCCTTCTTTCATACTAACTGATCACAACAACACCCATCATCCCTCACCTGATGTCCAAAGAAATTACATCACTCGTTCTGGCGGTCTTTGGAGGGGGGTGATGTAGGCTACTCTCCTACATTTATTTAGTTTATTTATAATAATTACATATATTATTAAACTATTTATCATTGTATCTATATATTACACATAAAATAAATAATCACCTATACAACCTATTTATGTAACTGACGTGCACCCCGCGCCGTATCGCGTTGCCTAGCAACGAATCAACAAGGTCTCGAAATTACACCAACGACGCGAAGTGCACGTTGCTCTCTCTTAAATATTAATTGTAAATTCTTTTTTAATGTAAATTGTGTATTTGTGTGTGTATATGTTATTCCTCTACTGGAGAACCAAAAATATAAACTTTGGACTGTTATACTGTGAGTTGGATTATTCATTTACTTTTCACACACCAAAATACCAAAACGTCATAAACTATAGCTTTTGCTTTAGCAATCGAGTTAGGCGGTAGGCCCCCAGTAGGCCTATTCCCTAACTTTTTTTGACAGTTGAAAGTGATGATCACCGAACTATTTACGTATCCATTACTACTTTACTATAATGCTATTGTGACACTTGTCCTGTGATAACAGCAATGTATTAGTAAATAGTTCAGTGATCATCACTTTCAACTGTCAAAAAAAGTTAGGGAATAGGCCTACAGATCGTGATTTAATCGATACATTACAGAAATCCAATATTTGATATATTTTTTATTAATATTTTTAATTGAATAAATATATAGACGCTAGCTAATATTAGAGCGTCTTTTTAAGTTTTAATAAACATTAAATGTTAAAAAAGGGAATAACATGATAGGTCTATCTATAAAGTCGAGACATAAAATGAGGGCGCTTTAATTATAATGCAGCAACATTTTACACTCTGACCAAAAACTATTGATATTAGGGTCAATTCTGACATGATTCTCTAAACTTAAAACTAAATTTGAGATCAGTCTCTCCTCTTCATTCTGTATTGAGAATGAAAGAGAAAAACTGTTGTCAAATTAATCTTAGGTTTAGAGAACCATTGTCAGAATCGACCCTATTAGCATCATTGTAGTAAAATAAGGAATGTCTATGACACATTACACAGTAGTTTCTGTTTTTATACAGATAAAAGTTTTTTAATTTTTTATTTTATTTCTGACTTGGAAACAAAGTCCTTCAGTCGCATACATATTTAGTTTTAACACACAAATGAAAGAAGATATAGTTAATCACAAACAGATAAAAGCGAATGCCACTCACACAGAGTAGAAAAATATTTAAAAAAAGCAAATACAGAGTGTTTGGCGCGTTTCGTGGTGTCAGTCGGATTTATTTTCGATAGTTCAAAATTTGCTTCAGAATGGATTTTGTGCAGTGAAAGTGGTGTTATTTTGATGCACAAGCATTAGTGTTGATGTGTAATTATGCAGAATCATCGAAAATAAGTGTCATGATGTGTTTGATGTTGTGGTGAAGATCACTATAAAAAGTGGTTTTATCCATTTCATCAACCACCATCATTAACTCTGTTACCATTCAATTCGCGCCAAGCACTTCCTAGATGCGTTAATTAACGTAAAATTCATTTCATTCATACATTTCACCCACTCATTATCTCATATAACTACAGATAAAATATACACTAAAGACATGGCTGTATGGGCTAGGCCCTTTGCCTTTCCTAAAATATAGGAAGATTAAAAAAAAACAACCCCCTCTAACACCCCACAACCCCAAATCCATTCTATTTTTTTTTAGGCTGTATGGGCTAGATCCCCTTGTTTTATAGCGAGGGAATTAAAAGAGCACAAGGTGAAAAATCTTTGCACTCGAGTCCAACACGTAATTTTTCATCCCCCCCAACGAGGAAATTGCAAAATACAAAAAAAATAATACTATCACAACAGTTTCTGTTTTCACCCAGAAACTTCCACAACACCCTCCCATCAACTCAACACTCACAACATTCACACTCGCAATACACACCCATCCACTCAGACACACCCAAAAAACACCCATTCACCCAGAAACACCCACAAAACACCCATTCACCCAGAAACACCCACAAAACACCCATTCACCCAGAAACACCCACAAAACACCCAACCACCCACAAAATACCTATTCACCCAGACACACCCACAACATCCCCCCAGTCACACCCACAATACTCAGCCATCCATTCAGACACACCCACAAAACACCTATTCACCCAGACACACCTCCAACACCCACCCATCCACCCAGCCACACCAGCAACATTCCTCCAGACACACCTGTAAATACCTAATAAAAATTACCGTCCCTAATGGAGTTCCGAGACGGTCAATCAGCTCGAGTCAAGCACGTTGATTTTCTGTATGTTTTTGTTCCGTTGCTAGCGTAAATAAATCAAACAGACCTAAAAAGCTTTTAAATGCTTGACTCAAGCATCAAGCAATTGTAGATAATGTTTAAAGCAAGATTGACGCCAAGCTGATTGACCGTCACGGAACTCCTAGGTTTTAACAAATTTACGACGTGAAAAGAAAATCGCGCGCGCAAAGCAAATTACAAAAAAAGTACACCAAGAAGATTCCGAGTCTGAGTTTTTAACAAATTAAAATAGGTTGCATGATAATTTCGGCACCATGGAGGTAGAAATAAATAGGTATATTGATGTTTTAAATTCACAAACTCATTGCACACGGTGTTCTAAATTCAAATTTGCTTTATCCTATAGAGGATAAAAACGGCTTTTGCACTCAGATATTGAAGGGCAAAAACGCCTTTTCCGAGATGGTGGGATGAAAATAGTTATTTGTTGTACATGAGTGCAAATTTGCTTTTTAACAGCGTGCTCAATTTTCAAACATAAGAACCCTGAGCGTTAGCGAGGGAATCAAAAGAGCACAAGGTGAAAAATCTTTGCACTCGAGTGCAACACGTAACTTTTCATCCCCCCCAACGAGGAAATAACTACAATTCTGTCGGCGTTAAATAAAAATTTTCGTCGCTAGAATCACTAATTTTAGGTTTTTCACTTGTTCACACTTCACCCATCCAACCAGTCACACCCACAACACACAACTCACCCATCGTTTTTAATTATTTATTCCTAAATAAATAAAAAAATCATATTACCGTGCCCAAGGTTTAACAGTATGACGTGAAAAGAAAATGGCGCTCGCAAATAAATTCCAAAAAAAGTACACCAAGAAGACTCCGAGTCTGACCCCCGAATACAGAAACGCTAATCAAATTTGGGGCACTGCTTAAAAAGTTAAGTGGACATTTACCTGTCAGAATTTGAATGGAAAAACGTCAATTTTGACATTTAAATGTTAAGCAAGACTCAAACTTTGATTAGGGTTTCTGTATTCGGGGGTGAGTTTTTAACAGATTAAAAAGGTTTGTTTTATAAATACGGCACCATAGAGATAGCAGTAAATAGGTTTATTGATGTTTTGAATTCACAAACTCAATGCACACGACGTTCTAAATTCAAATTTACTTTAACCTCTAGAGGATAAAAACGGCTTTTGCACTCAGATATCGAAGAGCAAAAATACTCTTTTCGAGATGGTGGGATGGAAACATTGAACTACTATTACTAGCGTATAGAAGCGACACCGCAAACAAGAAAAGTAGCCCGTGCGTTGATGCTCCGGAGCAACAACTCATTTAGTCATTCGCCAACGCTTGAAGCAACTGCTTACCGAAATTGTGGCTACAAAACGATTTAATCATGCCTTCTTGCGTGTTAAAAACATGCAAAAACGAATCAAGAACAAGTTAAAAAGATAAGGGTGTGACTTATCATCGGTAAGTTACAAAATATTAATTAAAACATAACAAATATTAATTTTAAAACATAATTCGCCATTTTGTATGAAAATCATAGATTATGAAAAAGTGAACTATACAGAATGGACAATTGATAAATTGTTGGTGAATTTTGTGACTTCGATGCAACTGATAATTTTGTACTTTTTATTACTCAGTTTGTTATCATTCAATATAATTTCACTCTCAGACTAATTACTTGTGTTATAGTACTAGATAAATGCGCTTCACATTTTTATAAATAAACTACAACTATGGCTCGTAATTGTTGTTGTGAGTGTGTGTGTGTGTGTGTGTGTTAATTACTTAGCTTAGAATTTTGAGAGTTTATCTCAAAAAAGCTTGAGACAATTTTGCTTCAGGTACAAAATGGGCCCTAGAATGGGCATACCCCTTTTAAATAAAAATCAAAAGTAGTACCTAATTTTATTTAATTTTAAACTTGTAACTATTCATTGACATTTCCTTTATTTCTTAACCATTTTATTTCTAAATAATATCTAAGTAATAATAATTTATTCAAATATATATAAAAATAGATAATGCATTCAAATTAGGTTTCGGAAGCACTAAATCTTTGTCTCTTCTGCGATGCATAATCTATAGGGATATTTTTGTTAAGACTGCGATGAAAGAAACGCGTAAGCGCCATGAAATCAGCGGCGCTTACGATGTTTTGGTCGCGAGAAAACTGTGCTCAATCAGCGATTAGCGCTGCATGTTTTAATACTTTGGTTAGACGATAATTCACTGGTAATTGTGTTAACGCCTCGGAGTAAATAGAACTGGAGTAGCCTTTGCCTAACATTCCCCTCTGCCAAACGCACAAGCATCGGATGCCTGTGCGTTATATAAAACTAGTTGAGCCGCCATTTTAAAACCACAATAATCAGAACGTCTTGCCGTGCAGAGCTCCCACTAAAATGCCTGCCTGTGCTGTTTTTTAGCGTTAAAAAAATTCGAAAACATCTAGTATTCAAAAAGATGGCGTCACATTTCATTTTTAAGTATTATTTTTAAGATTTGATATTTATTTACTTCATAATTTCATGTTTTAGCATACTACAATTTCAAATTTCGAGCCATAGTCTCGTGGGGAGTCGGCCGTGACGTCATCGAACGATCTTCCAGCGCACTCCCCACGAGACTACCTAGGGTTGAACATTATCGCATTTCAATTAATTAGACAATAATTTAAAAAAGTTTGTTGTTAATAAATAATTGTAATTTTGTCATTTCGTATTAATTAATTACCAATTATAATTTCGTTTTAACAATATACGTTGCGTGTTTATATTTAGTTTAGTATTAAGTACATACCTACCTACACTTTTGCGACCGCTTGAAGCTTATTTTTTGCCACACTACATGGAAATATAAAATCATTAGTGAATTAATAAAATAAAATAAGAATAAGACTATTTTGCCCTTTATTCATGCTGGGCGGCGCTCATAAACATTATGAGTACCTATGCTGTAGCATATACAGCGTCCCTGACTTTATAAAATAAGCAAGGGTAAAAAGGTACCAGCACAGCCGATTATTTCTGAGAAACCTAAATTTTTTTTCGAGCCACAGCACAAATTGTTTTTTTTGTTGTAATCAGCAACCCTAATTGAATTGCACTTCATTAATAGTGATGTCACGTCATCGATATTGCGATTTTACGAGGGAGTAATGAATGAATGAATGAATGAATGAAAGTAACATTAAATTTAAAATATGTATTATGATTTAAATCTATACATTGTGTTCCTGAGGTTATACATTAACTTCGGCATTTTATTCAGACTATTAAATTGATCATTTTTTAATATGGATTAAATTTATGATACTTTTATGAATTGAAGTTCCTTTAATTTTGAAATCCTAGAATAAAACTATAGAGATATAGAATAAAACAGGTCAAGTCGACCTTAAGCCAAATGGCATATATGATGTTAGTAATTGCCGTGTGGTCACGGCAGAGCAGAATATAAATGTCACCACCTCAAATCTCTCCCGTGGGTGTCGTACAAGGCGACTACGGATAAATCAGTGATGAGGAATAGGAAGCAGCGTTCCTCTTATACCACCTAGCAATGTACTGCGACTTTTGTGCCCGATAAATGGCAATAGGCTCGCCACATTTTACATGGGACCTAACATAATTGGCAAAACGTGAGTGTTAGTTCACCTCTGCCTACTCCTTCGGGGATATAGGCGTGATTTATTTATGTATGTATGTATGAGAGAAGAGGAAGTAAAATCTCCAATTTTTTAACATTTTGTCTGTATGTATGTTTGTGCACGCATCATGCATAAACTACGAGACGGATTTTGATCCCATTTGGTATGATGATAGCTAAATGTCATTGCCAACATTTAAGTTAAATTTATTTTTTATTAATATTTAAAAGCTCCTTTAAATAACCCGGTGGTCCAAGTGCAATACTTCGATTTACTAGAAGTTAGGTATGTGGCACCAAAGTCTTCCGTACATAAATGAAGCTTTTGGAAAATATTATTGTAGTATTAAAATCAGAAATGATCGGTATGTGTAGTTCAAGCAAAAATACCTCTGCCCCTAGCCGGTATCCTAATTGCTAGTATTTATACTGTAAGCTTTCACATTCCCGAAACAGCTAATTTTTTATTATAATATTCAGTTTTCCTAAAGAACACGAAAAAAATGGGTTGATGCTTGTAATAGGCACGTCTCTTGGGCATCTACAAGAACAAGTACTATTTGTTCCGTAAATTTTGAGCCGTCTCAGTTTCAGAAATTATCTAACAATAGAAGAAGATTTTATAGAATACAAGTTTGTTTTTTCCTCGCAATTGTCTTGAAAAACGTCGTATGCAACTCATATGCATTGATCATTACACACTCAGTTTCCTTACCGCGTTCGCTTGCGGCTCGCGCTTGCAATAATGCCTCGTATATAATGACCAACATAGCATACTCGTAACATAATGTACTATTGTAACTTTTAAGATCCACACATTTTGATTTTTGATTCCCCTTAAAATTTAACAATTCCCAGTATCATAGAGAAATCTAGCTATATTCACTATCGCTTTGTTAAAAATAATGTTTAAGGGTTTCTCCTTTCCATTATGATTATACGCGAAAGGGTCCACACAGTGATTTCTGAAAGTGAAAATATATAATAACACCTATTGTAAATACTTTTTAAATGCAATAAGCTATTAAGTATAAATTTGTATTTGATTGATATAGCTTTCGAAATCTGTCAAAGTTTTAGATAGATTTCATATATGAGTGTCTTTGCAAAATCGAAAGAAGGCTGATTGTAAAGTAAGCGTGTAAATCATCATTTAATTTTTAATAATGTAAGAATACTAACGCAAAATTAATGCATTCATTCATTGAACGAAACTGATTTATCGATATTGATATTCTCGTGCTATGTCATGTCACTACTCACACAATGACATTCGTGTGTTTGAATAGAACGTTAACACACTATTTTAAGTATGTTTGCGTGAATTTTAAATATGTGTGTCGTTTTATGCATGTGTGTGTTTGTAAATACGCAAAAAGTTTTTGTATCTGTGTGCAGCCTTTCAGTGTAGTAGTAACCTCACCCCCCGCAAAAAATGGCAGAAAAATATGTACGAGAAATTGACTAATGGCTACTCCAGTCCTATTTACTCTGAGGTTAACGCTTATGTTGTTTGTTTAGCGCTGCAGCATATAACTGATTCCAGGCCACGCTCGCCCGCTCGCCCCGTACACCCCGCCACCGTAGGTAGATTCGAGTTGGGAGAATATTTTTGTTTGGCATAGCGTCTCTAGTTTACTTTATAACTCAATGGATGGAAAGAGTTTTATGAAAGAGTCACATGGCACATAAAGTACACACCAAGACAAAGTATTGTTCGGCATTGCTTTGATTATGTGAAAAGTTAGACTAGTGAGAATTTCGTTTTATAATATGAATGGCTGCTTGGGCGTTTCATAAGCCTTAATATTGCACATTAGTCAAGAAACAAATAATAACATTAATTAATTTAATTTAGTTTTATTTCTTACCATTACAATCAATTTATTAATAAAATAACACATGACACTTTTCAGCAATTATGGCGAGTAGAGTAGCTAACATAAAATTAGGGGTTCACATTACAGAATACTGTAGGGACACGCAAGTAGTACTGTAACATAGCCAACTGTGTGCCAACAATGTGAAAAGTGAAAAGTTATGAGTCAGAATTTAATTTTATAATTTGTACAATTATAATTATGATTGTACTATGCTAAGGACCGAGGAGTCTGATAATAAATAAATTTTGTTATATTTATTTAAAAAAAAACAAGTATTTATTAATAAACAAGTAGATTATTCGCAGAGGCGATGCAGCAGCGGAGACAGTAGCTGTAGTGATGATAGCGCTGCTTACAAAGGTGATAACGAAATTTTCCTTGACATTAAATATTCGGAATCTGATGATGAGAGTGATCAATAAATCTCTTTTTAAACTATAATAATTTTATTCTAAATCAAATAATGCTTGGTAAAACTTTTCTTAAGCACGGTAACTACTGTATAAAAACATAAAAAAATGACTGTAATGTGTCTTACATATTCCTTATTTTACTTGAACTGCTAATTATCAATCTTTTTTGGTCAGTCTGTAAAGTGTTTCTGCATTATAATTAATGCGCCCTCATTTTATGTCACGACTTTATAGACAAACGGTAGAGTGCGCGCCAGATAAGACTGCGCGCGAGGGTCAGCGCTGCTCGCTAACATTGACCACTCATGAAAAACAAAATAGGAGAGAGTGTTTGGCGCGTTTCGTGGTGTCGGTCAGATTTATTTTCACTAATTCAATAATTGTTACAGAGTGGATTTTGTGCAGTGAAAGTGGTGTTATTTTGATGCACAAGCATCCGTGTTGATGTGCAATTATGCAGAATCATTGAAAATAAGTCTTGTGATGGTGTTTGATGTTGTGGTGAAAACCACGTAAAAAGTGGTTTTGCTCACTTCATCAGTCACCATCATGAACTCTGTTACCATTCAATTCGCGCCAAGCACTCCCTAGATGCGTTAAAATGTGTGACACCCATATTTTAACGTAATATTCATTTTATTCATAATTTCATCCACTCATTATTTCATAAAACTACAGATAAAATATACACTAAAGACATGGCTGTATGGGCTAGACCCTTTGCCTTCCCTAAAATATAGAGAGAATTTAACAAAAAAAAAAAACAAAAGGGTGTGTTTGGCGCGTTTCGTGGTGTCAGTCAGATTTATTTTCGCTAATTCTAAAATTGTTACAGAGTGGATTTTGTGCAGTGAAAGTGGTGTTATTTTGATGCACAAGCATCCGTGTTGATGTGCAATTATGCAGAATCATCGAAAATAAGTCTCATGATGTGTTTGATGTTGTGGTGAAGATCGCTATAAAAAGTGGTTTTATCCATTTTATCAAGCACCATCATTAGCTCTGTTACCATTCAATTCGCGCCAAGCACTCCCTAGATGCGTTAAAATATGTGGCACCCATATTTTAACGTAAAATTCATTTCATTCATACTTTTCACCCACTCATTATTTCATAAGACTACAGATAAAATATACACTAAAGACTTGGCTGTATGGGCTAGACCCTTTGCTTTCCCTAAAATATAGGGAGAATTTAAAACTAAAAAAACAAAATAGAAGACGAAATTTTAGTTCCAATTTTGACCACGCGCGGACTTAACTGGCGTGCACTCTAGCTACCTACTTCCTACTTGCTTCATAAATACAAACCTTGGCGAAACATTTTGTTAATAAACACATCGACATTAATATTATTGATGAAAAAAATCAAACGAAAAAACTGATGTGAAGCCTCTATGAGTTAATATCCGTTGCTTTCCCAAAAGGGAGAACAATTTCTCATAGATTGAGTCCCATGACAATGACATTGACATATAAACAACGAAAAGTTGTCAAAAACACGTGTGGATTGCTATTTGGTTGATCCAAATTAATTTTTAAAGGTGATAGTGATTGTAGTTCAATATGAAGTTTAAACAGAAAAAGACTAATAAAATAACATTATCGGATAAAATAGCTGACGCCTTAACGGTAAAACCTAGGGCTGATATTGAAGATGACGAAGTTTTTGGTACAAAACCTCAAACTCTTTCTCGAGCCGAGTTCTCTTCTTCAGACAGTGAAAATGAGACAGCTATTAGTGAATTTCGTAAGCGGAATGTAAATTTGTTGAGCGAAATTAGCAAAAAATACGAAGGAAAAGTTGTATCTCGCAAAGATGTCGAAAGTTCATCACATGAAAGTTCTGTCGAGAGTGATGTCCAGCATGACGACAAACATGACCATTTGTCATCGAAGAATAGTATCTCATCGGCGGCTGTGAAGAATTTTAGAAAATTGACTAAGCTTAATGATTCTGTTGATTCCGAAGACTCTGATTCTGAAGAACCAAATTCGATTTCGGCGGCGCCATCAAGTGGGCAGTCCGAATCTGACAGCGATAAGGGTAGTGAAGATGATGGTGAGAGTGATGATTACAGTATTACTCAATTCAAGAAACAATTAGAAAATGATGATGAATCAGCTGAAGAGTCTGGTGATGACAATGAAGAAGAAGAGCAAGGTTTTGATATGAGTCAAATGGAGACCCCACTTAAAGAAAACTTTGAGCATGTTAAAAAACAGGATGTGTCTGAAGAAGCAAAGAAAGGGGCTAGCGTGCGCAATCAACTGCTCGTTTGGGAAAATCTGCTTGAAATGAGAATACATCTCCAGAGATGCATGAACACTGCAAACCAAATGCCTATGCCTGCCACACACAAACAGTTGAAGCAAATGAATCAATTTGACGAAGAATGCAAAAACACGAAATTGAAAATTGCTAATACATTAGACAAGTAAGTGTCAATAAAATCTTGGCATGTATGCATTATATCCATGCTTATTGCAACAATATAAAAGTGTCAAATGGAACTATCTAACTTTTATGACATAAATATTTAAATGTTTCAAAATAAACTTTGATTTTCCATTCATACATAGATTTCAAGTTGTTGATTAGAATTACAGACATTTACTTTTATTACCACTAATATTTCAACTTTAATAAGAATATTTAAATATACAAGAATTAATAATTATCATTATTATGTTTTTCAGATTTATGCAGTTACAAAATGTTTTTTTGAAAAATTATCCTGAAACAAAAAACCTATTATCCAGCAAAGACGATTCTTCAGAAGATAAAGGAAAAGATAAGGAGGTAAGTGATGAAGAAATATTAAGTGATACAGACAATGAGGAAATACCATCAGATACTGAAGAAGATGAACCTATAGAAAATAAGAAAACTCCTGCAAAACAAACAAAACAAGTGTCTAAAAAACGAAAACTTGAAGAGTATGAAGCAGATATTTCTCGGGCACATAAAGCCTTCAGAACATTTAGGGACACTACAATACAGAAGTGGAATGACAAGACACGACTTGGATCTGCTGCAAATATCAAGAATGCACCAACCAATACGATTTTACAGCAAATATCTTACATTTTATCTGACAGGGAAAAATTGCTTCGAAGAACCCAACTTAAGAGGTCAGAATATGACATTGTAGGGTATATAAAGCCAAACAAGGATGAAAATGAAGAGAAGGACACTGATCTAAACCATGTAAACAAAGATAGGAAGTATGATGATGAGTATATCCCAGAGATATTTGATGACAGCGATTTTTACCATCAGTTACTCAGGGAATTGATTGAATGTAAATCTGCAGATATTTCTGACCCTGTACAGTTAAGCAGGCAATGGATAGCTCTACAGCAAATGAGAAGTAAAATGAAAAGAAAGGTGGACACAAAAGCTACAAAAGGAAGGAAAATTAAATATGTAGTACATAATAAATTAGTTAATTATATGGGCCCCGAAAAGTCAACTACATGGAATGAGGAAAGCACAAATGAATTATATAGTTCTCTGTTTGGTAAAATGTTTGAGCATAACAATGTAGGAGTGAATAGTAATGGAAGCACTATGTTTAAAATAAAAAGTTAAATATGACTGAAGTTGTTTTAAATCTAACTAAATGGTAAAACAATTAAATACGATTTTGTTTTAAATTTGAAAATTATAAAAATGTTAGAAAATTAGTAAGTACAAAGAAATATGTGGTAAGAAAAAGTTCGAAAAATCATTGTCTGGAATAGGCACCTGCCCGGATTGCAGACGACGCGGGTTCGTTTCCTGCATCAAGCCTATGATTTTTCGAACCTTTTCTGACTATTAATACACCACACATGCTAATTTTGCACATGTGTTCGTCATTAAACTCTTTATGGTGACTACAAATCTTCCTTCCAAAATTATTAATACTAGAGACAAAAATACATACATACATACATAATCACGCCTGAATCCCTGAAGGGGTAGGCAGAGGTGAATTAACACCTACTTTTTGCCAATAAGTTAGGTCCCATGTAATAGGTGGCGAGTCTATTGCGATATATCGGGCACATAAACCGGCAGTATATTGCTTGGTGGTATAAGAGAAATGATGCTCCCCATTACTCATCGCTGTCTTCACCCGTACAAGGCGTTGTCGACATCCACGGGAGGGATGGGGATGGTGACTGTTGGACATTGTATTTAATTAGTCTGTGTACATGTTAGTCTGTGACTGCTCTCTGTCTATGACATTTAAGAAATAAACTTTTTCTCTCTGCTGTTCCTGTTAAATATGGCCGACGCGACGTGTTTTATTTCTCTCCGCGTTACCCATTAATAATTAATGGTGTACCAAACAAATCCCAATAGCACGCTTCCACTGCGCCAAGTGCGCAAGCAGTATTTAGCATATAGAAGTTGCTACAATAGTAGTTGGGTCGGTTGCGATCGATCTTGGAGTCCAAGAAATAAGGAAAATGGCGATGGCGGGTGCTGCGGTGTCCCTTATGCCGATGTTAGGTGAGAATACAAATTTTTCGACTTGGAAATTCCGTTTAAAATTAATCCTAGAGGAGAGGCAAGTTTATTACGTGATTGGAGCGCCTACGGAGAGTTATAGTTCGGATGCCAAAAGTTTTAATAATGATGACGCCAAAGCGAAGGCCATCTTGGCACAGTGCGTGTCAGACAAATATATCGAAATAATCAAAAATGGTAAAACGGCCAAAGAAATGATGACACTTCTTAAAAATATCTTTGAAAGGAAAAGTGTATATAATAGATTTCATTTAAAAAGAAAATTAATTTCATTAAAGTGCAAAGAACCTTTGCAATCTTTTTTGCTGAAATTTAGCGCAATACTAAGCGACTTGAAAGCAATTGACGTCGATGTGGATGAGGAGGACATGATATGCTACCTGTTATCATCTATGCCAAAGGAGTTTGACAATGTAATCACCTCAATAGAAACGATGGCTACAGAGAAAAAGTTAAGCTTTGATTTTGTAAAAGCGAGGTTATTGGATGCAGAAACAAAAATAAATATTGATGAACCTACTCAGGTAAATGCTTTTGTATGCTATACATGTAAGAAAGAGGGTCACAAATCATATGAATGCAAAGAAGGTAAGACAAGAGAAAATTATAGAGGTAGAAGTCAAAATAGTCGTCATTTTACTTACCGGAGCCGAAGAGGAGGTCGAGCTCAAGGAAGAGGATTTCGTGGAAGGTCAGATGGACAAGGAGCTACAGCACTAGTGAGTGATTCTGATTTTAATTTCTTGTTTAGTGAAAAAGTGTTAGTGAGTGATACAAGCAATTTTGACATTTCATTTATAATCGATTCGGGCTGTACACAACACATTGTAAGTCAACAATTTGAAAAATATATGACTAATATAAGAATCTTAGAGGATAGTGTAAAAATATTTGTTGCAAATGGTCAATATATATTAAGCAATAAAAGAGGAAACTTAAAAATAAAATATAAAAATTTTAATATAAATATGGAAGCTTTGATTGTAGAAAATATATCATATAATTTACTGTCAGTTAAAAAGATAACAGATTTAGGTTTTTATGTAAAATTTAATAAATATAAAGCTGTAATTAGTAGAAAGAATATTTATGTGGTTGGTTATGCTGAACAAAAACTGTATATTTTAAATGCTAATTTAGTTCATGAGAGCTGTAATGTTACTAATAGCAATATTGATTGTGATCTGTGGCACAAACGGTTGGGTCACTTAAATCGAAAGTGTTTAGGTATTATGCACTTACCAGTTTCCAATAGGACCTGCGGGCCCTGTATGCAAGGAAAAGCCACCAGGGAACCGTTCCGGCAGGTTCCAAGACCGAGGTCAAGAAGAGTTGCCGAGCTACTGCACACAGATATTGCTGGTCCAATAAACCACTGTGGACTCAATGGTGAGAAATATTTTGTAACGATTTTAGATGATTATTCTCATTTTTGTGTAGTGTATCCATTAGTTAATAAATCAGAGGCGACAGACAAACTTATAGAATATATAATAAAATTAGAAAATGAAACGGGCAATAAAGTACAAAGGATTAGATGCGATAATGGTGCAGAATACACAGCCAACAAGGTAAAATACTTTTGTAGAAATAAAGGAATTCAATTGGAATATACATTACCGTATACACCTCAGTCGAACGGAGTTGCAGAACGGCTAAATAGGACATTGTATACAAGAGCAAGAACCTTATTTTTGGATACTAATTTACCTAAGTTTCTATGGTGTGAAGCAATAGCATGTTCAGCTTATCAATTAAATAGGTCACCCTCATCAGCGATAAATTTTAAAACACCATGTTCACTTAGATATGGCAAGAATGATTTAAGCAGGCTAAGAATATTTGGCTCTAAAGCTTGGGGATTGATCCTACCCAAAGAAGGAAAACTTGACAAAAGAGCAAAAGAATTGATTTTTGTGGGTTATTCTAATAGTGGATACAGATTGTGGGACCCATTAGATAATAAAATATTGATATCTAGAGATGTGAAATTTGATGAAACAAACATTAAATATGACGAAAAGAGCTCATTATCAAAAGAAACTGAAGAAGTCAACATAGAGTCAGAAACCAAAGGATATGAACATGAAGAAATTGATAAGAATATAACAGATATAATAGAAGAAAGAAGTAATGAAATAAATGGGAAAGAGACTGAGAAGAAAATAACACAAATAATAGAAGAAAATAATAATGAAAGAAATGAAATAGATAATACAACTAGAAATAGAAGAGTAATAAATAAACCTTCATATTTAGAAGACTATGAGTTATACACAGCATTTTGTTTAATAACAAACCAGGAAGAAATACCAAATACATATGAGAAAGCAATCAAAGATGAAGAATGGAGTAAAGCAATCAACAAAGAAATAGAGTCATTAGAAAATTTGAATACATGGAATGTTACCGAAAATAAAATAGGAATAAAAGCAGTTGATACAAGATGGGTGTTTACACTGAAGAACAATGGAGTAAAGAAAGCTAGATTGGTAGTAAAAGGTTTTCAGATACCAGATAAATATTTTGGCAACAACTATGCACCAGTTGCTAGAATGTCGACTGTCCGAGCATTCTTAGCTAATTCTGTCGAAGAGGATTTACCAGTCTATCAACTAGATGTACCTACCGCTTTTCTGAATGGTTTTGTTGAAGGAGATATATACATTAAAATACCAAAAGGGCTTAAATATGATAAGGATAAAATATTGAAACTAAATAGAAGTTTATATGGTCTTAAAGAAAGTCCAAAGTGCTGGAACAAGGAATTTAATAAGGTAATGGAGAAAGCTGGATTAAAAAGATCAGGCTATGACTTTTGTCTTTATTTTAAAAGAGGTATAAAGCTTATAGTATATGTAGATGACATTTTGTTATATGGAGAAGAAGAAGAAGTAAGAAAAATTAAGAAAATACTACATGATGAATTTAACACAAAAGATCTTGGAGAGATACAAACATTTCTAGGAATGGAGATAGAGAAGATTAAAGATGGTATTAAAATAAAGCAAAGTAAAGCAATAGAGAAAATATTAGAAAAATTTATGATGACAGATTGTAGAGAAGTAACTACACCTATGGAGTCAGGTTTTAGTGCTGATCAATCCGAAGAGATTATTAATGTACCATACAAAGAACTAATTGGATCATTGTTATTTATATCATCTAATACTAGACCGGATATTACATTTGCTGTCTCATATTTGAGCAGATTTCTGGACAAACCTACTGAGTCAGTTTGGAAGGCAGGAAAGAGAGTGTTACGATATTTAAAAGGTTCAAAAGATAAAGGATTGTTATATATGAGGAAAGGAAATACTAACAAGGAGTTAATTACATTTACTGATTCTGACTGGGCTTCTGACAAAATTGATAGGAAGAGTACTAGTGGAGGAGCAGTTTTCTACTGTGGAAAAATTATATCATGGTATTCGAAGAAACAAGCATCAGTGGCCTTATCAACCGCTGAGGCAGAGTACCTTGCTGGTGCTCAAGCAGTTTGTGAAACAATTAATTTAAAAGGTATCTTATCAGATCTCAACATAACAAATATTACTTGTAACTTATTGATAGATAACCAAAGTACACTCAAATTGATTAATAGTTATGAAAATTCAAAAAGGGTAAGCACATAGATATCAAAGCTCATTATGTAAAAGACATTATTTCTAAGAAAATTATTTCATTATCATATACACCAAGTAATAAGAATATAGCTGACATTTTTACAAAGGCTTTGTCAACTAATTAACATGATTATTTAACATCTAAAATGAATGTGACATAATTTAATTAGAATTGTAAAAATATTAATTGTAAAATTCATTAGTTCAAGGTAAATAAAACAATATGTTAAGTTAAAATAATTTTTATTGCATTGATTTACATACATAAAATGTATAAGATAAATAACAAATAACTTTAGTTGTAACTAAGTGATCTTAAATAAATATAGTAAGCTGTAATTTGTTTTGTAAGTCTGAAGATCACTTTTGTTCTTTAAAATAAACCTAATATTGTATTATTCTTAAGGAGAATGTTCTGAGTCAATTTCAAATTAGTGTATTGATGTTATTGTAGAAAATTCATGGGGATTTGAAATTGAGAGGGGGTGTTGGACATTGTATTTAATTAGTCTGTGTACATGTTAGTCTGTGACTGCTCTCTGTCTATGACATTTAAGAAATAAACTTTTTCTCTCTGCTGTTCCTGTTAAATATGGCCGACGTGTTTTATTTCTCTCCGCGTTACCCATTAATAATTAATGGTGTACCAAACAAATCCCAATAGTGACAATTGTATTCTGCTCTGCTGTCACCACACGGCATAAAGCACGCCTGTTTAACCCCCAAAGGGGTAGGCTCTGATCCGAAACAATTTGGAAATGGTGAAAAAGGAACCAGAAGATTTGTAGGGGTAAAGCTATCATTAGCATCATCAGCTTATGACAAATAAAGTTCATTTTATTAAGGTTTTTTGTCAACTTATTGTTAGCAAACTTCCGGGATCGCGGTTATATAAAGAGCATATGACGGACACGTGAGTGCTCATTCTAGGTGTTTTGTTTTCATGTTGTCGCTATATATTGTTTTCAGTATTTTTGTGTAATTTCCAGCTAGTGGCAGGTAGTAGGTACAAATCGACCAGAAATTAAGTGTTCTATTTCAGTTACTATTTAATTCTAGATTAATGTGGTAACGGCAGAGCAGAATACCACTGTCTCCACCCCCAATCTACCGCGAGTGTCGTACAAGGTGAACGAAGGCTAAGGATTAAGACAGCGATGAGTAGGTACCTAATAGGCAGCTTCCTCTTATTAGTTATTCCACCTAGTCATATGCTGCGATTTACGTGCCCGGAAATAGGCTCGTTTCTTATATTACATGGGCCCTAACGTAGCTGGCAAAAAGCCAATACTGCAGTTTAACTCGTTAATAATACATCTCTACCTACCCCTTCTAATAATAGGAGTGATTTATATGCAATGCATTTAGTTAAAATAAGCGTAAAAATGTAGAAGTAGATGTATATTAGCAATACAGTGTGTCCCTGGATAAAGTGCAATCCTGCAAAGGAGTGAAACTAGATCATAAATTATCGACAAAGAACAAAAAAAAAATTAGAAAATTTATTGCAATTTTTCACTAATTTATTAAGATATTTATTACTATCCGTGAACTCTATGTACAAAAAACTCGATTCTTAAAAAAGTAGTGGTTCTATTTATGTAACTTCTAGCTACTACTTTTTGCTACGAAGCCTCCGAAAACTAAGTTCAAAGAAATTACCAATACTACGATCACGTTGTGTAGCTACGGCGTAGCCGTTATATCGTAGCACCTGAAACAAATTTGAAATTAAAATAATCTCGTCTGTCAAACCGTCATCTCATTTTGCAAGGTATAATATTAGGTAAAATAAAATATATTCGATGGCTAAGATATTAACTCAATAGTCTAAATACATACATAAATCACGCCTATATCCCCGAAAGGGCAGGCAGAGGTGAACTAGCACCCACGTTTCGCCAATTATGTTAGGTCCCATGTATGTAGGTGGCGAGCCTATTGCCATTTATCGGACACAAAAGTCACAGTACATTGCTAGGTGGTATTTAAGAGGAACGCTGCTGCCGATTCGTCATCACTGATTTATCCTTAGTCGCCTTGTACGACACCCACGGGAGAGATTTGGGGTTGTGACAATTGTATTCTACTCTGCTACACGGCATATCTAGAAGTCTAAATGCTATCAGTAAAATAACTTGAGACAAGTAATTTCATAATGTAACCTCAAGTTCCGCTGACTTTATACATACCTTTATTGTGTGTATAATCCTTACTTAATTAAAACTTTTAGATAAGGGTGAAGTTAAACAATTTGTAAATGAAGAGTGCGAATTCAAGTTACACTTCAAAAAGTGCTCTCGTACATTGCGCTAAGGTGCGTATTGTACAAAGTCAAAGTGGCCTAAACAGATCTGGTTGATGACGGCACACAGCCGCGGCTTGTGGTGTCGATTCTCTTTATTTTGTTCGCTAATTGGATTAACCGAATATTAAAACATTTTCGAAAAAAAAAACAATCTGTAAGACAGTTTTGACAATATTTTTTGTTAATGTGCTAAAAAATCCAACTGCATTCCAACAAAAAACGATTTTTTAAAATTTTCCTCTATTAGATCGTCGTCATAAAGTCCTAATACGCAAATTCTTGCGGTTGCGGGAGCACAAAGGAAACAACTCACAACTATCAATAGCATCGTAAATCGTAACTTTACCAAACAAAGTTCAACGTTAAAATCGTATTCGTTTCTAGGTTCGGCTGCGGACTTTGCCCTTTTGATGGACGCACATGACAAGCACTACACAGTACCAAAAGATGTTAACAGTTTCTGTCTAGGCCGGGGTAATAGAAATATATCTGAACTCTTTTCCTTTAAATCGGCTTTGAAAAAAAAACCAACCGAATTGAGAACCTCCAATTTTTTTTAAGACTTATTAAAAAGCAATTCACTCATATATTTGACAGTTTTCGAATTTTTATTCCTTTTTTTTTATTGTTCGCCAAGGAATAGTCGCAATAATATCGTAGAAGCAGGTTCTTATCTAAAAACCTTACTTCATACAGTGTTCGCTACATGCACTATCTGTCTGACCTGCGCAAGCAGCTGGGTTATCATAATATAATGGTTCACAATGCCCAGTCGCCAATTCGATGAGATTTAATATTCGTCTTCATAATAAACAGACTTTTGGTATATGTTTGTTTAATATCGGCCTACGTGGGTGGGCGTGGTTATTGTGAGCCACAGTTTTTTTACATAATACATAAATCACGCCTGTATCCCCGAAGGGGTAGGCATAGATGGTTTAGCACCCACTTGTCGCCACATTTTAAATTTATATATAAAGGTGTGAAGCATGCATCATGTATTCTGCTCTGCCGTCACCACATGTGACGGCAGAGCAGAATAGATAGATAGATAGATAGAACATTTATTTGCATCACTTGTACACACACATAAAAACAACACACGATAATTAAATCAAATAAAACGTCTAAAAATACCTACTTAAAACACTTTAACATACATTGCGTGTCACAGCGATGCAAACAGGCTAAAGCTCAGTGATATAATTGCCTGCTAAAGCAAAACACTGGTTTTTCAGCTTCTGCCAAGGTACAAGGTTTTCAGCTTCTGCCTTGGTAGGAATACAAGTGTCACCACCCCCATCTCTTCGTTGAGTGTCGTACAAGGCGACTAAGGGTAAAGACAGCAATGAGTAATGGGCAACAGCATTCCTCTTATACCACCTAGCAATATACTGCGATTTACGTGCCCGACACATGGCAATAGGCTCGCCACCTATTACATGGGACCTAACATTTGGCGAAACGTGGGTGTTAATTTCACCTGTCTACCCCTTTGGGGATATAGGCGTGATTTATGTATGTATGTGAAGCATGAATGAGGTTGACCCAATAATTTTTGATCCTCAATCCATCTTACGAGTGACTCGTGAAAAATCATATTGACATTTGAAAAATGAAATTGACCTCTGCAATCACTGAATATAAGTCCCCGCCATGAAGCGTCCATTATGTTTATGCCTTTAAATACTAAAAGAAAATTAAATGGAGTTTACCTTTTGAGTACGGTAGGTGAGATAAAAAGTTTTGCATAATCACATCGCCGAAAATCTCAATTAAGTCGATTAAGTTAACTTCATAAGCGGGACTCTAATCAGTGTTGGCTTAGCAACTTCGTCTTGATTAGAGTGTACTGTCACTAGCATTATTCAGGGTACAATCCAGAACTGTGTCAGTTTGTATCTAAGGGCAGATTTCACCGCAGAATTAAAGTTGAAGTTGAACTCGGTTTATGCTCTAAACTGAGTTCCGCTACATAGTTTGCATAAATCAAAACCAAGTTTCATTAAACTCAGTTTCTATGAGAGACGGCGAAATCGGCCCTTAATCTATTATATAAAAGTTTCGTGTCACCAGTGTTTGCTATCGGACTCCTCCGAAACGGCTTGATCGCTTTCTATGCAATTTTTTTATGTATATTTGACAGGCATGAGATTAGCGACCTAACTATGCAAGCCGATTGCAATCGTCTTAGTCTACCAGTCACTCTCACTCATTAGGTATGATAGCAACGTTTGATAGAGATGGCAACACAAAACCGATTCCAATTAATTTAAAGAGTAGCCCCTTAGGTCATAGGCTGTCTTTTACACCCCTAGCGCATAGGCGATAATAGCAAATCAACGTTGCCGGTTCATTATTATAATGTTTTTTTTTTATATTCAAATTGCGGACTTTGACATCGTTAACTGTTTTAAAACTACGGGACTAAAAGCTAAATTAAAGGAAAGAAAACCTCGCCTAGATCTTCAGAGACAAGAAGTGTACCAATAACGCTGGCTGCATTACCTCGCTGAATGGCGAGACTACTTTCTTGCGCGAAATACAGACCAGCCTTATTGTCACCTACTGTCTCACGTAGCCGCTTTGTAATGTCAATGATGTTTATTCTAATGAAGTGTCACTACCCAAATTTACTTAAGAATGTTGGTGTTAAGCAGGCAGCCGACTGTAAAACCTAGAGCAGTAATGGATTAGAAGGTTGTCATCCCAATCACTTTCTCCGTACAAGAGTCTCTCGATATGTTTCTTTTTACTACTTTTCTACACATTACATTAATCACTAGCACCTTTCCGGTGTGATGGATTTATAAATCAAAAGGTAGTGTATGGTTTGATGACGTATAAGAATAGAAGAGGAGGAGGAAGGAACTTCCCTACTCCATTTTTATTTTTTTAAGATTTATAGTACTTTGTAGAAGGTTCTTACGGACAATTAAGAAAATTGCGCAGAAATTTAATTGGGTATTTACGGAAAATGGTCCGTAGAGTTAAGTAAGGCAGGGCGTCTGTTGGGTCAGCTAGTTAACAATAAATCTAAATCACAAAATCTGGGTCACTAAATCCCCAATAGTTACTTACTAGGGTCTGAAATTTAAATGAGCACTTATATGTGTTAAATCTTATGTGCTGTGGGAGCATGATTGAATTAGATACAATTAATTGTAAAGGAAGCTGTTTAGATCTGCGTCGCCTGACGATTAATTAAGTAAATCCTCAAAACGTAATTAACTTTGTAATAAACTGAAGCCTAATTCGTAGGAATTAGCATTGGAAGGCTTCAACATTACTCGTCGCCCTTTTGATGAGTTTTATTTAATTTGCAGCTCTACTTTTCACCATCCTTAGTCCCATCTTGTTTCATTTAGGACCGGCGCAGTCCGACATTTTCTTCGATTCGTTCCACTAACATACATACATACATAAATCACGCCTATAACCCCGAAGGGGTAGGCAGAGGTGAACTAGCACCCACGTTTCGCCAATTATGTTAGGTCCCATGTAATAGGTGGCGAGCCTATTGCCATATATCGGGCACAAAAGTCGCAGTACATTGCTATTGCTAGGTGGTATTAGAGGAACGCTGCTGCCCATTCCTCATCATTGATTTATCCTTAGTCGCCTTGTACGACACCCGCAGGAGAGATTTGTGGTGGTGACAATTGTATTCTACTCTGCCGTCACCACACGGCTTCCACTAACCTTTTCCCTAAACCACCACCAACAGCTTACCCAAAGAGGGTTGGTGTCAGGAGGTTTTAACCGCCTCCGTGGTCTAGTGATTCGCCCACCGGAATCAAGATCCGGAGGTCCCGGGTTCGATCCCCAGGGGGGTACAAATTTGTACTCGGTTTGGTTGGTGGTAGGACTTCTTTCAAGTCCGCCTGGCTAGCTCATCATCACCATCATCATCACCAGCCCTTTAATGTTCCACTGCTGGGGCACGGGCCTTCCCTATGGATGGAAGAATATAGGGAGATTGGGCCATAACCCACCACGCTGGCCCAGTGCGGGGTTGGTGGGTATTAACGACTGCAGATGCAGCCGGGAACACCGGCTTAACGTGCCTTCCGAAGCACGGAGGAACTCGCGATAATCAATTTTTGGTCACCCATCCTATGACCGGCCTTAGCGAACTTGCTTAGTTTACGCAATCGCAGGCCAAGCGCGCCGTGCGACTGCGCTAGCGAGCTCCTCCTGGCTAGCTACCACTCACTTATTAAAATCTGTCGCCATAATAATAATGTTCACAGCATTATTGTGTTCCGACAATGTGTGATAAGATAGCCTGAGTCCCTCTGTGATTAAGGGTTCCAGGTGAAGCTCCATTCCATCTTCGGCCTTTATCGTTACTTACCATGTCGCTCCCCAGTCTAGCATAAAAAAAGTTCAGTGTGATGAATGATAATAATATGAATCAAAAGGGTGTGAATTGATGATGATTTTATGATTTTCCTTTTTCTCTCTCTCATTCTGGGTTCTCCGACCACATCCACACTTAATAGTATATTTATATATTAGTTCTATTCTTCGTTCTCATTGTTCTATTTATATGACATTCATCCCCACTTCTACACATGTTCATACGACGCTAAGGGTGTTAACTCTTCTCATTTTCTAACATGCCGCTATTCAAAGTTAAACGGAGTTTCAACATCGATATACATATAAAACTCGCCTAAATATCCCCGAAGGGGAAGGCAGAGGTTATTTAACACCCACGTTACCCCAATTAGTTTAGGTCCCATGTAATAGCTGGCCAGTTTATTGCCATTTATCGGGCAATGAAATCGCACTAAATTGCTAGGTGGCTTAAGAGGAATGCTGCTGCCTATTACTCATTGCTGCCTGTCTTAGTGGCCTTGTAGGTACGACACCAGTGGGAGAGATGATGGTGGTGACAATTGTATTCTACTCTGCCGTCACCGCACGGTCTACTATTTCCAGCCCTATGTAATAAGGCTGAGCCTATTGCCATATAGGACACCTCACGGTGTTTCAAGGTTAAACGGAGTGCATTATAGTGCAAGCCGTAAGAAAGTTTTTGTCGACCGACAGGCCTTTGTTTACTTGCCTTTAACAAGCACCAATTGATGGCCACGGGGCGTCCCGCCTTAGCGGACGGAAGCATTCCTTATAAAGCTGTTAATGAAAATAATCAATAAATTCATGTGAACTCTCTATGTTTGGTTATTTTTGAAACAGTTTAGTTGGTAGGTATTAGACAGCCGTGTGGTGACGCGGGCTAGATCACTCGCTTTGCCAAATGTCGAGCACTTAAATCGTAGTATATTGCTAGGTGGTACAACAGAAACCGTGCTGCCATTCCTCAGTACTATTTTAACCCTTAGTCGCCTCGTACGAAACCCGAGGGAGAGATGGGGGCGTATTCCAGTAGGGGTACATCTCGCAGAACCTTTGCTTCTACTAATACAGACAATAGTAGTCTTCTATGTAATCTTCTCTTTAAGAATATTGCCAGTTCATTTTATTTGAACATTATATTAATGTTAGAAAAAATATTACAAAACCTTGGTTGGCCGAGTAACAGCCACCCAGATTGCGGAAGACGCGGGTTCGATTCCCGCTAGCACAAGGACAATGTAAGTTTTCTGACTTCTTTTACTTTGTAATATTCCCAATAGACAAGGAATTCCCATAGTTCAGTAAACTCTGACATTAACTTAATAATAGTTAACTGGTCGACTTGACGAATGTCTGCCAAACTTTGTAAACTATTTTTACTTGTTTGACAAGAACTTAGTAAGTTGAGACAACTTGAGAATTGGGTTCGTCACCCGAACAAAAAGTAAGTACCTATAGTTTGCGTACGTCTAAAATTTCACTGAGATACATTCACCCGTTTGCGTATCTCGGTGTTTAAGTAATGGATACCCAAACTTTTTATGCGTGAGACCGTGCTTAGTAACTCCAAACTGTTGAATGGATGAGTTATCGGCGAATTCCTTCCGTGGTGCAAAGATATGGTCGCGCAACAAACCTGATTGATTTTTCTATAGGGGTACACATTAATCATGCCTATTCATTTTTAAAGGGTATGTTTACCACAGCTACGCTACACAAATCTATTAATAGATGTTGGATCAGAAATTACAAAATATTAATTGGTTCTTCGTTCGTCCTAAAATTTCGTAACACATTCCTCAATATTCTTAGTTTGTCCTAAATCAATATTTGAATCGTGCTTCGTCCCAAATTTTTGAAAAAGTTACTTTAAATGTAAAGAAGACAAAGTATACCTATCGGAGATTTATAAAAGAATAATTTTTTTAAATCAATTTTAGACATTTAGGCCCCTTTTCATTTTTCGGCGTGTCGCCGGTTGCGTGCGAAACGAAAACGCAAGTAACGCAACCGTCACAATTTGTATGAAGCTTCATAGTAGCTTGCGTTGCGTAGCTTCATACAAAATGCGCCGGTCGCACGTACACGCCTAAGAATGTAAGAGGCCTTAGTTTTAAATTGAACTAGGTATATGTATATACATTGTCATGTACTCCTTAATTTATGAGGTGGTCTATTTTTGTTACGGTATTTATTTAACTGACAACTTTTTATACTCACCTAACAAAAAAGGTAAAAAATAAATCCCTACCTTATGGTATTCGATTTTATTTTAACATTATATAAATGTAAGAAAAATTAGTACAAAGATTTTGGTGGTTAGAAAAAGAATTTCGAAAAATTAGGAAGATCAGAATATTGATATTTTGGTGATACAATAGTTCCATATTGCATCTTCATTAACTGCAGTGCAGTGTTAATTGAAAATTGTATCTAGTGCAGGAGTCAAATAGTCCAGGAACGAACGTCTAATAATTGAATGTTTGTGTATGTGCAAGCTGACATAGCATAGACTTTGTTAAGGGAGTCGATGGTGCAGTAGCTAAGCGCGCTCGGCTAGCGATTGCGTAAATCAAGCAACGTTGGCAAAGGCTGGTAATGGGATGGGTGGCCAAAAATGTATTAATCTCGAAATCCTCCGTACTTCGGAAGGCAAGTCATTCACATTCATGTCATTTTCCACGTTGTGTACTCTAACTTTGGATTACGGTCTTCAATTGTTTGCGGCATACTCAAAACTGACCATGTAAATACTGACAGGTTTATAAGAGTGCTCAAGATTTGAGTAGCATTTCTGTATTTCATAATTTCAAAGCTTCATAAAGATAAAATTTGTCCCCAATAAATTGGTTTAGCCAACTTTTAAGATGATCCCTTCAAACGTCAGCATCCGAAGTTAAGACATTAGACCGTCCCAGAAACGAAAATAAATATAGAAGTTATTATTACAGTGCTGAAACATTTTTCATTGTATTACAGTTTCGTCCGAAACAAAGAGAGAAAAAAAATGAATTATTATGCTTCTTGAGTCCAACAGTTCGTCGTATTGTGTTAGGGTTATTAGATTTGTGCTAGAGTTAAAGCTCTTTGCTGATAACATAGTTGTCTGTACACGCGTGGACTGTTAAAAACGACACTAACATGACACTAATATTGAATGTTACAAAGAAAATGGTGCCAAGCCGTGTGGTGACGGCAGAGTAGACTAATACATTGTCACTTCCCCCATCTCCCCCCTGGGTGTCGTACAAGGCGACAAGGGTAAAGACAGCAATGAGTAATGGGCAGCAGCATCCCTCGTGTACCATCTAGCAAAATACTGCGATTGATGTGCCCGATAGATGGCAATAGGCTCGCCACCTCGGGACCTAGCTAAATTGGCGATAAGTGGGTGTTTCACCATTGACCTCTGCCTACCCCTTAGGGGATAAAGGCTTGATTTATGTAGGTATGTACGAATAAAATAAAGTTAGAAAAATTCCGAATAATTATTTGTCCCCTTAATCGAACCCGTGCCCTCTGCAATCCGGCAGTTGCCTATACCACTCGGCCAACCAGGAAGTTCTGGAAATTAATCTACTTTATTTTATTTGTTAAAACATTTACAACATTTATACATACATACACACATATGTCACGCCTATATCCCCGAAGGGGTAAACAGAGGTGAATTAAACACCCACTTTTCGCCAGTTAAGTTATGTACAAAATTTCTAAATCGATTTTGTGCTCTATTGTTACCAAGTTAAGGAGAAATTTGACAGTTTTGGGTAGTCTGAAGTCAATTGCCATCTTTCACATAAAACGCAGTATATTGTTTATAGATGTTATTTATGAGGAATGCTGCTGTCCATTAATCATTGCTGTCTTTACCCTTAGTCGCCTTGTGACACCTATAGATGGCGGTGGTGACAATTGTATTCTGCTCTGTCGTCACCACACGGCATATACGGCATAAAATATAATGTTTTAATAAAAATCTCATAACTGATATCGAACTTGCTACATTGAATAAGCATATATTGTGTACGTTTTTTAATTTCACTAACTTAATAACAATAACGACATAGAAGTGGTATTGTCCCTACATAGGTACAATCATTACAACTATGAAGGTTATGTTAGGTAAAGCAACCAAAAGTTTCACACCGCTGTTTTCAAGTTTAGGTCAAATACGTAAAGGGTGAAGGTTAAAGGTTGATAGGAATATCTGACGTTGTTGTTTAGTCTAACTTAAGTACAGATAGCCACACCAGATACAGGCGTAGAATAACCACATTTCGCCAGTTAATTTCAGTTAGAGCCCAATGTGATCCTGTGTTGTCACGCAATAGCAGAATTGTCACCACCCCCCATCCCTCACACGGGTGTCGCAATAGCCCGCTAAGGGAGAGCGATGAGTAGGTAGTTGGTAGCAGCGTTCCTCATAACCTACCTAGCAATCTACGCGGTTTACGTGACCCATACATAGCTCATAGACTCGCCCCCTGACGATGGCGTGATTTATGTATGAATGTGAATAAATGGACAAGCAATAACACTTTACGTAAGTTTAAACTTTAGATCTGCTTCAACCTGTCTGGTTAAATTAGCAGGCAAAGTTGAAAAATAAGTTATTATATTAGTATCGTAATTCTGCATGTTTAAAACAAGAAGATTTAATTCAGATGCTTTTAAATATACACTTTAAATGTAGTCATTCTTAACATTTTTTTCTTGATCCAGATATAGAATTTAAGTAATCTCTTAAGAGTAAAAATACCGTTCTTGTAGCTAGCTAGCTTACCGAGTCTTTGGCGTGTGAAATTTGAAATTCTTTGAAAAATATTTATTTAGCTGTATCTCTTCAATTTAGAGTCAGCATCTCAAGTTTAATATATATCTTAGTATCATTGAAATATTAATCTTCCAGATGGCTATTGTTTTATTATTGGATATTCTTGACTTGATCCGGGTTTCAATAAAGTACGTCCCTTTCTTTCGAAACGAAGGTTTTTGACGATTTGATGAACATCGAATGTAATGACGTCGAAATACGACATCCCGACCTCTAGGTGGCGTAGATATTGATCAGAAAATCGTTTGTTACAAAATTTAAGTTCTACTAGGGCACTAGAATATTGTAAATTAAATATTGTACCTAACAATATTTAATGTTTCGACTAACTGGATTAATTTGTTGGTCTGAATAGTTCAAACATAAAAATTTCTTACCCAATAATTGAATCGGAGACTTGACGTCTTTGAAGTAATGAAATTTACAATCTTACGTCTATTTGTGATAGCGCTGATGATAAAATAATACGCCTTGACATTGAAGTTTACTTTATGTTCTTTGTTGTGAAATAAAAATATAAACGTTAGGTACAGATTAAACTAATCACCAGCCTGTAATATCCCCACTGCAGGAGTACAGGCCTTCCCTGTGGATGGAAGAGTACAGGAAAAAATGGACCATAACCTACCACGCTGGCCCAATGCGGGTTGGTGGGTATTAACGACTGCAGCCGGGACCAAAGGCTTAATGTGAATTAACACCCACATTTCGGTAATTAAATTCGGTCCCATGTAATAGGTGGCGAGCTTATTGCATATATCGGGCACATAAATCGCAGAAGGTACATTTATATTGTTAGGTGGTGTGAGAGAAATGCTGCTGCCCATTATTCATCGCTGTCTTCACCCGTAGTCGCCTTGTACGACACCCACGGGAGAGATGGGTGTGGTGATAATTGTATTCTGATCTGCCGTCACCACTCGGCTACGGGAAAATGACATAGTGTCCAATATATTTTCTTAGGCAGTTTATTTTTTTACGAAAGATACATCTGAACTATATAAAGTTCTCGTATATTTACACGAGCAATACAAATTTGAAATAAAACAACGATTAGGTACGGATAAGACTCGCTTATATTTCGATGTTTGGCATTTTTATTAATTAACCTGACATTTCGATCACTTTACAGCGGCCGTGGTCACGGGGAGACTCCACCATGACTCTTGAAAATCGTTCAGGAGTAATTATAACGTCTTTCGTGTGGTACCGATCCTCAATAATTTTGGAGCAGGCCAGTAAATTTTCATAAGCACATACATAAATGTCACGTCTTTCTCCCTTAGAGGCAGAGATCACTTCTTTCCATTTGTTACGATCCTTACATACTTCTTTCTCATGCATACTCGTTCGTTTCGTGTGCTCTTCACCTGGCCCTTTTTAAATATACTTTCAATTTGATTATGAAAGATTCTTCTTCTAGTACCTGCCCTGTTCCCAGTTTATATGAAGGCGGCGCAGTACGTTTCCTCGTGTAAAATTTGGACCTACAATTCTACTCTACCTACCCTTTTTTTTGTCGGAGTGGAATGTATTTACGCACCATATCAGCCGCTAGCTAGACGACGGGCGTGTGTGGGATCCGCCCAGCGCACGAAGCGCCGGCAATACCCACTAAACCACTCCGGTGTTCCTCCTAGCCCTTTAAGCAAGGAAAGTCTGGGATCTGCCTCACGGCAATTCAACAGTCAAACTCTACCTTCGCCTTCATCCCGCTCCTGCTGTTCCTGCCCTTATCCCGCTCTAGGCGGGGTCGGCACAACATGTCATCTTCTTCCACTCCTTTCGACCCTTCACCAATTTCTCATTCACTCCTCTCGCTATCATGTCCTCCTTTACACAATCCATCCCGCTTCTTTGTTATTACTCTCCTTCTACGTCCTTCCCCGTTCATGCCCAACATTCTTCTGCCAACATTTATTTATGTATTTTCTTAGAAAACCAACAGCGTTATACAATGATTACATTATGTTGTGTATAATTCTAATAGTATGGCCAATTACAGGTTTTCCTTAGTTTACTTTAAGTTACCATGTATATGGCAAAACAATATAAGCTTATAAACATAGCTTTCATCTCTTCGCATAACATGACCAAACCACCCCAGTCTATTACTCCGCAGTCTCTCTGTCACTGGCGCTACTTTCAAACTTCCCCCGATATACTCATTCCTTATCTTATCTCTCCGTGTCACACCACATATCCATTTTAACATGCGCATCTCTATTACATGTACTCTTCTTTCCTCAGTCTTCTTCATAGGCCAACGCTCTGATCCACTCTTCGTACTCTTAGGGAATTGCGACAGTGTGCAGTCTCCTCCGCTCGCTCGTGACTTGTGCCGCGGCCGCATGCGAGATAACATCTCTAGGCGGGCCGCCCGCCGACGGACGGCTTGCAGTGCTCACTCTGTGCGCGGTACACGTTGACGTGAAGTCGCGGGCAGTGCCTCCGCTCATAGTGTCCAAATAACTAACTGTATAGTGCGATTGTGTCGAATTGATACTTCAACTAGTGTAGTGTTTTGTGTTTTCGGATGCACAAACTTGTCCGGTAAGTTATTTCTTTGCTTTTTTAGCTGTAAGTTGATTGGACTTAGTGCAACAAGTTACAGTGCCGGCAGCTTAGGGGAATTAATTTTTTTAAGTGCGCTTTAGGTCTTAATAGTACTTACGTGCAGCTTTACCGTTCGAATAGGATGTACTGGCGTCAAAACACATGTCTGAATTCTGTTGGACCACTTGGACGTACTTTTGGACCACTTGGACATACTTTTGGACCACATAAAAGTTGAAGAATTTGAATTAAACATGCAATTATTTTCTCGACTCCGCAGATTTCATTATGTTAATTGCGTTTCCGTGTTTTAGAATTAATTATATCTTTGGTGTACTGTTCTGTTTCGTATACATACGTTTTTATATTCGGGTTCTACGCAAAATATTAACCAGTCAGTCGGATAATACCAGAAGCATCAATATCGGTTATCTTTCATGTATATTGTTTTTGTAATATCATTCCGTATCAGTGAGATATTTATGTGATGTTATTTTCGTTACTCGGAAGTTGGCTTTAGTTCTCAATAGAAAGATTAAAGAATACTATACTGGAGAGCAATGATATCTCAGGAATAAATAATGCCAGCTTAAATACTACATCAATACTACTCCAATTATGATAGTAACGTTGATTTGTTAGTTTATATTAGGCAGATTCATCGTCCATTAAACAGAATTTATTGAAATAGGGTAGCATTCTTGGATTTTCAAATATCTTTATAAGAGTCGGATCATTGCTCAGCCATTTTTTAAAATATTACTTTACAAGTAGAGTTAAGTATATTCCTGTTGTTTATATATTGCATGCAGTTATGACCTATAGTTAAGATCGCATTTAGCATCTTGCGATACTTTGTTAATATCTGCGTTAATGTAAACATGTTGGTGATCTCAATAAATAAATACATAATTATTAGAAGCTATGCTACAATAGACGCAATACCAGATAAGTATAGACTAGGTATTCCAGAAAGCCACAAATAAGTACTTATGGCAATTTCAGTTAAAACACGGCTCCTTATATGCTGTTCTTCTTACGTGCTTAGCATGTTGATAGTTGTCGATAAAAACGACCACAGAAGATAGTGGCTTCAATGAAATTCAAGTAGATGAGTATGTTGAGTGTAAAGTAGGAGGAAATATTACGCCGTTTCCAAATAGGCTAGAAATAAGATATGGCGACGGTAATACATCTTCTCAAATACAAAAAAGAGACAGGTAGGATAACTCAAAATTGAATTCCTGCAACAGTAACTCGAGTAAGTAAGTGTTTCCAATTAATTTTGCCTTGTGTCTATATTGTATTTAATGAGCGAAATGTTAAATGACCAATTTTTGACTTGTCCATTGCTTTTTCTGTCAGCAACACAAACCTGATAAAAATAAAAAACTTCTAAAAGAAACTTAATTTACCAATTAACAACGGGATGCAGCGAGACGTACGACATAAAAATTAACAATTAAGTAATTTACTTCTTTCGGAGTCGCCTCTTTAACCATTGACTCGACAATAATGTAAATTTGTTGTCAACATTTATCACCATCTTCCCGTCCTGTCCACGGAAGAAGGCCGGAAAACGGAAATAAAATTTCACTAACAATGGAATCCTTTCGCCATTTTTCAATATTGTTTTCAGGAGAAATTTCAATAATAGCGGGTGGATATTTTCCCGTTTTAAGTAAGATAGATCGTCTTCAGTTAGAAAATTAAAAGACACTGCATGTTAAAAACGCTGTAAGAATCTGACCTTCCACTCTTGCACAGAAAAGTGACCGTCTCTTTAGTTGTTTACGTACATACTTCACGCCTTTCTCCCACAGCGGTAGGCAGAGATCACTTCTTTCCACTTGCTTACGATCCTTACACACTTCTTTCGCTTCATCCAATCTTATGTATGTCTTTTTTGGGGTACTCTTGACCTGGCCTTTTTTTTAATAAATCACGCCTTCTTCTGCTAAGGCGCAGACAGAGGAGATAACCACATTTCGCCAGTTATCCTATTTTAGAAAAGGCAAGCCTATTCATTGGCTAGGGCAAGCCTAGGCTGGCAAAAGGCAATAAGTTGAGCTGGGACTGATTGAGAAATATTACTTTTATGTTTAATATTTGTTTGTTTCTCTGTTGTGTCTCAATAAATATGTCCTTTTGTTGTCATTTACCGCGAACTTTAATCGCAGTAAAAATTACTGGGTGGGTGGCGTACCAGTAGGCCTATTCGCTAACTTTTTTTGACATTTGAGAGTGATAATCACTGAACTATTTACTGATCAATTACTACTTTACTATAACGCTATTGTGACACTTGTCCCGTGAAAACAGTAATGGCTAAGTAAATAGTTCGGTGATCATCACTTTCAAGTGTCAAAAAAAGTTAGCGAATAGGCCTACAGGAACGCTTGTTATATTAAAATTCTAAGTTGCCTTGTACGACACCCAGGAGAGAGGTAGGGGTGGTGACAAATATAATTATTATATTGTTCACTGTTGTCTCCCACAACACACGGAGTTAGCCGTTATTTCCGAAATATCGTTATTATGCCGCGTAATCATGATTACGTTGTGTTGCCCACTTTTCCTATATACTAACGTCCATTTACTAAATCAGTATGTGATGGAGGTTGGCAGGTTTTGTTATGTATAGAAAGCAATAAGACCGCAGACATTCATATTAGAGATTCAATATCGGAGGCCGTCTGATATGAAATTACGTATATAGTCTGAAGCCTGTATAATTAGCTCCTGGCGTTTTCGTCGATTTAAAATCATTACAGCTTAATTCACCATTACGATGGCTTATGATAAAGACGAAGGAGCTCGATAGCGCAGTGAATTAACGCGCTCAGCCTGCGATTGATGAAACTAAGCAATGTTTGCTAAGTCCAGTCATTGGATGGGTGACCAAAAATTTATTGTCTTGACTTCTTCCGTGCTTCGAAAAGCACGCTTAGCCATAGGTACCGGCTGCATGTGCAGTCCTTAAAACAGGCCTGTACTCCAGCAGTGCGTGGGGTGATGGTGATGATGATGACCCCAGTACTGCAACTGCAACAGAAATAGGGGGTATTACATACGGTAAGTGAGTAACGTATCTAATATATCGGAAAATCTACACTTGTCATAAGTCCCTAGCTGCCGCGGGCTTCCCCCTCTGCCACACTCTGCCACACATGGATCCATGGAATGCTAAGAGACTAAACAGAGTTATCGTCACTCATTTTTTAGTTGAAATGCTTGATGTTGTTGCAATTATTTTCTTTAACCAACAATCAATTTGTGTTTTTTTTAATTAATTGGACGTAGTTAAGCATACAGAAACAATAATATAAGACCCCAACTTATTTATAGCCAATCACTCTTATTTATTTCTAATTAAACGGTCTTGAAGAAAGCTTCAACCTTTCCATTGTCTAGCTTCAACCTTTCCATAACACAATAGCCATTATTATAAGACAGATGTTTGTTTATTAGAAATAATAAAAACGATTCCCTTGTTTTGGATCCATTCTGCTTACTTAGGTCCAAATGGACAATGGAGTTCGGTCTAATGAAAAGCCATAAGTCAAGATGAAGAAATCATTGAAATGTAATAATTACTTGTAATATCTATACAGGTTGCTTGTAAAGTACCAGCAATCTCGCAGGCCTTGGTAATTAACATTATAAACAAGAACAATTTTATTTACGACTTTTTTGATAATTCGTTAGAAATTACTTTCATGAAAGAATAAATATTAATTCTTGAATATTAATAACTCTAATTAATAGAAAGCGAGCGAGCGCAATGTCGTCCTTACGTTATGAATGAAACATAAATTTATCTACAAAATGTCAAGTACACAATAAAAACTTGAAAAACCATTTTTGTTAAATGTATTAAGTTACGTTAAAACCCGTAAAACAAACTTTGTTGTTTACGATGATAAGGTTGTTTTTCGACCAGAGATGTGCGAGGTAGCTTATCAGTGCGCTAGGAAAAATCCACCAATAGGATTTCTCCATTTCCGTATTTCAGAAGAAGTATTCGACTATTTTTCACCTCGGTGGAAAATCACCCGAACTTTTTAGTCCTTGAGGTTGACGGTGTATTACAAATAACCCGTATAAAAAAGATAATATTTTATTTTTATACTTTATCATCATCATCATCACCAGCCCTTTAATGTCCCCCTGCTGGGGCACGGACCTTCCCTATGGATGATGGAAGAATATAGAGAGATTGGGCCATAACCCACCACGCCGGCCCAGTGGTGGTGGTGGGTATTACGACTGCAGATGCAGCTAGGACTAATGGCTTAACGTGCCTTCCGAAGCATGGAGGAACTCGAGATAATAAAATTTTGGTCACCCATCCAATGACCGGCCTTAGCGAACATTGCTTAGTTTACGCAATCGCAGGCCAAGCCTCTGCGCTAGCGAGCTCCTCAACTTTTACCCTAACTTTTCACTTACTATCTTTTAACTCTTCCTCGTAGGGAAAGACCAACATATACGTATACAATTAAGGCATGATGTTGTGTCCAATACCGAATATTGAATAAGGCTCGCCGGTTAGCCTCGCAATATTAGAAATACCGTTTCATGTGGAGATAAAAGAATGTTCCGAACACAAACCCACTTTGTGTAATGTAAGTTGATTGAATTTTTCGCTAAAAGAGGATGTTAGTACGCATCGGATTCGGTTGTACGATTCAAACTCCAAAATGAAAAAGAAACATTCCCAAAATAAATGGAAACACTTTTAGGTACCAAATAAGTCTATAAATACCCGATGAAATGTTTCTTAAAGCATTTAATATTTATATGTTAGATGTAAATAATGTATAGCCGTTCGTTTAGTGACGGCTAAGAAGAATACTATTGTCAATATTCCTATGTTTCTCGTGGATGTCGTACAATGAGACTGAGTTAAAATAATAATATAACGAGTAGTGAGTAGCAGCGTTCCTATGGTAGACCACCTAGCAAATTGCTGCGACTAAAGTTTCCCAGTGATTTATTAAGACATGATACCTACCTAGAATAAGCTGGGGATACAGGCGTGATTTTATGTATGTCTGTAGAATAAGCTGAGCGCGAAACGCGGGTGTTAAAACACCTCTGGCTACCCCTTAAGGGATAAAGGTGCCACTTTACTGTGTGACGGATACATCGCGCCTCGAAGAGGTAGGCTTAGGTGAATCACTCACGTTTCGTTTACGGTTTTCAGTCCCATGGAGGTAAGTTTAGTCGAGCCTAAATCACGCGTACATATCCCAGAAGGGGTCCCCGGATTTAAAGGCGTGATTTATGTATGTGTGGTGACAGCAGAGTAGAATACAATTGTCACCACCCCAAATCTCTCCCGTGGGAGTCGTACAAGGCGACTAAGGATAAAACAGTGATGAGGAATGGGCAGCAGCGTTCCTCTTATACCTACCACCTATCAATGTGCTGCGACTTTTGTGCCCGATAAATGGCTATAGGCTCGCCACCTATTACATGGGACTTGACATGATTGGCGAAACGTGGGTGCTAGTTCACCTCTGCCTACCCCTTCGGGGATATAGGCGTGATTTATGTATGTATGTATGTATGTATCATCGCATCATCATCCCTTTAATGTTCCCACTGCTGGGGCACGGGCCTCCCTATGGATGGAAGAATATAAAGGATATTGAATTGATATGGAAGAATTATAGAATATAAGGGATATTGGGCTATACATAACCCGCCAAGTGGTTGGTGGGTATTATATTAACGACTGCAGAGCAGCAGGGACCAACAGCTAATTTTTCGTCACCCATCCAATATCGTCCATAGCGATCATTGCTTAGTTTACGCAATAGCAGGCCAAGCGCGCTAGCCACTGCGCTAGAGAGCTCCTCATGATGTATGTATGTAAAAGTCAACACGTCTCCAAGGGCACGAAACGTGCGAATGCTTCGTTTGCGAATCTTACGCTAAAACAGGACAGCGGCTTATAGACCGAAGTAGACCTGTGATTTATTAAAAGGCAACGCATCTTGACACTGCCATGTTAATAAGACGGCTTCGCTATAGAATAGACACGATAATTTGCCGAGTGTTAAAGTGCTACATTTACAATGTACAGTGTACAACGGCACTTCATACTACCCAAAACTGTCAAATTTCTTCAATCGATTGTCAACCTTAAATTGGTAATAATAGAGCACATAATCGATTGAAGAAAATTGTCATTTTGTGGTAGTTTGACGTGCTGTTGACTGTATTTGGCATTCGTGTAGCGATGCTAATTGATCGGTAGGTATTTTTGGATTTAAGATTTTAATTTCCCAACTGCTGCGGCACAGGCCTTCCCTATAGATGGAAGAATATAGGGATAATGGTTTAACCCACCACGCTAGAGCCCCGTTCGGTTTGGTGGGTATTAGCGACTGCAGCTGCAGCTTGGTCCTGACCAACGGCTTGACGGGCCTTCCGTAGCACGAAGGAACTCTAGATTATAAATTTTTGGTCACCCATCGAATGACCGTCACCCATCGAATGATTTGCACTATACATTTGAAATAAAAGAACTTGTGCGGATTTTTAATGGAAACGTCGGGTTAAATAATAATGCCAAACACCTAAATATACGCGAGTCTAATCCGTAAAAGGTGTTTTATTTCAAATTAGTATTGCTTAGTTTATGTTCAATGTTCGTTAAGGCCGGTTAAGTTTATCGAGCTATTCCTTCGGGTATAATTAGACTTGTTCTATGTATGTATGTAAGTACGATGACAAGATCTGACAAGATAAAAACACTGCGTTCATTTAAAAAGTTTGAGAAACAAAGCCCGGGGAGCGATCCGTGCATAATTTACTTTGGAACTTTGGCTCCAACTAAGTCCTTTGACTTTTTAAAACTGTCTATGAAGGACAGAAGATAAGAAGGGCTTGGCACCAACTTAATTACGACAAAATTAATTTTAATAACAATGTTTTACGTATGCAATGCGTTTATACAGCGTTTCTACCGAAAAAAAATAAAAAAATTGAGGCTAGAAAAAGGTCGAAAAATTGTATTTCGGGATAATTTTTCGAATTCTTTCGAACCTTTTCTAACCACTATTTTCTCTGCACAATTTTTTCTAACATTTTTATTATACTATAATGTTCAAATTAAAATCGAAATAATAATGAAAAAAAATGGCAATTTTTAACAAGTACGTACTATTACATTTGAGACGACGGTCGCCATGTTGCTTTCTCTGTAATACGTCAGTTTCATGATTTACTATTCTATTCGTTCGAATAGATTGGCGACTTGTTTAAAGAGGCAGATTTGGTTTGAACCCAAAGCTCTACGTAACTAACTGTAGGCATAGAGATCCGGTGCAAGTAAACTGCTTTCACTCAACCTCAGTACAGACTATTTAAAAAAATAATTATTAAAGAAACTAAACAGAGACTTACGACTGAATACGTCGTTTGATCTAAAAAATTGAATGAAAATCATGCTAACAAAATCATTTATCAAATAATCTTTTCAATTAGTAAATCGCAATGAAACCTTAATTGAATGTCATAAAATTCGCGATTAGTTATTTTTTTTTAATAGTAAGGTTATTAAAAGCTAAAACTTCTCTCAATGGCAATCTCAATTATTCTGTTCATAAAACATAAAATGGATTCGCAGAGAAACTTAGCTCGTTCTGTCTATCGACTATAATATAAAAAATATAATAATACTTTATTGCACATAACTTAAGCAGAACACTTATCTATTTACTTAATGCACTGCTTTTTAATTGCACATAGGTCCCCTAATTGAGCAACTCAAGATAGACCTAATAAAATAAATAAAAAATAAAATAAACTCTATGCCCCATAAGGACCAGCACCCGCACGACGAATCCATGGAATGCTAAAACTTGTCTCAAATAAAATGAGAAAAAGAGTGACTGAAAATCATAGTTTTTTCATCCCCCCATCTCGGAAAAAGCGTTTTTGCTCTTCGATATCTGAGTGCAAAAGCCGATTTTATCCTCTAGAGTATAATGTAAATTTGAATTTAGAATGCATTATGTTTGTGTATTCAAAACATCTTAATTCTACCTCCATGGTGCCGAAATTATCATGCAACCTTTTTTAATTTGTGAAAAACTCAGACTCGGAAACTTCTTGGTGTATCTACTTTTTTTGTAATTAGCTTTGCGCGCGCCATTTTATTTTCACGTCTTAAATTTGTTAAAACCTTCGAGTTTCGAGGCGGTCAATCAGCTTGGCGTCAATCTTGCTTTAAACAATTAAATCGTCTACAACGCTTGCTTGATGCTTCAGTCAAGCATTTAAAAGCTTTTTAGGTCTGTTTGATTTCTTTGACCTAGCAACGGAACAAAACACAGAAAATCAACGTGTTTGACTCAAGCTGATTGGCAGTCTCGGAATCTCAATTTTTATTAGGTACCTACTCACAGGTTTTAGGCAAGTAGAAAATAATATTGTGGTGAGTGTGTCTGTCTTGATGAATGCTGCGCGTGTGTCTGGGTGGATGTCGTGGGTGTGTCTGGGTAATGGGTGTTTTGTGAGTGTGTCTGGATTAATGGGTGTTTTGTGGGTGTGTCTGAATGGATGGGTGTGTGTTGTGGGTGTGTATGGGTGAATGGGTGTTTTTTGGGTGTGTCTGGATGAATGGGTGTTATGTGGGTGTGTATGAGTGGATGTGTGTGTGTTGTGGGTGTGTATGGGTGAATGTGTGTTTTGTGGGTGTGTCTGGGTGTTTTGTGGGTGTGTTTGAGTGGATGTATGTGTTTTGAGGGTGTTTCTGAGTGGATGGGTGTTTTGTGGGTGTTTCTGGGTGAATAGGTGTTTTGGGTGTGTCTGGGTGAATAGGTGTTTTGTGGGTGTGTCTGAGTGGATGTTGAGGGTGTGTATTGATGGGTGGGTATTGTGGAAGTTTTTCGGTGAAAACAGAAACTGTTCTGATAGTAATGTTTTTTTTTGTATTTTAACATTTCCTCGCTGAGGGGGGATGAAAAGTTACGTGTTGCACTCGATGCAAAGTTTTTTCACCTTGTGCTCTTTTTGATTCCCTCGCTATCGTTCAGGATTCTAATTTTAGAATCCTTCGCTAGCTCGGTCATCAAAATTGAGCACGCGGTTAAAAAGCAACTTTGCACTCACGTATAACAAATAACTATTTTTCTTGTTTTCAATGATTACGTAGTTGAAAGAAATTGAGATAATGAGTATACTGTTTATGTCAGTAACTATTCCGCGTTTTGCCTTCGTCCCACAAACATGACATTGAATGCGAGTAAAAGAGACAAAACTATGAGTTAGGGCCGATTTCACCGTCTCTCATAGAAACTGAGTTTAATAAAACTTGGTTTTGATTAATGCAAACTTGGTAGTTCAACTTCAACTGATCGCGTTTTATTTCTGCGGTGAAATCGGCCCTAACTAGTCTATACTTAAACCGCGTTTATTATTAAGGCCGCTAGCGATTAAACACTGATTACAAAAGCAATGTGGTGATTATTATTACAGCTAATAAATATTGGAAAAGCAGTGCTGCGAAGTTTGATTCACGCGCGAATTCATTAACATAATAATATCTGGCAGAGGAAAATGGACATTATGAGGGCCGTTGAAGTTACGTTTTAGGTTGGCCAATTAATGTCATTAGGTTAATCCTTAAGTGCTGTATAATGAATTAGCTTGGCCAGAATGCTGTCAATATTTTTGAACATCATCGCCGTGTTGCTACCTAATTACTGTATCAGAATAATTTGTCGCTCAAAATATTGTCGTTTCTTTGTTGTCAATTTTCTCTCGAAAACGTTTTTGTCTTAAAGTTTTGTATTGCACTGAATTTAAAGACTTCTTTTCCATTCTCTTCTAGCACAGTTGTGATTTAAGCATGAAAATTAAAAAAATACAAATCACGTCCCCATAAAATCTATATATTGGCATTATAAAAGAACGCGTTTCTTATGTATATGGAACACGCTGTAACGAGTAATTTTTGACGATGAGTCGTTTTCGTATGTACACAATGATATAAATTCATACATAAATGTCCTGTCTCTCCGAAGGAGACGAAATATATTTATATGTCCAACGAAATATATTTATATGTCCATCATGACGATTAAATAGTACACAACAATGATATTATATTTAATATCATTGGTACACAAATATACTTTAGCAAGGCTAGGCTTACTAAGAAATCAATAAAATAGTTTCAGCAATTACTAAGCCAAATCACCTCGCTTTGTCCAAAATACAACTGCTGACAGGCGATAAACAGTCAAAATGGCAGGTGTCAACTTGTTAGGAACACAATGGCTGCCTGGTAACAATTAAGGTGATTTACACACGGCAGGTAGACATAGTAACATGATTGTGTTATCTAATATATAAAAATCTCGTGGCACGTTGTTTGTTATTGAACTCCTCCGAAACGGCTGGACCTATGTTTATGGAACTTTTGTGTATATTTGGTTGGTCTGAGAATAGCTGTTCTTAGCCTATTTTTTATACCCCTAGGCTATACGGAAAAAACAACGTTTGTTAAGTCAGCTTAGTATAATATAATATTGACTTGGTAGCTTCATAGCCTCCGTGGTTCGCCCACTGGAATTTAAATCCCGAGGTCCCGGATTCGATCCCCAGGGGAGTATAAGTTTGTACTCAGTTTGGTTGGTGATAGAACTTTTTAACCGACTATAAAAGGAGGAGCTTGTCAATTTGTCTGGATTATTTTTGAGAATTGAATTGGGATGAAAACAATTATTTTACCTAATCTGCTCTGTTGTTACTAAAATATATATGGCAGAACAATTTTGATGGGTGACCAAAAATGTATTAACGCGAGTTCCTCCATGCAAGGCACGTGTAGCCATTGGTCCCTGGCTGCATGTGTAGTCGTTACTACCCATCAATCAACACCCCGCATGGTGTTTAATGACATGATATAGTTAGTTGCAATTGATCTCTCGACATGGTCCGTTCAGTCTCTTTTCTAAACATTCATTCATCACTAGCATCTTTCCGCTGTGATCAACCATCACACCGGAAAGATGCAACAACAGCATACCCAAAGAGGGTAAGTGTCAGGCAGGCGGCCGGCTGTAAAACCTATGCCAAAACTTTGAGCAGTATGGATTGGAATGTTGTCATTCCAATCACTCTCTCCGTTCACCGATCTCTCGACATGGTCCGTTCCGTCTCTTTTCTATACATTCATTCATCACCAGCATCTTTCCGGTGTGATGGATGATATGAATCAAAAGGCTGGCTTGATGACGGCTGATCGATATGAATGGAAGAGGAAACATACTGCGCCTACTCCAGGTAGACTGGGAACAGGGCAGGGAGAAGAAGGAGAAAGTTAGTTGTAATTCATCATCTTTCACTCTGCTATCATCATTTTATTTCGAATTTATGAAGTCTAAATATGCCCGTTACCAAAACATAATATAATTTATTTATACAACTAATTATATCAAGCGTATATAATGTATCAAAAAGAAATGTTTGCTTGAAATAACAGGAAAAAAATGTTGCAAATAAATAATACAGTCACGGTAATGATATCCAACTTTACGATGGGATACCAAACTAAACTTCCACTCATAGAGGGTTCAGTCGAGTGAAATACAATAGTTACGCTGGTGACCCAATGCCAACGGTTCGTTAGCTAATTGTCCAATATATAGGTTTTGAACGGACTACGTATTGGACTAATTAACTCATAGGATTTTGTAAGATTTATAACAAAAATAGTTTGTCAGGAACTGAAAGCGTACATACATACATAAAACACGCTTATATCCCCGAAGGGGTAGGCAGTGGTGAACTAGCACCCACGTTTCGCCACATATGTTAGGTCCCATGTAATAGGTGGCGAGCCTATTGCCATTTATCGGGCAATAGGCTCGCCACCTACTGAAAGCGTGCTTGTATTTTTTTAAAGCTAAACTAGGCCCTAAACTAAGGCTCCAGCTATACTTATAGTTTGGTTGCCAATCTATTCGAACGAATAGATTACAAATATTTGACAGCTTTTCTTACATTTGACAGAACGGTGGCCATGTTGCTTTCTATTTAAATTGTCAGTTTAAACATTAATTTGTATAGTTCGAATAGATTGGCCCAGTTGTATCGGGAGAATTAAAAAAAATTGGTTTGGTATTTATTGCAATTTTCGTATGAACACTATTTGAGGTACTGAATCTTGTTTATTTTGACTAATATGATAAGGACACCACAATGATAAGGAGATGTTATGATTGTTTTTCTAGTTGGAATTATAGCTGGTTAAGGAGTTGTTGGGACTAGCATTACTTTATTCGAAGTTCATAATAGAATATACATTATATAAATGTTATCAGAAAAAGTTCTGCTGTATTCAACCCACGACATCCTCTCATCCCTTTTATTATTTTTTTCACTCACATTATTCTAAAGAGACCTCTTATTATTGTAAGGTATTACTTTATTCCTTCCATGTAAAGAGCATAGAGGCGTATAAAATGATGTCATAATAACAATTATTTTATATCATAGCAGCGTTCCAGATAGTGCTGTATAGAAAATATTGTACATAAATAAATTATAATTGATCCCTACAATTGCAAAAGGTTATGATGATAGTTTAGGTTGAATCGATAAATATAGTTTACAAAATTATAATTCAAACGCGTTCGCTTAATATTTTTATAACATCCCCTGTACACATGTTTTATTTTTATTTATAGAACGATGGATGGAACGGTAAACCCAAAAGTACTAACTGCCGCACTCAAAGACGTCAAATAACGTTACATACATACATACATAAATCACGCCTATATCCCCGAAGGGGTAGGCAGAGGTGAACTAGCACCCACATTTCGCCAATTAAGTTAGGTCCCATGTAATAGGTGGCGAGCCTATTGCCATATATCAAATAACGTTAATAAGTACTAAACGTCAAAAAGTGACAATTCAAAACTAGTCGCTATTCTTTCCGGGTCAATGGTCTAGATTTTAATGAAAATTTTTGATATTAAATACTCATTAAAGTTAATTGACGTCTCTGAGTGCGGCAGTAAGATTATGATAATATGTTTGCCTTTTTTTAATTTTAGAATATAGGGTGCCATAATCCACCATGCTGGCTAAGTGCGCTGGTGGTGATGGTAATAACGACTGCAGATGCTAACGACTTGACGTGCCTTCCGAAGCACGGAGGAACTCGAGTAAAATATTTTTGGTCACCCATCCAATGACGAAGTCATAACGAATATTGCTTAGTTTATGAGATCGAAGGCCGAGCGCGTTAAGTCACGACGCCATCGAGCTCCTTGCTTTTTTATCACCGGCTTTTCAATGTTTTCACTGCTGGGGCACAGTTCTTCTCTATAGATGGAAAAATATAGGGAGATTGGGCCATAACCCACCACGCTGGCCCAGTGCGGATTGGTGGGAGTAATTTGCTCACCCTCAATTAAATCAAAGTGTAGCTTTAGGTATAGCTTTTATGTTTTATAGCTCTACAAGAACAAGATGAAACGTTAAAGGTTACTCCTTTTGTAAACAATGCAGTCAGAACGCTTGGATGTGATTGAGTAGGGTCTTAACGTACAATGTTTCCTCTTTAACGCGTTTTATGGAACTGATATTTCTCTCCTTTGTTAGGCACATCCTTTATTCAAGTTTGCGAGGTTAAATAATAGTGCGTTCTTATCACTTTTATGACGGGTTTTCAAAACATAATGTCTGTATTATATGATTAGACTACCCTTGTAAGTCAAAACGCGTTAACCCAAAAAAACCAACTTCTAAGAAAATTTATGGATCACACGAAGTAATGTCAGATACTTTTGTGGATTTACCTATTATACCGATTGATAATTGACTAAACTATTTAATACAACAAAAATTAGAGATTAGATTTAATCCATGGTTCCATCCATGTGTGCTACACACTGGCGTGATAGGTATAGCTATGCGTGTGCGTTACATAAATGTCAATCAATTTAGCTTCAGACGAATTTGTCAGATATAAGACACAATCTGTTGAGAAATCACGAGCTTCAGTAAGCAACGCATTTAAATTATTCAATTACATCAGTGAATCTTCGCAGGGGGTAAGCCAGACGTCTCGAGTAGGACTAAGTAATAATTTATTTTCAACCATATTTTTCTGAAATAATAACGTGAATCGTAAAGCGATTGATTGGCGTGATTTATGTTTGCATGTATGTACCTATACCGCCGTGTGGTGACGGCAGAATAGAATACAATTGTCACCACCCCAAATCTCTCCCGTGGGTGTCGTACAAAGCGACTAAGGATAAATCAGTGGTGAGGAATGGGCAGCAGGGTTCCTCTTATATCACCTAGCAATAATATTGCGACTTTTGTGCCCGATACTAATGGGACCTAACATAATTGGCGAAACGTGGGTGCTAGTTCACCTCTGCCTACCCCTTCGGGGATATGGGCGTGATTTATGTATGTATCTATATACCTACATACACTCATCATCAATGTCTAAGGATATTTAAGGTACACCTACTTCATGTTCTTTCAGCCTCCATTCTTACAATACTGACATATTATTCTTTTCAGTTTTTCAATAACTTTAATTAATTATGATATTTATGGTCATAACATTGAATAAATTACATGGAATTCGTTAGTATTTTTAGAATGAATACAACATGAAGTAAAGTCAATAAAAAATCTTTAGATAAAGTTGATGTGTGTAGGTATGTAAAAAAGGAATAAATACATTCTAATGGATCACAAAAGAGTCCATAATGTATGTTTTTATGTATATTGTACGTAATCATATTGTGCTTAGCCGTGTGGTGACGGCAGAGCAGAATACAATTGTAATCATCCCCACCTCTCCCGCGGGTGTAGTACAAGGCAACTAAGCGTAAAGGCAGCGAAGAGTAAACCGTCTCACAGACAGATGCGGCTTATGCTCGCGGCCGCGGTAGTGGTCTGTTGGCTAATATGGAAATCTCCGTACCATTTAAAACCAGCGCGGTCAACGTTTATTCGGTCCGCTACCGTCCCGCCACCGCTGCCGTCTGTGAGAGGCTTAATGGGGCACAGCGTTTCTGTTATACCACCTAGCAATATAGGTACTCCGATTTACGTGGCCGATAGATGGCAACTAATTGGCAAAAAACGGGTGTTTCAATTTCACCTCTGCCTTCCCCTTCGGGGATACAGGAGTGATTTATGTATGTATGTTGTGCTTATCCATGCGTCGGTAACGCGTTGCCGAATGTCCATAAAGTAACAAGAGGAAAATTATATAAGCGACGTGTATGCATAATGGAAATTCCTTTGCTTTTATGTAACAGAAAGAATAATAACAGGGGAGTCCCCTCTGCTCAACACGTTAGGCTAGGTTCACACGGTATACCCCTTGTCAGACCCGCTTAGACGTCGTGGCCGCAGGCGTAGGGTTTTGGCCAACCCTCGCGCTCCATTGTAGCGAGCCAGGAAAGGTCGCCTGCCAGACAGCCAACTGATCCCGGTGCAGATAAAACAACGCTGAGCGTTGGGCGCTCTAGGCTAAGCGAGTCTCCTATACTCGCCAGAGATGGGAATGTGCACGGGCAACCGCTAATCAGGGGAATCTAGTGGGTAAAGGCTTTGCTGATACCACTTCCCCACCCTGCCAAGCGAGAAGATTGTGCACGAGGGGTTTTTAGTAGGTAGTCGCGGTGCTCTCTACACACCGCGGAGTCCCACATAACTCTGCGCCCCGCCCAGACGCAGAGAATGAAAACGCACACGGCATTGCACTGCATTTTTTTTTACAGGATGAATCGTACCTAATAAGTTCAATTCATACATTAAGCATAGAACTGGGGGCCTACCGCCTAACTCGATTGCTGATGATAGCAATATTGCAATGCACTGCTTACGGCTATAGCAGCCATCCTGAAATTTTAGGCGGCACGGATTTTGTGCCAAATTCATACAAAATCATTTGGTGATCATTCGTTCAAAGCTATCGCTAATAGTTTAGGTACATTTGGTGCGAAATGACAGCATGACGTCATAAACTATAGCTTTTGCTTTAGCAATCGAGTTAGGCGGTAGGCCCCCTGTTCACATGTCGCCTGTACTACAAAAAAACCTACACGTGTAAACGGTTCTATACTCAATGTATGAGCCACCACTTAATTCGGTAAGATTCTGAACCTAGCTTTGGTGATCGATTTTCCTCTTGATTTTCCGCCCTACACGCGTCTTATTTTTTCCGCAATTCCACATAGAAATCATTTCTGTGGGACGCTTATCATAAATATTATTATATAACATGAAACATAATGATCGCATACGTAGACGGTTTACTTAATCGGTTATGTCAAGTGTTTCTCGATTGTGTAGTGGATCTACATGGCGTGTCACGAAAATCCGAAAAACATATGTAACGATTTGCCGGAAAATATTTCGTAGCAAAATTAGGAAATCGATGCGGACGCCGAAACTCATAGAACAACTGACGATGTGCCGTGTGGTGACGTCAGAGTAAAATACTATTGTCACCATCCCCTATTTCTCCCATGGGTGTCGTACAAGGCGATATGGTTAAGACAGGATTGAGTAATGGGCAGCAGCGTTCCAGTTACACCACCTAGCAAGGAAATCTCAGGATATTCCTGCGGTTTACTTGATTTGTAATAGGCTCGCCACCTGTTACACCCCGGTGGCGAGCCTGACATAATTGACGAAACATGGATGTTATAATACACCTCTGCGTACCCCTTCGTGTATGACGTGACTTATCTAACGTCACTTATGTATATAGGTGTGACTTATGTATGTGTGTAAGCAACTTAAATTGTTCCGTAATTATGAGACACATATCCATGTGGTTACTTGTAAACACTGTAAGTGCTAAAGCACTTCAAATTAAAACTGTTGACATCAAAAACGCGTGTATTCGTCGCTGGCTTGTCTCTTATCTCGGTTCACGGGGACAAGGTCTCCTGTGACAATTAAAACGGAGATTAATCGGCTCTATTCGATAAACGTCAGAAAAATATCGAGTAAACAAGTTTGACAGATAAAGAAAGGCAGCGTGCCGGCGCGTGGTTCGTCCGACTAAACGCCCAGGCGCTCGCATAAATAAAAATGCCACATTCCAAACTGCCTTCACAGCCAGTCAAAATAGACAAAAATAAAAAATTAAAACTTAGCCAAAATACGCAAAGGGCTGACAATTTGGAATAGGTGTTAAATAAAAAAATACAAAGGACATTTGGCCATTTTGGCCATTTTGGCCCAAAATCAAAAGTGCTGGCCAATAAAAAAAATTGCTGTATTCTGACAGAACACGTCGGCCTTAGCATTTGTTAATATGGCACCAATTCTGTAGCAATATTAGTAGTGCTATACAGGGAGGAAAGTTGAGATGGGGCATTAAGGGCAGCTACCATATTGCTTGCTGCCACGCGAAAATGGTCTTAGGAGACCTTTCCCAACTTTTTGAGTGATGAAAATCTACATTCACAGATTTTAGATAAAATGTACAGTTAGCGAGGAAATCGTCAGAATTGAATTTTTTTTTGCTAATGCCAATCGATCCCACTCCCAATGAGGATTAAAACACTCTTTGAGACCGACTGAGGTTAGAGTAATAGAACACCCACAAATCAAAGAAAACATATTCCATACATTTTAGTAGGTTAAAGACGGTTTTCTCGCTGACTGTGCAGTTAATAAAAAATCTGTGAATGTCGATTGTCATCATTAAAAAAGTTGGGAAGGGTCTCCTAGGAATACAGAATACAGCGCTGTTTTTTATTGGCCGGCACTTTTGATTTTGGATCAAAAATGTATTAAACGTGGAGGATGTCCTTTGTAGAGAATTTTATGATCTACAAACTTTTGTCTAACTTTCACCGTTTCAGAGAAAAATGGGGAAAACCTGAATTTTTGACCTTGGACATTTTTTGCAGAAAAGGGATCTGAAGCGATTTTTGATATTTGATTTGTAATGGTTTATTAAAGTCTATACCAATTTTCATTTCTATGCGAATTTTGGCTCAGTTAAATATATATTTTTACCACTTTTGACTGCTAGATGAGAGGTGTGAGTGTAAAAATATTTATTATTATTTATACAATCCAAACTGCCTTTATAGTCATAAAGGCAGTTTGGATTGTATACTCCACTGTTTTTTTTCTACTATTTTTTTTTTCTTGGACACACGGGTTTTCGGTATCTAGCGTCTTGACGATTCATAAGTGTATTGTAATCATACCAGATATGAATAAATGAATTTTGACTTTTGACTTTGACTTTGACTATAAATAATAATAAATATTTTTACACTCACACCTCTCATCTAGCCCAAAGTAAGTAGCCTAAGCACTTGTGTTATGGATACTACATGACGGACATGTTTTTAATAATAATTATGTATATAAATGTTGAAAATATACTACATAAACAAAACCACGACTCGGGAACAAATATTTGTGGTCATCACAAAATTTGCCCTTACCAGGATTCGAACCCGGGACCTCTTGGCCAATACCCAGCGATCTGAGCATTCGACCAAGCCGGCCGTCAATTGTGGATTGTGGCATTTATGTATAGAGATACAATAAAGTACGCGGGCGTAACGTAAAAGATGAAGTGGAAATTAATTGTTTCTTATAATACATCATTGATTACGCAAATGAAAAGCCTGCCTATAGGTATAGGTACTTAAATTGTCTAAGGTACTTAACCTGTCCTACGACACCCCTAGATAAGAGCGTGTCAAAGTTAGAACATTCTACGTTATTTTGTCGCTTCCGGGCCTGGATATGGATGGACCCAGGCCTGGGTGCCTGTATATTAATTTACCAATAAATAGGTAAGTAAATTGAATAATTTCACGGAAATTACATTATAAAATATGTATGCATTCTTTATTGCCGTGTTTAAGCCGTGTGGTGAGGGCAGAGTAGAATACAATTGTCACCACCCCAAATCTCTCCCGTGGGCGTCGTACAAGGCGACTAAGGATAAATCAGTGATTAAGAAGGGGCAGCATGGCAGCGTTCCTCTTATACCACCTAGGCTAGCAATGTACTGCGACGTTTGTGCCCGGATAAATAGCAATAGGCTCGCCACCTATTACATGGGACTTGACATAGTTGGCGAAACGTGGGTGCTAATTCACCTCTGACTGCCCTTTCGGGGATATAGGCGTGATTTATGTACAAATGTATGTATATTCTTTATTGTGCGTGGGTATGTTCTATTATTTGAAGGTTTTACGGGCTTGAAGGTTTGTTGTTGTAGGTAATAGGCATCCTTTTTACTCTTTCTTGGGTCGATTTGGAACCCAGTGAACGATGTAATATGCTATCATTGTAACCTCGATTTTACTATTTATTCGCGGAATCTTAGCATTAACATAAACAAGCACATATATTATCAGTAGTTCAAAAACATAGTGGAACTGAGTCATTAATAGACAACAACGATAATGAAGAAAGAAAATAAAGTCGAAAAATTGGTGAGAAAAGGTTCTAAAAATTATTGCTGGATGCGGGAATCGAACCTTTCGGGTATTTTCTTTGCAATATTTTTTCTAACATATAATATTAATTAATGTTCAAACAAAAATCAAATAATAAAAGCACTGAAATGATCCACTTGTGTCTAACGTTGGACAACGTGAGCCTAAAACGGGCACTCTTATATAATAATTATAAAACCATTTTCGAAAGCGGTATATTCCCGTCCGTCAGCGTCACTGCTCGTTTAAGCGACAAATTGAACTTTCCACCTGTCTCCTTCAGTGCATGGAAACAATTTTATACAGAAGAGTGCCCGCTTCAGATCACCTTCCCCTATTTTTGTTCCAATTAAAATAGATGAACCCACTAAACTATATAGGAGAAAAAAAAAAAAATAAACAGCATCGTATCCCTTCGAATCCGGGAAAATCACGTATGTCCCTGTATGTGTCCGGTTTATTTAGGGATTGTACTAATTTGTTTCTTATTTTAATTATTAAGACAAGCTTTTATAGCTTTACAACAATTTTATTGAATTTAAATTTGTAGGCAGAGGCAGAAGTGAAACATCCACATTCTGCTAGTCATTAGAATGACAACATGATCCTATCCATACTTCTCTCGGTATTGGCTGAGGTTTTACAGCCGGTCGCCTGCCTGACACCAAACCTCTTTGGGTATGCCGTTGTTAATAGTTTACCCTCCACCAAGGAGAGAGAGCATGACAAACAATACAATGTAATTAATACTAGTAGATAGTGGGCGAGAAACTGGGAGAATTTGTATTTAAAAAGAACTGTCAAAAATAATTTAAAAATAATTCAAAAAGAAACCAACACAGACTCGCATTGTTAAAACTGTTATTTTATGCCCAACGATGGAGACTAGGCTAGGCACCACTCCGGAAAGTGAAAAAGGGAGATCGGAAGGACTCTTCTTATACAATATTAAATTGTTTTTAATTTGGTTAATAATTAAATGTACAATTCTGGATATTGCTTAACGGTTTTCTTCTTCTATGTTTTCTTTTTCTATGAAACAGTAATAAAAGTGTAATAAAATAGTCTTTATCCGTGAATATTTTCATGATGCTCGTTGTTAACAGTAATAAAAATAAAAGCTTTTCCCCCTAGAGGTCTATAATATGTTATTTCATCCTTGTTCAATAAATATTTACATTACTTACTTCAAGGTTATAGATTCATTCACCTGATTGTGTTTATAATTCCTAACGATATTTCCTAACTAATACGCAACAGTATAAATAGTTATATTATTTTAATACTATGCAATAATGTAATAATTATGATGTAGGTACTATATTTTCTTTAGTAATGTAATGTAAGTCTAAGTTATAGGTGTAATGTTTGTTGTAATTACTGCAGAGTCCTCAGCACTTGCGACGCCCTTAAGGGGTCTACATTGTGTTATACCGTCATTGTAGTGTAAAATTTCCATGTACTATATCAATGTGGCAAGCAATAAAATAATTGATTTTAGTTCTATGAATATGTTAAAACAAACTCATTTTAAGTAAAACACTTAGAGACGATAACATTATTTGATTGCAAGACCGTATTTCTGTAAATATTATTATATTGCAATTGGTAATTGAATTCTCTACATTACAGACTACATTCGTTGGGCGTAGCTGTCTAGCTAGAGAATAAGAATATCATTGTAGTACTCACTTAAAAGGGTCAAAACCACTCGAAAGTCCAGTTCGTTTATTCCAGGCATGTTGAAAAATGAATTGCATTTTTAATTTATTATCATATAAAAGTAAGCTTAAGAATTTTCTTGTGGAAATCATACATTTAACGGTAAAATATATTGAAAAATTTTCAATTTCTTTGCGTCTTAGTAAAGGTATTAGAATCTTAATTCGGTTTTTATATCGTTAGCGATATTTACGAATGATTCTGAGATGTTTCTATTTATTTGATTATAGGAAAATAAGTTTTTTCTTTCGGATTTTTTCTTATATTTGTGTACATTGTATTGTATTTATATTTGTGGCATGTAAATCGCAGTATGCTAAGTGGTTTAGGAACCATTGAATAAAATTTAAGTTTAAGTTGTTTTTAAATGAGTAAAGTTCCCGGCGCGTAAGTTGAACCAGAATGGCGGTTGTCTGCGCAGTATAATTGAAAGATACATACATACATAAATCACGCCTATATCCCCGAAGGGGTAGGCAGAGGTGAACTAGCACCCACGTTTCGCCAATTATGTTAGGTCCCATGTAATAGGTACGAGCCTATTGCCATTTATCGGGCACAAAAGTAGCAGTACATTGCTATTGTTAGGTGGTATAAGAGGAATGCTGCTGCCCATTCCTCATCATTGATTTATCCTTAGTCGCCTTGTACGACTCCCACGGGAGAGATTTGGGGTGGTGACAATTGTATTCTACTCTGCCGTCACCACACGGCAATTGAAAGATCAAGTGTCTAAACTAAATTTTGAACCCGCAGAAGCGGGTATCCCTACGATGCCATGGTCGCACCTCATACATGGCCGTACCATGAAGTATTAGTGCGATCCAAACGCGGGTGACAAAACGGGACTCCGCTCTATTCGGCTTATAGCGTTGTCTTACTTTAGCAATGGGAATTGGGTCGCGTTTAGAGTTGGTGGTAAGGCCAACCTCAATAACTTAAACCTGAAAACGTTTTACTCCGCTGCGCATAGGTCAACTTAAGTGCCGGGTATTGTACCCGTATGAAAATTTGCGCAACGAAATGCTTTCACATTCTCATTAGCATGGTCTAATAATTGGTTCACAAAGAGCTTTTCCGCGGAATGGAAAGCGAACGAAGTTATTTTCCCGTCCTCACCATCAACGACTATTATAGGATCGTAATAAGATATACTTACTAGCATATACATATACATACTAGCTGGCTCCGCAAACATTGTTTTGCAGTCACCCAGGGGTATAAAAAATAGCCTACGACCTATGCTCAGATCTACTAAATATACACAAAAAAAAATTATATTACTCGGTCCAGCCGTTTTGGAGGATTTCGATAACACACACTGTGACACGAGATTTTTAAATATTAGATAATTTATAGAGTAAAAAAAAGGCCGTGGTTGGAGGAACACCTTTAATTTAAGCTATTCGATTTTAATTTTAACATTATATAAATGTTAGAAAAATTAGTACAAAGATTTACTGAAAGGAAACATTCGTTAATTTACATTCATTCCTAACACAACAAGTTCACATTAGGTGTGCAATAAACAGAAATGTACCGATAAAAATTAAACTCGGTTCCTTAGAGTAATCGTTTATAGTTGTAGAATGCAAGGGAAATAAAACTTAATATTTATGGATGTTTGACCAATTCACACAAAACCTAAACCACGCCTATATACCATGTAGTAGGCAGAGGTGCATTAACATCCATGTGAATAATTAATCAAATTAATCAATTTTTTATCGATAGCTCACGATAATTTTGTTTGTTTTTATTTGTAACTTATTTTACACTATCAATTTTTCTGTCATATTCAAATATCTATCAAAATATAAATAATATTAAAGGAGTTCTTAACAATCCATATTACGCCAACTATAATAAGATCCACCAAAACACCTTGGACATTTAAAACGCAGCAAATTGCTAGGTGGTAACTGAACGCTGTTGCTCATTCCTCATTACTGCTGCGCTGGTAGGGATTTGGGGTGGTGGCGATTGTACTCTGCCCTACCGGCACCACATGGCATTCGATCGTATTACGCTACAATATGACTGAAATAATAAAATGTCACAACAGGCATTGAATATATTATAACTTACCCTTTCGACTTGCCCGTGAAATAACGCCAGAGAAAAAAATACAGTTGTGTCGTTAAATTTGAAAAGAGCCTAAGTAAAATAATATGTCGTATTTTTCTAGGAAATGGGTAACCATTTACTGCATAGTACTGGATATTTTATAGAATGAAAAAAAAACTCTGTTATTCAAATCAAATCAAAATTCGTTTTTATTCTATATGCGTGTGCGGTCTACAAAGTAGAATAGGGAAGTGCGCAGTATGCTTCGGTCTAAATTGTAAATATTCAATACGAATACAGAAAGTCGAGTCGTTTTTTCAATCGATTTAACTCTTTGACCCACAGAGTAATATCGATTTAGGAGGTCCCAAGTAATAGGTGGCCAGCATACTGCCATCTACCGGGCAGATAAATCGCAGTATTGATAGGTGGCATGAGTAAAGCTGCTGCCCATTGCTCATTCTATCGATCTTTACCCTTAGTCGCCTTGTACGACACCCACGGGAGAGATGGGGGGTGGTGATAATTGTATTTCAAGCCGTGGCTTACTAAAGTATAAAGTCAATTTATGTTGGTTTAAGGAAAGCCTGGAAAACCTTTTAAGAAAAGCCTAGAGCTCGCTAGCGCAGTAGCACAGCGCGCTTGGCCTGCGATTGCGTAAACTAAGCAATTTCGCTAAGGCCGGTCATTGGATGGGTGACCAAAAATTTATTATCTCGATTTCCTCCGTGCTTCGGAAGGCACGTTAAGCCGTTGGTCCCGGCTGCATCTGCAGTCGTTAGTACCCACCAACCCGTACTGGGCCCGCGTGGTGGGTTATGGCCCAATCTCCCTATATTCTTCCATCCATAGGGAAGGCCCGTGCCCCAGCAGTGGGGACATTAAAGGGCTGCTGCTGATGAAGGAAAGCCTGGCGTGCTGTCGGCAGTACTAACACTTTTAACTCAAGGCCGGAAGGGTAGTAAATCTAGAATGCAAACGAACATCACTGGATCGAGGATATCCTAAAATATCAACAGCTTACTAAAAATAGGAGCACTTGAAATTCTCTTCCAATTTATTCCATCGCTACCTTTGCTATACATATACCTACACGAAACGTGATTTTCACAGATTTTCCGTTCCATCTGAGGTTCAAGGGAAGAATAGTTTGATAGAAAAGTTTGGCTAGACTATATTTCGTATTGATTTTACATACTTGAAAAGAAAAAATGTTCGGAAACTTTCTATCTTTATTTTTCTTTATACTTAACACTTTTTCTAATATTTATATCATGTTCAAAATAAAAAAAACAAAGAATATTATTGTTTTATTCGGTTACCGCCCGTGGCCCGCTAATTTTTTAACAATTAGCAATGTTCACAAAAGCTGGTGATTGGAGGGGATCTCCTAATAAAATACATAAATAAATCACGAATATTTATCTCCGAATGGGTAGGCAGAGGTCAATTAATACCCAGGTTTGGCAATTAGGTTATGTCCCATTGAATAGGTGGCGAGCCTATTGTCATATATCGGGCACGTAAATCGCAATATATTGCTAGGTACGGAATCATTACTCAACTGTTTTAACCCAGTCGCCTTGTACGACATCGCCGCGAGAGATTTTGGATGGTAAAATAATATTCTGCTCTTCCGTCACCGAACGGCAAATAGAAATTTTATAATATACGGATTACAAAACCAGCCCACGATCAAAATAAATAAAATGGTCCAGAATCGTTATAAAAGATTTTTCATTAAATCGATGTCAGGACGCTTTAGCACATGGTGTTTGGCGCCGTTGGCAGGTGTCGATCAAATTCTATTTTATCGATATTGAACGCGAGGCATATAGGCGTGGGCAGTAATAATCATAGCCGACTTTCCTATATCATCAAAGGGTCAATCTTTTGTAAGTTTGTTTCGTCTATGGGCAGAGACGAGGTTATCGTGCTCGGATTATCGAAAAAAAACATGTTTCGGCCTTTGCCTTTCGTCGGATGGGTGACCACAAATTATCAAAGTTTCTAAATAAAATGATATTTAGGAAAAAAAAAACTAATACATTTAACTAAATCACTCTCATTTAATTAACTTTAAAATTTTATAAATAGCTTTAATAGACCCATTGTTTGACACTTATCACCCTAGTTCTCATATACTCTTAATTGTTTATCTCTTCTTGGGTCTTCCTCTTCCTTTCCGTCCTTCACATTCATATTTATCTCTCTTTTAGTCACAATATTTCGTTTATTCTCATAATAAGTAATATGAAAAATGAACATCATTTGCTTGATTTGTTCTTTAGAAACATGAAAAACATTCTCAACATGTAAGAAATGGCTGTAAAAAGGTCCATAAAGTATAATAAGGAGCTATATGAAAGTACAGAAACAATAATAAAAAGCTGCATTAAGGTCCTTAGGCCCCTTTCATTCTTCGGCGTGTCGCCGGTTGTGTGCGAACGCGACCGGCACAATTTGTATGAAGCTTCATAGTAGCTTTCATTGTTCTGCGTGCGGCCGGTTGCGTAGCTTCATACAAAATGCGCCGGTCGCGTGCGCGCGCGACCGGTACATGCCGAAGAATGAAAGGGGCCTTAAGGTGTAATAAAAAGCTGTTTTAAGAGTCCTAAGCTTATAATAACAAACCCTATTAAGGTCCTTATAGTATAATAACGAGCTGAATTAAGCTTTTCAGGTTATAGTGCTTCAAAGAAAAAAACCTCCTTTCATAAAGCTGACCTCTTTTCCTTTGTAATAATTATTCTAGCATTAAAATAAAATCATGTTAAAATAACAGACAAATAATAATTAACGTGTATTTGAATAACCTAACTTTTTAGAATAAAATACTGAAACGGCATTTCAAAGAATTCAGACTTTTATGAAGAAATTCTTAGCATTCTCCCAGTCTCAATTGATGTTTAATTACACAGGTTTAATTTTAATTTTGTCTTATATTTGCGCAAGTTCTGATACAATTGCTGATACTTACTGTTTTATCACAAGGACCCGATTCAATGGAAATCTTGATTCATGACGATAACATTGAATCTTATATTATACTGGGTCGACATTCTGTCAAACCATTGAACAATCTGAAATTTGTGAGCTTGCATTAGATTAAATTGGAATTCATTTCGCGAAGATTGCGATAGCGGCTTTCTAAATACGGGCGGAAACATTTTTGGCATTGTTGAAAATCTTATTCAACATACATACATACATAAATCAAGCCAAGGGGTAAGCAGAGGCGTAAGAAACACCCACTTTTCGCCAGTTAAGTTAGGTCCATGTACTCATCGCTGTGTTTGTTTCGGGACTGCGCAGTATGTCCTCTTTCTCCACCCTCTTCTGTCACTTGTCATCTCCTCATCCACTCCTATCACCTCTATATCATACATACCCTACGCAATCTATTCAACTACGAGTTGTGCTAAATCACTGTTGTCGTCGATTGTACATTATTCTTTAAACGATTCAAGCATTGCATTTTAATGAGTTTCTGATGCTGTTTTCTTATGTAGAATAAATAATGTGTTAAAATCTCAACACGTTACTTCAGTTAGCGAATAAGAGAATTCACAGTCTTCATGGAAGCTAAAAGGGTTTAAACTTTTATAAGGAGAACAGAACGTTCTATCGTCGCGGCTTGCAACTCTATCTCCTTGCACTAAGAGTTGAAATTGATGAGCACAATAAAAGATTTGACTACATCAAACGTACCTATGATGTTGTTCGTATTATTATGTTAAAGTCGTTCCACGCTTACTTACTACAGAGCTAATAAAACCTTTACTTATTAAACACTAGGCAAATGTTTGAAAGTGCCTTGTTTATGCATATATTTCTCTTTATATAATTATTATCGCAGACTTGTGTTTGGGAGCATTGTTCGGAGATCAAAGAAAGTGGTTTTACGAATTATTGCTGTAAATTATTTTATAACAGAGGTTATCTCATGTGTAGTCGTTTGGTGACGGTATAGCAGAATACAATCCTCACCAACCCAAACCTACATTATTATCGCCATGATAAAAGTTCCTAATCAAAATAGAATAAAAATAAAATAATCAAATCACTGCCGTGGGTGTCGTATAAAGCTAATTTAGGCTTAAAACAGTGATGAGGTAGGTATGTGCAGCAGAGTTCCTGTTATACCACCATAGTCATAGGTATACTGCGATTAACCGATATAAATAGACATGACGTACGAGTACGTACATTATGCTACGAGTATGCTACGTTGGTCATTACATACGAGGCATTATTGCAAGCGCGAGCCGCAGGCGAGCGCGGTATGGAAGCTGAGTATGTAATGATCAATGCATACGAGTTGCATACCATTGAACTACTATTACCAGCGTATAGAAGCGACACCGCAAACAAGGATTGTAGTGCGTGCGTTGATGCTCCGGAGCAACAACTCATTTAGTCATTCGCCAACGGTCGAAGCGACTGCTGGCCGAAATTGTGGCTATATATCGATCTAAAAATGTCTTCTTGCATGTTAAAAACATGCAACAATCAATCAAAAACAAAACAATAAGATAGTGGTGTGTTAATTGTAACAAAATATTAATTAAAACATATCAAATATTAATTTAATAGCATAATTCCACGTGTATGAAAATCATAGATTATGAAAAGTGAACTATGCAGACTGAACAATTAATTGTTGGTGAATTTTGTAACTTCGATACAACCTGATTATTTTGTATTTTTTTATTACTGTTTGGTTATCATTAACTATAATTTCACTCTCACACTAATTACTTGTGTTATGGATACTAGATAAATACATAATAAAGGGTTATACATTTTTATAAACAAACTACAACTATAGCTAGTCAGGAAATGTAGTGATGAGTGTGTGTGTGTGTGTCTGTCTCTCTGGGTGGATAGGTGTGTGTATGTGTGTGTGTAGAGGGGGAGGGCGGGTGTTAGTTTTAGTAACGTTTATTAAACGTTAATTTTAATGTTACCGATAGCTCTTTCTCTTTTCTATTTGTGATTTCCATTTCATTACTCATGTGCCAGTACAGCAGTTAAGCTGAATTAACTATAAGAGCGATTACGCACTACGAATTCGAGAAAATATGGAATATTTGATTTGACGGAAAGAAATCGGATGACCGATATCGGATCTAGTGTGTAAGTTACCATAGAAATAGTTCTACGGCTACCATATTTTAACGGATTCGGATTGAAGACAGCAGAGTAAAATACAATTGTCACCACCCCAAATCTCTCTCGTGGGTGTCGCACAAGGAGACTAAGGATAAATCAGTGATGAGGAATAGTCAGCAGCGTTCCTCTTATACTACCTAGCAATGTACTGCGTCTTTTGTAACCGATAAATGGCAATAGGCTCGCCACCTATTACATGGGACCTAACATTATTGGCGAAACGTGGGTTCGCCTCTACCAACCCCTTCGGGGATATAGGCATGATTTATGTATGTATGTAATTATATTTTGTATATGTTTAATTAAAAAGCAAACCCAAGTGTACTTGCATGCACGGTATTTGTATAAATACCTGTTTTAAAATTATATAAAACTTAAGAGAAGATTCGTCAAGTTAACTAATGTGCTGGTTAGCCGAGTGCTATAGGCATCCCCCATTAGGACAATAATTTTTTGAAAATATCTCGACGTGTTTTTCTTTGAATGATATTTTTTTAAATTGTATAATAATTTTGTCGTACAAGGCGACTAAGGGTAAAGACAGCAATGAGTAATGGGTAGCAGCATTTCTCTCATACCACCTAGCAATATAAATTTGTACTGCGATTTATGTGCTCGATATATGGCAATAGGCTCGCCACCTGTTACATGGGACCGAACATAATTGGCGAAGAGTGGGTGTTAATACACCCCTGCCTACCCCTTCGGGGATATAGGTGTGTTATGTATGTATGTATGTGTATAATAATGTTCAAATAAAAATTAAAGTAGTATTTTTTTTTATTTTAAACTTTTACTTTTCAACAATTCTTTGACTTTTCCTTTATTTCTTAACCATTTTATTTCTAAATACGTAATAATAAGTTAGTTAAACAAATAATATGTTAGATAAAATAATTTTATAATAAATAGATAATGCATTCAAATTGGGTTCGTAGGCACTAAATCTTTGTCTCCTCTGCGATGCATAATCTTTAAGGATATTTTTGTTAGACTGCGTTGAAAGAAACGCGAAAGTGCCATGAAATCGGCGGCGCTTGCGATGTCTTGGTCGCGAGAAAACTGTATTCTATTTTTGTTTGTTTAGCGCTGCAGCATATAACTGATTCCGAGCCACGCTCGCCCGATCGCCCCGCACACCCCGCCACCGTAGGTAGATTCGAGTTGGGAGAATATTTTTGTTTGGCATAGCGTCTCTAGTTTACTTTATAACTCAATGCCTACAAGTTTGGTTTTTGTTCTTATTTTTTTTTAATTCTCCCTATATTTTAGGGAAGGCAAAGGGTCTAGCCCATTCAGCCTTATCTTAAGTGTATATTTTATCTGTAGTCACATGAGATAATGAGTGAAATGTATGAATGAAATGAATTTTACGTTAAAATATGGGTGTCACACATTTTAACGCATCTAGGGAGTGCTTGGAGCGAATTTAATGGTGACAGAGTTCATGATGGTGCCTGATGAGGTGGACAAAACCACTTTTTAAAGCGGTCTTCACCACAACATCAAACACATCACAACACTTATTTTTAATGATTCTGCATAATTGCACATCAACACGGATGCTTGTGCATCAAAATAACACCACTTTCACTGCACAAAATCCACTCTGTAACAATTTTTGATTAAGCGAAAATAAATCTCACTGACACCACGAGACGCGCTAAACACACTCTTTTGTTCTTTTTTAATTCTCCTTATTACTAGGGACGGCAAACGGAAACAGCTCATACAGCCTCATCTGATGTAGTCTACTTTATTCAGTATTAATCGCATTAAAACGCGGATGTATCACGTTTAAATGCATTTTTGGAAGAGTTTGGTGGCAAATTTACACTTACAGCCTATTGATGGAGACTGACGAGGTCCACGAGGTCTGACGAGGCCCACGAAAATGCTTATCGCTTTTCTCATCAAATGCACTTTTGTTTCACTAAATCTTTATATTGTGCATCGCCATAGACACTTATTACACAAAACTACACATTTTTTTTAAAGTAAACATCACTCTGATAGAATATTAATTTAATAAAACGAATATGACGACTTTCAATAGGCACAGAAAAACCGGCTGTGCATCCGAAGCAACAGCAAAATAAAAAATAAAATAAATAGTGTTTCTAAATACGATAGTTAAGTTAATTTATGTTTATAAACATGGAATAAAATGTTTATTTATCATCTTAACTCTAAAATAATTTAATATTCAATGTCAATAGATAAATTAGCCGTGTGGTGACGGCAGAGTAGAATACAATTGTCACCACCCCAAATCTCTCCCGTGGGTGTCGTACAAGGCGACTAAGGATAAAACATTGATGAGGAATGGGCAGCAGCGTTCCTCTTATACCTACCACCTAGCAATATACTGCGATTTTTGTGCCCGATAAATGGCAATAGGCTCGCCACCTATTACATGGGACCTTACTAATTGGCGAAACGTGGGTGCTAATTCACCTCTGCCTACCCCTTCGGGGATATAGGCGTGATTTATGTATGTATGTATGTAATAGATAAATTCAATAAGCATAAACTTTGGAGTGTTTGGCGCGTTCCAATGGTGACAGTCAGATTATGTTACATTAATTCAAAAATTGTTTCAGAGTGAATTTTTTGCAATGAAAGTGGTGTTATTTTAATGCTTAAGGATCTGTGTTGACGTTCAATTATGAGGAATTATTTAAAAATTGCACATAATTGAACGATATATGTTTGTTGTTGAGAATTTTATAGTGGTTTTCACCATCTCATCAGTCGACATCATGAACTCTGTTACCATTGAATTCGCGCCGAGCACTCCCTAGATGCGATAAAATGTGTGACACCCCTTTTTTAACGTAAAATTAAGTTCATTTTTACTTATTTCACACACATGACTACAGACTAAATATACTAAAGACATGGCTGTATGGGCAAGACCCTATGCTTCCCGAAAAATATAGGGAGAATTTATCAAAGAAAAAAGAGAGAGAGTGTTTGGCGCGTTTCGTGGTGACAGTCAGATTTATTTTCACTTATTCAAAAATTGTTACAGAGTGGATTTTGTGCAGTGAAAGTGGTGTTATTTTGATGCACAAGCATCCGTGTTGATGTGCAATTATGCAGAATCATTGAAAATAAGTCTTGTGATGGTGTTTGATGTTGTGGTGAAAACCACGTAAAAAGTGGTTTTGCTCACTTCATCAGTCACCATTATGAACTCTGTTACCATTCAATTCGCGCCAAGCACTCCCTAGATGCGTTAAAATGTGTGACACCCATATTTTAACGTAATATTCATTTCATTCATAATTTCATCCACTCATTATTTCATGAAACTACAGATAAAATATACACTAAAGACATGGCTGTATGGGCTAGACCCTTTGCCTTCCCTAAAATATAGGGAGAATTAAACCAAAAAAAAAAAAAAAAAAAGAATTAGAAGAGTGTTTGGCGCGTTTCGTAGTGTCAGTCAGATTTATTTTCGGTAGTTCTAAAATTGTTAAGAGTGGATTTTGTGCAGTGAAAGTGGTGTTATTTTGATGCACAAGCATCCGTGTTGATGTGCAATTATGCAGAATCATTGGAAACGAGTCTTGTGATGTATGTTTGATGTTGTGGTAAAAACCACTGTAAAAAGTCATCATCAGTCATCACCTCATCAGTCACCATCATGAACTCTGTTAACATTCAATTCGCGCCAAGCACTCCCTAGATGCGTTAAAATATGTGACACCCATATTTTAACGTAAAATTTATTTTATTCTTACATTTCATGCACTCATTATTTCATAAGACTACTGATAAAATATACACTAAAGACTTGGCTGTATGGGCTAGACCCTTTGCTATTCCTAAAATATAGAGAGAATTAAAAAAAATTAAACAAAAAAAAAAAAAATATACGATTACGCACTAGTACGTAATATATTATTAAGGAGTGCATAATTTATGGACCTTATAACGATGTACTGAGAGTCAATTTACGAGCAATTCTGTTGAAAAAATTGTTTCATTATCGTTTGACTAAGGTGAGCTGAGATTTCATGCTAAGATTTTTGTCACGAAGCACCCTCTAATGAATGTTTTAATGATGCTCAAATATGTTTTATGTTTCGCGTAAGTAGGCTTCGTGATCGTGAAAATGTAAGAAGAACGATTTTACGTAATTAAGTGTTCTGTTCGCAACACGACGAACAAAGTTTTATAATATTATTATGTAGTAGGTACCATGTTGATAAGTTACAGAGCGTTGTAAGTTTCGGCAAGCGAACTAAAACAAAGTGAGCGGTGAACCGAATCAGAAATCAGAACGTTTGAAATGAAACAACATTTACGGATTTATTTCGCGTGACTTAAGGCGTTGAGCGTTGTTGATTGTTGTTATTACATACATACATGATTCATACATACATTGTGATTACATAAATACTTAAATCACGTCAATTTATACACGATGTGGTGGGCAGAGGTGAATAACACCCACGTTTCGCCAATTAAGTTAGGTCCCATGTAATAAGCGGCGAGCCTAATTCAGTTCAATCGCAGTTAAAAGAGGAACGCTGCTGTCCATTACACATCGCTATCTTTACCCTTAGTCACCAAGTACGACACCCGCGGGAGAGATGGGGGTGGTGACAATTGAATTCTGCTCTGCCGTCACCGCACGGCTTGTTAAACGGTACGGTTGTTATAACACCCATTGAGTTATAAGGTAAATAATAGTAGTTCAATGATTTCACCGCGCATTTGTTACCTTTACAGCGGCCGTGGTCACGGGGTAAAAGGACTGGTACGTGTCTCATATAAAATAGTAACTGCTGTTAAGTTACTTACATAGTGTAATGTTTTCTTATATTTGCACGAGCACCTCACAATTGAAATAAAACAACTTTTACGGATAAGACTCGCGTATAATTTGGTGTTAGGCATATTAATTATTTAACCCGACGTTTCGATCACTTTACAGTGGCCGTGGTCACGGGGGGACTACAGATGACAGGTGTCCTCACAATCAAGTAATAATTAACTACCTAGTAATACTACTATTTACATAGTGGTCCATAGTTCCATACTATCGTATCTGAAACCTGAAACATACCGTAGAATGTGACAGCTTCAACTCACTCTAGGTGCATCTTTAAAATCTTAGGGCCGGTATTTCAATATCAGCTTATCTTAAATTGATCCTGGATTTATAATAAGAACGACCTATGTGTATTTCAATGTAGGATTAAAATTAAACGGCACTTAAACTCCACCTTAACTAGCCTTAATCTAAGCGGAGGATTTCTGTCGCTTAAGTTCCGATCCAGGATTGTCATCTGGTTACTTTAGAAAAGCTACATACATACATACATAAATCACGCCTATATCCCCGTAGGGGTAGGCATAGGTGAACTAGCACCCACGTTTCGCCAGTTATGTTAGGTCCCATGTAATAGGTGGCGAGCCTATTGCCATTTATCGGGCTCAAAAGTCGCAGAAGGTACATAGCTAGATGGTATAAAAGGAACGCTGCTGCCCATTCCTCATCACTGATTTATCCTTAGTCGCCTTGTACGACACCCACGGGAGAGACTTGGGGTGGTGACAATTGTATTCTACTCTGCCGTCACCACACGGCCAAAAAGTTTAGAAAAGTTGCTTCATGATAATTTATTTTTGACCCACAAAAAGCAACACGCTGGTTAGGAAATTATGGCTAGTTGAGATAATATTGTACCTATGTAGATAAGTACGCGAAATAATAAAATACCATCCTAAACAGCATTTTTAGTTTGTGTTATGTACCAATTTGTTTTTTATGTATTTTATAGTAACATTTTAGAAAGAGGGCTAAAACCAAGGATACACACCTATACAGTACAAGTACCCAAGGCTGAAAGCCAGAGCGCCGTTTAAAAGAACCTTTATTAAAAAAAAGTCAATGTCAATGCTGCTGCTAGGTATTATAAATTATTTTTTATTTAGAATCGTTTTAGAATGGATAAAAAACGATGCGCCAACTTCACTGCAATAGAGTTTTTTTTTTAAATTCTCTCTATATTTTAGGGAAGGCAAAGGGCCTTCTAGCCCATACAGCCAAGTCTTTAGTGTATATTTTATCTGTAGTCTTATGAAATAATGAGTGGGTGAAATGTATGAATGAAATGAATTTTACGTTAAAATATGGGTCTCACACATTTTAACGTATCTAGGGAGTGCTTGGCGCGAATTGAATGTTAACAGAGTTCATGATGGTGACTGATGAAATGGATAAAACCACTTTTTATAGTGATCTTCACCACAACATAAAACACATCATAAGACTTGTTTTCAATGATTCTGCTTAATTGCACATCAACACGGATGCTTGTGCATCAAAATAACACCACTTTCACTGCACAAAATCCACTCTGAACCAATTTTGGAATTATTGAAAAAAAATCTGACTGACACCACGAAACGCGCCAAACACTCTCAGTGCAATAGAGATAAATAGTTTGCACATGTGTCCAAAGAGTATATAATACACTTGCATGTGTCATGTATCAGTCAATGTCACCAAATGACAACTAAAATCATAGACAAATGACTTATTTTGTTTGTTATGTTGCAATATTGCAATTAATCTTAGATTAGTTAAGGTGAGGAAGATCCGGATTGAAATACGGTACTGTCGTTCAAAAGTGAAACTTAGCTTAAATGTAGGACTTAACTTAAGCATTAAGATAAGGTAATATTGAAATACCGGCCCTTATAGGGGGTAAGCCTCAAGATAAGTACCAAATAGCACAGTCAAAACCAGGATAGTTTTTAACAAATGGGCAAGCTTAACTAATCGGTTGTAAACTTTACCAACCGTACTCAGAGACAATTAACGTTAATGAGTACTTAATAAAAATAAATGTAAAATTCAATGGGTGCTAGTCGCTATTCTTGTCGGGTCTTTGGTCTAGATTTAAATGATTTTGTTTTGCATTAAATACTCATTAAAGTTGATTGATGTCTCTGAGTGCGGCAGCAAGTCTGTTAACTCTTAGCAATAGATCGACCGTAGGAATCACAATTCGTGAAATATTTTTTTACATGTCTTATTTGATGAATAAACTTGGCATGTAATGTTTATCGACCTTGAATAATAATTCACATGGGAATTTCCAAAGGAAAATAAGGCAAAAAAATCTTGTGTTCTGAAGACATGTTGATGGTGGAAAGGAATAACAACTGAAACGACATTTTGGTCGAAATTGAGCTCTATGTGCAGATTCACAAGGTTCTTTTTTCTATCGATATCTCACTAGGTTTCAAGATGATTCCTTGTACCACTTTTTGGAGTATCAGTTACAGTAAATTTACGGTATTTTGAATTTATTGGAATGACTTTTACTTTACTTTTTTATTTAACCTACTGTAAATTATAGCAATATAAATCAAGTCAAACCCGCTAGAGATTGGGGGTGGTGACAATTGTGACTATAGTTTTGTTTGACGGTAGGTAAGCTTTCACTATGTATCCACTATTAGTCAGATCCCGCTAAGAACGACCTTCGCCAGCGTGTTAAATAATGAAATAAACTTAAATTTCATAATTCAATAATCAGACCGGTGCAAAATGCTAGTATCGATTTACCTGTTATACCTCGCTACCCGAGAGATGTGACCGGAAAATAATAGGCACCTAAACTAACGTTTTCATATTCTATGGGCTTCACTCTTTCGATTGCTATAGAATTTGTCTAATAATCAAACCGGTTAAATGTAAAAAAAGAGAGTGTTTGGCGCGTTTCAAAGCGGTCAGTCAGATTTATTTTCGGTGATTAAAAATTTGTTACAGAGTTGTGCAGTGAAAGTGGTGTTATTTTGATGCACAACACGGATGTGTTGATGTGCAATTATGCAGAATCATTGTAAACAAGTCTTATGATGTGTTTGATGTTGTGGTGAAGATCACTATAAAAAGTGGTTTTATCCATTTCATCAGTCACTATCATGAACTCGGTTACCATTCAATTCGCGCAAAGCACTCCCTAGATGCGTTTAAATGTGTGACACCCATATTTTAACGTAAAATTAATTTAATTCATACATTTTACCCTCTCATTATTTCATAAGACTACAGATGGAATATACACTAAAGACGTGGCTGTGTGGGCTGGACCCTTTGCCTTCCCTAAAATATAGGGAGAATATAACAAAAAAAAAATTAATCATACTCTGGACTAAAATTTTTCCACTTACCGGATTTACTCAACACTAAAGGATGTTTTTTCCCAATTTACCAGTACATCAAAAACCACTATACAGAAACTATAAGTGTGTGAAGTGAAAGTGAAAATAACTGCGTTTTAACTAATGTAAACAAAGTAAAAGTATTGTATAATTAAGAAAGTTCCTAAAGGACTTGTTTCCAGGAACGTTAAACATATTATTAAAAAAAAACTAAAATTTGTTGGGCAACCCTTATGCAATATATTTATTGACATATTAAATTAAATTTAAAATACGTTTCATCAAATAAAAATCTCGGTGAAGGTCGTTCTTAACGGGATCCTATACTATATGTAAATCGGTTAAACGTCATCGAACCAGCCGCATCCTTTTTTATTCTTATCATTCATCACATACGTGGGTGTTAGTTCACCTCTGCCTACCCTTTCGGGGATATAGGCGTGATTTATGTATGTATGCATTCATCGCATAGCAAAAGTGTTAGTAGGTAATGAATGAATGATAGAAATTTTTTTAATAAATCAATAGTTATTTGGTATACGTGAGTGCAAAGTTGCTTTTTAACCGCGTGCTCAAATTTGATGACCGAGCTAGCGAAGGATTCTAAAATAAGAATCCTGAGCGTTAGCGAGGAAAACAAAAGAGTACAAGGTGAAAAATCTTTGCACTCAAGTGCAACACGTAACTTTTCATTTAATACACACCCACAACACACACCCATCCACTCAGACACACCCATCAACCCAGACACACCCACAACACACTCACATTCACTCAGACACACCCACAAAACACCCATTCACCCAGACACACCCACCCATCCACCCAGTCACCCGCAACATTTATCCAGACAAACTTACAACAATATTATTTTCCACTTGCCTAAAACCTGTGAGTACCTAATAAAAATTGAGATTCCGAGACTGTCAATCATCAGCTTGAGTCAAACACGTTGATTTTCTGTGTGTTTTTGTTCCGTTGCTAGGTCAAACAAATCAATCAGACCTAAAAATCTTTTAAATGCTTGACTCAAGTATCAAGCAAGCGTTGTAGACGATCAAAATGTTTAAAGCAAGATTGACGCCAAGCTGATTGACCGCCTCAAAACTTCAAGGTTTTTATGACGTGAAAAGAAAATGGCGCACGCGAAGCAAATTACAAAAAAAGTACACAAAAAAGTTTCCGAGTCTGAGTTTTTCACAAATTAAAAAAGGTTGCATGATAATTTCGGCACCATGAAGGTAGAATTAATTAAATAGGTTTAATGATTTTTTGAATTCACTAACTCAATAAACACGATGTTCTAAATTCAAATTTACTTAATAAAAACGGCTTTTGCACTCAGATATCGAAGAGCAAAAACGCTCTTTTCGAGATGGGGGAATGAAAAATCATTTATTATATTATTATAATGCTCTTTTATTATTATTATGCTCAAATAAAAATCTAAATAATAATTCTCCCCACATTGGATCTAGGAACACAATCGAGGCCGAAAAAAATATTCCAAACAGTATTTTTTCGCGTACGATTAAAGATTCCCCACTGAAGCTTCAATGGTCTCTTGACCGTAATAATTGAGGCCATTGGCTTGGCTCACATAGAGCTCGAGCTGTAGGGCCTTTTCCCAAGAATGTCTGACCTCTCGACGGTTCGCAGCCGATCCCAATTTCTTGGTAACTCGTCAAAAATTAACTTTCGAAAACTTGTATCAACATTACACATAAAGGGAATGAAATACAAACAAGGGTCGCGGTTGAATGGTTCGGAATTTGACCTCAAAACTGCCCAATTCCAGCTGCCAGAGCTTCTATGTCCCGTTAACGTGTAGGGGAACGTAGTCCAAAGCATACCTTATCAATGCGCTGCTGGAGCCATTGAACTACTATTACTAGAACTATTATTACTAGCGTTATAACTCAATGGCTGGAGCTTCATTCGGACTGCGATTCGTTTGTTGAATGTGATTGTCAATATGTGTTTGTCTCTGTTTGAAAAATTATGTTAATGTTGTTATTTAATAGTATGTATATTCCTCATATTATTTTTTTACTTTCCTTAATCTATATTTAATTTAATTATATAAAATTTATTTATTTATTTTATTTGTTGGCTGACTGGCTTTAGCCAGTGTAATTAAACAAATAAAAACCACCGCATACACTTCTGAATAAAAATTAAACGTTATTCATATCGCTGAGAGGACAGACGGGATATTAAATTTCCACTTGCCCGACGACGAGATACTGTCCGTTTTTTCCCTATAGGAGGAGTTCAAAATGTTTCGTCGAAGCATTGTTCGTCAGTTATTTTTTTTAAATCTTACGATACGTATTGTTGAAAGAGGCGCTAAAGAAGTTGGTAAATACCTACGTTCACGTAAGTTGTTCCCGGGTGCATCTGCAGTCTTTAATGTCCACCAATCCGCACTGGGCCAACGTGGTGTGTTATGATCTATTCTCCCTATATTGTTCTATTCATAGGGAAAGCAGCGGGGACATTGAAGAGGTGGTGATGATGTATGTGGTTTGAAACTTGAAAACAATGAGACGAAAACTCTTAAGGCTCCTGCACACCAAACACAGGTCAGGAGCAGAGCAGGTCAGTAGCAGCGCGGGAGTCGGCACACTGAACGCAGCGGCAGTTTCAAAGCAGTTGCAACACTGGCCCGCGTTTAGTATGACGGGCTAGACGACGACGCGCTGCGCTGCACTGCCTCGGTGAGCCATGACCGCCATAGTGATACAACAGCGGGGGCCCGCGCTCGAGCTGCTCCCGCGCCCGCCTGGTTTGTAATCCGGCAGTTGCATTGCGGCGCGTCGCGGAGACGTTTGATCGCGGGCCTGCGTTAAATTTTGGTGGAACGCAGTTCAAAGAGTTTCTTGTATTACAACTTGCGCGGGCCCGCATTCAAACTGCGCTGCTACTGACCTCATTCCATGGATTCACTGTGCGGGTGGCGGGTCCATGGTGTAGCAGAAGCCTGGCAGAGTCGCCTGGGACTTGTGACCCAAGTGTAGGTTTTCGGGGCCCTTCACAACTAGTCAACACTCACCTTCGCCACCCCCAACTTCCCTCTCAACTTCTATTCTATTTTTGTGCATGCCTTTTAAATTGCAATAAAGAGTATATTATGTGTACTTACTCTCCAACTAAGGGCCGGTTTTTTGATGCATAGTTAACTGTTAACCAATTGTTAAAAATTGTTACTTATCTTTAAATATCACTGATATTTAACAATTAGTAACAATATCAGACTGATATTTATTCATTAGTAACATTAGTAACTAAAATTGTTACTAATGGTTATATATCAGGCTGATATTTAGAAATTACTAACAGTTTTTAACAATTGGTTGAGTTAACTATGGATCAAAAAACCGGCCCTAAATGTTCGGGCGCCTTTAATTAATTCATCAATACCTTGGTATGGACTCCGCAACCTATTTCGTAAAGCAATCAGGCTGAAATCGGCTGGCAATGATCCCTGTTTATTAAATTGTTACTAGTTTAACAGTAAATATACCCCAGACCTAATAGAAGTTCGAAAACTTATAAAGCGAGTTTGTGAGCGACCGTGTTTCTGAAGTATGTAGTAAGTAGGCTCTCGATTGTTTACTAGGTATCGAACAAAATGGTAAACTTTTCGGTCGGTTTAGCTAGACGCTACTAAATGGGGCTAACAAAGGCGCAATCAAGGGCTAAAATAACAATATTGTAATAATTTTGATTAGTTAAGAGTAACTAGAGTCTATTAAAGGAGGGCCAGTTTAAGACCTGAAACCGACGGGCATGCACGAAGACATTAATGACATTGGATGCAGTGAAAGAAGTATGTAAGGATCGTAGCAAGTCGAAAGAAGTGATCTCTGCCTACCTCTGTAGGAGAAAGGCGTGACTTAAGTATGTATGTATGTTAAGTCTACTCTTAAGTAACAATAGGTTTCAAAGCAAAACAGAACATTTTATTGATATGTCTGTACTCGGCTTCTTCTGACTACCAAAAACTGTAAAATTTCTTCAATGGATTGTACACATTAATTTTGTTTGTAGTAAAGTATCTAAGTCGATTAAAAAAATTGTCATTTTGTGGTATCCCGACATGATGTTCAGTGTACTTAAAGTTCGTGACAGGTCGACGTAGCTATCAGGCTACAACAAGTTTATAAATAAATAATAATAAGTTATTTTTTACTCTCACTTGAAATAGCGTAATAGTCTTTTTCTATTTTTACATGTTTCTATACGTCTGTGATAGTATTTAAGTGGAAACTTCACTGTTGTATGTCTTGTCTATTTATGCTTAAATAAATAAAAGTACCAATCACAAAAATCCAATTTTTCTATTCTATATCTGAAACCTAATGCACCGATTATCACGTCGAGCTGTCACGAGCAATACGTGCGTACGACTGAATCCTATCTAGATTTTCGTATGTTATGTAAAAAAATCTACATCTACACCTTTAAGAATACAAATAATTTGGTTAAGTTATCCTACTAACTTTAGATACGCTTTCTGAACCTGTAGAGGAGGCAGAGGAAGGTAGGAAGGAAGGAAGTATTTTTATTTATTTGTTTATTTATTTGTTTAACATAATTACACGATTTAAACCCAGTTACATGGTTATGTATATAAATCATATAAAATACTTAAAAAACAAAAAAAAATACACAATATACTTATATAAGCTGATTTACTATGGACTTCGGATTGTCAATAAATATATCCAATTCTGGGGAACCAAGCAGAAACGCGTTTAGCGCCTCGTGCATGCCACACAGTGGCGACTGTGCGCGCGCTGCTGTGCGATTTATTGGAGGCGCGAACAGACGACGTCTGCGACCGGTACGGATAAACACATATTTATTAGGCACATACAAGCGAGACAGTTGTTAAACACACTCAGGCGCATCCACAGAACCACGCATAATCGCTACAGCGGTAGAAAGGTACCTCTAATCGTGTTCTCCTCAATTCCAAAGAATTAATCCCTAACATTCCTTGTAAAAATTTGGTAGGGTACATAAAGGGATAATAACCATATACTATACATAAATAGTATACATATATTTAACTAGTGATGGTACCCTACTAGACTCGAGTCCTCCGTGGTCACTCATAACTCGTGGTCATTTTTATAGGACTCAACTATTCGATAGTAAGCCGCAGCATGCTGGTCTGGGATGGGAGCGAAAAAATAACGTAGAATGTGCCAGCGCCCGATTCACCCCAGGGGTCATTAAAGACGACCAAAGAGTATATAATACACTACGTTTAAGACGACCGCGAAGATAACGGACGTCACTTTTTTTACCAATGTCAAAATTGACAACAGTAATATTTTTACTTCAGCTTTATTTTTGTTGTTGTTTTAAAATTCTCCCTATATTTTAGGGAAGGCAAAGGGTCTAGCTCATACAGCCAAGTCTTTAGTGTATATTTTATCTGTAGTCTTATGAAATAATGAGTGGGTGAAAAGTATGAATGAAATGAATTTTACATTAAAATATGGGTGCCACATATTTTAACGCATCTAGGGAGTGCTTGGCACGAATTGAATGGTAACAGAGTTCATGATGGTGACTGATGAGGTGGACAAAACCACTTTTTACACTGGTTTTTACCACAACATCAAACACATCACAAAACTCATTTTCAATGATTCTGCGTAATTGCACATCAACACGGATGCTTGTGCATCAAAATAACACCACTATCACTGCACAAAATCCACTCTGTAACAATTTTAGAATTAGCGCAAATAAATCTGACTGACACCACCAAAGGCGCCAAACACTCCTCCACTTTATTTTTGTATTTTTTTTAGTTTAAATTCTCCCTATATTTTAGGGAAGGCAAAGGGTCTAGCCCATACAGCCAAGTCTTTAGTGTATATTTTATCTGTAGTCTTATGAAATAATGAGTGGGTGAAATTAATGAATCAAATGAAATTTACGTTAAAAATGGATGTCACACATTTTAACGTATCTAGGGAGTGCTTGGCGCGAATTGAATGGTAACAGAGTTCATGATGGTGACTGATGAAATGGATAAAACCACTTTTTATAGTGATCTTCACCACAACATCGAACACATCATGAGACTTATTTTCGATGATTCTGCATAATTGCACATCAACACGGATGCTTGTGCATCAAAATAACACCACTTTCACTGCACAAAATCCACTCTGTAACAATTTTTGAATTAGTGAAAATAAATCTGACTGACACCACGAAACGCGCCAAACACTCTCCCTAAAATCACCACATGCACTTTTATTTCAATGATTCTTCACAATTGAACATCAACACGGATCCTTATGCAACAAAATAACACCACTCTTACTACACAAAGTCCACTCTGAAACAATTTTTGAATGATTGAAAATAAATCTGACTGACACCACGAAACGCGCCAAACACTCTCCCTAAAATCACCACATGCACTTTTATTTCAATGATTCTTCACAATCGAATATCAATACGGATCCTTATGCATCAAAATAACACCACTTTTACTACACAAAGTCCACTCTCAAACAATTTTTGAATGATTGAAATAAAAATCTGACTGACGCCATTGAAAGCCCGCCAAGCACTCACGAGCAACCTGACCTAAGAGAGATTGCCCGATGTAGGTACCTACACACACACCTACACCAATAAGGACCATGAGGCATCCGAAAGGTGGATAGCAAACCACCCACAATAACTAAGCCAAAACCTTGAGCGGTATGAATTGTAATGTTGTAATTCCAATGCCGTGTGGTGACGGCAGAGCAGAATACAATTGTTACCAACCCATCATCCATCACTCCGGAAAGCTGCTAGTGAAGAATGTACTATGACGAAAGACGGATGAACGGAGAGAGTAATTTGAATGACATACATATATAAATCACGCCTTCCTCTAAATCACGCAATCCAACATCCCCGAAGGGGTAGGCAGAGGTAAGTTAAACACCCACTTTTCACCAATTAAGTTAGGTCCCATGTAATAGGTGGCGAGTCTATTGCCATTTATAGGGCCTGGTACGTCACCCACGGGAGAGATGGTGGTGGTGACAATTGTATTCTGCTCTGCCGCCACCATACGGCGGAATTTTAAACTTACTGAAGCTCAGTAGCGGTGCGTGGCTTCACACAAGCCCGCCCCCGTATTATGTAAGCCGATTTCAGTTGCTTTGTTCTATCCATCTCTTTCACTCATTGAGAATATTAGCAAAGTGTGAGAATGACGGGTAGACCAATGCAATTGAAATTGGCTTACATATTAATACGGGGTTCGGTACACTTAAAAGATTTACGCTAAATATTAAAAAAAAATTCGCCGCTGATTCTTTTTCTGAACCCCTGATAGATACAGGCCTAGCTGTTACGTAATACCAGTAGGCCGATAACCGATATCAATTTTCCAAGTAGCTAAACATTTATATGGCCTCGGAGTGTGAAATTGAATGATGGATGATTGGGAAGAGTTTTATTTAAATTAAGACGATAAATCACTGGGAGGCAATAAAAATTCTGCTTTGCGTTAATTTCCTTCTTGTCTGTTATTATCTAGGTCCTAGGGACTAGTGGGACAAACGAAGCATAAATCATTATTACGAGTAGGTGTATGAAACGTATTTTTTATATTATGGCATCTTAAATTAGGTTTAGCCGTGTGGTGACGGCAGAGTAGAATACAATTGTCACCACCCCAAATCTCTCCCGTGGGTGTCGTACAAGGCGACTAAGGATAAATCAGCGATGAGGAATGGGCAGCAGCGTTCCTCTTATATCACCTAACAATAGTACTGCGACTTTTGTGCCCGATAAATGGCAATAGGCTCGCCACCTATTACATGGGACCTAACATAATTGGCGAAACGTGGGTGCTAGTCACCTCTGCCTACCCCTTCGGGGATATAGGCGTGATTTATGTATGTATGTATGTATGTATGTAAATTAGGATTAAGCTGTTGCTAGGGCGCAGGCCGTCCCTATAGATGTCGGCCCAGTGCTGATTGGTGGTAGTATTAACGACTGCTGATGCAGACGGAACCAACGGCTTAACATGTCTTCCTAAGTACAGAGGACTTTCTAAAAACGGGGAAGAAGACAATAAATTTATGGTCACCCATCCAATGACCGACCGGCCTTAGCGAATATTGCTTAGTTTACGCAATCGCAGGCCGAGCGCGCTAAGCCACTGCGCTCTCGATCTGCCACAGAACATGCCACGCTTTTATTAATTATCAAAATGCTAAGCTTGGAGTAGGTAAATGTATGGATACAAGTTAATTCTATTCTCCCTAGGGGTATATGGACTTTAATCACAATAAATACATTGTCAAAGCAAGTTATAAGTAATCTGCTTAGCCCGAGAGACGATAAGCTTTAATTTGGAGCGTAAAATGTGTCTGATACTGTAAGATAATTTTAATGTAATGTAATAAATTAAAATAGTTTTTAACATACCTACCTTATGTTAAAAACTAAACTACGACATACTATTTTAGACATTCATTAATCAGAAAAAGTTGTCGTCTATTTTATTATATATATAAATTTATTATGGCCGTGTGGTGACGGCAGAGTAGAATACAATTGTCACCACCCCAAATCTCTCCCGTGGGTGTCGTACAAGGCGACTAAGGATAAATCAGTGATGAGGAATGGGCAGCAGCGTTCCTCTTATACCACCTAGCAATGTACTGCGACACTTTTGTGCTCGATATATGGCAATAGGCTCGCCACCTATTACATGGGACCTAACATAATTGGCGAAACGTGGGTGGTAGTTCACCTCTGCCTACCTCTTCGGGGATATAGGCGTGATTTATGTATGTATGTATGTGTAAATTTATTAGTCTAAAATGTAATCAGTTTCAATCTGCAAGCGCTTGAATATATAATAATGAAAAATTATCAGGTCCATAATCATCATCGCTCTGCCCTTATCCCATTCCATTTGGGGTCGGCACAGTATGTCCTCTTTTTCTATTCCCTTCTGTCACTCGTCATCTCCTCATTCACATCCACCACCACCATCAGGTCCATAATATTATGTAGGAACTCTGAAACACTTTGACATTAGAACTGGTTATTACCCCCTCAAGAGATTCATACATACATACATAAATCACGCCTATATCCCCGAAGGGGTAGGCAGAGGTGAACTAGCACCCACGTTTCGCCAATTATGTTAGGTCCCATGTAATAGGTGGCGAGCCTATCGCCATTTATCGGGCACAAAAGTCGTAGTACTATTGCTAGGTGGTATAAGAGGAACGCTGCTGCCCATTGCTCATCGCTGATTTATCCTTAGTCGCCTTGTACGACACCCACAGAAGAGATTTGTGGTGGTGACAATTGTATTCTACTCTGCCGTCACCAAACGGCTTAAGAGATAAAGGGGAGATAAAGGATAAAATACCTTAATTTCAGTGTAGGCTTTTGCCGCAGCAGTGTCTGGTGATGATGATAATAATTATGAACTAAAATTGCGAAATGTGAGGGGTTTCATACAGCGCTACCTATTGCTTTGGCGATAAACAATACGTTAAATTTGAAATCTACAGGTCTCGTAAAATAAGAGAGAGAGCATTATATTGTTTTCTTTGAACCTATTTATCTGAAATTTATGGAATAGCGAGTCCAGTAAATAGCTCCATGAATTTCAATTTTCAGTCCCGTATCTCCAAGGAGTCAGCGTGCCTATTAATTTCATAGTATTATTAATAAGGTTGAAATTGTAATTTGTATCTATGTCTTCGTTTTGTACCACTTAAGACTTTCAGTAATCATTTGAAGCCACCTCGTAATGAGATTAATCTGCTAATTTTACGTACCTAGGTATTTTGTATATAAATACAATCTAATAACAGTTTATTGAGAAACCTGAATTCATTTCGGTAAATACGATTAACAAGAGGTCATGTAAATGACTTGTTAGGCGTTTCCAAATGCTTAAACATGTGCAAGATTAATGTTAAGACAGTTAAATAAATACAAATATTCTATGTTATCTTTTCGCTCCCAGGCCAGCCTAGAAGATCGAAATACGCGTGATATATCTTTTGTTTTTGATATAACAATATAACAGTTTCAATAACTAGCGATGTCATTATAACGACGTTAATTTAGTCGATATAGCTATGTGTATTAATTTCTTTTCTTTATGCAAGCTGTGTTCACATCTAGTAGGGTAAAGTTAGCTTAATTAAGTAAATAGATTGTACCGTACCCAGTTTTGTGAACCAAATAAAAAAAAACACTAGTCGCAGGAGTACAACACTAGTTTCCTAAACTGTGGCGCGCCTTAGTGTAACATGAGTAGATAAACCGAACAGAGTAAAAGCTTCCTAAGAACGCCGTCGCACTAACCCTGACATTATGCAACTGGCTGTGCGTCAAAAACCGGATTTTTCCAGTCTCGCCGCGTGCAGCGACAGCGGCCAGTGGTAACGCACACATGCCCCGCAAACTTGTAGTAGTGGAACCGATTCGCGCGGTTGTACGAAGGTTATTCTCTGTTCCGTTTATTTACTCATGTGTTAGTGTGGTCGGATTACAATTAACTCGAATACGGTGGACCCGTATCGGACAATTGACGCGTAATTGCCGGGGCAGAGGACGTGTGGCAGTGGTCAGTACACCGAAATGACCCCTCGGAGATGTTCGACGTGGAAAGTTACATTACGGCCGAGTAAGTTTTAATTTGTCTCCGCTTTGACGCGTCCAGGGAACGTGGCTCGAAATAGAAAATAAACCTGGCGGCTTCGATAAATATCGTCTTGTCTTGGACCAGTTTAATGGTTCGACAGGGTGTTTTGCGACTGAGAGAAGGGACTTCGACTGTCAAAAATACTTATTTACTATTATTATCTATACTAATATCATAAAGCTGAAGAGTTTGTTTGTTTGGTTCGTTGGTTGGTATCTCAGAAACTACTGGTTCAAATTGGAAAATATTTTTTTTGTTGGATTGTCCATTTATTGAGGAAGGCTATAAGCTATATAACAACCGACAAGCCGTGGGCGACCGCTAGTTGATTAAAATGAATTAGGGAGATTGCCCGGTGTACACTAGTAAGCACTTTGGGGCACCGGAACAGTGTAGGGAAAACCACAAACAACAGTATACCCAAAGAGGGTTGGTGTCAGGCATGTCTCTCCATCCTTTAGTCTCTGAACATGGTTTATTCCATCACTTTTCTATACATTCATTCATTAAGTACCTTTCCGGTGTGATGGATGATATGTGTGATGAATCAAAAGGGAGTGGGTGGCTTGACGAGGTGTGACCTATTGGAATGGAGGAGGAAACTAACTGAGCACTTGAGCAGACCCCACATAATCTGGGAACAGGACAGGAAGAAGAAGATTATTGATTAATAATGAAATATTGAAGACTTCACCAAAATATAAAACTAGGGGAGACAGGGGCTGGATGTTACAGGGGTAGGTTGTTACAGTGGCAATGGCCGCGAAACAGAGAGTGCAATATTGACGTTAGAAATAGACAAATACTCCTGCCGCCGCCGGCTAGCGTGCCGCAAGAGCCAGTCGCGCCAGCATTTTTGTGAGAGGAGCCCGCGCGTGCCGCCACTAAAATCGCAGGTTAGTAAAATTTTACACTTTTAGTAATATTGGTTTACATGCTATGTTCCATAATAGCAGAGATGTCCTTGTTGTGATTTTTACTCCCTAATACTTTCGTTTTGCAATGAATCTACGTTTTTACAGCTATATTTATTAATGTTTTCACTGCATAACCTTAAATGGTCAGATTTGGCGTTGGGGTTAAAAGTTACATTTGCTCGGGGCAGGTAGTGACAAATCACAAACTGCCCCGTGGTGCTTGTTGCCGATTGGCATAATTTGTCTTACATAGTTTTTGTCTTTTTATAGGATGAGGACGTATGTACGAAAAACTGAGGTGCCGGTGACTGCCATGCTGTAAAGAGGAAGGTATTACATGACACAGACGAAGAAAGTGAAAAAGAAGATGGTTATTTTTGTCTGATATGTTGTGATCCCTTTGATCCAAAGAAATCTGGCGAGGAATGGGTAGAGTGTGGAGCTTGTAAAAATTGGTCACATGTGAAATGTGTTAATGGTAATGTTTTAAATTATATATGTTTGAATTACGAAACTGATTTTCAGACTTCAGTGACTAAACTGCTCAGCTTTTCTTATAGATCTGATTGTGTTTTTTAAAAGTATAGTTTATCATCTTAAATTTTAAAATACGTATTGTTGATTAGTGTGTACAAGGGTTTTATTTAATGTTGAGCTTTATAATCTAATTATTAGATGAGAAATTATCTTTGTTTTGTTTTTACGCAGGAGAAGACCAAATATTAATTTTGTATTTTCGTTTTATTTTAGAATATTATGTTTTCGTTGTAATGAGGCAAAGACTGCTTTCTGGATATACGTTAGGTTAGTTAAATTAAGAAAAGTAACTAATTGTGATGATTGTTCCTAATAAAAACTCATATAATACGTTTGTTTTTTATTGTAACAACTTACCCCATGTAGTGTAACAACCAGCCCCAAGCACGGGGTTGGATGTTACACGGTTTTTTTTCCACAAATCACACATTTATGTCATTACTATTAGTCTACAACATAACAATTATTTTAAATAAAGATCCTGAATAGTTACTTTATCAAACAAGCCTATACTCAGGTAAAACAATCTCACCAATTAAAAAATATGACAGTTTGTAAAAAAAATGTCACAACCAGCCCCGGTCTCCCCTACTTAGATAAAAACTACTCGAATGTAAGGAAAATACCTACATCTTAAGGTATTAATATTATCGTGACCTCAAACGTTTTTGTCTTCTGTTTTTTTTAGAAAATAATAATATAATAAGATCGTCATCATAAAATGTCATGAATGAACGAATTACTTTTGTTAGGTATTTTTTGGTTAGCTAGTTTTGTAAACCTTGAGCAGTATGGATAGGAATGTTGTCATTCCAATCACTCTCTCCGTTCATCGGTCTCTCGACATGGTCCGTTCCGTCTCTTTTCTATACATTCATTCATCACTAGCACCTTAACGGTGTGGTGGATGATATGAATAAAAAGGGAGTGGATGGCTTGATAACGTCTGACCGATATGAATGGAAGAGGAAATATACTGCGCCGACCCCAGATAGACTGGGAACAGAGCAGTGAGAAGAAGAAGAAGATTTCTTTTCTTTCTTTTTGTGTTAAGACGATCTTATAACGTCCATTATCCCGTGGTCATGTGCGACGTAGCTTACTTTGTTACACAGATCAACATTATTTATGAATTTACGAAGTCAAAAGGTTATTTATGTGACTAATTTGAAAAGAGCTCTGTTACTAAACAAGTATTGCATTTAAATACATCACTTATACTAATTAGCATTATAACTATATCGAAAGATCCGTCCGATTCAACTTTGACTTTATGCTCATTACGCGATCGTAAGGTGTTGTCATACAATATTAATTACAAGTAAGTTATTTTATCTGTGTAATGATTTCATCATTATTAATACGTTTAAGTAATAGGGGTTAAAGTATGAAATTGCTGATGTTCCCTCATTATTTGGTAGCAGTGTGTAATTCTTTTAAAACAATAGTTATGTCCATTATTCTCCTTTTATTTTAAACTTCATATCAAGGGCTTATATTACTGTATAAAATGTTATCTTATTTTTGCTTCTTTCACTACCAATAAATCTTCAAAAACAGCTCGTCCTAAATACCACTTAGATCCACGGACACGGACACCAGTCCGTCTCCGTTATAATAAAAATTCTCTAGGTATCCTATAGCTTAATGTTGTCAAAAGACGTATATATAAGTTTAGTGCTCCGTGATGTTGTCTAAATATACCCACAAAATTATATAAAATTTAGATTTGTGGTTCCTTAAAAATTGCAAATATGTTTGTATAGAAAAATGAATTATCGCTAAATTCTCCATACAAAACGGCAATTTGATATCCTTAAAGGTATTCGGCAGTTAAGAACAAACACTATGTATTGAAGAACAGCATATAGTATTACCATCTATTAGTCATCGCACTCAACGTCCTCAGACCGCGGAACTCAAGCCATACATATACATAAATCACCCCTAAGGAGTAGGCAGAGGAGAATTCCCATCCACTTTTCCCACCCACCAATAAAACGTCTTGGTTGGCCGAGTGGTATAGGCATCTGCCCGGATTGCAGAGGACGCGGATTCGCTTCCCGCATCAAAACTATAATTTATCCAAGTTTTTATAATGATTAAATTTTTTTTTGTAAAAAAAAAGGAATTTTTATTATGTAAGTCATTCATGCTGATACTGACAGTTAACGCTAGTTGAATGTTGATCGATTAATTTATCTGAGACTAAAGATTCAATAGCCGATTACGCAACTCGACATTCATTTAGCAGTAATAGCTCTAGTGTCCAAAATGTAATTACAGTGTTAATTTCAGCAATTTAATTTTGATAAATTATTACCATAAAACGTGGGGCAGAACATTCGTGTAGTGATAAAGATCATTACTTGACCTTTATATTGTTAATAATAATATTTATATTGTATTCTAATGTAATGTTCTATGGCCTTATGTGGCCTGATAATAAATGATTTTTATTTATTATTTAATAATCTCTCAAATCTCGCCATGATCTTTCTAATGTTTATGTCACATATTATGACTCGGGATGGACGGTTCCCGAGTCATAATATATTTATGAACTTATTTCCAGTATTTTCAATACACTAACTAACCCTGCAAGCATTGTTTTAACCTTATCATCTAAGGGGCTGTCTCCACGAGCGAGAGAATCGCGACGACTCCGCCCTTCTATCGTCGGAGATTCTCCACGAACGAGCGATCATTCCGCCAGCGTATCGTCATGACTCGTGACGGAATCACAGCGTGTCTGCGGCGACACGTACAGGAATCGCCGCATTTTCTTGGCGACTATTTGTTGAAAGAGTTGCACTCGCTGCGAGAGCGCAACGTTCCACGTCGAGCGCGCGGCGGACGCGCCGCGAGTAGCGACGATACCACGGCGATACGAAGAGGCGTTAGCGCGAGCATTGCCACTCGTCGGATCGTCGCGATTAAAACGCCGTGTGGAGACTCACTTCTTCTTCTCCCTGCCCTGTTCCCAGTCTATCTGGGGTCGGCGCAGTATGTTTCCTCTTCAATTCATATCAGTCGGACGTCATCAAGCCATCCACTCCCTTTTGATTCATATCATCCATCACACCGTTAAGGTGCTAGTGATGAATGAATGTATAGAAAAGAGACGGAACGGACCATGTCGAGAGACCGATGAACGGAGAGAGTGATTGGAATGACAACATTCCAATCCATACTGCTCAAAGTTTTGGCTTAGGTTTTACAGCCGGCCGCCTGCCCGACACTAACCTCTTTTTGGGTATGCTGTTGTTGGTGGTTTGCCCTCCACCATTCGGGTGCCCCAAGGTGCTTATTGGTCTACACCGGGCAGTCTCCCTTAGTCGACTTTTACGACACCCATGGGATGAGTCGGGGCTGGCCTATTCTACGTTATTAGTTCGCTCCCAGGCCAGCATAGCAGACCTCAGTGCGGAGACTCACTTATAGAGAGTATATAGAAATACGTGGCACGACAATAATATTGCCGCGGTTCCCTTGCTCGTGGAGACAGCGCCTAAGGGTCGACTTTTTCTCAGACCTACTTAACAAAAAAAACCCCTCAAATTTCATAAAAATCGGTCAAGACTGGCCTTACCACCATAGCGTATTTTACGCAATTGCAGAACGAGCGTTCGATCTACGCTGTTCGGAAAGTTGGTCTCTTCTGAGATAGAAAAGGGTCTAGAAAAGGGAGCAGAGGAGCTCAGTAGAGTCAGTACTTACATAATATTTCATTTACATTCTCCGAACTATAAATTATTGTCGCCAGTCACCTCTGTGACAAACGCAAATCGAATAGAATATATTGATGCGGAATTTGCGGAAAGTTTTCCACGGTTTCTAGTTTAAATACCGCGGAGACTAAAAGTTATGTCTCTGGAATAAGAAAGGTATAAAAAATTCATTTCGCGGTCTCCGAGACCTAGTTTTTTGTTTCTAGTTGTTCTAGATACTATAAAAGTCTGCCACGCGCTGACAATATTCTGTTAGTGCCACAGTTTGGATATTCTGTCTACATCATCATTATCACCAGCCTTTTAATGTCGCCACTGCTGGGTCACAGGCCTTCTCTATGGATGGAAGTATACATATGGGGAGAATGGGCCATAATTAACCACTCAGGCCAAGTGCCGGTTGGTGGGTATTAACGACTGCAGATGCAGCCGGAACCAACGGCTTAACGTGCCTTCCGAAGCACGGAGGAACTGCTGATAAATTTTTGGTCACCAATCCAGTGACCAACCTTAACTAACATTGCTTAATTTACGTAATCGCACGCCAAGACACTGCTCTATCGGGCTCCTCTTCACATTTTTGTTCAATGTATTGAGTTATGTTAATATTCTGTCTACAGATCAAGATAATCCTAGCACATTTTTGTTACTAAGTAACCTTTGTCTCTTGCATCACCCTCTTGCCCTTATAACATTTCATTTAAGGTCGTCGCCGTATGTGTTATTCGTTCATTCACTCCTGTTAGCTGTCATCTCCTCATTCACTCCATTGACTTTCATGTTATGTCTCACGCAATCAATCCATCGCCCGTAGCACGGGACGTGGACACATCTCTTTCGGGGGAAAGAAAATCTTTTCCTCTCGCTCTAACTCCCGCTAAATACTGAGACAAAACACTGTAAAGTGGTGAAGAGAGACTTGTCCACGTCCCCGTGCTAGGCCTGCTGCCCCTCTAGACAAGTGGCCTATCTATTCGATCGAACGAATAGAATACAAATGTATGAAACTGTCGTATTACCGATAAAACAATATGGCGACCGACGTGTCAAACGTAGAGTTGTTGTCAGGAGTGTTTGGCGCGTTTCGTGGTGTCAGTCTGATTTATTATCACTAATTCAAAAATTGTTACAGAGTGGATTTTGTGCAGTGAAAGTGGTGTTATTTTGATGCACAAGCATCCGTGTTGATGTGCAATTATGCAGAATCATCGAAAATAAGTCTCATGATGTGTTTGATGTTGTGGTGAAGATCACTATAAAAAGTGGTTTTATCCATTTCATCAAGCACCATCATTAACTCTGTCACCATTCAATTCGCGCCAAGCACTCTCTAGATGCGTTAAAATATGTGGCACCCATATTTTAACGTAAAATTACACCCACTCATTATTTCATAAGACTACAGATAAAATATACACTAAAGACTTGGCTGTATGGGCTAGACCCTTTGCCTTTCCTAAAATATAGGGAGAATTTAACCAAAAAAAAAAAGAGTTGTTGTCAAAAATTGACATTTGTATTCTGTTCGTTCGAATTGGTCACGTGTCTAGGCCAGCATCCCCTCTGCAATATTCCTCTTACTAAGCAATCTCTGCTATTTTTAGCAAATTAACAAAAAAATACTATGGAACAAAACTGTAGTACAATACCCGGCACATAAGTTAACCTATACGCAGCGCAATTTACCGTTTTCAGGTATTAGGTAATTGATACCCGCTTCTGGGCGTTCAAAATTTAGTTTATGTCACACAGGACTTTTGCGCCCGCTACGCGTACAGAAAATCCCACTTAGGTCAGGGGGTGACAAAACTATGATCTTTTCTCAGGCTATAAAAGACAAAGCCTCAGATAGCATATTAAACGTCCTCGCCTTCAGCTTGGTTGTTAATTACTTGCGATCTGAGACATTATTTGTTTTACGCCCGCCTTTGATGAAGACGCCCTTGGTATAATATAATCTACTATAAGACACTTTTCCTATAATTATACTTGCGCCGACGGTCATTTTGGTCCAACTTACGTGCCGGGAACTATAAGCTTTTACTTATTACTTTCTGTACAATATTTCTTTTTGTAGACTGGCTGTTGGGACCCTCCGTTAATGAGCTAACTGAAGTTTTGTTGCTAGGTTGATCTCTCGATACGTTGGTAGAATAGTAAATCGGGACGATATTCGACAAGAGAAAAGGTTAGAACGATAGTTTTCGGTGACAAATAAATTTGGTTTAGGGGGCCATGAAAATAATTAATAAAAAACGGATAGATAGATAGATAATTCCTATTATCATTTGCCATACCATACATATTCATATCATTTATCATATCGGAAAGGTGCCACTGTTTAATTTAATGTATAGAAAATAAATTAAAATTTATTTAATTTTTATTTGAAATTTTTTTTTTTAATAGTTTGTTTTGACCATTTAACTACCGAGCTTTCTCCTTTAGTCGACTTTTACGGCACCTCCGGGGTGGGCTGGGTCTGTCATTTTATTCTTTAATACAAAAATGTAATATCTCTAGTTCCTCCGTGCTTTGGAAGGCACGTGAGGTCCCGGCTCCATCTGCAGTCGTTAATAACCACCAATCCGCACTGGACCAGCATGGTTCATGGCTCTTTCTATCGATATTCTTCCATCCGTAGGGAAGGCCGGTGCTCCATGCAGTAGGAAAATTTAAGCGAATATGAATTCTATTATTTTACCTTTATAATCTCATTTAATTAAATGCTCATACCTGCCCGTCGCTTTCGGATACTCTTGACTTGGCCTTTTTATAACAAGCTCTGAAATTTATTACCAACCAAATTTTATTTAAGTGTTTTGTACCATTTATTAACCAAATAAAATAAAATTTAATTTCATTTTAAATACTTGTCTTTGCTAAATATTTTTAATATTTTCGTTTTATAGCCGTCTCGTCGACTACACAGCCGTCTCTATTCAAAATGCAATTAATACGCTCTCACCCTGTCGACCTTATTTGCATAATTGCAGAGATACAACTTGCCGTGTCACTCATGTCAATTTCAACCCTATATTTATTAAATACAACATCCATTTTGCGAAAGCCTTTGGGTAATGCAAAGCAGCCGCTTAACTTTGTATTCAAGCGATTACTTCAGTCTTCTATTTTCAATAGACACACAGCACAATATCACATATAATTACAGTCGTTAATTAAACCGAGGACTGCATTTTCTTGAGTGTGATGTCAGTCATGTTTACATGATATTATCGATACAGTGAAATAATGAAACAATAACTGAGTAAATAAGTAAGATTTATCTTTATTATAAAATATGGACTAAAGTTAGTTGAAAACTGATGCTGTCACTTTTATTTGCTGAACTATTGAATGAGTTAGCATCAATTTTAAACCATGACTGACTTTAGTCCATATGTTATAATAGATAATGGGATTATGTTTAAAGGCGTATTTTGATAGACACTGTGTTGGATCCAGTGCCTGTGGGTAACCAATAAAAAAAAAGACACTATGCGATATGTTCATGGTCGCTTTGGCCAAATGCTCAGATGAGTAAGTCAAATCGTGTCTTCTGACACACAGAGAAACTCCTTTTAATATATTTTTGGTCACCCATACAATGGTCGGTCGTGACCAGCATTTATTAGCTTACTGAATCTCTAGCCACCGCGCCTTCGATCTCCAAATAAACGTATAGAGAGAGATAAAGAGAAAAACTCTTATCATTCAATGGATTCACTGTGTGGGTGCCGGGTCAATAGTGTGGCAGATGGGAAAGTCACTGGCAGTGGCAATGCTTGGGACTTGTAAGTCAAGTGTAAGTTTACGGGATCCTTTCACAACATGTCAAACACTCCCACTCGCCACCCCTATTTCTCTCTCTGCCCTCTGGTTAAAATAAAATAATATTCCGTATTATCACAATGAGAATGATAGCGGGAATCCATTAATTTAAACCGTATAACACCAGCTGAAATATCCTATCCTAATAATATTTTATTCGTATTAAAGAAAAACAACTGACCCATTTTGCAGTTGAAATTAAATACGATGAGAGCCCAAGGCTTCGGCTTTGTTCTTGCTATCTTACCGCACTCAGAGACGTCAATTAACTTTAATGAGTATTTAATGTCAAAAATGTTCAGTAGTTTTAAAATTCTCCCTATATTTTAGGGAAGGCAAAGGGTCTAGCCCATATAGCCAAGTCTTTAGTGTATATTTTATCTGTAGTACCACGAAACGCGCCAAAAACCTCAAAAATGTTCTTTCAAATCTTGACCATAGACCAGGCAAGATTAGCGACTAGTTTTGAATTGTCATTTTTTGACGTTAAGTACTCATTAACGTTATTTGACGTCTCTGAGTGCGGCAGTTAGTGGAATAAAAAGCAAGATTTAATTGGAGATTAATTAACGAGGGACATTTGGCGGCCAAGAAAATGAAACCGCCGTGTTGTAGTGGTTCGACCACCGGAATTAAGAACCAGAGGTCCCAAGTTCGAGCCCCAGGGGGTACAAAATTGGTACTCGGTTTGGTTGGTGGTAGGACTTCTTTCAAGTCCGCCTAGCTAGTTATATAAATAAGTTAAGCATTATTTTGTTCCGACAATTGTGATAAGATAGGCCTCTGTGGTTGAGGGTTCCAAGAGAAGCTTCATTCCATCTTCGGCCCTTATAGTCACTTACTGTCAGGTGAGATGAAGGGCAAGAGCTTCTCTGTCTAAAATAAAAAACGTGTACAGTCAACGGCACTTCAGACTGCCCAAAATTGTAAAATTTTTGCAATCGATTGTCAACCTTAACTTGTTTATGGTAAGCCACAGAGTCGTTCGAGAAAATTAGACTTTTTGTGGCAGTGCCCGAAGTGCCTTTGACCGCACGTCATTACTCTTTCTTTCAATTTTTTGACGAAAATCTCATTAATTTTTCAATTAACAAGCAAATGATTATTATTAGTCCAAGATCCGAACTTCGATTGCTTGGCAGTAAGGCTGCGTTTCCATAAAAGCGGAGCTGAGCTGACACTTACAAAAATTGACCAATGATATTGCGTTTATTATATCAGACATCTCATCTCCGCTCCGTGTCAGTGGAAACAGTAGCTCAATTGAGTGAGGCACAGCGATGCCAAGTTGAACTGTGTAGCTGTGTTAGGTGAAGCTCCGCTTCTACGCTGCGCTTCTATGGAAATGCAGTCTAATTCCGTCTTCTTTCTTTTATGAATGGCAACGTAAACAAAAGTTATTCGTCAACGAAAACTATCGCTGTGTCACTGTCATAGGCGATGCGAGTAATTGTATTATTCGATGACGTTTAAAGGCATGACGCCGGATCCATTCGAATAGCACGGAAAACGGCCCAAACTGCGCATCAGTTGTGGGCGCCAATGTTGTCAGACAATTACGTCCCTTATCGTCCGTCATCGGGTACGCGACGAAAACAATTACTGGAATAACACCGTCTGTCTGGCTGGCCGACCGCGGGAATCGCTCTTCCGAAATAGTCCGTTGCACTTTACCTGTATACGACGTAGAGTCGTAAATATTATTATTTGTATGTTGTTAGCGTTAGCCGTGTGGTGACGGCAGAGTAGAATACAATTGTCACCACCCCAAATCTCTCCCGTGGGGGTCGTACAAGGCGACTAAGGATAAATCAGTGACCAGGAATGGGCAGCAGCGTTCCCTTTATACCACCTAGTAATGTACTGCGACTTTTGTGCCCGATAAATGGCAATAGGCTCGCCACCTTTTATGGGATCTAACATAATTGGTGTAACGTATGTGCTAATTCACCTCTGCCTACCCCTTCGGGGATATAGGCGTGATTTATGTATGTAATATTTCATTTCCGAGGACGGTTGGTGTCAAGAGGGCGAAGACCGGGAGGTACACTGGTGAACCGGCGTCATCAGCGGAGGAAAGAGACCTCTCTGATAATGTGCAACTAATAACTGAACTCCTTTAGATTCTGAGGTGAGGCATCCCACAGGTCCATTCTCTCTAAATTCTTCCATCTATTAGAAATATGTATCCCTGTGCCGTAGCAGGGGTGATGATAACTTAATTACCCAGGTAGTTAGTATTTAGGGCCTCCACTTTTCTGATTTAAATATTTTTAATTTATTTAGACTGAAATGGAATATTCGAGATACAAATATCCCGGTGTTAATACAGCCTCTATTGTTAGCATCGGTTTGAAATATATTATTTCGAAGTAACTATTTGCTCCGGTCCAAATAATTTGACATGTTAAACCTATGATACAAAATCGAGAAGAGAATATGTAAGAGTGGTGGGATTGTGTTTATTATTTGGAGCTTTAACTCAAGGAAATGTTAGTCTCCACTTTTACTTTGTAGTACATAATATTTTTGATATAGAGTTGATAGAACATTGATAGTCGACACTTTCAGTTTGTGAAAGACGCCGGATGAATTCCAATTCAAAAGCAATTGTTTTAGAAATATATTTGTTACGTTATTTATTCTGTTAACGTAAAGTACCTTTTCATTGAGATTCAGCCTAGCTACGTTCCCAGGGTTACAGTTTGAATCTTACTAATGACTTTTAAATATTGTTCTGAAATTTGTCTCTAAAGCAATAATGAATAGATTGAGTTATGTAGGCTACGTTGTGACCTGCGAAATTCAATATTAATTAGTTACTAAGTTGGATACCTACATACCTATTAGTTTCCACTTAAGCTACGCAATCATAGGTATCTACGTATTTCATACCACAAAACGTCTCGCCACAAGGTCAGAGTAGCTTATGAAAGCTGGTAAATAATTAATAAGTTCCTTTTTCTCGCCCGACAAATCCACAGCCCGGAGCACCATTGAGTTTATTTCTTGTCCGCAATAATTTTCCGTGCTAGTCTGGGGGAGAGACAATAGAATTTGCGAGCCCTGAGTCACCCAGGGTGTCTTAAAAGACAGTCAAGGGAGATTTTCCAGTGTATGTAGCAGTGCCGTGACGGCAGATCAGAATACAATTGTCAGCACCTCCAATATCTATAGTACAGTCAACGGCTCTTCAGACTACCCAAAACTGTCAAATTTCATCAATCGATTCAACCTTATCTTGTTGGCAGTAGAGCCAAAAGTTCATTGAGAAAATTTACCATTTTGTGGTATTCTGACGTGCTGTTGTCTGTACCAGTACTAGGCAGCTAAGGGGTAAAACCTTCGTTGCCATAAACAGTGACGAGCCATGAGCAGCAGGGTTTCTCTTATACCACCTAGCTAAACATGGGTGTTAATTCACTTCTGCCTAAATAGACGTCATTTATGTGTGTATGCTCGGCACCCGACCAACAAACAACACACAAAGAGGTTTGGTGTCAGACAGATTACCGGCTGAGAAACCTAAGCCAAATCCTTGAGAAGTATGGATTGGTATGTTGTCATCCCAATCATTCACTTCGTCCATCGCGTCGGTCTTCTGATAATGTCCTTTCCATCGATATTAACCTTTTTGGCGTGTGACAGATGAAATTATTTAAAACGGAGTGGTTGACGGAAACCTCAGAGTAAATAGGACTGGAGTAGCCATTGGTCAAATTTCTCGTACATATTTTTCTGCCATTTTTTGCGGGGGGTGAGGTTACTACTACACTGAATGCCAGCACACAGAAACAAAAACTTTTTGCGTATTTACAAACGCACACATGCATAATACGACACACATTTTTAAAATTCACGCACACATAATTAAAATAGTGTGTTAACGTTCTATTCAAACACACGAATGTCATTGTGTGAGTAGTGACATGACATAGCACGAGAATATCAATATCGATAAATCAGTTTCGTTCAATGAATGAATGCATTAATTTTGCGTTAGTATTCTTAAAGACTGGGAATTGTTAAATACTGGGAATTGGTAAATTTTAAGGGGAATCAAAAATCAAAATATGTGGAACTTAATAGATAATAGTAAGGAAGCTGAGCGTGTAATTACCAGTTCCATACGACGTTTTTCAACACAATTGTGAGGAAAAACAAACTTGTATTCTATAAAATCTTCTATTGTTAGATAATTTCTGAAACTGAGACGGCTCAAAATTTACAGAACATATAGTACTTGTTCTTGTAAATGCCCAAGAGACGTGCATATTACAAGCATCAACCCATTTTTTTCGTATGCTGTATTCTTTAGGAAAACTAAAAATAAAAATTAAAAATTAGATGTTTCGGGAATGTGAAAGCTTACAGTATAAATACCAGCAATTAGGATACCGGCTAGGGGCAGAGGTATTTTTGCTTGAACTACACATACCGATCATTTCTGATTTTAATACTACAATAATATTTTCCAAAAGCTTCATTTATGTACGGAAGACTTTGGTGCCACATACCTAACTCCTAGTAAATCGAAGTATTGCACTTGGACCACCGGGTTTTTTAAAAGAGCTTTTAAATATTAATAAAAAATAAATTTAACTTAAATGTTGACAATGACATTTAGCTATCATTATACCAAATGTCATCAAAATCCGTCGCGTAGTTTATGCATGATGCGTGCACAAACATACATACAGACAGACAAAATGTTAAAAAATTGGAGATTTCACTTCCTATTCTCTCATACATACATACATACATAAATAAATCACGCCTATATCCCCGAAGGAGTAGGCAGAGGTGAACTAACACTCACGTTTTGCCAATTATGTTAGGTCCCATGTAAAATGTGGCGAGCCTATTGCCATTTATCGGGCACAAAAGTCGCAGTACATTGCTAGGTGGTATAAGAGAAACGCTGCTTCCTATTCCTCATCACTGATTTATCCGTAGTCGCCTTGTACGACACCCACGGGAGAGATTTGAGGTGGTGACAATTATATTCTGTTCTGCCGTGACCACACGGCAATTATTAACATCATATATGCCATTTGGCTTAAGGTGGACTTGACCTGTTTTATTCTATATCTCTATAGTTTTATTCTAGGATTTCAAAATTAAAGGAACTTCAATTCATAAAAGTATCATAAATTTAATCCATATTAAAAAATGATCAATTTAATATGATCAATTTTTATGTCTGAATAAAATGCCGAAGTTAATGTATAACCTCGGGAACACAGTGTATAGATTTAAATCATAATACATATTTTAAATTTAATGTTACTTTCATTCATTCATTCATTCATTACTCCCTCGTAAAATCGCAATATCGATGACGTTGACATCACTATTAATGAAGTGCAATTCCATTAGGGTTGCTGATTACAACAAAAAAAACAATTTGTACTGTGGCTCGAAAAAAAATTTAGGTTTCTCAGAAATAATCGGCTGTGCTGGTACCATTTTACCCTTGCTTATTTTATAAAGTCAGGGACGCTGTAAGCATATACAGCATAGATACTCTTAATGTTTATGAGCGCCGCCCAGCGTGAATAAAGGGCAAAATAGTCTTAGTATTATTTTATTTTATTAATTCACTTATGATTTTATATTTCCATGTAGTGTGGCAAAAAATAGGCTTCAAGCGGCCGCAAAAGTGTAGGTAGGTATGTACTTAATACTAAACTAAATATAAACACGCAACGTATATTGTTAAAACGAAATTATTATTGGTAATTAATTAATACAAAACAAACTTACACTTATTTATTAACAACAAACTTTTTTAATTATTGTCTAATTAATTGAAATGTGATAATGTTCAACCCTAGGTAGTCTCGTGGGGAGTGCGCTGGAAGATCGTTTGATGACGTCACGGCCCACGAGACTATAGCTCGAAATTTGAAATTGTAGTATGCTAAAACATGAAATTATGAAGTAAATAAATATCAAATCTTAAAAATAATACTTAAAAATGAAATGTGACGCCATCTTTTTGAATACTAGATGTTTTCTACTTTTTTTACGGTAAAAAACAGCACAGGCAGGCATTTTAGTGGGAGCTCTGCACGGCAAGACGTTCTGATTATTGTGGTTTTAAAATGGCGGCTCAACTAGTTTTATATAACGCACAGGCATCCGATGCTTGTGCATTTGGCAGAGGGGAATGTTAGGCAAAGGCTACTCCAGTTCTATTTACTCCGAGACGGAAACATACTGCGGCGGCCTCAAACAAAGAGTACAATGTAGAAACAGAAAGCCTCAAATAATCTATGATCGCGAAGATAATAATGATCGCTCGATGATATTTATTTCTTTATAAAGCCTTAATATTTTCTCATAATATTCTCTTTTATATTTTCAAATAAATTGCTGATTTACGGGAATTTATAAATCACGATTTTTACAGCCGATAGCACACTCATTATCCTTTATTCAACATTTTGATTACAGAACATTAAATTGACAATTCTGACTGACTACACGAAACTTTCTATTTTCTCCAATCAATTTTAAACTCTAACTCATATATCAATTAAAACGGAAAATCGACTGGGAAATGTGACCCTAATGAGCTTTACTTATCGTGGTGTTGATTTACTCGATAAGTCCTTACAAATACCGTTTGATGGATGAATAAAAAAACATTTTTTTAACTTTTTTGGTATATATATATATATATATATATATATATATATATATATATATATAAAATTATTTATTTTTTATAAATATATAATTAGTTTTTATATTTATAAAAACTAATTTTATTTTAAATATGCTTCTACACTAAATGTAATACGGACATTGTGTTTCGCAGATCAAACATGTTGTCTATTTATTATAAAACATACTGAGACCTACAATTAGCTGTAATATAAATTTATATTTATTTTTTAACGGAAGTACGATCCAGTTTGTCGGGCAGAAAATTAAACCACATTAATTAATGATTTACGCAAATTTGTCACAGACATCTAAAGGACCCTTACCTCCAGTCTCTAATTTATTTTTAAATATTTCTTTGGTCGGAAATTTTCTGTCTAATTATAAAATAAGTCATGTTAGGCACCGTATCAATCCTCTTTGTAAGCACTCCTCTTTGCTCCGACGTCTAATTATACTGAAATAATTTTGTTTTTCTCATTATGTTATTGTGTAGGTAAAGATTTCCCTTTGGCTATTCGTATAATCTCTTTGAAGGTCAGTCAAAATTAGCAGATACTTTGAAATAGGCCAAATTGAATGCTGCCAGGCAAATTATATGTTACTGAATTTTTTTGCAACTTTTTCATCGCTATTTCTCTTTCTCATAAATATTGTCAGAATACGAGTTGATATTAGCAAGCGTAAGCTGCTGTATGTAAATTTCATTAGGCTTATGCATACATTTTTAGAATAAAAATATACCTAGTTAAACTTGATCTGTCCTTTTCAAATAAAAAAAAAACAATATTCAAAGATTCAATTCATTTTTGTTGCGGTGGAACTAAAAATAAAATTCTAAATGCTAAATTGAAAATTTTTTCAACTCAAGCACTTGACTAGGTGAAAGGACTTGATATCACTTGGAAATGAAATACAGAGATCTCCCTGAATGGAAAATTGGAATTTATCGTTTTTTCAAGGAATGATGCAAAAATTTTTACGAATGAAAATACATACATACATAAATCGACCACCTAACCGAAGGGGCAGGCAGAAATGGACTATACGCTTCGCCAATTAGGTTAGGTCCCATGGAATAGGTGACGAATCTACGCAATCGCAGGCCGAGCGCGCTAAAGGAATGCTCTATCGAGTCCAGTGTGATGGTATTTGTCGTGCGAGTTTGACCTCTGAAGGTCGCACTGGGTGAAGTCAGCCATCATTAATATTATCAGGGATCTAACGTCGGTTCCGAATGTCACTGTCGCAGACGGCACCTACCGTTTGTTTACAAACCGCCTCCGTAACAATCGTGTGTAAACAGGTAACCTTCCAACTTGGTAATTTTCTGATACCACTTTGTTATCGTTCGAATTGAGCTATCATGTCTTATAATTTTCTTTTCAATTATTAAATTTCACTTTCATTCCTCTTTAATTTCACTTTAATCTTCTCAAATTCCGCAAACACGATTTGATTACCCAAAGAGGGTTGGCATCAGACAGGCGGCCGGCTATAGAACCCAAGTCGAAACCTTGAGCAGTATGAATATTTGGAACATTGACATCTAAATTACTCTCTCTGTTCATCGGTCTCTAGACATAGTCCATTCCATTACTTTTCTATACATGGCTTGATGACGTCTGACTGTTTTGATAGGAAGAGGACACAAAGATGATGGTGAAACAGGATGCGAGGAGTTCGAATCTGTTCGGTCGGCGATTGCCTACATTAAGCAAAGTTCGCTGTACCGGTCATTGGATGGATCAGCTCTAGTTTCTTCTTGCTTCCGAAGAGAGGTTATGTTGTTTAATCCCCTGGGTAGTGTGGTGGTTTATGACCCATTGTTCCTTTATTCCATCGACAGGGAAGGCTTGCGCCACAGCAGTGGGAATATTAAATGGCTGGTCATGATGATTATGAAAATGATACGATGTACCTATGTAATATAAAACTTAACTTATCTGCCCCGGAATATGATAAATTCTCTTACTTTATAGGGGTCACGTTAATTAAATATAATATTTTGAGCGATAAATGTTTTTAAAACTCACACCTACATAATCATCTAGTCCAGTTTAGGTACGCTACCTACGCACACATCCTTATCACAAACTTGAAAGTTTTATGAAGTTTTAGTACCTACATATAGATTCTTGAACACAAAAACATACGGGTACGAATTGAGTAACTTCCTCTGTTTTTTCTTCGGTTAAAAAGAGATCGGCGAGAGATAGTCACCTGCCCGAATTGCAGTGAACGAAAGGGGGCAAATATTTTTTGGAATTTTTCCTGACTTTATTTTCTTTGTAATATTTCTTTCTAAAATTCTTAATAATAATATGATTTTCAAATAAAAATCAAATTATAATTACAAAAGAGCTATACAACTCAACGTTGCATTCCTGAAATAATTAGTTTTATTTTATTATTATATTATATTTATTATTTATTAAACTTTTTTACTTGTGGTTTACTAATACTGTTATTAATTTTGTGCTGGAAATACTTGTTTACATGAGTGTGAAAGTGTACGTTAGTGTGAGTGACACAAAACCAAAATGTAAATTGACAGTATATGTAAACCGAGTGAGTGTATTGTTAAGTGGATTATAAGTTTGAGTAGATTAACGCATATCCATCAAGCTGTGGAGGGAAGTAGTATTAGTTCCTCGTATCAAAGAACAATTAACCATGTTTAATTACCTACTAGCTTAGCTTTGTGAAGAGTTAATTTATTAACAATACATTTCGTGTTGACTGCGTTGTAGAGGAAGGGATGGAAGAACAGTAGTAGGCGTGAGGTGTACTATACAACCACTTCGACTTCGGAGGGAAAACTCGCCACTTCCCGCATCGCCCGCCCCCGCTAGCATCTATAGTGCCCCGTCCCCGCCACCGTCTCGTACCGCAGGAAGGTCACGCACGAGCTTGTCGGACCATAATTTATTCATATGCCGTGTGGTGACGGCAGAGTAGAATACAATTGTCACCACCCCAAATCTCTCCCGTGGGTGTCGTACAAGACGACTAAGGATAAATCAGTGATGAGGAATGGGCAGCAGCGTTCCTCTTATACCATCTAGCTATGTACCTACTGCGACTTTTGTGCCCGATAAATGGCAATAGGTTCACCACCTATTACATGGGACCTAACATAACTGGCGAAACGTGGGTGCTAGTTCACCTCTGCCTACCCCTTCGGGGATATAGGCGTGATTTATGTATGTATGTATATCTCTACTAATAATATAAAGCCGAAGAGTTTGTTTGGTTGATTGGTTAAACGCGCTAATCTCAGAAACTACTGGTTCAAATTGAAATTTTTTTTTTGTGTTGGATAGTCCATTTATTGAGAAATGTTTTAGGCTATATAACAACTGATATTAACGCGAGCAAAGCCGCGGGCGACCACTAGTTCATAAACGTTACATAAATATCTTTAACCACAAAGGAAACCCAGAACACTTAGCACAATCGGCTGAGTTATTTAGGAATTTCAAAATCCTCAAAGAATGTTCCGTGAACCCGAACCGTGAGTTCCGGGGAACGTGTCTCTAATGAACCCTTTTGTGGCCTCCTTAGGGCCGGCACACATTGGCGGCACGGCATGGCAGGGTATTTTTAGGCAACGAATAAAAACAAAACCAAAATTATGAAAATAAATTTATAAGTTCATTGTTGAAGGTCATCATCATCATCATCGGCAGCCCTTTTAATGTCCCCACTACTGGGCCACCACGCTGGCCCAGTGCGGGTTGGTTATTAAGAACTGCAGATGCACCCAGGACCAACGGCTTAACGAACCTAACGAAGCACGGAGGAACTCGAGACAATAAATTTTTGGTCACCCATTTAATGACCGGCCTTAGCGATATTGCTTAGTTTACGCAATCGCAGGCCAAGCGCGCTATGCCACCGCGCTAGCGAGCTCTTCAATGTTGAATGTTGAAGGTCGTAGGTACAAAAACAATGCCGTGGGATGCTTAGGCACGCCGTGTCGGCAAGCCTTAGGAGCGCCTCGGCATCCCGCGGTATGCTTTGGCACTCTTCTGGATACCGAGAGATACCGCGACAAGATAAGACTTAAGAACGCCTCGGCATGCCTAAGGACGCCTCGGAATGCTTAAGGATACCACGGCATTGTTACCACCAGTGTACGCTTACATGTAGGGATCCCGAAGGATCTCTTCCCGTGCCGTGCCGCCAATGTGCGCCGGGCCTTACTTCGATCGTTGACACTTTCGATGTTAATGTGAACGACCCTTAGAAATTAGCGATCTCGCCGATTCCAGCTTAACTTAGACGAAAATTTGTTTGCGATTATACTCATCAAGATTTTGATACCCTTAAATGTTTTCAAAGGTTCGCTTAGAGCGGTTATCTGTAACTAAAGATTAGACTTTATATATATGTGAGTGGCCTTACTAAATACCACAAGACCTATATAAACAGACAAAATAATATTCTTCGATACAGTGTTTATTAACGTACATTTATATCTATCGTAACGCGGCCGTGCAGACGCCGACAAACAGGGGCCGTGCCCGTATAGCGGAAAGAATATTTCTGGCCGTGCGGTTCATGTCTATACGTGTCTGTAGCTACCTACCGGGCAGTGTAGATAGAATAGAATATCGGAACCGTACATACTTTAGTATTCAGTGCTAGTGAGAACGGTAGCGTTCGACGGTGTCTGTCGATGTCTGACACGACACGCTCCTGGCAAGCTATATGTAATGCTGTGGGTATCTGCCAAGGCACATACATGTCTGGCACGCTCAATGTCTGTAGCTATAAACGGACCTTTACACATTATTAACAGTTTTCTGTGGTCGATTTTTTCGATTGATAAAGTACAAAATTAATCGAGTCAATTTGACAGTTGGTGTTAAAACCTACCCCTTAAGGGATATACAGATGTGATTTATGTATGTATGTAGTCGAAATCATAAAACGGAATTAATTCGTCACAATTTTCATATTAAGGTTTCATGTGGCATATTGCAATTTGTTTGTGGTATCTATGGACGAGATATTGCAGAGCTCAATAGCGCTGTGAAGTATACAAAACCACGGTTACATAGGAAATTAGTTTATTTTAAAGTTAGACTAAAATAAAATTTATGAATATTCATTTAATAAATGACTTAAATTAAAATAGGCCTAAAATATTTCATCAGTATTGCAATCTAAACTAATCTGGTAAACTTAGGCCACTGGGGGAAATTAAATTTTATACATAGTGTGACTGAATTCTGTGTAATATGATGGGGTACAAATGTGAATTTGTTTATGAAGTAAACCTAAATAAAAACTTTATTAATAACATCAAAGAAACGAATAAACGTTTCATCACTAGCTCTTCTAATCTCACCACTGCTGGGAAACATGTGACGATAAGAATAAATTGTTTGGGCTCACTCAAAAGTACACCAAACTACAAGGGCGCGTCAATAAGTCCGTGACTTTTGGAATAAAACACAGATTTTTTGATAAATAAAACATTTTATTTTTCACCGTAGCCTCCCTTGAGCTCTATACACTTTGTCCAGCGCTTCTCCAATTTTTTTTATCCCTTCCAAAAAATATAATTTTAAATAAAAAAAAACAAAAAGTGACAAAAAATTCAAAAAGTCACGGACTTATTGACCCGCCCTCGTACCATAAGGCATCTTCAATTAACTTTGTACATTATGCCAAACGCGCCAAGATAGAAAATCGATTGACGAAATCTTTGCCCTTTTTGAAAGCAGACGGGTTGACAGACATGCATACACGCGCACACAAGACGAGACTTATTCCAATTAATTCGTTGAAACACCACTAATGACGTGCTCCGTCTTAAACTATAACATCGTTAGAGCTTAAGACGATTGTTGTATTCAGTAGACAGGGCTAATAATAAACATAATTGAGTTTGAGAGATTGATGGCGTTGTGCTTTAATAGTGTCTGATTATCGTACCGCGTTGCTAGCCACTGTGCAACTACACACTATCGATAATCAAATAATCTCAAGTCGAATAGACTGTACTATGAGAAAACAAATATTTTCACTTAACAGGCCCACTAACAAAAAATGGCTCTACATTGTTAGAAAGAAAATTCTGGATACAAAAAAATGTCTTGATGCGGGAATTTAATATTTAAAGGACATGACTAAATTGAAGTATGGGCGACTGCCTCAGCAATGTATAGACATTGTACCTATTATGATGTAATATTTGATAGCTGAATATTAAGTATTTCATTTAAAACAAGGATCAGGAACCTCTCATATTTTTATAATGCTGAAAAGAAAATCATGTAATCCTACTGCAACGTAATACTCTTTGCTAGTGCCGATAGAGGTATACAACTTCAACTTTGATAGATCTGTAAAATAAGCATGAGACCGATTTATCGAAACGCAATTTAAAACGTATACCTATTAGTTGGTTATCATATCGTATTGATACGAAGTCTTTACATAACCGATATTCTTTTCTGAAGATATTTAGCTGTTTTAATAGAATTATGGATATTTGCATGAGATAAAAGAACAAGGAGGTTTTATATAGTGATAATATAGATTCTGTTTATGTTGTGTGAATTATAATTAAAAAATTTTGTTTTTGTTTGTTATATTTTTTGGAAACAGTTTTGGTGTGCACTTGATTTGCTAGTTATATTATATTGGTTTTAATAAATTGTGTAAATGAACGAATCCCAAAGCAAACGCACCTGAGGCGTTACTCTGGAAGTTTATTTCGTTCGATCGAGTCTTTGCGTCTTTGTCGCTCTTATTTTAACACGCAGTGGCGTGGGAAAGACGGATGGATGTGAGTTAATCGTTCGGAGTTTCAGAGTAGACCTCCTGGTGCGTTTGTGTTAGTGATTCGTTGATTGTGACATAAGTCACCGTTGTATCGTTCTCGTCGATACATCGTTATCTTTTAAACATCCCTACTAGATCAGTACAGACGCATGATAAAGCAATCTAAAAACTTTGAATTATTCGATTTGTTCACAACGGTTATACGAGCTTAATAAATAATTAATTATTATTTTAATAATACCAGTACGTATAAAATTATTATACACATATGGGGTTGTCGTTTAGCCATGTCCTATAATAAAAAATTACTAACCACAATTTTCTTTGCGATCATTTTTCTAACATTTATAATTATAATGTTCAAATAAAAATCAAAGTAATGGCTACATTGTTCTTTTGTATCCTGTTCAAGTGGGAGTAAAAGGAATACCAGTTAAAATCACTATATGCATTACTAAAAGCCCTTTCTCTAAAACTTTCGTAGTTTCTACATTAAAACGTGTGTCATACTGCCGCACTCAGAGACGTCAAATAAGGTTAATGAGTACTTAACGTCAAAAAATGACTATTCAAAACTAGTCGCTTTTCTTGCCGGGTCTTTGGTCTAGATTTGAATGAAAATTTTTGACATTAAATACTCATTAAAGTTAATTGACGTCTTCAGAGACGTCAATTAACTTTAATGAGTGCGGCAGTAAGTGCTTGTTAACTCGCGGGCGCGGTAGCGGGCGCAGTCGCTAAATATCAAACATATGACGTGATATCCAAGTGTGCATGTACAAAACGCACGTGCGTTCGAAGTAGTGGGCAAACTAGCGAGGAGCGCGCGCGGCCCAGCTCGCGGCAGTATCAAACGCGTGAGACATGTGTGTGTGTTCACGTTGAAGTAGCGGCGATTGTCTCGCGACGTCAGTTACAGTTTGAACTTATCGCTAGAAAATATAGCACGTTTTTATCATGTCGTTCAATAAAGAAGAGTTTATAAGTGCTGTTTAAGCTTACGGCTTCTTTTGAAATCTCACTCTTTATTGAATCCAGTATGTAATCAAAACAGTTGACCGTCAAACTTCTCTCGAATTACTATATAAAGTATGAAATTCACCATACCGTTCTCTTTCTTTATTAATTTTGTGCGCACCAATTCTAATTTTGAGGATTTACCAACTTTCGGTATGAATTTTCGTATTCGATTTTAATTTCAACATTATATAAATAAGTAATACATTCAGACTAATACAAGAAAACCGAAAAGTTAAAATGTTAGGTCTAGGCACCTGCCCGGATTGCAGTGGACGCGGGTTCGATTCCTGCATCTAGACCATAATTTTTCGAACTTTTCCTAACCACCAAAATCTTTATGAATTTTCGGTTAAAAATAAAAAATCGTCAGCCATGTTTTCAACCTCCGACAACTGACAATGTGACGTCACAATCGCGCGAACGCCCAGCGGCCAATGTGAACACAAAATCGCGAGCTCCACCGCGCCCGCACCCGCTTCCGCGCCCGCGCGTTCAACGTGAACAAGCACTAAGGCGGCTCTCACAAAATCTTACTAAATATGGTTGGACAGAGAAGTTGACGTGGCGAAGGTGAGTGTGACACCTGGGTCACGAGTCCCAAACGCTGCTCCTGACTTTCCTCTCTGCTACACTATGAATCCGGCACCCGCACGGTGAATCTATAATAGCCTTCATCGATAAATAGATGATCAAACACAAAAACGATTTGAAATAAAACAACTTTTACGGATAAGACTCGCGTATAAATAATTAACATGCCAAACACCTAATTATCCCGACGTTTCGATCACTTTACAGCGGCCGTGGTCACGGGGGGGACTAATTATACGCGAGTCTTATCCGTAAAAGTTGTTTTATTTCAAATGTGTAGTGCAATGGTGCATGGCCGTGTGGTGACGGCAGAGTAGAATACAATTGTCACCACCCCAAACCTCTCCCGTGGGTGTCGTAGAAGGCGACTAAGGATAAATCAGTGATGAGGAATGGGCAGCAGCATTCCTCTTATACCTACCAACTAGCAAAGTACTGCGACTTTTGTGCCCGATAAATGGCAATAGGCTCGCCACCTATTACATGGGACCTAGCCTAATTGGCGAAGCGTGGGTGCTAGTTCACCTCTGCCTACCCCTTCGGGGATATTGGCGTGAATTATGTATGTAATTATGTATGTGTAGTGCAAATATAAGAAAACATTACAAAAATAATTTTTCAATTTGAATCACTGTTCCTGACATTAGCGCGTTGAACCAAACAAACAAAATCTTCAGCTTTACAATATTAGTATTGATTCAAACGGGAAAAGTGGCACGAAATATTTCTCAAGATAACAGGCGGATGCGTACAAAACCGTAACTCGCAAATAGGTATATCAATTATGACAAGTGCATGCGCGAGTTAATTGTGCTATGATTTGTAAACAGGTTGTGAAGATACTGTATCAGGGGTCAGACCCCGACCTTCCGAAACTCGATAACGAACTGATAACTGTGTTTTCGCCTCATTAGTTCAGTTTTACAAAACATGGTAAGCATAGTAACGGAATGACATGTAAGTAGGAGCAATTGGAAAGTTGTCATTCCATAGCGACGATGTTGTCGCGCGCTCCTACGAAAAACATAGAAGAACGAAGAACATACACTGGGATACAAAGAAACTGATCAGTAACAATAGTACATTATGTGCCAAGGGCGATAAAACAAAGAATGCCTCAGAACGCAAGTATTTGACTATGCGATCTCAGGCTCTGCTCGGAGATCTGAGCTTACAGGGGACCCTGAAATAAGATGACGAAACGCGGGTGTTATTAAAACACCTTAGGGGAGAAAGGGGGAAGGAGAGAGTGATTAACATGAGAACCTTCCAATGTATGAATCACCACATATTATTGTTTTCTCTTAATACATGGAAAACAAAGTGACTCATACAAATTAGTAATTAATTAGATTGATACTTGGAAGTCTATTTCATTTATTGACCTGTTGTTTAAGGAAGATATCGATAAATAGACAAGATTCCAATATGGGGCATAGATAAAAAGTTATCAATGATCCTAAATGTTTATGATTTTTCATGCCGGCCTAACATAACATGTGCCAGCCCCGACTTACCCCAGGCGTAAAAGTCGACTAAGAAGATTACCCGGTGTTGACCAAAAAGCACCTTGGGGCACCCAAATGGTGGAGGGCAACCCACCAACAACAGCATACCCAAAGAGGGTTGGTGTCAGGCAAGCGGCTGGCTGTAACACCTAAGCCAAAACCTTGAGCAGTATGGATTGTCATAACAATCACTCTCTCCGTTCATCGATCTCTCGACGTAGTCCTTTCCAGCACTTTTCTTCTAGACATTGATTCATTACTAGCACATGTCCAGAATGATCGATAATATGAATCAATATGACTGGGAACAGAGAAGAAGATTCTTAATGAATAGAAGATCTAACTTATTGAAATCTAATATAACGGATAATTCCTTGGACGGGCATAGCTGAATTTCCCGTCGTGTAATCTGCTTTTAGCGCTTGAACGAATATAAATTCGTGATTGACATTATAATTGGTATTTGAAGGCTAAATCTTCTCTGAAAAGCGAGCGGCATAGCCGACATCCACCCCAAAGGGCTAAGCATATTAAATTAATTTTACGAAAAATTGGAGTTAAATATTACTTTTTACCAATATCAAAGTTAGATCGTAGAAATATTCGTCACATTTCACTTTTTATATGAAAACGACTTAATTAAAAACAAAATATATCCATGAGTCTTTTCATTTTCATATTATAAAATTCATACTTCATAATAAAATAGTATGTTGAAAATATGAAATGTTATCAATTTGGATTCCTCAGTTTTGCTACAGTAGAACATATTTGAAATATAATAATTCAAAAACAAATGTAATACTATCATTTTTATTTCTTTTAAAATTATACCTTGACTTAGTAATCTAATCAGACGAGAAACTCTATGTAGCACACCATTGTCTCTCAATGGGTTTTGCCCTCATGGTTTGTACTATGTAAATTCAATGATCTTCCAGAAGGTGACCTAGAGTAAAAATATACATTTTAAAAGTGGCGCTCTTTCTCCACAGATTGGCTTGCCTCTACGATAGCAACAAGAGAAACAAGCCCCACGAACGGAAAAAGAATGAAATTGGTAAGTCAATAAATTATATAGTAAATACCAGTGTTGCCAGAAACTAGTGAGTCGTCATAATTACTTTACTTATTATTTAATTTAATTTACTTTTCTTAAACATGCATGGACATGTTGTCATTATTTCTGAAAAAGAAGACATATCGTGGAAAAGATTTACGAGCAAAAAAATCAAATCCATTGCTGGCGAGTTTTTTGAATTTGGAACATTACAACGCTCCAGCAGTGTTGTATGAAATCCTTTGCTGGCGCGTTATTTGAATTTGGAACATTACATCGTTCCAGCAGTGTTGTATGAATAGTAGATTTTCCATCAAGTGCAAAACAAAAACGAATCATTTTTGTCCGAGACTTTTAGCAGCCCGAGCCGTAGGCGAGGGCTGATAGTAATGTCGAGGATAAAAATGGTTTTGTGGACGAGGTAGAAACTCTGCTTTTCACTTCGATTGCGAGGAAATAAATCAGAATTTCTCATAACATTTCTTAAAATTCAAACTAAAATTAGTAGAGTTTTGAATACTGACGGAAATTATTTTTCCCATTGATATTAGGCTTGGGCTGCAGACATATACAGCCAAGTATTAAATTAATTTTGAAATAATAATTTTCTTAAATTAATTTAATAACCTACCATACCTGCTTGAATTAAAATTGTAATATCTTTTATCTCTTAAAAAACACATTAGGCAAATAAATTTAAGTAAATATTAAAAAATAACAACTTCTATCTTTGAATTTCTTATTGTGTTTGGATGCATGGCTCATTTTCTTTGCCTTATTATCGACACATTTATGAGTAGATACGTTAATGCTCTAGAGCACAAAATTCGATTTTGTGCAGCCTATATACTGCACAAGTAAGCACTTTCAGAGCATGAGAAGTGAAAAATCCTTTGCTGGCGCGTTATTTGAATTTGGAACATTACAGCGCTCCAGCAATGTATGTATGAAATGGCGTGCTGCAGGTATTGTGTTCTACAACGGGCAATCTTCCTCACAATCTTTTTTCGCTCCCAGGCCAGCATTGAAGGGTTTTTTCTGCATTAGTATTTTCCCAAGAACTATTTAATTCCATTATTACAAGTAAGAAGTAGGTCAAGCATGTAGCAGTCAATTGTACAAATAAAACCGATATACCTCTCCAAATAGGTATGATTAAATTGGAGAGAACTTTGTGTATTGAAGATTGTAGAAAAGCAGTGGATTTATATTAAGCCGCTACGCAGCTAACAGCAATAGGATTGTGTTCGACGTTTGGACGGATACCTGAGTATGTCTTCAGCTCAAACGTCTCTTTTGAGTTTAATAAGCATTTGAGATTGGAAGGATTTAAAATAAAACCTTTTTCAAGATATTTATGGATCTGGGGAACAGATTTGTTTTGGTTTATATTTAACTTGTTCATTTCTCTATGGTATTATTGTGGTATTTATGGAAATATACAAGGGTTATTTTGTTTTCGTATACGGACCTAACTTATATAATACATAAATCACGCATATCTCCGAAGGGTAGGTTAATACACACAACGTTTCGCCAATTGTTAGGTCCCATTTAATAGGTAGCCTATTGCCATTTATCGGGCACATAAGTCGCGGTACATTGCTAGGTGGTATAAGAAGAACGCTGCTGCTCATTTCTCATCACTGTTTTATCCTTAGTCGCCTTGTGCGACACCCACGGGAGAGATTTGGGGTAGTGACATTTGTATTCTACTCTGCCGTCACCACACGGCCACGGACAAAACTTATCACGTCGATAAATTACCGAATTAAAATTAAATGTCACTCGAGTTGCAATAAAAGACCTAGATTACAGATTACAGTAATACGATTCAAGTCGTATAAACTCGGCACTAATTGGAAATTAAGCCATAAGAAATATATCTTTCTTGATTAGTAATAAATACTAAACGTGTTTCGTTAAGTGAAACGGGATAAACAGAAATCTAGATTGTTCTGGACATTAAGTACTCATTAGTCCTGTAATAGAAACATCTACAGCTACATTATAAGGCGTAACGAATACCGTATCATAGGTACTAAAAGTACTGATAAAGGTAGTTGCCCACTACACCGTACCGTACCATGACCGTAACCGTATAAAATGTTCTTTCATCCAATTTATATGATCCAACCACACCATGAGATTGGATGAAGCGAAAGAAGTATGTAAGGATCGTAGCAAGTGGAAAGAAGTGACCTCTGCCTACCCCTGTGGGAGAAAGGCGTGACATAAGTATGTATAGAACCACACCATAGCGTACGGGCACCGAATTCGAGTTGAGAATATTTTGCCGGTGCGGTCCGTGCATGGCCGGCGACGGAACGGTCTATTAGGCATAGACCTTTAATCTTTTTTTTCATTACCGGATAGCACTCACCCAAGTTACTATCAATTGTATCTCTATTTAATCGCGATATATGATGTCCTTTTTTATCTGCGATATCATTTATATAATATCCGCATCTCAACCAACTGTCGTGGTTAGTAATATCCTTTTAAATATAGAGTAGGTCTATATTACTGGGATATAAGAGCCTTAATATCGAAGTATTGCCAATATCGGGAACTATCATATAATTAAATTGATTCTCTGTTTAGTCGTTTATTATTCTAGTTTCTTGTATTTTGCCAGATTGATAGAGAATTATGTTTGTGCACACGTTATTCGGCATTAGATGAACACATAAAGATATTGTAAGCCGTGTGGTGACGGCAGAGTAGAATACAATTGTCACCACCCCAAATCTCTCCTGTGGGTGTCGTACATGGTGACTAAGGATAAATCAGTGATGAGGAATACTGCGACTTTTTGTGCCCGATAAATGGCAATAGGCTCGCCACCCATTACATGGGACTTAACATAATTGGCGAAACGTGGGTGCTAGTTCACCTCTGCCTACCCCTTCGGGGATATATGCGTGATTTATGTATGCATAAAGATATTGATATTGGTATAAAGATATTGATTCTGTGCTACCAAACACGGATCAGGGTACCCTTCTTTCCCCCTATATTCTTCCTTTGATCGTCTCTCTCCCTACCCTCTTTATTTCCCTGGTCGGTCACAATAGGGCAGATTTGGCCATAAAGTCGCCCTATATGACCGACCTCACCTTTCCTCACCCATCAAAGGGGCCTACGTGCCCCTTTTCCCTTATTAAATCAATAAAAACCTTGCATTACTCAAATTCAATTAGTTTATATAAGAACACACGGACCAGGCAGATTATGCCATACCATGAAGTATTCGTGCGATCCAAACGCGGGTGACAAAACGGGACGTTCGCTCTGCTCGGTTTATACCGTTGTCTCAATTAAACAATGGGAATTGAGTCGCGTTTAGAGATGGTGACCCCAGCTGTAGAAATTGTCACCAATATGAATCATAGCTGTGCCTTGTAGGACAATGTTCAATTTGATTTTTTCAAGATAACAAATTAAAATAATGTTCGTAGCAGATCCGTAGCATCAGTCGTAGCACCGAAATATACCTATATTTTTTTGTGAAATATACTTGACAATTTTTATATGAAAGGTAAATAATAAATGAGTTATGTTGTCATATGTAATACAAACCTTTCAATTAAGCCTAATTTGGCAGCAATATTTTTTACTACATATAATATTGGGTTCCGTCAAGAGCCAGACGATTTATTGCTTTGGGACGAAATTTGAATTCATGGCGGCCATAAATTGGGCGCCATGTATATAGCAACATTGACGTTCGAAATTTAATAAGATATATTCAGTCTTTTAATATGCTCTCGCTCTCTCTCTATACGAACATCTATACTAATATTATAAAGTTGAAGAGTTTGTTTGTTTGTTTGGTTGGTTGGTTAAACGCGCTAATCTCAGAAACTACTGGTTCAAATAGAAAAATTATTGTTGTGTGACCACTAGATGTAAGATATAGGAGATTAAGGCTATAGCTATAGTTAAGGCTATTTATTTACAGGTATCGGTCAATTATTTTGAATTGAAATATCATGAAATATCATAAAATATCATGAAATATCACTAATCACAAACATTGTACAATTTGATTTATATTAATAATCAATCACAGACATTGAACGAAGACGAAAAATCCCTGTTGCCACCCGTAGAGAGGTTTCAGATAAGTGGTCGTAGTTTCTTACTGCCGCACTTAGAGACGTCAACTAACTTTAATGAGTATCTAATATCAAAAATTTTCATTCAAATCTAGACCATAGACCTGGCAAGAATAGCGACTAGTTTTGAATTGTCATTTTTTGACGTTAAGTACATACTCATTAACGTTATTTTACGTCTCTGAGTGCGGCAGTTAGGGCCGGTTTTTGATGCATATTTAACTCTACCAATGTATTGTTAAAAATTGTTACTAATGGTTATTAATGATTAACCATTAGTAATTGATAAGGAGGATTTAACATACATACATAAATCACGCCTATATCCCCGAAGGGGCAGGCAGAAGTGGACTAATACCCACTTCTCGCCAATTATGTCCGGTCCCATGTAACAGGTGGCGAGCCTATTGCCATATATCGAGCACATAAATCGCAGTACAAATTTATATTGCCAGGTGGTATGCGAGAAATGCTGCTGCCCATTACTCATTGCTGTCTTTACCCTTAGTCGCCTTGTACGACACCCACGGGAGAGATGGGGGCGGTGACAACTGTATTCTGCTCTGCCGTCACCACACGGCCTAGGAGGATTTAACTATGTATCATAAAACCAATCCCTAATGTACTTGCCCCCTTTTCTTTGTTCCAAGTGTGGCTTGAATCTCTAGCGAGTTACTGACGAATTTACATACTTACTTAACATACTTGATTTATTCGGGCGTAAGTGATAAAGGATAGTCGCCTTGGTTATCTGACAGAATACTCGAGTGACTTCTGTATTGATAAGTTTAATATATATTCAATCTATGTTATTAGTTTGTTCGGTTGCCTAACGCTGGTTTCTATGAATATACATATACGTTGTTATTACCTAGGGGATATTGGGGTATATATACACACACAAAAAAGTCGGTCAAGCTATAACGGAGGTGTTCGATAACCAACATTGTAACACGACATTTTTATATTATATTAGATTTTATATTCGCCAGTGTTATTAATTTGACTTTGTATCAGTGTATCTTTTAATATTCTCGATTAAATTTATAATTACAGCAGTATTTTCCCTGTTCATTAAAACGATATGATAAACTAAATTAATTATACATCTTTAATACAAAGGCTCGATTTCACCAACACGTAAAACAAGCGATTAAAAAATAACCGTCAGTTTTTGAGAGTTCTTACATTCGATAAAATGTAAATAATCTACGGTTACATAATAATCACGATTTTAGGTTTTACATTTTGGTGAACTCGAGCCTAAAGAAAGATGTCCATAATGATATGTAGACAGGTAATACTTCATGAATCGCCAAGAAATACCTTCGTTAAAAGTTATTACCGAAATTTAATGAGAAAAGCTCGAGTTCCATTCATAAGCTACTGAGAGGCTTTGTTCTAAGAGGAACGGCCCGATTCTAAGAAGAACGACCAATAAACTCAGCAAGTTTTATTCCTTCCTTTACAAGAAAATTTTAATGAATGAAAGATGTCACAAAATATTATACCTATGTCAAGACGATTCATTAATTATCGAAAAACCTATTATACGTCCAGATTATTGTCTCCAGTGGACTTATAAAGCTTGTTTGAAGATTCGGACGATCCGTTTGAAGATTACAGACAACCCCACAGCCCTAATGACGATAATCTCCGTAACAATCTATGGAGATGTCTTACGAACTTCCTTGTAATAATAAGTAGGTATGTAGTGTTGTGAAAATACATTTCTTTTAAGGGTAACAGGAAGGTGTGTGGAAGTGATATTTAGAGGTTATTCAGGCCATCAAACTAAACAACGTGTACTACTGAAATAAAAAATATTAAATAAAATTAAATTTAAAAAATATAAAAAAAATCACTTATGAGAAACTGAGAAAAAGCTGTCATAATTTTGTACGAGGAAGCGATTAATTTTGAGAGTTTGATATTGGTTTGTACTATGTATTTATCTATTAGCCATGTCATGTATGTAACTATAATAAATAATGTCATCTATATGTCGTGGCCAAATCGTAGAATTGATCACTTCATGATGAGTCCGACCATTTCATGAAATGGTTGCATTTCATGAAATGGCATGAAATGCCAGCTAAAACTGACCATATCGTTGAAACGTCAACGTTTGATGATATGTCCATCCACGTTTGGCCATATCATTAATGTGGTAAATGTTTGGTATTTTTACGTTGAGCTCTTGAGTAGTGAGTTCGCTTTTGAGTGACTTAAAACGTAAAATTCTAGTAATTTGATGTCGTAACGACATTTCACTTTACTTTTATCTTCCATTACAACATTAATAATAGTTTGTTTATTAGGATAATTGTCCGCCGCCATGATGCATCACAAAAGCAAATCGAAATAAGCGCCTCTTACGGTGGTTAATGTAACTATTTTACGATATGATCAATAATGTTTGGCCATATCATGATATAGCCATGAGTTTATCTGTTCATATTGTTAAACGTTGTTTATGCATTGATCTGGCCAGACCATTATCATGATATGGTCAGTTTTAGCTGGACATTTCATGAAATGCAACCATTTCATGAAATGGTCGGCCACGTCATGAAGTGATCAATTCTACGATTTGGCTACGACACAGATGCCTAATTATCATAAAAAATGTTGGTGAATCAGAAAATTAAATAATTCGGTTGATTCGATCTGCCCCTCTAGACAAGTGGCCAATCTGTTCAAATGAATAGAATACAAATGTATGTAACTAACGTATTACAGACAAAACAACATGGCGACCGTCGTGTCAAATGTAAGAGTCTTCTTCTTCTTCCAGCGCCCTGTTCCCAGTCTATTTGGGGTCGGCGTAGTACGTTTCTTTTCCATTCATATCGGTCAAATGTCATCAAGCCATCCACTCCCTTTTGAATCATATCATCCATCACATCACTAAGGTGGTAGGAAAGGACCATGATGTCTAGAGATCGATTAATGGAGACCCTTCTTTGGGTATGCTTTTGATGGTAGTAGCCCTCCACCATTCGGGTGCTCCAAGGTGCTTGTATTGGTCAACAATGGGCAATGCCTTGGTGGACATTTACGACACCCATGGCATGAGTCGGAGCCGGCACATTCTACGTAATTTCTTCGCAGGCCAGCATGGAAGATTGGCAACATAATTCTGAACCGATACATTAAAAGTTTATAAAATGCGTCGACTTCACTGTGTCACATTGGTTACGAATATCTAAGATGCTAGACTTTCGTGTAACGAATCTAAATTTGTCTGAAGTTGAATCTGAACAACCGATACGAAAAGAAAAGTTGTATAACTTGTAAAGCCTCATACTTTCAAGTTGTTAACTTGTACTAAAAGTTAACAAGTTGAACTGTAAGCACACACAATTAATTTATATAACAGCGACTGTGGAGCTCAGCCTGAGATTGCGTATACTAAGCAATGTTAGGTAAGGCCGGTCATTGGATCTATGAAAAAAATGGTTTATTCATATAAGGTATCATTACAATACACACATGAATCGTCAAAGAGATACGTTAAATATTGGATACGTGCGTGTCGCAGTCAAAAGGTTTTCAATATTTAACACTATCAGCCAGCACTATACTTTATTCATTCGTCTTTTTCTGCAAATTTTGTGTCTCCCTTTACATAAAATTGTGTTAATGAAAGATGCCACAACCTATAAAATACTTAAGTAATAGTTAAAAATGTGAACTAATTTTAGATAGTAGTTAGATAAAATACATAAAGCATGACCAAAAATATATTCTGGATTTCTGGAGTTCCTCCGTTCTTCGGGAGGCATGTTAAGCTGTTGATCACGGCTGCATATTCAGTCTATTGCTAAGGCCCTTAATAAAAGGCACACCCATTCGCACTGGGTCCACTATTTGTGGGTTATGGCCTTTTCTCCGTACATTCTTCCAGCCACAGGAAAGGCCAGTGGGGGTATTGATTGATTGATGTTGATCAATAGAGACTACATGTTATAATTACTTACATCGTCGTATTGTTGCTTGCATTTAATTAAGACATTCTTCAGGCTAAGTGCTACGCCCCGGGAACTTAAGTAATTGGTTATGGACTTTGAAATAGTATCAAACGTGTATTTATCTAAATACCACTTAGTTTGTTGTAACAGTTGTAACAGTTTTAGTCTATTTCAATTATAATTTGTGCTTAAAATATAAGCAGTATTCAGCTTTATGATTCGATTCTTATTTGAACATTATAATGTAATTAATGTTAGAAAAAATATTACCAAGAAAAAATTCTTGCATCAAGACAATAGTTTTTCGATTTATTTCTGACTGTATGTTCTTTGTAGTATTTAGTTTTATTTCATATTATATAAACCCCCAAAGGTTAAAAAGAGTGCTGAAGAATGGGCAGCAGCGTTCCTTTACTACTTTGTAATATATTGCGTTTAATATGAATGTGCTGAAAGATTTTACTAATAAAATTCCAGACGATAGGTTGAGGAACCATTATTACAAACTCCAGTGTACCAATCACAATAACACGCATTCTCTAGACACAAATAGTTGCTGTCTAATTTAAATATTATATTCAATTTACCTTACTTCATTCAACAGCGAGGGTAAAGGAATTTTTTATTCCCGTCCCAGCGGAAATAAAAAAATTCCTTTTGACTCTGTGTCCACATTCCCAAATTAAAATAATGTGAAGAGCAAACATTCTATACATGATGAAGTCAGTTCATGTTTTTTGTGTGCTTAGCATGGCCCATAGAATAAAAGACTCGTCGTTCTCTATAGATGGAAAGCACTCAATAATAATAATAATAATAGTAATAAAACCTAATCAAATCAAATATTTATAAAGCACAATTAAAATACCTTAACTAAAAAAGTATACGTAACTTTATTTCATTTATTATAATCAAATAAAACGAGCATAAAATCAGACAGTATTACGCATTCTAATAGTTTATTGTGAAAACGAGTTGTATAATAAAACTTTGGTTTAATAATGAAATGCGAAACGAATAAAATGAAGGAAAGAGCTTTCAGTGACGATTAAAACGAATAATCTCCAAGTACCGTTAAATGACGTTCTAGTCAAGAAGCAAACACATGGTGATTGTCGCTTAAATACATTTCGCACACCTTGATAAAGAGTAGCATAACTGAGAATAGTTATTTGTTGTGCGTGAGTGCAAAGTTGTTTTTTAACCGCGTGCTCAATTTTGATGACCGAGCTAGCGAAGGATTCTAAAAAAATTAGAATCCTGAGCGATAGCGAGGGAATCAAAAGAGCACAAGGTGAAAAATCTTTGCACTCGAGTGCAACACGTAACTTTTCATCCCCCACAACGAGGAAATTGCAAAATATAGAAAAAAATTCAATCACAACAGTTTCTGTTTTCACCCAGAAACTTCCACAACACCCTCCCATTAACCCAAACACACTCTCAACACCCACCCAGAAACATCCACAACATTTAAACCCGCAATACACACTCATCCACTCAGACACACCCAAAAAACACCCATTCACCCAGAAACACCCACAAAACACCCATTCACCCAGAAACACCCACAAAAAACCCATTCACCCAGAAACACCCACAAAAAACCCATTCACCCAAAAACACCCACAAAACACCTATTCACTCTGAAACACCCACAAAACACCCATTCACCCAGAAACACCCACAAAACACCTATTCACTAAGAAACACCCACAAAACACCCATTCACCCAGAAACACCCACAAAACACCCAATCACCCAGAAACCCCCACAAAACGCCCATTCACCCAGAAACACCCACAAAATATCTAATCACATAAAAATAAAATATATAAATCTATCACCCAGACACACCCACAACATCTATTCAGACACCCACAACTTCCACCCAGTCACACCCACAAAACACCCATTCACCCAGACACACCCACAAAACACCCATTCACCCAGACACCCCTCCAACACCCACCCATCCACCCAGCCACACCCGCAAAATTCTTCAAGACACACCTGTAAGTACCCAATCAAAATTACCGTCCCTAATGGAGTTCCGAGACGGTCAATCAGCTTGAGTCAAGCACGTTGATTTTCTGTATGTTTTTGTTCCGTTGCTAGCGTAAACAAATCAAACAAACCTAAAAAGCTTTTAAATGCTTGACTCAAGCATCAAGCAAGCATTGTAGACGATTAAAATGATTAAAGCAAGATTGACGCCGAGCCGATTGACCGTCACGGAACTCCTAGGTTTTAACAAATTTATGACGTGAAAAGAAAATGGCGCGCGCAAAGCAAATTACAAAAAAGTACACCAAGAAGGTTCCGAGTCTGAGTTTATAACAAATTAAAATAGGTTGCATGATAATTTCGGCACCATCCATGGAGGTAGAAATAAATAGGTATAATGATGTTTTGAATTCACAAACTCATTGCACACGATGTTCTAAATTCAAATTTACTTAATCCTCTAGAGGATAAAAACGGCTTTTGCACTCAGATATCGAAGAGCAAAAACGCTTTTTCCGAGATGGTGGGATGAAAAACAATTTTATTCAGATTCAGCAAAAAAAGTTTAATTGTATTTTTAATTGACTATTGCAATTATTATCATAATTATTATATATATATTATATATACATTATATATTATATATAATAATAGGTTGGGGAAAAAGTTTCTTCGCATTTTTTAAGAAAATTCAAATATTTTTTAATATAGTTTATTTACATTTAACTAAAGTATGTAGGTACCATTTTGTTCGATAACTTTTTGCCATCTTATAGGTAGGGACATGATCCCATTGCTATAGAAATTTTGGGACTTCTGGTCAAAATATCGCGACAAGTGGTTTTGGCAGTCCTCTCGTGATGTTAACCTGACACTGCCTAAATAATTCTGAAGAGACCGAAACAGGTGGAAATCTGAAGGTGCAAGGTCAGGACTATACGGCGGATGCATTAACACCCCCCAGCCAAACTCTCTTAATTTTTGCTGAGTGGCTAAAGATGTGTGAGGTCTAGCGTTATCATGATGAAAAACCACACCCCTTCTGTTGATTAATTCCGGCCGCTTTCTCTCAACTTCTTGCTTTAATCTCATCAGTTGTTCGCAGTAGAGTTCAGAATCGATGGTCCTGCCTGGTGGTAACAGCTCATAATGAATAATGCCCTTCCAATCCCACCACACACACAGCATCACCTTGTTGCGAGTTAACCCGGGTTTCGCCACAGTCTGTGAAGCCTGACCGGCCTTTGACCACGACCTTTTTCGCACGTTCTTGTCGTACGTGATCCACTTTTCATCACCGGTTATCAGCTTCTTCAAAAATGGTTCGGTTTCATTACGTCGTAATAAAGAATCACAAATGAGTACACGGTTCATTAGGTTTCTTTCAGTGAGCTCGTGAGGTACCCAAATGTCGAGCTTTTTTGTGTACCCAGTTTTTTTCAAATGCGCCAAAACTGTTTTGTGGTCAATTCCCAGTTATTCAGCTACGTCGTAACTACTGACATGCCGATCTTGCTCTACCTTTTCAAAAATAGCATGCATTTTATCTGTAATAGGGCGACCAGAGCGACGTGCATCTTTGACATCAAAATTTCCGGATTGAAAACGCTTAAACCAAATTTGTGCTACTCTCACAGACACTGCACTAGGTCCATAAACATCGCAATTTTTTTTCGCGGCTTGCGTGCATTTTTACCTTTTTTGTAGTAAAATATTAAAATGTATCGAATTTCTTCATTAGATTCACTCATCTTGGCGGTACGAAAAACAAATGAAAATCACACATTTTCCTAATTTGAATTTGGAATTATGTTCTTTAAAATTTAAACTTTCAATGATACCAAAACCAGCTAGATACAAATAGTATAGCCAAAGAGATTTTATTACAAGTTTATACATACTATAATGCGAAAAGACTTTTAGGTTGGGGAAAAAGTAATTGTTAGCATTGTGTCTTGGTTTGATAAGAACGTGATTTGACGGTTCTTTAAATTTAACTTTATAGTCATCCAAATGCTCATGAAACGCTGTTTCTGTAGGCTGTAGGCTTAGCGTGGGTAGATATAACTTTTATGCTTTTGAGAGAGTACCAAATTAGATTTGCAAGACACTAATTGAACCGTTTTCTTTACGGCCAAGGGAAAATTTCGCACCTATTCTTTTCACCATATTTCTTTTTAAGGTGATTTTTATTAAAGGAAAAAAGCAAGTGAAAATTAGTAACTAAGCGTTTCTTTGTTTCATACATACATACATAATTTATGCAGAGGTGAATTAACACTCACTTTTCGCCAAAAAAGTTCAGTCTATTCGATATTGCCATCTATCGGGCACATAAGTCGCATTATTCTGCTAGGTGGTACAAGAGGAATGCTGCGGCCTATTATTCATTGCAGTCTTTACCCTTAGTCGCCTTGTACGACATCCAAGGGAGAGATGGGAGTGGTGACAATTGTATTCTGCTCTGCCGTCACCACACGTCTATGTTTCATAAACTTATCGGGTAAATTAGATAGACCAAACCATTATTCATGAGATTCTGAAGTGTGCATATTTGCATGATGAAACCGGATAATCCAATTTCTTTACTCTCTTCAAAATATTTATATTCATGGCATCTGGTCGAATTTAGGGATTTAATATTGAAAAGATGTGATTCCTGTCAATAACACTCACTCGTGAATACTAAAGTAATAATTGGAAGGAATTTCCCAAAAACTACGTGTTCAATAATACGTAACGTGCATGGTGATTATTATCGTAATACATCACGAGTTTTCAGACATTCCAGTACCTACATGTTTTATTAAGAAAATAGTTAAAAAAACATGCATATTTATACATAAATTCAATCAAAATGATGCATTCGTAATAGGTATAACATTTTGAAAAAAATCCTCACCTCTTTGTCATTGTCTAACAATTTTTCGTATAATTAATTTAATCTACAGTCAACAGCACGCTGAGTTACCACAAAATGTAAAATTTTGACAGTTGATTTTCCAATTTAAAATAATTCCGTTTAGGTTGAAAATCGATTGGGGAAAATCGTAATGGTGTGGTAACCTGGGGGCCTACCGCCTAACTCGATTGCTAAAGCAAAAGCTATAGTTTATGAAGAGATGCTGTCATTTCACACCAAATGTACCTAAACTATTAGCGATAGCTTTGAACGAATGATCACCGAATTATTTTGTATGAATTTGGCACAAAATCCGTATGTCCTAAAAATTCAGGATGGCTGCTATAGCCGTAAGCAGTGCATTGCAATATAGCTGTCATCGGCAATCGAGTTAGGCGGTAGGCCCCTGACCTGCTGTTGTCTGCACAAATAAAAATCAAATTGTATTAACTTAATATTGAATCAGTAAAAAGATTGAAAAGAGAAGTATGAAGTAATTTTAAGGGGATGATATAGGGTAGAGTCTTAGAATACAAAGAAGCTTCAAAAACACGCGCCAACGGCAAAGCTTCAAATAAATCCCTCATTATGTTGAATCAACATCAGACGCACAGCTGACCCCTCTGGGATTCGAACATGATAGATGTTTAATTTCGAAGTGAACATTAAAACGCCGAGTTTTGACCTACAAACCCTATTACGAAGGGTGAGTACGGTAGCCCGATGGGACAAAGCGCTAGTCCCCAATAACGTTATCTCTGATAACAGGATATTGGAATCAGTAGATGCCTAGTAATAAATACATTGTTATTTAGTCTGTAAACTTATCCAATAAGTGCTGGGACAACTTGCAGAAATATGGGACATAGAAAGTAGTTGGAAATATTAGTTTTACTCATACATAATAGGTATGATTACTAATTCTGAAAAACTACACCATGTTTTTCTTTGCGTGTCTACTTTACCTAAAATAAATTACATTTTTGTAAAAACTTTCGACTTTGATAGAAAAAACATATTTGAATAATGCGATTTAAAATTTCCGCCAAAACGCCAAAATAGCAATGTAGTCTGTGTGACGTCACTATTCAGTAAAAAGCCCAGTTTCTATATCAAACTAGTGAATTTGATTGGCATATAAAATGTCAAAATAGAGATAAATAAATAATGAGGTCACGAGGCGTTTTAGCAAATATGCCGGATTGCCAAGTTTTGTACTTTTATTTTTATAAAATAAATATCAATCATCATCAAGTATAATCTGATAACAAGTGACTATTAACGAATCTCCTTAACCTAAATTATTATTATAAATCATTATATCAGTGATCTATACTAATCTATTATATATATTATATACTAGTGATTGATATTATCAAACATGTTTTTTCTATCAAAATCGAAAGTTTTTACAAAAATATATACTTACGCTGCACCATACTGTAGCTATTTTTTTATAATCACTATAGCGCTGCCTGATATCCTTGGTTTATTAAAATAATTATTACAATTAGAAATAGGCGAGAAAAATTACCTTCAAATAATACAAAATTATACATTTGGCACTGTCCACGTCCAATCAGTATTAAGGAGTATTTCTGTCGTATTTTTGTTTAAAAAAGGCCTCTTTATGTCGTCCAGCTAAGGGTGAAATTGAGACTTAAATTTAAACTGGCACCCTCGTAACTTTTACAGCGTACATTTTCGTTGAAAAGTCCAGTTTGTGCCACACGATGAAGCAAAATCAATTGATTTCTGATTTGGCAATCATTTACGATACAATATTAACACTTTTTATTTGACAATAAAACACAAAAACACAGGAAACAACAACTAGCAAAATAAGCGGCTTTGTTGTCTACCATGGGAGAAATTATATTAGGCGGGGCAGAAAAATGGGTGCAAAGCTGGCATTTTTAACAGCATGCAAATACATTACACACACAATAATAATTACACACATTATACGTAAATATAAATAATACATACATACATACATAATTCACGCCTATATTCCCGAAGGGGTAGGCAGAGGTGAACTAGCACCTACGCTTAACTACGCTACGCTACGCAGTTATGCTAGGTCCCATGTAATAGATGGCGAGCCTATTGCCATTTATCGGGCACAAAAGTCGCAGTACTTTGCTAGGTGGTTGGTACAAGAGGAACGCTGCTGCCCATTCCTCATCACTGATTTATCCTTAGTCGCCTTGTACGACACCCACGGAAGAGATTTGGGGTGGTGACAATTGTATTCTACTCTGCCGTCACCACACGGCAGGCAATATAAATAATACATACATATAATTAAAATTTGTTTCTAAATACGCAATCCACGAATCAAAAATCTACGCTCGCTTGGTCTAACTGTGGGTTACTCTACCACAGTAATCAGGGAAGTCAGCCATGAACAATACTCCACATCTCCGCTATGTAAATTTCGGCAAATAGACGCAAATAATTTGTTCGTCTTATTTGCCTCGCCAGGGGAAACTGTCGGTACTTAAAGGTACATTTGTCGCAACGATTACGGGGACAAATTAAATCGTATTAACTCTTGCCTTATAATGAACATCTTACGATGTTAAGCTAAACGCTTAAACGCTTGCGTAAGAATCTAAACTGCTACCCACACTGCTCCGACTTTAGGGCTTTTTTTTAATTGGTTAGGCTAGGTCATCTTCTTCTCCCTACCTTTATCATACTCTAAGTGGGGTCGACGCAACATTGAATTCTCTTACATTCTTTTCTATCTGTCGAAAGCTCCCTTTTTCCTCATATCATCTTTAACATAATCCTTTCATTGCTTCTTCTGTCTTCCTCGGTGGCGAGCCTATTGCCCTCTATCAACCCATTAGATTCATTCTTTTTTTATTTATTTTCTTCCATGCTAGTCTGGGAACAAAAAACAACATAGAATGTGCCAGCCCGGCTCACCTCAGGGGTGTCGTAAAAATCGATATGAGGAAATTGCTCTGGAGGGCAAACAACCAACAACATGTTCAAGTCAAGCGGACCATCAGTTGTACAATCCCAAATCTTGAGCAGTATGGATGTGAATGTTGTCATCCCAATCATTCTTTACGTTTACCGGTGTCTCGGCATCGTCCTTTTCATTATTTTTCTCTACATTCCTTTATCACTAACACCTTACTGACAATAAGAATCAAATGGGTTGGTTTGATGACGATTGACCGATATGAATCGAAGAGGAAACATACTGCGGCGACCCCAGATAATCTAAGAACAGTGTCGTCTAATATATTCCTTTCTAACTACAAGAACATTTCCCTCAAATTCGGACCGCACTTAAACCAATTTAAATTTTAGATTACTGCCTTACTTCATTGGCAGTCCATTATGAGGTCCATTGAAATATTTCCTGTAAGGGGCACTAAGAAATCTTCTTATTACTCAGAGTACTGAGAATTGAGTGGCAGAATCGACCAATTCGATTCCTAACTTATTTACAGTGCCTTTGTGAAAGAGAAAGTTTTGCAGTAAGTACTGCCAATATAAGTTTCTTGGTCATTTTTATTGGGTAAATAATAAAAAACGTAGTTGTCAGGCCCGATATTCTCTTATATCTGTTCAAGCACCACCCGTTTGAATTAAATAGTAGATTATAGACCAAGGGCGAAAAAACAAAGAGCTTTCTTTTTTATCGCCCTAGGTAAGATCATAGTTTTATGTCACCCTCTGACCAGGAAGTGGGATTTTTCGTATATGAAGTACATAAAGGGAACTCCGCGTACGAAAAAATCCCACTTCCTGGTCAGTTGTGATATAACGTCAGAAAGAATAAGAAATAAAGTATGTTGTAATATTATATTACATTAATAAACGTCGTTATACTATTTTCATCCAAAACGTACCGTGTGGTGACGGCAGAGCAGACAGAAGTTGATGATTAGTAATACGCAGTAGCGTTCCGCTTGTACCTCCTGCAAGAAACTTACGTGGTAATAGACTCGCCACCTATAACATGGGACCTAACATAATTGGCGAAAAGGGGGTGTAAATACACCACTGCCTACCCCTTAGGGGGTAAATAGACGTGTCTTATGTGAGTACGTACTACCAAAAAGCTATTTACTTAATAAATATGTTATTTAACCTCATGACCGGCGAACAAATACAGCAGATTTTCATTTCGTATATTGACTTAATTAACTTTTTTCATTTCGTTGACTCAAATAATTGTACTTGACTCTGTAAACAAAGTTTCCAACAAACTGAATACACAAACACAACAAAACGAGTCGCTGGTATTCGCTGAGCAGAGTTCTGATTTCGTCTTCCTTCGGGTAAGGAAAGGGCTGGACAGTATAAAAATAATAATTTGTCCATTTTCTATTATTGTCTTTTCTATTTGATGACACTAAAAGGAGACTTCGATTCTTTGTAGGTATACAATACAATTACGTACCGGCCGCCATATCTTAGAATAGATATGGACTAATATCTGTATTAAAATGATCTGACTAAACTCAAATATATTAGGGACAGCTGCTTTTTAGAATCCCATATGCCTATAGTTCCGAATTATAAAGACTTATACAGATGGGAACAGCCCTTATGTGGCCCATAGTGAACATTTTTTACAAAAAAGAAAATACTTCGCGCCGCTTTAATGGATTTTCAGACACACATCAGTGCAAAAAATATTTTTCATCCCACCATCTCGGAAAAAGCGTTTTTGCTCTTCGATATCTGAGTGCAAAAGCCGTTTTTATCCTCTAGAGGGTAAAGTAAATTTGAATTTAGAACATCGTGTGCAATGAGTTTGTGAATTCAAAACATCATTAAACCTATTTATTTCTACCTCCATGGTGCCGAAATTATCATGCAACCTATTTTAATTTGTTAAAAACTCAGACTCGGAACTTTCTTGGTGTACTTTTTTTGTAATTTGTTTTGCGCGCGCCATTTTCTTTTCAGGTCATAAATTTGTTGAAACCTTGGAATTCCGTGACGGTCAATCAGCTTGGCGTCAATCTTGCTTTAAACATTTTGATCGTCTACAATGCTTGCTTGATGCTTGAGTCAAGCATTTAAAAGCTTTTTAGGTTTGTTTGATATGTTTACGCTTGAAACGGAACAAAAACATACAGAAAATCAACGTGCTTGACTCAAGCTGATTGACCGTCTCGGAACTCCATTAGGGACGGTAATTTTTATTAGGTATTTACAGGTGTGTCTGGATAAATTTTGCGGGTGTGGCTGGGTGGATGGGTGGGTGTTGGAGGTGTGTCTGGGTGAATGGGTGTTTTGTGGGTGTGTCTAGGTGAATGGGTGTTTTGTGGGTGTGTCTGGGTGAATGGGTGTTTTGTGGGTGTGTCTGAATGGATAGGTGAATATTGTGGGTGTTTCTGGGTGAATGGGTGTTTTGTGGGTGTTTCTGGGTGAATGGGTGTTTTGTGGGTGTTTCTGGGTGAATGGGTGTTTTGTGGGTGTTTCTGGGTGTTTTGTGTGTGTTTCTGGGTGAATGGGTGTTTTTTGGGTGTTTCTGGGTAAATGGGTGTTTTTTGGGTGTTTCTGGGTAAATGGGTGTTTTGTGGGTGTTTCTGGGTGAATGGGTGTTTTGTGGGTGTTTCTGGGTGAATGGGTGTTTTGTGGGTGTTTCTGGGTGAATGGGTGTTTTGTGGGTGTTTCTGGGTGTTTTGTGTGTGTTTCTGGGTGAATGGGTGTTTTTTGGGTGTTTCTGGGTAAATGGGTGTTTTGTGGGTGTTTCTGGGTGAATGGGTGTTTTTTGGGTGTGTCTGAGTGGATGGGTGTGTGTTGCGGGTGTGAATGTTGTGGGTGTTTCTGGCTGGGTGTTGAGAGTGTGAAAGGTTAATGGGAGGGTGTTGTGGAAGTTTCTGGGTGAAAACAGACACTGTTGTTATTGTATTTTTTTTGTATTTTGCAATTTCCTCGTTGGGGGGGATGAAAAGTTACGTGTTGCACTCGAGTGCAAAGATTTTTCACCTTGTGCTCTTTTGATTCCCTCGCTGTCGCACAGGATTCTAATTTTTGAATCACTCGCTACGCTCGTGATTCAATTTTAGAATCCTTCGCTAGCTCGGTCATCAAAATTGAGCACGCGGTTAAAAAACAACTTTGCACTCACGTACAACAAATAACTATTTTTCTTAAAATCCTGAATAAAGAGTACAAAATTATCTATCTATGGGCATTGACAATGGATTTTAGTCTCCGCAGGGATTATTTTGATAATTGTTGAGGAGCTCGCTGGCGCAGTATCATAGTGCGCTTGGCATGCGATTTCGTAAACTAAGCAATGATCGCTAAAGCTGGTCATTGGATAGGTGACCAAAAATGTATTATCTTGAGTTCCTTCGTGCTTCGGAAGGCACGTTAAGCCGGTGGTCCCGGATGCATCTGCAGTCGTTAATACCGACCAACCCGCACTGGGCCAGCGTGGTGGGTTATCAAATCAAATCAAATCAAAATTCGTTTATTCATATCTGGTATGATTACAATACACTTATGAATCGTCAAGACAAGAAATTTACGCCATCCGTTCGCAAACTACCAGGAGGCCCTGTCCTGAGAAGAACGGGCAAGAAACTCAGTCAGGTTTTTTCCTCCCTTTACATAAAAGTAATTTAAGTTAATTAATAATTGGAAATTGAAAGATGTCAATAACTTACAACGTCAAGTAATAGTATGTCAATAAAGATACAAATTCTGAAGTTATCAACATCCTTCATTACAAACACAATGTCTATTTTAAATAAAGAACACTCAAGGGTAATCGTTTAATCATACTGGATAAAGATATTTAGTATTTATATAATAAGTATGTAAAAGTTATTGATTCCAAGCATCTTTGTCATCTAAATAGTCCTGAATTTTATAGTACCCCTTTTTCAGGAGTATATTTTTTATATAGGGCTTAAATTTGTGTAAAGGCAGTTCAGTCACAGAATCTGGAATCCTATTATAAAAAAGTATACATTTACCTACAAAAGTATTAGCTACTTTGTGTAATCTTAGTCTAGGGAAGGAAAGTTTGTTTTTATTTCTAGTATTGCATTTATAAATATCACTAATTTTTGCAAATGTGTTTAGATATTTGTAGACGTATAGAATGCAATCGTATATGTACTGTGAAGCAAGAGTTAGGATATTAATGTCTTTAAATAGATTTTTTAGTGAGTCGCGAGGTTTTAATTGATAAATAGCACGTATAGCTCTTTTTTGTAGAATAAATATATCCTGAATATCAGCAGCTGTGCCCCAAAGCAGTAAACTATACGACATAAAACTATGAAAGTAACTGAAATATACAAGTCTGGCTGTTTGAACATCAGTTAATAGCCGTATTTTTTTTACGGCGTATACTGCTGAACTTAATCTTTCGGATAGAGTTGAAATATGGGGATACCATTGCAATCTTGAGTCTAGCCTTATTCCTAAGAACACTGTAGAATTGACACATTCAATTGTTTCATTATTAATTGCAATCTGACTACTAGCTTGCCTTACATTTGGTAAAGAGAATTTAATTCATTTGGTCTTTTTAGAATTGAGTAGCAAGTTGTTATTTGTAAACCAATCTAGAACCTTGGAAATTGCTATATTGATGTCATCATAATTATCTTTACCTCTGTCTATTTTGAAAATTAATGAGGTATCATCTGCAAATAGCACCGTGTCACATAGAGATTCTGTTTAGAAGGGAAGGTCATTTATATATATTATGAACAGCAATGGTCCTAGTATTGATCCTTGAGGAACACCCATTCGCATTCGTGAACCCGAGGACTCGGCTTTATTAATCACTACCTTTTGAGTCCTGTCACTCAGGTATGACTTTACCAGTTTCAATGAGGTAGTAGATACACCGTAATGTTGTAATTTCGCCAATAATGTTTGATGTGAAACACAATCAAATGCCTTTGACAGATCACAAAAAATACCCAAAGCATCCTGCCGATTTTCCCAAGCATCAAATATGTGTTTAATGAGAGTTATGCCAGCATCAGTGGTGAATTTACCCCTCGTGAACCCGAACTGTTTAACATGTAAAAGTTTATTAGATGTAAAGTGAGAAAGTAGCTGGTTTAGCATAATTTTTTCAAAGATTTTACTAAGGGACGGTAATATGGAAATGGGACGAAAATTATTGGGTTCACATTTGTCTCCAGATTTAAACAAGGGTATAAGTTTACTGTGCTTCATTAAATTTGAAAAACAGCCGTCATCTATACATTTATTAAATATTGCTGTCAATTGAGGGGCGATGATATTAATAATGGAATTCAGAATACTGACTGATAGACCCCACAAATCTTCAGTTTTCTTCATGTTCAAGGATTTGTAAGTTTTAATAATTGTGTCAGCATTAATTTTGTGAAAATCAAAAGAAATATTGGATTTGACTGTACTTGATTCTAGTAGAGCCAGAGCTCTTTTGGTGCAAGAGTTAAGCTTGCTAGTTATTCGAGCAGGGATGTCGGTGAAAAAAGTTTCAAAGGCATTTGCAACTGCATCATCGGATTCTATAACCCTATTATCTATGTTTAATTTAAACGACCTGTCGTTGCTTTTAAGTTTTCCGTTTTCTGAATTAATAATTTTCCATGTAGTTTTTATTTTATTGTCCGAATTTTTTATTTTATTGCTAATAAAGATCGATTTCGCAGTGTTGCAGACTTTCTTGAATATTTTAGAATAGTTCCTGACGTAGTCTATAAATTTTAAATCAACAGACGTATATTTTTGGCTATATAAGTCATAAAGTTTCCTTCTACTTATATAAATTCCTGGGGTAGCCCAGTCACTGAATTTCTTTTTAGAGTGTAATGTTAAGGATTTTTGTTTAAAAATTGATGAAAAGAGGTTGTAAGACACGTTACTATCTCTATAGCTTTTTGGCAGTGTCATTGCCTTGGCGATTGATATTGTTATTCGGTTTCGAGAAAATTAAAGTCAGTTATGTTTAAAGTTTATTTTGTATTTTAGAAGGAATATATTTCAGTTTATATCTGTATACGACGGTTTTATTCCTGATTCACATTATGGCCTCATCAAATGGTAGCAGAGCGACATATCGCATTGATGTTCTTAATAAAGACAATTACGATACATGGTGTGTGCAAGCCCAAGCTATCCTAATAAGAAATGGATTATGGGAATACGTGAATGGAGAAATCGTTGAACCTGCAGAAATAAATGACAAAAGTAACTTCCTTCAAAATGACATACAGGCACGATCTGAACTTTTGCTGCTCATATCACCTTCGGAACTAAAACAAGTGAAAGGTTGCAAAACTTCTAGGGAATTATGGTTAAAGCTGAAGGGGATATATCAAAGTACTGGTCCCGCTAGAAAAGCCACATTATTAAAACAGCTAATTCTTAAAAAGGCTGATAAAGATGATGTACGTGAACATCTAAACAACTTTATGGACATTGTGGATAAACTAGCAGACATGAACGTTGACTTACATCCCGACCTTCTGAGTATCATGATGCTATACAGCTTACCCGCCTCATATGAAAGTTTTCGTATTGCAGTAGAGACACGCGATACACTACCAAAGCCCGAAGAATTAAAAATAAAAATATGTGAAGAGAGCGACGCGAGAAAAAATATTGATTTAAATGAAACCGAAGAAGCATTTTTCAGTAGAAGAGGAAAATATTGTCAGCACTGTAAGAAGAAAGGTCACACCACACAGGCATGTTGGAGCAAGAAGAAAAATAAGTCCAATAGTAATCACAAAGAGAAAAAGCCTGAAAAGAACTACAACGTATGCCTAAATACTGGAAATGAAGTTGAAAGTGAAACTATGTGGTGCCTTGACAGTGGCTGTTCGTCCCACATTTGTGGCGAAAGACAACTTTTTCGAGATTTGAAACCTGAGTCAGGGAGTTTGAAACTAGCTTCGAATAAGCATACTACAAACATAAAAGGTAAAGGGAAAGTGACACTATGCAAAGAAGAAGAAAAGTATAACTTAAATAATACCTTGTTTGTTCCTGACTTAACAACAAACCTAATATCAGTTGCGAAAATTACTGAAAGGGGAAATAAAGTTGTTTTCGAAAAAGAAAAAGCATACGTCATAGAATCCGATGGAACAGTAGCATTAACAGCTAGAAAAATAAACGACTTATATTACCTGGAGTTCGATAAAACATATGAGACCGCTAATCATATACTGGATAAGAGTGGAAATTCGAAAATCACGCAATGGCATCGTAAGCTCGGCCACATTAATATTAAAGACTTACAGAAAATGTCTAAGGAAGAGCTGATGTATGGACTTGATTTAGGTAATGGCAAATTCGAGGAATGTGAGACCTGCATCAAAGGAAAATTTACCAGATTACCATTTCCACATAATGATGATATATACACTACAGAACCATTACAAATAGTTCATAGTGATGTTTGCGGTCCATTAGAACAGGAATCACTCGGTGGATCAAAGTATTACGTAACATCTATAGATGATTTTACCAGGTATTGCTGTATATATTTCATAGCTAAGAAAAGCGAAGTTTTCGAAAAATTTAAGGAGTATAAAAGCAATGTAGAAAAGTTTACTGATAATAATATAAAAAATATACAGACAGATAACGGTAAAGAATACGTTAATAAAGAATTTGATAATTATCTGAAATTACATGGCATTAATAGAAGGTTGACCACACCTTATACTCCGCAGCAGAACGGAATAAGCGAGCGGAAAAATCGATCCCTGATGGAAAAAGCAAGGTGTTTAGCAATTGAAGCCAATACCCCAAAGCATTTATGGGCGGAGGCAGTGAATACTGCAAACTATCTGATCAATAGAACTCCATCAAAAGCATTGAAAGGAGAAACTCCATACCAAAAATGGGTAGGAAGAATTCCATCAGGAAATCACCTCCATATTTTCGGGAGTAAAGCTTACGTGCTCAATAAGAAAAGAAAAGGTAAATTATCCGCAAAAGCTGAAGCCGGTGTATTTGTAGGATACGCCAAAAACGCCAAAGGATTCCGCATATACATTCCTGAAAACAAATCAGTAATTATTAGCAGGGACGTAAAAATACTAGACAAAATGTATTATGAAAAACCAGATACCTATGATGAATTTGGTGACGAACTGGAACAAGAACCTGAAAAATGTAAACATTATAAAAGACAAAAGAAAAGCCAGAATAAAGAGATAGAAATCTTAATTGACAATAAGAAAAATAATGATATAAACATAAACTTACCTTCTCCTATAACACAAGATATTCCTTATACTATACCTGAAACCAGCGATGTCAGATCTGAAGACGCATCACGAGAAGACAACGATGACTTCGATGATCGATCTGCAAATACAACTGATCTTCCCGTAGCAACTGAAAGGCCGAAAAGGAACATAAAACAACCAGATTGGATGAGCGACTACGTCATAGGAGGAGATTCAGATGATTGCAATTTTGCTTCTGAAATGGCTTATTTATCAGAAATTTATAAAAATCAAAACGATGAAGATTGGAGCGATGCCATACGATCTGAAATAAAATCGCATATTAAAAATGGGACATGGAAAATAGTAAAGAAGGAAGAAGGAATGAAAGTTATAGATTACAAGATGGTCTTAAGAAAAAAAGTTAGTCCTGACGACAAAATAACTAAGAAGGCTCGTCTCGTTGCAAGAGGTTTCTCACAACGACCAGGCATTGACTACAATGAGACTTATGCCCCCGTAGCCAAGTTAAGCTCAATAAGAACAATTTTTGGTGTTGCTATTGAAGAAGGTCTGCATCTAAACCAAATGGATGTAGTGACAGCGTACCTAAATGGAAGTATTGAAGAGCAGATCTACATGAAAATGCCTGACTACCTAGAAAAGTACGTTAGAGAGATATTCGTTGCTGAACTTGAGTCCAACGATTTGAATTTATACAATAAAGCGAGAGACATTCTATCCGATTTCAAAAACAAAGAAGGAGAAAAAGTATTATTGCTCCAAAAAGCTCTTTATGGCCTTAAGCAGGCAGGGAGGCAGTGGTACATCAAACTGGACACCGAACTAAAAAGCATTGGTCTTCAAGCTTCTAAAGCAGATCCTTGTATTTACACATACACAAAAGGAGGAGTCCGAGCCATTATCGGTATCTACGTAGATGACATTTTACTCGCCTGCTCATGCCAAAAGAAATTAAAAGAAATAAAACGAATGTTATTTGAAAAATTTGATATGAAAGATCTTGGTGAACCAAAGCTGATTCTAGGCATGGAAGTAAAGATAAAAGAAAAAGAAATTATACTAAAGCAAACAAAGAAAATAGATGAAGCTTTAAGAAAATTTAATATGGTTGAATGCAAAACGGCAACGACACCTATGGAACCTGGCATCACGTTGGAACCAGGGAACAAAGGAGCAAAAGATCTGCCCTACAAAAATTTGATTGGGACTTTAATGTTCCTAGCGGTAGCCACTAGGCCAGACATAGCTTTTGCCGTGAGCTATCTTTCACAGTTTAATGATTGCCCTAATGAAACTCACTTCAAGAGTGCAAAGCGAGTCCTAAGATATTTGAAAGGAACCAAAGATATTGGATTGATTTTCCAGAAGACAGGAAAAGATCTCTATGGTTTGGCAGACGCTGATTGGGGTTCCTGTAAACTGAACCGGAAGTCCTTCTCGGGATACATATACAAATATGCTGGATCAACTATTAGCTGGGCATGCTGAAAGCAAAGGTGCGTTGCATTATCCACAGCGGAGGCTGAGTATGTTGCCTTGACCGAAGCAGTAAAAGAAGCTGTCCACTTACGAAATTTATTTAAGGACCTAAATGTAAACCACGAGAAGATCCTTATACTGAATGATAATCAGTCAGCGATAAAATTAACCCAAAATCCAATAGTGTCATCTAAGACGAAACATATGGATTTGAATATACATTACATAAGAGATTGTGTCAGAGATGGATTAGTAGAAATCCAATATATGCCTACGGAGGATATGGAGGCAGACATCCTTACGAAGGCGTTGCCTAGTCCAAGGCTGACACGTTTAAGGAAGGACATGGGACTTCGATAGGCACGTGAGGAGGAGTGATGAAAAGAGGTTGTAAGGCCTCATCAAAAATCTTATGATATTCGTCTTTAATTATGGCCCAATCTCCCTTTATTCTTTCATCCATAAGGACGGCCCGTGCCCCAGCAGTAGGGACATTAAAGTTCTGGTGATCGTGGTGATGATGAGGGACATTTGTCTTATAATAACAGGATTGCTTTCTGCATTTTCTGTGACCTGCGCCCGTAGCCAAGTGGCAATCGTTTCATAACGATAACGCATCGAAGTTCGACACGATCGGCCATATTTCTTTGGTATCTACAGCGTCTTAGCTTGTGCTACCAACATAATTAGGAACTTGCGAAGACAATTTTGGTCACGTGATTTCACGACGACTTACGTTAAATCCCATACATTCTGCTTTATTGAACTTCGTTATCTTTGTCGGTATGTTACTTTGTCTAGGCCCCCTGGTCTACTCTGCGGGCACTGTCCCACTGCATACAGTGCGTTCACAGTTATTTTACCTCTGATGTTTCCATTTACGTTTTATGTGAGAGAAGGATACTAATATGACTATGAGAGGAGTGGCTCATGAATGGTTCAAATCATACCTCAAAAATCGCTTTCAATACGTTCAAATAGAATATATAGACTATAACACCGGAAAAATAACAAATACAAGATCAGACAAAATACTTGTAACTGGCTCTATTCCTCAAGGTAGCGTTTTAGGGTGCTTGCTATTTTTGATATATATAAACGATCTACCAAGCGTACTAGACGAAGATTGTACTCTTTTCGCCGATGATATCTCCATTTTGATTCCCTGCTCAAACAATAAAGAATTAGAAACTAAATTAAATAACACATTAGAAAAGATATTAAATTGGCTAGATAGACATAATCTGCAACTTAACCTTAACAAAACTAAAAATCATTCAATTTAAACCGTACCAAAAAACTAGCTTTCAAATTTCATATACCTTTAAAAATGTAAAACTGGAAACTGTTGATACTGCTACTTTGTTAGGCATTGACTTAGATACCCATTTAAACTGGAAACATCACATTCAAAAATTATTACATAAAATGTCTTCCTTTATTTATGCCTTACAACATCTTAAAAGAGTAACAGATTTTAAAACTGCCCTTACGGCATACTACGCTTACGCGCACTCCAGTCCAGACTAACGTATGGAATTGTTCTGTGGGGAAACTCGTGCCATGTTAACAAACTCTTTATTTTGCAAAAGAAGTGTCTCAGAATATTGACCAATATAGACCATATGGAATCGTGTAGAACCCATTTCACCGCACAAAAAATACTAACCCTTACATCTATTTATATATTGGAAGCATGTAAATTTATAAGGAAACATCCACATTTTTATTGTACCTTAAATAACGTAAAACGAAATAACAGGAATTTAAATAAACTAAAAGTTCCATTCTCCACATTAAAATTAGTGTCGTCCAGTCCCCACAATATGTTGATAAAAATTTATAACCAAATACCTAATTACATAAAAAATAATGAAAACGTGACAATATATATGCAAACATTAAAAACATATCTCATAAGCAAATATTATTATAATATACAAGAGTTTTTTAACGATAGTGAGAATGGTAAGTGACATGATTAGGGGTTTCATTTCGTTTTCAGAATATAAATAATTGTATTGTAAATGCAACCATGTAATATAATTGAATTGCAATGCCCTTGCAGGGCGTCACATGTAGACCTATGTTATACCATCCACCGTATGTATGTAATGTAATGTGACAAGCAATAAACAATTTGAATTTGAATGTCATTTCCATATGTTAGAGCAGGATGATGAGAAGTGTCAGAGGTAAAATAGCTGTGAACGGACTGTAGTCACTATCACTGGACCATGTGTTGGTAATAAATTGACGCTTAATTAACTCCGCAGATGTGCAAACTGTCACAATTATAGACCCGATATCATTAGTTTTGAACTCGGGTTTTGAACTGCTACTTACTTTACTACGTGCTACGTTAGTGATCCAAATTAGATACATACATAAATCACGCCTATATCCCCGAAGGGGTAGGCAGAGGTGAACCGCTACCCACGTTTCGCCCATTATGTTAGGCCCCATGTAATAGGTGGCGAGCCTGTTGCCATCTATCGGGCACTAAAGTCGCAGTACATTGCTAGGTGGTATAAGAGGAACGCTGATGCCCATTCCTTATCACTGATTTATCCTTAGTCGCCTTGTACGACACCCACGGGAGAGATTTGGGATGGTGACAATTGTATTCTACTCTGCAGTCACCACACGGCAAATTAGATTGTTTCATTATTACCAATACGTACAAACATACATACATAAATCATGCCCGAAGGTGTAGGCAGAGGTATACTAACACTCACGCTTAGCTAATTATGTTAGGTCCCATGTAAGGTGGCGAGCCTATTGTCATCCATCGTGCACGAAAGCCGTAATATGTTGCTCGGTGGTATAAAGGTATGCTGTTGCCCATTACTCATCGTTGTCTTGCCTTATCCCTTAGTCGCCTTGTATGAAACCCATGGTAGAGATTGTGGGTAGTGAAAATGTGTACTCTACTTTGCCGATGCTGTCGGGATGGTGACTCAACGTAAATCAGCCTAGTGTTATTTTGTATTAAAGTTACTGCACTGATACACAATAAGTAGGCTTAAGAATTCTATCTAAACTTTGCCTTATGATAGTAAATTAATTCTGTTCTTAAGTAAGCGTAGTTATATTTATTTAATAAATATAGTTAGTTTAGTTTAATCCTTCGTAAACAAAATCAGAAATTATTCCAACCAAATTTAATTCAGCTACCTACACTACAGACAGATTAAATTGTATCACACCGTTAAAACAGTACTGGTATACGTTTAATATACAGATTTACAAGACATCCAGCGCGGTATTTAAATTACATTCCATTCTTGGCTATTCCCTCCGTACAACGTTCCTTTTAAATTAGTTTTTGTGTTTGAATAAGCTGTGGTTTAAAGGCATTTCAACGCAATACGACCTACGCACTTCGCAAATGGAAAAGTGTACCTATTACTTTTGCTCCCGAAAAAAAGCCGGCTCACTGTCAACTTTCTTAAACGACAGGCTCAAGTTCACCAACACGTAAAACGAGCGATTAAAAAATAACCGCCAGCTTTTGACAGTTCTTCCATACGATAAACAGGCGATTATTATTTAACCGCCGGTTTTTGACATTTTGTCGGTTATCTTTCAATCGCTTGTTTTACGTGTTGGTGAACTCCAGCTTGAGCGTTTATTTAATTTTCAAACGCAGATATAGATAAATTAGTTGATAACCCGAAATCTTTAGTGCATATGGTGAAATTGTTGGTCCTACACCTCTTTGGGGTATAAATACGCGTGATAAATATATTTATTTGTATACGATATAATTCCCAAAAAGCTATTTTGATATATTTCATAGTAACCTTAACATCTTAAGTGAGCTGACCTTTATTATGAGTACATATCGCTCTTGATACGCAGACGACACAGAGGCGCAAATAAAAAATAGACGTTAATTGTTATATGAAAAAGTAGACATTATTTGTTATAAATTTATAAAAATATAATAATCACTGTGGCAGGAATACAATTTATGTAGTAGCAAATATTGAATATGAATAGCTTGAAAATTGAACTTAATTCCTTAGTGTTACGACCAATCTTTATTTGATTGTAACGGAATACAATACAAAAACACAATATTCGGACCCGTCCCTAACCCTTTCTGTGGTGGACCTTCACAAAAAATTTATTGTCTCAATTTATTTATAGCCTCTTTGGTAAGGACTGATTGCTGTTAGGAGTTTTTATTTTATATTTAGGCTTTACTAATATTATTTGCCTGGATCATTAATAATGATAGAAAGGGCGAGTGAAAGACGAGAGACCTCGGCGGATCTTTCATAATCAAATTAAAAAATATACTCAAAATCGGCCAGACTAACACTCATATCTATAGTCAAGTCAAAGAAATTACTTGAGTAAAAGTCTAGACATGGTTTTTCCCTTCTCTTTTCTTTAAATTCATTCACCGCTAGGACCTTTCCGGTGCGATGGATGACATTAATCAAAAGGGATGGCTCGAAGACGTCTGACAGATATAAATGAAAGAAGAAACATACTGCGCCGACCCCAGATAAACTGGGAACAGGGCAAGAGGTAGAAGTTTTCTATGTTACAGATCCCCCATGTCTTCTTAATTTACTGGAGCTCATCGAAGCGAAAAACCGAAAACAGAAACGCTACTTAAAGTTTGAGTCCTGCTTAACATTTAAGTATTGTCAAAATTGACGTTTTCCATACAAATTCTGACAGGTTTTGTCCACTTAAATTTATAAGCAGTGCTCAAACTTTGAGAAGCGTTTCTGTATTCGGGGGTAAGCCAGCTAGAATAATCATAAACCACATCGCTTACTCGTCCACCGGTACGGTGTAATGTGAACCTGTAACTGAACCCCCCCTTTATTAAATGACTAATACGCGGTGGTTGAGAACGAACCCACGATAAGTAAAGACGGTGATAACATTTTTCGACCTTATGAATAATTAAAAAAATATAAGGAAGTGGAAGCCCGCTCCCCGCTCCTCACAATGAGTGACAACCTTCGATTCACTCTCTCCTTCCAAACCACCGGAAGTTCCTTATATGCCCTACCCGAATCAGTGTATTATTCCAGTCCGTTAGCATTCCCGTGGAAAGTCATATGTAGTGTATTTAAACCAGATCATAGGTAGAGAAACCCGGCCGAATTCTCCTGACTTCAACAACACTTCAGAAGAAGGTCATTATAATTCAAAAGACAGCCCAGATTCTACGTGGGGCGGCTTGGTTGTGAGGCAAGCCCGCGCTGTCGCAACTATCTAGTGGGTTCCAATCTGAGTATCCTCAGTAATGGAACTAGCTCCCTTAAATAGCTCCTGTCTAACCTAAGCTATCTGACCTAGTTTGAACCATAATAACGATACAACTGTTATGTCTCATCACGATCCTCAGACACAGATAATCCCTTCTATCAATCTGGAGAGTGTGCAGTGTGGGGAAAATAGTCTTTCCTGCGTGTAGAGAATTGGGCGTATTTTGGGCATCAGTGTTGGCACTGTATATGTCTACTGACCTAACCTAGCTTCAATACCAAAATACTCCCAATTGATCATGCAACACACGCTTACGATGTAAATATAAAAGGCCTCATAATCATGTCATCACACAATTATGTAGTCCCAAATTCACAAAGCAGCGTGCCCACGTAAATGACAAGGGACCAGTACACAACTAAATCATGACATATTTTATTATTATTATTATATTAAGTAAATATTTATATTAATTTAATCTGGCCAACGTGTAAATAATGATCATCAAGTATGGTAGGACCCCCCCCCTGTTGTGAAGTAGCATCCCAAGACTCTTTTATGAGGTATGTGACGTGTTCCCTACGGAGGGAGAAGGATACGTAACATTAGAAGACAGATGAACTTAAGTTTGTTGCATATTATAGTGGAAATAAGGTTAGTTGGTAACTGTAGGCAAATACTCCATTATTCCAGATTACTCCGGTAAATCTAACAAACCAAATCTGCAACCGCCAATAGAACTGAGCATACTATACACCGCACGCATGAACTTTATGATGATGTAATAATAATAATATCCACGACAGTCGGTAAAATAAACAATATACCTGTTGTTTATACCTGTATAAAATGTAGACATAAAAGCTCAGCCAACTGCCCGTCATACATACATACGTAACCTATCGGTACCTACATATTAACATTCCTATGCTCAACCTAGCATCTCAGTCATGAAATAAAATATCATAGGTAAGTAAAGTATAGGTATATAGGCTCAGCCAACTCCCCTTCACATATACATAGCCCTTATATACCTATTCACCAACAAACAGTACAACGATCGACGCGGACTATCCAAACCCCGCAATCGACAATTACAAATCCGAAACCTCCTCAGTAGGTAGGTACCTACTTTCCTACATATCCAAAACACCGGCGAACCAACAAAACAATGACCAAGGTTATAATCAATTAATAGGTACCCATTAAATGAAATAATCGTAAAATACGTACCATGGAACAACGGGTAATAATAACCATGGCATACCTAACACTTCAAGTACGAATAAAATCACCAACATTATGTCGGGTTCCCTTACCTTGCTTAACCCATACCTGGCGTTTGATACCGAACGTCTCAAACGGATCCAATCTCCGTACGCCATCACCTGGAACGCAGGCGCAAATACCGAACTCCATTTCCTCCATCGACGACGCGCACCGACCGGCTGCCTCCCCGCTTTGACTCGTCCTCCGCCCGTCTCCGCTCTCGAAAAGAATCCGAATCGTCCATGGTCGAAAGGTCTCGAATGTCCCTTTTCACCCCTATTTATACCCTCGGTTAGCCCACCTATTTCGCTAGCTATCTACTGACCAATCATCTATCCGTTGAGATATCCTACGATCTTTCTGCTAATTTCATTGGTCCCGACCGGCGGCCTCTCTGTTGGCAGAACTGATTTTTTGCACGCCAAAACAAGTTGACAACCCACAAGCTACAACTTCCGTTCATTCGTACCAATTTCAATGTAAACAAAACGTTACAACCCGACTTACTGAATTGCCTCCAAAATGGTATTCATCTAATTCCATTGACACCTCTTAAAATCGTTTGTATTATACACAGAAAACTACTATTTATGTAACTTATTTTAAAACGTAATATTTTCCTAAAACTACGAATGTATTAAATATATTTTTAATAATTCAACTACTATTTGTGGAATATAATAATTGAATCTCACCTAATAATAAAATAACTTTAATTAGACAATGCTAAAGGAAAACCTAAAGCTAAGGGGAACTTAAGGCACTAGATGGCGCCCTGCGTCAACCTATATTGATACGGGATTTACTCTAATTATAATTTTAATAATTCAGCAACTATTTGAGGGATATAAGAATTAAATTAACATAATAATACATACATACATACATACATAAATCACGCCTATATCCCCGAAGGGGTAGGCAGAGGTGAACTAGCACCCACGTATCGCCAGTTATGATAGGTCCCATGTAATAGGTGGCGAACCTATTGCCATTTATCGGGTACAAAAGTCGCAGTAGGTACATTGCTAGGTCGTATAAGAGGAACGCTGCTGCCCAAACCTCATGACTGATTTATCCTTAGTCGCCTTGTACGACACCCACGGGAAAGATTTGGGGTAGTGACAATTGTATTCTACTCTGCCGTCACCACACGGCAAACATAATAATAAAATAACTTTAATTAGAATTATCTAAAGTTAAGAGTTAATGGAATCAATAGATCTATTGCGCCATCTATGGCTCCTTGCGTGGGCTATATTGATGCGGTATGTGCTCTACCACTTTGCAATTTATGGTCGAAAAATCTAATAGATGGCGCTTGATACACTATGGGAACTTATCATCAATAATTATGAATGTTGGTCCTAGAACGATATCTACTCTGTTGCATCCACTTCCTGGATTGTATAAAATATTCCTAAAATAATTTTCTGCGTAAAAATATATTTCATTAAAAAGTGGGAAGATGCACCCTGTTACGTCACACACGCCCCCTAAATTATTATGTAGTTTACCGAAGAAATAATTTACTATATCACACAATATACACATGCGTCATACGATATTTACCCCGGAACGATACTGCTCTTTTTCCAATCATCTCCTTTGGTTGTATAAATATTTCTATGACTATTAAACTAGATAAAAATATATTTGATTAAAACGAGAAGATGCACCCTTGTTACGTTACACACGCCCCCTAAATTATTATGTAGTTTACCGAAGTAATAATTTATAACTAAAAAAATTGAAGATGTAGAAGGGAGCATCTTTACTAGGTACGTCACATACGCCCCCTAAATTAACAACCAGTTTTTATTGCTTTCATACAGAGCCAAACGTTATAAGACCATTTAACAATAGAAGAATATAATAATCTTAATCACACCTCCGCCCCCGAACATTTTATTAGTTGAACGCACCTAATAATTTGTAGGTAAGTTATCATTTGAAACCAATAATAGAACAAAGTGAAGTCTGCAAAATTATCGCACCAGCGAGACACCGAAGCAAACGCCAAAGATAAAGAGAAGTGTAGAAAAGTACCACTAAAGTTCATAGTTGGCACGACATTTGTAATAAAACAAAATTGATAAAACATCTATAACGAAAATCCAGCAATTAACAAAATAACCTAATTAACGCCAAAATTTCCGAAAAATTTACCTACTTTACCAAATAGCTAATAATTTTCGCAATAACGATACGACAGCATCCCAAACATAAATAATATACCTAAAATGCAATCTACTCTCTACATTAATTGTGGAACATTTGAATTATCATTTTCATTATGATTGGCCATGGCGAGAAAATTATTTACAATGAGTAAAGAAAAAATAGTGTAGATCTAACCAAATAGACAGTGCATAAGCACGTGATCAGACGCAGCCCGTTGCTCTGGCCGAAGCACAAACAGACTGCCCTGACACCGATCGGCCGCAAAGCAGCAGTTGCAGTCAGCACCAGAAGCAGCACGTAGGCAGGTAGACGGCAGGAGCTACCGCGTCTCTCGATTACGCTGAAATCAGTTCGGCAAACAAAACTCAAAAACTGCTAGTAACAAGGCCACTTACAAGAATATGCATAAAACCTAAGTATCGTAGCCGCACCCATACTATAGACGTGTATGCCAGGCACACTGAAATTATCTTAAAATTGTCAGAAACACAACAGCGTGATTTACAATGTATGGCGACGTGCTAGTGCCTATTTAAATTATTAACAGAACCTCAAATTGAATTACTCTAAAATCCTCGGAAATAATTGACGTTTCCAATGGCACGCTCTCTGACGTCATCTTTGATTTGACGGCTTAACACTGTTTTGTACAAGTAAGGCTGTAAAATAGAATAGAATGGTACCTCCCTCGGATAGATTTCTTCGACAAAGCTTTATTGCAATTTGTAGCTAGCCGGAACTTTAACTCCAACAGACGGCATCAGCGTCGGCGTCCCGGTGAAACGGCGTCGGTCAGTTAATAGTGCGCGTCAATGTTCTGCAACACTGCTTGTCTTCTCACCGCAGTTATTTTGGAACAAATTTTTAGATGTTAGTTTTTTCCTTCACGGTCAATTTATAATGGAAAGAAAATATATATTTTTTTTTCTATCACGTAAATGTTAAAATATAGGTACAACATAAATAAGACACAACGACTCTGGAAAATAAAAATACCCGTCCATAAAAAGTTGTCCCCGCCAGGACTCAATCCTGGCCCACACCCAGTGATCCGACCATTCGACCAAGCCGGCCTAAATTGTTTGAAGAATTAACAATAATACGAAAATTGATTCCAACCTTGTCTTTTTGATTTACGTTCTCTCATAATTTTGTGGAAAGCTGAAAATATAAAAATTAATTTACCTGTAATTATTTCTTTTCCAATCACGTGAGTGCTGAAAATATTATACTACACAAAAATACACATCCATGAGTCGGAAACAAATATCCATGTCCATCAAAAAATTTGTCGCTACCCGGATTCGAACCCGGGACCTCTTGACACACACCCCGAGATTCGACCATTCGACTAAGCCGGCCGCAGTAAGTAGGTACCTATCTAAGATGATGATTGATTTCTTTCATAGTGTTTAATCTATTCGTCTAATGATCCTATTATACCTACATCGCCCTGCTGTTTTATTAATCTAAGAGATTTATTGTCGCCCCCAATCTGTGGTCGCCCCCAAGACCTTAGAACCACTTCACATTTTTAAAACCTCATTTCCATTTCACAAGCAACAAATTGTGACTGCAAATGCCAGTCACTATAGTTTTATTTTAATACAAATAAAATTACGGTTAGGTTACTTAAAGTTCTTAAAATTAAAGTCTTGTTACGGGAATCGAACCCGCTTCCTCTGCAATTTAAGTACAAATATAAAATTATGTTTCAAAAAGTTCTTAAAATTAAAGTCTTGTTCGGGAATCGAACCCGAAAACTCTGCAATCCCTTTTTTTTTTTAATAATGTGGCGGGAATGGAACCTGCTTCCTCTGCAATCTTTTATTTTAATAATGTGGTGGGAATCGAACCCGCTAACACTGCAAACCTTTATTTCAATAATGTGGCGGGAATCGAACCCCCTATTACTACAATCATTTATTTCAATAATGTGGCGGGAAACGAACCCGCTACCACTATAATCCTTTATTTCAATAATGTGGCGGGAATCGAACCCGCTACCTCTGCAATCCTATATTTCAATAATGTGGCGGGAATCGAACCCGCTACCACTACAATCGTTTATTTCTATAATGTGGCGGGAATCGAACCCGCTACCACTACAATCCTTTATTTCAATAATGTGGTGGGAATCGAACCCGCTACCACTACAATTCGTTGTTTTAATAATTTTACCTATTTATTCGATATCCTGGTCACGGCACCAAATTGTAACTGAACCCCCCCTTTATTAAATGACTAATACGCGGTGGTTGAGAACGAACCCACGATAAGTAAAGACGGTGATAACATTTTTCGACCTTATGAATAATTAAAAAAATATAAGGAAGTGGAAGCCCGCTCCCCGCTCCTCACAATGAGTGACAACCTTCGATTCACTCTCTCCTTCCAAACCACCGGAAGTTCCTTATATGCCCTACCCGAATCAGTGTATTATTCCAGTCCGTTAGCATTCCCGTGGAAAGTCATATGTAGTGTATTTAAACCAGATCATAGGTAGAGAAACCCGGCCGAATTCTCCTGACTTCAACAACACTTCAGAAGAAGGTCATTATAATTCAAAAGACAGCCCAGATTCTACGTGGGGCGGCTTGGTTGTGAGGCAAGCCCGCGCTGTCGCAACTATCTAGTGGGTTCCAATCTGAGTATCCTCAGTAATGGAACTAGCTCCCTTAAATAGCTCCTGTCTAACCTAAGCTATCTGACCTAGTTTGAACCATAATAACGATACAACTGTTATGTCTCATCACGATCCTCAGACACAGATAATCCCTTCTATCAATCTGGAGAGTGTGCAGTGTGGGGAAAATAGTCTTTCCTGCGTGTAGAGAATTGGGCGTATTTTGGGCATCAGTGTTGGCACTGTATATGTCTACTGACCTAACCTAGCTTCAATACCAAAATACTCCCAATTGATCATGCAACACACGCTTACGATGTAAATATAAAAGGCCTCATAATCATGTCATCACACAATTATGTAGTCCCAAATTCACAAAGCAGCGTGCCCACGTAAATGACAAGGGACCAGTACACAACTAAATCATGACATATTTTATTATTATTATTATATTAAGTAAATATTTATATTAATTTAATCTGGCCAACGTGTAAATAATGATCATCAAGTATGGTAGGACCCCCCCCCTGTTGTGAAGTAGCATCCCAAGACTCTTTTATGAGGTATGTGACGTGTTCCCTACGGAGGGAGAAGGATACGTAACATTAGAAGACAGATGAACTTAAGTTTGTTGCATATTATAGTGGAAATAAGGTTAGTTGGTAACTGTAGGCAAATACTCCATTATTCCAGATTACTCCGGTAAATCTAACAAACCAAATCTGCAACCGCCAATAGAACTGAGCATACTATACACCGCACGCATGAACTTTATGATGATGTAATAATAATAATATCCACGACAGTCGGTAAAATAAACAATATACCTGTTGTTTATACCTGTATAAAATGTAGACATAAAAGCTCAGCCAACTGCCCGTCATACATACATACGTAACCTATCGGTACCTACATATTAACATTCCTATGCTCAACCTAGCATCTCAGTCATGAAATAAAATATCATAGGTAAGTAAAGTATAGGTATATAGGCTCAGCCAACTCCCCTTCACATATACATAGCCCTTATATACCTATTCACCAACAAACAGTACAACGATCGACGCGGACTATCCAAACCCCGCAATCGACAATTACAAATCCGAAACCTCCTCAGTAGGTAGGTACCTACTTTCCTACATATCCAAAACACCGGCGAACCAACAAAACAATGACCAAGGTTATAATCAATTAATAGGTACCCATTAAATGAAATAATCGTAAAATACGTACCATGGAACAACGGGTAATAATAACCATGGCATACCTAACACTTCAAGTACGAATAAAATCACCAACATTATGTCGGGTTCCCTTACCTTGCTTAACCCATACCTGGCGTTTGATACCGAACGTCTCAAACGGATCCAATCTCCGTACGCCATCACCTGGAACGCAGGCGCAAATACCGAACTCCATTTCCTCCATCGACGACGCGCACCGACCGGCTGCCTCCCCGCTTTGACTCGTCCTCCGCCCGTCTCCGCTCTCGAAAAGAATCCGAATCGTCCATGGTCGAAAGGTCTCGAATGTCCCTTTTCACCCCTATTTATACCCTCGGTTAGCCCACCTATTTCGCTAGCTATCTACTGACCAATCATCTATCCGTTGAGATATCCTACGATCTTTCTGCTAATTTCATTGGTCCCGACCGGCGGCCTCTCTGTTGGCAGAACTGATTTTTTGCACGCCAAAACAAGTTGACAACCCACAAGCTACAACTTCCGTTCATTCGTACCAATTTCAATGTAAACAAAACGTTACAACCCGACTTACTGAATTGCCTCCAAAATGGTATTCATCTAATTCCATTGACACCTCTTAAAATCGTTTGTATTATACACAGAAAACTACTATTTATGTAACTTATTTTAAAACGTAATATTTTCCTAAAACTACGAATGTATTAAATATATTTTTAATAATTCAACTACTATTTGTGGAATATAATAATTGAATCTCACCTAATAATAAAATAACTTTAATTAGACAATGCTAAAGGAAAACCTAAAGCTAAGGGGAACTTAAGGCACTAGATGGCGCCCTGCGTCAACCTATATTGATACGGGATTTACTCTAATTATAATTTTAATAATTCAGCAACTATTTGAGGGATATAAGAATTAAATTAACATAATAATACATACATACATACATACATAAATCACGCCTATATCCCCGAAGGGGTAGGCAGAGGTGAACTAGCACCCACGTATCGCCAGTTATGATAGGTCCCATGTAATAGGTGGCGAACCTATTGCCATTTATCGGGTACAAAAGTCGCAGTAGGTACATTGCTAGGTCGTATAAGAGGAACGCTGCTGCCCAAACCTCATGACTGATTTATCCTTAGTCGCCTTGTACGACACCCACGGGAAAGATTTGGGGTAGTGACAATTGTATTCTACTCTGCCGTCACCACACGGCAAACATAATAATAAAATAACTTTAATTAGAATTATCTAAAGTTAAGAGTTAATGGAATCAATAGATCTATTGCGCCATCTATGGCTCCTTGCGTGGGCTATATTGATGCGGTATGTGCTCTACCACTTTGCAATTTATGGTCGAAAAATCTAATAGATGGCGCTTGATACACTATGGGAACTTATCATCAATAATTATGAATGTTGGTCCTAGAACGATATCTACTCTGTTGCATCCACTTCCTGGATTGTATAAAATATTCCTAAAATAATTTTCTGCGTAAAAATATATTTCATTAAAAAGTGGGAAGATGCACCCTGTTACGTCACACACGCCCCCTAAATTATTATGTAGTTTACCGAAGAAATAATTTACTATATCACACAATATACACATGCGTCATACGATATTTACCCCGGAACGATACTGCTCTTTTTCCAATCATCTCCTTTGGTTGTATAAATATTTCTATGACTATTAAACTAGATAAAAATATATTTGATTAAAACGAGAAGATGCACCCTTGTTACGTTACAAACCACGCGTAATTTCGTTGAGTAATTAGTCCTTTGAAGTATGTGCTTTGAAATTTCGCGTGTACCGTCCTACTGTGGATTCCTTTAAAACGGTGAACTCTGGAGGTGTCATGTTCTTCGCTAAGGTATTAGCATTCTAAGTAAGTCCTAAACTCGGCATAAAGCCTGCAGAAGTACCTACCTAATTATTTATTCAGGAAATTAGTCAACGCCAAGTAGGAAGGCCTAGTTTAATGGATACTGACGAAATTATGGCGTATTATTAAACATCACGTCAACTCCAAGTTTGTCGTCGTGGTTAATCAAGTCTATAATTTCACCTAAATTGGAGACATAATACAGGGACTGTTTGGTTCATTCTATGTAAACGAACACCTAATTATTTACATAGCAGATACATATAATAATCATAGCATTATACAATAATTGTGAGGCTTATTAAAATATAAAATATAATTTCAAAGACATCGTTTATCATATCTTTAAATTTATCATAAAGCCGGGCATTATCTCAAACAATTTTCGGTCCTTCGAGCTGGATATTTTCATAATTTTTTCCTCTCGCATAAATAAATCCTGCTCTCGCATAAAATAAAAATAAATCATTTATGGAACATAATTACAGACCCATCAGTACTCATTATAAGTAACCGAACAAATGCATTTAGGTAGGTACAACGAAAGAAATGTGAGATTCCGCCGCGTAGTATGAAGGAGCAGATTAGATTAAGCTATACGGCGGCCTGCCTGACATTAATCCTCTTTGGTGAAAATGTTCTTGTGGTAGTTAAATTCTCAGAAGTCGTTAATGAAGCGTTTTAATGGGGACAAGCGGACCAAGGTGATAAAACGCTTCGTCTAGTTTTAAGACCAGTAAATATAAATATTATGGTACTACCTTCGTAAATATTACACCCCTCCCACCAAATCACTCCCGAGGGTGTCGTAGGTACTAGGATTAGGTATGGGCAGTAGCGTTTCTTTTATACCACCTGGAATTATTTTGCGATTTACGTGCCCGATAGATGGCAATAGGCTTGCCAGCTATTACATGGACCCAATCCTAATTGTCAAAACGTGGGTGTCTGTGTAGTAGGCGTGATTTATGTGATTTATGTATACCCTCGTAAATATTACCCCCACCCTCCAAATCTCTAACCGCTGGTGTCGTACAAGGCGACTAAGGGTTAACAGTGATGAGGAATGTGCAGCAGCGTTCCATTTATACTCCCTAGTAATATATTGCGATTTACGTGCCCGATAGACGGCAATAGGCTCGCCACCTATTATATCCCATGTAATAACCTAGCCTACCTAATTGGAGAAATGTGGATGTTAATTAACATTTGCCTACTCCTTCGGGGATATAGGGGTAATTTTTGTAAGTATATATGTGTTCCTTCGTAACTATTACGCAAATCTTTCCATTTTGCCATGCTCATAAATAAAAATAACCGAAAGCTTCCTCGCCATGAAATTATTATAAAAGGGAGCCAATACGGCTGTAAGTCGCTTTATCGCACCCTAATAACGTCCTGCCTTCGTGATTTGCTTGAATACTTCCGCCGACATCAAACACCCATGTCAATGACCGGCTAGAAGTGTCTGTAAATCGAAACATTTTCTGTCTGTGTGTACAGTCAACAGCGCGTTAATTTGTACAAAACTCTCCTCTAATGTGTTTTCTGTCGTTCGACGCAGAAAGCAGAAAACGTTTGAACATTGAAAATTGAACAGCATTTGGTAACCGTCTAAGGCTGGAGTTCACCAACACTTAAACAGGCGATTAAAAGAGAACCGCCCGTTTAAACGATAAATAAATCAAATATCGACGTTTAAATAATAAAAGGCGATTATTATTTAACATTCGGTTTTTTATTTTTGTGGACAAAATCTCTCTCCACCACTTGTTTTTATCGGGATTTAGTGAGTCGCTCTAAGCGAGAGGAAAATTTTCTCTTCCCCGAGGAGATTTCCTTCGGGGTTTCGCCGCCCAAGAAACTATTTAGACAGCAATAAGATATATATAGCATATTATATAGAATCCTTAACAATCTGGCGACATATACTATAGAGATATACACCGAGATATACTAAGCAGAACGCCTTCTTTGTTCCAAGTTTAGCTTTACTAAATTATGTGCGCTCAAACGCTCGCTGATGTATCAAAACCAGAAAAGCAATTCCACAGTGTTCGAAGTTTGGAACTCAGGCAATGTACGGGCAACTACGAATAAGGCTTATCTGGCATTTACCGCGATTGTTCCGACATATTGTGTTACCAAACACGTAATGTATACGGTTTGGGAACACTTCTTAGATTAAATTCGAGTCTATATAACTCGTCCTTTTCGCTCAATACGGTTGGCAAAGGGGTGAACTTTTTGGTCTTTATTTTGAGTTTATGTTTTACTAACTTTTACCCGCGGCTTCGATCACGTTGATTACTTGAAACAACTGTCAACATCGTTCTACATTCCTTCTTCTTTCTTCTCCCTGCCCTGTTCCCAGTCTATTTGGGGTCGGAACACCATTCATATTAGTCAGACGCCATCAAGCCATCCACTCCATTTTGATTCATTAATTGTTTACATTGTTGCATACAGTGATACATTATTGTAACAAAAATACAACCTATTTTTTTAAATATAATTAAAGCTTTCTTTAAAGTGAAAGAATTTTCAAAATCGGTTTAGTGATTTTGGCGCGAAAGCATAACAAACAAACAAACCACTTTTGCATTTATTGCATTTATTTTATAAGTAATATTAGTTAAGGTAGTGAACATAAAAACCTGTTTTCTACTTTTGTATATTATTGTTCCTAATGGGAATCCAGTAGAAACAACGTAGTAGTGTATGTAATACTATTACGAGTGTGATTGTACGAGAGGGCGTTGCGATGTAAACACGTAAAAAAATACGTGACAAAAAGGGTCGCTTCCGTTGTAAACAACTACGGTGAACAATGGAGGCGCCATAAACTAATTACGCGTCGCGATTCGATGCGATTCTATTCGATCCGAGATGCTGGTATGGTGCGTAAAGGCATAACATTCCGACAAAAAAAGTTTGACTTTCACTATGGAACCAATATCACTATCTCCAAAAAAAAAACACTTCTTCAAATCGAGTTAATCGAGAGGTAGTCACTACAAAAGAACCCATATTGAATTGAATTGAAGAAATGCCGCGCGCTGAATCCTCACCATTATTAGCGCCCTGCGAAGCTGTCTACCGTAAGGGGAGTCCCATTCAGGCCCCGTAGCACGGAACGTGGACAAATTTGACAAATTTGGACATACGTGGAAAACATTTTCATCTCGCTCCAACTCCCACTAAATCCTGAGACAAAACACTGTGAAGTGGTGGAGAGAGATTTTGTCCACGTCCCTTGCTATGCCTACAGACAGTGCTCGAACGCAAGGTTCGATGACCAGTCAAGGTTTTCTCGGTCCCCAAAAAAACCAGTGAAATGTCTACTGAAAAAAAAGACACAAAAGACATAACAACACATTGAGTCAGTATTATTTGAAAAGCTCTCACGGACCTAATCGGAGTAAATTGGTGCTATTTCAAGTGCGTTCAGTGAAGTGAATTTTGATTTATGATAAGTGAATGTTTAAAGTGTTTGTCTTAGTGAGTACTTAGTGAGCTGTGACTGTGACGTGATAAAGTCTTACCTTGTATGTGACTTCAGACACTTTAATTAAATAATAATTTGTTTAATTGCCAGAGATCACCAAGTTCCAACGTTATTAGCTTAATTAAAAATAGTTGTTAGTGGTATAATACAAGGTTAATTTGCTACATCATTGCATTTTTTTTGGTATTCATGTTATTAGCGTACCTCGTACCTCTTTCCTTACCGCTAGGCTCCAGTGGACAGGTTGCCTTAGAAGGGTTTCTTAGCTTCAGTAAGAGAAAATTCTTTACAAGAAAAAAAAGACAAGGAATCTTCTGTTGCGTAGTTGGTAAAAGATTTTTGTTATTCCTTACTCGTAATTTGATACCGGCAAAATAGTGGACGAACCGTCGTTGTCTGCGTATATATTGTATAAGGTCTTAGTTGAACGAGAATTCCTAAAAGACATCTAAACGCGATTCGGGGGACATCAAAGGTCCACAATTTCGTTACAATATCAGTTTTCCTGCGACGTTGGAAAATTAAAAGGAAAGAAAATGTCCGGGAATAGAGTGGACTCGGCAGTTAGTAATAATTTTGGCGTATCAGCAGCCACTCATGTGTCTCAGAGCCTGTCGTAAGCGCCCGCCCTAGTCAGAAAAGTTCAGTTCCACATCGACCTTATAATGTATTTTCCAACAGGCGTGCCTGTAAACTGGCTTTTATCACAATATCTGTAGGTTCAAAATGCAATCAACCTAATAATGTATTTTCCAACACGCGTGCCTGTAAACTGGCTTTTGTCAGAACGACTCTAGGTTCAAAATGCAGTGGATTACACAAAGCGTCACTTCAAATTGGATCGCCACGGAAAAGATTATATTTTTTCTTTTTCAGTTATACCAACTCCATGAAATGGTTTTGGACTCAAAAGTGGTAAATGTGAATATATAAATGTCGCATATTATAGTGTTTGGAAAAATATAACAGTTATTATTTAATGGCAATAGGCTCGCCACCTATTACATGGGACCTAGCATAATTGGCGAAGCGTGGGTGCTAGTTCACCTCTGCCTACCCCTTCGGGGATATAGGCGTGAATTATGTATGTATGTATGTTATTTCATTTACAAAGCAAAAGAAGCCAGGGAAACGTTCTGGTTGGCCGAGTGATATAGTGCGGAGGGCGCGGGTTCGATTCCCGCATTAGGATGCATTAATTTTTCATGTGATAGAAGCCGAAAACTTTTAGCATTCCATGGATTCACAGTGCGGGTGCCGAGCCCATAGTGTGGCAGCGCCTGGGACTTGTGACCCAAATGTAGGTTTACGGGGCCCCTTCACAACAGTCAACACTTACTTCCGCCACCCCGACTGCTCTCTCTGCCCAGCGAGACCGAAGATGAAAATCGCAATATCGTTATATAATCTACAAGACACGCATCATTAATAACCCTTAGTCGCTTTCTGCGGCACCCGAAAAGGTAGAAATGGTGACAGCTGTACTCTCTTTTGCCGTCACCACGTGACGAAGATACTATCTTAGACATAAATTCGAATATTAAATGAATCATTTCATTCACTTATTGACTAAACAGACACTGGGGCCCGTCTCAATGGTGTCCAAACGATAAATCAAAGGAGCATGACCTTCCAGTTACATTAAGAATGAAATCATAAGAATTTTATTACATAATGCTGATGTGAAAATATATTTACATCGTTATCAATATCAAGATCAGAGGTAAATTAAACTGGTCTTTAAGACAGCGTGAGTTCGGTATTCACTAGTAAATAGCTAGATATATACATACATACATACATAAATCACGCCTATATCCCGAAGGGGTAGGCAGAGGTGAACTAGCGTCTAGCACCCACGTTTCGCCAATTATGTTAAGTCCCATGTAATAGGTGGCGAGCCTATTGCCATTTATCGGGCACAAAAAGTCGCAATACATTGTTAAGTGGTATAAGAGTAACCCTGCTGCCCATTCCTCGTTACTGATTTATCGTTAATCGTCTTGTACCATAGGAGAGATTTGGGGTGGTGACAATTGTATTCTACCTACGATGCCGTCACCACACGGCATTGCTAAGCTAAATATATAATATACTATAATAGCTAAAATACAAATAGTTGAATTATTTACTTGCTTCAAACCCCTTTTGAATCTAAACTAAATTACTGAAGTTATATTTCCATTGAATACTTTTATAGTCTTTAAACAGATATTAATGTGTATTTATACTCCTTTGCCTACCCATTCTATAATATCCCAAATTGTCTTTATTTAGTTGTTACATAATAAGCAAGCCAGGGGGATTAGCCAAGGGCCGAAACTATTCGAAAGCATAGAATACTAATGTATAAAACTAACGTAAACGAAGAAAACAGCTTTACGAACGTCGTGTAAAATGTAAGAGAAGCTGTCAAAAATTGAAATTGAAATTTGTATTCTATTCGAATAGATTTACCACTTGGCTAGGAGGGCTGTGGCCAATCTATAGAATGCATAGAATACAAAATGTATGAAATAGGCGTATTACAGAGAAAACAAAACGCCAGTTTCATACTTGTGTTTTCTATGCGTTCGAATTGATAAGCCACTTGGCTAGACCCTTGGTTAGATGATTCAACTTATAATTGCTGGCGGCATTTGGAATCCATTGCGTTAATTGTGCTATTACCAGGAGCTCTATGGGGTGCAGTGACGAGCGTTTGGCTTGCGATTGCGTAAGCCAAGGAATGTTCACAATTGCCGGCCATTGGAGCATCATCACCAGCCCTTTTACCTCGTAAGGCCCAACGACCTGATTTAATGACAAAAATATTTTGTCACTCGGGCAGATAGTTTATGAAATCATGAAATTACCGCCCAGTACCTAAAATTAGGACATAATATTTAAACGCATTTTCCGGTTTTTTAAAAATCCCGCCAATTTAAGTCTAATTTCAAAATATATTAATATTTTTCATGAAATAATTAACTTTAAGTATAAGAAATGACCCTTAAAATAATTTAGCCAATAGAATTCCATTTAAACACTTTTTTAATAAAAGAAAGTTCTGGGCCGCAACTAATTGCACCTACTTTTAGTACATGTATATCGACCTAAATTTAGGTTGGGCCTTACGAGGTTAATACCACCCTGCTGTGCAAAGTCCTTACCTATGGATTAAAGAATTTATTATATTTTGTTTATTTAAAGGTTGTGTGTTTATTTATTATTTACTTAAAGATTGTGTGTTTATTTTTAATTTACTGAAAGGTTGTGTGTGCTTATTTTTTATTTATTACCGTGAGGTGATGGCAGAGCAGAATACAATTGCCATCACCCCAGATGTTTCCCGCGGGTGTCTTACAAGGTGACATGCGAAGCAGTGATGAGAAATGGGCAGCAGTGTTACTATTGTACCACCTAGCAAATTAGGTGCCCGCTATATATGGCAATAGGTTCGCCAACTATTATATGAGATTGAAAATAGTTTCGGAAATATGGGTGTTATTACACCTTTGCCTACCCGTACCGAGATACTTAGACGTAATTTATGTAATGTATAAAAGGCTTACCAACTAAACATACACATGGCATTTACATTAAGATTTCAGACAACAGTGAGTGCATATTATGTTTTACTTTTTATATTATAGCTAAGCACAGTTATAGTGACTTTAAAATACCAAATTAGCAAAGAAAAATTTAAAGTTATCCAATTTAATTTTTAAAAGGACAACGTTACGGATAACATTAATTATATCTAAAGATATAACAAAAAACATTTTTCTTTTAAAAGTTGGCAGCTTGTCACAATAGGGATCACAGTTTTTCGACAATTTGTTGTAACTTCTTATCATGTTACACGAAGGAGAATGGTTGCATGATTAGTTTTTTTTTAATCAATATCAAAATATTCTAAAATTACACAATCAGGCAGAAACTCTGAGAACTTTGAAATAAATTTGTAATAGAACGGTCACTGAGTACTGATCACTGAGTAGTGAGTACTTAATATAAAAAAATCATTTAAATCTAGACCACAGCTTAGACCGGCAAGAATAGCGGCTAGTTTTTTGCACCATGGGAGATATTTTTTCGTGAATTTGGAGTTGCCAAATTCACGAAAAAATATCAGCTGTTTCGTACATAATGATAATACCTACTTGACCCAAATGTATGAAACAGCTGTTATTTTTTTGTGAATTTGGAGTTGCTCCCATAGTGAAAATTGTTCAGTTTGTTGGTCTGAATGAATTCCAAAAATTTTTGCAGTGACCAAAAAGTCTCCTGGTATTGCTAGATGGTATAAGAGGAATTATGCTGCCGTTGTCTGTTAGTCATCGCTCTGTTTGCCCCTGACGACGCCCACGGGAGAGGTGGGAGTGGTGACAATTGTGTTCTGCTCTGCTGTCACCATTGGCAATTTCATGCCTGGCAATTTATGAGTTTTACTGCCGCACTCAGAGACGTCAATTAACTTTAATGAGTATTTAATATCAAAAATGTTCATTACCGGCAAGAATAGCGGCTAGTTTTCAATTCTAATTTTTTCACATTAAATACTCATTAACGGTAATTGACGCCTCTCAGTGCGGCAGTAACACGGAAAACATAAGGATACTGAAAGTTGCGGCATTCTTCTGTTTTTTATATCTATGTGTGGTGACGGCAGAGTAGAATACAATTGTCACCACCCCAAATCTCTCCCGTGGGTGTCGTTCAAGGCGGCTAAGGATAAAAGGAATGGGCAGCAGCGTTCCTCCTAGTATATACCACCTAGCAATAGCAATGTACTGCGACTTTTGTGCCCGATAAATGGCAATTGGCTCGCCACCTATTACATGGGACCTAACATAATTGGCAAAACGTAGGTGCTAGTTCACCTCTGCCTACCCTTTCGGGGATATAGGCGTGATTTATGTATGTATGTATATTTGAGGTACCTTATCACAACGCAGTGACAGATGAAAATTGAAATCAGCACATAAGACATAACGAATTTGCGCGTCTTTGTTGGCGAGGCTATCGAGACAGCAATCATTATTTTGTGTGATAACAACAGTAACTTGGTTACTTGTGCCCCGATATAAACAATAGGCGACTTAACTCCCAATTTCACACTAATCTTCAATCAATACTGCGCAGCAACGTTTCCTCGGAAACTTGGTAAATACTTAAGTTGAAACCACACAATTATTCAAAAGGCTCGGCTTCAATAGAGCTCCGTCGGAGTAAAATCCTTCTCGTTTCTTGCTTATGATAAACAATTCACCGCAGACTCTTTGTTGAGTTAAATAAGCTTTCTAGATTGCAAGCCTAATTTTAAAATAGTTCGCTCCCACAATGCGTACATAAGTTTATATATAAATCATGCATATTTATTTAAAATAGTTTACATCTACAATATAAACTTATACATAAATACACGCATATTTATACTCGAAGGTTTAGACATTAACACTCATAAATTGCCAGGCATGAAATTGCCAATGGTGACAGCAGAGCAGAACACAATTGTCACCACTCCCACCTCTCCCGTGGGCGTCGTCAAGGGCAAACACAGCTATGACTAACAGACAACGGCAGCATAATTCCTCTTATACCATCTAGAAATACCAGGAGACTTTTTGGTCACTGCAAAAATTCTTGGAATTCGTTCTGACCATCAAACTGAACAAATTTCACCATGGGAGATATTTTTTCGTGAATTTGGAGTTGCCAAATTCACGAAAAAATATCAGCTGTTTCGTACATAATGATAATACCTACTTGACCCAAATGTATGAAACAGCTGTTATTTTTTTGTGAATTTGGAGTTGCTCCCATAGTGAAAATTGTTCAGTTTGTTGGTCTGAATGAATTCCAAAAATTTTTGCAGTGACCAAAAAGTCTCCTGGTATTGCTAGATGGTATAAGAGGAATTATGCTGCCGTTGTCTGTTAGTCATCGCTCTGTTTGCCCCTGACGACGCCCACGGGAGAGGTGGGAGTGGTGACAATTGTGTTCTGCTCTGCTGTCACCATTGGCAATTTCATGCCTGGCAATTTATGAGTTTTACTGCCGCACTCAGAGACGTCAATTAACTTTAATGAGTATTTAATATCAAAAATGTTCATTCAAATCCGGCATGAATAGCGACTAGTTTTGAATTGTCATTTTTTGACGTTAAGTACTCATTAACGTTATTTGAAGTCTCTGAGTGCGGCAGTTAATGTCTAAACCTTCGAGTATAAATATGCGTGTATTTATGTATAAGTTTATATTGTATACCTACTGCGATTTATGTGCCCTGTTGATGGCAATACCTATTCGATTTTCCAGCTACCTAGTTTAATTGGCGAAAAGTAGGTGTTAATTCACCTTTCCATTTTGCTCTGTATTTTCGCATCGTCGTAGATAGAATTTGTTCTATTGACCTTTTGTCAGTTAATAATGTCATGATCACCATTCGTAAACGCGCTAACAACTAGCGGTCACGGTCAAAATGTGGTAACTAATAGAACAAATGCCGATCAATTAGGTGTCCTGAATAAATAGTTCGATCAGTGAACTTCAATCGAAATTTGAAACGCTTTAAATAAAGCTACCTTTAAGTATTTGCAGAGGAAAGAAGGAATTCGTAGGCGCAGTGGCTGAGCGAGCTCGGCCTGCGATTGCGTAAACTGAGCAATGTTCGCTAAAGTCGCTCATTGGATGGGTGACCAAAAATATTATCTCGAGTTCCTCCGTACTTCAGAAAGCTGTTGGTCCCGGCTGCATCTGGCATATGACCCATTCTCTCTTCATTTCTTCCAATCTCAAGGAAAGTCTATGTCTCAGCAGTAGGGGGGAGGGACATTAAAGGGCTGATGATGAGATAATATTTGCCGTTATGACATGTACATAGACTTGTTTAAGTGTTAGCCGTGTGGTGACGGCAGAGCAGAATACAATTTTCACCACTACCATCTCTCCCATGTGTGTCATATACAGGGCGTCCCACGGCCATGCCACACGGAGGGAAAGTATATTAAATATTGAACGTAGGATATTTTACTAAAAGAAGACATCGTTTTATTTTTAATAATAAGTAGAACTGCATTCACAGATTTTTTTTAAAATCGCCTACCTCAACCGGGAATCGAACCCGCCAAATGTGATAGAAAAATTACTAGTATTTTATAACAAGTAATTTTTCTATCACATTTGGTTAATAGCGTTTGAAAGGGCTAATCATAAGCATTATTTTTTCCTAAATAACCTTGCATATTAAATGAAACTAAGATCATAAAAATTTTTATTTTATTTAAAAATATTAATTTATCAAATGCTCAAAATGTGATCCGTTCTGTTTTATACAAATTCTCACTCTTTTGATAATTTCTCTCCTTGAGTTCATTAAGAAACTCGGCTGTTCTCCTACTGTTATGAGCCGGAGCCCCATCTTGCTGGAATATGAATATATCAGGAAGATTATTAATCTCATTTCTTAAAATCTCCAGTATTTCTAGATATCTTTCCGTGTTCAGAGTTCCTTCGTAAAAATGTATTAAGAGAACCCGGTTACTTACAATCCCACACCAACAGTTGAAAGAAAAACGCACTTGATCATTAGTCTCGGGGATTCATAAGGGATTCTGTCTGCACCAAATGCGATTTTTACGCCGGTTGTACATACCGTTGTTACTAAATTTTGACTCGTCTGACCAAATAATGGTGTTCAAAAATTTTTGATCCTCAAGGATGAGTCTCTCGATATGTTGGCAGAAATTAAATCGTCTTTCAGCATCTCCCGGCCGTAATTTTTGCACTAATCGCCCTTCAACATAATTTTTAAACTTGTATTTTTTCAGAACGCGATGTATTCTACTCTTTGATAGTCCAATTTCTATTTCACCTTCCCTCACTGAACTCTTCGGGTACGCTTCAAAGTAAATCAGAATGTTGAGTTCATCATCGCTGACGTTTATTATCTGCTGCTGTGGTTGCTGTAAGCGATGATCAAAACGTCCTAAATTTGTTAAATTATCCACCATTCTTTTCAACACATATCGAGATGGTGTGCGTCTATCGGGATATCTTTCGCGGTACCACCGCAAAGCTAATGAAATGTCTTTGTGATTTAAAAAGTATGCTTCTATTAAATCCAAATTATTTTGGTACGCCATGGTAAGTAAATTAACACAAAAATTGCTAATAAACGAAAATTAAACTCACAATAAACAAAAGAACAGACGCTTGAAAATTTACGTGTTCCATTTTCGAATTATTTATTTTTACTAATATCAGCCAGTTGCATGGTAATTGTGAGCTCATCAAGAAATGCATACAAGTACCTACTACACTTCATGTATCGTTTTATTATTATCATGTACTTACACCACGGAAATCTCGTATCTCAAGTGGGTAGGTCTTTGAAATGATAATGTTAATTGTTGGAAGCATGGCCAAGTCAGAGGAAATTTCCCTGAACAAAATTTTAAATAAAATGAAAAATTTTATGATCTTAGTTTCATTTAATATGCTAGGTTATTCAGGAAAAAATAATGCTTATGAGTAGCCCTTTCAAACGCTATTATAAAATACAAGTAATTTTTCTATCACATTTGGCGGGTTCGATTCCCGGTTGAGGTAGGCGATTTTAAAAAAATCTGTGAATGCAGTTCTACTTATTATTAAAAATAAAACGATGTCTTCTTTTAGTAAAATATCCTACGTTCAATATTTATTATACTTTCCCTCCGTGTGGCATGGCCGTGGGACGCCCTGTATAAGGCGACTATCTGTAAAGAGAGCAGAGCAATAAATAATGGGCAGCATTTTCTGCCTGCGATTTCGTGCCCGATAGATGACAATAGGCTCGTCACCTATTACTGAGACCTAAACTAATTGGCGAAGAGTGAGTGATAATTCACCTCTGTCCACCCCTTCGGCGATATAGGCGTGATTTATGTCTGTATGTTTAGGAGGTACGTTTGGAAACTAAAATCTTATATTTATAAGGCTCGTGTTCAATCTAGACATCAAAGGAGGTCCAGCCTCACAGGCGGTGGACGTGATTTGAAATTTAAAAAATTACGTCTTTGACTTTAAAGAAATACGTCGGTAAATGCGATCATTATAATAAAATAGGTTTCGATTTTGTTTTACTTTCTTAACAAAATTGAGATACGTGGTCCGTACTTTTTTGGACCTGTACGCCTTTGTGGAATTTTTTTATTCGTTATAGAAGAAAATTTAAGAAAAAAGGTCGTTATTTGTTATATTACGTATGAAAGCGTAAAAAAAAACGTCATTTTCTATTTAGGAATACTAATTGTGACTGCGTATATATTATAGGTATATCTTCACTACCTGTATAACTGTTAATATATTATTATGTGTATGTGTAACACCATATGTAAACCAGCCGTGTGGTGACGGCAGAGTAGAATACAATTGTCACCACCCCAAATCTATCAGTGATGAGGAATGGGCAGCAGCGTTCCTCTTATACCATCTAGCTATGTACCTACTGCGACTTTTGTGCCCGATAAATGGCAATAGGCTGGCCACCTACTACATGGGACCTAACATAACTGGCAAAACGTGGGTGCTAGTTCACCTCTGCCTACCCCTTCGAGGATATAGACGTGATTTATGTATGTATGTATATGTGTAACAACAATAATATAATCGCATCTTCATAAAACTGTTATGACAGCTTGATCCGCCATTCCATTAGAGATTTCCTCAACGAAGAGACATTTTTCCTATACGTCCGTAGACTGTATGGTCAACGACATTTTGACTACCCAAAACTCTCAAATATCTTCAATCTATTGTCAACCTTAACCTGTTGGTAGTAATGGTGTTTTTACACATGTAACTTGCGCATGTTGAAGCACTTGCGCTGGTTATATGCGTCGTTCAAACGATTCCAGTGAGTCCAGCGATTCGAGGATGTACCTGCACAAGTAACATGCGCAAGTAGCCCACGCATCCCATCGCGCGGGTTACTTGCGCAGACATGCTGACAGCTGAAACGAACAAGGTCCATACCTACATAAATTACTCGCGCGGGCAGCCAGCACGTGTAGCGTGACCAAGTAACTTGCGCAAGTAGCTCGCACTATTGTTTATGCATTGATCAATTAACTTGAGCATGATGCTTGCGCAAATAGCTCGCGCCTTTACTTGCTACAGCTACTTGCACCGCGTAGAAGCACCTTAAATCACAAAGTCGATTGATAACATTTGAATTTTTATGTTAAACTGGTGCTGTTGACTGTATATAAAGTAACTACTTGTTTCCGAAATAGAAGCAATAAAACGGATACAGCTTTTATTTTTATATGTAGTTACATTTGCTGGGCTCGTAAAATGTTTTTATTACTGTGGTGTGATTTCTATTAATAAATAAATTATACGAGTATACAGCTCCTAGATCAGCATCTGTGAAAACTTATGGACATTACCGGTACATACATAAATCACGCCTTTATCCCCGAAGGGGCGGCATAGGAGTATTGTTTATTTAGACACGAGATAAATGATTGAATTATTATGGGTTTGGTAAACTTACTTCCGCATCAAGTTAATAATTTCGAAATTTTGCGGTCGTATTTTTTTGTTATTGTGGATAGGTGAAACCCGGATGTGGATGACATGCGTAATGGGCAGTAGCATTACTCTTATACCAGCTACACTGCGATTTATGTGCCCGATACATGGCAATAGGCTTGCCACCACATGGGATCTAACTTAACTGGCGAAAAGTGAAAAAGCTACCCCTTCAGGGATATACGCGGAATTTATGTATAAAAAGCACCCTAACTTGGTGTGTGCAAATATTTCAAGCAGCGTTGTATCTGTTAACAAGCTCGCATCAAAACGTTTTCAATTTTGAACAGGCATGTTTATGTTACCTAACCCTTTTGCAAACAAACATCGTAAACATTTCAACCAATTGAATTGGTAGCGGAATTAATTTGGTACATTTAATTAAAATAATGCGTCGGTAAAAACAATATTGAGTCAGCAAAAATAGGTATAAGGGATGGTGGCTCAAAACGGACATGCCGCCTAAAGGTTACGGCTCATTAGACCCATCCGGCACCCGACTAACACCGTTTTCGGGTGGTCAATCGCTGAACGCCGTGTGGACGCCGCAGGGACGCCGCGAGAACGTCGCGGGCCCCGCGCGTGGACGCCTCGACCGAGGCGACCCGGAGGCGTAACAGAGTTGATATAGTGAGCGCACCTCCATACAAATCCATATAAAGAATACTAAACGCGCGTGGCGAGGCGGAACTAGTCGGGTGCCGGGTAGCTAGCGCAGTGGCATAGCGCGCTTGGCCTGCGATTGCGTAAACTAAGCTATGTTCACTAAGACTGGATATTGTGAGTGTGGAGTAGTGACAAAAACTTTATTATCTCGTGTTCCTCCGTGCTTCGGAAGGCACGTTAAGCTAGTGGTCCCGGCTGGATCTGCAGTCGTTGACGACTGCAGATCCAGCACCATGCTGGCCCAGTGCGGGTTAATACCCGCACTGGGCCAGCGTGGTGGGTTATGACCCAATCTCCCTATATTCTTTCATCCATAGGGAAGGCCCGTGCCCCAGCAGTGGGGAGATTAAAGGGCTGGTGATGGTGATGATGAATCTACATCGTAGCGGCGGCGAGCCTTGATTACTATTTAAGTGATTTCCGACTCGAAGATAGTTGATTTCATAGATACAAAAATAGCTTTTACAAATCCGTTTTCGCCTAAAAATTGTAATGAACACTTCACAAGCAAATTGCAGACGATAGGAAAGTTACTGAACGTTAAGCTACCCGAAATGTACTTTAAAGTTAGTGCGCACTTATAATTTCTATTAAGTGGAAAGTTACTAAGCCTGCTAATGCTACGAGTAATATAATGGCTATAATAGTATACAACATACTAACAGAAATACCGCACACCCTGAATACTACCCTTGCTAGTGTAGTCATATAAATACTATGGTGTTATAAAAAATCGAATTTGTGATTTTTTTTTCTTTCCCTATACAAATTATTCGGTCAATAAAGCAAAATGTATGGAAAATATGAAAATCAATTTTACAATTTTGTTTTTATATGACTAAGTTGGCATGGCATGATCTTAATGTGAGATATTTATGTTACATGTTGTATACTTGTTGTATAATCTTAGCTGACACAAAAACTACCCGTTTATTCACCCATACATATAGGTATAATCTACTAGCTGACCCGAATGACGTTGTCCAGTCTAAGCTATGTATGAATGTCCAATTCAAACCGGAATACCATACATACATACATAAATCACGTAGGCAGGGGTAAACATTGTGCGTATTAACTTGAATAGTTAGTTGTAAACACATTGAAGATAGGCCGCCTTATTTAATAAGGTTAAGTGTGAAAGGGAGATGTCACATCAAGGTTAGATACTTGTTAGTACCTAAGTGTAATTACAAAGATCTGACTAGCTGTTAAATATATAAGGCACTGACGAAGTTTTATTTTACACAAGAATGAATTATGACAGATTTAATTTCACGAAATCCAGACCGCAGAGTTAGTTTAGGCTGACGAATTTGAAAGTGATTCGTATTGCAAGACAATGAATGAAATTGATGAGGTTTCTACAAAACGTTGGTACTTTATTGAGAGCCTTATACAATACAATTTCCCTTAGGCAAAATTACGCATGCTAGCAATAATTTATTCGACGCCAATTTTTTGGTCCCTAGACATTGTTTGGTTATAATCCTAATCTCTAAAAATTATAAAGACCTTTATATGAGAATATGTTGAATGATTTAAATTTGAATTTATTTGCCTTACAAAATGCTTTAAAGGTTACCACCATTAGTATAATATACTTAATTGAATATTCATACTTTTTATACTATACTTAATTGAATATTAATACTTTTTATACTCAATGAAAGATGTCCATAAACATTCAAATTAAATATATTTTATAAATATGATAACTAATATGATAAGATAGAATATAATAGGATATCTAATATAAATATTAAAACATTTTATGACATCTTTTATTAACTCATAACTTCATGTAAAGGGAGGAACAAACTTGCTGAGTTTCTTGCCCGTTCTTCTCAGAACAAGGCCTCCTGGTAGTTTACGAACGGATGGTGTAGCTTATAACGTTAAATATTGGAAACTGTTTTTCTTTTCGTTTCCAGTGTTTAACGTTATTTCTTTGACGATTCATGAGTGTATGTAATCATACCTTATATGAATAAACCATATTTTCATTTTCATTATATTAGATACAATTTTGGACATAGTTGGGTACAGACACAGGCATAAATAGAAGAGTGATATTTCTATTTTCTACTGTTAGAAGACAACTGCCACAGGACTTTAGCGTACAAGGGGACTATGGATATGAATATGACGAGGATAGCGACAAGCTCTTTCCCGCACAAGGGGCCTAAAATAGCAATGTCACACTTGAGCCTATACCTCCGGGGATAAACATGTTTTATGTACGTATGTAAGTTATCCTACCCTTGTTTAAAATTTCCTGTGATAAATAAATTCCTCGTCATTTCGAGTCTCTCCACGTACAGGTCTGGAATTTTTATTTTTTTGCTATTTCCGTCGTCATAATTACAGATGTTCATTGATGACATTCGTGACATTGTGAAGCGGATAGGGTTTTGCGAAAATCTCATTTTGATTGGTCGATTGGTTTGATCCTCCTCACACATACATACATCACGCCTTCGCGTGTAGGTACATAATAATTACTATATATATACTGCCCACCATCTTACTGATAACAAAATATTGTTTAACTATTTCTGTAGGTAATGATTTCTTTGGCACGTTTAGTTAAGGAAATTGTGCTGGTAAGAATAGACCATGAATTTGTTAGTAAATCGAACCTTTTTTTTTTTTATTCTATTCCAAAGTTCCATTTCATCATACATATTATTATTATCAATAGGTTTAGTTAAAGTTCACCAAAAACAGGCGATTATTATCTAACCGTCGGATTTTGACATTTTCCTGTATGGAAGAACTGTCAAAAACTGCTGATTATCTTTTAATCGCCTTATGAACTCTCCTTGTGAACTCGGATAAATATATGTCAAAATACCAGTCCCATATTTTTCCATCTCTTTCTTCTTTTCCCTGCCCTGTTCACAGTCTATCTGGGGTCGGCGCAGTATGTTTCCTCTTCCATTCATATCGGTCAGACGTCATCAAGCCATCCACTCCCTTTTGATTCATATCATCCATCACACCGTAAAGGTGCTAGTGAGAAGAGACGGAACCGACCATGTCGAGAGACCGATGAACGGAGAGAGTGATTGTAATGACAACATTCCAATCCATACTGCTAAAGGTTTTGGCTTAGGTTTTACAGCCGACCGCCTGCCTGACACCAACCCTCTTTGGGTATGCTGTTGTTGGCGGTTTGCCCTCCACCATTCGGGTGACCCAAGGCATTACACCGGGCAATCTCCCTTAGTCTACTTTTACGACACCCATGGGATGGATCGGGGCTGGCAATGGCTATTCTACGTTATTTGTTCGCTCCCAGGCCATCGTAGAAGCAACAATATTTTTCCATCTATCGGTTCTTTATTTTTCTCAGCTAGGATCCTAAATTCGCTTCTGTCGTTACTAAGATTTTTTTTTGTTTTAATTTAGTTATCACAGGCTGTCACAGACTGACCTTTCTTCAAGGTTACATCCACTTTTACCACAATAACTTTTCTGATTTTTTACAGTAGTATTTCTTCATCTTGTTACCATCCATTGTATTTTCACAGCAACCTACATAGAAAGATGAAAGAAATTCTTTTACAGAAAGGAATTCTTACTTAAACTATTTGGAAAATATTCAAAAGAAAATTTAAGACATTCTCTTTGTTAGTGCAGTCAGAACCAATCTACGCATTTACAATAATATTGTTTTGTTTTGTTTACTAGAAATCGTCAACGGTTTCTAGTAAACAAAACAATATTATTGAATATTCATAGTTAAGGAAACGTTTTTCTCCTGACGAATAATTTAGGATTGTTGATTTTTGATCACAAATTGTTACGTTAAGAAAACTTGCAGTACTGAAGCGCTTGTTGGATTAGTTTTAATCACTTTCACACATAACAATTTAAGCAAGCATCATTGTATAACTTGTTTAAGCAGCCCAAATAACATTGTTTCTTGATAATTCTTGTAAAGCAAGTCTTAATTTCAAGATAATCCTAGTAACCGTTCTGACTTGTTGTATAACTAAATCTATAGTTTAGTTTTTAGTTAAGTAATAATCTGTGTACCTTTCTCTTCTCGAGCTTTCTAAGTATGTTCTTTATACTTTAAATTAATCCACAAAATTGTATTTCAAATGTGTTAATATCTTCAATAATATTGACATTATCAACCCTTTTAATGACTCTAGGACAGATAGAATAATGTAGGAAGATTATGCCATAATCCATCACGCGGGTCCAGTGAGGGTTGGCGGGTATTAATTAAGGATAGCAAACATTACATTGAATGATCTAGTACCATTAGGACCACCTAATTATTTAAAGCTTCTATCAGGAACAGCCAATTCTTACTTTAAAATTCTAAAACATGCTTTCATGTTGGCCTGGGAGCGAAAAATAACATAGAATGTGCCAGCCCTAACACACCACTGGGGTGTCATAAAAGTCAACTAACGGTGGGTCCCAATATTCTATCTGCAGTTAAAAGTAAGCTTGATAAAGTTTAGTTGCCTGGTATTTGTTGTTAAATTACGATAAATAACAGAAATTGCTAAGCAACTAAGCTCTAGTACCTACGTCTATCTTCAACTGTTGATGGAATATTGGGATGCGCCGTAATCGCCCGGTGTGTGTATACCAACAATCACTTTGGAGAGGTGTCTTCACCGAATGTTGAAGGGCAAACCACCAACAACAACAAAATCACAAAAAACTTGGGCCGAAGCATTGAGTTGTATGAATTGGAATGGTGTCATTGGGACATTGATAGAATAATGATCATCATTTCATCATTAAATCCTAAACTGATGGAACGTTATTCTGAGTCTGGGAACGTTCCATCATTAAATGATGGAACGTTCCCAGATTGACCAATTGGTTCTCTCATCAGAAGACAAAGTGTTATAATTTTCAAATAATTTATCCAGGCATTTGTAAAAATGTAGCGCTAATAATATTTATTACTTGTACACGCCACTCTCGCAATGTTGTTAATATACTTACTGCTAATATTGAATTTTATTTCTGTAACTGAAAGATAAAATTAGAATTGCCAATGTCTAAAACTTCATGGTAACTGAATTAGACTCAACTAATGTAGTTTCGTGTTGTCTGGAAATGGCTTTGAAACTTTTAGTCCCGTCATATCGATGGAACACATTGTGTCCAAATATGGTTCCATTAATATGTCAGCTTTTGTCAAAATTATTCTTACTATTGCACCTAAAAATGATTTCCAAACAAAAGTACCTAGTCGCATTAGGTAAATACTCCTATCCTAAGAAAGTGATGGAGCTTCTATACGGTAACTGAAACTATGGGACAAAATCGGAAAAAACTCTAATAATTTCTGATAGATAAGTGGGATTATTTTTGATTTTAATTTCAACATTATATAAATGTTAGAAATTTTTTTTAGCTTTTCTTTAGGCACCTGCCCGGATTGCAGTGGGTGGTCGTTTCCCGCATCAAGATCATAATTTTTCTAACTTTTTCTAATCACATATATTCTTTTTATCCCCCATATCGGAAAAAGCGTTTTTGCTCTTCGATATCTGAGTGCAAAAGCCGTTTTTATCGTCTAGAGGATAAAGTAAATTTGAATTTAGAACATCAAAAGTGCATTATGTTTGTGAATACAAAACATATTTTTTAAATTTGTTTTTAATTCTCCCTGTTTTTCTAGGGAAGGCAAAGAGTCTAGCCCATACAGCCATGTCTTTAGTATATTGATTTCATATTAATATGAATAAATGAGTGAGTGAAATGAATGTATGAAATTAATTTTACATTAAAATATGGGTGTCACACATTTTATCGCATCTAGGGATTGCTTGGCGCGAATTGAATGATACCAGAGTTCATGATGGCGATTGATGTGGTGATAACCACTTCAAAATTCTCAACATCAAACACATCACAAGACTAATTTTCAATGATTCTGTATAATTTTACACCATCCCGGATGCTTGTGCATCAAAACAACACCACTTTCACTGCACAGTCTCCGCAAAATCCACTTTGAAAAATATCATTAAACCTATTGGACCTCTATGGTGTCGAATTTATTAAGCAACCTTTATAATTTGTTAAAAATTCAGATTCGGAACCTTTTTGGTATACTTTTTTATTAATTTGCTTCGCACGTGCGCGTTTGGGTGGATGTTGTGGGTGCGTCTGGGTGGATGTGTGGGTGTGTACATTTTGCCATTTCCTCGCTGAAATGAAAAGTTACGTGTTGTACTCGAGTGCAAAAATTTTTCACCTTGTGCTCTTTTGATTCCCTCGCCAACGCTCAGGATTCTAATTTGGAATCACTCGCTACGCTCCTGATTCAATTTTAGAATCCTTCGCTAGCTTGGTCATCAAAATTGAGCACGCGGTTAAAAAGCAACTTTGCACTCACGTATAACAAATAACTATTGTACAAATAAGTGGGATCTTTAGGAAAGTGTTAGAGAAGGCAGAGGTAAATTAACAACCACGTTTGGTCCAATTAGGTGAAATCCCATGTAATAAGGGGCGAACCATCTGACAGGCACGTAAATCGCAGTAGGTATACTGCTAGGTCATTCGTCACCACATAGAACAGGCACGGAAACCATTTTTGGAATTATTTGTTTGTCTTTTGAAAATTATTGTAGGAATAATAGTTATAATATTTAAAAATAATATTATATTATTTTAAAATAATATTAAAAAATTGATCATTTTAAATATTAACTCAAAATCTTTGTTTTTATATAATATCATATACAGATCAAATTCTTAGCAAATTCATATCCGTAACATCCCTAGTATTACTGGTTAAAGTATAAAATTGCCGTTTTTTACTGAAAATCTAAATTGTTTATTTTTTAGTTTATAACAAATGTATTTAATAATAGTTACCATTATTATCTATACATTGTTGCCATCTAATAGGAAGGTCATTTATGCCTTTGCATAGATAGAATTTGCCTTTGATAGAATTCTGAGGATTTAGACTGCACAAACAATGTGAAAGCATTTTGTACTGCCTCCTAGGAAGAAAACTTCTTGTCACGTAGATAATTGTCCAAAAAAAATGGTAGTCCGTTGGAGCAAGGTCTGGCGAATAATAGTGAAGATCGATTCATGAGTCGGGTCTGTTTTACTGCTGGTTTTGCCAACATTGTTCGGAGTTCGGCACAATAGACATCAGCCGTTATTGCTTGACCAGATCGGAGAAAACTATGGTAACTGTTGTTTCAAACAGTTACCATTACCTTTTTATTGGTAAGTTTTGCTTTAGGACACTGTTGTGGCGTTTGACCTGGGGTTAGCATTTTTGTTTTACGGTTATCATAAAGAATCCACTTTTCATCACATGTCACAATTCGATCCAATATTCCTTCATTTCACCGATTCAACAAGGCAACACAAGTTTCAACACGCTTTTCTTTCTGCAGATCAGTCAAATCATGAGGCACCCATTTTTCGATTTTTTTTATTTTATTGATTTGACGCAAATGAGTCAATATTGTGGGTAAGGTAACGTTAAACCATGTCGCTGATTCCTGGGTAGTTTGACTAGGATCGGCTTCCACCATCTCTCTTAATTCATCGTTATTCACCTGTGTCGGGCGGTCTTCCTCGTGGCTCGTTCTTAAAGTCGAACTTTCCATCACGAAAGCGTTTAAACCAAAATCGCGGTGTTATTACGGGGTTAAAACCAAAAACGGTGCGTTCATAAGCAGACCCCTCACCAAACGCAATGTTGACATTTCGGGCTGTTTCTGCCGCGTTACTTCCGCGCCGGAACTCGTATTCAAAAACACTCGAATTTTCGCATTACCCATCTTTCTTGTCTAACTGCCGCACTCAGAGACGTCAAATTACGTTAATGAGTACTTAACGTCAAAAAATAACAATTCAAAACTAGTCGCTATTCTTGCCGGGTCTATGGTCTAGATTTGAATGAAAATTTTTGACATTATATACTCATTAAAGTTGATTGACGTCTCTGAGTGCGGCAGTAAGTTGAATAACAAAAACAATTGAAAGTCTTTGTCCATGTGAAAAAAGTTTCATTCGAAAACCTCAAACCATGAAGATTCTATGTCAATTCAAAAAACCTATTACAATAAAACGGCAATTTCATACTTTAACCCCTATTATTTCTATTATTATAAAAGACCTATTATTATGAGTTCTACGAGTAGAGTTCTAGATCTACTGTTGATATTTATTTTACGAAAACAAACTGTGAATAATTATTAAGCTTAAACTCTAAAGCGTTTTCTAAACTTCTAGGCTCCTCACTCCTTTAATAATGATTAATCTATCAGCATTGTATTGGTCCGGAATTGGGAATTTCACAAATTGAGATGATAATTTTTTGACTTAGCTTCAGAGTAAATATTTTTTCATCCCATCATCTCGGAAAAAGCGTTTTTGCTCTTCGATATCTGAGTGCAAAAGCCGTTTTTATCCTCTAGAGGATAAAGTAAATTTGAATTTAGAACATCGTGTGCAATGAGTTTGTGAATTCAAAACATCATTATACCTATTTATTTCTACCTCCATGGTGCCGAAATTATCATGCAACCTATTTTAATTTGTTAAAAACTCAGACTCGGAACCTTCTACTTTTTTTGTAATTTACTTTGCGCGCGTCATTTTCTTTTCACGTCATAAATTTGTTAAAACCTAGGAGTTCCGTGACGGTCAATCAGCTTGGCGTCAATCTTGCTTTAAACATTTTGATCGTCTACAACGCTTGCTTGATACTTGAGTCAAGCATTTAAAAGCTTTTTGGGTCTGTTTGATTTGTTTACGCTAGCAACGGAACAAAAACATACAGAAAATCAACGTGCTTGACTCAAGCTGATTGACCGTCTCGGAACTCCATTAGGGACGGTAATTTTTATTAGGTACTTACAGGTGTGTCTGGATGAATTTTGCGGGTTTGGTTGGGTGTATGGTAGGTGTTGAAGGTGTGTCTGGGTGAATGGGTGTTTTGTGTGTGTGTGTCTATGTGAATGGGTGTTTTGTGGGTGTGTCTGGGTGAATGGGTGTTTTGTGGGTGTTTCTGGGTGAATGGGTGTTTTTTGGGTGTGTCGGAGTGGAGGATGGGTGTGTATTGCGGGTGTGAATGTCGTGGGTGTTTCTGGGTGGATGGCTGGGTGTTGTGGTTGTGTCTGGGTGTATGCTGTGGGTGTGTCTGGGTGGATGGATGTGTGCTGTGGATGTGTCTGAGTGGATGTTCTGGGTGTTTCTGGGTGGGTGATGAGAGTGTGTTTGGGTTGATGGGAGGGTGTTGTGGAAGTTTCTGGGTGAAAACAGAAACTTTTGTGATTGTATTTTGCAATTTCCTCGTTGGAGGGGATGAAAAGTTACGTGTTGCACTTGAGTGCAGTTTGTAACAGACCTCCTTGTCAACAGTTGACATTTCAGTTTTGATAAGTATTTTAATGACATGTAACGAGATAGAAAATATACGTATTGAGTGGAAGTCGTAATATTTATTTAAAATATCAAAAATAATATTTTGTGGCCTCGCGCTACAAATTGGTGACCCCGATCTCGAACAAATACAACAAAATGAATACAGAACTGGAACAACTAGAAAAAATTTCAATAAAATTACCGACGTTTTGGACCAACAAACCTGAAATTTGGTTTTACCAGGTAGAAGCTCAATTTTCTATTAATAATATCAGATCAGAAGACACGAAATTCAATTATCTCATCTCACAATTAGAACCGAAAATTATCGAAAACATTTGGGACATCATCAAAAGTACGGACAGCAACAAATACAGTTTGGCAAAAGAAAGACTACTAAATTTATATACCGAAAGCGAAGAAAAACAAATTCAAACACTATTAACAGGACTAGAATTAGGAGACAACAAGCCTAGCCAACTATTAAGGCAGATGCGACAACTCGCCGACAAAAATATTTCCGAAAAAATTTTGCGATCCCTTTGGCTTGATAAATTACCAAATTCTATAAAAAATATATTGATAATATCCGAAGAAAATTTAGACAAATTGTCAATCATGGCTGACAAAATGAAAGACTTTCATTCCACCGAAATACTTTCGAATGACATACAGCCGTCAACAAGCCAAAGTACAGTCAACAACATAGACTTGATACAAAAAATTTCTTCACTTGAAAAACAAATTGAAGCTTTACGAACGGATTATAAAGGACGTTCTCGTCCCAATTACCGTACAAATGGAGCAAGATCAGCAAGTCGAAGTCGATCACGAAATCGAAAATATAATCCAGATGGCAAATTTTGTTACTATCATTTTCGATTTCGAAACAAATGTATACCTGAAAAGTGCAAGAAACCGTGTTCATTCAATTCGGGAAACGCTTCAAGGCAACAGAATTAGCGACGAATTCCGCTGCCAAAATATACTGTCGCAAATCAAGAATATTTATTAATGACAGCAAATCAGATATACCTTTTCTAATTGACAGTGGAGCAGATGTCTCAATCATACCACCATGCAAAACGGACAAACTCGACAATTCTTTTAAATTGTATGCTGCAAATAACACCCAAATTAAAACTTATGGCATCAGAATCATGACAGTTGAATTTGGATTACGCCGCAAATTTACATGGCCGTTCGTAGTAGCAGATGTCAAACGAGGAATATTGGGTGCTGATTTTTTGAAGCATTTTAATTTGATAATCGATTTACATTCTCGGAAAATTATTGATGGAATCACAAAATTATTTATTGAAGCAGAACTAACATCTATTGATGAAAATGAAATATTAAGCACTACTGACAAATCTTCGCCATATTTTGATATTTTACAACAATTTCCCGACATAACTATACCAAATTTATTACCAAGTAATTTCAAACATAACGTCAAACATTATATTGAAACCGAAGGTGATCCTGTGTTTTCTAGACCTAGACAACTTGATGGGAAAAAGACACAGATAGCCAAAGAAGAATTTGAGTTCATGATGAACAATGGAATCATACAACCATCAAAATCACAATGGGCTAGTCCATTGCACATGATCCCAAAGAAAGATGGCTCATGGAGACTGTGTGGAGATTACAGACGCTTGAATAATCAAACCATTCCGGACAGATATCCTTTACCACGAGTTGATGATTTCCAACATATTTTAAAAAACACAAAAATATATTCAAAAATTGATCTTTTAAAAGCTTATTATCAAATTCCGATGGCAGAAGAACATAAACATAAAACAGCGATCACAACACCCTTTGGATTATACGAATTTAACGTTATGAGTTTTGGTTTACGCAATGCACCATCTACATTCCAAAGATTTATAAATGAAGTCACAAGAGGACTTGGATATGTATTTGCCTATTTAGACGATATTCTGGTAGCATCCAGTGACGAGAAATGTCACGAAATGCACCTACAAGAATTATTTCAAAGACTAGATCAATATGGGCTACGAATGAACCTATCAAAATCAATACTTGGAGTTAAACAAGTAGAATTTCTGGGCTACCTTATAACTAAAGGAGGATTGAAACCTATTCCAAAAAAAATACAAGCTATCATAGACTATAAACTACCAGAAACCTACCGTGATCTTCGGCAATTTCTTGGTATCATTAATTTTTATAGGAGACATATTAAGAATGCTGCTGAGTCTCAAGCCTCATTACATGATTATTTAAAAGGAGCAACGAAAAATGACAAACGAAAAGTACCATGGAATGAAGACACTAAAAAAGCATTTGAAAAATGTAAATAAGATCTTGCAAATGCAACCATACTAACCATTCCTATTTCAGATCTTCCATTAGCATTATTTACAGATGCTTCTAATACAGCAATTGGCGCAGTACTTCAGCAATTTGAGAACAAAGCTTGGAAACCAATAGCTTTCTTTTCCAAAAAATTAAACAATGCACAAACTATGTACAGTACCTATGATCGTGAACTATTAAGTATTTATGAAGCAATCAAACATTTTAAACATTACGTTGAAGGAAGAGATTTTACAATTTATACCGATCATAAACCATTAATATTTGCATTCAAACAAAGAAACGACAAAGCATCTCCTCGTCAGTTACGCCATTTACAATTTATTTCGGAATTCACTACAAAATTTCAGCATATTAGTGGAAAAGATAACATCGTTGCAGACACATTGTCTAGAATAGAAGCAGTTGATTCAATAGAATATGATAAAATAGCAAAAGAACAAGAAAATGATCCAGAATTACAACACTTAAAAGAACACAGCTCATTGAAGCTTAAGGAATATACCTTACCTACAAAAGAGACTCTTTGGTGTGATATATCAACAAACAAAATTAGACCATATATACCATTTAAATTTAGAAAACATTTCTTTGACCAAATTCATAATCTCAATCATCCCGGTAAAAGAGCAACAATAAAACAGTTGACATCAAGATATATTTGGAAAAACATAAAGCAAGATACAAAAATATGGGCACGATCGTGTATACAATGTCAGAAAAATAAAACATACAAACATAATAAATTACAATATTCAGAATTCCCAGAACCAGACAACAGATTTGATACTATACATATTGATTTAATTGGACCATTTCCACCATCTGAAGGTAACAGATATTGTTTAACTTGCATCGACAGATTTACAAACTGGATGGAAGTTATCCCATTACCAGATATTTATGCTGAGACAGTATCTAAAGCTTTTTACAACAATTGGATCACAAGATTTGGTGTACCAAGCACAGTCATCACAGATAGAGGCACTCAATTCACGTCATCATTTTTCAAAAATCTTTCAAACATTTGTGGCATTAACTTAAAACATACTACAGCATATCATCCCCAAAGTAATGGAAAAGTCGAGCGTCTGCACAGAACACTGAAAGCCTCAATCAAAGCTCACAACCAGACCAAATGGAGCGAAACAATACCAACAGTATTATTAGGCATGCGCACGGCATTACGAGAGGATGCACAATACACAATATCGCAAATGGCATATGGAAAAACTATCCGACTGCCCGGAGAATTTTTCCAAAGTTCAAAGACTGAAGTTAATGAAGACTTTTTCAAGAAATTGCAGACTGTCATGAGCGAGATAAGACCAATGCCTAACAAAAATAACAGAAGAAAAGTTACTTTCATACATAAAGACTTAGGAACATGTACACACGTTTTTATCAGAATAGACAGAGTTCGGAAACCGCTTGAACCTAGTTATGATGGGCCTTACGAAGTGTTATCTAAACATGAGAAATACTATACTGTGCTGATCAAAGGCAAGGAGGATAAAATCTCAATAGACCGTCTGAAGCCTGCCTTTCTTCTCTAGAAGACACCCGGAGGGGGAGTGGTGTAACAGACCTCCTTGTCAACAGTTGACATTTCAGTTTTGATAAGTATTTTAATGACATGTAACGAGATAGAAAATATACGTATTGAGTGGAAGTCGTAATATTTATTTAAAATATCAAAAATAATATTTTGTGGCCTCGCGCTACAAGTTCATTCCCTCGCTATCTCTCAGGATTCTAATTTTTGAATCCCTCGCTACGCTCGTGATTCAATTTTAGAATCCTTCGCTAGCTCGGTCATCAAAATTGAGCACGCGGTTAAAAAACAACTTTACACTCACGCACAACATATAACTATTCTTTAGCCGCATGCACGGCTTGTGTGTTAGCGTGAGTTGTTAAATATGTATGTATTACCGACTTTTTATTTTATTCTGTGATATGCTTTTTAGAAGGAAGATTTATACTACCATACATCTCGGTCAGCTTTCACATAATCACCCGCTCCCTTGTCATTCATATTGTCTGAAAGAAAAATAGGTTAAAGTTCAAAAAAACATGTCTTTATTTAAGGACTATAATTTTACTGACGATTATTCTTTCTATTATTTTCATAATTATGAAATAAAATATAAAAATAATTCATATCCTTTCACGCAATCCATCAATTTTTGTGAGGTAGTCCTTTTTCAGACAAGCCACGTCTAACGTTCGCATTACACTTTAGCTTATAGTTATGCTTGGCTTATCTTATTATTACATGCCCATACCTTCAGCTTATCTGGCACGGGTAAATAACTAGAACTAACTACAGCTTATACTTTTGTTGACTACGCTGCACAGAGCTTTTACCAGTACCGAGCTTAAATCGTCAATTCGATGCAAGAGTTTCGTACGAGCATGTTATTATCATTTTCTCACATCTTTCAATATTATAAATCTCTCTGAACGACACGTCGTATATAATATGATGGGCTTACTACGTGCGTCTCAGAAATAGGTATTAGAATTTAGAAATAAAAATAACCCTTAATTTTTTCCCGTCTCTTCGTAGTTTTCTTCGAAAAATACACATGTCGGGTCTGTTGAACCGGTAAATGAAATTATCACAATTTTAAACTTCCAGCAGCGAATCTAAAGTACGTTTATTTGTTATTGCTTCTTTGAAGCTCTTTGGATAGGTTCGCATTAAACCTATAAATGTGTGGATTAAGGTTGACAAAAAACGAGTTGAGGAAGACTTCCTAATGCACCGTGTATAGACGTGTCATTATATTTTCTCATAAAGACCATCGCATTAGCGTTTGTCACTCTGAAAAAAAAGGTATTTTATTGTGCACGGTATTGTATAAATACATTGTTGAATTCGTATTCTTTTAGACTATATCCAATTCTGATTCTTATTGAACTGTCTTTCTAAATGGTTTACACGTACAAATACTGTGGTCCAATAATTTTTCCACCATTTACAAAATATTTAACAAATAATGCTGCCGTGTAGCGAGGGCATATATTGTCATACATACATACATAAATCACGCCTATATCCCCGGCGGAGTAGGCAGAGGTGAACTAGCACCCACGTTTCGTCAATTATGTTAGGTCCCATGTAATAGGTGGCGAGCCTATTGCCATTTATCGGGCACAAAAGTCGCAGTGCATTGCTGGGTGGTATAAGAGGAACGCTGCTGCCCATTCGTCATCACTGATTTATCCTTGTCGCCTTGTACGACACCCACGGGAGAGATTTGCGGTGGTGACAATTGTATTCTACTCTGCCGTCACCATACGGCGTCCCCACCTCTAATTTCTACTGCGGGTGTCGTACAAGGCATAGACAGCAGCGTTCGTCTTAACTATGCTGCATAGTTGCAAAGTCATATATAGACACCGTCAAATTAATGTTCTGTAAGATTACATAAAGCTACTGGATATTGATATAATAATAGATATTCAGTCATCTTCATTGTATTCCCGCTCAAACTTAGTTTGACTATAGTTTGCCGTTAACGCCACCAAATTCCAGACTTCTGTTGATATGTTCACTGTTTGCAAGTGATTAATTGTGGTTGATGTGAAGTGAAGCCAATTGAGCGGAGCTCTACTCTTGTTGAAAAGGGCAATAGTTATTGAAAAAGTAAAGTAATTAAACTAAGTAGAGGTCACCTCATGATGGTCAAAGGCATCGAGGTCGACCTTGAAAGAGGTGAGACATACGAGACTTGGACGGTATTGGCTGTGGATCGCTCGAGGTGAAGGGCTGCGGGGGAGGCATTTTCCCAGCAGTGGGATCTTTTCCTATAAGAAAAAAGTAAATTAAGGCTTAATTTATGGGAGAGTGTAGCAACCTGTAGGCCTAGCACGGGACATGTATATTATGCTACGAGTATGCTACGTTGGCAAGCGCGAGCCGCAGGCGAGCGCGGTAAGGAAGCTGAGTGTGTAATGATCAATGGATACGAGTTACATACGACGTTTTTCAACACAATTGCGAGGAAAAAACAAACTTGTATTGTTATTAACTTTACCAAAAATACCAAAAAAATATTTAAGCCTATTGATGGAGAGTGACGAGGTAAATCGACCACGAAAATGCTCATCGCCTTTCTCATCAAATGAACTTTTGTTTCACTAAATCTTTATAATGTTCATCGCCGTAGACACTTATTACACAAAATTACACATTTTTTAACAGTAAACATCACTATGACACAATATTAATTTAATAAAACAAATGACGACTTTCAAAAGGCACAGAAAAACCGGCTGTGCATCCGAAGCAGCAGCAAAATAAAAAATAAAATAAATAGTGTATCTAAAGACGATAGTTGAGTTAATTTATATAACATAAACACAGAATAAAATGTTTATTTATCATCTTAACTCTAAAATAATTTAATTTTCGTAAAAATTTTCAATGTCCATAGACAAACTCTATAAGCATAAACTTTGGAGAGTTTGGCGCGTTTCAATGGTGACAGTAAAAATTTTTTTTATCAATTCAAAAATTGTTTCAGAGTGGATTTTGTGCAATGAAAGTGGTGTTAATTTGATGCTTAAGGATCTGTGTTGACGTTAAATTATGAGGAGTTATTGAAAATAAGTCTCGTGATGTGTTTGTTGTTGAGAATTTTATAGTGGCTTACACCACCACATCAGTCGCCACCATGAACTCGCTGTTACCATTAAATTCGCGCTGAGCACTCCCTAGATGCGTTAAAATGTGTGACATCCCCTCTTTTAACGTAAAATTAATTTCATTTTACTGAGCTTTAGTGAATTTGATGGTACATAGTCGTATGTTCGTAATATTCCATTAGGCACATAATAAATAAGACACCGTAATGTCTTAGCAACAGTCTTTTCTCCTTATTTGTAAAGCTCTGTGTCTAATTCTGTCGATTCCTTTGTAAATGACGTAAAGACCCGCTCACACAGGCCTAAGAGCCTCTTTCAGCTGTTTCTTATGTCACATCTACTCGAGCCTACGTCCTTGAGACCTTAAAAGAACTCCTAAAGGTTCTTTTGATCACAAAACACTCGCAAACAGAATCCAGACTTTAAAGTAGGCTGTTGAGGCTGTATAGGATACCCCATTGGAAACTTTTTGATACGCAACCGACGGAATCGCCAGCGGCCATAATTTTTTTTGTGAATGATACCTTTGGTGACGTCAAAGCAGAATACATTTTACCAACCTATCGCTCCCGCGTTTGTCGTTCATGGCGTCTAGGGATCAAACAAAAGCAGCAGCGATCCTGTTACGCCATGCAATAATACTAATGTGCCAGATAGATGGCAATAGGCTCGCCCACTTTTCGCCCACACCAGTATAATATTTATTGTGCGATCATTAACGATAATTAACGCGTCAGACGCTTGTCATTCGTGAGGTATAAAAAATGCCCCTAATTGATACTGTACTTTACATCAAATAGCATCTTCAAGGTAAAAAACTACATGTTTTAAATAAAGTGTATATTCTCATGTTTTTATGAGAAAATAAATTATTTAAACATAAAATTTAAAGACCATATTTACCAATTTTGTTAATTCGTACTTTCTGTAGACTGTACCTTGGGACGCCACACGTGAAACCGTCACTATAGAAACTTAAAAAAAGCATAGTAGGTCGGTACAGTAACAAAGATATAATACAAATTTCAACAAGCAGATACCATAATATGTTTGGCGCTGAATCATGTGCATATTGCGTTTGCAAAAACTTTATAAAAATTCTCTAAAGAAACAAAAGACAAACGCGAACCTTATTCGCTCTCTGATTTGAATTGAAACTTCGGAATATAAAATAGGTAGATTTTCTTTTATTTTTTTCCCCACAAAAGAAACTAAGATATTCAGACATGAAGAATTGAATTCAAAACTCGCTAGAGAAACAATATATTAAACCAACCGCGGTAGTCTCTTGAGAGAAATAATAAACTACGTACAGTCAACGGCACTTCAGACTACCCAAAACTGTCAAATTTCTTCAATCGATTGTCAACCTTAACTTGGTAATAATAGAGCACAAAATCGATTGAGAAAGTTTTCCATTTTATGGTAGTCTGACGTGCTGCTAACTGTGCATATATCACTCCTGTCACCCTTTATACCCGAAGGGGTAACTAGAGGTGTATTTTAACAACAATGTTTTTCACTGTTCTCTCACGGTGAGTCCCAATATTCAATCGACAGTTGAAGATAGCGTACAGAACGGCACTTCAGACTACCCAAAACTGTCAAATTTCTTCAATCGATTGTCAACCTTAAGTTGGTAATAATAGAGCACAAAATCGATTGAGAAATGTTGCTATTTTGTGATAGTACGACGTGCTGTTGACTGTACTACAGCCTAATTGCTTAGCTACTTCTGTTATTTATCGTAATACCACAAAAAATGTTTGGCACCTAAACTTTCCTCATACTTTTATCTGTAGATACAATATTGGGACCCACTGTTAGTGAATTCAGATGGGGAGAAATCATTCTGTAATATTTGTTATAAATAGTTAATACTGCCTTCCCTATGGTTGAAAGAATATAAGAAGAATAGGTCATAACCAATGCAGATGTAGCCGCTACTTACGTAGGTACTTCAGATTGTCATAACGCGCATAAAACTATTTGCCTATGTGCAATTAAGGGAGCGGATAATATGGCTGGAGATGAGTTTATTATCAAAACGATTTTATACATGAGAGTGTCCGTTTTAGACAGTACATCCATTCTGGGCCACCTTCCCCTATAAGACACCTTGAATTGGGATTATAAATTCAAAACATGCTCGTTAATTAAAGTCTATGAAAAGGTATCTGACACCTTTTCAAACAGGTGGCAGGTTACCGCCCAGCCATGTGGCACGGGATATGGAGAAAATCTCCTCGGGGAAATGAAAATTTTGTCCTCTCGCTCTAAATCCCACTAAATCCCAAGACAAAAACACTGTCAAGTGATGGAGAGAGATTTGTCCACGTCCCGATCACGAAAACGCTCCAGCAACTCTTGTGAGGCTCGAGTGTATCCCATACTATTTGGGGTCGGCGCAGTATGTCCTCTATTTCCATTCTCTTCTGTCACTCGTCATCTCCTCATTGACATCCATCACCTTTATATCACACCTCACACAGTCCATCCATTTTTTTCACCAACCCGTAAAACAAGCTAATAAAAAAAACCGTCAGTTTTTGAAAGTTCTTCCAGACGGTAAACTGATGGTTAATTAATAATCGCCTGTTTTTGTGTTGGTGAACTCAAGCCTAAAGGCCGGTTTTTTGATGCATAGTTAACTTTACCAATTATTAAATATTGTTACTAATGGCTATATCAGTCTAATGTTTAACCATTAGTAACAATTTTAGTTACTAATGTTACTTATAATAATAATAATAATAAATATTTTTACACTGACACCTATCATCTAGCCCAAAGTAAGTAGCCTAAGCAGTATCCATAACACAAGTGTTATGGATACTAGATGACGGACATATTTTTAATATAATTATGTATATAAATGTTGAAAATATACTACATAACCATATACACAACCATGACTCAGAAACAAACATTTGAGGTTATCACAAAGTTTTCCCAGAATACCCAGCAATCTGAGCATTCAACCAAGGTGGCCGTCAAATTATAAGTCTTATGGTTAAATATATGTCTGATATTGTTACTAATAGTTAAATAACAACCTGATATTTAAACATTTGTAACAGGTTTTAACAGCTGGTTGAGTTAACTATGCATCAAAAAACCGGCCCTTAGTAATACTAAATATAAACAGCTCGTTAATTGGGTGGTTAATCACTGTCCTCTGGTTAATCCTATAACCCTGTTTCCAATTTCCACCGAGACCTTTTTCGTCCCTAAGTCGAAGTACCACCACTCACTATCTCCACAATAATCCGTTAGTGCGATCCCTTGTATCATTTAAATTGAGGTTATTTGAAACCGTAAACAGAAAATCGATAGGATTTGGGTACTTGCTTTGTTTAAGATCTGATTCGTTATAGCCACAAAGTAATTTAAGACGCTTGCTTAATAGAAAGGCAAATTAGGTAGACATACAAGATACAATATTTTTGGAGAAACAGAAAACATACTTGAGAATACTGAAAATTTGGAGTTTACATAATACATACATAAATCACGCCTATATCCCCGAAGGGTTAGGCAGAGGTGAACTAGCACCCACGTTTCGCTAATTATGTTAGTTCCCATGTAATAGATGGCGAGCCTATTGCCATCTATCGGGTATAAGAGGAACGCTGCTGCCCATTCCTCAACACTGATTTATCCTTAGTCGCCTTGTACGAAACCAACGGGAGAGATTTGGGGTGGTGGTGGTGACAATTGTATTCTACTCTGCCGTCACCATACGGCATTTGGAGTTTGATCTTAAATAAGTTCGAATAAGAATCGACTGCTCGTCTCATATCACACCATACTCTTTCCCGTCACATACCATACTTTATGGGATACTGGCGTTTGGTGAAGGAAATAGAGCACCGAACAAAAGAATTTGAGAGCAAGGCATACGGTGTTGACTGAATAAATAATTTCGCACTTGAGAGACATTCCGAAAGTCTTAGATCTTAGAGAACCTACGTTGCTGCAATCGTACTCCGCAAAATACAATCTTCTTGTAATAAAAATAAGGATTCAATTTCTCGAGCAATTACGATCTAAAGCTTCAGTTTATAATGGTATATAAACTGAAAGTGCTGAGAATCTGTTAAAAATCTCTTCAGAGTAACTGACAAAGCGATGTTTTATTTCGAGCCATATTTTTGAGAACAACCATTTTTTTGCGTTACGTAATTGTGTACTATACAAAGTTGCACACTTAGGTTAATACGTTTGAGTGGCTAAGTTTTGGATTCTTTATTTTGTCCGAAGACAATACAAGGCAAGACACTGTGTCAGAACTTTTTTGTTGAAAGCTGTATTCTTCACCGTATTCAAACTTAAGGTAACTTCACTAAAAAGTATTTTTTGTTTATATTTAAAACAAACATTACATTTAAACTCATTACCAAACACAATGATGCTGTTATCATTATTGTGTTAATAATGTTAACAGCAATATATCAAAATCTGTGGCGACAGATTTAAATCGCTGCCCGCTCGCTCGCTGGCTTCTAGCGGGCCTTGCCCCACGGCAAACCACCCGGCATATGGTTAGACCGCGCCGAGGGCCTCGCCACCAGACCGGGGTCGAGCACAGGGGGCCGAAGGGGAGCCCCGCCGTCTTAGACGGCGGCTCAGACCACCGGGGGACTGATGGCCCCTGAGTTGGTGGTGAGATTTAAATAAGATAGCTAGCCAGGCGGACTTGAAAAAAGTCCTACCGCCAAGCAAACCGGTACACATTTGTATCGAACCCAGGACCTATCTTGTATGTCCTACCCGGGACCGGGATCTTAATAAAACCATTAGACTACAGAGGTAGTTCAAAGTACTACTGTTGTATTAACGATCATCCATATCTTGTTTCAGGCGCAAGCTCCTCGGAGCTGAAGATGGTTTTCACGAGCAAATAAGTGCGTGAGCGCGTGATGAATATAGACGAAAAAGTGTCTGGGCCCGGCGGGGCCTCCCAGAAGAACTGGACCCATCTGAATACGAGTGATGAGCTGCCGCTGGACATGCGGTTCAACCATGGGCACATGGTGTCGATTACGGTGTACAGTGTCTTGATGGTGGTGTCTGCAACTGGGAACCTGACAGTGCTGACGCAGTTGGTACGGAGGCGGCGGGCAGGCCGCGCCAGTCGGTTGGATATTCTCCTCATGCATTTGGCCGTCGCTGATTTGATGGTGAGTGACACAACATTTTATTTTAAATACTAGCTGACCTGGCATACGTTGCTATGCCATATAAAGGCATACGTAACCGGAAAATACCCCAGTCAGGACGTGGACGAGGCCTCTCTCGTTCAAAACGCCCCGTGCACGTCCCGTCCGTGACTCCGTGACATATGTCCTTCATGGTGCATTTTGTATGAAACGATGTTACTGCAGTCCTCGTCCCCGTCCCGTCCACGTCCCGTCCGGGTATTTTTTCCGAAGAAAACGACACGTCAGTTTCATACTTTTATTTTCGATGCGTTCGAATAGACAAGCCAATTTTCTACACGATTGTACTTTTCCTAATAAAACTATCACAAATTGCAATGAGTCTCATAAAAGAGGTCCTATGGGTACTTTCTTTAAAATATTTTAGGAAGGTTGAATGGGTACTGTAAATTGGACCTCTCAATGGGCACGTTTTGCTTTTGGGTCGCAAGATTCGAGCTCTTATACCTCCTAGCAATATAATAATACGATTATATTGCTAGGAGGTATAAGAGCGTACGAGAGATTACGTACCTGATAGCAGATGACAAAAGCCTCGCCACCTTAGGGTGTTACCACACCAATCGATCGACGTCATCAATCGATGAATAATTATTGTAATAGTCAACGTCGACCGATATGTTTTATTTTAACAATTCCGTATCATAATATACCAATCGACCGACGTCGAATAAAAGTTTCGACCGACGATCGATCGATTCGTGTGGTAACACACTTACATGGAATCTAAGCCTAACATAATTGGCAAAATTTGGGTGAATGGCTACCGCTTCGGATATAAATAGGTGTGATTAAAGTATGTATATAAATTTAAATATTTTTTTCTAACTTAAAACATATCTAGAAGCCGTGTGGTGACGGCAGAGTAGAATACAATTGTCATCACCCCAAAACTCTCCCGTGGGTGTCGTACAAGGCGACTAAGGATAAATCATTGATGAGGAATGGGCAGCAGCGTTCCTCTTATACCACCCAGCAATGTACTGTGACTTTTGTGCCCGATAAATGGCAATAGGCTCGCCACCTGACATATTTGGCGAAACGTGGGTGCTAGTTCACCTCTGCCTACCCCTTCGGGGATATAGGCGTGATTTATGTATGTATGTATGTATGTAAAACATATCTGAAAGTTGTAACACCACAGACGAACTTAAAGAGTCTACATAAACTCTAGCGATTTCGATTAACCAAAATAAAACAAGACACTTAAGTAAGCTCAGAAAAGCATAAATTCAAGTCTAATCTGACGTTGATTAATGGTGTAACTTTCAAGATATATAAGAGAGTATTTTTAAATTAAGTCCCAGACACCCAACCTACGCTTCGCTAGGGATTATTATTATCTTTTTGTGTTTAAATGAAACACTCTAAAATACATCTACCTAATTGTCCTTTTTCTGACACTCACTCATGTCAAGATATGATGTAATAAGTAGGTAATTTAAATATATAAATATAAATTTTCCGTGTGGTGACGACAGACTAAAATACAATTGTCACCACCCCAAATCTCTCCCGTGGGTGTCGTACAAGGCGACTAAGGATAAATGACTGATGAGGAAGGGCCAGCAGCGTTCCTGTTATAACCATCTAATAATGTACTGCGACTGTCGTGTCCGATAGATGGCAATAGGCTCACCACCTATTCCATGGGACCTAACATAATTGGCGAATCGTGTGTGTTAATTCAGTAATAAGTACTACACAAAGTCGATTAGTAGGAAGTCAAATATTTGCCGTGATTTATGTATGTATGTAAATCTTTCCATATACATTGAAGCGTTAATAATCAAATTATTCGATAACTGACTTCAATAAACCTAATTACAATGATACACTCCTACACTTAATTAGTAAAGCGACGAAAACGCGGCATTAGGGTACTTTTCCTCCAGAGCTGCGCGAGGATGTGTTCCGAGGAATATGTTTGAGGAGGACCAATAGAATCACTCTACTCGAAAATTGAGTGATTCTATTGATTCTCCTCAAACACATCCCTACGCCAACGCATCCTCGCACAGCGGTGGAAAAGCAGCCTTACTGAGGGAAATGCGTCGACAACATCCTCATAGAATCCTTTTACGAAACTCATTATATACGCCGTGCTATTGAACTATCGGTTGTCGATTCGAAACGATTAGATTTGTGATAAACAATGCAAAGAATACGATTATTCTCAAATTATATCGTACAACCGTGTTTTGCGTATTGCGACGGTGTCGGTCGTACAAGGCGACTAGGGGTTAAAATAGTGATGAGGGATGAGCAGCAGCGTTCCTATAATTCCACCTAGCAATGTACTGCGAATTTTGTGTCCGATAAATGACAATGGGCTGGCGAAACGTGGGTGCTAGTTCACCTCTGCTTACCCCTTCGGGGATATAGGCGTGATTTATGTATGTCGATATACATAACAATCAACAACAACAATCGTGTTTTCCGTGTGGTGACGGCAGAGCAGAATACAATTTTCACCACCCCTTGTGCCCGATAAATAGGAATAGGCTCGCCACCTATTACATGGGACCTAGCATAATTGGCGAATCGCGGCGTGATTTGTATATATGTTTGTGTATCGTACAAGGCGACTAAGGAATAAGAAAGTGGTAGTGCGATTTAGGTGCCAAATATATGGCTATTGGCTTATAAGGCGATATAATTATTTACGCCGTGCTATTGAACCCTCGGTTGTCGAGGTACCTACTGTAATACGAAACGATTAGATTAGGTTTGTGATAAACATCGCGAAGAATAAATATTCTCATGTATAAGTTTATTGACTTTGAGGTCCAGTTACAGTGTGATGTTCGATGACGCTGCTCTATTGATTTAGTGACGTAGAATGTGTTGTTATTTCACACCCTACGTGTTATCGAAGTAGTTGCCACGTATTTCTGTATACTCTCTGTGAGCGCGTCTCCACATGGCGATCTTATCACGACGATGCGACAAGTGATAATGTTCGCGCTAAAGTCTCGTCGTATCGCCGCGTTATCGTCGCTTACTCGCGTCGAGGCCGCCGCGCGCTCGCCGCGGAACGTTGCGCCCTCGCAGCGAGTGCAACTCCTTCAACAAATAGTCGTCAAGAAAATGCGGCGACTCCGTTACGAGTCGCCGCGGACACGCTGTGATTACGTCACGAGTCATGACGATACGGAATGATCGCTCGTTCGTGGAGATTGCCCGACAATAGAAGCGCGTACTCGTCGCAATTCTCTCGCTCATGGAGACAGCGCATTATCGGGAGCGAATGTACTGATACTGCGACTTCACTGCTTAGATTGAAAAATAGAAAATTTGATTCCTATTTCATCGTCATCAGTCCCCAATGCTGGGGCACAGGCTTTAGGAGGAATAGGCCATACATAATCCACCACGATAGCCCGGATTGGTGGGTATTAACGACTTGCATATATTTATGAAGCCGGGACCAACAGCTTAACATGCCTTCCGAAGCACGGAGGAACGATGATACATTTTAAGTCACCCATCCAATGACTGTTCTTAGCGAACATTGCCTAGTTAATGCAATTGCAGGCCAAGGGCGCAAATCCACTGCGCTATGGAGGTTCCAATTTCATACAATAATATAACTTTAACAATGAAATATAAGTCAGGCTTTCGATAATATATCGCTCATTTGGTGGGACGATGACGCATTTACAATTTTCGTTAAAACAGAGATGATAATATTAATTTAAATAGGAAAATTAATTTATACTTTATTTCCTACTCCCGTAAAAACACAAAATAAAATTACGCCAATGTTGCACCAAATGAGCGGCATATTCCTGATGCCGGATATTAAAAACTCCTTCTATAAATGGCCGTTTGAAAAAAGAATGTGCTTTGTCTGTTGTCACTTTGTTTTTGTTTCATTCCTTTTTGATTGTAAAATAAACGATAAAACACAACAAGGGCATCTCAGTTTACTTACAATTATTTTTCACACTGCCGTTATATAATCCTACGAAATTTCTTTTACCATCCAACATTGTAAGGCTATAAGCCTCTGAATACAGAAAAAAATAAAAATTTTGCCTTACAAATATTGTTTATTATGTAAACTTAATCTAAGGGTGGAAATAAAAAGGGAAAAAATTACAAAGAAAATTTTGAATAATTACCTACAGCGTCTACAGCGTGTATATTACTATGACTATATTGCGATAAGGATTTATCTGAAGTGTGCCCTTAGCATATATTATTGTATATTCTAAGAGTGTGCGTACAATTTGTTGATACAAATTGTATAAATTTTGTAACCGACGAAAAAACCGGAAGAGGTTACTCAATTCTTATTTCGTATCCGTACCTATGTTTTTTTAATGTTTTGTTCACGCAAAACACCGTTAGTTGTGATTGCGACTTGTATTTTATTGAAATCTTTGGAAGTTCGCGACAATTTCGGAATCATTTAAGACGTTGGCTGGCTGCACATAGTATTCACATATTTAAATAGTAATAATCTAAATTAGATGTGAAATTAATACACTCTGCTTCTTTTCTAATTCTAAAAATTTCTCTAACACACAAAGGCATCTCGGAATTATAATGTGAATAAGTATTCTGTCAGTCTTCCCACTAAAGTGTCCTTCCGATTTCAAATCACGTTCAATTTCTTTCACTTTTATATTCCTCTTGCTCTTCATGAATAATGAAATGGAAAATTGGTTAGGAGGTATCCAAAGAGATATCGATTGCTTAGTCATTGTCAGTGATCAGATTTGAAATAAAACAAATTTTGCGAATTCAACTAGCGTATATTTAGGTGTTTGGTATAGGTATACCCGACGTTTAGATCACTATACACTTATTAGTTGTTTTCTTCAAATGATTTAGTGCTCGTTCAAATATAAGAGAACATTATAAGCCGTGTGGTGACGGCTGAGCAGAATATAATTGTCACCACCCCGAATCTTTCCAGCGGGTGTCGTATGAGGCGACTAAGGGTTAAGACAGCAATGAGTAATGGGCAGTAGCGTGCCTCTTCTATCACCTAGCAATATACTGCGATGTGGTAGGCATTGCAATAGGCTTTGACTGGTGAATTCCCTCACGGCGGATCCCAGACTCTCCCCGCTTGAAGGGCTAGGGGAACACCGGAGTGGTTTAGTGGGTATTCACGACTCGAAAGAGTCGGGCGAGTCCCACACACGTCAGCCGCTTAGCTAGCGGCTGATATGGTGCGTAAATGTGGTCCACTCCGAAAAAAAAAAAAAGGTATTGCAATAGGCTAACCCCCTATTACATGGGACGTAAAATAGTTGGCAAAATGACTGCGAGTGTTAATTTACCTCTGCCTTTCCCTTCGGGGATATATAGGCGTGATTTATGTATGTAGTATGTTACAATTACTTAAAATTCTTAGCTTAATAATGCAATGTACCTAGTAGTGATACGTTTTTGAAACTTGGAGTACCTAATAAAAGTTCATAAACTCTATGAATTATTTATCCGAGGGAGTCCTTAACCTCCGTGCCCTGGATCTTGTTATACATAGAGCCACGTAATTACGTTATCTAGATACAGTTTAGTCTGTTTCCTATAATTTGGAAACTTAATATGGCCTATAGCTTACAGTCTGTCTAGAGAGATCGATTAAAGTGCGATATTTCTGCGTTTTTGAGTACATTACTTGTAAGATACTTGACAGATTTATCAAACTCTTAGCTTAATGAGCAATGCATAGCGAAACGTGTCTCTCTCTCGCGTGTTAAAGGAGTTAATCTAAGTAAAATGTGAATAAACCATAAGATATCAGTTTTAAATACTATCTTGGAATTACTATTCTTAGAACACACAACATTACACCAGGTTACCACAAATAGTAGAGCTATAAGAATCCATTTTGGATTTTACGTGTTCAGTTTAAGGTTAAAATCACTTGAATATATTTTTTTATAAGTTTAGGTTAGTGTGGCGTGATGCTGTTGTACGTGCAAACATCGCCCTCGCACTGATAAGCGAATTCCAATTTCCCATTACACCATGGGAAAATTGAGATACCCTTAGTTACGACGTCTCGTACAGCAATTGAATAGCATGATTTCGATTACGGATATAAAATATATGTATATATAAATATTTAGATGCCGTGTGGTGACGGCAGAGTAGAATACAATTGTCACTACCCCAAATCTTTCCCGTGGGTGTCGTACAAGGCGACTAAGGATAAATCAGTCATGACGAATGGGCTGCAGCGTTCCTCTTATACCACCTAGCAATGTACCTACTGCGACTTTTGTACCCGATAAATGGCAATAGGCTCGCCACCTATTACATGGGACCTATCATAACTGGCGAAACGTGGGTGCTAGTTCACCTCTGCCTACCCCTTCGGGGATATAGGCGTGACTTATGTATGTATGTATGTAGATGCCGCTGCCGATATCCAATAAGCATTGCATGCGGTATTATTTATTTTGACTACATATAGATTTTGGTTCAATTGTTACATAGAAATGTCCGTTTCAAAAGAACCATCTTTGGGTATACGGTTGTTTGTGGATTGCTGCAAAATGAGACAAACCCCCGAATACAGAAACGCTACTCAAATTTTGGGGACTGCTTATCAAGTTAAGTGGACAGTACCTGTCAAAATTTGTATGGAAAAACGTCTTTTTTGACAATAATTGAATGATAAGCAGGTCTCAAACTTTGATTAGCGTTTCTGTATTATCTGTAAAATTGGTTATGCTTATGACCGATCGCTCTTAGTTAAAAACAGTAAGTTTTGATTGATTTATTACAACCAAAACAGCCCCTCTAGACAAGTGGCCAATATATATAAACGAATAGATAACCAGTAGAAAAAACATCATGGCGACCGTCGTGTCAAACGTAAGAGAGGTTGTCAAAAATTGACATTTGTATTCTATTCGTTCTAACAGATTGGCCAACTTACCTAGGCCCTCCAAACCAAGGCGTGAAACTTTTTATCACAAAGATTTTTGTTCACTGCCCACGTCAGTTATGTTTTTGACGGCCGCCTTGGTCGAATGCTCAGATCGCTGGGTATTGGCCAAGAGGTCCCGGGTTCGAATCCTGGTAGGGGCAAACTTTGTGATGACAACAAATGTTTGTTTCCGAGTCATGGTTGTGTATATGTTTATGTAGTATATTTTCAACATTTATATACATAATTATATTACAAATATGTCCGTCATCTAGTATCCATAATACAAGTGCCTAGGCTACTTACTTTGGGCTAGATAGGTGTGAGTGTAAAATTTAGGTCCTTAAAAAGGTACAATCAGCATCATAAGTAGATTGACTCTTAAGTACCTTGTCACGATAGTTTTTTTCCTACTTAGTGACGATATTAGTGCGCATTTCTTTACTTACTACTTTACTGTCTTTGTATGACAGAGGGCTAAAGTGGTAATCGACTTATGATGCTGTATCTACTCATATTCTGTGTCCATGTCTGCCAGAACCTCGATTATGTAACCCTCTTTCAATCGCTTTCGTCTACCTGTCACTGTCACACTTTGCGATTATTCTCAATGAGCAAGAGTGACAGGTAGACGAAAGCGATTGAAAGAAGCTTACATATTAAACCCGCAGGTCACGTTCCTGATGATGCCGCTCGAGATCGCGTGGGCTGGGACAGTGCAGTGGCTCGCTGGCGACCTCATGTGTCGTCTGATGATGTTCGCTCGCACCTTCGGCCTGTACCTCTCCAGTTTTGTGCTAATCTGCATAGCTGTTGACAGGTGAGTGTTGTAGACCAAGTTCGAGCTTGACATAATTGGACTTAGATACGCAAAAAGGAACCACATACATCATCGTCTCTTCTAATAATATTAGTCAGACGTCATCAAATATCATCAGCATCTCTTCCATTAATATAAGTCAGAATTCTCCCTATATTATTCCATCCATAGGAAAGGAGCACAGGTGCTCCAGTAGTGGGGACATTAAAAGGCTGGTGATAAATAAATGAGACGTCATCATGCCATCAAGGTATAACGTATACGTCATAATTCCATTTTGATTCATATCAGCACACCGAAAAGGTGATAGTGAAACCATTGCAAAAATTTTTGTAATACTTAACACCGTCTCAATTAGACATTTAATAACACATTGAAAAGTTATCTGTTTACCCAAAACATTCACAGCATTCAAATATTTACATTTATGCTAAAATTTATGCTAGCGATAAAATAATTAATAATTATACAAAAGTGTACGTGCCTGCCCTACAGTTGGTAGTATCAAAAAGCAGGTTTCACTATAGCGCTCAAAGTGGATAATAATAGGGTTCCAATGTAATTAACTTTATTGGGTAGGCAAAACAAGCCACAATGGACCACGTTTATTGAGTCAGTTATGTTTTAGTTGGTAATTAATAGATTCTGTCAGTTGTGTTTCGCGGTACGATTGGGTACATAATTATTCTCGATTCAATGTTATTCAAGCATAATACTCCTTCATTAACCTAAATCTAGGTACTGGTAAAGAAGGTCCAATATTCGAATTGATTAAATGGATGGGTTTATTTTGGGATGTCATGAGAAGAAAAGACAACCATGCGAGCCAAAGAGTTTCGAATGGATGTTAGGGTTGAGTCGAGGCAGAGCAGAATACAATTGTGAACATCCTCATCTCTTCATTGGGTGTCGTACAAGGCGACTAAGGACAGTGATGAGTAACGGGCAGCAGCATTTCTCTTATATACCTACCACCTAGCAAAATACTGGGATTTATGTGCCCACCTACATGAGGCCTAACTTAATTGGCGAAATCATGCTGGGGCACGGGCCTTCCCTATGGATGGTAGAGAGATTGGGCCATAACCCACCAGTATTAAAGCCAGTATTAACGACTGCAAATGCATCCGGGACCATTGGCTTGTCGTGCCTTTCGAAGCACGGAGAAAAAAATTTTTTGGTCACCCATCTAGTAACCGACCTTAGCGATCATTGCTTAGTTTACGCAAACCAACCAAACAACTAAGCGCGCTATGCCACTGCGCTAGCGAGCTCCTCCTATTTGGCGAAAAGTGAGTGTTAATTCACCTCTGCATCTGGATGTAGGCGTGATTTATGTATTACAAAGAATATTCTGGTTAGGAAAAGCTCGAAAATGTATAGTTTTGATGCCTGAATTGGTTGAATCGGCTAACCAAGACGTTACTTGTCGATATTTATCAAACCTTTACACTTCACGTTGTAAGCCAACGGATGTATGTATGTATGCATTTCTATTGTAGATACTACGCGATCCTAAAGCCCCTGAACGTGACGTGGGAGGCACGCGTGCGCCGCGCTTTGCTCATCGCGTGGGCGTGCGCGGTGGTCGCCAGCCTGCCGCAGAGCTTCATATTCCACTTGGAAGAACACCCTGAAGTTAAGGGGTATGTACTTGCTTACGGTTATTGTTTACAACGCCATCTGTTGGACCTTGTCTCCGTTACCACTGCTTTAAGCCTCTCACCGACAGACGCGGTAAGCGGTGGCGGGCAATTGTATCATCAGCGCGGTCAACGTTTGTTCGGGTTCACCACCGCCACCGTCCCGCCACCGCTGCTGAGTGAGGCTTAAAGCCTTATGTTACCTAAGTTAGAACTGCCCGCCACCGCTACCGCCCCGCTGACCGCGTCTGTCTGTGAGAGTTGATCCAGCCGCTATACTAAATTCACTACACGGACATGCCCGCGCGGACTTCGTTTGTATAGGCCAGACTTACTATCCTCCACTAGGCAAACATGGCAAAGACAGTATATAAGCGAGGGCCGGCGGGCATGTCCGTGTAGTGAATTCCCCGCTTAACGAGATGGCCTTAATTTATTATCTATAGTGCCTCCATGCTTCAGAAGGCACGTTAAGCCGTTGGTCCCGGGTGCAGTCGTTAATACCCTCCAATCAGCACTGGGCCAGTATGGTGGGTTATGGCCCATTCTCCCTATATTCTTCTATCCTCAGGGAGGACCTGTGCCTAAGCAGAGGAAAGTTAAAGAACTTTTAATGATGATATATTTTAACACGTGGAACGATTCGCGCAGATACAAAAATTAATCCTAACAGAATAAATATTGTTGTAAATAATATTATTGGTCTTAATAAACGTATACCTAATTGCTTACCCCTGTGGAGATACAAAGCCGTAATTTATGTACACACAACAGCTCTTCAAGCTGCCACGAACTGTCAAAATTCCTCATTTGATTGTGTTCTTTACGTCGAACCAGTTAAGGTTGCCAATCGAATGGAAATATTTGACAGTTATGTATAGTCTGACGTGATGAGGAATGTAGGTATGTTTCCAAAGCCTCGCGCCACAGGCCTTGATTATGATTATGTTGTCTGCAAAACATACCCACGTTCACACAACTAACTAAATCACACACAATACACAAAAAAGGTAACACGCAAGAAATTGGGGCGGAAATTGGCAAACATTCCACAATCAAGAACGTGTAGGTGGAGTAGGTTCACATGCAAAGCGCGGGAAACCGACGTACATCCCAACCGCTATTCACAAATTCGTAGCGAAATCCAATGAAAATTTACCACCTGTCCCTGTATACCAGAAGACTTTTTGGTCACTGCAAAAATTTTTGAAATTCATTCAACTCCAAATTCACGAAAAAATAACAGCTGTTTCATACATTTGTGTCAAGTAGGTATTATCATTTTGTATGAAACAGTTTTCGTGAATTTGGAGTTGCTCCCATAGTGAAATTTGTTCAATTTGATGGTCTGAACGAATTCCAGAAATTTTTGCAGTGACCAAAAAGTGTCCTGGTATTGCTTAGCTTTATAGATTTAGCTCAAACTGCCGCACTCAGAGACGTCAATTAACTTTAATGAGTATTTGCATGTCAAAAATTTTCATTCAAATCAAGACCATAGACCCGGCAAGAATTGAAAAGTTTTGAATTGTCATTTTTTGACTTTAAGTACTCATTAACGTTATTGGACGTCTCTGAGTGCGGCAATTAGTGCCTCGCTAATTGGGAAACGATACAACGTTTCTATCGATAGAAATATATCAATTTTTGACAACTAATCTTACATTGGATTTGATGGTCTTGTTTTGTTTGTTGCTTTCATTTTTATTTTCTTCGGAAAGCTAACCGCACTTTACTACATGGTAATTACAAAATTTAGGTTGCCAAAATCCATTACAATCTTCCACGTATGATTAATAAGTCAGTTTCACACATTTTTATTCTATTTGTTCGAATAGCCGTGTGGTGGCGGCAGAGTAGAATACAATTGTCACCACCCCAAATCTCTCCCGTGGGTGTCGTACAAGGCGACTAAGGATAAATCAGTCATGAGGAATGGGCAGCAGCGTTCCTCTTATACCACCTAGCAATGTACCTACTGCGACTTTTGTACCCGATAAATGGCAATAGGCTTACATGGGACCTATCATAACTGGCGAAACGTGGGTGCTAGTTCACCTCTGCCTACCCCTTCGGGGATATGGGCGTGATTTGTGTATGTATATGTGTATGTATATTCGATTAAATTGGCCACTTGTCGAGTGAGGTAAGAATACTATAACCGACTTATATAAATTCCAAACGTACCCAATAGCAATAACGACGGACGAAATCCAATAGCTGGACTTGATTCTACGTTCAAACGGTTTTATTTATCCAATTGCGGTGGCCGTAGCTGTATAAAGAACTAGTGGTCGCCCGCAGCTTCGCTCGCGTTTTATAACCTAAAGCCGTCCTCAATAAATGGACTATCCAACACAAAAAGAATTTTTCAATTTGAACCAGTAGTTTCTGAGATTAGCGCGTTTGACTAACCAACCAACCAAACAAACTCTTAAGCTTTATAATATTAGTATCGATAGGTACTATCGATTGCTAGAACGCAAACGATTCTAGAAGGTTCTTAGTGGTCTCCTAACCTTTGTTCACATGACTAGTTTAGTTTAAAATAGACTAAAATTTTATGAGTAACTTACCATGAACATTCGGAGGTTTACGGTTGTTTTCACGAACGAGTCTTAACTTTATGGGTTCCTTAATTTTTCAAATATATTCACTATTAATTGAATAAAACAATACACATCGCTTCTTAAGTTACGATTTTCCGTTCAGTTTTTTAAAGGTCTTGTCCTATTTTCAATTATCTAATGGTAACATTCTTCCCCAAATCTCTCCCGTGGGTGTCGTACAAGGCGACTAAGGAGATATATCAATGATGAGGAACGGGCAGCAGCGTTCCTCTTATACCACCTAGCAATAGCAATGTACTGCGACTTTTGTGCCCGATAAATGGCAATAGGCTCGCCACCTATTACATGGGACCTAACATAATTGGCGAAACGTGGGTGCTAGTTTCACCTCTGCCTACCCCTTTCGGGGATATAGGCGTGATTTATGTATGTATGTAATGGTAACGTTAAAAATACACGTTTTATTAACTCGTGTTGATTTCAATCAATCCGATCAATGATGTGATGATGTTTGATTGGTTGAACGCGCTAATCTCAGTAACTAACTGATTTAAATTGAAATTTTTTTTTTGTGTTGGATAGTCCATTTATCGAGGAAGGCTATAGGCTGTATAATAACCGACATCAACGCGAGCAAAGCACAAGTACTATAATAAAAATGTGATGGTTTCTCAAATAAGTATTCCCTTTGTTCTCAGATACTTCCAATGCGTATCGTACGGGTCCCTTCCGACCGTGAACCACGAGTTCGCATATTTTCTAGTCAATATGCTGCTCATGTACGTGGCGCCGCTCGTGTCCACGCTCTACTGCTCGTCGGCAGCGCTGCTGGAGATCATCCGGAGAGCGAACACATCCAACGGTAAGTTTCTAAAAGAAACTCATCATCCTTGCCTAATAATTTCAGCCGAGAAGTCAAAGTCAAAATTCATTTATTCATGTCTGCCCGGCTAGCATTACCACCGCGACACGATATGATAAAGCCATTTATCGCTTAGACATCTCAAAAATCCATTGTTTTTGACAGCTCAAAGCGATAAATGGCTATATCGTATTGTGTTTCGTTGGTCATGCTAGCCGGGCAGGTATGATTACAATACACTTATGAATTGTCAAGACGCTAGATATCGAAAACCCGTGTGTCCAAGGGACGATAGCGGAGTACGCAGCAAGTAACTGAGGCATGAAGATATTCCCGTTGCCTTCCTTTCATTGTCTGCCCATCTTGTCGGAGGACATGTGACATGACATAACTCTACGTTTGGGAGCCGGCTTTTAATCGCCTACGGCATCCAGTGTATGGATGAACTGGATGGCAAAACCTATGCCGTCTCGCCACGCGGCGAATATCGAATAAGGTTAACGATCAAGTACCTATATTCTTATTTAAATTTTTACTTGAGCTATTATATCAATGCTAGAAAAATTATTACAAATAAAAATATCGAAAAATATCCGTCATATAGGCCAGCACCCTGATTAGATTCCCGCATCAGGAAAGATAAATATTTCGATTTTTTTCTGACCTCATTGTCACGAATATTGTGCTCAAGCTCGTATTAAGCCTACGATTCGATATCGAATAACGCAAACGTAACGCCAGCTGCTCGTCCCCGCATTAATTATCCTCAAATAGAGACGTATCTAACTTAGATACTGCGCAACCGATAATGTTGGAACAGGTGTTATATTAAATTCCCACCAGCCTAGTACACTCGGATCATTGGTTATATAACTATGATGGTAACTAAATTACGCAATCTGGATTTTTGCATTTTGAGGTAAAAGTTTGTACCTATTAGCTATTTGGTTCGACTATTTTGCTATTCTACAATTTATTCTTCTAACTACTCTTACATTTGACACAACGGTTGTTTTCTCCCTAATAAGTACATAGGCTGAGGCTTAGCGATCGATTGTACAACAATGTGATAAGAGAAAAGTGTGGTTTTAAAGAAGATGTTGAGAAAGGGATGCTCGCATGGTTTGGTTACGAATGAATGGCGAAAAGGATTTATATGGCGGAAGTGAATGGAGAAATGGGAAGGGGAAGGCCTAGGCGGATTTATCATAATCAAATTGAAAGTCTATTAAAAAGGGACAGGTCAAGAACCCGAAACTGACGGGCATGCATGAAGAAATTAATGAGATTGGATGAAGCGAAAGAAGTATGTAACGATCGTAGTAAGTGGAAAGAAGTGATCTCTGCCTACCCCTGTAGGGGAAAGGCGTGACATATGTATGTATGTTCGTCGTCCTAATAGATTGGCCTCTTGTCTAGGCCGTCTTCCGTCAATACACGGCTCAACGTAGCATTCATTACACTGCCCTTAGGCTGCTCAAGTTCCTGCGAACTTTCAAGGACGCACGTGAGGCTTTCGCCACTTCACAATATGTGAATTTGAATTTGCTACCTTTCAATCGCGCACCATCACCAGCGGGCCTACCGCCTAATTCTATTGCTAAAGCAAAAGCTATAGTTTATGACGTCATGCTGTCACTATCAGCTTTTGAACTTGTCACTATCAGCAATAGCTTTGGATTTTGTATGAATTTGGCAGAAAATCCGTACCGCCTAAAAATTCAAGATGACTGCTAGCTAAATTGATAGCTGTCAATACTGCAGCCCTCGTAGCACGGGACGTGGACACATCTCTTTCGGGACAAAGAAAATCTTTTCCTCTCGCTCTAACTTCCACTAAATCCCGAGAGAAAACACTGTCATTTTTTTCCTCGTCCCGTCTTAGGCCTACTGCTCGGTGCGTCCGTCAACTGTCAATACTCTGCCTCGCACTTTCCTTTGTACCGCTAGCAGCTACGTATATTAATAATATTTCGCTGTATTAATTAGGTATTAGTTAAATTTTTAATCCCATTGAAAATATATGGGCAATGATTGTGACCATGCAGTAAAAGAAGAAAAAGCATTTGATGGTCGCGACGCCGCTATTGATGGTTTTACGGAGCGCTACATCATTGCATAGGGTCTGATGTGTCATTAGATGAGAGTAAGATGAAGATAGTGAAGATTCAATGACCGATGTAGAAAAGTTAGAATATTTTTTTAATAAGTTATGGACATAAATAGTGTTTTACCAGATTGCGGAGAAGCCGGAGGATGGTTAAGTGTTCGATTTGTGTGTATGTCCGTTACTATATACGTTCTTAACTACTCAATAACTTCAATACATACATACATAAATCACGCCCATATCCCTGAAGGCCACAGGACCAAACTAGCACCCACGTTTCGCCAATTATGTTAGGTCCCATGTAATAGGTGGCGACCCTATTGCCATTTATCGGGCACAAAAGTCGCAGTACAATGCTAGCCTAGGTGGTATAAGAGGAACGCTGCTGCCCATTTCTCATCACTGTTTTATCCTTAGTCGCCTTGTACGACACCCACGGGAGAGATTTGGGGTGGTGACAATTGTATTCTACTCTGCCGTCACCACACGGCCAATAACTTGCTTTCTAATAAAAAAATATATTATTTTCTTTTAAAATATTTCATTGTATTTTTTTTCACTAACCCTACTTTTGCGATCACTCGCTCAAATGCAAAGCTCATCTTATACCAAAAGAACTATATCGTTCGTTTACGTTAGCAGTTGTTGTTATACTCTGTGCTCATTGCTGATACAATTTTAGGCGGTCGCTCGGATAAACCGTGCATTGCTATAGACCTATCATCAGCAATCTAGTTAGGCGGTAGGCCTACAGAACGTCAGGTAACTAACAATCAAATAATATTGTCAACCAACTCAAATGACCGAATACGTAAACTTGACGTGCAGTACGTCAGAGTTATGTCACAACACATCGTGTTACTTTAAGTTTCCTAATTCGATGCTCTTCAAATACAGCTCCCTCTTTCTCTCAGTTTTTTCAAATGACTACCAAGTACGCATTCTTCCTCCGGTCATCTGCAGGTTGTTCCATGAGAAACTGTCGTCTTCTTAAATGCTCTTAATTTGAACAACATTATACCTACACACATTGCCCACGAAAAAAATGTCTTTTATTTTTAAGTAATTATTTTACAAACATTATAATTTGTCCATCATCCATAACACAAGTGGTTATGCTACTTATTTTGGACTAGATGATAGGTGTAAGAAATATATTTACCCTCCACGCTTGCACAAACCAACCGTTTGAAAGCCTTCCGAAGCAAGTAATTTCCTCAAAGAGTTACATCAGATGAGAGTATAAAAATGTTGTTGAAGTTTCTCTTTATTGGCAATTTTAATATTCGATGTTGAAAGTGGCCTCGTTTCTGACAATAGTTTCTGGAAGAATCTTTGTTGCCGGAAGGAATCTGATCTAAGGGCGTCTTGTTATGCTTATGAAGCTGAGCTTAATAACCTAAGCTTCCACACAGAGTAAAAGTGATTCTGTGTGAATTGAATTTAATAAAAAATGTGAGTCGGAATTTTAGCAAGCTGACATTTAGAATAATCTTTCATTATTGTTTTTATGAATTATAATATATTAACGACTGCAGATGCAACCGGGACCAACGGCTTATCGTACCTTTTGAAGCACGGAGAAGCTCGGGATAATAAATTTTGGTCACCCATTCAATGACCGGCTTTGGCGAGATTGCTTTGTTTACGCATTGGCAGGCCAAGCGCGCTATGCCACTGCGCTAGTGAGCTCCTCTCAAATTTCTTTGTGGCAATTCAAATGCTCAACGCGGTACTGTTTTTCGTGCAGAACAATTTTCCTTTTCCACGATCGTATTCTGCTCCAAGTGCTGGATACAAAGGGCTTTCCCCGGCTTTCGTTCCCTTTATTCAGGCCACCCTCGTGCCGCCTCATTATCACTTTACAAAAGTGCGGGTTGAACACAATACGTACAAATCAGAGTGTGACAAAATCTTGTATAAACCAAAATGTTCTGTTGAGAAACACGTACAGGAAACTATAATAAACTAACCAATGTTTCTTATTACATACATACGTAGTAAACTACGCTTATTTATCCTCGAAGGGGTAGGCAGAGGTGATTAACCACCCACGTCTCGCTAAGGATGTTAGGTCACATGTAATAGGTGGCGAGTCTATTGCCGTCTATTGGGTACGTAAGACGCAGTATGTTGCTAGGTGATATAAGAAGAACGCTACCATGTACGTGGGTGACGTACAAGGCGACTAATCAAATCAAAAATCAAAAATTATATATTTTCAGATAACATTGATCCATACATACAATTCATACAATTCATTAAAATAAAATAAAATAGAAATTTTGCAATATAGATAATAATAATAGTAAATGTCAAAAAGAAAATACTAATAGAAATTAAATTATTATTAAAATTAAAAATTACAAATCTTTATAAATATATCATTATTATTGTTTTTGGTATTATTATTATCACTACAACCGAATTACATGAAAATTTATTAGTATTCGTTTAGCCCCTTACCTCAGCAACTACTGGAACATGTCTGTCGCAGCAGCGCCGGAGGAAAGGACAGTCCAGCCTATCTCCTATCGCCTTCAGGATGACATTGGACCTGTGGGCCTACCGCCTAACTCGATTGCTGATGATAGCTCTATAGCAATGCACTGTTTATCCGAGCGACCGCATAAAATTGTATCAGCAATAAGCACAGAGTATAACAACAACTGCTAACGTGAACGAACGATATAGTTCTTTTGGTATAAGATGAGCTTTGCATATGAGTGAGTGATCGCAAAAGTAGGGTTAGTGTAAAAAATAATATAATTAAATATTTTAAAAGAAAATTATACATTTTTTTTATTAGAAAGCAAGTTATTGAGTAGTTACGAACGTATATAGTAACGGACCGAGCAGTAGGTCTAGCACGGGACGTGGAAAAAAATTAGTGTTTTCTCTCGGGATTTAGTGGAAGTTAGAGCGAGAGAAAAAGATTTTTTTTCCCCGAAAGAGATGTGTCCACGTCCCGTGCTACGGGGGCTGCAGTATTGACAGCTATCAATTTAGCTAGCAGTCATCTTGAATTTTTAGGCGGTACGGATTTTCTGCCAAATTCATACAAAATCAAAAGCTATTGCTGATAGTGAAAAGTTCAAAAGCTATAGCTGATAGTGACAGCATGACGTCATAAACTATAGCTTTTGCTTTAGCAATAGAGTTAGGCGATAGGCCCGCTGGCCCGCAATCTGCGCACCATTGACGCGCATCGCTTACGCATGGTTGCGTGGACAGTGTGCGCCTCCGCAAACATGCCCGAGGCACTACAGAAGCGGGGCAGCCCCAAGATCACCCTGAAAGCGTTATTGTACAGTAACGAGAGATATTGAGGTGGTTACGAGGTATTCTGCTCTGTGTAACAACGACACGGCTAACGTTACGTTAAGAGAAGGCTCCCAAAAGTCACACAAAAAATTACAACAAACTGGCAGCGACTGGCCGAACGCGTCCATACAACGCCAGTCGCACTGGACTGACTTTCTGGCCCTGAAAAAGGAACGAGTCACTGGATTGACTTTTGAGCGCGAAATCAACGCTGGGAGCCTAGACAAAGTAACATACCGACAAAGATAACGAAGTTCGATAAAGCAAAATGTATGGGATTTATGGGATTTGACGTAAGTTGTCGTGAAATCACGTGACCAAAATTGTCTTCGTAAGTTCCTCTAGTTATGTTTGTAGCGCAAGCTAAGACGCTGTAGATACCAAAGTAATATGGCCGATCGTGACAAACTTCGACACGTTATCGTTATGAAACGATTGCCACTTGGCTACCGGCGTAGGTGGCTACACGAGGCCAGTAGCAAGTCAGCGCTGGGACTTTACCACCAATACTAAACGCGACTCAAATTCCCACTGTTAAATTGAGACAACGCTCTAAGCCGAGTCGAGCGACGTCCCGTTTTGTCACCCACGTTTGGATCGCACGGCTTATTGAACTGCCTTTTTGTAACTGACCCTGTATAAACCAGGGCCCGTAGCCAAGTGGCAATCGTTTCGTAACGATAACGTATAGAAGTTCGTCACGATCGGCCATATTACTTTGGTATCTACAGCGTCTTAGCTTGCGCCACCAACATAACTAGGAACTGACGAAGACGATTTTGGTCACGTGATTTCACGACGACTTATACATATACGTCAACTAATACATTTTGCTTTATCGAACTTCGTTTTCTTTGTCGGTATGTTTCTTTGTCTAGACCCCAGGCTTTATTAGTAACATGTTCTGACAAGTCGTGTTTGTTTCACAGACAAAATGAGGCGGAGCGGCGTAGGCATACTGGGCCGTGCGCGTGCGAGGACCCTAAAAATGACAATCACCATAGTATTGGTGTTCTTCACCTGCTGGTCGCCATACTACTGCTATTGCTTATGGTTAGTGGTATACTTATATTTTTTTTATGCTCGGCAGCTCTTGCCCTTCATCATCTCATCATCTTCACCTGATGGTAAGTGACGATAAGGGCCGAAGATGGAATCGAGCTTTACTTGGAACGCTCAACCACAGAGGGGCTGGCTATCTTATCATAATTGTGGGAACACAATAATGCTGTTAACATTATTATTTAAGATTTTGAAAAGATGGTGGTAGCTGTAGGGCTTCGCCCCGGAATAATAACACACGAATTTAATCAACACTATTTATTAGACCCAACAAGCAATACATTCATTGACACGACAAGTAAGTAGTTATACTGAAAAACTCCAGATGGCATTTCGGTCCTTATGGACGCGTTTAAAAAAAACGCAAATTAAGTTTGCGTTCACACTCTACAGTAGCTACCTAAATATATTCTAAGAACACGCCTATCACAATGTTATAAGATTATTACAAATGTTTTTTTTACGTTTTATGGTGCTGGTGGCTGTGTGGTGACGGCAGAGTAGAATACAATTGTCACCACCCCAAATCTCTCCCGTGGGTGTCGTACAAGGCGAAAAAGAATAAATCAATGATGAGGAATGGGTAGCAGCGTTCCTGTTGTACCACCTAGCAATAGCAATGTACTGCAACTTTTGTGCCCGATAAATGGCAATAGGCTCGCAACCTATTACATGGGACCTAACATAATTGGCAAAACGTGGGTGCTAGTTCACCTCTGCCTACCCCTTCGGGGATATAGGCGTGATTTATGTATGTATGTTTTTTATGTTTAATAAAATATGTCCGTCATCTAGAATTCATAACACAAGTGCTTATGCTACTTCCTTTGGGCTAGATGATAGGTGTAATAATATAAGAAATACTTATTATTATGTTCATTTGGGTACATTTTCGCTACACTAAATTCTAATAGTTATTTGTTATACGTGAGTGCAAAGTTGCTTTTTAACCGCGTGCTCAATTTTGATGACCGAGCTAGCGAAGGATTCTAAAATTGATTGCTTAAAAAATTAGAATCCTGAGCGTTGGCGAGGGAATCAAAAGAGCACAAGGTGAAAAATCTTTGCACTCGAGTGCAAACACGTAACTTTTCACTCGGATATCGAAGAGCAAAAACGCATTTTCCGAGATGGTGGAATGATAAAATTATTAATTTATTTCTTCAGGTTCTGGATAGACAAGGAGACAATACGGACCCTGGATCCAGCGCTGCAGAAAGCCATGTGGCTGTTCTCCTGCACGAACTCCTGTGCAAACCCCATTGTTTATGGGGTGTTCAACAGGAATCGATGGTCGTGGCGGTCCGGGCCGGTATGTAACCTATACAAATATTATAAAGCTGGAGAGTTCGTTTGTTTGGTTGGTTGGTTGAACACGCTAATCTCAGAAACTACTAAATCAAATTGAAAAAATCTTTTTGAGTTGGATAGTCCATTTATCGAGGAAGGCTATATAATAACCGACATTAACGCGAACGAAGCCGCGGGCGACCACTAGTTACATATATAAATGATGCCCGTTTCACCTCATAGGGGTGATACACACAAATTTCACCAACTAAACAAGTCTCATATGATAGTGGCGAGCCTATTACCATCAATCGGGCACGTCAAAGTCAATCATTCTAATACACGCATACATAAATAACGCCTATATCCTTGAAGGGGTAGGCAGGAGTTAATTAAACTCCCACTTTTCGCCAATTATGTTAGGTCCCATGTAATAGGGTGGCGTTTATCGGGCACGAAAGTCGCAGTACATTGCTAGGTGGTAGAGGAACGCAGCTGCCCATTCCTTATCACTGTTTTAACCCTTAGTCACCTTGTACGACACCCGCGGGAGAGGTGCTGTTGGTGAGAATTGTATTCTGTTCTGTTCTGCCGTCACCGCACGGCTCTCCTAAACATATTTTGACATAATCGTCCCATTCTATCGTACAGAACGCGCGGTACCGCAGCGGGAGCATGAGGCGCGGCTCCAGACTTCCCTATTACGGGGAGTCCATGGAAATATCAGCGGCAACACTGGCCCGGGCGAGAAACTCCCTTGTGGCCGAACGGAACGGGCATAGGGAGTGCATACACAACGGGATACAACAGAAACACCACAACAACAACAATGACCAAGTGGGAAACGGTATGGTGTAATTGGACTTCGAACTTTAGAGTGCCTATTTGACTTCGACAGCTTTAAGTCCGGAGCTAGTGTTGCCAGTGGTGAAAACGCTTTTTGCAATTTTTTGCTTCGTTTTGACATTTTGTGAGGTCGGTCGGTGTAAGAAGGTCGGTATGAAGCTAGTTTTATACAGGACCAAGTGGTTGTGTAGAAATGAGGTTGACGGAGATGGAAATTGTAATTTAATTGTTATTAGGGTGAAAAATGATCGATGATGATTGTTACTAGCACCAAAAATTACTTCTAAGCGTTTCCAGTCACACAAAACAAAGATTCTCAATAATAATTATTATAAATAATAATATAAATCGGCCCCAGGCCAACATGGAATAATTTATATATATTTTAGTTTAACTTTTTATTTTTTACTTTTACTATAATTCGTTGAACAAATACGCAAAAAATTTATAGTTAAAGACGAAAAATTAAAAAATTGACCCAATTTATGAAATCTCAATATCTCTTTTAATTGCTAAGCCAAAGCAAATGTAATCTAAACGGAGAAGTAATTAACAAACCGTACATTGTTGGAATCACAAACAACTCATTGCGTCGTCTGTTTATGATACGCAAGCAAGGTTCATCTAGAAATTCTAGATATTTATTCGTAACTATTTAAATAAACATTTTGAAGTTCATTGAATAGTTCTCTTGCTGAAGTGCTTTCGCGTCGTCACTAACAGCGAACGTTGAATATCTGTCAACACAAAGGCGATCTTCGATAACATGTTTATAATAATTTTAATATGTATGAATTCATTAATGTGTACTATACAATTATAATGATTTAAATGTGTACTTACATGGCAATTTTTACAGCAATTTATTTTGCATGCTCGTTTTTGAAAAAGTAACATATATCTAAAGGATGATATTGTATATGTATATATTGGCACTGAAATGTAATACCAGAATTGCTGGCAGTAATCTTACATCGAAATATCCGTTAAATATACATTTTTATTTCGGCATTCCTCTATCCTTCAAACCTGATTTCACTGTTTTAGGTTGGTAGTTAGTTTACCTATCTATTTAATAGTAACACATTATAATTATTTATACTTATTCATATTGTGTACACTTAAAGTAAATTGCTGTCTTGCCCTCAAGACTAAGATAATCGCTTTAAATTGTATTGATGACAAACTGTCTGTTTACCTTCCTACCTTAATATAAATAAATAAAAATCGATTTTAATTAAGTATATTTGTATTTATAAATATTTTTGTATATTCCAGGACTAGCTTTTAAACTTTACCTACACATATTGTACTAAAGCCGAAAATACGATTTTGTCTTATCTCAAAAGACAAAAGGCGGCATGCAAATTAACATTCAGCTTAATTTTTTTATTGTTTTCTACAAGTGTGACAATAAATGTCATATAGACCAAAGAGCCGTTGACAACGAAAACACTTTTATGCCAATACAAATAACGTATATTTTCTATGTGTTAATATTCTTGTAAATATAACGTAAATACCCAAGATAGTGCACGATTCTAGTGTAAAATATAATAATTAATTAATACTCGTGCTGATGAGAGGCGTTAAGTCCGTTTCAATTAGAAATCTTCACAATGTAAACAATATTATAGTTAAATATTTAAGAACTTTTTATTTTTAGTTTAAAGTTGATGAATTATATGGACTTTTGACATAGTTCTCTGAGCGTCTAAATGCCGCCACCCTGTAAAATGTGGTTTACTCGCCATTAGGCGAGAAACCACGGACGCAAAGAACCCCGGACGCGTTACCCCGGTCACGACGAACCCCCGGACTCCGCAAACGCCTGAACCCTGGACGCGACGATATGCGCAGTACCCAGAAAATTCCTTTATAACCATTACGACGCCTGACAATCTGAAGTAGCGATGAAAAAAATTATTTTGCTAATTTAATTAATTTAAGTGTTAAGCTTAACTAATAAACTATATAGATTTAACTACCTACATATTTTAAAGTAAACTATTTACCGTGTTTTACACATGTGAGATAATCAATAATTAATCATTGTATTTAAATAATTATCCATAGACAGGATAAGATTGTTTACGTTTTGAAGAAATCTGATTGAAACAGACTTTAGAAAAAAAAATGCAAATCGTTTTTAGATCTGTTAATTAGATGTAAGTTTGTAAATGAATTCGTACAGTCAACGCCATTCATTGTCTTTCATAAAACATCATACTAAAATGTGTTTTTCGGACATTCCAAATAAATAGATTATTTGACCATTTGTGTTGTGCTTACCGTGAGGTTGACTGTGCCTTTCATAGATCATTATCGTCAGCTAACATACTTCCCACCAACTCTTCTACAATATCACACACAGGTGGTGAGGAACCTTCATGGCCATTCTAGTCTTCCCTGAGTTGGAAGATTTATAGGCTGTTTATGATGAATTGTTCAGTTGCAGAGTCTCTTAGTCTCAGCATACACAATGCGTCCTCTGTGTTTGGTAGTTTAAACACATTATGGGTTATATATAACCACCAACTGAAGCCAGTGAGTGTTGGTGTGGAGAAGAAGCAGTCAGGACAAAGGGCGTAACGTCCTCCTAAACACCAAAATCTTTAAGTTGACATTAAGGATTACCTTTTTTGAAATTGAATATGATTTTTATTTGATGATGCGGGAATCGAAGCCGTATCTTCTGCAATCCGGACAGGCGTCTTTGTTGGCCGGACTTTTTCTAACGTATTTTTCTTTGAATAATTTTACTGAACTTCAAACTTAATTGGGCGCTTTGTCCTGACGATATTGACCATCGATACAGTGCGACCAATTTATCTTGGTAATTTTTGATGTGGCTAGAGGTATACTATAGAAAATGCAAACTGTATGAGTAAATTGTTGTTGCAATAAGCGCCACCTTCCAACATAAATTGGCAGCATTATAATAGCCTCCTCAAATAAAACATAAGAGATAAAATTATAAAATGTAAAAAAGAGTAGTTGGTAGCGCTACATGCTGTTGTCTGTACGTTTTAGGTTAAGTAGCGTTTTAAATTAGATTATTTTGTGCCATATCATATCCAACAATGCATTCCTGAAACCTAATTTAAGTTATAGTCCTTCACTTAGGTAAATTTTCAGTGATGTAGGAAGAAACACTCATGGTCTGACAGCCGTGTTGATTCCAATTGACATTTGAATAAGAGATACTCGAAAATGTATTCTATTCAATAAGACTGAAAGTCGTTCTGTGGGTGTGTTATAGAACTATTGTTGTTTATATATATGTATGTTTTATTTGTAGCTTGTATACCTTGGCTGTGAGGTGTAGAGACTCAACTCTTAACGATGATCAAAATATGGATCCAAATTTCTACTTAAACTGATGTAATGAACATGAAAGTAATTTAAATAATAAACTTTAAACTTACTTTTGCTGTCATTTTTTTTATTTCCTGCGGCCAGATTTCAAACCTCTTTATTTAGTAAATCTTTTTATGTTGTCGGGTTGTTCAAAATAATAGATGTTATGTAAAAAAAGAAAATGAAATCCTTAACAAAGCTAAATCTATATTAATAAGTTTTGCTATATTTTACTCAATCTTCCTCGATTTTTGTTATAATTAAAGAGATTGACTCTATTCACATCGCTACCCGCAACGTCCTCCATCGCTGCAAATACTCTTTTTGCGGCTATAAGATCATTCAAAGAATCTATTCATTATATCATCTGTCCGTCACACACCCAAAGTATCCCACGTCGATCCTTATTACTGACAATTTTTTTATTTGAATATAAATAAAAATACCACTCACACAGTAAGTGTTTATTAACTAAAATAAATAATTCAATTATCATTATTACAGATACATTTTAAATTCAATGCAATGTTTCATTGACTCGTCATAATCGGACTTAGTATTATTTTATAATCTTTGGATCACCATACGTGTAGAGCAAATGTATCAATGTCTTTTTTTATTCATAAATTCAACAGTAAAATTTTGAATTTAATTCAAGAAATTAACTTTATCAAGTAAGTATATAAATATTTAACAAGACTAGAAGTATGTATACAAATATTCGAAAACAATCTACATTGATTGATAGATTAATTACAATAATATAAATCTCATAATTTCACAAAACATCCGACACTCACCTTGAAAACGTAGTGTAAAACTTTACTGCTTTCTGACACAACACAACAAAACATTGTTACAACAACAAGTTAAATATATTCGTAAAAAGTAACTAGTACCTTTTCCGATTAAACTCTAAGACAATACAAGTTTAACATGTAAGTATTTTAATATAATTTCGACAAAATCGATCTTACAAAACTCACACTCCAGTAAAATCCATGCAGTACCAATATAAATATAAGAAAATATGGTTAGAAACAAGTGTATAATATTAACGAATACATAGATTCACTAAAACCTTTTTAGATAAACCAAATTAACAAATCGTCGTACAACTCGGTTCAGATAAATTTGTAACTCGTCAAGTTTTCAGATAACCATTACTTTACTTTGTTTATTGTCATCATAAAATAAACATTTATGTTCCAGGCCCTTGAATATTTTCCGAAAAACGCAGTATTAACTCAACCGGGTTGTACATTACAATGATTGCAGAGCGTCCAAATTATCTTGGCAGGCGGCGAAAGTTGGAACTACAATGTAAATCATACATATTTACATTTCTAGGACACTCTTTGTTCTCCGATAGCAACACCGGCAAGTGTCAAGATAAATTGGTCGCACTATAGATTGGACTCAACCATAGACATTAAAAGCATCTAGACACTGATAAGTGCAAAACTGGAATGCAATGATTTTAATAAATTTGATAATTGTATTCTCTAACTCTACGCATAAAGTATCTTACAAATAAAATTAACAAAAGTCTTTTACCTAAATGTGTATTATGGCACATTACTGAACAAACTATTAGTATCCAGCTGCACATCCACTGCATACCAAAGTGTACATCCATACAAAAATAGATACAATAGTTTCGTATACTGGATATGAATTTGTATGTCCCTAAATAATTTGTAGTAGTAATTTTTTTTTATTTAACTGGTAACTGACCATTTTAGCGCCAAATGCGGAAGAATTATTTGCAATAAAAGCTGTTCACCAATGTCATACTTAAGTTGTTGGCGTTAAGCAAAAAATCGATTGAGAAAATTTTACATTGTGTGACTACACAAAGACTGGCTTAGCGTCACGTGACAAATCTAAGAGTATTGTTTCAGAACGAAAAAAGGGCAGTCAGCTTCGGGTTTTTTTTCCATTGAGAAAATTGTTACCATATATGTTTATGGTTTTGTAAAATACTTTATTACTTAGTCAACTCTGACATATATTTTTTTTAAACTAGAAAAACAGTAATAGGAATAAATGACATTGAAAACAGACTGATTTTCACAGAGCCATTCATACAAAGTAAGATGCATAGAAAACAAACTGATATTTCAAGGCCCTGCCTTAGACTGTTTTGGATATTATTCTCTTAATTTCCAAAACAGATGATCGAATAAAGTATCTAAAGATGAATACATGCATTGCACATTAGCTATAATATAAAGTGTTAACTCTTACTTATAACGAACAATTCAATTCTAATATAATACATTTTTATGTTATAATAATGTATAGTGCATGAATTATGAGAACTTATCAACATATCTCTTTTTTTTTTCAATAAAATTGACAGCTTAAAAATGGCACACCGATCCTACACGAACAGCTTAAAACTAAAAAAATGGATCTCAAACTATATCGGCAGTAAAAATTTAAGACACGAAACAAAAATGTTATTGTCCTGGCACGAAATTTATCAAAGAACGGATTGTACCATTATCACAGTACCTACCCCGTATACTTACGTAGAAATAATTTTAGAAAAAAATAGAGACAATAAACCAAAAAACAGAATCTCAAAATCCAATTACATTCGGACTTACATTTATCAAAAAAAAAACAAAAGTTATCCACCACATTTTTTTCACTTTGGTTAATTTCAAATCTTTCAACATCGATACCACGATACACAACACTTTAAGTTTATTACCTAATTCTATCTTTTTCGAACAATAACTGCCGCACTCAGAGAAGTCAATTATAGTTAGAGTGCCTAATGTCAAAAAAAATCATTCAAATCTAGACCATAGACCCGACAAGAATAGCGATTAGTTTTGGATTATAATTTTTTGACAGTAAGTACACGTTAACGTTATTTGACGTCTCTGAGTGCGGTAGTAAGAATTCTAGTACTTCTAGTTCGCATTGATCGTCCAACATTTCAATGGAACTTCACTGGAGTTGGGAAACCGGGGGTCTGAAAATTTCATGATGATGACAACTTTAATAAACAATTTTACGGAAAATAAAAAATAGTGTTTGTTATATTACCCAATTATATTTCAATTATACTAGTTCTACAGCTTTGTACAAGAATGGTAAATGGTTCAAATTAGATTAAATTGGATATACGTAAATTTAACTATGGATTCAGAAAAAAAAATTGCTTTAGCGTTATTGCCTAAAATTGCCTTTTAAGACCCCCAATAGGTCCCTAGCTGCGTTAAATTAACCCTCATAAGAAATATTCTCGTCTTCAGAATCCATCAAGGACTAGTGACATTTGTATGGATAAATAAAGTAATCCGTATACTTTTTTTTAATGAACACTTAACCTAAAATAAAACTATTCCTAATAATGACACCGATTAGAAATCATTTCACCGTTTAGTTACTTTCAATTAATTTCTTCTTGGATCCGCCATCACTACATACCATACAGGGGAAGGTAGCCCAAAACGGGCATACTGGCTAAAGCGGGCACTCTCCTGGGTAAAAGAATTTCGATACACTCTTGGATTGGAATTTTGTCGAATCACTCTCTTGTTCATCGGTCTCTTGGTTTCTCCTTTCCAGCACTTTTCTATATATTCATTTATAATCACCTTTCCGGATGGATGATGAGAATCAAAAGGGAGCAGATGGTTTCAAGACGTCTGACCGATATGAATGGAATAGGAAACATACGGCGCCGAACGAACAGGCCCTCTAGCCGAGTCGCTAATCTATTCGAATACTTCTTCTCCCTGCCCTGTTCCCACTCTATCTGGGGTCGGCAAAGTATGTTTCCTCTTCCATTCATATCGATCAGACGTCATCAAGCCATCAGCTCCCTTTTGATTCATGTCATCCATCACACCGTAAAGGTGTGATGGATCTATTCGAATGCATAGCATTAAAATGTCACCTTCTCTTACATTTAACACGACGTCCGCCAAGTTTTACTCTGTAATACGTCATTTCTTACATTTGTGTTTTTTTTTTTAATTTTTTTGGCACAAAACAGTCATTACAGTAAATTACTTAAATTTAATTACCATTATAAAAGACAACGTGTGCCCAAATTATACTGCATAAATGTCTATTGCAATGATATTCTATGCGGTCGAACCATTGACCTCAATTATGCAAGTACGCTGGACTGAATACGTCTACTAAAATGTCAAATGTTTCTTGTGCAGATTTGAAGCGCCCCGTCGAGCGGCAAGGGTACTAAATATGTCGTTTGTTGCTTGTATTTGACATTACAAATGCATCTCTAATATTTCGTGGACGGTCACCTTCGTACCAGTGCCAAAAAGGCGATAATCAAATTGGCTTCATTTTTTGGATGACAACCTTCAGTCCAGCGTAATTGTTTAATAGAGGTCAGTGGTTCGGATAGATTGGCTACTTGGGGCCCTCAGGGCAGAAAGAAGGAGAATGTGCCCGTTCCAGGCACTATACCGATTTGGGCCGCCTTCCCCTGAAGCGGGATCCAGACGTGTGTAACGTGTAATGTATGTTTACGAGGAATTTAGCATCAACAGTGTGGACGTCACACGAACGCAACGCGAATTGTGTAACGAATCTTGGTTTCCACACGGTTGCTACGAATAGGATAACAGGTTTTTTTTTATACGAACATAAGTTCAAGCCATTGTTGTCACTCCACATCATGAACACACGACACAACTATCACGAATGCAATCCAAACGAGCACTGGAAGCGCCTTTGTGTTCGCGCAAAAAATCGACAGCCGATGGATCAGGGGCGAGCGTTATATGTAATGCTCGTAGTGCCGTCCTAACGTAGGGATGATGACACTTACAAAGAATCACTGATATAATGATTTATAATAATAATTTAGGATAAGGAGATTCGTTAATAGTCACTTGTTATCAGATTAAACTTGTGATTGATATTTATTTTATAAAAATAAAAGTATAAAACTTAGCAATCCGCCATATTTGCTAAAACGCCGCGTGACGTCATTATTTAGTTATCTCCATTTTAACATTTTATTTGCCAATCCAATTCACTAGTTTAATATAGAAACTGGCCTTTTTTCGGAACAGTGACGTCACACAGACGCCATGGCTATTTTAGCGTTTAGGCGGAAATTTTAAATTGCATCATTCAAAACATGTTTTTCTATCACAATCGAAGGTATTTATAAAATATAATTAATTTTGGGTAAAGTACAAAGACACGTAAGAAAAACATGGTGTAGTTTTTCAAAATTAGCCATCATGCCTATTCGTGTTACATTACACTTTGGATTACGTTACTCGTTACACTCGTCTGGATCCGGCTTAATGCAGGGGAACCACTCAATGGTTGCCCTCCTCCAGTTCTGTCAGCTCGTGCGCGGGCGCAGCGTCGCGCTCGTTGTGCACGGCGCGCGACTTTTCGATGTCGCCCTGCGACAGTGACGTCACGATGATGGCGCCCAAAGCGTCGCACACCACGTTGATCGTTGTCCGGAACCGGTCCCTGAAAGCGTATCGATCGATGTGTAAAGTCAAAATCAAAGTTTTTGACGGCCGCCTTGGTCGAATGCTCAGATTGCTGGGTTTCGGCCAAGAGGACTCGAACCCGGGACGGGTTCGAATCCTGGTAGGGGCAAACTTTGTGATGACCATATGTTTGTTTCCGAGTTGTGTTTATGTTTATGTAGTATATTTTCAACATTTACATACATAATTATATTAAAAATATGTTCGTCATCTAATATCCATAACACAAGTGCTTAGGCTACTTACTTTGGGCTAGATGATAGGTGTAAGTGTTAAAATATTTATTATTTATTATTATTATTAAAGTCAAAATTCGTTTATATACACATATCAGAGGGCCTAGCCAAGTGGCTTATCTATTTGAACGCATAGAAAACAAAAGTATGAAACTGACGTTTTGTTTTCTCTGTAATACGTCAGTTTCATACTTTTTGTATTCTATGCGTTCGATAGATTGGCTACTTGGTTAAGGGAGCAGCCCGGCTAGCATGACCAACGAAACACGATATGGTATAGCCATTAATCGCATTGAGTTGTCAAAAATTAGTGGATTTTAACACTTGAATAAGCCTTGTTACAATAATTGAATAAGGCTGTATATTAAAGAGTCAGCCATTTATCGCTTTGAACTGTCAAATATCCAATGATTTTTGTAAGTTCAACGCGATAAATGGCTATATCATATCGTGTTTCGGTGATCATGCTAGCCGGGCTGCGTACGATTTCTGGGTTGTCAGAAAAAGTTCGGAAAATTATTATAGACTTGATGCCAGAATCAAAATTTTCAAATTACCGTTATTAAGTCGTTTCTCTACACGGACATGCCTGCTGAACCTCGCTCCTATTAGGTATGTGCGATGGTTGCCTAGTGTAGGACCGTTACAGTCTGGTCTATACATAAAAGGTCCGCGCTGGCATGTCTGGCGGGCATGTCCGTGTATTGAATTCCCCGCTCAGATTCGCTACATTTATTGGTCCTACGAGCCGGATGAAGTTGACTGGAACCCGCATTGTTTTTTGCACATTTTATTTCTGTGCAAACTAAAATCTACACGAAGGGATGATTATGATGACGATTATGGCAATACAAAGTTGAATCGGTGATTGTTAAAATCCCACAAGTAACACAGAGCAATTGTGTGGTTTTAGTATTCAATCTAGAAATGGCCATAGAAAAATGCAAAAAAAAACGAATTTCAAAAAAAGTGTTGCTTGTGTGGTTTTTTAACAATCACCGATTCAGTTATGGCGAAGAGGTGGACTTACAGTAGCCAGTCGACCGCAAGGATGATGGAGACGTCCTCAGCGGGCAAATTGACGGTGTCCAACACCATGACCATGGTGACCAGCCCAGCCTGAGGGATGCCCGCCGCGCCGATGCTCGCCGCCGTTGCCGTCACGCTAGCCAATACGGTAACAAATCGTTTTATTTACGGATATTTCAAACGCTAAGGATAAATCAGTGATGAGGAATAGGCAGCAGCGTTCCTCTTATACCTACCACCTAGCAAAGTACTGCGACTTTTTTGGCAGATAAATGGCAATAGGCTCACACCTATTACAAGGGACCTAGCATAATTGGCAAAGCGTGGGTACTAGTTCACCTCTGCCTACCCCTTCGGGGATATAGGCGTGAATGATGTATGTATGTATGTATTTCAAACGCATTAAGTGTTGGGAGCGAGGGGTATATAAAAAGTACTAGGAGTAATAAAAAAGCACAATTTATCTGGAGTCGGCATATTCAAGGGAAACAAACCGACCCCAGACAGTCGCGGTGCCGAAGGTGAGTGTTGAGATATTTAGAAGGGGCACCGTAAACCTACACTTGGGTCACAAGTCCCAACGCTGCTCCTGACTTCCCTCTTTGCAACACGATGGTCCCGGCAGCTGCACGTGAATCCACGGAATGGTAGGAATAGTTTGCGTCTCAATATACCCAGAAAATCGTTCACGTAGGTTATGTTTGTTATGAGATAAAAGTAATGTCAAGATATAAATTCTGGCCAACTTAACAGAGAGCCTAGCCAAGAGGCTTATCTATTCGAACGCATAGAAAACAAAAGTATGAAACTGACGCATTGTTTCCTCTGTAATACGTTCATACATTTTTGACGGCCGCCTTGGTCGAATGCTCAGATTGCTGGGTATTGGCCAATAGGTCCCGGGTTCGAATCCTGGTAGGGGCAAACTTTGTGATGATCACAAATGTTTGTTCCCGAGTCATGGTTGTGTATATGTTTGTGTAGTATATTTTCAACATTTATGTACATAATTAAAAATATGTCCGTCATCTAGTATCCATAACACAAGTGCTTAAGCTACTTACTACTAGATGATAGATGTGAGTGTAAAAATATTTATATTTATTTATTATTATTATTATTATTTTGTATTCTATGCGTTCGACAGATGCCAATCTTTCGAACGCATGACAAACTATACATATTTTTATGACCCTGGTCGTGCATAATATGCACGAATAAGAGTTTTATAAATATAATTATAATAAACGTCCTCAATCACCTGACAGCGACGATCTTGCCGAAAGACATCTCGACCTTCCTGAGCTGCGCGATGAAGATGGCGGCGACGGCCTCGTAGAGGGCCGTGCCGTCCATGTTGATGGTGGCGCCGATGGGGATCACGAACCGGGTGATGCGCGGGTCCAGGCCCATTTCGTCGCAGCACCCGATCGTTATCGGCATCGTTGCGGAACTGTGGAAAAATAGAAACGAAGATTTCCGTTAACATTATTTACGTACATGCATTTAACATACCGTGTGATGACGGCAGAGTATAATACAATTGTCACCACCCCCATCTCTCCCGTGGGTGTCGTACAAGGCGACTAAGGGTAAAGTCAGCAATGAGTAATGGGCAGCAGCATTCCTCTTGTACCGTCTAGCAATATACTGCGATTGATGTGCCCGATAGATGGCAATAGGCTCGCCACCTATTACATGGGACCTAGCTAAATTGGCGATAAGTTGGTGTTAATTCACCTCTGCCTCTACCCCTTAGGGGATATAGGCGTGATTTATGTATGTATATATGTATATATCATACCTATTTATCCCCATTAATAACGCACACGCATAAATCACACCTGTTCCCCGAAGAGGAAGACAGAGGTTCCTTAACACCTATTTTTTAAAATTATTTTAGGTCCCATGCAATAGAACAATGCTTTAAATTAAGTATAATGTATCAGCCAATTAAATCGCAGTATATTGATAGATGGTATGAGAGCTGTCACCACTGTCCATTCCTTATTACTATTTTTACCCTTAAATCAATTTATGTTAAAATTATTTTGAACATTTCATAAATGTTAGACAAAATATACCAAAGACAAATAAGTCATAAAAGGTCCAAATATTGTAGTTCCTACATTAACTGCCGCACTCAGAGACGTCAAATAACGATAATGAGTACTTAATGTCAAAAAATGACAATTCAAAACTAGTCGCTATTCTTGCCGGGTCTATGGTATAGATTTAATTGAAATATTTTTGACATTAGGTACTTATTAAAGTTATTTAATGAGTACCTAATGTAGTGACGTCTCTGAGTGCGGCAGTAAGACTTTTTCCAAGACAAGACATCAAGATTTTTTTAACAAGACTTTGGCCTATTTATCTTTTGTAATGTTAACATCCAAAATACACGCGAGTGTGGTCCGTTAAGTGGTTTTATTTCAAAAGATCCCTCTGGCGGTCACCGAACTCACCTTGACGCCGTACCAAAAGCAGTGGCCATGACTTGTCCCATCTTGGCTATGTACCGGCAGGGCAGCTTCCTCGTCGCCAGGATGAACAGGACACTGAGCGTGCCGAACCCGTGTAGGAACAGCCCAAGGAGGACCGTCATGAAGTACATCCCCAGCCGACCCACCAGGTCACTGAACGAATCGATCTCCATGATCTTGGCGGTCACCAAGAAGAACACACCGAGGGGCGATAACCTGGAAGAAGTAGAAAAAAACACCATTATTAATATAAAGCGAAAGAGTTTGTTTGTTTATTTTGAACGCGCTAATTTCAGGAACTTAAACTTTAACTTTCATTTGATTTATACAAAAAATTTGCATGCCACTGTATGATGAAACATGCTGATCTATAATTAAGAAACTATTGTAACTACTACTGATTCAAATTGAATTTGAACTACTACTGATTCAAATTGAAAAAATATATAATTGCCATTTCTTGTTTCGTCAGTTGCATTAATTTAATTATGCCTTGAATTGGCTCCATTCTTAACACAAGTTAAAAGTCAAAGAATAAAATCCATCGGAAAGGCCTGTGTCCCAGCAATTGGATCATTAAAAAGCTGGTGATGATAATTAGGATATAGTGTATAATTAGTAATTGAATACGTTACCAAATAACCCATCCGGTAATAATCATCATGGCCTCGGATAGGGAGTGGAAGAAGTTCTGTAGTGGTCGACTCTTGTCCCCCATCTTGCCCAGGGTGATGCCTAGCATCACGCTGAAGCAGACCAGGCCCAGCACGTTGCTCCCGCTCTGGTAGCCGCCGTCGATCTTGTAGGTTTCCAATAAGCCTGTGAACGCAAAGTGTTTTGCATGGATGACTGTCTCAATCAGGCGGGACTTTTTAACGATAGGCAATGTATAATATATATGACATGGAACTAGTGGTTTCTGTAAAGTTAAAGAGACATTGCATAGGTTAAAGTATACAATATTTATATAGCAATTACAAAGTTAATAATAAGTTATATAACAATAGGGGAAGGCGACCCAAAGTAGCTGTGTAGTGATTAAAATGGACATTTTCGTGTATCATGTAATTTGAAGTTTTGATGGTGTCGTAAGCCATTAAGTTGCTTTCTTTTTTTTTACGCAGGACAGTGACCGCATGCCCGTTTGGGCGCCGCTACAGCACATCTTATTTTTCCTAAAGATTTACCTACAAATATGTCTAAAATAATGTAGCTTAACGGTAATTATTTTTAAGAAACGTATAATCTCCGGCGATAAGATAGTCCTCTTACAACTAACTTATTTTACAACTGAAGGTTTACAGATTACAACATTCCTCGTGAAACGTCTTGTAATACTGTTATTCAAGGGCCAGGTGGACTACAATAAAGCTCCCAGTTACACCAAAATAAATGGTAATGTTGATGTAAAAATACACTTACTGCCGCACTCAGAGACGTCAAAAACCGTTAATGAGTACTTAACGTCAAAAAATGACAATTCAAAACTAGTCGCTACTCTTGCCGGGTCTATGGTCTAGATTTGAATGAACATTTTTGACATTAAATACTCATTAAAGTTAATTGACGTCTCTGAGTGCGGCAGTTAGTCCTCTATGTCCTGTTCGGTTACAGATAGCTACAATAACTTTTTTTTATCGTCATCATCTTCCTTGCCTACTGTTCCCGGTTTATCTGGAGTCGGCGCAGTATGTTTACTTTTTATACATTATCTATCACACTAGAAAGATGCTAGTGATAAATTAATGTAAAGAAAAGTAATGTAAAAGACTATGCCCAGAGACCGATGCTGTATGAAGAATGATTGGAATGACGACATTCCAATCCATACTACCATTGTTCTGTCTTAGCTTTTACAACCGGCCGCCTTGCCAACACCAACCCTTCTTGGGTATCAGAGTATCAAATATAATTTCATTTATATACAAAATCAAATATATATTAGTTACATTAAGGGACTTTTATAAAAATAAAAAAAGGAAAATCTAAGCCGTGTGGTGACGGCAGAGTAGAATACAATTGTCACCACCCCAAATCTCTTCCGTGGGTGTACAAAGCGACTAAGGATAAATCAGTGATGAGGAATGGACAGCAGCGTTCCTCTTATACCATCTAGCAATAGTACTGTGACTTTTGTGCCCGATAAATGGCAATAGGCTCGCCACCTATTACATGGGACCTGACATAATTGGCGAAACGTGGGTGCTAGTTCACCTATGCCTACCCCTTCGGGGATATAGGCGTGATTTATGCATGTATGTATGTATGTATGTAAAATCTATTTCCTGGCCAGGGAGATCTGACCTCGGGCGATTAAAAAGAAAAGCATAGTCAAATACTTGCGATCTGAGACATTCATTGTTTTATCGCCCTTGGTATATAATGTACCTACTGTTTTAAGCTGGTATAACATATAGTAAACAACCTAAATATACACACCTTTCGTTGCTTTCGTGTCGTTCTGGTCGTAAACCAATTTGGTTCGGTAGGTTGCTATTGTGGCTTGAGCGATGTTCTCAGGGAACACGTTTCTGAGAAAGACAGACATTATTATCAAATATGGAACCTATACCGCAATAGAATTTAGATTAGAAAAAAAATTGAGTAACTATGTGATTTAATTAATTTTTGTTTAAGTTTAATTTTAATTTAAACAAGGCGTAAAAGTCGTTGGCGCTTTCTTGTTAGCATTTCTGGATGTTATATACATGTGGAAATAACATGTTGGATCATAAAGATTCCCTTTGCATCGCCTCCTATTACATACAACGAAAGTATACTCCAATTAACAGCTGATTAAAAAGAACTATAAAATTTTAATTGATTTTCAGATTTTCTTCTACAATTGCTCCGTTCTCATCTTGAATCGCAATTTAGTCAAAACAAATTATTTTTTTTCTGTTTATGAGAACATTCATTATTGGGTAATAATTGTTTGCATCGACCCTAAGCTAAAATACAAAGTGTAAAAGGCATAGGTATCGAATACAATTTCTTTAGAACAGCCATAAATATATAATCCTTAACAATCTTTCTCAAGGTCAGCCTTGTCACACATTCAAACGCTAGAGTATTGCGTGATCATGCGCAGTTGCACTGAATGGATCAGGACAAAGGTGCTTTGACCATTAATTGACATAATCCTTAAGAGAGCAAAGGCCTCGCACGTAGCCAGTTGGTACTGTCAGCAAATCAGTGTATCACATTCCAGGACTTGTAAATTTAAATAGTAATTTATTGACTTAATTCAGATTTGATTTTTATTTAAACATTATATACATGTCAGAAAAAATATGGGAATAAAGGAAAATGAAGTTAGAAAAATGTGAAAAAATATTTGTTTTGATGCGGGAATCGAAACCGTGTCCTTTGCAATTTACAATCCGGGCAGATGCTACAGTGGACGTTTGTTGATTTGCCGAAAATTAAAATTATGCGTACAGTGAGAATATTAATTAGCTCTCCGCAAAAAAAAAAGAAATAAGGGCGATGGGTGTTATATCTAATGATTGTACTATGGAGCGCGTTCGCTCACAAAATGTCTACTTTATTTTGACATTATCTTGAGAACCTAGTATCTAGACACACCCAACACAGGCTTTAAGATACCAATAACAAATATTGTATCAATAATTGAGGTTAATAAAGAAATAAATATAAATGTCAAAATGGCAGCATTGTTGGGTTTGGCCAGAAAAATTACAAATATACTAGAGAAGTGTCCTCTAGCACTGCCCTCATGGGTGACAAAGGGGAATTCTCAGTTGTCACCCTGGGTTAATCCCAATTTCCCCCTACGTGCGGTATACCAATACACTACACGGCATAAAAATGACCGCTAAATTAAATAAACACCTGGCGGTCACTTGGTGACAAGTGTGACGCATCACTGTTTCTTTTGATTGGCTATTACGCTAAGGTTGGCGCTACAAACCATAGAAAAATGTTATAAATAAAAATTAATTGCTGTGCGTTTGTCTCGCTAAAACTCTAGGGGAGCTGGGCCAATTTAGCTAATTTTAAAGCAAGGCAGGAAATGTGAGAAGATATTGAAATATTGCGATAGAAATAGTAAAAACAACAATTACATTTTCCCATATAAACTGCTTTCCTGTCAAACATTTGGCGTTCGTCCGTTCGGTACGGTGTTTGGGCATGACAGCACCAAATCGTAACCATAGCTACGGGAAAATTTATATGCCATACCAACGTAGGTATGTAGGTCAGCTAGTATAACAATAAAAAAGAGGAGCTCGATAGCGCAGTGGCTTAACGCGCTCGGCCTGCGCTTGCGGAAACTACGCAATGTTCGCTAAGGCCAGTAATTGGATGGGTGACCAAAAATTTATTATTTCGAGTTCCTCCGTGCTTCGGAGGGCACGTTAAGCCCGGTTGTATCTGCAGTTGTTAATAACCAAACCAACCTAAGAAATAATGGTTACCTAAGTTAAAGGTCTGGCGATGATGATGATGAAATATAACTATGGTCACTCATGGAATGACCAGCTTTTGCTAATTTGATTATGATGATGAAATACTTAATTTTATTATAAGGACAATAATAGTAATCTTTCACTGAAAATCTTATCGATACATAAATAATTCTTCCTTAAACATGCATATAGTTAGCAACTCCCATCCTTGACTGCGCGTATCTAGGGCGTAACATAAATAGTGCACTGATGAAGACTGACGACTGGGAAACAGTCCCCCGTACCAGTCCTCTCTAAACGCCCAAACAGAACAACGGAGACACGCAAAATGCAATCCATTGCTTCGCCAACACTAATCTTGACCAAGCTCACACAACATCAGACAGCAATTTATAATAATGATGAACGATGTTAGTTGATCGTCATTGTAAATGTCGCCGAGTGTAATAATATGGGTAGGACATTGAATTGCATACAATTAAAGATATAAGAGAAACGTGAATGAAGTGAGTAAACTGCAGTATAGATTGAAATCGCAAAATCCAATTGCTTCCGTGATGACCTAAGACGAAAATTTTCTGCTAAGATAATGATGGTGTTTGCTATAAACCATATCTAAAGAGGCAGGCGACCGGCTGTAAAACCTAAGCCAAAACCTTGAGCACGATGGACTTGAATGTTGTTAGCCCAATCACTCTCTTCGTTCATCGGTCTCTCGACATGGTCCTTTCCGTCTCTATTCTATACTATTCTATATCTATTCGATTTTAATTTTAACATTATATAAATGTTAGAAAAATTAGTACAAAGATTTTGGGGTTAAATTAGTGTCTTGGGTGGCCGAGCGGTCAGGCACCTGCCCGGATAGCAGCGGACGCGGGTTCGATTCCCGCCTCAAGATCATAATTTTACGAAATTCTTTTTCTAACCCCAAAATCTTTGTACTAATTTTTCTAACATTTATATAATGTTAAAATTAAAATCGAATAGTTTATAAAGCAAACCCAAGCTTAACCGAACGCAACGGTATTTGTAAAAATATCTGCTTTGGAATGTTTGAAATTTATTTCTACATTGCGAGGGTACCCGTTGGCTTACAACGTGAAGTGTAAAGGTTAGAAGAATTTCGGCAAGTTAATTAGTGTCTTGGGTGGCCGAGCGGTCAGGCACCTGCCCGGATAGCAGCGGACGCGGGTTCGATTCCCGCCTCAAGATCATAATTTTTCGAAATTCTTTTTCTAACCCCAAAATCTTTGTACTAATTTTTCTAACATTTATATAATGTTAAAATTAAAATCGAATAGTTTATAAAGCAAACCCAAGCTTAACCGAACGCAACGGTATTTGTAAAAATATCTGCTTTGGAATGTTTGAAATTTATTTCTACATTGCGAGGGTACCCGTTGGCTTACAACGTGAAGTGTAAAGGTTAGAAGAATTTCGGCAAGTTAATTAGTGTCTTGGGTGGCCGAGCGGTCAGGCACCTGCCCGGATAGCAGCGGACGCGGGTTCGATTCCCGCCTCAAGATCATAATTTTTCGAAATTCTTTTTCTAACCCCAAAATCTTTATTCTATATCTATTTATCACTAGCATAGGCCTATTCGCTAACTTTTTTTGACAGTTGGAAGTGATGATCACCGAACTATTTACTTATCCATTACTGTTTTCACAGGACAAGTGTCACAATAGCTTTATAGTAAAGTAGTAATGGATCAGTAAATAGTTCAGTGATTATCACTCTCAAGTGTCAAAAAAAGTTAGCCAATAGGCCTACTGGTGTGATTGATAATATAAATCAAAACAGAATGGATGGCTTGATGACGTCTGACCGACATTAATGGAAGAAAACGTAGGTGTTAATAATATTTTCCTTTAGCCCACCCCTCCGGGGAAATATAGGCGTCATTTATGTACCTATTGTATAAGTTGAAAAAGAAGGAAGAAAAACATTTATTGACCAGCACAAAGACACACAGACAACAAAATAAGTTAACAACAAATTACAATAGGCAATAATATACACTACAAAATAACCCTTTGTCTTCCCATTTAACAAAAAAAAGAACCAAAAACAAACAAAAAAAAAGAAAAGGGGCGAATGTTTGGCGCGTTTCGTGGTGTCAGTCAGATTTATTTTCACTGTACGAGCTGCTGCTGTACAAACTTTAGTGATAGAAATGATAAAGTCCTGATATGATAAACTATTTATTGCTCTTGATTGTACAATGATTTATGCTAACGAGTGTACGCCGAGGCGATCGAATGCGCACTGGCTCAAATAATTAAATATAAAATTATTGTAGAATAAGGAATTGATGATCTTGCAAAATGTGCGATTGTTAAGACCGTACATGCTCCGGCCACAAGAAAAATATAAAATAACAAAAAAATACAAAAATATTAAAAAAATTAACAATATGCTTAAAGTCTCTACTGCTTAAAAATGTAAATAAACAAAGTATACACAACACTATTGCACTATTCACATTCACTAAAAGTTCTGCTTATCACTGGAGACGTCGACTTATCAAGTACGCGTGCACTACATGTACTCGAAGTCGCAGCAATTTTCGTAGGCGCTTCTGATATCGCTCGTTCAATTCTCGGTGCAGTGTTTCTAAGGCGAGTACTTAATCTCAATGATTGTTCGCTGAGTGGGGCTGAGGGCAGGCTCGCTGAACACCTTCGTCGTAGACGTCGTCCCGCGTACAGCAAAGCAGCAAAAATTGCAGCGCCCAGAATAATATATATCACAACAAATTGATGTATGTCGTGAGTTGACATTTGATCCGCCAGAACCGTGTTGATATCGTTTTTCTTCATCTCTTCAATTTGTTGACCAACACGCAAAAGACTGCGATGGTGATCTTCGTGTTCAGCTTGATCAAAATCATAAAGATGTACGAGCTGCTGTCTTTAGCTTTGTTTCGGGTGTTTGTTCCAGAAATTTTTTGCAGTGGAAAATGCCATGCTGTTCATTGCATAAGGCACACGTGGTTTTGCTACGTGACGGTGTTTCACATGGTTTCGTGCTTGTATGGTTGATGAATGCTTTATGTGATATACCTGGGTTTGCTCTGATATTGAATGACTTTTTCGTGTCTTGATATTGTCCTTGATGATTAATTTTATTGACTTCCTGCTTGCGTCGAGATGATTCTAATGCTGTAAATCGCATCTCCAAGAATGACAAAAAATCCGATAATTTGGGTAACTCTCGCGGATCTGCGAGGTATTCGAAATAATCGTTGTGTGTTTCGGCGTCTACTTTTTGAATTAAAAGATGTACAATCAGAGGATCCCAAGTAGAAATGTTGACACCTACATTTTTCACGGCGTGTAGGCATTCCTTGGTAGTATCGTGGAGTTTCTTAAGGGCAGATGCTGATTGATGTTGAACTGATGGTATACTCAGGAGAGTGTTGATATGGGAGCTAAAAATCATTCTCTTATTGTTGTACCGATGGTTTAAAATTTCCCAACATGTTTTATAATTTTCTGAAGTGATTTGTAGATGATGGATGAGTTTTTCCGCTTCTCCTCTCACCTTGCTTTTTAAATATTGCATTTTTTGTGCATCTGATATTGATCTATTTTTGTGGATTGTTTCTGTAAATAGATCTTTAAAACAAGTCCACTGTTGATAACTTCCACTGAATACCGGGATCTCCATTCTCGGGGTAGATTGTTCTCGGTGAGAAACATCCCACATCTTGCTGTTGATAGATTTTTTGATTTGATTGTAATTATCCTCAAACATGTAATACGTATTTTCGTATTTTAAGTCTTCTACGCAGAGCTCACTGTCGATTTCCCAATGTAGAGAATCCACAGCGTTCCACCGACCTTGAAGTGTGCGAAGAGCGTCATCTAGTTCCCATTTTTCGGTAAGTATTTCAAGGTTAATGTTATTGATAGCTCTTTCGAGTGCTTTGAAATTGCTTTTTTGCTTCCTATACATCTCGTCTAACTTACTAGGATTGCCTTTGTCTTGCTTTTGAGTTTCAGATGATAGTGGATGCTGTTCTGCTGGAGTTGTGGTAACAGGTAAGGGTGATTGCTGTCTCTCTGGCTGCTGCCACTCCATGCTAGCTAATGGGGTAGCCGGCCGCAGCGCTGACTTGATCTCCGGACCCATCGATAGGTAAGATTGAATATGTCGACGACTTTGATGGTAAAATTCAGAAGCTTGCTCGTAATGCTTCTCTGAAAAATATGTATAGTCACGACTTTCACTTTCACATAATTTTATATGATTTTCTTGGAATTCTCTCCAGTACTGCTCCAGAGTCTCCAAGCGTCTTTTGATATTGGATGGAGTTTTGCGCTCCGCTCCATCCTTTTTAAAGTTCGTGATAAGTTTTTTCATGGCTTCCATGACTTGATTCTGAATTGATAGTAGATCTTCCATGATTGAAGACTGATTGATGATATCGAAGAAAAATATATTCAAGTATTATGATGATACTTGAAAAGGTTCCGCGCTCAAAAGCCCTTAATGCGATATATGCGCCTTCTCAATCTCTCCGGTGAGACCCGCTGGTGGGAGGCCAGATCGACCGATTCGCTATCACAATTAGAACTCAAGAACACGAAAAATTGATGATGATTATGATAATACTGTTGCTGTGCGAGTCTCACGTAGTTGTTGATAGATCCACGTGGAGAGCGTGATGGACGAGCGGCAAGTCACAGGTAACACATGCACTCCGATTTCCACGAAATGAGGTCACGTTGCACCGTAGTCCTGCTTTTTGACCTTCCCGCGCGCTAGATCAAATAGCTCGAAGGACCATAAAGATGTACGAGCTGCTGCTGTACAAACTTTAGTGATAGAAATGATAAAGTCCTGATATGATAAACTATTTATTGCTCTTGATTGTACAATGATTTATGCTAACGAGTGTACGCCGAGGCGATCGAATGCGCACTGGCTCAAATAATTAAATATAAAATTATTGTAGAATAAGGAATTGATGATCTTGCAAAATGTGCGATTGTTAAGACCGTACATTCACTTATTCAAAAATTGTTACAGAGTGGATTTTGTGCAGTGAAAGTGGTGTTATTTTGTTGCACAAGCATCCGTGTTGATGTGCAATTATGCAGAATCATCGAAAATAAGTCTCATGATGTGTTTGATGTTGTGGTGAAGATCACTATAAAAAGTGGTTTTATCCATTTCATCAAGCACCATCATTAACTCTGTTACCATTCAATTCGCGCCAAGCACTCCCTAGATGCGTTAAAATATGTGGCACCCATATTTTAACGTAAAATTCATTTCATTCATACTTTTCACCCACTCATTATTTCATAAGACTACAGATAAAATATACACTAAAGACTTGGCTGTATGGGCTAGACCCTTTGCCTTCCCTAAAATATAGGGAGAATTAAAAAGAACAAAGAAAATTAATGCCTTGTGCATGGCCAAAAGGTACTGCCTCAGCTTGTGTTTCTGTGACATAATTTCACTTTTCGCTGTTGTTATGGCAGGCCTATATAAGTTAAGAGTGCAATACAATATTCATCATGTACAACAAATCTAGTAAATAGAAATTACCCAGTGTAGAATTCATATGTCGTTACCTATAACATTGTGTTCTGAACAATTGACTGAAACATAATTCGGTGTAAGAGAAACGGATGGCGGAATTAGTGTGTCATCCAACACCTATTCGGGTTATTAAGCCAATGAGCTGGCGTGTACAATAAATACCTTTGATATCGTTGACACGAGTGCGTACTGGAAAATTGCTTCATTTGCATATGAATTACACATTTCAGCATTAATTTCGGGAGAGAATTGCGGAAGCTATTTGTGTATATAGATATCGTCGTTGATACTGAAATACTCCGTAACCAACCGTGGTCAATACCGCGAATATACAAAAAAATAAAATTTGATTTTTTGACGCGATTTTGTAAAAAAACTTTAAGGTTAAAATCTTAATTTTGATTTTTTTTTTCGTAGTTCCGCGGTATTGACCACTGTTGGTTAACTAACGCGGAATTGCAGTATCAAAGACGATATCATAGCGTACTTTAGTACGGTTTTTAATCAGTTTCAAACTGCCTTTTTCTTGTTAATTATTTTAATAATGATTATGACTTTGACAGTTATTTAAAGACATCAACGCGAGCGAAGCCGCGGCTAAAAGCTAGTAAATATTTAATGAGTGAATCGGAAGGATCCGTGTTGAACGCCTTTAGGAAAGGTAGTCAGTAGTGATGACTGTGTTTGAGAAAAACCAATAAAATCACTCCATTTTCAAATAGAGTGATTCTATTGGTTCTCGTCAAACACAATCCTCGCAACGCATCCTCGCGCAGCTAAGCTCGAAAAGCACCCTTAATTCAGTAGTTGGTTGGGATTACATGCGAAAATCTGAAGATCGTTTCTCCAAGGTGTGCTAAGAGCTCGATTTCAAACGTCTCAGCTGTCCCTCCCTACCACCACCCGCTAGCAGATCTCGCTCGAATAATCTAAAAGTTATTATACATATTACTGCAGACAAAAGGTTTAATTCTGCGTGCCTCGATTCGTTTTTTAGCGCAGATGTAAAATGTATCATTGATATTAAGCATTATATTAAAAATATGTCCAGATAATATATCTAATGTGGTTCTTATTAACGCGTTATGCCACATTATGCGTATAACTCTACACAGTGAAGATATATACGTAATATTCTATAAAAAAATAGATTGTTTCTGTAAAGTGGTGTGTCGAACAAAATTCAATAAATTATGTTTTCGATTACTAACTAGTCTTTAGAGAAATGTGCAAAGAATAATGGACTTATATTTGGATTGAGGAAATATCTTTCATATCACCACATATTTAGGAAGCCGTTTGTTATAAAATGTCCACAAGTGATGATAAAATGTCAAATACCGACCGGTTACATAATAATCGCCTGTTTTACTGCCGCACTCTCTGAGTTAATGAGTACTTAAAGTCAAAAAATGACAATTCAAAACTCTTCTCTATTCTTGCCTGGTCTATGGTCTAGATTTGAATGAAAATTTTTGATATTAAATACTCATTAAAGTTCATTGACGTCTCTGAGTGCGGCAGTTGTGTTGGTAAACTCGGGGCTGTTAGCAATAAAGAATTTGAATTTGAATGATAATATACTATACCCTTCTTCTTCTTCTTCCTGCCCTTATCCCGCTCTAAGCGGGGTCGGCACAACATGTCTTCTTCTTCCACTTCTTTCGATCCTTCACCAATTCTCATCCACTCCTCTCGCTATCATGTCCTCCTTTACACAGTCATAATATACTATACCCTATGCCCCTTATTCATAAAACACTGCTTTTGCTGAAACACTGTTTTAACTGAATCACTGATCCGTCTCTTTTTGTCAAACTGTGTTTCCGCTGTGATGAAAAGAGACATATCAGTGATTTAGTTACAACAGTGTTTAGAAACTGATTTGTTATTATGAATAAATGACTATGACTACAACGGTAACTTTGTACCGTTTAGTTTATTAAACTCAAACAAAATTTCGTTTCATTCCATCTAGTCTGCACTCATCATCATCATCAACAACCCTTTAATGTCCCCACTGCTGGGGCACGGGCCTTCCCTATGGATGGAAGAATATAGGGAGATTGGGCCATAACCCACCACGCTGACCCAGTGCGGGTTAGTGGGTATTAACGACTGCAGATGCAGCCGAGACCAACGGCTTAACGTGCCTTCCGAAGCACGGAGGAACTCGAGATAATAAATTTTTGGTCACCCATCCAATGACCGGCCTTAGCGAAATTGCTTAGTTTACGCAATCGCAGGCCAAGCGCGCTGTGCCACTGCGCTAGCGAGTCCTCTCTCTAGTCTGCACTAACCTTATTAAATCCAGCAAAGTGTCGGAGGTGAGCGTGTCCTTGGTGACCAGTTTGGTCGTGTTCGACTTCTGGAAGGCCTCCGCGTCCTTGCCGGGCTTGATGGTGGTCACCAGCGCTATGCCCAGCATCACCGCGCACACCGTCGTCGTCATGTAGTAGATGATGGCGCGGAGGCCCACTCTGTATATATAGAACAAGGATATTGATAAAACGAAATATGTATAGGCTTACAACATAAACATTTTTTAAGTAAATATTTTTACACTCACTTCTGTCATCTAGCCCAAAGTAAGTAGCCTAAGCACTTGTGCTATGGATACTAGATGACATTATTTTAATATCATAATAATTATATAAATGTTGAAAATATACTACATAAACATATACACAACAATGAACAAATATTTGAGTTCATTACAAATTTTTACTTTACTAGGATTCGAACCCGGGACCTTTTGACCAATAACCAAGGATCTGAGCATGCGACAAAGGTTATTTACCTACAAAGACTACTGCGGTTAGAAAAAGTTCGAAAAATCAGTGTTGATGCGGGCATCAACATTCAAACTTTTTCTATTCTATTAGAATTGTAATTAGTTACCTACTTATACCTACACTGAATAAAGATGTGAAAAACCCAACTCACTTGCCAGAAAGGCTCAGGTCCAGCGACCCGATAGCGGACACAATAGAGGAGACCAACAGCGGCACAATCAGACACTTGAGCATCCTGAGGAACAGCTCGCCGGGGTACTGGAAGTACATGACCTCCCGCCTCGTCCACTCGTAGCCCGAGGAGCGGAGGGTCCAGCCGACGAGCGTGCCGGATAGCACGCCGATGACCGTCAGCATGGTGAGCAGGTTCTGCCGCATGAACGCGGAGCATTTGTTGTTCGGGAATTGGAGTGGCATTTTAGGGCCTCTGTGGAATTGGAAAAGGAGAATGTTAATGCACGGAAGTTGTGTTTTTAACGTTGACATTGGGTAGATGATAAATAACATATACGAGTGTTAAAGTATACTTTCCTCAAACATGCATGGAAATGTTGTCATTATTTCGGAAAAATAACACGCGAAGTTTCGAATTTTCGGACAAAGAAAATTAAATCTGTTGCTGGCGCGTTTTTTAAAATTGGAACACTATAGCCAAAGAGTATATAAACAGCGCTCCAGCAATTTTGTATGAAAATTCTTTGGTGGCGCGTTGCTTGAATTTGGAATATTACAGCCAAAGAGTTTAAAAACAGCGCTGCAGCAATGTTAAATGAAACACCATGCAGGAATTATTATGTTGGCGCCTCTGTGCCGACCATGGAGGCCCCTGCCTCCATCACCGGCGCAGTGGCGCCACCTTGCAATTGCCTATTTTGTGGCCTTTACAATAATGTACTATTGTATTGACTTTTATCAAATAATTTATTTTATTACTATTCTTATAATTTGTATATGTAATTAAAACTCCTCTCCTCCTCTTCTTCTCCTCTCTTGTTTTTTTTTATAATTTACTATTAATATGAGTAAAATCCGTTATTAGCTGTAAGATTTAATTATATAATGTTTTATAAAATGTTGTAAAGAGAGATTTTGTATACAATTAATAAATTAATTAATATACAGGGAGGAAAGTTGAGATGGGGCAGTAAGGGCAGCTACCAGATCCCTTACTGCCACGCGAAAATGGCCTTAGGAGACCTCAAACAACTTTTTGAGCGATGACAATCGACATTCACAGATTTTTGATAAAATGTACAGTCAGCGCGAAAATAGTCAGAATTGACAAAAACTGCCCCATCTTAACTTTCCACCCTGTATTATATCTGCGATAGTACGGTTTTGACACATGAACTAATGAGGCCGAGACAATTGGCCAATGTTTTCGAACGAATAGAAAAAATAATTTAAGAAGTACTCGAATATTTTGTTTCGATATATTAACTCTTGGTACCTATGTCAATGAAAAATTTGTCAGATAGAATTCCGAAATTTGGTGAAAAAGTCCTGGCATTTAAGTATTGGTAACACGAATGTTAGTTTAACTGATGTCTACATTTTAATATATATTTGTACACACTCTATCATATACCTATTTTACTCACTATATCATCCTTAACAACTTCACTCACTTTATAATACCCGACTCTGGATCACATTTTAACTTTCATTTAAAAATATTTAGATTTCTATTGCTGCACTCAGAGACGTCAATAATTTTAATGAGTATTTAATGTCAAAAATTTTCATTCAAATCTAGACCATAGACCCGGCAAGAATAGCGACTAGTTTTGAATTATCATTTTTTGATGTTAAGTACTCAAATACTAAGTTCAGTACTAACGTTATTTGACGTCTCTTGAGTGCGGCAGTATAACTAGTCAACACTTTATTTTGCGCCACAAATTTCACTGTTCTCTGTTATAAACACTTTCAATTAATCCTTTTTGGAAAAAATACTCATTTCGCAAATACTTTTTAATTAACACCAAAAGACAAATGAATAACTGCACCAGCATATCCATAGAAATATATCACGCAAATTCAGAAAACTCTTCCTTTCTTTCAAAACTCTGGAGAACTCTTATATTCCATAAAAAAATTGGTAATTTAGTCAAATATTTGCGTGAAAAAACGTTGATCGTTCCACAAGAGAAGACAAAAGAACTCCTGGAAGAGCTTTACTTTTAACATCTCCTACGCAAATCCAGCACAAGAGAAGAAGATTCCGAGTAAGGATCCTCTCGACTCGCTGCCACTTTCACATTGCGAATCGGTTCTGTGTACAATAAGGGCGATCTCTCAGATCGCCGTACCTGGATAATATTAGACGACCGATCTTGGCAAACACGCCGGCCACCGTATCTAGTGGACCGATACGTCTTAGACAATGTGTTGAGTACAGTTCAATTTAGTCCATGAACCTACCGCATAAGGTCCACGTGTAAAATAGAAGAAAGGTCTTATGCCCTCTCGATGATTGGTAGGGTGAAAAAAAATGAGGAGCTCGCTAGCGCAGTGGCACAGCGCACTTGGCCTGCGATTGCGTAAACTAAGCAATTTCGCCGGTCATTGGATGGGTGACCAAAAATGTACTATCTCGAGTTTCTCCGTGCTTCGGAAGGCACGTTAGGCCATTGGTCCCGGCTGCGTCTACAGTCGTTAGTACTCACCAACCCGCACTGGGCCAGCGTGGTGGGTGATGGCCCAATCTCCCTATATTCTTCCATCCATAGGGAAGGCCCGTGCCCCAGCAGTGGGACATTAAAAGGCTGGTGATGATGATGATGATGATGAGGATGAAAAATGAATTATTAAAAATAAAAATCTAAGATAAGTTAAATAGTTAATTGAATATAAATTGAAATCCTAGTTTTAATTCCCCGCCAAACCTTCTCTTCTTCTTTTCTTCTTAATTCTGCAGAATTCAGAATGCAACGGGGTTTAGCACATTCAGCCATGTGGACTTTAAGGCATCGTTAACAATACAAATGTATAACAAGAAAGAAACCCGGTTTTCCCTGCAAAAGGCTATTTTACAGAGTACCGCAAGAGATATGCGCTTGCGCACGTGGGATCGGGCCTCCCGCGCGGATGTGCCGCGGAAATCTTTATTTAGCAACATCGCGATCCCCTATCGCTCACACGCACTAACTACATACCTAGCAACGCGATGCCTCTACTGACAGACTGCCTTAGCACAATCGCTAGGAGATACACGAAAGAAGTTTTTATATATAAAAACTTACAAAGAAGTTTTTATGTAAAAACTTACAAAGAAGTTTTTATGTGAAAACTTGAAAAGAAGTTTTTATGTAAAAACTTGAAAACTTGCAAAGAAGTTCTTATGTAAAAACTAAAAAAACGTACAAAGAAGTTTTTATGAAAAAACTTTCTTACAAAAAGTTTTTTATGTAAAAACTTGAAAACTTGCAAAGAAGTTTTTATCTAAAAATTTTAAAAACTTAAAATTATTTTTTTATTTGAAAACTAAAAACTTACAAAGATGTTTTTATGTAAAAAGTTAAAAATTTACAATGAAGTATTTATAAACTTAAAGACTTACAAAGAAGTTTTCATGTAAAAACTTGCAATTTATGTAAAAACTTACAATGAAGTTTTTGTGTGTATCTCCTTAGCACGGGTAAAAAAACTGTTGCATTCTGTTTGCGAAAATTGATGTCCCAAAAATTTTTGCCCGACTAAGGACCGAGTAAGGAGACGTTGCCCACGTCTCCTTACTTCAAAATATACAGAACCACTGCATTGTTTTGTCTTGTCATTTAGAACTATTCTTCTAACTACTGCACTCAGAGACGTCAATTAACTTTAATGAGTACTTAATGTCCAAAAATTTCATTTAAATCTAGACCCGGCAAGAATAGGGACTAGTTTTGAATTGTCATTTTTGTGTATAAAGTACTAATTAACGTTAATTGACATCTCTGTATGGGGCAGTAAGTAACTTATGTAATTTACTTAAGTTGAAACAATATTTAACATTTTAATTTACAGCCTTATATCAATAATTGGGTCGAACTTGTCATTGTATAAGCAAAAAAAATTATTGATTTCTTATCCATTGTCTCATGTATATCTTTCTCGTATTCTTGCTTGCAAACAATGCCAGACATTTTTTTTTATTAAGTACTAGAGCCTATTGCCATTTAATTTTATGGAGCACGAAAATCTCAGTACATTGCTAGGTGGTATAAGAGGGACGCTGCTGCCCATTCCTAATCACTGTTTAACCCTTAGTCGCCCTGTACGACACCCGCTGGAGAGATTTGGACAACAATAGTACTGTTAACAATAGTGCTGTTAACATTATTATTATAGCGACAAATACACAAACCGACTATCTCAGGAGTGATCTAAATTATCTAGTATCACTATATTGACATGAAACCGTCATATTTAATCTCCGCCAACAGCCTGACCCTGAATAAGCCCGCGAGTGGCTCGTCAACCCGAAACCGGCTGTTTCGTCGCGAACGCTGTCAAACGCGTGGAGCAGCTTATCCCCTCTCGGCCCCCTTGCCGAACAAAGGCCACCGCGACCTATATAGGGGGATCAGGCTTAATAACTGGGATATCGGAGGTCCTCCGAGTTCGCAATCAGTGCTATTATGTGCCTAAGCCGAAATGGAAGCGAGTCGTACAGTGATGCCGCTGTGAATTGGTCCACTACTCAATTGTGGTGTAAGCGACATTATTTTCTGCGATTTCGTCGTGTTACTACAATTGTTCACAACCAACTTGCATTTTAATTTACCATGTGCTTTATTAATCTCTGTATTATAATAGGTTGGGGAAAAAGTTTCTTCGCATTTTTTAAGAAAATTCAAAATTTTTTTTAATATAGTTTATTTACATTTAACTAAAGTATGTAGGTACCATTTTGTTCGATAACTTTTTGCCATCTTGTAGGTAGGGACATGATCCCATTGCTATAGAAATTTTGGGACTACTGGTCAAAATACCGCGACAAGTGGTTTTAGCAGCCCTCTCGTGATGTTAACCTGACACTGCCTAAAGAATTCTGAAGAGACCGAAACAGGTGGAAATCTGAAGGTGCAAGGTCAGGACTATACGGCGGATGCATTAACACCTCCCAGCCAAACTCTCTTAATTTTTGCTGAGTGGCTAAAGATGTGTGAGGTCTAGCGTTATCATGATGAAAAACCACACCCCTTCTGTTGATTAATTCCGGCCGCTTTCTCTTTGCTTTAATCTCATCAGTTGTTCGCAGTAGAGTTCAGAATCGATGGTCCTGCCTAGTGGTAACAGCTCATAATGAATAATGCCCTTCCAATCCCACCACACACACAGCATCACCTTGTTGCGAGTTTACCCGGGTTTCGCCACAGTCTGTGAAGCCTGACCGGCCTTTGACCACGACCTTTTTCGCACGTTCTTGTCGTACGTGATCCACTTTTCATCACCAGTTATCAGCTTCTTCAAAAATGGTTCGGTTTCATTACATCGTAATAAAGAATCACAAATGAGTACACGGTTCATTAGGTTTCTTTCAGTGAGCTCGTGAGGTACCCAAATGTCGAGCTTTTTTGTGTACCCAGTTTTTTTCAAATGCGCCAAAACTGTTTTGTGGTCAATTCCCAGTTCTTCAGCTACGTCGTAACTACTGACATGCCGATCTTGCTCCACTTTTTCAAAAATGGCATCCATTTTATCTGTAATAGGGCGACCAGAGCGACGTGCATCTTTGACATCAAAATTTCCGGATTGAAAATGCTTAAACCAAATTTGTGCTACTCTCACAGACACTGCACTAGGTCCATAAACATCGCAAATTTTTTTCGCGGCTTGCGTTGCATTTTAACCTTTTTTGTAGTAAAATTTTAAAATGTATCGAATTTCTTCATTAGATTCACTCATCTTGGCGGTACGAAAAACAAATGAAAATCACACATTTTCCTAATTTGAATTTGGAATTATGTTCTTTAAAATTTAAACTTTCAATGATACCAAAACCAGCCAGATACAAATAGTATAGCCAAAGAGATTTTATTACAAGTTTATACATACTATAATGCGAAAAGACTTTTTCCCCAACCTAATATAATATAAACCTCTTTGTACAATACCATAAACAACTATATTATAAATTAAAGCAAGATTGACGCCAAGCTGATTGACCGCCTCGAAACTCCAAGGTTTTTATGACGTGAAAAGAAAATGGCGCGCGCAAAGCAAATTACAAAAAAAATACACCAACAATTTTCCGAGTCTGAGTTTTTCACAAATTAAAAAAAGGTTGCATGATAATTTCGGCACCATGGATGTAGTATTAAATAGGTTTAATGATGTTTTGAATTCACAAACTTAATGCAGACGATGTTCTAAATTAAAATTTGCTTTATCCTCTAGAGGATAAAAACGGCTTTTGCACTCAGATATCGAAGAGCAAAAACGCTCCTTCCGAGATGGGTGAATGAAAAGAATATGAATACATTTGACATGACGGTCACCGTTGTGGTTTAATATAGAATAGATCGGCCACTTGTGTAGAGGGGTTTAATTGGAATGCCTAGCGCAGTGGCTTATCGCGCTCGGTCTGCGATTGCGTAAAACTATGCAATGTTCGCCAAGGCTGGTCGTTGGATGGGTGACCAAAACTATTATCTCGAGTTCCTCCGTGCTTCGGAAGGCACGTTAAGCCTTTAGTCCCGGCTGCATCTGCAGTCGTTAATACCCATCAAACCGCACTGGTCCAGCGCGTAATTGTATTCTCGTTATATTTTTCCATCCACAGGGAAGGCCTGTTATCCGGAGTGGGGACATTAAAAGGCTGGTGATGATGATGATGTGTCGTAATGGGTGATTTTGCATCTTTATGCATCGGACCTTTAGGTTCGATTTCGTTTCGAATGGCGACTACTGGCTAATCTATTCGAATGAATAGAATTGAATACAAATGTCAATTTTTGACAACTGTGAAGTGTTTAAGTGCTTAGGCTTTTTACTTTGGGCTAGATGATAGGTGTGAGTGTAAAAATATTTATTTATTATTTATTTAGGCGTACCTTATGAGTTGAATATTGGAAACCATTTGACTTTGACACCCGCACGTTTCCAATGTTCAACGCATTTATTTGTACGAATAATAGTTTGTTGTTGTGCGTGAGTGCAAAGTTGTTTTTTAACCGCGTGCTCAATTTTGATGACCGATCTAGGCTAAAATAAAAAGTCAGGAGGTGCAAGGTCTGGCGAGTATGGCGGATAATAGATCTTCCAATCCCGACTCTTGCAGCTTATTTTAATGTGTACCATGAAAATAAAATAAAATAATCTGTCGTTGTACTCCCAATGGTACACATTCCTAAGCAGCTAAGTGTGCTAGAGTCACTCAGACTCAGACAGACAATTGACTCAGGCGGATCGCTACAAAGGCCGCGTATTCACTATCAGTTCTACGTGCATTAGGATAGTATCCAATCATAACTTCGAACGACAGACATTTCCGTTTATCTACTCATGTGAGAAATTGTTCGCACCGGAATGCAAAGCAAACGGATCACTTACTTAAAAAAGGAGGAGCCCGCTAGCGCAGTGTTTAATTGACACACAAGTCGTCAACGGTAAAATAACACGATAGAGATGATGACACTAACAAAGAGTCACTGAAAATTTTTAATAATAATTTAAGATAAGGAGATTCGATGAATATCAACCGCCTCCGTGGTCTACTGGTTCGCCCACCGTAATGAAGATCCAGAGGTCCCGGGTTCGATCCCCAGGGGGGTACAACTTTGTGCTCGGTTTGGTTGGTGGTAGGACTTATTTGAAGCCCGCCTGGCTAGCTACCACCATCTTATCAAAATCTGTCGCCATAATAATAATGTTAACAGCATTATTGTGTTCCGACAATGTGTGATAAGATAGCCAGCCCCTCGGTTCCAGGTGAAGCTCGATTCCATCTCCAGCCCTTATCGTCACTTAGCATCAGATGAGATGAAGGGCAAGAGCTTCCCTGTCTAGCATACAAAAAAAAACACTTTTTTGAGATTATACTGTGATTTATTGTGATTTATTGTGATTTATTGTGATTTATTTTATAAAAATAAAATACAAAATTTAGCAATATGCCACATTCTCTTAATTCTGACATGTTTCCATTGTTGTAAATTAAACGAGCACTTGATTTTTTATTTTTTTTCACACACTGACATTTATTTTCAATATAAGAAATATTGAAGAAATTATCATGCAACCTTTTTTTAATTTGTGAAAAACTCAGACTCGGAAAATTGTTGGTGTATTTTTTTTGTAATTTGCTTTGCGCGCGCCATTTTCTTTTCACGTCATAAAAACCTTGGAGTTTCGAGGCGGTCAATCAGCTTGGCGTCAATCTTGCTTTAAACATCTTGATCGTCTACAACGCTTGCTTGATGCTTGAGTCAAGCATTTAAAAGATATTTAGCTCTGTTTGATTTGAACGGAACCTTGCAACGGAACAAAAACACACAGAAAATCAACTTGTTTGACTCAAGCTGATTAACAGTCTCTGAATCTCAATTTTTATTAGGTACTCACAGGTTTTATGCAAGTAGAAAATAATATTGTGGTGAGTGTCTAAATTAATGCTGCGGGTGTGTATGGGTGGATGGGGGGTGTTGTGGGTGTGTCTGGGTGAATGGGTGTTTTGTGGGTGTGTCTGAGTGGATGTGAGTGTGTTGTGGATGTGTCTGGGTTAATGGGTGTTTTGTAAGTGTGTCTGAGTGGATGGGTGGGTGTGTATGGGTGAATGGGTGTTTTGTGAGTGTGTCTGGATGAATGGGTGTTTTGTGAGTGTGTCTGGGTGAATGGGTGTTTTGTGGGTGTGTCTACTCAGACACACCCATTATCACATCACTTGCGGTACATCCACTCGGATGTATGTGTGTTGTGGGTGTGTCTGGGTGAATGGGTGTTTTTTGGGTGTGTCTGGGTGAATGGGTGTTTTGTGGGTGTTTCTGAGTGATGGGTGTGAGTTGTGAGTGTGTCTGGATGTACGTTGTGGATGTTTCTGGTGGATGGGTGAGTGTTGCGGATGTGTCGGGGTGAATGTTATGGGTGTGTCCGGGTGGGTGTTATGGGTGTTCTGATTGGATGTTCTGGGTGTGTCTGGTTGTGGAAGTTTCTGGGTGAAAACAGAAACTGTTCTGATTGTAATTTTTTTTTGTGTTTTACCATTTCCTCGCTGATGAAAAGTTACGTGCTGTACTCGAGTGCAAAGATTTTTCACCTTGTGCTCTTTTGATTCCCTCGCTAACGCTCAGGATTCTAATTTTAGAATCCTTCGCTAGCTCGGTCATCAAAATTGAGCACGCGGTTAAAAAGCAACTTTGCACTCACGTATAACAAATAACTATTTTCGAATGTAAGAATAGTTGTTAGAAATAGACATTTGTTAGACTATAGACACAGAGCTTCGGCATTCGTAACGAAAACGTACTTAAAGATCCGATGCACAAAGTGCCATCACTCATTACGTTACGACACGTCCTTAGTATTTATTTACCAGTTGACGTATTCAATTTTGCAACAATTATTTCGCAGTATTCCAGCGCTGGCCGTAGTCATTCATAATATCAACGCGTTCCCATCGTTACTCCTAATTACGTCCAATCATCTTCTCCGATCAGGTTTCTGGTACTATGTTCCCTTCATAAACAAACACTAATTGATTGAACCTTAAAACCGATGCATGTATGTAAGGGTTAAGACAGCAATGAGCAATGGACAGCAGCGTTCCTCTTATGCCACCTAGCATTGTACTGCGATTTTCGTACCCGTTAAATGGCAATAGGCTCGCCACCTATTACATGGGACCTAACATAATTGACGAAACGGGGGTGCTAGTTCGCCTCTGCCTACCCCGTCGGGGATATAGGCGTAGTGGAACAGCAGGTAGTCTATACAATCCCTAGGAGTTGTATACATTACCTAGGTAAAGTATGAAATGGACAATGATATTCATGATATTTCATATATTGCCTGGACGCCCCAGGGATTGTATACAATACCTGAATTATACACATTGCCGGTAACATATGTATGTATGTTAAAACTGATGCTTATATCCCTGGTGGTTAACCAATGGATGACACAGCTTATCACGTAATATTTACCAACCTAGAGGAACAACGAATATTATTGTCGTTAGAAAAGCGTCCTCTACGATCCGGGCAAATGCCTATACCACTCGGCCAACCAAACGTCTTGGTTGGCCGAATGGTATCAAATTTTTTTAACATATCTTATAATTAAATTTTAATCAAAATAGGCCTAGAAGCAGCCTTTTGACTGTCCCCCGCATACTAAAACGCTTTTCAATTTTTTAGCACTGCATCTAAAGTTAATACGTTGACGTTGACGTTTACACGATGACGTTTTTCCACATAAATTCTGACAACACCTGTCAGAATTTATATGGAGAAACGTCAATTTTGACAATACTTAAAAAAGACTTTAAGTTGGACTCAAACCTAACCCCTTAGGAGTCGCCAGAGATGTATAATTGTCTATACCAATATTTTAAAGCTATAAATTTCGTCTTCTTCTTTTCCCTGCCCTGTTACCTCTTCCATTCATATCATTTAGACGTCATCAAGCCACCCACTCCCTTTTCATTCATATCATCCATCACACGGTAAAAAAATGAATGTATAGAAAAGAGACGGTACGGACCGTTTCGAGAGTCGATGAACGGAGAGACGAACTACCAACCCTTTTTGGGTATACTGTTGTTGGTGGTTTGCCCTCCACCATTCGGGTGCCCCAAGGTGCTTATTCGTCTACACCGAGCAATCTCCCTTAGTCCACTTTTACGACACCCTGGAATGAGTCGGAGCTGCCACATTCTACGTTATTTTTTCGCTCCCACGCCAGCATGATTGAAAAATTATTCTTTTGCGTAGAATACAATTGTCACCTCCCCAAATCTCTCCCGTGGGTGTCGTACAAGGCGACAAAGGATAAATCAGTGATGAGGAATGGGTAGCAGCGTTCCACTTATACCTACCACCTAGCAATGTACTGCGACTTTTGTGCCCGATAAATGGCAATGGGCTCGCCACCTATTTATTACATGGGACTTGACATAATTGGCGAAACACGGGTGCTGGTTCACCTCTGCCTACCACTTCGGGGATATAGGCGTGATTAAAATAGCGTGGCGTAAAATAGCTGACAGTAACACGAGCAAAGCCGCGGGCGACCACTAGTTAAAAATATAGAAACTCTGCTCAAATTTCTCAGGTAGCTACTTTGTTTCGTGAAGTTGTTTATTATTTTTGTGAAATAGCCTTATTGGCTCGTAGCCGATGGGGCTTGGAACAGAGAGCTTTAGTGAAGTAGATGCCTGCTTCAACAATATTTACGCGCCGAAAAACAATTTATTTGGGTTGAGAGTTACTTGAGTTTCTTCACGGGGATAATCCTTCTTTAATGAAGGAGTGCCTATTTGCAACATTTAATTGCCGCCTGATTGTTGTAGCTAGTAGAAGAGACAAATTAGAGAAGAGGGAACTCTCCTCCCGCGGATAGGGAAAAAGTTTCTTCGCCTGTTAATATGAAAACTAAATATATATATACTTTTAAGTTTATTTACATTTAATTACAGTCTATTATCTATATATGTATGACAATAGGATCGCCTACATGGGACATAACATAATTGGCGAAACGTGGCGGTGCTAGTTTCACCTCTGCCTACCCCTTCGGGGATATAGGTGGGATTTGTGTATGTATGTATGTAAATATCTATGTGCCATTTTGTTGGAAGACCTTCTGCCATCTTGTAGGTAGAGACAATGATTCCGTTGCTGTAGAAACTTTGGGACTACTGAAAAAAAAAACGCTACTAGCAGTTTGGGCAGTCCTCTTTTGATGTTAGCCTGACGCTGCCTAAAGAATTCTGAAGAGACCGGTACAGATAAAGATCTGAAAGTGCAAGATTAGCGTTCTATGGCGGATGCATTAACACGTCCCAGACAAACTCTCTTAATTTTTGCTGAGTGGCTCAAGATGTGTGTGGTCTTGCATTATGTGACGAAAGGCCATACATTGAGCAATGCCCTTCCAATCCCATCATACAGAAAGCATCACATTCATCTTCATCATCATCACCAGCCCTTTTAATGTTCCCACAAATTTTAAATCCGCACCGACATCGCTGGATTCTATACCGAATCTGTCAGGCCGGAGGTAGCGCGCTAGCGTCCCAGTTGGCGAGCTGATTCCGACAGAATTTTCTTCGGACATTTTTGTTTTATTTTCATTATTAGTTAATTAAATTGATAAGTAACAAACGAATTACCAAGAATATAGGCTTTAATTAACTAAAATTACAGGTGATTGACACTGACAATATAATATAGAAATATAACGTGGAATGATACATAGACAATATATGTCACTCATTAAAGTTAATTGAATTCTCTGAGTGCGGCAGTAAGTGCGAAAGAGGCCGCTAAATTAAGCTAAACTAAACTTAACAGTGATTTGTTGTATTGTTTCAAAACTTTTTATCGGAGACAGAGAACAGGATTAACATTGATAACGAACTATGGCGAATGCAATTTGTGCCAACGAGCGCTTCCGCTCACCGTCAAGGCGAAGCAGGCTAAAGGATAGCATGGATAAGCCAGACTACTTTAAACCTCCGTAGGATATAAACTCCGTACTCAATACTCAATATCTTTATTGCAAACCATAATGTACAATGAGGTGGTAGTATAAAATATCATGTAAGATCACTATGGGCCCCGTCGGGCACGCAATTTGCTGTAGATGAGAAGAGATAGGATATAAGCTCCGTAGGATATAAACTACGTAGGATATAAACTACGTAGGATATAAACTGCGTAGGATATAAGCTCCGTAGGATATAAACTCCGTAGGATATAAACACCGTTTGATATAAACTCCGTAGGATATAAACTCCGTAGGATATAAACTTCGTAGGATATAAACTCCGTATGATATACACTCCGTAAGCTCCGTATAACTGCGTAAGCTCCGTATAACTGCGTATATAAGAGGAGCTCTCTAGCGCAGTGTCATAGCATAGCGCGCTTAGCCTGCGATCGCGTAAACTAAGCAATGTTCGCTAAAGTCGGGCATTGGATGGGTGACCAAAAATTTATTATCTCGAGTTCCTCCGGAAGGCGCGTTAAGCCATTAGCTCCGGCTGCATCAGCAGTCTTAATAGTAATACCCGCCATTCCGCACTGAGCCAACGTGGTTGGTTATGGCCCATTCTCCCTATATTCTTCCATCCATATGCAAGGTCTGAGCCCCAGCAGTGGGGACATTAAAGGGCTGGTGATAATGATGAGGATATAAACTCCTTGCGATGATCGAAAAATGAATATCATGAAAAATCTTTATTTCAAAGAAAATTGTAAAGTTCTAAATACAAAAAAAATCATAAGATACGTTTATTGACCATTGTAAAACACAAACGAACAAAAACTGACAACAATTAACAATAAACACTAATCCCGGATTGCATTAAAAAGTCTAACTGCATTTAAACAACAAACATTTTAAACTAAACTAAAATTGATAATTTTAATTAAATATTTGCGCTTTTATAATATGCAACCACAGTATGCAACAATGAGTTACAAAATGAACCAAAAAAAAAAAAGTAGGAAATAAAATATTTTTTCTTGAAGTACAACCCTATTTTAGTAAATCCAAAGATCAAACAACGCCGTTGAGAGTATGTTTACATTCTTACCTAATATCCCCGGAGTGACAAAAAAGAATCATAGAAGATATGAATAAGCAATAAATACATAATACAAATAATACCACATCACATTATCAACGCTAAATGCACTAAGGTACAGCATACTTACAATCTTCGATCAAGTATGAGGATAGATATGATTAATTTTGTTTATTTACAATAGGCACACGCCTTTCCAGTTATTTTCAAAATATGTACTTACTTTAACAAAAGTTTTTTTGAAACGGAAAGAACGTTCATACTATTCTACACTGAGTTGAGATTCGCTATTAACGGCAGTTCAAGCACCCATTTAGTTAAGTGGTGTCAAGCCGACGCAATCAAATTATTGGCATCTACATTTAGGAGGCCGCGGTCGTACAAATTAATCACTTGACTCCATAGAAAAAGTAATCGAAAACTCGAAACTAAAAAGTTAATTGGCAATTGCGTAGATGTCGGCATAAAAATATACTACTAAGGGGTGAATATTTTTATTTATTTATTAGGCACACCAACAACAACATATATTTCAAACATACACGATAACAATAATTACAGATGAGCACATCATTGTTTGTTTTGAACCTTTAAGAAATTAGTAATCTTATGAGAGTTAATGTTTAAGTAACATGAATTGATTCAGTTAACTGCATGATTTTATTTTAAAATTTATTAAAACTGTCGTGGAATGTGTCCAAGATTAACTTTGAAATCTGCTAGGATTCTGTTTATTGTTAAGACTCAAAGAAATTTGCAGTTAGAAAAATTAGTCTTGAGACGGGATTCGAACCGGCGTCCTCTGCGATCCGGGCAGATGCCTATACCAGTCGGCCAGCCGAGACTGGGGTTGTCTTTGTGATAATTATTTTGTGATAATTTTTCTGACATTCATTTTATAATGTTGTAATTAAAATCAAAAATAATGAGTTACTTACTGTTTTGTACCGTGTTTAATTGGTGGTCGCAGCAGTCAACTCGACTAGCTTTCAGGTGATGAGCACAGTAGCAACTCGCGCTGGTAGGTGCGACTGATATCTGCCGCGGTACGTACAGCCCGCGCGGCGGTCGGGTCCCAACTAACCCAACTGTACCTTCGAGCTGGGAGTCCTGACATCAGCCGAGAGGGGGGCGATTGATCCGCCCAGCATCCGTCGTCAATGGAAGCCGCCCTACGGTCTCATGCGGCCTACGCGCGTAGTGCTCTCGTCATGTACGGAACACTTGTTGATATACCTTTAGGTTTCTGTCCTGCACCACTGATATAGACGTAATCGTTATACGGGGTAAGACCATAGATTGGGATGACAACATAAAATTTATAGAGAAAAAGCAGCCCAAAATAAACGGAAACGGGTACTGTCGAATATAGCATTTTTTACAAAGGGTAATCTCGAATATACCTTAATTTGTTTACTGCCTAGAGATGATACGGTTCTACCTATCACCTGGAGTCATAGATATGTTATATACATAAGATGATATGCCTATTTTAAGCATCAGGTAGGTATACCCGCTTTTGGATACCATCCCCTATTGCTCAAGGTTTTAGTTTTACAGCCGGCCAGGCTTTCCTCTACTGCTCAAGCTTTTGGCTTAAGTTTTACAGCCCGCCTGCCTGAACTCAAGTTATATTTAGAAGAGTTTAGAGAAAAAATCTTAATTAAATAAGGGTCGGTTTTTTTATGCATAGTTAACTGTTAACCAATTGTTAGTTATCGTTAAATATCACTGATATTTAACAATTAGTAACAATATCAGATTGATATTTATCCATTCGTAACATTAGTAACTAAAATTGTTACCAATGGTTACGTATCAGACTTATGTTTAGCAATTAGGAACAGTTTTTAACAATTGGTTGAGTTAACTATGGATCCAAAAAACCGGCCCTAAGTATCCGCTTACTATCGCTACGGAAAATTCTCGTAGTATTTACGGAAACGCGTAGTCTTCGTAGTAACTACGGCCTTCTTGCTACAAAAAAAAACAGCTACGTTCGCCCGTAGCGAGACGTAACTAAAGTTTTGAATGATGCCTTGACAAGGATTTGCTCCTTCCATTAAATTACGTAGGTGAATGGTGTCAATTGTATTCTACTCTGTCGCCACCACACGGCACGACATCTGTGCCCCTAGCACGAACTTTTCGAATCGTAATCGTATCAATAAGGCACTCTAAAATCAACAAAAAAAATGTATACCTTAAATCGGGTAATTAATTATATTTCTTAGGTAATTCTATTAGATAAGTACTATATTGTATATAGTGTAGCTACATAAATAAAAATGTAGTTATAATTGCCACGTTTAGTGCCAAAAAGACGCAACAGGAAGTACTTAGCGAATGGTATTTCATGAATTAGGTGCGACATTGAAAATTATGGAATTAGGAAGTTAATAATTACACAACCGCGGTTAAGGTCGACTAGTAATTAGCGGGATCATTTAATGGACACCTATCCTGCAGCTATTTAGCACGAGGCTGCTAGAACAGTTAAACCTACAGTTTTCATTTTAATATTGACATACATACATAAATCACGCCTATATTCCTGAAGGGATAGGCAGAGGCGAAACAACACCCACGTTTCGACAAATATTAGGTCTTATGTAATAGGTGGCGAGCCTGTTGCCATGCATCGGTAGACGGCCGCCTTGGTCGAATGCTCAGATTGCTGGGTATTGGCCAAGAGGTCCCGGGTTCGAATCCTGGCAAACTTTGTTATGACCACAAATGTTTGTTCCCGAGTCTTGGTTGGCCCCACGGTAAATCACCCGGCACATGGTTAGACCGCGCCGAGGGCCTCGCTACCAGACCGGGGTCGAGCACAGGGGGGCGAAGGGGAGCCCCGCCGTTTTAGACGGCGGCCCAGACCACCGGGGGACTGATGTCCCTTGAGTTCATGCCCGGGCCATGAGCTACCGCTCGATGCCCGCAGCCCGCCATTAGCGGATGACCCGGATGATGATGATGAGTATTGGTTGTGTATACATTTATATACATAATTATATTAAAAATATGTCCGTCATCTAGTATCCATAACATAAGTGCTTAGGCTACTTACTTTGGGCTAGATGATAGGTGTGAGTGTAAAAATTATTATTTATTATATATCGGGTACGTAAATCGCAGTATATTGTTAGGTGGTATATTGTTAGGCCTTAGTCGCCTTGTACGACACCCATGGGAGAGATGGTGGTGGTGACACTCTGCCGTTACTACACGGCTAATTGTTTTTTTTTTTTTTTTTCACACACACCTATCATCTGTTATGTTCTTTTATGTTATCATGTTATTTTAAAATTTCGCTCATTTAATACAAGAGAGACGCAAATCAAAAAATACTTAGAAACATTAGGTAGGTATTTATTTTAAATTTATGGCAATAAGACCTGATTTTGAAGGAATGCAATTTTGAGTTATGTCTCTTTTGTATTTAATAGCGATTTCTAGGACAACAGACTGAAGAGATTGAAGGTGTAAGGTTTCGGTAAAGCCCAAATATAATATTAGGTCTTTACATTTGAAATTGGCAGGAGCTCGATAGTGCAGTGGCTTAGCGCGGTCTGCCTGCGATTGCTGAAACCAAGAAGTGTTCGCTAAGGCCAGTAATTGGATAGGTGACCAAAACATTTTTTTCTGGAGTTCCTCCGAGCTTCGGAAGGCACGTTAGGCCGTTTGTTCCCGGGTGGGTCTGCAGTCGTTAATACCCACCAATCGCCACCAGACCGGGGTCGAGCACAGGGGGGGAGCCCCGCCGTCTTAGACGGCGGCTCAGACCACCGGGGGACTGATGTCCCCTGAGTTGATGCCCGGGCCATGAGCTACCGCTCGATGCCCGCAGCCCGCCATCAGGCGGATGACCCGGATGATGATGATGATGACCAATCTGCACTGGGCCAGTGAGGTGGGTAATGGCCCTTCTCCCGATATTGTTCCGTCCATAGGGAAGGCCTGTGCCCCAGCAGTGGTGATGTTCAGGGCTGGTGATGATTTGAAATTTGGCCTCTTGTATAGGAGGAATATTAAGCAGTTGTTTTTTGTAAAAATGTATTTAACTTACTGTGCTCGCGACTTCGTTCGCGTATATGTCGGAAAATAACATTTCAGTTGAGTAGTATTTATTTGGTTAATGATTTGAATCATGTTTATAATACTTTCGCATTAAATGCATTGTTTTAGAACAATATGATCTGTAATCTGTAACAGTGGAACTATGTTTTATAGTGGTTTTTACCACTATCAGTCGCCATCATGAAGTCTGTTACCAGTCATTTACGCCAAGCACTCCGCACATGCAATAAAATGTGTGACATTCATTTTTAATGTAAAAATGAAGAAACAAATAATACTATGAAGCGAAGACACTGCTGTATGGGTCAGGTCCCTTTGCTTTCCCTAATAAAAAAAAGGAATAATTAAAACAACAAAAAAAATTAAAAAAAAAACTCCATGTGGTGATTTTAGGGAGAGTGTTTGGCGCGTTTCGTGGTGTCAGTCAGATTTATTTTCACTAATTCAAAAATTGTTACAGAGTGGATTTTGTGCAGTGAAATTGGTGTTATTTTGATGCACAAGCATCTGTGTTGATGTGCAATTATGCAGAATCATCGAAAATAAGTCTCATTATGTGTTTGATGTTGTGGTGAAGATCACTATAAAAAGTGGTTTTATCCATTTCATCAGTCACCATCATGAACTCTGTTACCATTCAATTCGCGCCAAGCACTCCCTAGATGCGTTAAAATGTGTGACACCCATATTTTAACGTAAAATTAATTTCATTCATTCATTTCACCCACTCATTATTTCATAAGACTACAGATAAAATATATACTGAAGACTTGGCTGTATGGGCTAGACCCTTTGCCTTCCCTAAAATATAGGGAGAATTTAAAACTAAAAAAAAAAACAACAACAACAATTGACCCTAATGTCAAGTGTTGAAATGTCAAGCAGTCGGACGGAAGTGTGTGGTGTTTGTTTTGTTTATTTTGGTACAAATATAATAATAAAATGTCTTCAAAAAAGCTTTGGGGCGAATTTGAAAACGATAGCAGTGACGACACCATTTTACAAAACGTGAATTTCAATCCTATTATTGAACTGGGAATGCAAAACATACCAGAAATACCAATAACAGTGAAATCTTCACCAATCGAACTTCCCATTCAAAATTTGATCACACACACCATACAGTTGCATACTTGCTCCAGACAATTGTCTGCTATATTGGAACAGACCGAAAATGCCATATTCGACGGTGCCCGATTGGATCCATTGAGTTTACCAAGTATACCACCAGAACCAAAACTGCGTTTAGAGCACGTAGCATCTCCTCCAATAAACTTTTTGCAGAAACAGTATTGCGATTTCGCTCTTGGTAAAGGGTCCATAATTCAACCGTTTACACCAGAAAGCCACAGGCGAGCCTTGAAACAATGCGCCGCAATAGGGGTAGCTCACGTCGGTATAGCGTCATGTACCAACACTGCATTGAGCGCAGTGACAGATGCACTTGACATATACATGACCAACATGTGCAAACTACTGAGAACAGTAGTGGACAGCGAGGCAAGCGGCCTCAAATCGGGCTTCGCAGATCCAATATCTAAAGTGTTTGCAGATCTCAATGTTGGCAACCTTCACGAATTCTATAACACTCGCGTCGTAAAATATCACGGTAAGATTATGAGGAAATGTGAAGACCTACGAGCTCAGTGTGAAGCGTTGGCTATCGGGGACATTGCTCCACAGTTGAAGCTAGAAGAAGTTCCTGAGTTACACTTCCCAGCTGCCTTGGACGGGGCTTTTACACCATCATTAGAACCTGGGTTCCAGATGCTGCACAGTCTCGAGCAAGAACAGTTACAGGGGCTTGACCTATTAGACACTATTACAGCAGATGATATCAAAATAGAGCCAATGGAGTTCTCCCAGACAGAGCCTACAAAAATACCCTCTTTATCACCCAGTGCCAAGAAAAAAAGAAAATAAAATAAATAAATAATTTATGTAATTTGATTTATACCTGTGGTGCGTGGTGTGGTATCTAACACTGAAAAATATTCAAGAAAACATCTATGTCAGTAAATCAATTTCAGACCTTGCTTTATATAATTAGCAGAGGTTGCAGAGTTTGAATGTTGTTTGCAATGAACATAGGCATCATTTGTTCATTATTATTTATGTAGTATATCACAAAAATGTTTATATCTCACAAGTAATCTTATGTTACTTCTTGACATTTTTTTGCACATGGTTCAGCCACACTGCAATAATTTTAACTATCCACACTTTACCAACCATTCAAAAAGATACAACGTGCATGCTTGTGTAACCTGGCAATGCATACTTGCCCTTAGTCATTGCACCATTTTACAATTTGAAGGAATAAATGAAAACATTGACTTAGCACCAAATAATTTAATGGAATCCGGATTGCTATTCAAATATATACATCAGATTATTGATAAAATTACAACCAAAATGATTAGATTTGATTATATTATTTACAACACAAAAACAGCCTGAAAAAAGACATTTAACCACATCCAAATCAAATGGTATGATGGTAGAGACCTCGCTCTATAATATACTAAAATACAAGTTCTAGAAACATCAAACATGTATTTATAATAAGTAATTTTACTAAGCATGCTGTTACAAAGTGCCATTAACAACAGTATTATGTAGTTATATATTTTTTAATAACGGGAGATGTTATTTTTTCTACATTAACACATAAAAACCATATAAAGGCACCAGTGACTACTTATTATGTAACATATATTTTATTATTATGTTAAGCTTTAACCATGAAAACATGATAATTGTCATGACAAAACCTTGCTTAGTTAGAACTATCCCTGGAGTTCAATTTTATTTTGTCATTATGGAGACTGTATTTTTTATTATTATAATAAAGCAGAACAGGTATTACTTGTATAAAGTTAAGAATATTCATGCTAGTATCACATTCCGAAAACTCTTAGGGCTTTTAGCTATAGCTTACTATAATTAGATATCATTAAGAATGAAGGCTTCTGTTCTTGCGAATATTGATGAGAAGACTCACACGAGACTACCCATTTAATAAAAATTAGGCACATTTTAGGAAAATTGTATACTTCAAAAAATTTAAAATACAGAACTTATATGTAGGAATGAAGACCATAGGGCCAATGATAAAATGAATGAGCAATGTATCACTAGGACAATGTCAATAATATAATATTCTTAAATCAATAATAAGTTCCATGTTTACTGTAAAATTATGTGGTATTCATTATTTGCAATCACTGAGTTCTATGGCAACAGTAAAAATATGGCCATAGTAAGCAAATTATCACTTATTTGTATCTCACTTCATTCCATGATCACGGTATGTAATTATCAGTACATACAGTGATCATATATAATTTTACATTTGAACATTTTATAAAATGTTACAAAATTAAAGATAAACATTGAAAATTTTCGAAATATTGGTTGACAAAAATTTAGTAACCTGAGATGCATTCAACTAAATAATCAAAATACCTCAGTAGCATACAGTTGAATAAATATGAAATTTAAAAACATTTTAATAACTTTTGTGGGGACAGCAGGGTAAAATACAATTGTCACCACCCCAAATCTCGCCTGTGGGTGTCATACAAGGCGACTAAGAATAAATCAGTGATGAGGAATGGGCAGCAGAGTTTCTCCTATCCACCTAGCAATATACTGGGACTTTGGAGCCCAATAAATGGCAATAGGCTCGACACCTATTACATGGGACCTGACATAATTGGCAAAATGTGGGTGCTAGTTTACCTCTGCCAACCCCTTCGGGGATATAGGCGTGATTTATGGATGTATGTCAATTACTTTTATGAACAACAAATATTCTATTATAATGAATTGATGGACCAACTATGGAATCAACAGGTGTTTTTATTATTAATTCCAGCTACACCAGCCTCAAAATTTTACCAGTTAGTACCACTTTACAAAATCTGGATAGCTTTAAAACAACAACCTTAAATTATTATATCCACATAGTTACGCTAGAACATGGAGGCAGGTTTACTGAAGTAACAAAAGCACAGCTCATTATGATTAACAATAAGGGCAAACTTAAATATAAACTATTGAAAACTATACCTAAATAAGTCAACCAAATTATCTCACAAAGTATTATCATGGGCCCAAACTTATCCTAAACTATCTGAAAAACTGTACAAACAATATAAGTATACTATCTTATTCCGGGTTTGTCTTCTTACGCTTGAATAGTAGGATGTGAGGCTCTGAAAATTTACAAAAGAATATATGAAAAACTTTGATATTCATAGAAAGTGTTGTGTTGTGATGGCAGAGGAGTTTACAATCATCACCACCCAGAAGTTTCATACTAGGCTACCAAGGGTAAAGACAACAAACAATAGACAGCAAAATTACTTCTATAGTCCTAAGTAATATACTGCAATTTATAGGCCCGATATAGGGCAACAGGCTCTTTGCTTATTACATGGGAATAAACATAATTGGCGAAATGTAACTGTTTATGCACATTTGCCTATTTCAGGGTAAATAAATAGGTATGCTTTTTGTATGTAACTAATGGAAGTTCATAAAGAGCATCTGTATTTTTCTAATAAAGCTAAATACAAATAGGAAAAAGAGTTGGAGGAGGCCTCTGCTCCAAGGCATTCAGAAACACATGATATATTATAAATTATTTAAAGGCTATTTTATTATTTATTTTTATAATGGAAGTTCAATAAATACAGACTGATGCCTACCAGGCTGATGTGTCATGTAGTGTACCCATCCTTGGCTTTGCTGAACACCAATACTACGCCACTCCTGCTCCGACATCAAGTGGTTTTTAGGGACCAACTTCACCATCTCCTTGGGCAGAACCACATGTCTACAAAGATTAGACACCAAGTTGTTGAATGACATTGCAATTGAAAATATTTAAAATGACAAATTTAAAGCACCAAGATATTGTGTAGCGAAAAATATATCATTCATAGGGTCATGAGTCCCTACGATAAGTATTTAAAGTGAACACAATAGGTTATATCAATAAAACCATTAATAATCTTATTTTATGGTGTAATTTTCAATTTATTAGAAATTACAAGATAGCAAGCCAGTATCTATTCACCTGTATTCATGTGCCTCGTCATAATATTTTTCGGAATAGTAGATGACGTCTCTGGACATTGTTGTGGTAGCAAGGAAATCCAATGAAACAAATTGTACTTTAGATCTGAATAAAAATCGTCAATCAAATTTATATACCACTGCACTGTCTAATAAATTATCTGCAATCGCAAAATAGCTTTCTGCCAACCGATAACAACCATCAAACAACAATAAAGTTTACACTCCCACTTGATCCTGCAAAAATGTAAAGAACGCTAACGAATTTTTTGAAATTTAAAATTTTGACTACTGTTTAAAGTGTAGCCAGAAGTAAAAAATATATTCAAATGCAAGTTTTTTCTTACTTTTAATGTTATTTTAAATTGAAAAAAATAATAATTAAAATCCATCATTAATATTTGAGTGTATAGATAGTCTATTTCCCGTTTCCTCGTTAGCTCGTAGTACTTACAAAATAATATACCTAATATTCTAATTTAATTAAAATATAATAACTTGTAATTATTGAAATGTCCACAGAGCAGACGGTTTTATAAAATGCATCCAAAAACTCCAGAAAAACATTAAAATTCCAAACATCGACATTTTAAAAGATCCCGATGTCTTCCTTGTAAATTGAATAGTGATAATTCAAACAAGAATGTTCTTTATTCTAACGTATATTTCGAGAAAATAAAACTAAAGATATGGCTGTATAGGCTCCATTCCTTTGCATTGCCTAACCTTGGGGTGGGCACTCGGAGTAAATAGGACTACTCTGAGGGTGGGCACCAATGGAGGGGTGTTTGGCGCGCTTTCAGTGTTATCATCATCATCATCATCATCATCAGCCCTTTAATGTCCCCACTGCAGGGGCACGAGCCTTCCCTATGGATGGAAGAATATAGGGAGATTGGGCTATAACCCACCACGCTGGCCCAGTGCGGGTTGGTGGGTACTAACGACTGCAGATGCAGCCGGGACCAACGGCTTAACGTGCCTTCCGAAGCACGGAGGAACTCGAGATAATAAATTTTTGGTCACCCATCCAATGACCGGCCTGTAGGCTACTCTCCTACATTTATTTAGTTTATTTATAATAATTACATATATTATTAAACTATTTATCATTGTATCTATATATTACACATAAAATAAATAATCACCTATACAACCTAATTATGTAACTGACGTGCACGCCGCATCGCGTTGCCTAGCAACGAATCAACAAGGTGTCGAAATTACACCACGACGCGAAGTGCACGTTGCATTCTCTTAAATATTAATTGTAAATTCTTTTTTAATGTAAATTGTGTATTTGTGTGTGTATATGTTATTCCTCTACTGAAGAACCAAAAATATAAGCTTTGGACTGTTATACTGTGAGTTGGATTATTCATTTACTTTTCACACACCAAAATACCAAATTGGTGACCCCGTAAATTTCAATATGGAGAATGCACAACGTCCACGCGTCACGTTCCTGGCCGATCGGATCAAAGAGTTAGCTGCTGCATCTACATCTGTTGTTAGCGTCAACCAGGCGACGTTTAACTCGACATTAAGCGACCTTGCCAAGGATATTGCCGAACTTCGAAGGCAATTTAGTAACTTGGCTGTGGAGAAAAATGGCAGACAACAGTCCCGCTCAACTGGCCGTACTCGTGACTTAAGCACATCATCGCCGAGGCAAAAACGATCGCAGTCTAGTTATCGCAAGTTTCCAGTATGCTGGTACCACAACAACTTCGGTGCTGATGCCCGCAAGTGCATCCGCCCTTGCGACTACAAAGCGGGAAACGCCACGGGCGATCAGTAATGGCGACTGACGATTGCCCTACATCTGCTGCTGGTCGCCTCTTCATTGTGGATCGAACTTCGAAGACGCAATTTCTAATCGACACCGGTAGCGATTTGTGTGTCTTCCCCCGTTCCATGCTGAGTGATCATCGTACCTGTACGGACTATAAGTTGTGTGCCGCAAACGGTTCTAGTATAAGTACTTATGGCTATGTGTATTTTAACTTAGATTTTGGCTTACGCAGAGTTTTTACCTGGCGTTTTGTTGTTGCCAATGTCATCAAGCCCATAATAGGCGTAGATTTTTTAAATCATTACAACCTTATCGTAGACATTCGCAACAAACGTCTTTTAGATAATACGACATCTGTTTCTACTATTGCTAAGCTAGCTAATTGTAATTTGTATTCTGTCAAGGTTATGACTGGCGATTCGCATTTTCACAAATTGCTTGATGACTTTCCTGATATTACTCGACCCACTGGCATACACCGCATGATACCACACAACACCGTTCACCACATCCGCACAACACCAGGTCCTCCGGTTTCCAGCACACCTCGTCGCTTAGCTCCGGATAAACTTAAAATAGCCCAACAGGAGTTCCAGTCAATGATCGCCAGTGGAACTGCCAGACCTTCCGAGAGTCCTTGGTCTTCGCCGCTGCATCTGGTGCCAAAAAAGGACAACGGCTGGCGTCCTTGTGGTGATTACCGCATGCTCAACGCCCGAACCGTGCCTGACAGGTACCCGATTAAACATATACACGACTTCGCGCATAATTTGGTGGGATGTAAAGTGTTTAGCACGATCGATCTTTTGAAGGCATATAATCAGATACCTGTCAGTCCGGACGACATCCCGAAGACAGCGATTACTACCCCTTTCGGTCTGTACGAGTTCCCATTTATGACTTTTGGACTTCGAAATGCGGGTCAGACCTTTCAACGCTTCATGGACGAGATCACCAGAAGCCTAGATTTTGTCTATTGTTATATCGATGATATTCTGGTGTTCTCGAAGGATGAGTCTCAGCACGAGGAGCACCTGCGCCAAGTCTTCGGCAAGCTGCAGGAGTACGGTATGCTCATCAACGTTTCCAAGTGCGTCTTTGGGGCAAAGGAGGTAATTTTTTTAGGATATTCCATCTCACAAGACGGCTCTCGACCCTTGGATTCTAAGGTGAAGGTGATCAACGAGTTTCCCATTCCCACCAGGGTACAACAACTTAAAGCTTTCATTGGTATGATCAACTTTTACAGGCGTTTTCTTCCTAGAGCTGCCGCAATTCAAGCTCCATTACATGCATTGTTGACAGGTGCAGTCAAAGGCTCTCATCCAGTAACTTTGACAGGAGAAGCATTAGCAGCCTTCGATGCGTGTAAGAAGAGTCTTGCTGACGCTGCTTTGCTTGCCCACCCCGACTGTTCCGCCAAACTTGCCCTGGTGACTGATGCCTCCGATAGGGCTCTTGGCGCGGTCCTCCAACAGTATAAAGATGGTGCGTGGCAGCCCTTAGCATTCTTTTCCCGTAAGCTCAGCCCATCCCAGGTCAAATATTCTCCATACGATCGGGAACTGCTGGCGATTTATGAGGGAATTAAATATTTCAGGCACATGCTCGAGGCTCGGCATTTTATCGTCTATACTGACCACAAACCGATCAGTTTCGCTTTCCACGAAAGGAAAAAGAACTGCTCGCCACGGCAGTATAGACATCTCGACTTCATCTCCCAGTTCACCACCGACATTAGGCATATTTCCGGTAAGGATAACGTAGTTGCCGACACCTTATCTCGGATAGAAGAACTGGAATCGCCTGTCAGCCTCGAGGATGTAGCCAAGGGTCAATCATCCGACCCCGAACTTCAACAACTCTTTTCTGGTAGTTCTTCCCTGCGCCTCGAAAAACTTCAGGTACCTGGTAGTCGTATACCTCTGTACTGCGACGTAAGTACACCGACACCCAGGCCTTATATCCCAAAATTTTACCGTAGGCAAGTTTTTCGTAGTTTGCATTCACTCAGTCACCCAGGCACTACCACTTCTGCCAAGATCGTCGCAGAAAGATTTGTTTGGCCTGGGATGAGGAAAGATTGCCGGGAATGGGCTCGCAATTGTCTGGCATGTCAACGGGTCAAGGTGAATCGCCACGTCAGCGCTCCTCTTGGCAATTTCAATTTGCCCCGTGCACGTTTCATGCACATTCACATTGACCTTATTGGTCCTCTCCCGGTCTCTGAAGGGTATCGGTATTGTCTAACGGCTATTGACCGATTTACACGGTGGCCGGAAGCAGTACCGATAGCCGACATAACGGCAGAAACTGTCGCTAAGGCCCTTTTATCATCCTGGATCGCTCGATTCGGATGTCCTATTGACATAACCACAGACCGAGGTCGTCAATTTGAATCGGCTTTATTTCAGTGTTTGTCTAAGATATCCGGATTCGTGCACAAGCGAACGACAGCATATCATCCAGCGTGCAATGGTTTGGTGGAACGGTTCCACCGACAGCTAAAAGCCGCTATAGTTTGCCATAGTAACGACAGGTGGACAGAGGTCTTGCCATTAGTTTTGTTGGGCATCAGATCTTCTTTCAAGGAAGATTTACAATCATCTTCTGCGCACTTAGTTTACGGCGAATCACTTCGACTTCCAGGCGAGTTTTTCCACAACGCATCGGATGGTACTACCGACATATCGGATTTCTCTGCTCGTCTCAGGGCTATAATTCAAAATTTGCGCCCCACACCAGCATCTCACCACGGTCATCCTAAAACTTTCATTTTCAAAGACCTTGCTACCAGTGATTACGTCTTCCTTCGAGAAGATGCATCACGCGGTTCTCTTCAACCTGCATATTCAGGACCTCACAAGGTGTTAGGGGGGATAAAACGTTCAAAATCGTGTTGAAAGGCAAAGAGGTCACAGTGTCAATAGACCGCATCAAGCCTTCTTTCATACTGACTGATCACAACAACACCCATCATCCCTCACCTGATGTCCAAAGAAATTACATCACTCGTTCTGGACGTCGGATTAAATTTCCTGATTTTTTATTGCCCTGACGGTCTTTGGAGGGGGGTGATGTAGGCTACTCTCCTACATTTATTTAGTTTATTTATAATAATTACATATATTATTAAACTATTTATCATTGTATCTATATATTACACATAAAATAAATAATCACCTATACAACCTATTTATGTAACTGACGTGCACCCCGCGCCGCATCGCGTTGCCTAGCAACGAATCAACAAGGTGTCGAAATTACACCACGACGCGAAGTGCACGTTGCATTCTCTTAAATATTAATTGTAAATTCTTTTTTAATGTAAATTGTGTATTTGTGTGTGTATATGTTATTCCTCTACTGAAGAACCAAAAATATAAGCTTTGGACTGTTATACTGTGAGTTGGATTATTCATTTACTTTTCACACACCAAAATACCAAAGGCCTTAGCGAAATAGCTTAGTTTACGCAATCGCAGGCCAAGCGCTCTGTGTGTTCAGTGTTATCAGTCAGATTCTATTTTCAATAATTCAAAAATTGTGCTAGAGTGGATTTTGTGCAGCGAAAGTGAAAGTGCCGTTGTTATTTTGATGCACAATCATCCGTGTTGATGTTCAATGTTGCGGTATCAGTATAAACAAGTTTTGTGGTGTGTGTGTTTGACATTGAGAATTTTATAGTGGTTTTCCACCTCATCAGTCGCCATCATGAACTCTATCACCATTCAATTCGCATCAAGCATTCAGCAGATGCATTAAAATTTGTGACGACATGGCTGTATGGGCTAGGTCCTTTTGCGTTGCCAAAAAAAGGATATGCACTTATTAGTTCCTCTTTGATAAAAAAGCATATGCCAACGTTATCGTAACATAAACAGTAGGCCTATTCCCTAACTTTTTTTGACAGTTGAAAGTGATGATCACCGAACTATTTACTAATACATTGCTGTTATCACAGGACAAGTGTCACAATAGCATTATAGTAAAGTAGTAATGGATAAGTAAATAGTTCAGTGATCATCACTTTCAACTGTCAAAAAAAGTTAGGGAATAGGCCTACAGGTATTGTAAATGTGCTTCCCATAAATTAGTTTAAGAAATATGAAACACACCATTTAAATAAAAACATGAAAATATTGTAAATTTAAAACACAAAAAATAAAACAACCTTTATTGATTTTCTTCGCATGTATTTGTGTTTCTCAAGAATGAACACGCAATATAATTACGGCGTTTACTTTTCACCCTTTATTTATTTTAATGTATACCAGCCGTGTGGTGACGGCAGAGTAGAATACAATTGTCACCACCCCAAGTCTCTCCCGTGGGTGTCGTACAAAGCTACTAAGGATATATCAGTGATGAGGAATGGGCAGCAGCGTTCCTCTTATACCACCTAGCAATGTACTGCGACTTTTGTGCCCGATAAATGGCAATAGGCTCGCCACCTATTACATGGGACCTGCCATAGTTGGCGAAAAGTGGGTGCTAGTTCACCTCTGCCTACCCCTTCGGGGATATAGCCGTGATTTATGTATGTATGTATACCAGCACATTATCCTTTTTTTTAAAGATCTTAAATGTAAGAAACCAAACATTTTTCATTAGAAAACATTTCACGGTTGCTAAGACGTATCTTTTAGTTTCGACGTTTCTCATACTGTCCCATTAAAAAGCTTGCAAGAACATGACCTCATAAAATCATTTCAATAAATAAGGAACACTGCATATTCCTTATTTACGAACGGATGGTGTAGCTTATAACGTTAAATATTGGAAACTGTTTTTCTTTTCGTTTCCAGTGTTTAACGTTATTTCTTTGACGATTCATGAGTGTATGTAATCATACCTTATATGAATAAACCATATTTTCATTTAAAAATTCGTAATAAAGAACACTTCTTTATTGTGTTCTTATCTACTGCCTGGTCAAAATATCCTAAACCTGGCCAGAATGTGAAGGCCCTCATTACCAACGCAACACTTTTAAATCAATCACTAGTAATTAATAATAACGGACGCCACAAGTAAAGTAAAATTAAGTTAATAGTGATACATGTTTAATGATATCTTAAACTTTCATGTTGCATCATTAATCTGATACTTGTTTTACTAGCTAGTTTACAGATATTTTAACGGGGTAGTACTATTATCCTTGATTCACTCATGACAATAACAATGAAATTATCGTCACTTAGAACTTCAAGGTACAATGGCCAATGTTAAGAAAGGTTAGAATCCCAAAACTCATTTAAGGACTCATATACTCCTGAAGTGTCCCAGCTTCCGCAATTATCTGCAAGTTGTGACATGATTTTTCATGTCGCATGAATTTTTATGTTTTGGCTGTGTCTGTTGAATTCTTTTGCCTCGTCAACGACCGAAAACAAATTTTTACGGGAGGGGAAACCACTGTCATCCACGACACAAGCCGACCTCTTCTCGAGATCGATTGTCGATCAATACGATGGTAAATTAAAATCTTTATTTTCATAGGCCATCTGCCTTAATTTTATATTAGAACTATGTGTGGTTCTTTGTGAGTCAACACAAGAAACAATTGGTAAGCATATTTTTCGATATTTTAAACTTTTTGGTCGAAACATTGAAACACGTTTTTTTGTTCGATATTTCAGTGTTCTAATTTCTTGTTTTAGGGGTATGCCGCACTTTACGCACTTTATGCCGCACTTTGTTTAGACGCACTTTCTATCGCCTTTATGCATTTTGGACCCACTTTATAATGCAAATTTAAAAGCCGTAGTCTTCTTCGCATTTTTCTTCGCCTTTCTTCTTTGCCTATTTTTCTGGACTGCAAGCCTTTTTCATCTTGCTAAACGTTGGGAGCACCGAGGAGAGGGAAGGAGGTAAACCCTGCACCCTACACCCTTAAGCCATACACACACACCGGCAGCAGGTATGCAGAACCCTTTCTAAAGTCTCATCTCAACTATCTAAATTCTTAACAAGTCAAATTAAAATTAATTTATATAACATAAATGCAATCTCTTTCAAAATTTAGGCAATTATTAGAATATTAACTTAATCCTATTTGTACAGCCCCAGTGTGCCCTTAAGGCCAGCTTAACATTAATTTACAACTTTGTTTTTATAACCAAATACACGCACAACAAAGTAACCGTTGTTTTCTTTGTGTACAAGCCCCCCTTATGATTAAATTTCTAATTCTTTCCCAAGTAGCAATCCGTGTGCAATTTTGTAGGTGAGTCTGGCGCCCGAATATACCTTTTTTTTCTACATTTATTTATATATTTTTGACTCATCTCAACCTTAAAATTCAAAATTTAAACTCTTTAATTTTCTGTTACATTTGACATCCTTATAATTAACCTTCAAAAACATTATTTTTAATTTTTTATTACATTTGGCGCCCGAACAGGGACTTGAATATTATCTAGCTTTGTTTGTTTGTTACTTTGTTGTGTGGATTACATTTTTATATGAAAGATATTGCATTTTGTTTTTCTATAACTTTTCAACAAAACAATTGTTTGTTTTTATAATTAATTCTATTTGAATTATATAATTTGTGCGGCATACTACCAAATAAAAGTTCTTGTTGTTGAATTTATTTACCCCATATTTATGTGTAAAAGAATAACTTTCATTTTTATGTGTTTTTGTATATTTATACATATATAGGCAATTTAACCTATATACTTTGTTTTTATACAACATTTATTGTATTTTGACATTACGGTTTACATATTTTAGGTGTAAAGAAGCTATTAATTTATATTTCAATAATTCTACCAAACACTTAGGGATTTTTATTGACTTTTTCTTGTAAACTTAAAACAATTTTCTTTGTTATAGTTTTGAGGTTGTTTTACCAAACTTAATATTAAGATATTTTTGTTGGCAGTATAAACTTAGAATTTTTAGCTAATAATATACTTATATAATTTAAATATTAACTTTAAAATATTCATCTATATGAATGGTTGAATAAATAATTTGTTTTATATTACAAATTTAACATTTTGTTATAATATTTTATTTCAGTTAGGTAATTTTAAGTACATTGTGAAAAGATGTTGCATTTGTTTGCTTTGCAAATTAATAGTATTACATTCAAACATTAAGATTTCCGCTTACCACTATTCATTTAATTTGCATTGATATTGAAATAGCGTTATCACATTACCATATTATTAAAATTTTGTCATTATGGACATGGATAAACCTGCTTCTGCTGGACCATTACACAAAGTTTCTATTGCTACTGACACTACTGACTTAATTCCGCCTGTATTTCCGCGTGAATTGGAATCGCAATTAATTACAATGTCTGAAGAGCCTCCTCGCTTTGATCATACTCATAATGTTGCACAGTCTTCTTTGCTGGATTCTTGCTTGCCTGGTGGATCACAATTGCCTAATGATTTATTTGTTCGTAGTTCTGCTAAACATGGTTATTTTAAGCGTCCTGATTTTTCTAAGAGTAAAATATCGTTTGACGGTAAGTCTTGCGTTAGGGAATTTATTTCAAATGTAGAAGAATATATAGTTTCAAGGGAAATTGATGAATACTTTGTTTTGACTTCTTTTTCAGAATTTCTTACTGGTTTGGCCAAAAAATGGTATCGTGTTGTTCGTTCTCGTGTTAAGTCGTGGTTTGAAATTAAATTAGCTTTGTTTTCACATTTTGATAAACATGATTTTGGTTAGTATCACACGTTTGGTAGGGATTTAATTTTTTATGCTTCTTTACATTGTTTTAGTAATTCTTTTGATAATTTATCGCAGATCGTTCTGGTTTTGCAAAATCACTTTCTTCACTTGAAGAAATTTTCAAGAAAGTTGTTCTTTCTTTATTTAAAGCATTACATAATGCTTCTATATAATAGGGGTCGACTTGTCACTTCTTTTGACGTTACGTATTTTGGAGACAAATTTTTCTTTGTCTAATGCTACATACTCATTATTTTTTGAGAAAATTTCAAATAGTATTTTTTTACTAATATTTTTATAAAAATACTACTGGTAGATACCATATTAAAGATATTCTTAAAGTTGGATAATTATTTTTGAATTTGTTTTTTTGTTTTTGTAATTGGAGTTATTTATGACCTATGAAAGAGATGAATGCAGGAAAATGGTCTTTGAATGAGGATGAATGAAAATGAATGAAAGATGGTAATTCCATATACGAATAACAATACAAAAATTGTTCATTTAGTTTCATTAAAAATATATTACAGTAATTTAAAAGTAAAATTAGTTTTTCAAAATATTATAAATACATATTTTCTAATATCACGGAAGTTATGTTTTAGCTTGGTTATAAACTGAATTAGTCTCCAAACAACATTTTGAATTAACATCAAAAGATTTTAATTATTTTATATTTATTGTTACATATTATTATATATTATTGTAACACCTCGTTTTGTGCAAATTATTTTGTACAAATTTGCTTTTGTCTTTTTATAGACATCTTTTTTTGTCCTTTTGTAGACATAAATATTTTTCTTTGTCTTTGTTATTTACTCGGATTTGACACTTTAATACTCGAGTATAAATAAATACCGGATTTTTCCATTTTTTACTTTTTTCCTCAGGTTTTGTCTGGTGGTTCTTTTTGTATGGTCCCGAATTGTTGGATTCATACACCTTTTTTTTTTCCACATCATGTATGGAAGGTTGGTGGTGTTGTTCCAGCCATGATTTTGTTGTTTTAATGTGGTGATCCCGAATTGTTGGATCATTCACATTTCTTTTCCACATCATGTATGGAAGGTTGGTGGTGTTATTCCAGCCATGATTGTGTTGTTTTTGTTGTGTGTTCCCGAATTGTTGGAACCCACATACATTTTCTTTTTCTTCCACATCATGTATGGAAGGTTGGTAGGGTTGTTCCAGCCATGATTGTGTTGTTTTTTACTTTGTGTACCCAAATTGTTGGTCACCATACACATCATGTTCGGAAAGTTGGTGGAGTTATGCCGACCATGATAGTGCTTACTAGAGTCTGATAAACTGTTTGTTTTCAGATCTCACATTTAAAAAAAAAGACGAGTAGAGAGGAAGAGTCAGCGACGAGGGTGTCCAACTGATCTCCAAAAAATTAAGGATAGTTTTGTTTCGGTAGGGTAGTTTATGAGTCAGCGACTAGGGTGTCCAACTGATCTCCCAACTTTAGGATAGTACTAGTCAGTGACTAGGGTGTCCAACTGATCTCCAAACTTTAGGATAGCTTACGAGTCAGTGACTAGGGTGTCCAACTGATCTCGATACTGAGGATAGTTTAGTGTTCAGGTAGGAAGGTGTTTAGAGTCAGTGACCAGGGTGTCCAACTGATCTCCATAAACAGGATTTTTAGGATTTTTTTTGTTATTGTCCTTTTTTGTTTCGTTTCTTGGGTTTTGAAACCAAGGTTCATTACGAACTTGGGTTCGGGTTTATTTACTTTTCTTGAACTGATGTTCACAATATTTTGTTGTGTAGGTATTTGTTTTGTTTTTATCAGCCTCGCTTCTCGATGCTTTTCTTGGGGAAGGGTGAAATGTGACATGATTTTTCATGTCGCATGAATTTTTATGTTTTGGCTGTGTCTGTTGAATTCTTTTGCCTCGTCAACGACCGAAAACAAATTTTTACGGGAGGGGAAACCACTGTCATCCACGACACAAGCCGACCTCTTCTCGAGATCGATTGTCGATCAATACGATGGTAAATTAAAATCTTTATTTTCATAGGCCATCTGCCTTAATTTTATATTAGAACTATGTGTGGTTCTTTGTGAGTCAACACAAGAAACAATTGGTAAGCATATTTTTCGATATTTTAAACTTTTTGGTCGAAACATTGAAACACGTTTTTTTGTTCGATATTTCAGTGTTCTAATTTCTTGTTTTAGGGGTATGCCGCACTTTACGCACTTTATGCCGCACTTTGTTTAGACGCACTTTCTATCGCCTTTATGCATTTTGGACCCACTTTATAATGCAAATTTAAAAGCCGTAGTCTTCTTCGCATTTTTCTTCGCCTTTCTTCTTTGCCTATTTTTCTGGACTGCAAGCCTTTTTCATCTTGCTAAACGTTGGGAGCACCGAGGAGAGGGAAGGAGGTAAACCCTGCACCCTACACCCTTAAGCCATACACACACACCGGCAGCAGGTATGCAGAACCCTTTCTAAAGTCTCATCTCAACTATCTAAATTCTTAACAAGTCAAATTAAAATTAATTTATATAACATAAATGCAATCTCTTTCAAAATTTAGGCAATTATTAGAATATTAACTTAATCCTATTTGTACAGCCCCAGTGTGCCCTTAAGGCCAGCTTAACATTAATTTACAACTTTGTTTTTATAACCAAATACACGCACAACAAAGTAACCGTTGTTTTCTTTGTGTACAAGCCCCCCTTATGATTAAATTTCTAATTCTTTCCCAAGTAGCAATCCGTGTGCAATTTTGTAGGTGAGTCTGGCGCCCGAATATACCTTTTTTTTCTACATTTATTTATATATTTTTGACTCATCTCAACCTTAAAATTCAAAATTTAAACTCTTTAATTTTCTGTTACATTTGACATCCTTATAATTAACCTTCAAAAACATTATTTTTAATTTTTTATTACAAAGTTTTTAACCTCGACGAAAATTCCTTATACCATCGAGAAAACAGTTCAGTTCAGCGTTTCTACCATCTTAGGATGTACTGCGTGTTCTTTTTTGTGTTTTTCAAAATCAATTTTGTCGGTGAACGTTGTAGAGCACTCAGCACAATCAAACGGCTTCAATCCATTGTGCATGTGTTGTATGTGCCTTTTGAGATGGGACGACCTCGTTAGACGTAAACCACAGACCGAGCACACATGTGGCCGGTCTCCGGTGTGACTGAGCAAGTGCTGCTTTAGGTCGCTACGTGTTATAAACGCCTTGCCACATGTGTCACATTCGAAATTTTTCTCTCCAGTGTGTCTTCTGTAAAAAGTATTAAAACATATTACAATTTCGAACTTCCTGAAGCCTGTTGCCGTATCTATTTGAATGAATAGAATACACATACATACATACATAATTCACGCGAATTTTCCAGAAGGGGTAGGCAGAGGTGAACTAGCACCCACGCTTCGCCAATTATGCTAGGTCCCATGTAATAGGTGGCGAGCCTATTGCCATTTATCGGGCACAAAAGTCGCAGTATGAAACTGGTGTATTACAAAGAAAATAAGATGGCAAATGTCGTTCTCAATGTAAAAGAAGCTGTTAAAATTCAAATTAGTTTCTAACCACCAAAATCTTTGTTAAAATTCAAATTAGTATTCTATTCATTCAAATAGATTTGAGAGATCCCTGTCTCTCCTCATCAAGACACACACTCATCAAAACGCCATAAAATTTGTCAGACAGAAAAATAAAAACTTACACTGACCGTGTATGATACTGGAGGTGTCCTATCGTTCTGAAACTTCGGGGACACAGCACACATCTGTAAGGGGTCTGTCCTGTATGCTTACGTTTGTGAGCAGCAAGGCCTGCTGATTGTGCAAAAGACTCTCCACAAATTGTACATGAAAGTGGTTTCTCGCCCTGTAAAATTAAATTGTCCTTTATTTAGAATTAATACATACATAAATCATGTTTCTTAATCTCTTTCATTTCTTCTGCGATTCTAGAATAAGTACACTGAAGACAAATACTTACTGTATGAGTCCTCAAATGAACTTTGAGATTCTGAGATAGAGAAAAGTTTTTGTTGCAATGCGGACACGAGAATGGCCGTTCACCAGTATGGGTTCTCAAGTGAGTCTTCAACCGAAATCTGAAATAAATAAAGAACTCAACATTGTGTGGTGACAGCTGAGTATAATACAATTGTCATCACCCCAAATCTCTCCCGTGGGTGTCGTACAAGGCGACTAAAGATAATATAATGATGAGGAATGGGCAGCAGCGTTCCTCTTTTACCACCTAGGAATATACTGCGTCTTTTGTGCCCGATAAATGGCAATAGGCTCGCCACCTATTACATGTGACCTAACATAATTAGCGAAACATGGGTGCTAGTTCACCTCTGTCTGCCCCTTCGGGGATATAGGTGATTTATGAGGTATATAGCTAGGTGGTATAAGAGGAACGCTGCTGCCCAATCCTCATCACTGATTTATCCTTAGTCGCCTTGTACGACACCCACGGGAGAGATTTGGGGTGGTGACATTTGTATTCTACTCTGCCGTCACCACACGGCTTACACAATGGCATATCACTACAGGTAAAAAAGGATTTTATACGATTATGTTGTAACTCAGACATACAATCGTAAAATGTATGGTAGTGAATATTTCAATAAGAAAGTTTTTTTCGAAAATACAATTGTATCTTGAGATACAATGTAATATTTATAATGACTTCCTTAAATAATGATGAATGATGGTGTGTAACTCTATTTACCATTTTATGAAATGTAGTTGACTTGTGAATTACAATGTTTTTACAGTTTTTAAAATCTATACGTAAAGAGCTTAAGATGCAGTAAAATTTTAATTTTTTGTATAGCAAGAATATGATTGTAACTAAAAACTGATAAAAAGTGAGTTACAATGTTGTTCCTTGCAGGTGTCGATTAATATCAGAACATTCTTTCAAAATCTATACAGAGGTTTAGCAGAATTATTATCAAATTGTGATGACATCTTAACACATAAAAGAAGAAGAATATAATACTAATAATAAAACCAAACGTAATGCTTACCTAGATGACATAACTTTGCCACATGTAAAACATTGCTGCTTTTCAATTTTCTTTTCGTTAATAGTTTTTGTGCATTTTGTAACCGTGTTTTCTTTTTTCAGTAATGTACTACATATAATTTCTTCAGAGAATGTATAATCGTTATTGAACTCAAGTGGTAGGGATGGTGAATTCTTAACGTCTTCTTCAAATTTTATCGTATTGCACGACTCGCCCGCTGTTTCTAAAATTGCTCGAAGCTTCAAATCTGATGTTTTGCACAGATTAATGAAGTCAATACAGCTGTTTAATTTTATTACACAGCTTGAGCATATAGTCTTTGGTAATCTATCGCCAACGCGTATCTGAAATATATTTTATTTGAAAATAAATTTTTTGTTTATTAGCCGGAGCATTTGACAACAATCTCGCCTGATGGAAAACTATGTTCAGGCCTAAGTTGGTACAAGCTCGCCTAGTATTAACTCTGACCTTGAAGATGTCCAGATTAAACTGATCCGGAAAAACAGACTTATTATAATCTACAACATAAAAAATTAATACTTACTAATAAATGGGTATTTTTTACTTACGTGAACTTTAGCTAAGCTCATTATTTTGGTACAGATCATTGGCTTTTCTTTCCTACTGAATATATTAACCATATGGCCGTCGAACAAACAAATACGACACTTGGTTTTTGTCATTATGAAATGAAAATAGTAAATAGGACTAAAATTGGATTAAAAAAAAATCGCAATTTTGCAACGATGTGCAATCGGTGGCGGTCTGCAAAGAGTATATAACAGGGGGTGGACACTTGGAACTAAGAATATTTTACGGATATTTTTTGTAAAATGCGACATCTACATAAAAATTCCGGGCTTGATCCCAAATTAAGTAACATTTTTTTAACTAGATGGCGCCACGAATCGAAAAGGTCGAGAACCATGAAGGTATATTATGTGTTCTGTCCTGTGCAAAGAGGATACTAGACTACGGGTACACTATCCTCTTTAGACAGAACCTTCATGGTTCTCGTACTTCTTGATTGTTCTGTCTGTGACCATGAATGACAGCCCAAAAATGTCAGTTGTTTGTCGAGTTCAAAACTATAAAATTAATTGTATCTCGTGAGTTTCCGTGTCTTTTCCCAGTTTTTGTTTAATTTTTCGTGAAGGTGTTGAACTGATTGCGTCTGATTGAGTTTTTACTCCTTCGCTGTGAAGTGAACACATTTTTAGAAAATTGCGTGCGTTGAGTATTAGGATGTCCAATGGATTTTAGTAAGTATCTTTATCATTAAATCTTCAATTATGTGCCAACACCAACAACAGTTTAGGCAATAGTCCACTAAGGTTGCACAATGTGTATTGGTCGACTGAGTATAAGATGATCAATATCATTTAGTTGCCTTCTATGACCTGTTTAAACCCTTTGTAGGTTGATGTGATTTTTCTCTACCGCAACGGAATGCAAGGTGTAATAATCTTAATTTAAAACATCTTTATACATACATAAATCACGCCTATATCCCCGAAGGGGTAGGCAGAGGTGAACTAGCACCCACGTTTCGCAAATTATGTTGAGTCCCATGTAATAGGTGGCGAGCCTATTGCCAAACATCCTTATCTCAGCCTTGAAAACAAGGCTGAGATAAGGATGTTTGGCAATAGGCCCTAACATCTAAAATTCTTAATCGCAAATTACAGTCTACCTTTATCCAAGTCATCATATAATTTTGGTCTAAATTTCATTACCTTTCATAAAAATTTTTGGGTCATGAAATAGCACATTCAAATTACTTTTTTTTAGGAACCTCATACCATCAGTTACCTAATCCAAAGAAGAAACCACAATGTTTCAAGGCTTGGGTACATGTGGTTGGAGGAAATTGGAGAGCGATGCTGATTATGAATTTTATAGAAAGAAGTTCATGAGTGATATTCATTTTACTACCAAGGATTGGTACCGTAACAATAGTTTAAATTATCAAGAAATACCGTCGCTACATCTTGATAGAAGTAAGAGTTTCGAGCAACTTTTATCAATAAATTAAATTCATTCATTTTAAGACTAAGATCAATAATATAATATTTAATTATTTCAGATTCTATGGTTAATGTTTCGTCAGCAGAAATTTCAGAAATACCTGGACCTATTCAATCATCTACTTCACTGCATAACATAATAGGTAAAGAAAAACGTTGTATGTCCTATCCTATGTGACCTCTATTTCACACAAATATTGTTGGTACTGTCTGTGATTTGTATTGAAATATTTTTGTCAAAACATGCATGACGGACCCTATTCAATTTTCCAAGCACCTTTTTATTATTTATACATTATTACATTTATTTCAGATATCATGGAGAAAGTCCCTATACAAGAAGTATCGCTTATACAAAGTCAACCTCTTACTTCTGGGTAATGTAAACAGGTACATATTATTAATCTGGAAATCAATCATATCGTTTATCAGTACGGTTGTTTTACTTAGTATGGGAGGTGTCTTTAGATTGTTTAAATATAAAGAACGACTTGGCTATCGCGTACAATGCTTTACTCCTACTCGTTTGTAATAAACAGTTAAATAATTATTAACTAATATTCTATCTACAGTTGAAAATAGACGTACTGTGACTTAGTTGCTTAGCAACTTCTGTTATTTATTGGAATGTAACAAAAAAATGCCAGGCAACTAAACTTTAGTAAGCTTACTTTTAACTATAGATAGAATATAGGGACCCGCTGGTAATGATCCACACCAACACATCAAAAGTTGATTGGAAATATTACTGCATTTAATGTCCATTCTCGTGCCAAGAATTAAAATAACTCCAATGGTTTTTTTATCATCAGTGCGTAAATTCATAGGAATAATTTTTTTGCAGAGACAACACGTCAACAACAATTGTCGTCGCTTTTGCTGCATACTCTCCGAAGGCAGATTACAACTTTGCAAGCAGAAATGACCAATAGGCCTATTCCCTAACTTTTTTTGACAGTTGAAAGTGATGATCACCGAACTATTTACTTATCCATTACTGTTTTACTATAATGCTATTGTGACACTTGTCCTGTGATAACAGCAATGTATTAGTAAATAGTTCGGTGATCATCACTTTCAACTGTCAAAAAAAGTTAGGGAATAGGCCTACAAACCACGCAAAAAAAACTCACAACTTTGTGAATCAAGATTATCTGTAGGACTATACGCTAACTTATTTTAGCATATGAAAGTGATAATCACCGAGCTATGTATTTACTGATATACTACTACAGTACATTACTATAACGCTATTGTGACCCTTTCCTGTACTGCAAAAATGAGTTAAAATATTTTTTTCAATAAATTAACACAAATTAATTGCTTGTCACCAGTTGTAAATGAAAATGTTTATAGTTGTGTTTTCGAAGTAGGTTTTTAATTCATTTTTGTGTTTTATACAATTAAAAGGGACGTCGCAGAGGACGTGAGTTCAATTTCCGCATCAAGAGTACAATTTTATGAACTTTTCCTAACCACAAATTAAAAAAATTTCTAATATTTATAATGTTAGAAAAATTATTAATGCTTAAATTATAATCAAAATACGAATTAATTTAATAATTTTTCCACATTTTTAAGACATGATTTTTAAAAATTTCGCTACAATATTTTGTATTGGGAACTATATTTTTTGTCACCAGAATTTTTTGTTTGTCAACCGTTTTCTAAGCTTTTGGATTGTATTGCAAACTTTTGCAATTGGCTTTGTATTTTTTACCTTTATATTTAATTACTATGTATCTATGTAGAAAGATTTTGGTGATTAGAAAAATAATTTAGAAAAATTATGGTTTTGATGCGGGAATCGAACCCGCGTCCGCTGTATTTCCAGGCAGGTGCCTGACCGCTCGGCCAATCTAGACAATCAGACTGTATCTGTTTCAAGATCACCGTATCACTACTTTACGTTTTTTACAACTCTTACTTATTTTTTTCATATATTTTCCTAGGATCAGGTCAGGGTAATTATGTCAGTTGGTGGGACCAACTGACATAATTACCCTGACCTGCATTAACTACATCATAATGTAATTGATTAAAAGGCACCACAATTTCCTCTGTGTTTGAATCACAAGGACTTTGTGGTACCTCATTGTCGGGGTAATATAAGAAGTATATCGCAGTTTGCGTGAAGGGAATGGGGCGAGTTAAAATTATTAAGTAGTAAAGACTTATAGACACCTTTAAACGATATTGTATTAGGAGCCGTATTTCTCTCGCCATAACTTCTTATATTACCGAAAAAGTTTTTAAGTGGGTCCTGGTTTATATTTCTTGTGAACATTGCATCAAGCCCATATGTTTGGGTTTAAAAGTAATATCCCTAATCTAATGTTGTCCCTAATAATTTTTGAACCCTGATTGTTCTTATATTTTTTTACAGAAGCCCTTGTCTCATTTAATTGAATTTTATTATTTCCGTCTTTTACTTTTTTAATACATTTAACTGACCTAATTACTTTCAAGGCATATGTCCATAATTTTTATTATTTATGTATATTTTACCATTTACAATATAAATTGTAACAAATACATTTGATTTTTATTTTATGATATGAACCCATGTTGGAAAGCGTTTATCTTAGGATGAATAGAAATAGTTACATGTGTTTATTTAGTTTAATATTGCGTATTTGTAAGCAATGTCGATGTTTATATTTGTATTGATGTTTAATGTAACTCTTTATTGTCCGTAACTGTTTGAAATTCTAACAGTTACCGATTTATAAGGATCTTGCAATAAACTAATACGTAATATTAAATAAAATGAACACGTTTATGTGTGGGTAAATACGTATAAGCTCACGCACACATTGACACCCACTCAAAGGTCGGATGGAATTTGTAGATAGAGCTAGTGTGAAATGAATTGACATTAGCGGTTAGCAAAAAAAATCGGCGAGCGGGCTCTCTATATCCGTAGTATTATTGTCCTCTATGGTATATAATACTGGCGGTCTGTCTGTATCTGTCAAAGAGATTTTTTTTAATTCTCCCTATATTTTAGAGAAGGCAAAGGGTCTAGCCCATACAGCCATGTCTTTAGTGTATATTTTATCTGTAGTTTTATGAAATAATGAGTGGATGAAATTATGAATATTACGTTAAAATATGGGTGTCACACATTTTAACGCATCTAGGGAGTGCTTGGCGCGAATTGAATGGTATCAGAGTTCATGATGGTGACTGATGAAGTGAGCAAAACCACTTTTTACGTGGATTTCACCACAACATCCAACACCATCACAAGACTTATTTTCAATGATTCTGCATAATTGCACATCAACACGGATGCTTGTGCATCAAAATAACACCACTTTCACTGCCCAAAATCCACTCAGTAGCAATTTTTGAATTAGTGAAAATAAATTTGACTGACACCACGAAACGCGCCAAACGTCCTATTTACTCTGAGCGCCAAACACTCCCCTGTCAAAGAGAATACAATAGGGTCAATTCTGACATGATTCTCTAAACTTAAAACTTAAATTAATATCAGTCTCTCCTTTTCATTCTATATTGAGAATGACAGAGAAACACTGTTGTCAAATTAGTCTTAGGTTTAGAGAATCGTGGTCAGAATCGACCCTAATACTACGTAAGAATCAGTTTTTTTTTGGTTAAATTCTCCCTATATTTTAGGGAAGGCAATCTGTTATTGTATTAGTCTTTTTTATTTTGTTTTAATGTTGGGAAGGCAAAGGGATCTAGAGTCTAGATCTTATACTGTCATGGTCGCCCTAATTTGCTATTTGTGGAGTCGTAAATAGAACACAAGTCAAAAAATAATTATCCTCGCTTCAACAAACTGAAAGGTTAATGATTGTTTGGCTAAACTGGAAAAAGGTACCTATGAATGCAATTGTTTGCCGCGCGCGCACTTTCAATGGCCTCACGTCAGTCAGATTTTTGTTTCAATAACTGTAGACATTGTGCAATGGTGGACATTGGGCAAAAGTGGTGTTATTTTGATGCATAAGGATCCGTGTTGACGATCAATAATTATGAAGAATCATTGAATGAAAAGTCTTATGTTGTGTTTGACGTTGAGAATTATAATGTAAACTTCACCATCCCATCAGTCGCTATCATGAACTCTGTTACCACTCGATTCGTTAAAATGTGTGACATGGTCTCCAATTTTACATTAAATTATGGGTCTCACTGACACCCATATTTTAATGTAAAATTCAAAAGAAAATTACAGATATGACTGTCTGGGCTAGGTTCTTTTGCGTTCCTTAAAAGAAATGAGAGAATTTAAATAAAACAATTAAAAAAAAATACGAAGTTTGTCAACGCGACGCGACAACGGAGTTCCTTAGTCATTGGAGTGCATAGAAACCAATGACTAAGTAAGAATATATATACAGGGCGTCCCACGGCCATGCGACACGGAGGGAAAATATATTAAATATTGAACGTAGGCTATTTTACTAAAAGAAGACATCGTTTTATTTTTAATAATAAGTAGAACTGCATTCACAGATTTTTTAAAAATCGCCTACCTCAACCGGGAATCGAACCCGCCAAATGTGATAGAAAAATTACTTGTATTTTATAATAGCGTTTGAAAGGGCTACTCATAAGCATTATTTTTTCCTAAATAACCTAGCAGATTAAATGAAACTAAGATCATAAAATTTTTAATTTTATTAAAAAAAAAAAATTATCAAATGCTCAAAATGTGATCCGTTCTGTTGTATACAAATTCTCACTCTTTTGATAATTTCTCTCCCTGTGGACAATGAAGAAATGCATACAAGTACCTACTACACTTCATGTATCACTTTATTATTACCATGTACTTCCACCACGGAAATCTCGTATCTCAAGTGGTAAGGGTAGGTCTTTGAAATGATAATGTTAATTGTTGGAAGCATGGCCAAGTCAGAGGAAATTTCCCTGAACAAAATTTTAAATAAAATGAAAAATTTTATGATCTTAGTTTCATTTAATTTGTTAGGTTATTTAGGAAAAAATAATGCTAATGAGTAGCCCTTTCAAATGCTATTATAAAATACAAGTAATTTTTCTATCACATTTAGCGGGTTCGATTCCCAGTTGAGGTAGGCGATTATAAAAAAATCTGTGAATGCAGTTCTACTTATTATTAAAAATAAAACGATGACTTCTTTTAGTAACATATCCTACGTTCAATATTTAATATACTTTCCCTCCGTGTGGCATGGCCGTGGGACGCCCTGTATACTCCTAAATCATTGATAGAAACGTAGTGTATGTATTCTAAACTCTTTGGTGCATAGTGTATTATATACTCTTTGACGGAGTGCTTGGCGGGGACGTAGTGTATTATATACTCTTTGGGCGGGGGCTTTAAATGGCATCAGTAAAATTTTTATTTCAATCATTCAAAAAGTGTGGAGAGTGTTTGGCGCGTTTCGTGGTGTCAGTCAGATTTATTTTCACTAATTCAAAAATTGTTTCAGAGTGGATTTTGTGCAGTGAAAGTGGTGTTATTTTGATGCACAAGCATCCGCATTAATGTGCAATTATACAGAATCATTGAAAACAAGTCTTGTGATGTGTTTGATGATATTGTGGTGAAAATCACTATAAAAAGTGATTTTATCCATTTCATCAGTCACCATCATGAACTCTGTTACCATGAAATTCGCTCCAAGCACTCCCTAGATACGTTAAAATGTGTGACACCCACATTTTAACGTAAAATTCATTTCATTCATACATTTCACCCACTCATTATTTCATAAAGACTATAGATAAAATATACACTAAAGACTTGGCTGTATGGACTAGACCCTTTGCCTTCCCTAAAATATATAGGGAGAATTAAAAAAAAAAGACGCGACAACGCGCGAAAGGTCAAGGAACCTAAGCCTCCCTTTTTTTGCCCTTCTTCTACTCCAAACTACTACTACTTCTTCTCGTTCCTCTTATACCACCTAGCAATATCAATGTACTGCGACTTTTGTGCCCGATAAATGGCAATAGGCTCGCCACCTATTACATGGGACCTGACATAATTAGCGAAACGTGGGTGCTAGTTCACCTCTGCCTACCCCTTCGGGGATTTGGGCGTGATTTATGTATGTATGTATGTTCTACTCCAAAGAGAATACAATACTACGTAAGTGTTCTACTCTTTCTTTAGTAAAAATTAAAATGTCCATCAAATTGTATCATTTTCCTGTCAGCGGTCCATCTCGCGGTGCTTTACTTGCTGCTCGGTTGATCGGTATACCCATTCAAGTTGAAATAGTCGATTTATTCAAGAAAGAGCAACTAAATAAAACTTTTGTAAACATAAACCCTCAGCATTGTGTACCTACTTTGGATGATGATGGTTTTGTTTTGTGGGAAAGTCGTGCTATTGCTTGTTACATAGCCGACAAGTTTGGCAAAGATGAAAAAATGTATCCGAAGGATTTGAAACAACGAGCAATAGTGAACCAGAGATTATACTTTGATAGTTCATCTCTATATGTGAAAATTAGAGCCATTTGTGTAAGCATATTTTTTAGAATATACTTTCCATGGATGAAGGAGACATTAATAAATAGAGTTTGTACAGTCAAAAACACCACAGGTTACCACAATATATTTACTCCAGCGACTGGGCTTTGCAGCCATTATGTGTATTGTATGTAGATTTCTGACAGATTTGTATATTTAGTTGTGCTGCTAGCTAATGTACATCCAATCCAGTCAAAAATTACAGGGGATTACATTTCAGCAACTAATCTGATTTTCGAATTGAGCTTGAACCATACTAGTTGATATTGAATTGACTAATCAAATTAAATCTTTCAATTGGAAAAGATATCAAGAGTGTTTATAATACTAAAATACCTTATTTAGTTTACAAAAAAATTGTAATAATTTATTAAGAACATGTAAAAAAAAAATTCCCATTACTCACTCAATAAGACTAATTTATAGCAATATCAGTGTGATAGGTATGAAAGCAATTGGCTTACATAACCCTACAGGTTTGATATTTTAGGTCAAAATAGAGCCCGACTCTATTTTGACCTAAAATATCAAACCTAATTAACAGTATTTTGTTTTCAGTTTCCAATATTATACCTTGGAGAAACTGAAATCAAACAACAACTCAAAGATGACCTTAATACAACATTAGGATTCCTGGAGATATTCTTGAGTAAAAGCAAGTGGGTTGCTGGTGACAATATCACTATTGCTGACACATCCATATATGCTTCCTTGTCAAGCATACTTGTGAGTAACAAACACCTAGTAAAAAATGAATTGTTAAGGTAGAGTAAGTGAATAAGTATTGCAAATGATTTTAGGCTGTTGGCTGGGATATCTCAAAATTTCCTAACATAGAATGTTGGGTGAAGGAATGTGCGATACTTCCTGGTTATGAAGAAAATCAAGAAGGGGCAAAACTTTTTGGAGAAGCTGTAAAAAAGAATCTCAAGAATTAAAATACTTTTACAAATTCTATAAATATAATAATTTTATATTAATATATTTTAGTATCATCATTTATTGTTACAAGTAACATTCACCCATACCTTTCTTATCTGTAAAATTTTATTACCAACTGTTTCTCGTTCCTAACTGCTCTTTCGATTACAATCTCATTTTTAAACCCATTTTTATTCATTATCTCACACACTTCATCAGGAATGTTTTCTTCAATTAACAGTAGATAAAATGTACCATTGTATGTTAGCTTCTTTGGTAAAATATACAGAAGTCTATCTGTTACTTCTCTACCTTTCTTCCCACCAGCCCAACTTGCAGTAATGTCTTTACCTCCACACTCCTCACTTTCTGTCACAACATAAGGTGGGTTGAATATAATGACATCAAATATATTATCTATGAAAGAATACACAAGATCCATATTTACTGAATCCAACAGTGCATTATTGTGGTCAGCTGTATTCTTAGACATGATGCAAGCCTTATAATTAATATCTGTACTTAGGCACATTGTCGCAGGGAATGCCATACTAAAAGCTGTTATAACTACACCACTGCCTGAACCCACTTCCAAGCAAAGAGTGGGATTTTTGGCCCTCAAGTATTTTAGGTCTTTCTCTAAAGCATCAATCAACAGAAAGCTGTCCTCAGCAGGTTCATAAACATGTTCATAATCAGTTTTATCTAAATGATTTTGATAAGGTGTTTCCATTTTTAATTTATGCTGCCTCTTTCTGATATAATACCACTGGTGCTTTGTTCTGGTTCCTGGGGCAAAATGTTGGTTACCACAGTTGGGTGTACAGTTTTTTCTTTATTGATCATATGGCGTATCTCATTCAATCTGTCCTGATAGATAAAAGTAATCAGTAACAAGTTATAAAACAATTTAAAAAGTCATTATGTATATTATCAACTTACTTGCGAAGCCTGCAATACGTTGAGGACAACAGTCACTTTGTGTTTGCATGCAATTAACTTCTTAACATATGGGTCCAAGTCTGGATGATTGTTTAGGGACTCTCGAACCTTAGAGAGCTCTTCGTTCAATGACTCTATTTGTTGCTTTAGCTCTAACTGTGATATTCTGGAAACAAATATAATAGTAACTAATGGTATGTGTTTACGCATACAATTTGGCTAACTCAGCTGATATGGAAAAAACCTATTCGAAAAAGATCTTACCTAGTGGCTCTCACTCGATCGTCTAGTTGATCAACAGTGGGCTTTAATAGTCCTAAAAGGCCTTCCGCTAGCGTATCTCTTGTCGGGTTGTCACACAAATTCCCTGTATTTTCGTCTGCTGATGTTGTGGTACTCTCCGTGTCATCCATATCGTTCAAATACACTGAGTTACTAAGCATCCATTGTTATTATTATCGTTTACAATAATATAGCACAAATTTCTTTGCTATCTATTTGGACAGTTAGTAAGTAATGTGTAACACACTATCTAACATTACATTAAAACTCTAATCTCTCTTTGATAGGCATTAATTTATTTGAATTTGATGATACACACAACAACAGACAAATAATGCCACCAACATAAGTAGTCAGCAGTTTAGCACAGCAGACAGTTGGTAGTGTCTGTCGCTAGTGTGTACAAATAATGTCAAAAATATATGAATAAATTTGTAGTTCCAATTTTCGCCGCATTAATCTAGAAGTTGGTGGGTTGGCCATTCATGGGCCAATGGGGTGAAATGCACGAGCCATAGAGGTTAGTTAGTTTTAAATTCTTCCTATATTTTAGGGAAGGCAAAGGGTCTAGCCCATACAGCCAAGTCTTTAGTGTATATTTTATCTGTAGTCTTATGAAATACTGAGTGGGTGAAATGGATGAATGAAATGAATTTTACGTTAAAATATGGGTGTCACACATTTTAACGCATCTAGGGAGTGCTTGGCGCGAATTGAAGGGTAACAGAGTTCATGATGGTGACTGATGAAATGGATAAAACCACTTTTTAAAGTAATCTTCACCACAACATCAAACACATCATAAGACTTGTTTTCAATGATTCTGCATAATTGCACATCAACACGGATGCTTGTGCATCAAAATAACACCACTTTCACTGCACAAAATCCACTCTGTAACAATTTTTGAATTAGTGAAAATAAATCTGACTGACACCACGAAACGCGCCAAACACTCCCGAGCCATAGAGCATCTTCTTTTTAATTCTCCCTATATATTAGGGAAGGCAAAGGGTCTAGCCCATACAGTCAAGTCTTTAGTGTATATTTTATCTGTAGTCTTATGAAATAATGAGTGGGTAAAAAAAATGAATGAAATGAATTTTACGTTAAAATATGGGTGCCACATATTTTAACGCATCTAGGGAGTGCTTGGCGCGAATTGAATGGTATCAGAGTTCATGATGGTGACTGATGAAGTGAGCAAAACCACTTTTTATAGTGTTCTTCACCACAACATCAAACACATCATGAGACTTATTTTCGATGATTCTGCATAATGGCACATCAACACGGATGCTTGTGCATCAAAATAACACCACTTTCACTGCACAAAATCCACTCTGTAACAATTTTTGAATTAGTGAAAATAAATCTGACTGACACCACGAAACGCGCCAAGCACTCTCGAGCCATAGAGGACAATAATATTACGGGAACCATTGATTGACACTGACAGGTTTGTTTCTAATGAAGCAAGAGGCGTAATTCATTCTGCCAAGTCTTCATTAGGAATATAGAACAATAAACCTATTATTAATGCATTTGAATCTGTCATTGTTTTTATTTGCTGAGACTATAGATAATTTATTTAAATTAACTCACGTTAATTGCAAGATACAATCAAAAAAATGCAACTTATATTTTTAATTGTTATAAGAAACAATTAAAACTAACATAATTTTTAGGAAAACGTGATTATTAATCACGTTTTTCTAAAAATTATACATTAAATGACCTTTCTTGTTGTTACTTATTTCGTGGCGAGACTTTCCGTCCGTTTCGGTTTGACAATGTTGTAAGCTCTCCCTCAACTTATCGAGACCGTCGTCATTTTTTCTATGTTTATTCTGTTCTGTTGTTAGTCAAACAAATCATACAGATATAAAAATCTGTTAAATGTTTGACTCAAGCATCAAGCAAGCGTGGTAGACGATCAAATTCCACTATATGCCACTTCTCGATCTTATATTATTTACATTGAACGTCTGAACTGTAGACAAAACACTGTCATCAACCAAAAGCATTAATTTGATTAACTAATAACATTAAAAACCTTCTGTAGGCCTATTCGCTAACTTTTTTTGACAGTTGAAAGTGATGATCACCGAACTATTTACTTAATCATTACTGTTTTCATAGGACAAGTGACACAATACCGTTATAGAAAAGTAGTAATGGATAAGTAAATAGTTCGGTGATCATCACTTTCAACTGTCAAAAAAAGTTAGCGAATAGGCCTATTGACCAGTAGGCCTATTCCCTAACTTTTTTTGACAGTTGAAAGTGATTGTCACCGAACTATTTACCAATACATTGCTGTTATCATAGGACAAGTGTCACAATAGCATTATAGTAAAGTAGTAATGGATATGTAAATGGTTCGGTGATCATCACTTCCAACTGTCAAAAAAGTTAGGGAATAGGCCTACTGTAGGCCTATTCGCTATCTTTTTTTGACACTTAAGAGTGATAATCACTGAACTATTTACTGATCCATTACTACTTTACTATAACGCTATTGTGACACTTGTCCTGTGAAAACAGTAATGGATATGTAAATGGTTCGGTGATCATCACTTCCAATTGTCAAAAAAAGTTAGGGAATAGGCCTACAGGATTAGGTCCTTTTTTACCTTTTGACAACATTTCAAAAATGACAACCTCCCAAAATAAAAATACCGTTTCTTTATTTTCCAATCCTGACTTCGAAAATATTTTTATTAAATTTTTTTATTACTTAATTACATAGAAAAAAAATAAAATGTAAAAATCATGCGATGACGTTACGGTCGGGGATGTATGAATTAAAACGTTTGCCTTCCTAGATGGAAGAATAAAAAAGTTATCATAGACATAATGACATACGTCAGTCATAAATCAAATCCAATGCTATTAATTGGCATCGTCGAAATTAACAATATTACTGCCGCACTCAGAGACGTCAAATAACTTTGATGAGTACCTAATGTCAAAAATATTCAATTGAATCTAGACCATAGACCCGGCAAGAATAGCGACTAAACGTAGTGTATTATATACTCTTTGATAGCGACTAGTTTTGAATTATCATTTTTTGACATTAGGGTCGATTCTGACAATGGTTCTCTAAACCTAAGATTAATTTGACAACAGTTTTTCTCTTTCATTCTCAATACAGGATGAAGAGGAGAGACTGATCTTAAATTTAGTTTTAGGTTTAGAGAATCATGTCAGAATTGACCCTATTATCGTTATTTGACGTCTCTGTGTGCGGCAGTTAGAGTAGCAATAAATTGAAATCCTTCTTAAAATTTATATTAAAACGTATTTGACTTTGAAATTAATTTCTGACATTTCAGATATTTTTATTTTATTTTCGACACCGGAAACGCCAGTTCGTCAATTTTGACAAGTGATATTTTTATTATAAGCCGTGTGGTGACGGCAGAGTAGAATACAATTGTCACCACCCCAAATCTCTCCCGTGGGTGTCGTACAAGGCGACTAAGGATAAATTAGCGATGAGGAATGGGCAGCAGCGTTCCTCTTATACCATCATCATCATCATCATCCGGGTCATCCGCTAATGGCGGGCTGCGGGCATCGAGCGGTAGCTCATAGCCCGGGCATGAACTCAAGGGACATCAGTCCCCTGGTGGTCTGGGCCGCCGTCTAAAACGGCGGGGCTCCCCTTCGCCCCCCGGTGCTCAACCCCGGTCTGGTGGCGAGGCCCTCGGCGCGGTCTAACCACGTGCCGGGTGATTTACCGTGGGGCAAGGCCCGGCTAGGAGCCTGCGAGCGGGCCTCGGCTTATGCCATGTACCCGAGAGAGCGGAAGTAGGGGGGAGGGAGCCTGATGGCGGGTCGAGGAGATGTCTGTGGGGATGACGATGATGTTGAGTGGTCGAGTCCTGGGGTGTCTTGTCCGGTGAAGTCACGGCGATCAAGCACGGAGATGGTCTCGCGCGATCAGCCGTGACTTAGTTGTCGTGGTCAGTGGGTGTGCCCGCGCAGCAGGCCGCGTGCACGGGGGCAATGTCCCGCGCTCGGCTGCGGGCGGCGGGCACGGTGTCAGTCCGGTGGGCGCGTCGTCTGGTGCGGGCGCGGCACGCGGGGCGGGCGCCCGGCGGCGCGCCTCGAGCCATAGACGACGCGGAATCTGGGCCGGGGGATGTCGCCTCGTCGCGGGGATGCAGCTGGTGCTGGTGACATCTCCGTCTCCGCGGCTGGTGGTGACATGAGCTCTCGGGGCAGTGCTCGTCTGGAACAACCTGGGGGCACAGGGATGTAGGGTGCGATGTGTTGGAGGTGGAGGTGGGGCCCGTTGTCGGCGCGGTCGAACATCCGACGCGCCAGACGGGCGACGAACTCCTCCACCGTCGGCATCCGGAGGTCCCTGGCGATCACGTCGTTCCTGACGTACCGGCCCGCTCCTGTAATCACGCGGAGGGAGATGTTCTGCTGGGCCTGCAGTCTAGACTTCTGGGTCGGGGAGATGAGCGCGTACCAAGCCGGCGCCGCGTAGGTTAGCCGCGGCAGGACGTAGGTCTTGTAGACCATCAGTTTGGTACGCAGCGGTAGTCGGGATGTCAACACCGGACGAAGCAGGGCTCGCGCCATTTTCGCCATGCAGATCGAGTGGTCGACCTGCGGCGTCATCCGGAGCGAGCGGTCGATGTGACACCCGAGGTACTTGACTGAGGTCTGCCACGCTACGTCCTGGCCACGGAGCTTGAGCGGCAGGGGCACGCGCGGCCTCGACCCGACTAGGATGGCAGCCGTCTTCCCCACATTGACGGCCATCCTCCAGTTGTCCAGCCATGCGGGCAGGCGGTCCAGCAGCAGCTGCATCTTCGCGGCGGCTGCGCGCGGGTTGCGCGACGAGGCGAAGAAGGCGCTGTCGTCGGCAAATAGCGCCAACACTACGTCCCTCTCCCACTCCCGGAGTTGGTCCTGGAGCGTGGGGATGTCGTTGGTGTAGGCGGCGTACAGGCACGGCGAAAGGCAGCTTCCTTGGGGCACACCTGCGCGTATCGGGCAAGTGTGGGAGTCGGTGTCCTCGACCGAAACGTAGAAGCTACGACCCTCGAGGAACGACGCCACCATCTGCACGATAGCGGGCGGCATGCTGGTGGCGGCCAACTTAAAGATGAGGCCGGGGTGCCAGACACGGTCGAAGGCCTTCTCAATGTCCAAGAAGACCCCCACCGTCCGGTGGCCCCGGTTCTGGTTGGCCGTGAGGTGGTGGAGCACGCGCGCCAGCTGTAGCGAGGTCGAGTGGCCGCTGCGGAATCCGAATTGCTCGTCCCTGAGCGGGACGTGCGGGCGGACTCGGCGCAGCAGCAGGCGCTCGAACAGCTTGGCCACGTGCGATAGTAGCGTGATGGGTCGGTAGCTTGAGGGCAGTCGCCTGTCTTTGCCCGGTTTCGGAAGGACTATGACCCGCCCACACTTCCACGCCTGTGGAAAGTGCCCGGTGCGCAGGATGCCATTGAAGAGCCTGGTGAGTGCCACCAGACTCCTCTGAGGAAGCTGCATGAGGGCCGCGGAGGAGATGCCGTCAGGCCCGGGCGCCTTCCGCCTGTGGAGGCGGAGGACGGCCTTGCGCAGCTCAGCAGGGGAGATGAAGTCCTCCCCGCGGAGCGGCGGCGCTGGGGCCGACAGGATCTCCTCGACACGGCGACACACGTGCCTGTGGTGCTCGACGACAGCGGCGTCGGTAGAGGCCGGGTGGGAGGTGAACTGCACCCCCAGGTGGTCCACCAGGATGTGGGCCCTGTCTGCGGCGGCGTAGCGACGCCTGCCGGCGCTGTCCAACAGCGGGCAGACAGGGGGGGACGGACCGGGTGAGCTGTCGGTTCAGCCGGAAGAGGTCGGCAGCGCTGTCAGTCGCATGGTCTATGCGACTCTCCCAACAGCTACCGCGCCATCTCCTCACGGCCTCCGACAGCTTGGAGGTCAGGCCGTTGAGCTCCGTCTTCAGGCGTGGGCAGCGGGTTGTCGCCCACAGGCGGCGCAGCTCTCGCTTCCTGCGGATCTTTGCGCGCAGATGGGGATGGAGCTCCTCCCTGCGGGACTTCGCAGGGCGGAGGGTGGTGGCTGCCTCCTTGGCAGCCTGGATGCGCGCGGTGAAGTACTCGACCGCAGCGTCCACGTCCTCGGGTGAGGACAAAGGGCGGTCGAGTGTGAGGTCGGCGAGGGCTGCGGCGAACGCCCCCCAGTTGGTGTGGGGGACCGGAGCTCGTGGTGCAGTGCAGGTGGCGGCCAGGTCTGTAACGATCAGGAGGGGGAGGTGCTGTGTGCTCGCGTCATACAGCACCTCCAGGTTAATGGGCGCGCGCAGGGCCTGATGTACAACGATGTCCAGTACATCAGGCTGCTTGGTGGGGTCGGAGGGGACGTGGGTCGGCGAGTCCGGGCCGATGACTTCCACGTCCATCCTTGCACTGGCCTCCAGCAGCTGTTTCCCGGCCTGGTTGGTGATGCGCGAACCCCAGTGTGGGTGTTTGGCGTTGAGATCGCCAGCCACCAGGGTCGGCGTCACACCGTCAAACAGCTGTTGGAGGTCCGCACCGGCGGTTGACCTGATCCGGGGTTTGGGGGGGCGGTAGGCTGCGTACAGTCGCAACTCCGCTCCGGCCGCGAAGATTGTGACCCCCACTGACTTATACCACCTAGCAATAGCAATGTACTGCGACTTTTGTGCCCTATAAATGGCAATAGGCTCGCCACATGGGACCTAACATAATTGACGAAACGTGGGTGCTAGTTCACCTCTGCCTACCCCTTCGGGGATATAGGCGTGATTTATGTATGTATGTATGTATGTATATTTTTATTTTCGAGCCTAGAGTGATTGCGCCATTCGTCCAAGACAGTGACGTCATTTGGCACTTACGTCTGTTTAGAATGACCGGTATTTCAATCATGATTTTTTGTATAACAACGACGGAATTTAGAAGAAATAAAAAATATGGTTTAATTTCATATAACATCTAATATAAAGGTATGTTGAAAAAATTCTTCCAAACTCAAAATATATCCTAAATTATTTTTGTATCTACCTACAGCATTTTACTGCCTGTTTTAAATATCTCGGGATTCCTTATCTAGTTTTAATTAAAAGACGAATTAAAAAATTAAAATGTATTCTACATAGGCACATGCAAGGCAGTCCGTCTATATCTATATTAAATAATGTGACTTAGTGTTACCTATACATACTATTATATTGCACATGAACGTTTTATACAAAACTACTTATCATTTAAATAGTAACTATTATTGAGCAAAGATGCCATTTTATCAGTCCTCTATACTGAAGGTACTTACAATTTGTATTCAAATACGTACTAAACATATAATTAATTATGCATACATTACAGGCTGTTATGACATTGGTAGGTATGTACCTACTTACAAAGAGATAAGTAGGTATTTTATAAATAGGTTGGCATGTGGTGACGGCAGAGCAGAATACAATTTTCACCCCATCTGTCACACAAAATGTAGGTAACATTTTAAATGATAAAATGCATTGCACTATGTAGCTATCTACCTACTACATGTACAAAATAACTTTCTTCTCAAGACTGGCCGCTCCATGCCAATCTATTCCGTCCATTCGAACGAATCGAATAGAATTCTTGACAGCTTCTCTTACATTTGACACGACGGTCGCCATGTTGGTTTCTGTTTTTTTCATGAATTTGTATTCTATTTGTTCGCCGATTGTCTATAGCAGTTGGCAGTTTACGAACGTATGACTTTTTTATGCCGGAAGTGAGAAGGGCAACCACGGGCTACGGAGGTGATAATGATAATGCAAACCTCCAGGCAAGTGCTGGATACAATAACCCCTTTATCATAATGTAGATGTAATGTTCCAATATTAGTTCAGGGGGCCTACCGCCTAACTCGATTGCTGATGATAGCTATATTGCAATGCATTGCTTACGGCTATAGCAGACATCCTGAATTTTTAGGCGGCACGGATTTTGTGCCAAATTCATACAAAATCATTCGGTGATCATGCGTTCAATGCTATCGCTAATAGTTTAGGTACATTTAGTGCGAAATGCCAGCATGACGTCATAAACTATAGCTTTTGCTGTAGCAATCGAGTTAGGCGGTAGGCCCCCCGATCACAGAACACTACTTTCTCTGTTCTGTGGTTCCGATAGTAATATTAAATCACCCATCAAACCACATTGGGCCCGCCTGGTGGTTGTCCATTCTTACCGCATATTTCAACCCTTAAAGGCTGGTACCCGGAGCAATGCAGATAATAATGGGTTATTATCATAACGGGAAATAAATAGCTTGTAGAAAACGATTTAGTTAGGTCAAATTTTCCATATTGTAACTGGAGATATAAGTAATCTTACTAAAGTATGCCTGGCATTTTTTGTCAAATTGCTAAAATCAAGAGGTTTATAGTCAACTCACTGTGGTAAGTTTAAACCGACCTACGTTTATCTTGATCATGTTGAAACGGACCGATGGTAAATATAAGTTTGTGTCTACCTGCGCGTCCAGAAATGCTTCGTCGCTTTTGGGTGCTTTTATATTCGCATCATTAAAACATTGCATGCAATACAACTGCGACAGCTACTCAGACATTATGATCAAACATAATTAACTGCGAACGAAAATGTGCCTCGTAGGTAAATGACTCAAATCGACAATAATCATCACTGTACCGAGGTAGGTAACTTGAGCTTTGAAGTATCTAAGACCGAATGAGTTAAGGCCAGTGGCCAAACCAGCGACATGGAGTAAGGCCTGCGGCATGAAGTAAGGCCGGCGGCAAAATCAGCGGCATGAAATAAGGATAGCGGCAAAACCATCTGTATGAAGTAAGGCCTGCCAAAACCGGCCCCGTGTCATCAAGCCCGGCGGCATGACTGAACGCGCCACAAAATCTAACGCCTCTACAGGTTGCAATTCTAATTCAATTCGTCATTGAGCGTCCTCATCTGCTCCTTCACGTGCGACTCCATATCCGAGAAGTCTCTCAGAATGTCCTCGATCATTTCCACTAAGATCGACGGCCATTGCAGCTCGAGCACCCGCAGCCGCTGCGCTGCACCGCACGCCAAATCGATCGCGTGCGACAACTGCCCGCGGCCGCGAACTCTCCAGCTCACGTCCTCCTGCTGAAAACCATTATTTTTTGTCACACCTGACCAGGGAATGGGATTTTCCGTACGCCGTACTATCAGTAGTAGTGTATCTGGCGAAAAATGCATAGACACAGTGACTTAAAATTTTGTACTTACCTTGGGCGGTAAAAGACAAAGCTGCCAGACCGCTTTTTGAACGCCCTCGCCTTCAGCCCCGGCGTCAAATACTTGCGACCTGCGACGTCATTTGTTCTACCGCCCTTGGTAATATATGTACGTACGTAATTTTAAGCCTACACTTAAATATCCTACCTGACGCCAATAAATGTTCACGAAACATAACCACCAACCGCACTGGGCCAGCGTGGTGGGTTACGGCTCAACGTCCCTATATTCTTCCATTCATAGGGAAGGGCCGTGCCTCAGCAGTGGGAATATTAAAAGGGCTGGTGATGAGGATGATAATCACACCAGAAAAGTGCTAGTGATGAATGAATGTATAGAAAAGAGACGGAACGGACCATGTCCAGAGACCGACGAACGGAGAGCATGATTTCGATGACAACATTCCAATCCATACTGCTCAAGCTATTGAATTAGGTTCTACAGCAGGCTGTCTACGCCTGCCTGATACCAACCGTTTTTGGGAATAAGTACCTAAATGTCTAACTATAATGTTGGTAAGTAAGTATAGTCTGTAACGTCTATGCCGTGTGGTGACGGCAGAGTAGAATACAATTGTCACCACCTCAAATCTCTCCCGTGGGTTTCGTACAAGGCGACCAAGGATAAATCAGTGATGAGGGATGGGCAGCAGCGTTCCTCTTATACCACCTAGCCATGTACTGCGACTTTTGTGTGCCCGATAAATGGCTCGCCACCTATTAAATGGGACCTAACATAATTGGCGAAACGTGAATGCAAGTTCACCTCTGACTACCCCTTCGGGGATATAAGCGTGATGTATGTATATATGTATGCATCTAACTTGTCTTATTTAGTAAAAATCTTGACACACCTTTTTATTGAAAATGCAGCATTAAAAATCAATTGATATCTAGATTCGGTAGGTTTCAGTCTATAATAACGATTTATTGAAAAAGATAATATTGACTTTGTTATTATTTTATGATTAAATGGCAATTTTAGAAAGTTGTGCCAAGATTGTTTACCACGTAAGACAAGTTAGACGGTACAGATTATACATACTTGCGACACATGTCCTTTTTTGTATTGGAGGGCCTCCTTGGCGATTACGTCCCGCAGAGCCGGGTCCGCGGCCCTCAGCCAGGCCTTGGCGCTTATTGCGCTGTTGCCGCTTCGCCCCAGGCGCGAGAGGAGAGGCTGCAGCGGTGCGTCTGGCAAGGCACGTAGAACTACATCGCTGAGGCCTCCGTAAGTTTGGTTGGCAGCTTTTATTTCTGCGTCGGTGACCTGTTGAGCATATTGTTATTATTGGAACAGTGGGAGAAAATTACACAGCAGTGTTGTCGCTACAAGATATTTATTGAGAGTTGTGGTTGACATACACCACTACTTTTTATACACTACAAACACTATATGGTAAGGTGTTTGCAGTGTATAAAAAATTGTATAAAAAAATGCCTAAGACATATAAAAAATATCATATTTATAAAATACAAATATATACTATTCGATTTTAATTTTAACATTATATAAATGTTAGAAAAATTAGTACAAAGATTTTGGGGTTAGAAAAAGAATTTCGAAAAATTATGATCTTGAGGCGGGAATCGAACCCGCGTCCGCTGCTATCCGGGCAGGTGCCTGACCGCTCGGCCACCCAAGACACAGTGTCATAATTTTTCGAAATTCTTTTTCTAACCCCAAAATCTTTATACAAATATATGTCAAAAAAAGCTGCCAGGCAATTACATACATACATACATAAATCACGCCCATATCCCCGAAGGGGTAGGCAGAGGTGAACTAGCACCCACGATTCGCCAATTATGTTAGGTCGCATGTAATAGGTGGCGAGCCTATTGCCATTTATCGGGCACAAAAGTCGCAGTACATTGCTAGGTGGTATAAGAGGAACGCTCCTGTCCATTCCTCATCACTGATTTATCCTTAGTCGCCTTGTACGACACCCATGGGAAAGATTTGGGGTGGTGACAATTGTATTCTACTCTGCCGTCACCACACGACGAGCCAATTGCCACCTACCATCGTTGCTTTTAACCCTTAGTCGACCCCCGCGGGCGTCATTGCTGGTGGTGACACTTGTATCCTGCTCAGCCGTTCACCACACATTGTCAATGTCAGATAATAAATAAGCCATTAGATAAATTAGTAACTGTATAAAAATTTTTGGCCGAACAGTTATTATTAAAAAGGAACCGTTCTAGACAAAGTGGGCCATCTATTCGAATCGAACGAATATTCTATTCTATTACGTATGAAACTGACGTATTGCAGAGAGAACATGGCGACCGTCGTGACAAATGTGAGAGTAGTTGTCGAAAACTGACGTATTCTATTCGTTCGAGTAGATTGGCCAATTGGCTAGTAGAGCAGTAGGCTTATTCGCAAACTTTTTTTGACACCTGAAAGTGATGATCACCGAACTATTTACTTATTGTCATTTCAATAGTATTGTTTTTTGTCACATTTATCTTTACTGAAACGACCTAATTGACAATAAAATAATAACAACAACACACAAATTAAAATACTTATAGTTCCCACACTAAATACTTCAATAGCTACTAAAAATAATGTTGAAAGATTGTTTTACTATTAAAAATATTTTTAGTAAAGAATTAGTTTTAAAACGCAGCTTTACTTCCCGCTCAAATGAATAATGTTGCCATCGGCTGTCACTTTCTACCTGTCATAAGATTGTCATGTCATGGTCGTCTTACAAATAAAACTAATTCTATAATAAAAGTCTTTTTAATAGTAATACATGGTGTCAGAAGTGCCCAATTGAAGTTAAAATAAAGTCTCTATAATATTAGTGTCTATAAAATTAGTGTCAAATAAAACTACGAAACCTGAAACAAGGCGAATAAATTTATCAAATAATTTGTCTCCAATGATGTTAGAAGGTAATTTAGCAGTAAATTGGAAAAAATGGCTGCAATCATTTAAAATATTTATGCGAGCAAGCGGCTTAAATGACGAATCCGATGATCGAAAAGTAGCCGTTTTTCTACATTTCACTGGCGAAAATTCGCTGGAAATATTTAATAAATTCAACTTAGACGTGGATACTGTAAAATATGATGTGCTAATACATATAACAAAGATATTAATTTAATATATTCTATACAGGATTATTATCCCCCATTCCATATCCATTTGTATGATTTGTATCCACTGAATTACACCGAAAGATCTCTGTCGTCTAACATAATGTGAACCGATAAAAACTCAATTGGCAACTTACCTCTTCGTCATTGATGACCTTCAATCCCCAATGAGCCAGCCTGTAAACGGCGTAGTCTCGCCACACTTTCGAATGTATAGGGTTCCCTTCGGGCAACACGGACAAGCCCGTCAACCCCCTCAACTCGGCCAGGGCGTGTAGCTGACCAAGCCACTGCAGTCCTGTGGCCCGCACTGATACGTGCGCCACGTTTGGAAACCTGCAAAGATATACTACTTAGTTTTGTACTTGCTACTTACTTAAGCGTGGTATTCACTACACGGACATGCCCGTCGGACCTCGTTTCTATTAGGTCTGTGCGATGTTTGCTTAGTATAGGACCGTAGTCTGGCCCATACAAACGAGGTCCGCGCACGCATGTCTGATGGCGGGCATGTCCGTGGAGTGAATTCCCCGCTTTAGCAGCCTCACAAAAAATCTGATTGCTTGCACATATTACTTACAACAATCTCATCACACTACATATATCTCCAGCCCCCGTAGCACGGGACGTAGAGAAATCCTCCTTGGGAAGAAGAAACTATTTTCCTCTCGCTCTAACTCCCACTAAATCCAGAGACAAAACACTGTCAAGTGGTGGAGTAGAGATTTTGTCCACGTCTCGTGCTAAGCATATACTGGGTGTGAAGGAGAGGAGTAGTCATATTTAAAGGGGTTATTCAGGCCATCAAACTGAACAACTTTAACTAAGGGATCAAAATCGAAATCTCAGAAAAAAAATCATATAAAATTCCCCATACTAAACCGAGAACCAGCTGACACCAGTTTGTATGGGGGAGTGTTTATTTTATCTGAGATTTCGATTTTGGTCCCTTGGCGAAAGTGATTTAATTTGATGGCCTGAATAATCCCTTTAAATATGACTACACCTCTCTGCTACACCTTGTATACTGTACCCCTTTTTAAATAATGACGGATGTAAACCTGGCTTTCAATTCCGGAAGGGATTGCGCGACCGCATTGAAGTGCACATAGTGAAACGCTGCACGGGTCACAGTTCGCGCTCTATCCCAGTCCCAATCTCTTGCCAGACGCCGTACAGCACCAGCGCCCCAAGCACTGACAACGCCATCGCAAACCTCCACCAAGTAATCCACTCCTGCGCATTGGAGGTTTTTGGAAGATGTTAGAAATAGTAACTTACTTTGTGGCCTTCTCCTCCTGTCACAAGATTATTCATCATCATCATTATCACCAGCCTTTTTAACGTCCCCACTGCTGGGGACCTTCCCAATGGATGGAAGAATATAGGCAGAATGGGCCATAACACACCACGCTGACCCAGTGCGGGTTGGTGGGTATTAACGACTGCAGCCGGGACCAACAGCTTAACGTGCCTTGCAAAGCATGGAGAAACTCTAGATAATAAATTTTTGGTCACCCATCCATTGAATGCCCTTAGAGAACTTTGTTTACGTAATTGCTTGGATTGCTTAGTTTACGCAAACCACCTGCGGTTGGATAAACTAAGCAACAAGGATTATTATTGAAGATCATAATATTTCCAACTAACCCTGTTCTCGATCCTTCGTTAGCGGCATTGGTTTCGGGACAGGCTCTGACGATTTCAAGCTCGCTAAGCTTTTGCCAGGCTTGGTTCGGGCTGTAGAAGCTCTGTTAGCCGAAGATGCCCTTTCGCTCCTTCTGGATATCGTTGCACTCCTTATATTCCTATTGCCATTTCGGCTGTTCAAGGAGCCTTCTCTTCTCAACATTTTATTGTTCTGATCGCTTCCGGACGTCGAAGAAGTACCTATAGACCCCACGTTGGTACTACTCGATATGTTACTTGCGTTTTCGCTGTTGTCGGAATTTTTGCAACTCGCTTTTATTCTTCGGCTCTCTGGATCACATACGGACTTAGAACGCATTGTACTGAAATGTTCTCGTCGTCTGAAGGCTGTAGGTACGCGCCTCACTTGTCTTCTCTTTATTTCTTCGTCGCTATCACTAGTTGAAGATGGCAGTGAGCTAAATGAGGAATCTACAATTGGTTCGACGCTTGATATGCTCTCCCACCTTTTAAGTATTGGTTCGCTGGCATCTGAGAGCTTTACATTTTCCAAAGACGATATAATTGGTAACAGTATCGGTGGTAATCTTATTTCGCTACTAGTCGATGTAGAATGAGACGCGTCCGTGTCTTGTGAGGCGCTTCTTTCTGAAAAATTTACACGCCTCTCCGAAGGTTTTTTGGCAGTGGCGCTTCTTTGTAACTTTCTGAGTGGCGATTTATAAGCAGTTTCGTTATTCGATTTACTATTGGAGTCGTTGTTATTCTTAAAATCGAAATCTTCAGTCTCCATTTTCTGTAACGACACCACAACGTCCGGGAGCGCACCTATTTCTAAGGTTTGTACTCCTTCAGAATGAGTAGTTATATTTGTAGTTACATCCAAGGTGAATTCTTTATCTGCTGGCTCATCGGTTTTGGTTGGAATTGAAGAAGATGCAAAACATTTGTTTTCTGACCTGAAAACGACGTAATTAAATAAGCTTTTTATACTATTCAATATAGCTGGACGATTACGATAAAAAATCGATTATGAACCCGACGGACATGGACAACATTAATGAGAAAAACCATTAAGAAAATATTCGAACTGGTCCAATAGGTCTACTATAGTCCGACAACTTTGTGCGCGACCCTCCTGCGGGGTGAGAGACGTTGGGGGAACTGAGGTCGTCATTGTGATTGTGACGTCATGCTAGCGGACGGCTACACACGTAGAGAAAAGTAACAGAGATATCTTGAGTTAAGTTGTAAATATTTTTAATATAGAGGTAAAAATAAATAAAACTAACAATTTTGGTAAAAGTTTATCCAGTTGAGTAGAAGGCAATAAACAAAAAAAATATACAAAAAATATATTATGAAAAATTATTGCCTTCCTGGCGGTATTTTTTAATATTCCGTATGTAATGCCATCCATCGCAGACGTATTATATCGCGACATTCGATAAGCAATTTTATTTCAGAATGGCATGATAATTTGAACCCCAGCCTAACTCCGCATTAATCTTTTTCACTGAAGGAATACATTTTTTACAGTATACCACTGATTAATTTTTCTCCGTATTACTCCTTCAGTGAAACCGTCAATTGTATTTTTTTTTGGCAAGCAAGAGTTTTTCCGCGGTGAATTAAAAGTTAGCCCGCTTCTGTAGATCTACCTTCTTTCACAATTTTTTTATGCTTGTTTCCGAAACACTCGTTTGTTTCGTTTCTTTTCTCCGAGGAAAATTTTTCCACGTCCTGTTACAGGGGCTGGTTGGCCGAGTGATATTGCGGAGGAAAACTATCGGTTTTTTCCTACTTCTTTTTCTTCAAACAACAAATTCAACAAAATTGGGTAAAAGCGAAGAACTGTGTATGTAGATCCCTCTACCCTTGTAGGAGAAAGGCGTGACAAAAGGAAAGGATTGCTTATATACCTATGTTGAAAACCTGAAGTCGTGTGAAGACTGCATAGCAGAATACAATTGTCACCACCCCTATATCTCCCCCGTCAGTGTAGTGTAGTACAAGGCGATTACGGGTAAAAACAGCAATGAGTAATGGGCAGCAGCATTCCTCATTATACCACCTAGAAATATACTGCGATTTACGTGCCCGATACATGGCAATAGGCTCGCCACTACAGCTCGCCACCTATTACATGGAACCTAATATTTGGCGAAGCGTGTAATTTTACTTCTGCCTACCGATATACCGATTAGGGATATAGGCGTGATTTATGTATGTATGTATGAGAACCTGAGCAGCTCCCAGTTAGTGCGAGCGTTATGAATAATTTGATCTCGACGTGCGGCCTGCTGAGCGGTTCCTCCTAATGCACAGTAGGCTGCGTGAGCGGCTTCCTTGTTACTTCGCCAAGCCATTGCAGCCCTTCTCACCTGTAAAAGACCAAAAACCGTGTAGGTACTTACTGTAATGGGCTTCCGAGACAGTCAATCAGCCTGAGTCATTGATCTCGATCATTTTCTGTGTGTTTCAGTTCTGTTGCTAGGTCAAACAAATCAATCAGACAAGAAAAAGATCCCTCTCGCTGATGACTGATGAACGAGATTGACTCAAGCTGATGGACCGCCTCGGAAGCCCATAAAGTTTCAAAAAACCATTAAATGGACAGCTGCCTAAACTACATTGTTGGCGGCGGCCTTGGTCGAATGCTCAGATTGCTGGGTATTAGCCAAGAGGTCCCGGGTTCGAATCCTCGTAGGGGCAAACTTTGTGATGACCACAAATGTTTGTTTCCGAGTCATGGTTGTGTATATGTTTATGTAGTATATTTTCAACATTTATATACATAATTATATTAAAAATATGTCCGTCATCTAGTATCCATAACACAAGTGCTTAGGCTACTTACTTTGGGCTAGATGATAGGTGTGAGTGTAAAAATATTTATACATACATACATACATAAATCACGCCCATATCCCTTTAGGGGTAGGCAGAGGTGAATTCTCACCCGCGTTTCGCCAATTATGTTAAGTCCCATGTAATAGGTGGCGAGTCTATTGCCATTTATCGGGCACAAAGGTCGCAGTACATTGTCAGTACGGTAGTATAAGAGGAACGCTGCTGCCCATTCCTCATCACTGATTTATCCTTAGTCGCCTTGTACGACACCCACGGGAGAGATTTGGGATGGTGACAATTGTATTCTACTCTGCCGTCACCACACGGCTAAAAATATTTATTATATTTATTATTATTATTATTATTACTTACTTGTTCCCTCACGTGCATGTTTGTTAAAGTCAGTAAATTCGGTAAATAGGAGACCAGAAAAGGCGTACAGTCCCCCCCTAAGGCTACAGGGTTTCCGTCTAGTGAGATGTCAATGAGAGAAGCTGCTTCAGCCAGAGACGATACGTCTTCGACGCTGTGAATATTGAAAAAAAAAGTTGTATATTTTATTTACTAATGTGTAATAATGAAATGGGGAAATAAATTCTCTAAAACCTAAGCCAAAAACTTGATCAGTGTGGATTTGGATAAAGATACCGATATCTTTATTTCGATGTATTTCGATCTTTTACCTTTGCAATTCATTGTTGCCCAAATAGAGCTTCTGCAATTTCGGCGTGTGCTCAAACCCCAACAACTTTTTCAGACGGTTTCTTTTCAAATTGAGCTCCCTTAACGACACGAGACCCTGTAGATCCGTAGAGCCTATACATTTCAATTGGTTTCCTGCTAAATTGAGTACTTTTAATTCGTTTAAGTTGGACAAACCACCAACTTTCGTTATTCTATTTCCATGCAAGTCCAACACTTCAAGTTTCAAAAGATTTGCGAGTCCCTCAATCCTCTTTAGTCTGAAATTGAAATAATTAATGTAAATCAGTGGATACGTAGAAATTAGAATCATCCGTACAGCTATTCTGCGTCCTTGTAGAAAACCGTTAATCGCAAAAAGTACTTTTTGAGTAAATGGACAAAAAAAGTTAATTTGAACCAATTAATGTAGGTACCTTTTAGTTATGTAGGCGATCTAGAAAATTTGGGTATTTTAACGTAGCAGATTAAACCAAGAAATGTTAAAGGACTTTCTAGTTTAAGGACGGTAATATTAAATTTACTCTTACCTATTTTTTCCCATTAGAAGAACGCGTAAACTGAAAAGTTTCTCTAAGCTCGTTATTTTGTCAATTTGATTGTCGTAAACGTCGAGAAATACCAGTTTCCCCAAGTCCAGTGGTGAGAGGCCTGTCAGGCTGTTGATTAGGTTGTGCTGCAGCGACAACAGTCTCAGACCGGGTTCACCCACGATATTTGGAATGGATGACAGTCCCCGTCTGTAATACGGAATTGAACATTAAACAGAATTCTCTGGATGATGGAGGAGAGGAGCTCGCTAGCACTGTGGCAACTGGCCAATCTATTCGAACGAATAGAATAGAAACGAATGAAACAGACGCAAAGAAAACATGGCGACCGTCGTTCCAAATACACGAGAAACTGTCAAATAGACTGGCTTCGTTCGATTAGACTGGCCACTTGACTAGGCTCCACACTTGCGTAGCTTAGGTCTCAAACAATTGGACATAAAATGGAAACAACGTCAGTTTTTGTAAGTTTTTCTCTTGAAAACACAGTTTGACTTACCTGTCGAGAGTTATTCTATCTGGTAATCTGTCTTTCTCCTGTGGAGTTCTGGCGAGCTGAACTTTGCCTTCGCCCACAGCTTGCAAATTAATCGTATCATCTTTGCAGTCGTCTTTTTGTATATCATTTCTGAAAGAGCTTTTTATTACACATCGGCGCCCATTTAAGGCAGAAACATATAATATTTACGTGTCGTGTGAGTGTCGTAACGCGCCAGGAAGTACATCAGTTTCATAATAATATAATAGGTTGGGGAAAAAGTTTCTTCGAATTTTTTAAGAAAATTCAAAACATTTTTTAATATAGTTTATTTACATTTAACTAAAGTATGTAGGTACCATTTTGTTCGATAACATTTTGCCATCTTGTAGGTAGGGACATGATCCCATTGCTATAGAAATGTTGGGACTTCTGGTCAAAATACCGCGACAAGTGGTTTTAGCAGCCCTCTCGTGATGTTAACCTGACACTGCCTAAAGAATTCTGAAGAGACCGAAACAGGTGGAAATCTGAAGGTGCAAGGTCAGGACTATACGGCGGATGCATTAACACCTCCCAGCCAAACTCTCTTAATTTTTGCTGAGTGGCTAAAGATGTGTGAGGTCTAGCGTTATCATGATGAAAAACCACACCCCTTCTGTTGATTAATTCCGGCCGCTTTCTCTCAACTTCTTGCTTTAATCTCATCAGTTGTTGGCAGTAGAGTTCAGAATCGATGGTCCTGCCTGGTGGTAACAGCTCATAATGAATAATGCCCTTCCAATCCCACCACACACACAGCATCACCTTGTTGCGAGTCAACCCGGGTTTCGCCACAGTCTGTGAAGCCTGACCGGCCTTTGACCACGACCTTTTTCGCACGTTCTTGTCGTACGTGATCCACTTTTCATCACCAGTTATCAGCTTCTTCAAAAATGGTTCGGTTTCATTACGTCGTAATAAAGAATCACAAATGAGTACACGGTTCATTAGGTTTCTTTCAGTGAGCTCGTGAGGTACCCAAATGTCGAGCTTTTTTTCGCACATTTTGCATTTTTACCTTTTTTGTAGTAAAATTTTAAAATGTATCGAATTTCTTCATTAGATTCACTCATCTTGGCGGTACGAAAAACAAATGAAAATTACACATTTTCCTAATTTGAATTTGGAATTATGTTCTTTAAAATTTAAACTTTCAATGATACCAAAACCAGCCAGATACAAATAGTATAGCCAAAGAGATTTTTCACTTCTCATGCTCTGAAAGTGCTTATTTGTGCAGGATATAGGCTGCACAAAATCGAATTTTGTGCTCTAGAGTATTAACGTATCTACTCATAAATGTGTCTATATTAAGGCAAAGAAAATGAGCTATGCAGCCAAACACAATAAGAAATTCAGAGATAGAATTTGTTATTTTATTATTTACTTAAATTTATTTGCCTAATGTGTTTTTAAAAATAAAAGATATTAAAATTTTAATTCAAGCTACCTGCTTGAATTAAAATTTTAATAAAGGTAGGTTAGTAAATTAATTTAGGAAAATTATTATTTCTAAATTAATTTAATACTTGTCTGTATAGGTCTGTTGCCCAAGCCTAGTATCAAAGGGAAGAACAATTTTGAGTGCTTGGCGGGCTTTCAATGGCGTCAGTCAAATTTTTATTTCAATCATTAAAAATTTGTTTCAGAGTGAAATTTGTGTAGTAAAAGTGGTGTTATTTTGATGCATAAGGATCCGTGTTGATGTTCAATTATTAAGAATCATTGAAATAAAAGTGTTTGCCGTGTTTGACGTTGAGAATTTTATAGTGGTTTTGAACATGAACTGTTACCATTTGACTCGCGCCAAGCACTCCTTAGATGCGTTAAAATGTGTTTCACCCATATTTTAATGTAAAATTCATTTCATGCATTAAGATAATTCATTCATTTCATACATTATTTTCATTCATTCAAAATTAAGAAAAGTAAACGAAAGTATACAAAGAGAGTTCCTAAAGGACTTGTATCCAGGAACGTTAAGCCCTTTAAAAAAAAAAGAAGAACAATTTCCTTCAGTATTCAAAACTGTACTAATTTTAGTTTGAATTTTAAGAAATGTTATGATAAACTACTGTTTTATTTCCTCGCAATCGAAGTGAAAAGCAGAGTTTCTAACTCGTCCACAAAACCATTTTTATCCTCGACATTACTATCAGCCCTCGCCTTCGGCTCGGGCTGCTAAAAGTCTCGGACAATAATGATTCGTTTTGTGCACTTGATGGAAAATCTACTATTATTACAAGTTTATACATACTATAATGCGAAAAGACTTTTTCCCCAACCTAATATATTATGGTTAGACACATTATAGCTTACTTTAGTCAGACAAGTTCGTGCGTGACCCTCCTGCGGTACGACACGGTGGCGGGGACGGACGGGGCATTCTAGATGCTAGCGGGGCGAGCGATGCGGGGAGGAGCGAGTTTTTCCTCCTCGAGCGCCCCGTCCCCGCCACCGCCCCTCAAACCCAGGAGGATCGCGCGCGAAGTTGTCGGCCTATAGACTGGTGATGATGATTTTGCACCTTCTCCAAACAGATTGAGAATAGCGTAGGAAAATCCAGATCAAACATACCCTGACAGCAAAGTATTGCACCGGTGCTGGGCGAATGTCGCCCGAGGATCGGCGAGTGCCGGTCTGATCTGCAAGAACACCCGGCCATCTCCGGTTGCACCAGCGTCTACTCTGGGCGGTGCGCCTATATCTAGCGACTGTGCGGATCGGCCCCTCGTACGAAAAGCTATTTTTCTGACCTAGAGGTACAATGAACGTTTTTCTATCATTTATCCATAGAATAATGTTCAGAGCTCGATAGCGCAGTGGCATAGCGCGCTTGGCCTGCGGTTGCGTACACTGAGCAACGTTCGCTGAGGCTGGTCCTTGAATGGGTGACCAAAAAAATTATTTTCTCGAGTAGGTAGGCACGTGGGTGGGCACGGGGTGGGTATTACCCACCAACCGGCACTGGGCCAGCGTGGTTAAGGCCGGTTCTCCCTATATTCTTCTGTCCATAGGGAAGGCCTGTGCCCCAGCAATGGGGACATTAAGGGCTGGTGATGATGAAGAAACCCAGGCTTAATCGAATGCATTAGTAAAAATACCTGCTTGAATGTTAGCAAGGGTATCCGTTGGCTTGTAACGTGAAGTGTTAAGGTTAGAGAAGTTTCGGCAAGTTATCTAACGTCTTGTTCGGCTGAGTGGTAAAATAGGCATCTGCCCGGATTGCCGATGTCGTGGGTTCGATTCCCGCACGGGAACAGTAATTTTCAGAACTTTTTCTAAGCACAACTTTCTTTGTAATTAATTGAGGATGTTATTGGTGACGGCCTAACAATAATTTCTATTCCTACACAAATAGTTCTTTCCTTCGTTTTCTTCTATTTATTACTCAAAAGGTGACGACGACATAAGTAGTATGATTGTGAATGGTATGATTACATAAATATTGTTATTAGTTCAAAAACTTGGGAAAGTGGGCTTAAGAAATGGATTTTCGGATAATACTTACATTGCCCCGATTGTATGTGATAGGCATTAGATTCAAATTACTTTCAATATTTGTCTAAAAGCTGATATTGTTGGTCCCAATTGTGTTTATTGTTATTTTGTAGATATAAATTCGTATAAAAGGCAGTTTTGGTCCATTTTAACATAACTCAACATGTTGCTAAGGAACTAAATAAACATCGAATATATTGTGACTCTGTGTTGATCGTGCGCCCCAAGCATTTATGCCCTATTTGGAATAGAACTAGCAATAGCAAGTTAATACAATGTTATTGTAAAAATTAGCTATTTTTATTTGATGTTGAAACATAACAATTACTGCCAAGGAAAAATTTAACTAGTTAATTAATACTGATATATAATATTTAATTATATTTACTATCATTGTAATATTTTGGAACCCATATAAAAAGAAACGAAACATTGTTTATCTATTTTTTTAGTCATCATCACATTTGGCTGATTAGTAAATTCTTTTGCTCCGGGCATTAAGAGATGACAAATATTTTGTTTTACAACTTTTTACTTTTGTTTTGCTGGTTTCTTCTTGTTGAAATTATGACATTTGACTGACAGACATTTCTTGTCATGTCAATGTCAAATGTCATAAAAATAACGCCAATGCTAAATAAATAAATCATAAAAATAAATAAACGCACAACACAAAACAAAATCCGTTTAGAAAATATTTCAATACTAATTCTGCGGAAAAAACTGCGTTGATCTACACGACAGTGGCATCTCGTTTAATTTTAAAACTAACATAATAATTCGTCATTTATGCATTGCATTTCTATTACCGTCAGTTTTGAAGCACTTGAAGAAGGTTAGAAAATTTTAAAATGGTGCGATTTTTTCAAAACCCATACGAGGATTACACATCCGGTATAGCGTTAGAAATAAACAAAGATGAAGTTATTCCTCAAATAAGCGAACATGTCAATAATATTACAAAACGTCTGCAACCATCGTCGAAAAATGTTGATGGTGGATTATACGTCGGGGTAACCGGCGTAGCTTACATGTTTTATAGCTTGTCAAAAAATGTTCTCTTGGCAGAGAACAAGAAAAGTTATCTTTCGAAAGCTGTGGAATACATGAAACCAGCTTTGGGCACGTCAACAAGTGACAAGACTTCATTTCTTTTAGGCGATGCCGGCACTTACGCCTTGGCCACTATTATTATGAAAGAAGTTGGCGACGAACAATACAAGGAAACGTTAAATATGTATAAATCATTGCACCCACTGTATTTAAATCCAAAGTTCTTAAAATGTGGAGGCAATGAATTTTTTGTTGGCAGGGCTGGGTACATAGCTGGTGCTCTATGGCTGTCTCGAGAGTTAAAAATGCAAATTTTTAGTCTTGAAGAACTGTATACCGTATGTGACATGATGGTAGCTAGTGGAAGAGAGTATGCAGCTAAGCATAAAAGCCCCTGCCCATTGATGTACGATTATTACAATACTGAGTACCTAGGGGCTGCTCATGGAGTCAGTTTCATCTTACAAATGCTACTTTCCGTGCCTCAATATTTAGACCACAACCAGTTGGCTGCCAAAGACATTAAAAGCACTATAGACTTCTTAGTATCTCTTCAGACTGAAGAAGGCAACTGGCCCTGTTGTATGGAGGAGATTGGAATAAGTGACCATAAGTTAGTCCATTGGTGCCATGGAGCACCTGGTACCATCTACTTGATGGCTAAAGCTTATCTCATTTTCAAAGAACCAAAATACTTAAATGCTAGCTTATTAGCTGGAGAAATTGTCTGGAACAAAGGTTTGCTAAAGAAGGGACCGGGTATTTGCCATGGGGTGGCCGGAAATGGATATGTGTTTCTCCTCTTATACAGATTGACCAGAGATGATAAGTATTTATACAGAGCTAAGTGTTTCGCTGATTTTATTTATACAGATGACTTTCAGAGAGATTCAAGACTACCTGATAATCCTGAAAGCTTGTATGAGGGTATGGCAGGAACTGTTTGTTACCTATCCGATCTTCTTGTACCAGATAGAGCAGAATTTCCCTTTCAAGATGTGTTTTCAACATAAAAAACTATGATTGTTATATTTTACTGTGAACTTTTTAAGCTCCTCGTGATTTTCTTTACATCAGGAGGCCAATTCTCGCCATATTCGAGATTATTTAGAATAGGAGTTTAAATTTCGAACCCTTATTTCGATGACTAAGGGCCTGTTTCACAATCGACAAGTAAGTTCTAAGTAGCTTACTACACAGATCACTTGACAGTTTAATATGAAATATGTGTCAATTGAACTGCAAAATAAGCTCTTCGAACTTAAATATCGAAATTAGAAATTAAATTTGACCGCTGCCAACAACTCAAAGTAATTCGAACGGTTTTCCTTCGAAATTGTTCTCGATTTGTCCAGAATAGCTTGACTTGATTTAACAACTTTTCTCGAATTCTAAATTATTTCGAATGTGCGAGAATTGGCTTCCAGGCAACATTGTCTGTAAATTAATAATGAGACGTTGACTGTAATTGAGATAATTTTCTTATGATATGCAATTTTATTGTCACTTAGTTCTTAATAATAAATTGTTCTTGTGAATAGCTTATTATTTTATTTGTCAGTCGATCACAACATGGCTAGGATTAGCTTGTTTCTGTATTCAGTATTAGGAACTGATATTTTTCCATTGTTAGATTTATTGAAAGATAAAAGTGTTGGTGATGTTATCAGTATAAATTGTAATTATGTGGAAAAAATATATTTGCACAAGATATTAAACCAAAACAAAATAAAAGCTGCAAGCTTAGACATTGCATATAATAACACAATGGTGCTTAATAATCGTAACAGAATGGGAATAATATTAAATACTACTTGCGCTGATTGGCCCCAAGCATTTAACTATTTTCCAGCAAATGAAGCGTTTAAGAGTCAACGAATTTGGTTTATTTTTACTGAAAACCTCACTGATACCACAAGAGTTCTATCTAATTTGACTATAGAACTAGATTCTGATGTGACTATTATATTCAAAGAAGATGGTATTTATAATCTGTATGAAATTTTCCATGCCAGTACATTTGTGATAAGAAAATTCGGTTATTGGAATAATACATTGAACACAGTTAAATTCCTTAGAAATGACTTGTCAGGCATAGCAATAAGAATTAGTGCAGTTATTACAGACAAAATCTCAAATGTAACTTTTATGGAATACCTTACAAAGCGGCAAAAGAGTCAAATTGATTCTATGCACAAGCTCAAATACGTTCGGCTAATGTTTTATATTCGGGATATGTTCAACTTTAGGTAAGGAAGGCATTACATTTTATATTACGGCTACTATTATTATTATTGAGACCTAAGAGGAGATGCGCACAATGGCCCAATATATGCCTATTGATCGCCCATCTCCCTATATTCTTCCATCCATCGGGAAGGCCCGTGCCCAAGCAGTGGCGACATTAGAGGGCAGAAATTAGAAATCAGTATGATGATGATGGCGAACTATATCTTTAAATTATACCTAACATAAATAAAAGGGCCCCGTAAACCTACACTTGGGTCACAAGTCCCAGGCGCTGCCACTGACTCCCCTCTCTGCCCTACTATGGGCCCGGCACCCGCACGGGGAATTCATGGAATGCTAAGAGCGCTTACGCACTACATCCGATCCGAATCCGTGAATTTCACGGTCCGCTGTAGCCGTAGAACTTATGGTAACTTACGCACTACATCCGATCTCTGTCCGAGTTTTCTAGACCAATAATTTTTCAAGGATTCGGATCGGACGTAGTGCGTAAGCGCTGTAGCCGTAGCACGGGACGTGGACACATCTCCTTCGGGGGAAAGAAAATCTTTTCCCCTCGCTCTAACTCCCACTAAATCTCGGGACAAAACACTGTCAAGTGGTGGAGAGAGACTTGTCCACGTCCCCGTGCTAGGCCCGCTCTGTAAGAGTTTTCGTCTCGACAGTTACGAGATTCAACGAACTAATTCTTGGGGATATGTGCGCAACGGGAGCTTTGACGGAATGGTCGGCTCATTACAGCGGAATGAGACTGACGTGGGTGGATCCTCTTTATTCTTCAGAACTGACAGAGCACAAGTAACAGACTACGTCGTGGAGACATGGAATACTAGGTACGTTTCACTGAGTAAGTATAGTTGCCGGCACGTAACTTGAACCAAAATGACAGTCGTCTGCGCAGGTGTCTTTCTTCTTCTTCTCCTTGCCCTGTTCCAATAGTCTGGGGACAGCGCAGTATGTTTCCTCTTCCATTCATATCGGTCAGATGTCATCAAGCCATCCATTCCCTTGATCACACCGTAAGGGTGCTAGTGATGAATGAATGTAAGTATAGAAAAGAGACCGAACGGACCATGTTAAGAGACCTATGAACGGAGAGAGTGATTGGAATGACACATTCTAATCTATACTTGACGGCCAGCTTGGTCGAATGCTCAGATTGGATGGGTATTGGCCAAGAGGCAAATTTTGTGATACACATAAATATCTGTTCCCGAGTCATGGTTGTGTATATATTTATGTAGTATATTTTCAACATTTATATACATATTAAAACACAACATATTAAAAATATGCCCGCCTAAGCACTTGTGTTATGGATACTAGATCCATAACACAAGTGCTTAGGCTACTTACTTTGGGCTAGATGATAGGTGTGAGTGTAAAAAAAAATAGTTATTTGTTGTACGTGAGTGCAAAGTTGTTTTTTAACCGCGTGCTCAATTTTGATGACCGGGCTAGCGAAGGATTCTAAAATTGAATCACGAGCGTAGCGAGTGATTCGAAAATTAGAATCCTGAGCGATAGCGAGGGAATCAAAAGAGCACAAGGTGAAAAATCTTTGCACTCGAGTGCAACACGTAACTTTTCATCCCCCCCAACGAGGAAATTGCAAAATACAATCACAACAGTTTCTGTTTTCACCCAGAAACTTCCACAACACCCTCCCATTAACCCAAACACACTCTCAACACCCACCCAGAAACACCCACAACATTCACACCCGCAATACAAACCCATTCACCCAGAAACACCCACAAAACACCCATTCACCCAGAAACACCCCCAAAACACCCATTCACCCAGAAACAACCACAAAACACCCATTCACCCAGAAACACCCACAAAACACCCATTCACCCAGAAACACCCATTCACCCAGAAACACCCACAAAACACCCATTTACCCCGAAACACCCACAAAACACCCATTCACCAAGAAACACCCACAAAAAACCCATTCACCCAGAAAGACCCACAAAATATCTAATCACCCAGACACACCCACAAGACACCCATTCACCCAGACACACTTCCAACACCCACCCATCCACCCAGCCACACCCGCAAAATTCATCCAGACACACCTGTAAGTACCTAATAAAAATTACCGTCCCTAATGGAGTTCCGAGACAGTCAATAAGCTTTAGTCAAGCACGTTGATTTTCTGTATGTTTTTGTTCCGTTGCTAGCGTAAACAAATCAAACAAACCTAAAAAGCTTTTAAATGCTTGACTCAAGCATCAAGCAAGCATTGTAGACGATCAAATTTTTTAAAGCAAGATTGACGCCAAGCTGATTGACCGTCACGGAACTCCTAGGTTTTAACAAATTTATGTCGTGAAAAGAAAATGGCGCGCGCAAAGCAAATTACAAAAAAAGTATACCAAGAAGGTTCCGAGTCTGAGTTTTTAATGAATTAAAATAGGTTGCATGAAAATTTCGGCACCATGGAGGTAGAAATAAATAGGTATAATGATGTTTTGAATTCACAAACTTATTGCACACGATGTTCTAAATTCAAATTTACTTTAACCTCTAGAGGACAAAAACGGCTTTGCACTCTGATATCGAAGAGCAAAAACGCTTTTTCCGAGATGGTGGGATGAAATAGTAGATTTTCCATCAAGTGCGAAATAACAACAAAAAAAAAACGAATCATTTTTGTCAGAGACTTTTAGCAGCCAGAGCCGAAGGCGAGGGCTGATAGTAATGTCGAGGATAAAAATGGTTTTGTGGACGAGGTAGAAACTCTGCTTTTCACTTCGATTGCGAGGAAATAAATCAGAATTTCTCATAACATTTCTTAAAATTCAAACTAAAATTAGTACAGTTTTGAATACTGACGGAAATTGTTTTTCCCATTGATATTAGGCTTGGGCTGCAGACATATACAGCCAAGTATTAAATTAATTTTGAAATAATAATTTTCTTAAATTAATTTAATAACCTACCGTACCCGCTTGAATTAAAATTGTAATATCTTTTATGTCTTAAAAAACACATTAGGAAAATAAATTTAAGTAAATATTAAAAAATAACAAATTCTATGTCTGAATTTCTTATTGAGTTCGGCTGCATAGCTCATTTTCTTTGCCTTAATATAGATACTTTTATGATTAGATACGTTAATGCTCTAGAGCACAAAATTCGATTTTGTGCAGCCTATATCCTGCACAAACAAGCACTTTCAGAGCATGAGAAGTGAAAAATATATTATACTGCTCAAGGTTATGGCTTAGGTTATACAGCCGGCCGCCTGCCCGTCACCAACCCGATTTTGAGTATGCTGTTGTTGGTGGTTTGCCCTCCACCATTCGGGTGCCACGAGGGGTTTATTGGCATACATCGGCAATCTCCCTTAGGCTGACATCAGACGGACTGCGTCGCAGCTACCGCGCGCGGTCGATACATTTAACTGCGTGGAGTTGTACGTCCGACTTCGTGCAGTCATGGTATCAACTGCACGCGATCGGCTGCAGTCGAGTGAAGTCAATATCAACTGTATGCAGTCTTGCCTTCAAATTCGCGCGGTCGGCTACAGTTGTGTATTGTCGCAGCATGCTCTCTACCGCCGTTCGCATGCAGTTAGTCTGCAGTTACTCTTGGAGCCGAATGCACGTCGGTTGCGTCGAACGGTTTCAAAAATGGATTGAAGATTAACTGCCGCACTCAGAGACGTCAAATAACGTTAGTGAGTACTTAACGTTAAAAAATGACAATTCAAAACTAGTCGCTATTCTTGCCGGGTCTATGGTCTAGATTTGAATGAAAAATTTTGACATTAAATACTCATTAAAGTTAATTGACGTCTCTGAGTGCGGCAGTTAGACACTAACTGCCGCACTCAGAGACGTCAAATAACGTTAATGAGTACTTAACGTCAAAAAATTACAATTCAAAATTAGTCGCTATTCTTGCCGGGTCTATGGTCTAGATTTGAATGAAATTTTTTGACATTAAATACTCATTAAAGTTAATTGACGTCTCTGAGTGCGGCAGTAATTCTTTCTGTAAATCGTTTAATTGATCAAATGCAGCAACTGACATTCTAAAATAGTTGTAAAATTTACGTTCATGACAAAATAGCGGCTCGTTCATTTTTAGATTAGACGATCTCTACTAACATTAGGTATTTATTTACAATCTTGGTCATAATAATAGTCAGATCACTGGCTATCGGCGCAGAGTTGCCGTGGTCGAATCCTGGCAGGGGCATGTTTGTTTATACTTTAATGTTGTAAAAAAATATTCCTTTTCTCAGTTCTCAAACCATCCAAATTTGCAGGCAATGCTTCATCCTCCGCCATCCGAAACATCCCGGCGGTATCTACTCGATCTACACCAGGCCGCTGACGGTGAAGGTTTGGTACTGCGTACTGGGTATACTGGTCGTTTCGGGCAGTATACTGTACGTATTGCTGAAGACAAAGTTTCCCAAAGTTGAAGAGGATGGCTTCGATGCCTCGTTCAGTTTAGCGTTGCTGTTTATGTGGAGTGCCGTTTGCCAGCAGGGTGAGGGTCTGAGTGTGGTTTTTTTATGCTCATATGCATGCCCCTCATCTCGCCTAGATGCTAAGTCACGATAAGGGCCGAAGATGGAATCGAGCTTCACCTGCAACCCTCAACCACAGAGAGGCTGCCTGTCTTATCACACTTTGTCGACAATAATGCTATTAACATTATTATTGTGGCGACAGATTTTGATAAGATGGTGTACAAACAACCAAAACGAGTACAATTTTGTACCCCCCCTGGGGATCGAACCCGGGACCTCTGTATCTTAATTCCGGTAGGCGAACCACTAGACCACGGAGGCGGTACCTATACCCACCTACCTTGTATTCGTGTGAAACGTCCTGTAGGCTGATGGTTACATACTCTGTTGTTACCGATTGTCGATTGAAATCAATGAAAAAGTTGGTGGGTTTACTGGATATCAATTAATTTATGAAACTCGTAAAAGTTAAAAAAGTACTCTATCCCTAGGAGGCTTTCTCCACAATAGTCACCTCGCTGGGGGAGAGGCATCTCCCAGAGGGAGATATACTGCCGCGGAGAGCCTCACAGGGAGCTTGGAACGACAGGCCTGAGGGTAAACTTCCATCTAATCCTTCAGGCATGTCCCTCAATCGCAACTCGACATCAGTGAAGGTGGTGGTATTCGTAACCTTTGTGTACGCCGTGACGCTATACCAGTACTACAATGCCACGGTAGTGTCCACACTGCTTCGGGAGCCGCCCAAGAATATCAGGACTCTGGAAGATCTTCTAAAGAGCAACTTGAAGGCTGGCGCTGAAGACGTAATCTATATCAAGGACTATTTCAAGGTATCTTAGACCTTTAAGCCGTATCTTCATTTCAAAATGCAATTCAACGGCACTTCAGTTTTCCCAAAACTGGGCAAATACCTTCAATCGATTGACAATCTTAACTTGTTGGTAGTAAAGCACAAAGTCGATTGAGAAACGTCCAAATAGTAGAGCAGAATATAATATTCACCACCCCCATACCTCCAGCGAGTTAAAAGAGCAATTAGTGATGGGCACCAGCGTTTCTCATAAGCCACCTAGCAATGTACCTACTGCGGTTTCCGTGCCCGATAAATGGCAAAATACTTACCTCATTACAGGGGACCTAACCTAGTTGGCGAAACGTGGGTGTTAATTCACCTCTGCCTACCATTTCGAGGATATAGACGTTATTTATGTATGTGTACTTAGATTCTTCCATACATAGGGAAGGCACGGGCCTTCCCTATGGATGGAAGAATATAGTACCTAAGTATGTATACTTACCTACCACAACTTGTTTCTTTTAGCGCACCACCGACCAAGTAATCATAAAAATGTACCACAAGAAAATCAAGGCAGATGGCCAAGACAACTTCTTCACTCCCGACCGAGGCATGGCGCTGGTGAAAGCGGGCGGATTCGCGTTCCACGTCGATAGCGTGGTGGCATACAGGATCATGCGGAGCACCTTCTCGGAGCGGGAGATATGCGAAGCCCACGAGATAACCATGTACCCGCCGCAGAGGATGGGGTTGATCATGAGGAAAATGTCGCAGTTCAAGGAGTATTTCACGTATGGGTGCGTAATGTTACGTTCATGCGACGTTAAGGCTATTCTCACACTGCCCTGCTTTACACAGCGTAGCGCGAAAGGACGTGATGTAATGTTACATACATACCTACATAGGTATGACATGTTTTTCTTCTCCCACAGGGCTAGATCGCACCTTTCCGCTTGCTACAATTCTTACATACTTATTTCACTTCATTCAATATAATTAAAGATTTGTTTTTTTTTGAGGTATCTCCTGGGGTGTCCCTTTGCCACGGTGCTACGGGTAGCACGGGACGGGGACAAAATCTCCTCGTAGGGCCTAGCCAAGTGGCTTTTCTATTCGAACGTATAGAATACAAAACTATGAATCTGACGTATTGTTTCCTCTGTAATACGTCAGTTTCATACATTTTGTATTCCCACTTGGCTAGGGGTTTCAGTTCGATTCCTAGTGCGTGGATAGGTGTGCGGTGGCCTCGCTGACTAAGGGCCGATTTCACCGTCTCTCATAGAAACTGAATTTAATAAATCTTGGTTTTGATTAATGCAAACTATGTAGCGGAACTCAGTTTAGAGCATAAACCGAGTTAAACTTCAACTGATCGCGTTTAATTCTGCGGTGAAATCGGCCCTTAGGCGCGTTCGGCTCGGAAGTGTGCATTTACAATTTTTCCCTCCTCCCCGCATCACCCGCCCCCGCTAACATCGACAGTGCTCCGTCCCCGCCACCGTCTCATACCGCAGGAAGGTCGCGCACGAAGTTGTCGGACTGTAGACAAACATCTCACAGACCTACCTAATAATGTTTTCCTATATTTGCACGAGCACTATACATTTGAAATAAAAATAACGGGGGGACCCGTGACTACGGCCGCTGTAGTGATCGAAACGTCGGGTAAATAATAAATATGCCAAACACCCACACCTATACGCGAGTCTTATCCGTAAAAGTGGTTTCATTTCAAAAGACCTACCTAATATTTGCGGAGGAGCTCGCTAGCGCAGTGGCATTGCGCGCTTGGCCTGCGCTTGCGTAAACTAAGCAATGTAGCAATGTTCGCTAAGTCCGGTCATTGGATGGGTGACCAAAAATTTACTATCTCGAGTTCCTTTGTGCTTCGGAAGGCACGTTAAGCCGTTGGTCCTGGCTGCATCTGCAGTCGTTAATACCCATCAACCCGCACTAGGCCGGCGTGGTGGGTTACGGCCCAATCTCCCTATATTATTCCATTCATAGGGAAGGCATGTGCCCCATCAGTGGGGTCATTAAAGGGCTGGTGATGATGACCTCCTAATGTTTGCAGAGTTCGCCGAATCCAAGAGGCCGGGCTGATGGGCCGGCTTCGTGCGGTGTGGGACGAGCCGAAGCCCCCGTGCGTGCCCACGCCCGACACCAGCGTCTTCTCCGTCTCCATCCTCGAGTTCTCCTCTCCACTCCTGGCGCTGACCGCGGGCCTCGGCACTTCTCTGCTGATACTGATCGCGGAAATAGCCACCCACAGGCTGGCGGGCAGTCGGATCGTGTTCCGAAATTAACACTAGAAAATGCACTAAGTAGGTAGTTTTAATATAAAGGTATTGTCACAGCACAGACAACTCCGTCGCAAGAGGCTCTGAAAAGAACCGTTTGGTTGAAGAACAAGTCCCATCTTCAAATCGAGCGCGGCACATCTCATTTTGACACGTCGAGCCACGCGCCGCTCTTAGCACGTCCGATCCCTTAGCCGCCGCAGAAGAAATGAGCGCCGCACCTTTTTTTTTGTGCCCGAAGTTGTTAACGGCAACCCTCGCGGGATGGGAGGTGGGAACCTAATGAGTTCACCCCGAGGCCGTCCTGGGGGGATATGTAGGACTTGCACCCACTAAAACCACCTTTTCTGCCGTACCCGGGAAGGGTCTTCAGGCGTTATCTGTAGCGATCGCCCCCCAGGAAGGGAGATGGAGTAGGTGCGCAAGCGAGACAAAATTAAAACCATGCCTAACTCCAGCGTCTTCTCAGTGTCCATCACCCTGGAGTTCTCCTCTCTACTCCTGGTGATCCTCACTGTTGATACTGATCCCGGAAATAGCCACCTACATGGCTGATGGGCAAGCGTGTTGTGTTCCGAAATTAACACCATAGAATGCACTAGTTATAATATTTAAACTAATTGAATTTAAAGTATAGTCGTATTGTAGTGAATTTTACCAAATATATTAATTTGGTCGAATGCTTAGATCGATTGGTATTGGCCATGAGGTCCCGGGTTCGAATCCTGGTAGCGGCAAATTTTGTGATGAACACAGCCATTTGTTCCCGAATGGATATTTATTTATCTGTTTATGTAGTCTTTTTCTTCTCTCTGTCCTTATCGGGTGTACCAAAATTACAATACAGTGAAACCTTACAAGCACTTGTAGATAATATATTCTTACACGCGTCATATAACTAAAGAGGAATAGTATAGTATTAAGGGCCTGTTTCACAATCGATAAGTAAGTTCGAAGTAGCTTACTTCGCAGATCATTTGACAGTTGTAATATGAAATTTATGTCAATTGAACTGCGTAGTAAGCTACTTCGAACTTACTTGTCGATTGTGAAACAGGCCCTAAGTATTGTTTAGTTTTATTCCATTTATGTCATAAATACAGCTATATATATATATATATTAGTAAAAGTTGTAAAGCAATAAAACTAAAGTTTGACTTTCATCAAATATATTTTATTATTTGGGTACAGTAACGTTCTCGCGTTAGTTATAGGTAATTTGTTTGTGGATCACGTGAAAAATTACAAAGATCAAAAATATGATCGTGTACGTACATCCATCCGATATCATGCTCGCGCTGACATAATATAGTTCAATGTATATATGTCGTGGCCAAATCGTAGAATTGATCACTTCATGATGTGGCCGACCATTTCATGAAATGGTGGCATTTCATGAAATGGCCAACCAAAACTGACCATATCATGATAATGGTCTGGCCAGATCAATGAATAAACAACGTTTAACGATATGAACAGCTAAACCCACGGCCCCTTCATGATATGGCCAAATATTATTGGTCATATCGTAAAATAGTTATATTAATCGCCATTAGAGGCGCTCATGTCGATTTGTTATTGTTTTGATGCATCATGGCGGCGTACATTTATTCTGATATATAAATTATTATTAATGATAATATTAATATGGAAGATAAAAATGAAGTAAAATGTCGTTACGACAGAAAACTACGCGACTTTTACGAAAGTCACTAAAAAAAGAGTGCAATGTTAAGAAACCTTGAAGTGCGGAATGTATTTTAAAGGTTAGTAAATATCAATTACTTATTTTAGTGGTATTTTTTGACAATTAAAGATTAGTATTCAAAATTTTTCATTTATCTATTGACCAAAAATACTCCGATATAATAGTAATTTTGAAACATATTTTTATAGGTTATACAACAAACTAAAGAGAGTAGGGTGACCACGCTAAGAAAATCAATGGACTACTATTGGATAACAAAATACGACCTTATGGAAATTCAACATAAGGAAAGGGTAAAGAAATATTAATTTTTAAAAAGAAAAGTGTTGACGATCCTGCCATTCGAATAGTCCCGATGGAAAATTATTATGAAATATAAACAGAAATTCAAAAACTGTTGGACATGGTGGGCGACTGAAGATATTAAAAAAAAGCTTTAACGCCACCAAAATTTTTAAATGTTAACAGTCGTAGCAATTTCTGTCCTAAAACGAGTGTGATAATTTGTGCCATTTTTAGATTTAAAGTATATTTAAGTGTGCTATTTAAACAATTTGATATATAAAGATTTTGGTGGTTAGAAAAAGAAAAGTATGGTCTTGATTCTTGATTGAATTTGGTATATTCTAAATAATAAAGAATAAATATGTCTCTTCTCTATTTTGTTTTTTATTGAACCTTTGATATCATGGATACCCTACATTATTGATATGGCCAAACGTGGATGGCCATATCGTCAAACGTTGACGTTTAAACGATATGGTCAGTTTTGGTTGGCCTTTTCATGAAATGCCACCATTTCATGAAATGGTCAGCCACATCATGAAGTGATCAATTCTACGATTTGGCCACGACATATACATATACACTAAGAGTTTCTGTATAGTACAACTCGACTAAACAGTCCCTCTAGGCAAGTGACCAATCTATTCGAACGAATAGAAACCTAATGCATGAAACTGACGTAATTGCAGACAAAACAACATGGCGACCGTAGTGTCACACGTAAGAGAAGCTGTCAAAAATTTTCATTTGTATTCTAATCGTTCGAATAGATAGGCCAATTCTCTAGGCCCCCAGGTAGGAAACTTTGCAAAATATATAATCTATAAAAACGATCGCAGATCACTACAAGCCCTGAAAATACTCCCACACACGTCGCTTGCGAGTGAGAAGAAACCCGTGCACAAATAACGACCAATCTTTGCCTGTTTCACCACAGGCAGGTAAAACACAGAAAATCTAAAATAATATAGAGATATACATCGAGTTCATCATAGTAAACTCGACTCTTGCCGTCTTGTTAATAAACTGGTAGTAAACATGGTATAGCTATTCCGCGTTTTGTGTTCGTCCCACAAACATGACTTTGAATCATGTTTGTGAGACGAAGAGAAAAGATACAAAACACTGGGTAAGTAGTCTATACATAAACTGTGTTTATTAATGAGGCCGTTGGAGATTTACAGTCAGTGTAACCAGTTACAGAGATACTGCGGCACAATATGCCGATTCTCCTAGGCGGTAACAATGACACTTTAAAATTTATTAATATAATGTCAGATTACAACTGTCAAATTCATTAATATTATGACTGAATTCAGCAATTATATAAAAAATATAGGGAATTTCTGAACAAAGGGAAATTTTCTAAAATATTCGTCAGGACGATGGTCGAAATTAACAATGATTTTACTATAACTCTAAAACTGTATAATAAATGCTCTTCCTAGTCAAAGCAAGGCAGTGAACGTGAAATGAAATATTACCGCATCTCATAGTAGTACTAGAGGCCATAAAAATTCGGCGAATATTAATATGATTTCTGGAGACAACAAAAATGCGATGGAAAGTAATTTTTTTAACAGTAACGATATTCTAAATATATTTGTTATCTAACAAAATGATTATAAGTCCAAAGTTACGACTAATCTTTGTATGTCATCGAGTCTGATGTTGTGTGTTGAGGTGTTAACAGCACACCATAAATTTTCGAAAAAAATATTAATTACTCAAATTAAGTACATGTTGCATTACTTTAACCAATTTTGATTTCTTTAGACACACGCTGATAAAGTCCTAACTTTTTACACAGATAATAGGATACATTTTTGAATATCTAAACTTCTGGCTCTGTACCATGTATGCGAACCTTGTAAAACGTATTTGGACTGCAAGATAGGTGTTGGCAAAACAGTCTGTGCCTTACGAGGATAATTATAATATACCATACATTATTGTGTAGTAAATATATTGCAATAAATAGCGATAGTTATAAATCAATGAAAGGGGTCAATATGCCATTGACTGCCCTAAAGCGGCAGCCTGACCCCGTATTATGTAAGCCTATTTCAGTTGTTTAGGTATACCCGTCGCTCTCACACTTTGCTATTATTCTCAACGAATGAGTGAAACGGATAGAGCAAAGCAACTGAAATGGGCTTACATAATACTGTGGCTGGTCGGTCACACGTTTTACAACAACTAACTTCCAAAACAATTGTACTAAAAATAAATAAGAAAAATTTACTCCCTAACATACTCATCACTTCTTCGTCATAGACCCCAATCAATGATAATTATTTTAATAAATAAGGAGCAGATATCTTTCAATTAGTCTGCGTCGAGCGCAAACAAAGCTATCTCTCTGTCTCTTGCGTACTGTTTCGCATACTCCGTTCTATTCATCTGTTTAAGGATAAGCGGTACAAATATCTGTGCACGTAACAAATATATTGTTTTAAAAATATCATTGACCAATACACTTCACAAAATCCGTTCATCATCCCTGATGATCAGAATTAAATATTTTTATCAAAACATTATGATATGAATTATTGCTTTAAATTTAGCGCATATAACTAAACTAGTCGTACAGAAAAACTAAAAGTTGAAATGAAAAGCACTTTAACTTTGTACCGGGTCATTTGTAACACACCAACAATCTAGCAAGATTAGTTAGTTCAATAAAATCGTAAACAACAATGTCCATTTTAAGAGTTTTATTTTAAAACTCACAAAAAATTGAGCAAAAATGATTTTTCAAGTGTTTATTGCTCTGTCGCAACATTTGCAACTCTATGGTTCATTCATAAACGAAAGGAAGAAGGACGTTCGCGCGCTTACCAATAATATAGAGTTATTAACATTCGAGCGAGTGATTATATAAATTTATAACTGAATTATTTTTTTGCACTGAAGTTTTTTAGTGTGTTTTAATTCTCCCTATATTTTAGGGAAGGCAAAGGGTCTAGCCCATACAGCCATGTCTTTAGTGTATATTTTATCTGTAGTCTTATGAAATAATGAGTAGATGAAATGTATGAATGAAATGAATTTTACGTTAAAATATGGGTGTCACACATTTTAACGAATCTAGGGAGTGCTTGGAGCGAATTTAATGGTAACAGAGTTTATGATGGTGCCTGATGAGGTGGACAAAACCACTTTTTAAAGTGGTCTTCACCACAACATCAAACCCATCACAACACTTATTTTCAATGATTCTGCATAATTGCACATCGACACGGATGCTTGTGCATCAAAATAACACCACTTTCACTGCACAAAATCCACGAAACGCGCCAAACACCTCCTGAAGTTTTTTTAACGAATTATCATAAGTCGTAGGACAAACGTTCTTGTTTGCGATGATAGCTGTCTACTCCTGCGAGGTTGCTGGTACTTTAAAATTAACCCTGTATATACCGTATAGCTGTATATTTTCTTTCAAGCCCGCCTGGCTGGCTACCACCATCTTATCGAAAATCTGTCGCCATAATAATAAAGTTAACAGCATTAGTGTTTCGACAATTGTGATAAGATAGCCCATAAAAACCACTTGGAATGGGTTGCTTGAAGGTAGTTGAAAATAACAAATATCTGTGGCTCATTACTAAAACTGCCAATGGGACTAAAGCGTGAACAGTCGAGTTATATATACAAAAGGGAGACGGGGTGAAGCGTACGGAGGCGTGGTCTCGTTCACTCGCAGGCGGTTAGAGCGAGAGGACGGGCGCGGCAGTTTTCACCGCTCCTCCAGCATGACGGTCTCTTGCGCGCACAGTTTCAGGGTCTTCAATGTACTGCTGTGTGTTTCTGTTGTTAACTGTCAATATAAAAATGAAAATGAATACTGAGCAATGTTCGCTAAGGCCGGTCATGGACGGGTGATCAAATACTAGTAGATTATATACCGAGGTCGATAAAACAAAAAAATGTCTCAGATCGCAAGTAGTTGACGCCCGAGCGGAAGGCGAGGGTGGTAAATATGTGATCTGAGGCGTCCTTTACGGTAAAATCATAGTTTTATGTCACCCCCTGACCAGGATGTGGGATATTCCGTATGCGTATCGGGCGGAAAAGTCCAGGTGTGACAAAATGTATTATCTCGATTTCCTGCATGCTTCGGTAGGCATGCTAAGCGATTAATTAGTCCAGGTATCATATGCAGTTCTTAATACGCATAAATCCGCACTGGGACAGCGTGGTGGGTTATGGCCTAATCTCCCTATGTTCTTCCATCCATAGGGTAGGCCCGTGCACCAGCAGTAGGGACATCAAAGGGCTGTGATGATGATAATTATTATATGTATTTTCACCCACAGTATGGCAACACAAGTATGGCAATAAATTAATATAAATAATAAAACTCACATCTCTTCTAGGCCAGCTGGCTATAACTTTGTAGTTCTCTTGTGGGTAACCTTTTGACGCGAGGTAATCTAATAATGCCTGTGAACAAATTATAATGGTTTAGTATTATTTTCTCTGTTCCGATTATTTTTCATATGTACTTGTTTATTAAGTTCGAACCAAACCAATTGACAACATTAAAAAAAATAAGTTACGATAATAACGAAACCATTTGGAGCTTAGGTCATCTTGAACAACATAATTTTTTTTCAGAATTTATTACTAGCTAAGTTTCAAGATATTTAAATATAAAACTAAATTGATGGACCGAACATGGAATTGTAGGATTATAAACAGTAAATACCTTTGCCGTCCATTATTTTTTTTAAACATCTCAAAGATTTGAATTAATTACAAAGATTTGACAGTTGTGATGTAAATTTTTTTTTATTTGTCGAAGGCCTATGAATTCATCTCATAATAATACTACAGTTGCACTTACGTTGTTTTATAATGAGTAAGTTTTTAAATTCAAAACAAAAATACTTAGAACAGAAATTAAAGAAAATTTAAAAATACGTGTCGAGTCTTTTAATGTCTATTTTCCATACATGTAATAAAATATACCGTAAAACGGGGCTATTTGGAAACCATGGGGCTATTTGCTAAAGCGTGTATTTAAAAAATATATTCATAACTATAATACTTTTAACAATATTTTCTAATAGATTATTTAGGTCAATGCTAAACCTACAGGATACAAATATTAATTGTTCGTTATAAACTTAATTTATCGAACCATCACAATAAATCGTAGTATTTTCTTCCTTATTTCCAAATAGCCCCGTTTTACCTTTAAAAAAAAAGTAATGTTGTCAACTATGGTTCCGGGATCGTGTAGTCCAAGTTAGTGCGCGACCCGCCCGCGGTAAGCGAGTTTTCCCTCCTCCCCGCATCACTCAACCCCGCCACCGCAGGAGGGTCGCGCACGAACTTACATATATACATACATACATAAACCACGCCTACATCCCCGAAGTGGTAGGCAGAGGTGAACTAGCACCCACGTTTCGCCAACTATGTCAAGTCCCATGTAATAGGTGGCGAGCCTATTGCCATTTATCGGGCACACACGGTCGCAGTACTATAGCTAGTAGGTAGGTATAAGAGGAACGCTGCTGCCCATTCCTCATCGCTGATTTATCCTTAGTCGCCTTGTGCGACACCCACGGGAGAGATTTGGGGTGGTGACAATTGTATTCCACTCTGTCGTCACCACACGGCGCACGAACTTCTTCTTCTCCGCTGTTCCCAGTCTATCTGGGGTCGGCGCACTATGTTTCCCCTTCAGACGTCATCAAGCCATCCACTCCCTTTTGATTCATATCATCCATCACACCGTAAAGGTGCTAGTGATGAGTGAATGTATAGAAAAGAGACGGAACGGACCATGTCGAGAGGCCGATGAACGGAGAGAGTGATTGCAATGACAACATTCCAATCCATGCTGCTCAAGGTTTTGGCTTAGGCTTTACAGCCGGCCGCCAGCCTGACACCAACCCCCTTTGGGTAAAACTAAACCACAATACCGATCGGTTACCGTGAGCTGGTCGTGCAGGTGGAACCGGCGCTCGAGGCAGTCGTTGTGCGGCGGGGGCAGGCGCACACGCACGCGGCATACCTCTGGGGCGCCCGCCGCGGGCTCGGCCGGCAGCCGCGCCTCTGCCGCGGACCGCAGCGCCTGGACAATAGCGGGGGATGAAACAATCTTTTGGCAAATAAGATCAAAATTAACTCTACACAGCTCAGGGGGCCTACCGCCTAACTCGATTGCTAAAGCAAAAGCTATAGTTTATGACGTCATGCTGTCTTTTCGCACCAAATGTACCTGTAAACTATTAGCGATAACTTTGAACGAATGATCACCAAATGATTTTGTATGAATTTGGCACAAAATACGTACCGCCTAAACATTCAGGATATCTGCTATAGCCGTGCATTGCTTTAAAGCTATCATCAGCAATAGAGTTAGGCGGTAGGCCCCCAGGTCCCTACCAGTGGCGGCTGTACCTTAAGTTCGCTCGTGCGCTGAACCACCAATTCAGAAGATGTAAACATTACAAAATTATAATATTACTTCATCTTCATTTTTAAATTACTATAATAATATTTATTATTTAAACAAACAAAATCATAACAAATGACATTTCCAATTCTGACGAAACAATTTAAGCGTTTTGCTAAGCTAATAAGACTTATTTTCCCTGTAAATAAATGTTCTGCTAATATAACTTGTATGGGTTATAATCTAAGATGCCTGGCGCGTGAGACAAAAATAGTTCATAGAAATGTACCGAAAAATGAGACTTCTCGTGTGCCGCACGAGCGAACCGAAGACTACCGAGAGGCACCGAGAGCACCCGATGGTTTGGCGAAATTTGCGCGCTTTATGGGGTAACCGATGACCTCTCGTTACTAGTATAGTTTCGCTGTATCAGTTATTGTTTGTTTTTGTTTACATTACGTAATTGTTTTGTGTGTTGATTCTATTTTATACTGTGTGTGTGGTGTGAGTGAAAAAGAGCATAAACATGATTATATTGAGCAAATAAAGTGCACCACCAGTTCGACGACCCACCAGCCGCCACTGGTCCCTACCCGATGTCAATAAAAATTTATAATAAATTACCGGAACATATAAAAGCTGAATTTTTTCAAAATAAATTTGTAAAATTCCTTAAAATATTCTTAGTAAAAAAAGTTACTATTCTATCATTGAATACCTAGAAGATGAAAAAATTATAATATAAATGTCTGCCCCTCTTTCTATCTTTTTATTGCTATGCCTTCCAGGTGCATGTGAAGATTAGTACTTGTACATTTATGTTTAGTCACTAAGTAACATGTAACGCAATTATGAAATAAATAAATGATGAGGCTAACAAAGAACCACTGTAATAATGATTTATAATGATAATTTAGGATGAGGAGATTCGATGAAAAACACTTGTTCAATCACTTTTTCATTATACTTGAGGCGATTCATAAATCACGCCTATATCCCCGAAGGGGTAAGCAATGGTAGACAGGGTTAATTGGGGAAAATTAACTTAGATCCAATGTAATAGGTGGCGAGCCATATACTGCTAGGATTGCTGCTATGCTATAGGAATATGTAGGCCTATTTATCGCATAGATTATACATGTAATTAATATTTATTTAATAAAAATAAAAACTCAAAACTTATATTTCAGTAAAACCGTTTTGACATTTTAATTGCTTATCAAAATCACTACGTAACTATAGAGACTGTGACGTCAGACAGACGCCATTGCCATTTTGCTTTGCATTATTCAAAACATGATTTTCCTTTCAAAATCCCAAGTTTTTACAAAAATATAACGTAAAATACACGTAAAAACGTGGTGTAGTTTTTCAATTAGTTATCATGCCTATTCGCCCATAAGTACTTGTTACTCTTTAAAAGATGGATGGATGTGTGAGCTATGGCAGATGAGAGTGGAGAAAGAGGACATACTGCGCCGACCTCAAAATAGGATGGTATATGGGCAGGGTGAAGATGACTTAGTTACTCTTACTACAACATACATGTATGATATAGCCATAAATCACACCATTCCCCCCTAAGAGGTAGGCAGAGGTATCCAATTTATCAAAAATAATTTTCTTACCTCTTTCCTCGCCTCTTCCATTAATCGTTCTGATTCTACTCTTTCCAACTCTTGATTACGTTCTAGTTCTTGCTTTTTCTTTATCTCTTCCTTTGCTCTGTAAGAATGCAGATTTTTTTAATATTTAACGTCAATTGGCAATTGCTAGAAGTTAAATGTCACTGTGTGCATAAATGCATCCACAAATCACGGCCTTTTTTGCCTAGTTTATAAGAGAGAACCTATTAACAATTAGGGGAAGGTTTTTAATTACTTAATTACAGAGAAAAAAATAAAATGTAAAAAACACGCGATGATGATACAGCCGCGGAGGAATAAAGTAATACGTTTGCCTTTCTACATGGGAGAACAATAAAAGTTATCATGTCTGTTAGTCATTAATAAAATCCAATGTCATTAATTGTCAACGACTAAAATAACACTAATAAATTAGCAATAAATTTAAACTCCATCTGAGAATTTAATATTATACGTATTTAACTTGAAGATTGATGTCAAATTAAATGTTTTTATTTTTGACACCGGAAACGCCAGATTGTGAATTTTGACAAGTAATCTTTTTATTTTTCGCGTCAGAACGAGGCAAACGTAATTGCGCTATTCCTCCGCGGTTTGGCGCCTGCGTCTGTATAGAATGACCGGAATTTAAATCATGATTTTTTTATGAGAAAACGAAGGAATTAAAAAAATATATGGGTGTCTTCATTTGCGGTCCAATTTCATTTATGATCAAAATGTTTTTTTAATTAAATGTCATTTAACACCAACTAGGATGAAAAGCGTGATTTATGCATGCATGCATGAACGAATGTATGCACCGCACCTGTCAGCCTCGAGACTCCGCTGGTACGCCTCGTCCTGCTCCCGCTTGACGCGTTGCCTTGCGTCCCGCTCCCTCTCCAGGCGCGCGTCCTCGTCGCGCTGCGACGCGAACCGCTCCAGGGCCTCCATCAGGCCGCCCACCAGCTCCGAGACGCCCACGTTGCCTGCAAACAAGGAATATTTCGCGTGTACACGGGGTTATTTTTTAAACACCTTTTCGAGGGACCAGAGGGAGGGGAACTTCTTCGAGCGAACGCTGCAGGACGCGATCAAAGAAGCGTGACTCAAGCCTGCCAAGAAGGTATTGAAATCTTCTTTCTAACTAGTAGTTAATGTCGGTTGTTATACAGGGTTATTTTTAAAACACCATAAACATTGCACGACTAGATAGCTAACATCATAAGCAACAAAGTTTGTTCTAGGACTTTGGTTGATACGTTTGGAGATTTTACTTTCGTAAAAAATAATAATAATAGTAGATTATATACCAAAGCAAGACGGCAGAGTAGAATACAATTGTGACCACCCAAAATCTCTCCCGTGGGTGTCGTACAAGGCGACTAAGGATAAATCAGTGATGAGGAATGGGCAGCAGCATTCCTCTTATACCTACCACCTAGCAAAGTACTGCGACTTTTGTGCCCGATAAATGGCAATAGGCTCTCCACCTATTACATGGAACCTAGCCTAATTGGCGAAGCGTGGGTGCTAGTTCACCTCTGCCTACCCCTTCGGGGATATTGGCGTGATTTATGTATGTATGTATACGGGGTTATTTTTAAAACACCATAAACCTTGAACGAGTAGGTAGCTAACATCATTAGCAACAAAGTTTGTTCTACGACTTTTGATGATTCGTTTCGAGATTTTACTTTTATAAAAAAAATAATAACAGTAGATTATATACCAACCAAAGACGATAAAACAGAAAATGTCGCAGGTCGCAAGTATTTGCCGACGATAAATATGCGATCTGATGCTTTCTTATTTATCGCCCGAGGTAAGATCATCCCCTGAGCAGAAAGTGGTATTTTCCGTACCCGTCGCGTATATACGTAGCGTGTACGCGTTACATTTTGACTTATTTTTATACGGTCACCTACCGGTTAAGACTAGTCAATTTCTCCAATCAATATTCAACTTTCATACATACATACTTACATAAATCACGAAAAAAAACAATTTTCAAGCAATCTTTTTCTCTGTATAAACCTACCGTTGATGACGGAGTAGATCTCCGTGTTGGAGCGCACGCGCATGATGATGACGAGCGCCGGTAACCGGTCCACGGGGATGCTGCGGATCGTCATGCCGGCGACCGCGCCCAGCGCGTTGGTCACCGAGTTCAGGAGCCTGAAACAGATGTACATACATAAATACATACAAAAATTACAAAAGGCTAGATGTAGATTGCTAGATGGTACAAGAGGAATGCTGCTGCCCGTTACTCATGAACAGATGTACAGATGTTCAAAAAAAATCTGTCCACTTATCCAGAGGAATGCAAATCATGAATATCAAGTAGTGAAACAAAACGTGACGGCAGAGTAGAATACAATTGTCACCACCCCCATCTCTCCCGCGGATGTCGTACAGGGCGTTTAAGGGTTAAGACAGCAATGAGTAATGGGCAGCATAAATGGCAAAAGGCTCGGCTTTGTATTTGAAACCTCCACATTCTTCTCCCTGCCCTATTCCCAGTCCATTTGGGGTCGGCGCAGTATGTTTCGTTTTCCATATATATCGGTCAGGCGTCATCAAGCCATCCACTTCCTTTTGATTATCATCCTTTACACCGTAAAGGTGCTAGTAATGAATGAGTAATAGAAAAGAGACGGAACGGATCATGTCGAGAGACCGTTAAACGGAGAGTGATTGCATACAGCTCATAACCTCCATATTACTCACATGATATTGTTGTCCGGATGTGTGAGGTCCCAACCATAAACTACGAAATTAGTAGCGAGGGTCTGCAGCACGGCTTCGCAGCCCAAGAGTTGTGCGCAGAACACGTTGGACAGAACCGACTGCTCGTGATGCAGGTACAGTCCCAGGAGTTTCCTCTGTGAAACAATTTAGTAAAATAAATAAAAATTAAATATAAATATTTTTACACTCACACTTAGCCCAAGGAGCTCCCGAGAGGAGCTCGCTAGCGCAGTGGCACAGCGCGTTTGGCCTGCGATTGCGTTAACTAAGCAATTTCGCTAAGGCCGGTCATTGGATGGGTGACCAAAAATTTATTATCTCGAGTTCCTCCGTGCTTAGGAAGGCACGTTAAGCCGTTGGTCCTGGCTGTATCTGCAGTCGTTAGTACCCACCAACCCGCACTGGGCCAGCGTGGTGGGTTATGGCCCATTCTCCCTATATTCTTCCATCCATAGGGAAGGCCCGTGCCCCAGCAGTGGGGTCATTTAAGGGCCGGTGTTGTTGATGACTTAGCCCAAAGTAAGTAGCCTAAGCACTTGTGTTATGGATACTAATAATCTACATAAATCCACAAGTCCATCCATCAGTGTGGTGACGGCAGAGCAGGGATGGGGTGGTGACAATAGTTCCCATCTCTCTCCCGCGGGTGTCGTACTAGGCGATTAAGGGCGCGTTCCCACTTTGTCGACAGCTAGAGACGATAAATTATCCGTCACAATATAGTGGGAATGCGCCCTAAGGGTTAAGAACAGTACCACCTAGGAATGTCCTGCGACTATCGTGCCTGACAAATGACAATAGGCTCATCCTATCCTAATTGTCGAAACGTGGGTGTTATTTCACCTCTGCCTACCGTTTCGGGGATATAGGCGTTATTTATATATGTATTTTTTTTTGTTAATTTATACCTCCTTGGCAGGCTTGAGGCACGCTTCCTTGATCGCGTCCTGCAGCGTTCCCTCGAAGAAGTTCGGTGTGTTGGGGCCGTACCGCGTCTTAAACCGTTGCGCGAACTCGATGCATCCTATGGCTTCGTCTTCCACGTGATCGGACACTGCACAGAAACACATAATCGACTATTTTATTTCAATGGGTTCAAGCACACTAAGCGTACAATAAATATTATTTGCAATAAATAATATTATTTGGGTGATTTTGTTCTCAATCATCCATGTTGGCCGGGGTGCGAAACCATAACGCTACGACTATAATGTACTCCGACTTACTCACCACAAAAGAATAAATATTTTTTTATAGAAAACTCTTGGGCACTCAAACCTTTCATCAAAGTGAGTATCTTAGCAACTGTATTAAGGAAAATAATTTATAAGGCAATTAAATATAAATATACTACATAAGCATATCGCTTCTTGAATGATGAATAAAAAGAGACACTAATAAAAAAAATTGCCATATATTTTAAATACACATTGTTCTCAAATTAATAGACGTGGTTTATGTATGTATTGTTTCGAAGTATTTCTGAGTTGTGCCATTTTTATATTGAACGAGCTATATAAAAATCGTAACTAGAAGAATAATAAATGTACAATGACTGTACGAAATGTACCTATTCATGCAAAACAGAAATATTATTAGCAATGTGAACTCACTAAGTGGCTGCAGTCTTTCTGTGCGGACGAGATCTACAAACATATCATCTTCAGCCGGATACACTTCCCCGCTTTCCTCCACTTCTTCTACCGAGCTGTTCTCACTGTCTGAGCTCTCTACTATTATCTGTTATGGGAAATACTTGGCATAAATATGTATTGTAATATTAAGCAACTGTATTGTGTGGTCAGGGAAACTGAACACTAACCAACAAAATATTATTATGTATTTTGAAGGTGCCTTTTAATAGAAAATAAATATTTAGATAACATTTCAGTTGGTTATTATCCTGGTTTGTTTTTATTTTTTTTAAATACGTTTTGTAATAGAATCTATAATATTAATTCAAATAAAGAAATACCTAGCATGAATAAAAAATAATACAATATTGAATACTTTGAGATGGTATGGATGTTATGAGACGGGTTGCCATGATTGTGGGTAAAAAAGTTATGGACATGAATGTTGATGGATGTCGAAGTAGAGGAAGACCACGGATGGATTGTGTGAGGTGTGATATAAGGTGATGGATGTAAATGAGGAGATGACGAGTGACAGAAGAGAATGGAAAACGAGGACATACTTCGCCGAATCCAAATAGGATGGGATAAGGGCAGGGCGATGATGATGATGATGAATACTTTAAGAATGTTCAGCAAGTTTGTCCACATAAACTTTAACACACATATTGGTGTACGGAAACATTCCTTAATGAGAGTTGAAATAATATTATTAAGTCTTACCCTCCTATAATCTTTCTGTTTGGCATTGGCAGCGCGTTTGACAATCAGATCATGTTGTGGCTGTTCGAGGCCGACCATAGCCAGCACGGTTTCATCTAGCCCCGATACTGTGGGCCAACCTGTCCACACCTGTGACAACATAATATACAGGGTTATTTTTAAAACACCAAAACCCTCGCAGGAGTAGATAGCTAACATTATAAACATTGCGCAAAATTATTTTTTTTATGTTTTTATTGTACTGTCGTGACATTTATACGTCTATGTTTTCATTAATAAACGAAAGGACGACGCTACGCTCGGCCCGCGCGCTGCTTAATACCGATGCAAGTAGGGGTGTACGTAGAGTTATTGACTTTTAGCGCGGTAAATTAAATTAGTATTTATTTTTTTATGAAAGTAAAATCTTACGAATCATCATAAGTCGTAGAACAAACATTGTTGCTTATGATGTTAGTTATTTACTCCTGCGAGATTTTTGGTGTTTTAAAAATAATAGAGCCCTTAACTTGGCAGCCTCTGATACACACCAACCCCATCACCTTACTGACAAATCATATTTCCATCAAAATTAGATACAAAAAAACAGGCATATATTTTTATCCCCCAAGGATGAGGTGAAATGCCGTGTGGAATGGGCACTATCGTTCCTCTTACACAATCTAGCGATTTTCGTGCCTGTTAGATGGCAATATGTTCGCCCTCAATACATGGGACCTAACAAAATGTAGTATCTCGAAATGCGCGGGTAAGCGACGCGACCATCGCATGTACGCGTACAAACATTTGAGTCTCGCGGCAGCGTCGTGCGATTATTAGTTATGTCACCTATTCGAGTTCCATAGGTGTGATTGCGCGTTCGTACGAGTAAAATTCGCGCGAACTTACGATGATCGTGCATTCGCGTTCTATTGGGACGATGCATTATCCTAAATTATTATTATAAATCATTATTTCAGCGATTCTTTGTTATTGTCATCCCTATTGCCGAACCATGGGTGTTAATTTACCTCCACCCTTCGGGGATAAATAGGTGTGATTGAAGAAAGCCTTTTAGGTGCAATGTGGTAGAATTGATAAAATAATAAAATCGTATCACAACTGACCTGATGCCTGACCGGTATGTCTGTCAGAGAATATATATCGTTCTTCACCTCCTGCACTGTCTTGGTGCCGGGGAACTTGAGCATATACTCCTTATCGTCGTGTTTCACACGCAGAGTGTATGTGTTAGTCAGTCTTTCTGCAACCCTGCAGCATATCACAGAGAAAGATTACTTATACAGTCATCAGCATCTGCTCTTTAATGTCCCCTTTGCAAGGACACAGGTCTTGCTTATGGATGGAAGAATATCGCGAGATTCGGCCATAACCCACCAAGCTATCCCAGTGTGTTTAGTATAGGTATTTCATTTAAAGGTCAGTGTCTTGTTAGGAGCGTATTTGAGACATGGGTACACATGACACATGGAGAGAAGCGATGTTAAGTCGAGAAATGATCACGACTCTACTATTTTTTATGCTAAACAGGTAAGCTTTTGCCCTTCAACTCACCTGATTGTAAGTGACGATAAGGTCCGAAGATGGAATCGAGCTTCACCTGGAGCCCTCAACCACAGAGGGGCTGACTATCTTATCACAATTGTCGGAACACAATAATGCTGTTAACATTATTATTATGTGAACAGATTTTGATAAGATGGTGGTATTGGTGGTAGCTAGTCAGGCGGACTCAAAAGAAGTCCTACCACCAACCACACCGAGTACAAATTTGTTCCCACCTGGGGATCGAACCCGGGACCTCTGAATCCTAATTCCGGTGGACGAACCACTAGACCACGGGGGCGGTGCAACTAGGAAGAAACTTTAGGGCAGGTTTTTTGATGCACAGTGACTTGGCCCTTAGTGAGCTATGTGATATACTTACTCATCGTCAGCGATGACCTGGTCAGCGGCCTTTAACCTGAGCACCGCGTTCCGCGCCAGCCCTAGGCTCCCCAGCAATGCTCCAGCGGTCGCCTTAGACCCGCCAAGGCCAGATATTTGCTGTCGACATATCGCCACGCCGCATACAGATTCTAACCGTTTCTTTAAATCGCCTGGGAAGAAAGTTCTATTTTAAAAGCCCATTCCATTATAGTCATACCCCCTTATTCAAAGTAACAAATCAGTTTCTAAATACTGTTACTAAACTAAATCACTGATCTGTCTCTTTTCATCACAACGTTAACACAGTTTGACAAACAGATACAGATCAGTGTTTTAGTTAACGAGTGTTTGATGAGTTTGATACATTCATACATACATACATAAATCACGCCTATATCTCCGAAGGGGTAGGCAGAGGTGAACTAGACCCACGTTTCGCCAATTATGTCAGGTCCCATTTAATAGGTGGCGAGCCTATTGCAGTGATGAGGAATGGGCAGCAGCGTTCCTCTTATACCACCTAGCAATGTACTGCGACTTTAGTGCCCGATAAATGGCAGTAGGCTCGCCACCTATTACATGGGACGTAACATAATTGGCGAATCGTGGGTGCTAGTTCACCTCTGCCTACCCCTTCGGGGATATAGGCGTGATTGTATGTATGTATATATGTATGAGCCTATTGCTATTTATCGGGCACAAAAGTCGCAGTTCTATTGCTAGATGGTATAAGAGAAACGCTGCTGTCCATTCCTCATCACTGATTTATCCTTAGTCGCCTTGTACGACACCCACGGGAGAGATTTGGGGTGGTGACAATTGTATTCTACTCTGCCGTCACCACACGGCGTATAACCCGTTCCATTAGTATTATGACTATATCCTTATTATTTGATTTTTATATAAATATTTATGACTATAATGGATAATAAGATACAATGGAGACTATAAGTGACTCATCTTCAGACTGTACAGCTTTGGGGGTAAAGTGGATGTTAATTCCCCTCTGGCTATGTTTTAAGCATAAGGTAGTTATCGGTTATTTAAGTAAATGTAAATTTTTCGTTAATACTTAATTATATATGAAATAAGGGACTCCGAAAATAAATAAGGCTAAAATAAAACAGTAACAAGGCTAAAATAGAAGACTTAAAGTTATCATAGTGTACAAGTTTATCTGAAAGCTAGTAAGAGCTTATGATTTTTTTAAGTTCTATATTGTAACAGGACATCATGAGAAAGGGACATTTAGAGAAATGCCATTATGAAAAAAGGAAAAGAAGGAAAGGACAAATAAGGAAACTTTAAATATTGCAGGCTAGACTAGAACAACATTGACAGAGTTGCCACAAACTGCCGCACTCAGAGACGCCAAATAACTTGAATGAGTACTTTATGTAAAAAAATCTCATTTAAATCTAGACTATAGACCAGGCAATAATAGCGACTAGTTTTGAATTGTAATTTTTTGACATGAAGTACTCATTAACGTTATTTGACGTCTCTGAGTGGGGCAGTAAATATGCTACATTCATGGATTCCTTAATAAAATTAACTGCCGCAGCCTGTGACAGGTGGTTGTCTAACGAGTGAGGTGCCTTGGTACTTACCAACAGTGGCGACTGGGGACATTTTGATATCATGCATCTTATTATTATGATGAACTTGGAACTCTAACAGATCACTTGTACTATTCCTAGGTGATGAGGTTGACGCTTGATTGTTGTCTTCCCGATCTGTGAATGTAAGTCTGATTTTACAAACATGCTTATATGTATTTCACAACCAAATTAATTTCAAATTAATAAAAACAAATTAATTTCACCAAACAGACACCCAGGTTGGGTTCTGTTTGGTGAAATTAATTTATTTAAAAGATCGAACTTCAAGTACGTAATATTATTACAAGTAATGTAAAGTAAACATTGTAATAATGTTATGTGTCCATCTTGAAAGGTGCAATATGTGAGTGAATAATGATTATGTAGAGAAACAATGATTATGTTGTCTTGTCTCCATAAGGCTAAGATAACCAGACTCATAAGACTACCAATTAGTAGATGGTGGTTCCATACATATACGATTGCATATGATTGCATTGTCTATAAATACTTAAATACATTTGCTAAAAATTAGTGATATTTATAAATACAACACTAGAAATAAAAATAAACTTGCCTTAACTAGATTCAGATTGCACAAGGTTGCTAATTCTTTTAAGTGTAAATGTATACTTTTATATAATAAGATACCAGGATCTTTGACTGAACTGCCTCAACACAAATTTGAGCTTTATGTAAAAAAGTACTAATGGCAAAAGGATACTATAAAATTCAGGACTATCTAGATGACAAGGATGTTTGGAATAAATTACTTTTATTTTTATATATATAATCGATTATGATCGAACAATGATTAATATGCTGTTCTGTCTGTAATTAAGGATGTTGATAGCTTCAGAAATTGTGACTCTAATTATTATTACTTGACGTTAAAGCTATTGACGTGTTTCATTAAATTTTCATTGAATTTAGATTATATTACATGTTTAGATACATGGGAGGAAAATACCGGACTGAGTTTCTTGCATGTTCTTCTCAGAACAGGGCCTCCCGGTAGCTTACGAACGGATGGCGTAGATTTTTCGCTAGATATTGAAAACTTGTGTGTCCGTATAGGTAGGTTGGAGTTTTGATTGGTAGTGCGATTGGTAGTGCGCGTAGGGGCGTGGGCGGGTTTGGAAGACCTATCAATACAGACTGAGCCATGCTGCGCACTCCTCTATTTTTTCTTGGACACACGGGTTTTCGGTATCTAGCGTCTTGACGATTCATAAGTTTATTGTAATCATACCAGATATTAATAAATGAATTTTGACTTTGACAACCCAAGGGTATTGTAAAAGACTTAGGGGGATTGCCCAGTGTAGGCCTATATGCTTCTAGAACATCCAAATTGTGTAACGCAATAGGGTTGGTATTAGGCAGGCATCCAGCATTAAAACTTAAGCCAAAACCTTGAGCAGTATAGATTGGAATATTGTTATCTCAATCACTCTCTGATTATCATTCACTGGAACTTGATCCATTCTCTCACTTCTCTGTGCATTAATTCATCATTAGCACTTTTCCATTGTGAAGGATAATATGAATTAAAAGGAAGTGTGTGTTTAACCATCATAATTGAAAGAGCAAACATACTGTAACAACCTTAAATAAACTGGGATCAGGGCAAGATGATGATGACTCCCAATGAGAGGGCTCCATTGAAATATATTTGCTCTACAAAATAGTATTAATTTACCTGGTGGGTGCGTTTTTGGAGTTATCACAGATATATCATCGTCTATCATTTCTACATCATGAGTTTCTATATTATTGTGTGACGAACTGCTGCTGTCCTGTGGCATAACCCGATTGATGGCTGCCTGTTGATTAAAGGAAAACGAAGTGAAGTAATACTATTACAATACTAATAAAACGAAGTGAAGTAATAGTAATTACTATTTTCATCAACATTATATAACATAAGATATAAAATAGAACAATTGAAATAAATTAAATTAAATAGCTATAATTTCCTCATTAAGTAAGGTTTTGGGAGTTTTGGTTTTACTCCCAAACCTAATTTAATGATTTTGTGTTATGTAAGCACAATAAAGAATAGTCACTATTATAAAACACTTAATATTGTTATTTTAAGCTTTATAACATTTGTAATAGCACAAAGAATATTTCAAGAAGTTATTTTATTGTCTAGTTATTTTAAAAATATAGTATCTTTTAAAATAACAATAAATTCATAAATAATGTTCTTTAACATAACACTTTATTATTAGTGTAATAATGACTAAGTCCCCGGTTAACTTGTCAATGAAGTCTAAGTTTCAAGTAAACTGTATTAAAATACAGTTACTTAGAAAATTAGAATACTAAAAGTAATTAGTATTGTGATTATTATAAATTGTTGTCATTGACATGAATACCAAGATCCAGTTGTGATTCAAAGAAAATGTAATCAAACATACATACCAGCAGATCCCAGTTTGCTTCTTCCAAGTGATATATTGCTTCTGCAACATCTTCTATAGCTGTTATCCCCTGAACACCAAGAAATCCACTAATTATTATTATCACAATAACTTTTTAATAAACATTTCCTGTTTGACAACAACCCAGTACGCAGCAATTTATAACGTTAAAACTACAACGAAATATCTTTGTCCAAACTTAAAAGTTTTAGTACAAAGAACAATTACCAGGTATCATTTTAAATTCTATTACGTTAGTAAATAGCTGTTTCTAGTTAAACCAGCGGAAGCTAGCACAAAGAGTATTAAATTTATTATAAGAAAAACCTTGAAATATAACTACATCTGGAAAGTACAAAGAGATAAAGGAGAAATCCTAGTCACTGTTGTTGTTCACGACATAACCTTCACAACACAAAAATATTGTTAATATAATGACTTTAAATTTATAATTGAGGAATGTTTATCAACTCACTTGAAAATTTGCAAGAATTTCTTCTCTGTTTTCTGCCATTCCGATATTATTGAGCACAAAAAATACTAGAATGACATTTACTATTGCAGACAAATCACTCACTCACTCAAACATTAGGTCATAGACAAATTCGTTTATAATATTGCCAGTACCATAAAAAAAGTAAATCGTAGTTTATGATACGCTACAACTCTTCGAATAACAAACGCAAAGGGTTCAAAAATTAAGCATCATCATCTTCACCAGCCCTTTAATGTCCCCACTGCTGGGGCACGGTCCTTCCCTCTGGATGGACGAATATAGGGAGATTGGGCCATAACCCACCACGCTCCAATTAGTATTTTGATCTTAAGAGTATGTTTTCGTTATAGTTAATACAGTAACATCGGGTTGGGAGTTAAGGCGGAAACTTTACGTGGCGTGGCGCGCCAGAAGCACATCGGTATCATACATTTACCTATTATGGTTAGGATAAGTAATAATTTTTGTTTTGAAGTTTTGTTTAAATTATCCATTTTCAGGTAAGACAAAGTGGTCTAACCCATACAGTCATGTTTAGTTTTTCTTTTCTTGAATTAATATTAAAATATGGGTGTCACACGTTTTAATACGTCGGTTCATGTATAAGAGTGCTAATCGTGATTTATGATGGCCACTGATTATGGAACCACTGGTGGTGGAAATCACAAAAAAAAATAATCTTAACGTCAAACACATCGTAACACTTTTAATTCAATGTTTCCACATAATTAAATGTCAAAATGGATCCCTGTGTATAATTAAAACATCACTTTCACTGCACAAGTCCAATCCAATCCTAATAAGTAAAGGTGCGTGCTACTTGCGCAAGTTACATGGTCAAGCTACGCGTGCATTCTGCCCGCGTGAGTGAGTACCTACTTTATGTATGGGTCTTGTTCGTTTCAGTTGTCTGCCGCTGGACTCGTTTACACGATGCATATAACCTGCGCACTGGTAGAGTATAGCGCGGTACAGTAGGTACTACCTATAGCAATGTAGCCAGTATTGGTAGAGTAGAATACTAAAATTTGGTAGAGTAGGCAGCTAGCACAACTGGCAAGCTACTCTACCACTTCCCTTCCCCCACCCCGCGTCGAGTGATTGGAATTACAACATTCCAATCTATACCGTTCGTGGTTTTGGCTTGGGTCTTACAGCCGGCTGCCTGCCTGACACCAACCCTCTTTGGGTATGCTGTTGTTGGTGGTTTGCCCTCCACCATTCGGGAACCCCAAGGTGCTTATTGGTCTACACCGGGCATCTCCCTTAGTCGACTTTTACGGCACCCATGGGACGAGTCGAGACTGGCCAATTATAATAATACGTTATTATAGTTATACGTTATTTTTTCGCTCCCAGACTAGCATTGAAGACAGGCGTTACTCTATTAACAAAATGTAAATCTACGTGTAAACAGTTACTCTACTAAAACTGGTAAAGTACCTACTTGGAGCTGGTAGACTAGTACGCTAGTTGACTCTACATTTTACTCTACCCGTGCAGGTACAGTAGGCTCCAGTGCTTTAAAATGCGCAAGCCACTTGCACCGTCTAGAAGCACCATTATAGAGCGATACCGAATTTCGTTACTACGAAATTTTTTTGTTATCTAGACATTAGACGATAACTACTTAACTTAAATTTACTTAAATAGTTAATGAGTACTTACCGTCTTTCGAAATGGTGGCGTATTGGGTTAGGTTGACTAACCCAATACGCCACCTAACCCAATCCATACAAAGTAAAGTACAAGTAAACAACATGTCATGTTTGCGAGATAAATGAGTGATAATCGTCTGCTGTATGATCAGTTGGAAGCTGTAGTCAGTTGTGAAGCGCGGACGCAACAGCGCGCGCGCTCCCGCGACTTTGGCTCACGAAGGGTCGAGCTTTTCGCGGAAAAATCGTTTGAGCAGTGCGTGAATTTTATGTGGTAAATATTATCTGTGTGATTCTTTTTTTTGAGAGGGTGAGTTTTTATGCTCATTTGAATTAGAGATTATAAAGGTGACGGCATACTTTATTAAAATAATAAAATTTATTACTTGAGTCATATGAATTACTCTAATTTAATGTTATATTATTTTTATGTGGTAATTTTTTTCTGTGTGACTATTTTTTTTACCATTTTTAAGCTAATTTGCATTGGAGGTTGTATAGGTGTTATCGATAGGCATATTATAATTATAAAATATTTAAATATTGGTTAAAAAATACTCAATTGTAAGTAGGTTTACTCAAAAAGAAAAAAAGAATCATCTAAAGTCGGGGGCCATCCAATTTGTTCGGAAGGTAAACGGAAGGTTGTAATTGTAATACGTAAGATTTGTTACTCCAAATAATTTAAATGAAATTATCCTAATTAACCCATCGATATTGTTTAAATTTTCGCTAATTTTAGTAATACTATTTTTTAATACTAAAAAATTTAATATTTGTTATTAGTATCACTAGACGACACCTTTGTGTGTAATAGTTTTAAAACAAAAGTGAGTAATCCAAGTGATTAATTAACGGGACAAGAGCTTACCAACTTTGTTAATTAATGGAGACTTATAATAAATGTTGTTTTAAATATCAAACTGCTTCAAACTCCTTTCAGGTAAAGTTGTAGGTATATTTAGTAGTAAGTCATCAAGTGCTATTTATTTGCGATAAAATCTACTTACATTAAGGTATTGTTTAAGTTAATTAAAAATTTAAACGAATTTCATTAAGGCCTCATTTTTATAGGTGTTGATGTCTAATTTATTCTAACTAAACTTTAATACAGACCTATAGTATTTGTTTTTAACAGACTATTTATTGTTGATAGTAGCCTATTTTTGATTATTTAATTATAATTCGATTTTCGGATGACTAGACGGATGACTATTCGGCTGTGCTCGGATATAAAATAATTCAGATGAGACATAAATCACCTCTTTATCCCCGAAGGTGTGCCGAGGTGCCGAATTAACACCCATTTTTTGCCAATTAAATTAGTTCCCATGTAAAAGGTGGCGACCCTATTGCCATATATCGGGCACATAAATCGCAGTATATTGCTAGGTTGATGTTGATTTTCATATTATACCATAGTTGAGTAAATCTTTTTTTCTAATATAGGAGTTATGTTACAGGTAACATGGTGGACAAGGTGGTGTGCGCGGGCGCATTGGCGTTCCTCGCTATAGCCGCTGTCTGCCACGCTCTAACCATAGACGAAGGTAAGACATTGTTATTTTATTCAAGTGTCGTATACAGGGTTGTTTTTAAAACACGAAAAACCTCGCAGGAGTTGGTAGCTAATATCATAAGCAATGTTTGTTCTACGACTTTTGGGGATTTTAAGATTTTACTTTCATACAAGAATAAATACTAATTTATTTACCGCTCTCAAAGTCAATAACTCTACGTACACCTACTTACATCGGCATAAAGCAGCACGCGGGCCTAGCGTAGCGTCGTCCATTCGTTTATGAATGAAAACATAGACCTATAAATGTCACGACAGTACAATAAAAACTTAAAAAAATTATTGAGCGCAATGTATTGCGTTATATTAAAACATAATATAAATGTTGTTGTTTATGATGTTAGCTATTTACTCATGCGAGTTTTAAAAATAACCCTGTATAAATAGTGCCCGAAGATGTGAAGGGCAACCCCCCACGGTGAGGGAGGTGAGATGTACGCTACTGCTTTCCCTCGAGTTTTTTTGTGCCCGAAGATGTGACGGCAGAGCAGAATAAAATTGTCACAACTCTCACCAACGGTCAGCATCATAAGTCGATTACCACTTTAGCCCTCGGTCATACCAAAGACGGCGAAGGAGCAGTAATTATTGCCACCAATTTGTACGAACAACTAAACAGCAACGAATTTTTTAAGGCACTTTTACTATACCAATAAGATTAAGGTCCCAGTTCTAAACGAATACGTAAGTAAGTGATTAGTTCGTTTCATCACGTAATTCAGATATTGGTTCGCAAGTCAAGTCACGAGCGACAGCAGTATATCATCATAGGCATTTACTAATATGACCTAATATTTTAGCCGATTTAGTTGCTTTGGTCTACACATTGAGCGTGAGAGTGACGGGTAGACCAAAGAAACTGAAATCGGCTTACATAATACGGGGTCTGGTATAGCTTAATATCAAAAGCTCACTAATCAATAAGCAATAGTGCAATAGGGATGATGGATGACGCTAACAAAGAATCACTGAAATTATGATTTATAATTATAATTTAGAAGAAGGAGATTCGATAAAAATCACTTGTTCTCAGATTATATTTGTGATTGATATTTATTTTATAAAAATAAAAAATTGAACATCATCATCACCAGCCCTTTTAATGTCCCCACTGCTGGGGTACGGGCCGTCCCTATGGATGAAGGGTTATAGGGAGATTGGGCCTTAACTCACCACGCTAGCCCAGTGAGGGTTGGTGGGTATTACGACTGCAGATGCAGCCGGGACCGCTGGCTTAACGTGCCTTCCGAAGCACGGAGGAACTCGAGATAATAAACTCGAGCTATTAAAGCAGTAAAACAATGAATAGGCTCACCTATTACATGGGACCTTGAATCACTGGCGAATCGGAGGTCACCTCTGCCACCTAACCTCTGCCTACCCATTCGACGACAAATAGTAGTGATTTATGTATCAAAGTTCAACTTCTTATTATTTGTAACTTTCCACATTTGAATTTGATTTCCTGGAGAATTTCCCTGAAGAATTCATATTTGTTGTTTCATATTCAGGTAATATTTATTTGCGATTGTTCAGACGATCAAATTGTACAACTTTCACTATCGGACCATCCTGAAATCGCGACAAAACTGCTTTTCTCTTAAATGTACAATATCTACCAACTGTCTGTCTTCTTCTGTCTGTTTATATGTCGGCTTATACATAATAAAAAGGAAAACTAACTGACTGACGTATCAACGCACTACTCGGATTATATACCTACTTCAAATACACCATGCTTCCTTTTATATTGTAGGTGAGCACTAAGAAATGATTTTTGTAAATTCTAAACCTAAGGGGATAAAATGGGGTTTGAAAGTTTATATAGCAATCCGTCAATTTTTAAGCTAAACTTTTCAAGTAATAAGTAATAAAAAAAGTGTTAGTGTAGTTGCTGCGCGAAAGAAGTCAAGGGCAGAATGAGTGCGATTTTAGGATTGATTGTGAAAGTTGTTCAGTAATTATAGTCGTCTGAACAAGCACATAAAGTTTCTCTGAATCCTGAATCCATAAAGTCCCGGTGAATGGCTTTAGGCTCGCCCCCGTGTAATATAAGCCTGGGACCAGACAAAAGCTGCCTTAACGGGGGTGTTTAAAAAGCTCCTCTGCCCACTCCTTATGGGAGAAAGGCGTGATAATCTAAAGTAAAACTAGAACTCGATGAACGCTCTTGTAAATTTTCACGTAAACTTCTCAGTCGGTTACGGTGTGAATTTCTATATTTGAAGCCGCCATCTGAAATCTATGACGGGATATTTACGTACACGACTCATTAGTTGCAGTTCCGTCGTGGAGAAATAGAATTTTAGCGTCTAGAGCTGTAGCATATCATTTGTAGAATCCATAATTAGTACATTCACGTTAATAACCTCTGCCTACCTTTTTACATTACCATATACCATTTTACATTGATGGAGGCTTTGGTTAACTGATCCCGCTCGATCTCATACCGCGGAATGAGTGGTACTTATGCAATTTTTTAATTGGACATCTCATCCCTCTGATGTATTTTACGTCTTGTACAGACATAAACAAAGTGTTAAACTATCTTAATTTAACAAATACATCAACGCAACCACAAACGTCACATTTTAAATTGTCCAATACATTATTAATTTACTTATTTACCTAAATAACTTTATTTTATACTAAAATACATTTTGATTAAAAAAAAATCAATGCAATAAAATATCCTACAGGCAAAAACCAATTCATAATGGATTTTAATAAAACTTTACAGTAATATATGTAAAACAATATATATAACTTAAAGCAAAATTACAAAGTTACAGCAAAATAATTTATAGAGCTAAAAGATGTGAAAATAGGCTACTCGAAGTTCTAAATCCTGCGCAACCGAAGTCACGGGCAGAAGCTAGTTAGTAATAAATGCATTATAAAATGTTATACTCATTAAATTTTAATATTAGTGAGTTAAATGCTACAGAAAACGCCCATCACTAGTGCTATTTCTCACCAAAAACGGAACACGCAGATGATTAGTGAGCCCAGCGGAAACGGAGGTATGCGAACGCGCTGATGGCACCACAGACTAACTTCAGACAGTTATATTTAGGGCACATATTAATTACCACTTCTACCAAGTCAAGCTGCTCCAAATAGAACCTTGTTGTTATGGTTTTAGGTCCAGGATCAAAATTAAAGCGATCAATGTAACTCCTTTACTAGTAAACAATTTTTAACTAAGAATGTATTTAGCATTGTGCTATTTTTGGTATGCATGTAACGAATCACTATACTATCCAAATGGCGAAAAAGACGAAAAACATGGCAATGAGGACTCTTATAAAATTCCATAATGAAATTGTGTCGTACATACATAAATCACACCGAAAAAATTATAGGTGAATTAACACCCACGTTTCGGCAATTATGTTAAGTCTTATGTAATAGGTAAATCGCAGTATATTGCTAACGCTGCTGCCCATTACTCATCGCTGTCTTTGTCTTACCCCTTAGTAGCTATGTATTTTTGGACTTTCTGTACTTTTCATAAAAGTTAACCTTTGCGCCTAGCCAGTTAATTAAATTAATCCACACAAGTCGTTTTATTCCATTTTATTTCATTTCCCTTATTAAAAAACCCTCTACCCCATATTGTATCGCACGATAATTATTCACCGATTATTAATGAATTATTCTGAAAGGAATTATTAATATAAATAGTAGATTACCACCCTGCAGTTGAAGTTGGCTTACAAGTTATAAAAAAATAATTAATTTTCCTTGTAATTGCAGTCAGCTGTCATATTTCTCACCTTCTTGGATTCTCAGTTAAAAAAATTGACGCATTACAGGCGTTGTACTATAGAATAAGTCCATTATTTATACGCTGTAAGTAATCGTCTGTTGAGAGAAAAAGCTATTTTTGTAACGTATTTAAATTAAAGCTTTTTTTGTATTCATTGTTAGAATCCAAATAGATCAGAACTTTAGCAAGAACTTGCTTACACGGGAAATTATGTCAACATTACAAAAGTTTTCGTCTTGGAGTTTTTAAGAGTTTTCGTCTTTGCTGGCGTTTACTTGTTTACACCAATCTTAATATTTATTACCTTCACCATCCCACCATTTGTTGCCATCACGATGCTTCCAACATTGCAGTCTTTTTGACCACACCCCATTGTTTTATAGGAAATTTATTTACTGGTTTCAAATTTCCCTGACCGATGGTAACTTAAGATTATGTTAGGTCACTCTTGAAAATCTTCTTCCTAGCCTCTTGCCACCTATTTTACATGGGGCCTAACTTAATTGGCAAAAAGTGGATGCACCCCATCGAGGATTAGGCGTGATTTCGGTATATGTAGTTGTGGTATTAAAGAGAATTTGAGAGATCAAGATCATTGGTCCGAATACAAATTACCTACCTATCTCAATTCTGCAGATTGGCCTAAACAAACCATGGGCTAATAGATTTGTCGCGGTTCGTTAGAAGTGTATACCTACAGGTGTTGGACATTTGACGCGCTATCATTGCATTATCATCTGTGTGGCCTTCCCGTTGATTGAATTTATTACCAGAAACTCTGCAGGAATGGAATATTATGTAAGGATGTTCTGTTGGAGTGTGTATCATGAGAGCTGGCTTATGAGCCAAATGTCATTACACTTATTGGTGCAGACTGCTTGCGTGGAAGTTAAAAAAAGAAGCAACAAAGCACAAAACAATGTCTGAATACAAATTAGACTTTTTTACAGGTGTGTGTAATAGTTTAATGTTTTAAAAACGAAACTATTAGCTCAAAACTCTATAATCATCAAAAATATAAGAGTCTAAGAAGTAAACAGAATGCATGTCTTATCTAAAAATCCTTTTTAAATGTAGAGCTAGAGAGTTTGCCGACAAAGATATCGATTTCCTTTCACTTCATTATGGAGTGTTTTCTATTGAGAGGAGCGTTGTAACCCAAATTATGTGATGATGCTTCGCATTAAAGATAACACGACCTTGGTATTCTTGAGGGGCAGAGATCAAAACTGACTCTAGTAATTGTAGAGCGTCAACGGTGGAATAGGATTAGAAGAGCTATGGTCTCACGCTACCACGCGTTGCCTGCCTGCTAAGGACAAGGGAGATTATTGTGTGATAATCACAAATATTTGTTCAATCACGATCACTGTAAAGTTTGTTTCATACAATTTTGTGTAAAATAATTAATGCAAAGTTATCTCTAATCGTTCGTGGCACCGAATTACTTTTACAAATTTTCTAAAATATCTTCCATCTTCCTCACTGTATTGCCTATTTCACGAACAAACTTTCCTTAAAATAGGCAAGTAACTAAAAATAAATAAAACCACATGAAAATTAAAATACAGACTCAAATACATATACCAATACACAGTTAATTCATTGTTTCTGTGCTGTAATTTCATTTGAAGTTTCAAATTGGATTGTCTTCTATAAAACAGATCAAATTATTATCGCGAATCACTCAGGCTTCGCAGAATTTCTCACTGAATTTTATTACGAGTGGGATTCAAGAAAGGGATTTCTACGAGTATTTATGATGGACAGAATTCGGTGCTAATGTAATTCTAACTAATTAATTAATTGAGATTCGAAATCATTTCTAAAACGAAAGGGCGAAGTACACTGTCAGCTGACCTACGTCATACTAACTAGCTAGCTCGTTATTTAACTAAGCTAATCGAAAAAAATTATATTTTTGAAACTCTTTATGAATTAAACCCGCCTTGTTATGACGGCAGAGCAGAATGAGAATACAATTGTCACCATCCCCAATCTCTCCTGTGGGCGTACAAGAGGATTAAGGGGTAAGACACCGATGAGTAATGGACATAGTAGCGTTCCTCTTATAGGTATCACCTAGCAATACACTGCGATTTACATGCCCGATAGATGACAATAGGCTCGCCACCTAGTAGAACTCGAGACCATATTTTTAACTCTCACAACAAAGGCCGTGTGGTGACGGCAGAGTAGAATACAATTGTCACCACCCCAAATCTCTCCCGTGGTTGTCGTACAAGGCGACTAAGGATAAATCAGTGATGAGGAATGGGCAGCAGCGTTCCTCTTATACCACCTAGCAATGTACCTACTGTGACTTTTGTGCCCGATAAATGGCAATAGGCTCGCCACCTATTACATGGGACCTAATATAATTGGCGAAACGCGGGTGCTAGTTCACCTCTGCCTACCCCTTCGGGGATATAGGCGTGATTTATGTATGTATGTATGCACAACAAAAGTATCAACTATGTATTTTGTTTCATTGTTAATTTATTCAGTGACCGAGAGTGCCAAATAGTAGTTAAGATATAAATGTATAGAAATATAATTACACTTGTCACTTCACACAAGTAAATTGTACTAGAAACCTTTGTTTAATTATCAGATGGTGGGTAACAGTTAATGAACATGTACTAACCTATCTTTTGAACAACCCATTGTTTGCAAATTCAATTTACTTGATGATAACAAAAGCGCCACCTAGGCATTATTGTTTTTGAATATCATTAATCTTTTAATTAAATCCCCAGAGCTTTGGAGCATTCTAATTAGGCTAACGACTTTTTAAAACAAATTTTCGATCAATCAAGATGTTGTTGGATAGTTGAAATCTCCTTTTAATCGAACTACAGAGTTTGTCTAAGCTATATTGACTACTTTCACTACTTTTCAGAATGAAATAAAAAATAGAGATTAAATCGAATCTATACATCGTCCTAACGATAGGTGGTATTCTCAAGCAAACTAAAAATTATAAAATGGCGTCTCTTAGCATTTCATGGATTCACCGTGGGGGTGGTAAGTCGGAGGCAGCATTTGGGACTTGTGATCCAAGTGTAGGTTTACCAACATTACATTAAGGTAAATTACATAGGTACGCTCACGATTCGTCAAAAAACACGTTAAAAATTGGAAACGCACGGGTGCAAGGCGAAAGATTTCCCATGCTAAACGCGTTATAAGTTTATTCCAATAGGCATGGTGACTAATTTTTAAAACTACACTATTTTTTCTTACGTGTCTACTATACCCAAAATAAATTACATTTTTGTAAAAACTTTCGATTTTGATAGAAAAAAAATGTTTTGAATAATGCAATTTAAAATTTCCGCTAATAAGCCAAAGTAGCAAAGGCGTCTGTGCGTGAAAAAAGGGCCAGTTTCTATCTAAAACTAGTGAATTTGATTGACAAAATGGAGATAACTAAAAAATGACGTCACGCGGCGTTTTTGCAAATATGGCGGATTGCTAAGTTTTGAACTTTTATTTTTATAAAAAGAAATCAATCACAAGTAAAATCTGAAAACAAGTGACTATTAACGAATCTCCTTATCCTAAATTATTATTATCAATCATTATACCAGTGACTCTTTGTAAGTTTCATCATCCCTATTGTTCTCGGTCAACTATTTACCGATCCGTCGGCGAGAGGTTCGTATCTGGGCGTCATTAGCTGACCACCCAAGGATATCCGTTGAGTAAGTTGACCGGGTCAAGGAGAGAAGCTTTGGAATCACAGATGTCCGTGAATTACACATGAGGGACGAATAGAAACAGGGTGCCTAGCGAAGTGGCAAACGATACGATGTTTATATCGAAAGAATGTAAATTTTTGACAACTACTCTACATTTGACATTTGTCTTTGGCGAACGTCCAAAGTGTTTTCTCAGTAATGCGTCAGTTTCATACATATTTATATTCTTTTCATTCGAATAGATTGGCCACTTGTATAGACCATTACTGCCGCACTCAGAGACGTCAAATAACGTTAATGAGTACTTAAAGTCAAAAAATGACAATTCAAAACTAGTCGCTATTCTTGCCGGGTCTATCTATGGTCTAGATTTGAATGAAAATTTTTGACATTAAATACTCATTAAAGTTAATTGACGGCTCTGACTGCGGCAGTTAGGGCCGGTTTTTTGATCCATAGTTAACTCAACCAATTGTTAAAAACTGTTACTAATTGCTAAATATCAGTCTGATATGTAACCATTAGTAACAATTTTAGTTACTTATGTTACTAATGGATAAATAATCAGTCTGATATTGTTACTAATTGTTAAATATCAGTGACATTTAAAGACAAGTAACAATTTTTAACAATTGGTTAACAGTTAACTATGCATCAAAAAACCGGCCCTTAGCCAAATTGCCAATCGCATAGAATACAAAATGTATGAAACTGACGTATTACAGAGAAACCCATACGGCAGTCTCATAGTTTTGTTTCCTATGCGTTCGAATATGCCACTTGGTTAGGCCCTCAGGACCGAATAGAGACGACGAGAATTGAACTTGAGATAATATATTTTTAGTCACTTATCCAAAGACCAGTCAAAGTAATTGAACACTACGGTTATAGAGTTAGGACGAGTTATTATTATAACACGAACATTATACTGATACATACACGAGGCTATGATTGCGTTAATTAAGGAAATCCCTTTGCTTGCCACGTTCCGTTTACATGAAGGGATTAGTAATTTATAATTTTTTAGCTCGTTTCCGTCACGCCTTACCGAAAACTCTATAACTCTCAAATATAAAATTATTCACACACTCAAGGGGGCAGACAGGTACTTGCATTTTTACGGAAACAGAGGGCGAACAGATAATTGCTATGCGAAATATATTATGTAATAAATATTTAATTAATATATATTTCTATCATCTAGCCCAAAGAAAACCTATCTTTGCTCATTGTTCAAAGTGCATATATGTTACTGAATCGTTTTTCGATTCAATCGAAATCGAAGGAAGGAACACGATTCGTCTTATGGAAAGGAATTGAAAATAGCACATGTCGTAACGTGAAAAAAACAAAATAAGTTTTATCATGAAGAAGCCTTGTGTAAGGCACACTTTTCAAAAATCAATGTTTAAGGTAGAAATTAAAAAGCAGAAAATCGAGCATTGATTGAAATCGGAATCGAGTCGCACATGAGTAAGATGGATTAACCTTTGGTGCTAATACTTATTGTGAAGTAAGATAAGAATGAGCAAGGAAAACGAATTGCTTACATACATAAATCACGGCTTTATCAAGAGGCAGGCAGATGTGTTTTAACACTACACTTAAATAATTAAAATGTAAATGTAACCTACATAATCCTGCGTGAGGGACCATTGCAGACCATGCGATTAAGTTGGACGACTAAATCGCAGATCGTACCAATAGTCATAGCCCGCATCGCATATCTTTCTAACTAAATCGTACCTATACATTTCAATGACTATCGGTACGATCTGCGATTTAGTCGTCCAACTTAATCGCATGGTCTGTGGGGCTCCTAAGTGTGAGACAGAGTGGTGACAATAAAATGGTATTCCTATCTACAGTCAGCACACGTCAGAAAGATAATGACAACCTTTATATTAATAAAAACCACTGTAATGGTGTTAGATTTTGGATATAAACTTCTAAAAAGACGGATCAGAAAAGACGGAGCCACAACACAATGAGAAAATGACATGCATTCACACAATGCCTACTGTCAGATAAGTCGTGAAGAATTATGATAGCTGGAGGCCGGTTCAAACAATATTGCATTGCACGTTTCTCGGCGTAAGCCTGCATAACAGACGATGTGGTTTTTTCAGGGTGTATGACGTCACTTTGTTACGTCATAAGAATTGCACCTTTTCGCTGACGTATTTTTTGTTTTGGTGAAACACCTACAAAATTAAATGACCATCACGAACTTAGGTTTTATATTATGCCTAGACCATATTTAATCTACTAATTTTTAGTAATATATTAGTAGAACCAGAAACCAAGTGGTTGATAAATATAGGTTTGATCGAATGGACAGATCGCCCCAAGACGCCCCGGGATCCGTAGGGTAGGGTAGGGTTGCTGGTAAGGGCAAATGTTTATGTGTTGCACACAGACATGTTCGCGAATCTTAGTCTCTATATACTTACAACTAGCTGACTTGACAGATGTAGTTTTTTCTTAGTTAAGACTACTCAGTTCGAACTGGAATAAAAAATAGTAATATATACACTACATTGTTAGTTTTCTTTTCTGGCGCATAACCAATACACATTATTGATTCTTTTTTATTTTGTGTATTCTTATGCACATTTTTTTTACTTTTTATTTCCGCAAGAACCTTCTACATAATATTAGAAAATATAAAACATTAATAATGTGATAACAATAATATAATACGATTACAATTAGTCTGTCATCTAATATCCATAACACAAGTGCTTATGCTACTTACTTTGGGCTAGATGAAGATGTGACTGTAAGAAATAATTAAATGTAGCAGGAGTAATTCATAATATTATATAACAGTAATTCCTATCAGGAATCTTGATCCCTTCACTTAAAGTTTGTTAGCGGCAACTTGGCAGACGAGCTATCGAAGTTTCCTTCGCATGCATTTGGAAGCAAAGCAGATGGGGTAGAGCCACCGAAGATTGCGCAATACCACAAAGTGATGCGATGCCTTTAATGATTGTTTAACTACATTGTTGTGTTGAAGGGTTGTTGTCACTGATGTCGAGTAAATGTAGACACTACATCTCCGATATAATTTTCTCAGCGTTGCCATCGATTAACAATAGAGTTCGAAAACATTAATTTATTATTATAAAAGGCCTTGCATACTCAAATAGCGTTAACTATTTGAATATCGATTCTATCTGATATGACTAATGACTTTAAAAAGATAAAAGAGAGATATAAAAGAAATAAGATGGAATTTTTTTAACTCAAGAGGCCAGTATGGACGGAGATAGTGATTTACTTTTACTATGTCACACCTAACCATAAAGTGGACTTTTCCTCCCGCTACACGTACGGAAAATCCCGCTTTGTGGTCAGGGGTGACATAGAACTATGATCTTACCTCGGGCGATAAAAAAGAAGGCCTTAGGTAGCATATTTAAGTCAATTACTTGTGATCTGATACATTCTTTGTTTTAAAGCCCTTGGTATATGGGTAATGTACTATAAATACATAAATAAATCACGCCTACATCCTCGAAGGGGTAGGCAGAGGTGAACTAGCACCCATGTTTCGCCAAATATGCCAGGACCCATGTAATAGGTGGCGAGCCTATTACCATATATCGGGCACAAAAGTTGCAGTACATGGCTGGGTGGTATAAGAGGAATGCCCATTCCTCATCACTGATTTATCCTTAGTGGCCTGATACGTCACCCACGGGAGAGATTTGGGGTGGTGACAATTGTATTCTCCTCTGCCGTCACCACACAGCTCACTATAAATGGTGTTCATTATTATTTTTATTATATTTAGTAATAACAAATAATAAAAATGAAACAATTTAAATATGATCAGTGGTTCAAATAAAAAATTGTATTATTGTAAACGTTGCAAAGAAACGGATCATGGCGGATTGTCCGGTGGTGACACCGTGTCGGGAGTCAGTGGGTCACCGAGCGTATGGTGGCCCATATAGGGCGCGCATTATCGCCGCGTTGCGCAAGCGCATGCAGTAAACTTCGGCGTAATTTAAAGACGATAGTCATTTTTTTCAATTTTTTTTATTCTTTATTAAGCAATACACCTTATTGATTAAGCCGGCTATAGTCATTTTAAAAACCAACTTTAACCGCTTACAATCAAATATGTATAAAATTTTAATTTGGTCTTGTGGTATTTTGAAATTGGTAGGTATTTGGTGTCCTAGAACTCTGGAACAGTTGCCGACAGCTAGACATAGCAATGGAAGTTATTTATAAATAAATATTTTGTATTCACGAAAATTTAAAAGAGAATAATTATACAAACATTTTCACATTTTGCCAAATAATACGTAGAAGCCAGATGAAAAATTGTATTGTTTACTTGTCTATGCAGGTTTAATGTCTTGATAATCCAGAATAAAGCGTCTCACAGACAGACGCTGTCAGCGGAAGCGGTAGCGGTGGCGGGCGTTACGTAGTAGAGTTGTAACGTAGGTAACATAAGGACATTATTCAAACCAACGCACTGTGGGACATCCATAGGTCATAAATCTTAAAAACCTGCTTTCTTGTTTTACATTTTATTCCTTGTCGTTACATTGGATAGTTGCGGTACCTTCTGAAACTATAAATAGGTCAGTAATTAGAGTGCGCCTTCATTATCTATTGTGCATTCAAAGAGAGCGCATCGCCAATCGTAAATACTGTTATCAGTGAGTCATTAAAAAGCGTGATGTCATTTGTTGTCATTGCGGGACCTGTGAGTGCTGTGTGAGTTTTTTCTGAAATGGATATCCAAGAACAGGGTATGTAATAATTAATATTTTTATTTTTATTGTATCTTAGTATATATTTTCTTTAGTATGTCATTGCTACGAGGCGACTTTTCTTGGAGTATTATATTTTAATATTCAAAGTTTGAATAAACTTTTAAATATGTTCCCACTCGCTCCCACTATGGAGGTATATTGCACCATAATCTTTAGACTTTCTTATCTTAGGAAAATTAAAACTTGGCTGCCCTTATCTGCCCTTTTGGCGATGACAAGGGTGCTACGGTTGCCAGATTATCTCGTAGCATTTGCTACGAAATTAGTTTATTTAGTCTTAGTGCTTTGTGTAGGTTTTGTGACTGAATTTTAACCGTTTTTTTTTGTTTTAGGTAATTTATATATATGCTCGTTTTCAAGAATGCATATTCTTGAAATATGGCTAACTGTCAATACCGATAATGACTCGGAAAAGTGTCGTCAAGTCCTACAAAGTTTGTTGACTACTCTGAACGATGCTGAGAACATTGATATTCATTATTTAGAGAAAATTATTAATAATTTATGTAAAGCTATTGCTCGATTCTGGAAAAAATGTAAAAGGGAATAAACCAAGCTTTTATATAAGAATTCCGATTGGTTTAATGTTATTGAAAAAATTCAACTTGTGAAAAACAATAAGCAATGTACTCCGTCTGAAACGTCGCCGTGTCATTCACGTCCTCGAAAACCTTTTACGCAATGTAGTAAAAGGACTAAACGTCGGAGAGTAGCTGATTTGTCAAAGTCTGATGATTCTACTGTGAGTGCATTGCTTGATGTTTCAGACTGTTCATTCGATTCGTGTATATCTAGAGTTAGCACTGATGATGTCTTGTCACTTGTGACTGATGCTCAGTTGACAAAACATCAGTACTTATTAATTAAAAACTTTGTTAATAGTAAGATTTCTCCTAATGTATTACCATGTTACCAACAAATTACTAAAGCGAAACAGAGATGTTACCCTTCTAATATAACTGTTTCCGAGTCTTCAGCTGAAGTTGAATTACAAAGTCTTTTTGATCACACAGCTTCTCGAATCCTTGAATCTCAAAAAGAGGTCTTAGATCAGATTCCTGATGATTGTTTGTCTAATATCTCTTTACTTGGGAAATGGGGATTCGATGGCAGCACTGGACATAGTGAATACAAACATTTTTTTTCAGATTCAACTTTAGAAGATAGTAGTTTGTTTGTAACATCTTATACGTACCCCTTCAAATTATTGTAAAATTAGCTGAAGATAATTGTAAAATTTTATGGAAGAATCCTCGACCCTCTTCCACTAGGTACTGCCGTCCTATTCGATTTCAATTTTTGAAAGAAAGCACAGCAGTGTCTTTGCAAGAGGAAGCTTATTTTAAGGATAAAATTGAAAGTTTGCAACCTACTTTTATTCAGATCGACAATCGTGAATTGGTCGTTTCTCATAAGTTGCAGCTTCTCTTAAACTTCCCCCTAAAAAGAAAAATACTCTGTCACAAAGTGTAATAGAATTGTTACATGTTTAATATTGTTAGAATAATAATAATTTATTTGTATTTTGTTAGTTGTTTTGTTTTTTTTGTATTTAATTAATTTTAATTTATTTATTTTATTATTTTATTATAATTAAATAATGTTATCAATGTTTTGACTCTTATTTTATTTAAAATATATGTTTTACATTCCAATTTTTAAGTGTTTGAGTGCATGATAAATTTAGGTAAAAGTATGTTATTGTTTATATTTGTTTTTTACTGAAGGAAACGTTTTTTATTCCGTAAATACATGTACTTCTTTCATTTTAATGTTCCTAAAACACTTTTATAACTATAAGTCACTAAAATAATACAATGTATTAATAGTAACATGACTTTAACTATTTATGACCGCCCTTGTATGGAGCGTGTCCCACTGTGCAACGCGGTCAACGTTTGTTCGGGTTCGCCACCGCCACCGTCCCGCCACCGCTGCTGTTCGAGTGAGGCTTTAATCAAAGCCTGTTTGTAACACGAGATCAATTTTCAATGCGAATTGGTACAGAATATCTGTGTGCTTACTAGCTGGTATTACTTCATAAAGCGGTCTACAGTAGTCTGCTACACGATATGACTGTGTTTACGATGATATCCCCTCAGAGACGGGCTTAGTAACAGATAATAGCCTTGGTATTGAAATCGCAGTTGCCTAAAATGGTTTCTCACATCTGGAACGGCAAGCATACATGCTTATGTAATTATCCCCATATGAAATTACAACCGACGCCCATTAAGATTATAATAGACCGTTTATTGTCGTGAGAATTTTGTAACTAGTAACGCAGATGTTATTTCGTAAGGTACCTAACTGATATTTAAATCTTTAAAATGAAGTATAAAGTGTATTTTTAGCTATCTTCATAATTTTTGTGAAACCTACTCACATCACCTTGCACCTTAACAACACATAAGCACCCTGGGGCACCCGAATAGTAGAGGGCAAACCATCAACAACAACATACCCAAAGAGGGTTAGTGTCATGCAGGCGACCGGCTATAAACCCTAAGCTAATGCCTTGAGCTGTGCGGTGCGGATTTGGGTGGCTTGAAGAGGTATATAAATCTAAAATCTGAATCTTACCTATAAATGTCTGGCGTATTTGCAGACGCTAGCACCAGTGATTTCTATGCTGTAATGCGTAAACGCGTAGCATCACTATTCCAAAGGGTGCGAGGAAGTCTCAACAGAGTCTTGAGTATGATAGTAAGATAGGAGAGTGACTGGACTCCTTTCTACTCAGCCGGTTTATCAAACTGCATGTTGGAAGAACAGACTGCGTGCAAAGGTTTCATTAGCTAGGAATGTGTTCTTTGTACTAACACTGGTTAAGAAATTGTTACTAACTATGAGACAATATCTTGAAATAAATGTTTTTTTTTTTTTTTTGTAAATTATAATCTTACCTATAATTCTATGCCGTTCCGATAAACATGCCTATTATACGCTTTGAGTGGTGATTGGAAGTGTCGGTTATACGGCTCTCGCTCCAGTCACAGTGTGGGAGTACCGGAGTATAGCACGCAATACCTAAATTTGTTGGATGATGTCACTGCAAGTGCAACCGGTTGCATTACTGTGTTGCCTGTGGAGTTGACAAACGAAAATGCTGTTAAACTCGTTGCCAATATCTAGCAGCCTAAATGACATCCAATCAACTAAACAGATACATACAGAGCAGAGGTGAATTAACACCCACTTTTTGCCCGAGGGTCCATTTCTACACAATGAAGTAGTGACTTGGGGTAAGAGCTACCTATACATCTGCCACGGTCGAAAGCCATATGACTCATTCCAAAAAAAATATATTTAGGTTCCATGTGGTTAGGTGGCGAGTCTATTGCCATATATCGGGCCATATATCGCCAGATGGCGCCCCATAAATTTGAATTCGACCAGAATTCCTCTATGTGTCGTTATGTTTACTATGTTAGTAATTGCAAAAATACAAAATGGGTACCCAAAGGTTAAAGGTTATCCAAAGGTTATCAGTACCACTTATGATCAATCTAATCTAATTTCCCACGTAAAAAATCAGTCTACGTTAACTATGAAAGTAACACAATTTTGCACTTTATAATCTGAGTGTGAAACAAAAAAGAAATTGATGTAATTTTTAATAAAGCTTTCAAATACCGATTAGTTTGGCATAATACAGAAATGTACTTGATCGGTATGTTCTTTATGCTTCGGTCTGGGAATTCTTATAGCGTTATTTCGTATTTGGTGCTTACCTAAGGCCCGAGCTTACCAACACGTAAAACAAGCGATTAAAAGATAACCGACAGTTATTGACAGTTCTTCTTCCATACGATAAAATGTCAAAAACTGACGGGTAATAATAATCGCTTGTTTTACGTTTTGGTGAACTCGAGCCTAAGGGCCTGTTTCACAATCGACAAGTAAGTTCGAAGTAGCTTACTTTGTAGTTCAATTGACATATATTTCATATTACAACTGTCAAATGATCTGCAAAGTAAGCTACTTTTAGCTCACTTGTCAATTGTGAAACAGGCTCTTAGTATAATATCAATATCGCTAATCGCAACCACTAATACATTTGATTTTCAAAAGTGGTTTATATAAAAATAAAATAAAAATATGGATGAAGAAGAAATTATTATTAAGATTAATTAGAAATTTTATATGAATTACATAGATACACTCATTAATCGTCAAAGAAATGACGTTAAACATTGAAAACGTATACATACAACACATGTGTCGATTTTCTTCAAGGGTTCTGATATGATAGGAGTCTTAATCGAGATATTAACATAATAAGTTACTTAACTTCGACACCCGACTTTTAATCAATTTCTAAGTAATTGTCTACTTAAAACTTGTTGGAGTCGGGCAATTATATTGCTTCATTAGAGCCTCTAGCCGCCTCGTTACACTGGACCCCTTTATCTCTTGCTAACATTGCTTGCTTACGTAACCAGATAATTTTGTTAATTCTGCAGAAATTCTGCGCCGAGCTGAAATTAGAAGGTTGAGATTATTCTAAGTCTCGACTATCAACGGCAGGTCTTTGTTTGCCTCCTATCCTTCACAATATGGTGTATTAAACGATTTAATAGGTATAATTCAGCAATGGACTTAATGTTTAAGTCCATGCCTTCAGCCATTATAATCAGAGATAAAAAGTAAGCAATTATGATATATGTTTCTTTGTCGAAGAAATGCATAAAAAAATAAGAAAGATGTATCTTATATTAAATTTTTCCATTTTAGAAAATGAAAATGATTAGCGACTTTGAAAAAATAGGTAAGTATTACACATAATTATTTTTGAAGATACATCAAGATTGTTTACATTTTGTTTGGCTGGAGTATTCGAGATTTCGACGAAATATTGAGCTTGTCGTGGATTAAAATCGGGCAAAGATTTTGAGCTAGATTAGGGTAGGCGACAATACGCTTAACTAGCTAGAGGTCAAATCGAAATAGTCCGTGAATTTGGATTTTCTGTCTTTCAAACACAATTTCTAACGTGCTTAAAGTAAGACATTGTTTTACGTTACTTTAGTAGTAATAGGTTATTCAAGTAAGTGGATTGAGATAAGTTAGAACAGTGACATTGAAAAAGAAAACGTAAATTCTAAGATCTCATCCATGCGAGGTAATTAAGAAGCACCGCCTAAACATCCGTTCATTCAAAACTTTGTAGTTGTGTGCCATAGCTTATAGGTTGCAACGTGTATTATTACTACGTTGTTTAATTACCTTAGTAATTCAGTGTGTAAAGTGAAGCAAGCCGCTTTCAGAATCATCACTTATTGATCAAAGTTCACTGATTGATCACAATTAATACATACGTAATCATCATGAATGATAAAGGAGTGAATGATTTTTGTATCGACAACATACTCAATTATAATAAATTTTATGATTATTAATTTTCAAGTTTAGTTTAAAGAATATCGGATCTGTTTTATTTTCTTCGATCTACAGAATCCCGCCTCACCAAGTCCCTAGTTTTTAGGTAATCGCAATTTCAAAGGTAAACGCCGCCCGATGCGATTTGACTGTGAAATTAGCTGTAGGTATCTGTTAAACCGTATGTCTCGATCTCTCCAATTTCGCTGCGGATAATGCATGCGCATAAATTGCGAAGCCAATTTTAATATCTACAGAAATCTGAACCTTTAGCTGGTTACTGTTACACGGTAGTTCTGCACACAGTGATTTTGTAAAAGGTATTGCCTTTTTGTGTTCAGTGGTGTTTATGTAGTGTAGTCAATTAAATATTTGACATCTATTTTTGACATTTGTCTTACTTATGACACGGCGGTCGCCATGTTTTAACCGCCTCCGTGGTCTAGTGATTCGCCCACCGGAATGAAGATCCAGAGGTCCCGGGTTCGATCCCCAGGGGTGTACAAATTTGTGCTCGGTTTGGTTGGTGGTAGGACTTCTTTGAAGTCCGCCTGGCTAGCTACCACCATCTTATCAAAATCTGTCGCCATAATAATAATGTTAACAGCATTATTGTGTACCGACAATGCGTGATAGGATAGCCAGCCCCTGTGTGGTTGAGGGTACCAGGTGAAGCTCGATTCCATCTTCAGCCCTTATTGTCATTTACCATCAGGTGAGATGACGGGCAAGAGCTTCCCTTCTAACATTAAAAAAATGTTGTTTTCTATGTAAAACGTCAGTTTCATACATTTGTATTCTATTCGTTCGAAAAGATTCGCCACTTGTCTAAAGGGACCGAGCAGTTCATTACTTTACAATTACATAAATTCAATGATAATAGCAAAATTACCTAGAAAAAGACGTACATTGACATTTGAAAGAAGCAGGAGAATATTTAACCATCTATGCTGAACTAGTCAGTCAGTCAGCCGAGAGACGCCCACTGTTGTGTTGAGCATAGGCCTCCCCCAAGCATCTCCAAACCGATCGGTCCTGCGCTGCCCGCATCCAGCGGCTTCCCGCGACCTTCACTTGGGGGCCTAGACAAAGTAACACACCGACAAAGATTAACGAAGTTCGATAAAGCAAAATGTACGATTTTACGTAAGGCGTCTTGAAATCACGTGATCAAAATCATCTTCGTAAGATCCTAGTTATGTTGGTAGCGCAAGCTAAGACGCTGTAGATACCAAAGTAATATGGCCGATCGTGACGAACTTCGACACGTTATCGTTATGAAACGATTGCCACTTGGTACGGGCCCAGATTATCGGTCCACCTACCAACGATGCGTCTCCCGGTGTGCGTCCGCCTTTCGAGGACTATTCTGCCCTAACTTGCTGAACTAATTCGAGCAAAAGAACTTACTTCTGCAGCTGTAATATTCATAATTTAAGGACGCCTCTTACCGTCTCATCAGCATCTGTGATAATCTCTAAAGCTGCTATGTCCAGATAAATGTCCATCGACAAAAGCCGTCAATTCTGACACAACGGATTGTGGGCCGTGCTATCCGTACAAGGATGACTCAGTAACATTGCATTTCAAACTGTCCTCATACACACCGAAGGCCATTTTAGGTGCCGTATTCTCTCGTGTGTAGACGTTGATTATTTACGATCCTCGACTGCTTTATTAGGTGTGCCTCGGCACCTATGTAGGCGAATGACCAATGAATTAGGAGCTCGTTGACATTAATTAGGGTCTGATTTTGAATGTAGTGCTTGGTAATTGATTTACGGTTTCCGGTGGGGATCTAAGAATAAAATGCTTTTACTGCATTGTATATGAAATACTTTTTGGAGCAATAATTGTCGTTGTTTTATTTTTAGATATTTAGCATTGATAATTAAGATTAAAATATTGTTTTTGCTAAATGGATTAAGGTAACTACTTACATATCAGATTATACTTAGATTATGATAATCTATAATGTATTGGATTCGTCTCAGCTCCAAATAGCAGGATATCTATTAAAATATAGGAAATAATTACTAAAAACATTAACAATAAATTAACATAGAAAGATATCCAAATACATTTATCCTACTTGCGTCAAAATGTAATCAAAAATATAGAGAAAAATTAATAACTACTGTCAAATTTGCCGCCCATCGAGCACTTAACCAATATTAAAATAATAAATTGGGTTAAGCTAAAATGTAGAGGGCGGTACGAAGTGCTTAACTAAGTGCTAAACTAAACGTTAAAAAATATGAAATGTACTGCCGCACTCAGAGACGTCAATTAACTTTAATGAGTATTTAATGTCACAAATTTTTCTTCAAATCTAAACCATACACCCGACAAGAATAGCGACTAGTTTTGAATTGTCATTTTTTGACGCTATGTACTCATTAACGTTATTTGACGTCTCTGAGTGCGGCAGTTAGTCAATTAGTTCCTAGAGGTAGTGTAATCTTTTATGAGATAGTAAGACATACATACCGTGTGGTGACGGCAGAGCAGAATACAATTGTCACCACCCCCATCTCTCCCGTGGGTGTCGTACTAAGGGTGAGACAGCAATGAGTAAAAGGCAGCAGCGTTTGCCACCTAGCAATGTACTGCGATTTCCGTACCAGATAAATGGCAATAGACTCGCCACTTTTACATGGGACCTAACCTCATTGCGAAACGTGGGTGTTAATTCACCTCTGCCTACCCCTTTAGGGCAATAGGGGTGGTGTATGCGTGTGTGTGTGTGTGTGTGTGTGTGTGTGTGTGTGTGTCTGTGTGTGTGTGTGTGTGTGTGTGTATGTAATACATACATATAGCATCTTATTTATATTTAGCCTTTGGTTTTTATCACGATTCGTTGCACAAACAATACTTTTTTAATAAGCTGCAATACCCCTAAGGAGTTGCGGGCACGAGCCGTCCTAGGGTATAAGTAGATTTAAACCTCAGTCAGCAAACTTTATTATGAAACAAGGCTTTAAAACATTAAGCTCGTTGCTCAAAGTTCTGGAACTATAAAAGGAAATGCATGTTACACTACACATTATAATTTTAACTAGGTAAGTCGGGGCTGGCGCATTTTACGTTATTTTTTCGCTCCCAGGCCAGGGGGCGTACCGCCTAACTCGATTGCTGGTGATAGCTATATAGCAATGCACTGCTTACGACTATAGCAGCCATCCTGAATTTTTAGGCAGTACGGATTTTGTTCATTCTAAATCATTCGGTGATCGTTCGTTCAAAGCTATCACTAATAGTTTAGGTACATTTGGTGCGAAATGACAGCATGACGTCATAATCTATAGCTTTTGCTTTAGCAATCGAGTTAGGCGGTACCCTGGATTAAACTAATGACAGTGGTATGACAGAAACAAACATATTGTGAGGTAACAATTTTTACACTTAGCTTCATTATACAGAAACCATTTATGGTGTATCTGGTGCTTATACAATTTAGACTAAGGTGTAGGTGGATAGAACGGAATATTCTATTGCATTTAATTAGCCATGACAAGGCCCAGTAACAACTAATTATGCGACACGTAATTTGTGATCATTTATAGGTACATATAGTATACTACACTACATAAATGAACTCTGTTAATGAATGTTGACTTTGGGGAACGTTGCTTCCTCGAAAGTTAATGGTTAATCATTACTGACGTTCAATTAAAGGTAGAAAATTGGAAAACTTTCAGAAATTTGACGCTCTTGATAGTTGAAACAACATAACGCTCATTTATAATACAGAAAGACGCAACTGAAAAAATAAACAAACATAGATAAATAACGTCTATTTATCGCCGAGTTGGTCATCATCTTTTGACTTTGACCTTTGACTTGAGTTTTTGACGGCCGCCTTGGTCGAATGCTCAGATTGCTGGGTATTGGCCAAGAGGTCCCGGGTTTTAATCCTGGTAGGGGCAAACTTTGTGATGACCACAGATGTTTGTTTCCGAGTCATGGTTGTGTATATGTTTATGTAGTATATTTTCAACATTTATATACATATTTATATTAAAAATACGTCCGTCATCTAGTATCCATAACACAAGTGTTTAGGTTAGATGATAGGTGTGAGTGTAAAAATATTTATTTATTTATTACTATCATCACCAGCCCTATAATGTCCCCACGTCTAGACACAGGTCTATGGATAGAAGAATATAGGGAGAATGAGTCATGACTGGTGAATTGCCTCACGGCGAATCCCAGACTCTCCCCGAACACCGGAGTGGTTTAGTGGTGTATTGTCGACTCGAAAGAGTCGGGCGAGTCCCACACACGTCGGCCGCCTAGCTAGCGGCTGATATGGTGCGTAAAGGCAGTCAACTCCGTTAAAAAAAAAAAGGGAGAATGAGTCATAGCCCACCATGCAGATGCAGCCGGACCAAAGGCTTAACGTGCCTTTCGTAGCATGTCGGAACTCGAAATAATATATTTTTGCGTCCTGCCTTAGCGAACGATGCTTAGTTTACGCAATCGCAGGCCGAGCGCGATAAGCCACTATCTATAGCCATATATCTATAGCCACATCCCGAAGGGGTATTAGGCAGTAGTAAATTAAAACACATGTTTCAGTGTTAGGCCTCATGTAATACATACATACATAAATCACGCCTATATCCCCGAAGGGGTAGGCGGAGGTGAACTAGCACCCACGCTTCGCCAATTATGCTAGGTCCCATGTAATAGGTGGCGAGCCTATTGCCATTTATCGGGCACAAAAGTCGCAGTACATTGCTATTGCTAGGTGGTATATTAGAGGAACGCTGCTGCCCATTCGTCATCACTGATTTATCCTCAGTCGCCTTGTACGACACCCACGGGAGAGATTTGGGGTGGTGACAATTGTATTCTACTCTGCCGTCACCACACGGCCTTAGGCCTTATCAATCTCATGTAAAAGGTTGATATCTATCGGGCACGTAAATCGCAATATGTTGAATACTAATATGAGGACCGTCGATGAGTCAACGATTTTGTGGCAGCAGGCCGAGATGTATGGAAGTTTGAAACTAACTAACCACAGTAAAGTACATACCATACATACCTACACAAGTCACGCCTTTCTCCCACAGGGGTAGGCAGAGATCACTTCTTTCCACTTGCTACAATCCTTACATAGTACTTCTTTCGCTTCGTCCAATCTCATTATTTTGCATGCCCGTCGGTTTCAGGTACTCTTGACCCGACCCCGTAATATGTAGGCCTATGAATTTCAGTTGCTTTCGTCTCTCTCACTCATTGAGAATAATAGCAAAGTGTTGAGAGTGACCGGTAGACTAAAGCAACTGAAATCGGCTTACATAATAAATACATTCATAAATCACGCCTATATCCCCGAAGGGGTAGGTAGAGGTGAACTAGCACCCACGCTTCGCCAATTATGTTAGGTCCCATGTAATAGGTGGCGAGCCTATTGCCATTTATCGGGCACATTACATTACATTGCTATTGCTAGGTGGTATATTAGAGGAACGCTGCTGCCCATTCCTCATCATTGATTTATCCTTTTATAGTCGCCTTGTACGAAACCCACAGGAGAGATTTGGGGTGGTGACAATTGTATTCTGCTCTGCCGTCACCACACGGCATTTTTAAAATAGGAACCCCGTATTATGTAAGCCGTGTGGTGACGGCAGAGTCCCCATCTCTCCCGTGGGTGTCGTACAAGGCGACTAAGGGTAAAGACAGCAATGAGTAATGGGCAGCAGCATTTCTCTCATACCACCTAGCAACATACATTTGTGCTGCGATTTATGTGCCCGATATATGGCAATAGGCTTGCCACCTGTTAACAGGTGGCGGTGGTGATAATTGGCGAAGGGTGGGTGTTAATTCACCTCTGCCTACCCCTTCGGTGATTTATGTATGTATGTATTTTTTTATATACTTTCAATTTGCCTGCCTAGCCTACAATCCGCACAATCATTAAATTATATTCCTAGTACGGTCAGCAATTATGCAACTACTAGACAGAGCGGGACGCGCAGGTTTGCACGCCCGAAGTCCAGTTGTGCACAATTCCCCGCAACTTCGCAATTAGCCACGGACTTAGGACAGAGCCCTGCGGTACGGTACAGTTGTTCGCGGGGCATGCGACATACGCCCTAAATGGAGTGGTCGCTTTTTATATTCAGCACCGACCGTTACGCCACACGGCCGTGACATCACTAACTGGACGCATCATTACAGTGTGGCTATCTGTGGCCCTAGCCAAGTGGGTTTTCTATTCAAACGCATGGAACACAAATGTATGAAACAGACGAATTACAGAGATAACAAAATGTCAGTTTCATACTTTTGTATTCTATGCGTTCGAATAGAAAACCCACTTGGCTAGGACCTCTGGCTGTTCGCATTCAAAAGAAGATTGCACGAACTAAGCAAAGGCCAGTCGTTGGAAGAGTGACCAAAAATATACTATCACCAGTTCTCCTGTGCTTCGGAAGGCAAAATATAATATTATTTTAAGTTCCTCTGTGCTCTGGAAGGCACGTTAAGTATAATATATAAGATAAACCGATATTTCAGATCCGGCTCGAAGGATCTTTAAGATAATATGTCATATGGGATTAAGTTCCCTTTGGGCTATTATTGATGATGTAAGGAGTAGTAACCAATAGCGACGGTGACTAAATTCGTGGTTTTCCTTAATTCTCTTCATTGGAAATATAGTCTTAACTATAGTATTAAATATAAAGATGAGTAAGTAGATGTTTTCAAATCCCGAAGTTAATTTACTTTTACGACATATGTTGTCTGAAGCAAAATTATGACGGTGCCTGCCGTTGCATCGAAAAAACAACAAAGGCTCAGCACAAAGCCGTATAAGCTAATATACCCTTATTCCGTCCCATAATGGAGGGTTCATCCCGGCCGTGACATCAGTGAGCTCAGATAATTCCTTAAGAGCTTGACCAGACTCCTTTTGCTATTCGGATAATTAATTTGAGGAGGTATTCCTGAAGAGTAAAGCTAAGAATGGCTTTCGTTCTTTCCAGGTGTATTGTGTAAGTATCAAACATTCCAAGAAATAATCCTAAATAGCCATGATTAAAGATTATTTTATAATGAAATTAAAGAGTACCTTATTCACCGTGCAATGACTGCAGAGAAGAATACAATTGTCTACCTCTCCTAACTCTCTCGCGGGTGTCAAGCCGATTAAAAGGATTTAATTTTGTTATAGTAATAGGCCTTCTATGCTGGCCTGGGAGCGAACAAATAACGTAGAATAGGCCAGCCCCAACTCATCCCATGGGTGTCGTAAAAGTCGACTAAGGGAGATTGCCCGGTGTAGACCAATAAGCACCTTGGGGCACCCGAATGGTGGAGGGTAAGCCACCAACAACAGCACACCAAATAGGGTTGTGGGCCGACTGTAAAACCTGAGACAAAATCTTGAGCAGTATGGATTGGAATGTTGTTATTCCAATCACTGGGATGGAAGAAGAATTTTTATCTGACTACGCTTTAAAAAAAGTACAGAACTACAGCTATTGTCGGTTCAACTGCAAAGTGGATTCATTAGAAGCGTAGGTATTGCTATTTCGAACAATTCCCGGCACAAACCAGGGTTCGGAACATTTGTTAGCTTATTGGACCTTTTCATGGCTCAAGTTCTTTAAACAGACTTTGTTCTCTTAACGAATTCATTTCTGTTATTTGAATCTCAAGAACAATGGCTTTGTTTGAAACATTTATATGGGTCTTACAGGCGTTATTAGATTAATATTGGGTTTTCGTATTCATGGGTGCTACGCAAACATGAAAACCAATTTTCTCTTGCCCATTTTTAGTAGCATTTCGATCATTGAAGCTCGATGAGTGTATAAAGTAACATGGTCGTATTGTAACCTACTTACTTATTGAATTTGTAACATGCGTACATAAATCACGCCTAATCCGCACTGGGCTATAGTGGTGGGTTATGGTCCAATATTCTTCCATGCATATTATTATGGTAGGCTTGTGCCCCACCAAGGAGGGTATTAAATGGAGGCAGGTGAGGTTTCCAGGAACTATGCTTTACAAAAAATATTTCACTATGGGATGGGAGGGGATAAAATCAAGCGAGGTGGTGAATTAAGAGGTGGTGAATTACCTAACACCCACGTTTCGTCAATTATGTTACGTCCCATGTAATTGGTGGCGAGCTTTTGCCTATTGCCATCTATCGGCCACATTAATCGCAGTACAAGAGGAAAGCTGACGCCCATTACCCATCGCTGAATTAACTCTTAGTCGCCTTGTATGACACCCGCCAGAGAGGGGTGGTGACAATTTTTGTATTCTGCCCCCGTAGCACGGGATGTGGACACATCTCTTTCGGAGGAAAGAAAATCTTTTCCTCTCGCTCTAACTCCCACTAAATCCCGAGACAAAATACTGTCAAGTGGTGGAGAGGAGAGAGACTTGTCCACATCCCCGTGAAAAGTCCGCAGCTCTTCCATCATCACACGGCACGGCATTTGTAGCATAGCGTCCAGAAATCAAGCAGCTCTTTGATTGTGTGGCCGCGGTTAATATAGTAAAATTAATAAATTGGTGTGTAATATTGTGGTTTCTTATTGGTTCCTATAATACTGTGATTTCTTTCGTAGCTTCGTCCATTCAAATGTGTTATGAATTACAGAACATGAGTACAGGGAACTATTAAGCTTCGCTGTATACGGTTATTCATTAGAAGTGCATGAGCGAGCGACAAAAACAAACAAATCTAGCCTTTTGTGCGTCAGCTCGTGTCACACACTCACAGCAGTCAGGAATAGACGATAGACATGTTCTTATTATGTCACTGTAACTGCACTTCCAAGGATTATGCCTAACACTTATTTATAGTAAGGTTACCTCAATAATGACGGCTATAATAAAAAAGATACAACTATTAGCGTTAATATTACTGCAGTTATATTGACTGTTACGTCATGTTACTATTGTAGTTCTAATGTCTAAATAAGTAGTATAACAAATAGGTATAGCTGGTCCTTACACCTAAATTGGGGTTAAATATACCAAATCAAAACTTTCGTATACGATATTTATCTTTTCATGAAAGTTCATTTGGTTTATCTTGAACTGTAAAGACTTTATTGATATTTAATTTTCACTTATTGAATACACGAGATACGCAACCCAAAAATACTTTCAAGCATTGTATGTTCTAAAATTACATTAAAACTTACTGTTTCAGAAATGCAAATCATAACCTCTTCTTGTATCAAGAAGCAATTTTGTCATGAAAGTTTTTATACAGTTTCTAAATATGTCGATCCTTGCGAAAACTATCAAAACAATATACCTAAAGCGCTATTCCTATTAAACAATCAAGTGTTTGGCAACAACATTAATGTTATCATAATTATTGTTACAAGTTCAGTAGGTCAAAGTACTCTTATCTCCTATCTAGAATTTGAGAACGGTTACACTGAATATTCAAGTTGAGTTTTAAGAATAATATACCTACTAGATTTTTACTTAAACCACTTATCAGGTTGACTTTTGATCTTTTTAATGTTATAGTATCTAATCACTGTAGGTACTTTTATTGACATAATAGTAAAATTAGGGTTATTTGAGCCCAGTGCTTCAAATTAATTCCCCATTTAACAATCCATAGTAATATATTCATACTGTGCTTACATGCTAAGAATTATAGTCCGGACTTTTCTTTCGGTATCATCTGTATCTGTATACTTATTTTGTGACAAGAATTTGTTTTATGAGCATCAAATAAACAAATAAATTATCAAATACAATTTTTCATTTATTAAAGCTCACAATTTTCTCTGCCCTTTTCAAAAACATAATTGCATTTAGTGAACAACAATTTAATAGAATTTTCAATTATATTTCAGAAGCGACAAGCAGAGTGATATCAGCCTCTGAATCAGCTCGAGATGGAGGCCAAGTCGCCATTCTTCTGAGAGGGCCTCACGGCAAGGAGTCTAAGAGAGAAGACTTGCTACACGCCAAAGGGCCAGAAGACAGTTCTATTACGCTGTATTATCACAGGAAGAGTAATAAAGGTGAGTGATATTTTTAGGTTGTCATTGTTAAATTAAACTTTTTGAAAATAATCAATGCATATTGTGCATAATGTGTCGGTGTCTATTGGTTTGTAGTGTTTTCGGCATTTAATTCAAGTATCGAAATAAATAATCATAAATTACAAACTTTTTTCCATTTGTTCTTTGATCATATATTGTGGATCGAAGCCTTCGGCAAATAATTTTATAGTATGCCTATAAAATTATTTGCCTATATAATATCTAGTGGATATTATATAGGCAAATAATTTTTGGATAAATTTTGGATATTATTATATCTAGTGGATTTTATATTTTAATAAATTATACAATTGTTTGAGCCAATGAAACGAAAACCACGTATTCCATGATTCCGTGCGGGTGCCGGGTCCATAGTGTGACAGATGGACCCGGCACCCGCTCTACTGCTAATTACTTGGTATTTTCTGTTGACAGTTTAAAACGTTAGTTATTAAATAGAACCTAATAAAAGCCTCATTCGCACGGGAACTTTTTTAACGTTAAAAAGCTTTCAAATAGAACAAATGCATTTTCATGAAACTACGGCCGCTCAAAATACAACACTGCTCGTTAAAAAAGCGACCCGTTTGTTCTATATAAACGCTTTTTAACGGAGACATCAAAAAGCTCCCGTGCGTATGATGAGGTTTTAAGGGAAACTATGACCTAAATCGTGTTTTCTTTTGTGCCCTTCCAGTATCGCTGGAGAGCTTAAACAACGACCATTTGAAATCTGTGTCGTGGGGTCTGGGCTCGCACCCCCGTAACCACCTACTGCTTGTGGTCTCCTCCAACAGGGTGAAGCTCTACGTGGGATGTCACGACCTCCATTCGCACGCGCTATCAAGCAAGAACGACCTTTTTAGTATTCTGGGTAGCCAAAAACTGAAACTGGTGAGTTAATATTTCCCTTTGCCTTCTTTTTAAGTGTTCTAATCGATGTATCAATCATAGGATTTACAATAAATAATGTCATAACTACAGTTCGAGCACCGACGCTTACGAGTATTCTACTTCTATAATCGTCATCATCTTGCCCTCTATACATTTTATTTGGGATAATTCACTCTATTGATATTCATTTTATTTCTCACGGAATCCATCCATCTCTTTTGGGGTCTTTCTCTTAGATGAATCACTGTTTTAGTCACATATATTTAGTTTTTTCTTATCTATACCAATATAAACGATACCTTTAATTAAACTATCCTACTTGTATAACATGTTTATTTAAACCTTTTTCGACATTTGCAGTATCACGAAGAAAATGCTCCAATAGAAGTGTTTGACAACGAACAGAGAGCATTGGACTCTCTTCAATGCAATCCTGAGATAAGACCTCCTACCTATGTTGGTGAAGAATCAGATGTTGAAGAAGTAAAAGAATTTCTTGCCAAAGATGCTAAAAGGCAGATGGAGGAGATGCAAGGCGATGACTATAGAACCAACTATATTGATGCTAACGGAATCCTACCCACTCCGTCCACACAGAGAGGAGACATACCAGCAAATGCAATTGAGACCTGTGATGGTAAGGATTTTTCTAGAACGTTTCTATATAATTTTGCAGAAGGAATTTAAGTACCTACGTACTTTGTGTGCAAAACAAATCTTGAGACGCAGTGAAAATTTAGCAGATTCACCAAATGTCAAAATTGTACCAAGCTCGCGTCTGGATATTTGCCTAACTTGATTTCGACAGTTAGAATTAGACAGCTGCGAGTACGTGCATTATCTTTTATGTTCCCATCTTAGCAAGATTACAAGCTTTCGACACAGTACACAACGGATTAAATTATTTGATGGTCTAAGACTGTTGGCCTAGTTAAGCCATGTTTCCACGTATTTTATAGACAAACTTTGTGTGTTAGTTTACGCATTCTTACTTTGTGCTCTAATTGAACTTGCCAAGTGCTTTGGAAACTTGAAGTGTATGGCAGTATTTGAAGTCCGAACAAATGGAAGTTTGGAAGGATCGTACGTTATCGGGGTTCGCTTTATGTACTCGTGAATAGTTTGTACCAGGAGCTGTGAAAATTTAATGTTGTTTTATGAATTCCGAATTTCTATGGCTCCTTTGTATTCCCTTCAATACTGCACAAAAGGGTGATTACAACAGGCCGTTGTCAACCAACGATGAATAACCTTATTCCCTATTCTACTACAGTTTTAGATAATAGGTAAAGTTGAATCAAACAAATTATAAGAAATAAAAATTGTGTAATGTTCAACTAAAATCATTAACAACTTATGTTAGATTTTGAAAACTATCGCTCTGAACAATTTTAATCACATCGACCAAGGTACACGAGAGTATGACCAGCCTTGGTATTCTATAGAATAATTGAAGTGAGATGAGATGTGAAATCTGTAGGTTTTGATATAATATTGGGACTGTTTCTCTACTTCCTTAGCATGGCGTCACTATTATGGAAGACATATTTCCACTTTTGATATTTCACCGCGGATTCCGCAGTGAAAATTTATTTTGTGATTACAGAATAGCATAGCAGTTGGTTAATATGATCACTTCTATCTTATAAAGGACAAGACATATTTTATGCACGACAATACTACAGGTTAGGGCTTTGTAAGTTCCTAAATATTGTCAAACATGATATAGCTTATTTCCTATTATGCATTACGTAAACCTCATTCTTCAATCTAAGCAATATCACATCAAAGTATATGGTACAATGTAGGTAACATATTACCTTATTACCTAATGACAGAGCCAGTGTTATTTTCGTTTGGTTAAACTTATATGAGCCTACTGTATCACACCGTCGATGCCCATTCTCCCTAGGTTCTACCATCCATAGTGAACGCCTGTGCTCCAGCAATGAAGACATCAAAAGGCATAATGAATATGTGTGTTGCCGTGTGGTGACGGCAGAGCAGAATACAATTGTCACAACCCCAAATCACTCCCGCGGGTGTCGTACAAGGCGACTAAGGGTTAGAACAGTGATGAGGAATAAGCAGCAGCGCTCCTCTTTGTATACCACCTAGCAATGTAACTACTGCGAATGCTGACTAACCTAACCTAACATAATTGGCAAAACGTGCTAATTCACTTCTGCCGACCCCTTCGGAAATATAGGCGTGATTTATGTATGTATGTCAAGTATACCACTGTATACCACTGTGGATACCGTGTGGGTATCCACAGTGTACCACAGTGTACATACTCTTCCATCCATAGTGAACGCCTGTGCTCCAGCAGTGGAGACATTAAAAGAACGGTGATGATGTTGATGACGTATATGTGTGGGTTTACAGACGAAGTGATCCGCCACCTGCAACAGCTATCGCAGCGGATCGAGCAGCTACACCGAGTGGTGGCAGACCAGAAGGGCGTCATCGACGCCTTGCGCGGCCAGCTGCGCCAATGCTGCAACCGCCCCCAGCCGCAGCCTCAACCGGAGCGTTGCTCTGGCACTACTTGCTACCAGGGTTACTGATCACTTTTTATTTACTACCAATCTATTTTGAGACTTAACAGTTCTTGCCTTAGAGTTTAGAATATTTGTTTTCTTCTACAAATTATTTACTTTCTTCTTCTATTTTGCTTTTATTCCTGTATGTAATAATTGTTCCATTGCTATTTGTTTCAAACGCTCTTACGTTGTATTTATTTATTTAACAATTAATGCACACGCAAAGACAATTATAATAGAAGACTTATATAACGACTTATGGTACTGCTTATTTTTAAAATAAATCTCTTCCAGTCCAGCACCCCCATGTATGGAAGAGAAATGTAGCGATGTTGTATTGTATGATATTTACAGTTTATGCTGTAGAAAATTTTTACCTTTGTTGGCCGTTTTGAATGAAGTAATACTAAATCTGAAACCCAGAGCGGAGAAGAAAATTTATTTCTTGGATTCACAACATCGGAAATTGCTCTTTTCGATTCCCAAAGGATAATACATATTATAGTACCTTCTGCTGTATGTACATTGTAAGATTTATAACCAACCCGTCCTAATATAAGTGAATAAAAATTCAATATATCTAATGGGTTTTGTACCTCTTATGACTATTATTCCTTATATAAAATGCTGAGCTGGGACCGTTTGAGACAAATTATTAGTATTTTTGATATTTTTGTTTGTTCGTTATATTGGCTCAATAAATGTTTCCTTCTACTTTATTTATATACCATAATATTTAATAATTTGAGGGCTAGCATAGTTATGTATTTTCGGATTTCGGTTAATATTAAAATTTGCGAGTAATTTTCTTTGTAGTGGTCTCTTTTAGTGTAAAGTTTTAGATGAATCAAGCAACATAACTTTTTGTGGGTTTTTTGTCATTAAATAATATCGAAAACAAATCGCGTTTCATTTCTTACGCTTAACACTTAAGCTAAGCACCTAGTAATTTGCCTACAGAGTTCTGAAATCCCCACGTCTATGAGAAAGTTGAAGTTAAGTTGCTTGGTTTACCTTACGTATAAATCGTATGGTATATTATGCGTTTGAAAAATGTCTGTTTCGAATAGTTCGTGGGCCATGGCTCTGTAGGCAAATAATATATACAGCTTTTTTACTTATTGCATATTTGATCAGTATAAAATCTATTGTAGAAATATCAGTGTTAATAATATCAAGACATGTACTGGACTTAATTACTATGTCGAGGATACAAATTTCAACTTTTTCTTTTGTGCTGTCATATTTCATGCAATTTTATTTTCTACATTGAAATGTGAAGCTTACTGTTCATATCCCAGTGAGCATTGATTATTTTATCAGCTAGTATTACAATAACTTAAAAAAAAACTAGTTTACTTAGAATAAAATTTCTCAAATAAGCTTAAATGGCAAACACATAATGGTGACTAATAAAGGTGCGATAGGACTTAACATAATATTGTTCCAAAGAACACTTAGTCAAAATGTAACATCGCCAAATCCCAATGCAGGCGTAGAATGCCGTAACACAGCGTCAGGCCCTGAATGTGGTTCCTGTCCTTCCGGAATGGAGGGAGATGGCCGCAGATGTGTACCCGTACAGTGCAGTAGACGGCCGTGTTCCAGAGGTAAATAATACTAGCAATTTGTAGATTGTTAGAAAAAAGAAGACCACCTTGTAGAATTCCTACTAGCTGAGCTATTGTACAAGACGGTCTTATCTAATGAACTATACTATTAAGAATTATTTGACTAAAATTAGTACAATTTGGAACTTAAATGTATATAATTTATATAGAGGTAAATTAGACGGAAGAGATATGGACAGATAGTGTAAGGATATGAAGAAAATTAAAAGGGAACAATGGGGACATTAAGAGTCTATTCATTGTGTATTTTTTTCTAAATAGCGTTACAACAGATGTTTTTCTAGCAAATATCGTCAATAAATATAAAGTAGGTAAGTAATTTACAGGAACAAAGAGAATTTTGCTCTATTTCAGCTAGTATTCGTTTCTTCTTGTTAAGTGAAATACAAAAATCAATTGGCCTGACATTTCGTAAAGAATGACGATGATGTTTATGTAAAAGATATCAGTATAAAATGAGGGACAGAGAAAGATAAGGAATGGACATACCTCATTAACCAATAAGATCATGGATGTGGCAACAAATGCTACTATACATTATAGGGTTGTACAAATTTTTGCGATACAAAGAAACAAATAAAGTTTAGCACAATGAAAATTAACGTAGCATAATATCAGCAATATTTCTCCAGGGGAATATTGCATGGATACCGAAAGGGGATACAGATGCCAACGATGTCCGAACGGACAAAGCAGTGAAGGACAGACTTGTATATCTGCCTGCAGCGCCAACCCCTGCTTTGGAGGACGTAAGTATTGTCAAAACTGTTATTGTAATTGATGATCGTGATAATCAAATCGTACATGCTGTAACATATTGGTGCAAACACTAGTGGTGCTTCTACGCGGTGCAAGTAGCTGGAATATGTAAAGGCGCGAGCTATTTGCACAAGCAGCGTGCTCAAGTTACTTGATCAGTGCATAAACAAAGGCACGGGCTACTTGCGCAAGTTACTCGGTCAAGCTACACGTGTATGCTACCCGCGCGAGTACTTTATGTATGGGTCTTTCTTGTTGTTCTGACCTATGTTCTGACCTATTATCTTTTATAATCAATTGTAAGTTAGTTAAAGCTCTACTTTCAAAAACTGTTCAACATTATGCGAAGAAAAGAAAGTTTATTTAAACAAAAACTACCAAAAATTGTATTTAATGACAAAAATATGATTATGTTGGTGGTTTTTGCTAGGTGTCAGCTGTCAAGATCTACCTGATGGTAGCTACCGCTGTGGCGCTTGCCCTGCAGGGTACACAGGCAACGGCGAACAGTGTTATAAGCTCTCCTGTAGTCAAACTACTTGTTTCCAAGGTAACTAATCTTAACTTTAACTAACGAAGAAGAACGGTAATTTTTACGTACTGTAAAATATGTGTATACTTTTTATACAGCATCAGGTATCTCGTGTGCTCCGTACGTACATAGTGACAGATATTGCCACTTTGACATAAAGCACGTATTGCACGAGTTTTCCCTCCTCCCCGCATCACCCGCCCCCGCTAACAGCTAGAGTGCCCCGTCCCCCGCCACCGTCTCTTACCCCGCAGGAAGGTCGCGCACGAACTTGTCAGCCTATAATGTCCCCACTGATGGGGCACGGGCCTTCCACGCTGGCCCAGTGCGGATTGGTAGGTATTCACGACTGCAGATGCCAGGCCAACTGCTTAACGTGCCTTCCGAAGCATGGAACTCGAGATAATAAATTTTTGGTCACCCATCCAATGACCGCGAACATAGAGATCATTGCTTAGTTTATGCAATCGCAGGACGAGAGTATGCCAACGCGCTAGCGCGCTCCTACTATGTAATTATTTAAGTAAGTTATGTATGTATGACGTTTGTATTTAAAATACCCTCATTATTCGAAACTTTTAGAAGTTTCAAACCTTCTTTTTATTTCGTTGGCATATTATAAATAAATTAAAGCAATATTAAAGTCGTGTTTCTTTGCATACCCTTCTTAGACATAAAAACAAGCAAAGGAGAAGAGAATTTCCAGGTTTTAATTAAAAACGGCTTCTGAATTATTCCATAGTCTGAGGTACTAACAATTTATTCATAGTTCTTGGCTGATACGCTTCAAAGTATTTTTTATACCTAGTGTTTTAATTATGTTATATCTATTTCTTGTGCTTCAACCCAAATTTCTTGAGATTTTCAAATAATATTTGAGTAGAGTCTAGTGTAGAGCCTGCATATTGCGGTAAATTTTTCTAACTAGCGTAGCGTTACAACTACGGGAATGTAGATGTAGTTTGTGCAGATTCTAGTAGATAGCGTCCATGAGTATAAAGTACTTAGTAATTGAGAAATGTGTCACGGTGAGACAATTTTGCTCTACTTTAGCTAGTATTCGGTTTTTCCTGTTAGATGAAATATAGAAATCAATTGTTCTACTGACATAATAATATCGTAAAGGATGACGATTATTATAGTTTATGTATATGAGGATTTTATTAAAAAAGGCTTCTGAATTATTTCATAGCCATAGGGTACAGTCAAAACGTCACATCAGACTACCACAATATGTCAAATTTCCTCAATCGACTTTGTGCTTTACAACCAACAAGTTAATCGATTGAAGTAATTTGGCAGTTTTGGGTTGTCTGAAGTGCCGTTGACTGTACTAACAATTTATTCATAATTCTCGGCACATAAACTTCAAAATATTTTTACTTGTCCAAATATCTTGAGAATTTCAGAATATGTACTTTATGAGTTGTCCCTCGGTCCTAGGTGTGGAATGTCGTGAGACTCCGTCAGGGCCTCGCTGTGGTTCTTGCCCTGGTGGCTACAGCGGTGACGGCCAGCGCTGTCAGCACATCTGCGACACCCACCGGCCCTGCAACAACCAGCCTTGTAGGCCCAAGGAATCCAGTCCCTTCTATGAGTGCGAGGGGTGTCCTAGAGGCTACGAGTGGAATGGCAAGTATACTGTTGCATGGTCTGTCTTGTCTCGGTCGCCTTATGTTTTGGCTGATTTCCGTGAAAACTCTTAATTATTAAATAAATTACTATAAAAAGAATAGAAAATCTTGACATTGGAAAATATGTTATAAACATGTGCTAATAAAGGTTTTACATCACTCATAGTGTCTTAACTCAGATTACCTTCATTCTTCAGATGAATGTGATGTCCTAGTTCATATTTTGTGCTCTGCTGATATACAGATGTAAGCGCGTTTATAAACTTCCAACAAAGAGCAAAGTATGCTGATTCAGCAGCTGATCCAGGTCAGCTGGTACCGATTCATCAATCCATGTCGATTAACGAGTGTCATAAATTGTAAAGTTTTGTTAAATCTGCTATTACTAAGTCATCTACTAGAGCTTGACCTATTAGAGGTTACTTATTATTACTACTGTTGGGTACACCGCAGGGTACTCGTGCGTGGACATGGACGAGTGCGACCTGATTCGGCCGTGCGACGACATGGTCTCGTGCCGGAACGAGGTGGGCGGGTTCACCTGCGGACCCTGCCCGCCCGGGTACGAGGGCAGCGCGGGGTGGCGCGGCGCCGGGCACGAGGTGCGCCGGGAGCAGTGCGTCGACGTGGACGAGTGCGCTGCGCCCCGGCCGCCGTGCCCGCGGGCTCGGCTCTGCGTCAACAGCCCTGTGAGTGGACTCGGCCGACGGATCAAGTCGAAATTCGTTTGTTCATGTATAGCGCAGGTGCCGGTCGCAACAGCCTGGTGAGTGGACTCGGCCGACGGATCAAGTCGAAATTCGTTTGTTCATGTATAGCGCAGGTGTCGGTCGCAACAGCCCGGTGAGTGGACTCGGCCGACGGATCAAGTCGAAAGTCGTTTGTTCATGTATAGCGCAGGTGCCGGTCGCAACAGCTTGGTGAGTGGACTCGGCCGACGGATCAAGTCGAAATTCGTTTGTTCATGTATAGCGCAGGTGCCGGTCGCAACAGCCCGGTGAGTGGACTCGGCCGACGGATCAAGTCGAAATTCGTTTGTTCATGTATAGCGCAGGTGCTGGTCGCAACAGCCTGGTGAGTGGACTCGGCCGGCGAATCAAGTCGAAATTTGTTTGTTCATGTATAGCGCAGGTGCCGGTCGCAACAGCCTGGTGAGTGGACTCGGCCGGCGAATCAAGTCGAAATTCGTTTGTTCATGTATAGCGCAGGTGCCGGTCGCAACAGCCTGGTGAGTGGACTCCGCCGGCGAATCAAGTCTAAATTCGTTTTTTCGTGTATAGCTCAGGTGCCGGTCGCAACAGCCTGGTGAGTGGACACGGCCGACGAATCAAATCAAAATTAGCGTATTCATATAGAGCGCAGGTGACGGTTGTAGCGCGCGCCTATGCGTCAAAGGTCTGGTGAGTGCACTCGGCGGGCGAATCAAATCTAAATTCGTATATTCATACAAAGCGCATAGGTGGCGGTTGTAGCGCGCCTATGCGTCAAAGGCCTGGTGTGTGGACTCCGCGAATCAAATCAAGACAAAATTCGTTTGTTCATATAAAGCTCTGGCGTTGGCCACTGTCATGGGCGGCTCGGGTCATGGGTGGGTTTTGGAGACCCATCATTATAGATTGAGGCATGTTGCGCACTCCCCTATCCTGTAGAAGAGAAAACCTATAGAAGTGTACAAGAGAATTTTCGACACTTCTACCCGCTTATAAATTATAAAGAAGTAAACCATAGCTTAACAACTTATTGTCAGTTTAATCGACATCTACATGGCAATAGGCGAAGCGTAAATGTTGAAATAGCTCTGCCTACCACTCAAAGGAGAACATCGTTATTATGTATTTATGTAACTCAATAACTCTGTAAGGATAAGGATGCCCCTGTAATAGATATGGCACTTATACTTAATCGGTGTTCGTAATTATTATTATGGACTAAAGCAAGAAGCACTTCCTATTTATTGCCTTAAGAGATTCTTTAATGTTTATATTTGAGCAGCCTAAACGGTTATGAGACATGGCAAATACCATGTGCCACCTCGCACGAGTGATTAGGTAATTGATGAGAAAACATGAATGATAGCCTACTTGAATATGAGATGCGATCATTCACATTGTGTCTTGCTTATGAAGATCGCTTTACATGAATATTCCAGGGCTGTGTATAAATATTTGTAATTAACTGTTTATTGCACTTAATAACACAAAAATAACAAATAAATAGTGATACACTTTGCAAGGGCGAACTTATCTCTATTTTTTCGATTTGTTTAGTGATCCTCTAAGATTGTGAAGGCGATACCATCTTTAACAGGAAATGTAATGTAAATTTGTGTTTGGGGTGGTTAGCTTGGTCTGTAATGTCTGGCGAATTAACGAATGTAAAGAATTCATTAGAATACACAAATGTCAAAGAAGCCTCTTTTTTCTATAATAGCAATCTCTCCTTTAGTATTCCTGCTTACACAAGGCATTTACTAATCTCTTGATCCGCCGAAGAAATTTGTACTGATATTTCGAAATGAAAACAAAAGTGTACCTCAGCTATAGGATTGTGTTTTGATTGACTAAAGCGCAAAGAAACGAATAGATCGTTTCTTTACTTTTCCGAATACTGACACCACGAGGAAATGCGCTGACTTGCAAAAGAAATTGGAAGTCAGCGCATTTCCTCTTCTTTACATACATACAAGTGTAAATTTGAAAATGTGCAACCGTTTTTATCGCGTCACAGTAAAATTTCGACAGATATACATATTTTATCGGTAAGGAGATAAAGTTGAGAATCAAAACGTCCTAATGAGACCGGATATGTTACGGATATGTTACGGATTGCATATTATTTTATTTAAATTTCAACCTACATTACATTATAATTAATTTACTTTTTGCTACAACTGTGATTTTCTTTCAAGGGATCGTACATTTGCGTGCCTTGCGGAGGCAACTACTACGGGAATACTACACGGCCATGTCTGGACGACGCCGAATCCCTGATTCAGCGCTGTGACCCGGCCTATTGTAAACGGTACAACGCAGTGTGCGGCTACGGATACAAGTGTGTTTGTGCTGTGAGTATTACAATTTTAGTTAGTAAAACATAGTTTGCTACGACGTCGACTTGCGCTACGGAGTCCTTGATGTGTTACGATGTTAGAAATTGTATGTGATTATGATTTAAAATAGACCTACGAATCTACGTTGGTTTGTGTAGTTTTGATTTAGTGTATATTATTATAGTAAAAAAATTACTTTGGTTTGTCCCATAGGAAAATTCGTTCACTTTTAGTCTAATTAATGTCCAGAATTTAGGGTATTGCATGCGTCCTCTGTAAATATAAATACACCAAGGGTTTAAGTGTCTTCATACAGTTTATTTTTGGTCACCATATCGGTCCGCTGTGAGCGTCGCTCCACTTCAATTATTGATGCCTAGTTTTGATAAAGATAAATTTTGTACATTTGTTTTATAAAACTAACTTCTTACCTCTTCCTCAGACGGGCTTCGCAGGAAACGGCACAGTGTGCGGTAGGGACAGCGATCTCGACGGGTACCCAGACCACAAACTGCCGTGCTCAGAGCAGCGCTGCAACGCTGACAACTGTCCCACTGTGTCCAACTCCGGCCAAGAAGACGCCGATGGGGACGGCATCGGAGACTCCTGTGACCCTGACGCCGATGGGGATGGCATTGCTAATCATCCGGTATGTGCACCTTTCGGTAACCTGGATTTCTTCTTTTTATTTTCTATAGCCAAGGATGGTGAGTGGGCTAACCTTCAAAATGGGGCGGAGGACGGAGGGTTATGCATCATTCTGCCCCAGGCTGGTCTGGAGGTTTTATCGGAATCCTACCGACCTTAACCCGGAAAAAATATAAGCGCCATCGGTAGATATGGTCGAATTTTCAAAAAAGCCGCTTTAATATTTCCCTGTGTACAAAAACCAATAGGGGTCGGTGGGTGGTAACTGGTGCCAGTATAGTGCTAGGGCCAACTTTACTCCGTGTTATTGTTGTCTATCTACATCAAATCATAAACGTAATGAAATTACACTATTTTTTGAGGTATTTCGAGTAATGTGCAAATCATATCAGGAGAAATTCCTATCATCATAATATCCAGAGAAATTCTTATCATCATATCAGGAGAAATTCCAAATCATACTATCAGGAGAAAATCCTATCATCGAAGATAGGTTTGGTATGTCTTTGGGTAAGTATGTCTATTCGCTTAAAAAAGGACTCGGAAGATTTCGTCCCATCCAACACTAGTAAGTGTAATTGTCGCAATTTCTGATTAGCAGGTTCTTAAATTAATAAAACACGAAGATCTTCGAATTTTAGCATTTATTTAGCTCTCTCCTTTGGGATTACTTTTTACAATCTAGAGACGTAGTGTTTATATACCTACACTTTGTCTAGCAGATTAAATATCATACTGTAGTTTAACAAATCGACTATAGTACAACTAGTAATTCTTACGACCTTATGTTTTGACTGGTAGGACAACTGCCCGCTGATCGCGAACCCCGACCAGCTGGATCGCGATGAGGACCAGAGCGACAAGCGTGGGGACGTGTGCGACAACTGCCCCCGCCGGTACAACCCGGAGCAGCGTGACGCGGACGGCGACGGTCTCGGGGACGCCTGCGACCCCGACATGGATAATGACGGTTGGGACAACACTTTAATAATAGCTTTAATTAATGGAATTATAATAAAGAAAAAGGAATTACAATAATACATACATACATACATAAATCACGCCTATATCCCCGAAAGGTTGGCAGAGGTGAATTAAAACCCACGCTTCGCCAATTATGTTAGGTGCTATGTAATAGGTGGCAAGCCTATTGCCATCTATCGGGCACATAAAATGAATGAATGAATGAAATAAAGTTTATTTGGCAATAAAAAAGACATTAAAATCAGAGTTTATTGCTAGGTGGTATACGAGGAACGCTGCTGCTCATTCCTCATCACTGATTTATTGACTTTTTTATTGATGACTATATTAAAATTACCTACACGTCTTTGTTTCTCGCTTTATTGGCTGGTATATAGTGTAAAAATCACCGTTTTATTGATTCGGTATTTTTTAAATAATGTCGCCTACAGGGCATAGTGAATGCAAATCCATTCTGTTTTAAAATCCGGATTTTTAAGACCATTTCTTAAGACATTGAATGTGATCTGAAAATAATAAGACTACGGCCGAGCCGTTAGACTTGATACTCGCGAGACGCGCGTACAGCAAACTCGCTCGTTTCGGTTTTTTTTCGTTAAAATGTCTTAATATGCGAAAAATCCGGATTCGATTTTCAAATCCGTATTTGTTGAAGGTCTAGTGAAAATGTCCGGAGGTGGGTGGTTTTTATAATCCGGATCGCATTCCTCTACACAGGCATTCTGAACGAGGAAGACAACTGCCCGTTGAAGTACAACCCGCGACAGGAGGACATGGACGGCGACGGCATCGGCGACGTCTGTGACAGCTGCCCGCGCGTGCGCAACCCCGCGCAGGACGACGCCGACCGCGACGGCGTCGGCGACGCGTGCGACAGCGACGTCGACCGCGACCAGTGAGCTCTCTTGCTTATACTAGTTAAGTCGCTTTTACAGGCGACATGCCTACGGCTAATAACACCTTTGGCCGTTAGCCGAGTGGCAGAGTAGAGTACAATTGTCACCACCCCAAATCTCTCCCGTGGGTGTCGTACAAGGCGACTAAGGATAAATCAGTGATGAGGAATGGCAGCAGCGTTCCTCTTATACCATCTAGCTATGTACCTGCTGCGATTTTTGTGCCCGATAAATGGCTATAGGCTCGCCACCTATTAAATGGGACCTAACATAATTGGCGAAACGTGTGTGCTAGTTCACCTCTGCCTACCCCTTCGGGGAATATAGGCGGAGGTGGCGAGCCTATTGCCATTTATCGGGCACAAAAATCGCAGTACTATTGTTTTGATTTAATGAATTTTTTTGACATAAAGTATTCATTAAAGTTAATTGACGTCTCTGAGTGCGGCAATAAGATTTTTGTGGGGCTTAATAATCGTGACCAGTAAGAACTCTTTTACTTATAAGTTGAGTAACCAGTACTAGTTAAGTTTACAGCAGAAATAAAAACAACCAATAGACCTTTCTCACAAGTTCAGTAATAATAATGTCCAGTGACCAGAGAGCGAGAACTCTCTTACAGATTTGATACCTTTGACCAGTCACTCTCTTACAAACATAATAACAACTAAAAAGAGTTGCATCGCATCACGATTTAGCAATATCAATTTAATAATAAATAATTTTACAATCATGCAGTTAAGAGTTAAATTCCCACATCAGACAGAGACCGATACGCCCACTTCGGGTATATTCGATATACATTTTGTTTCTGAGAACCTCTGTTTTAGCCCGAAAAAGTATTATGTATTATTAATTGGTATTTTTTTTCCAGGGACGGCATCCAAGACGGCCTGGACAACTGCCCGTACATCCCCAACAGCGATCAGCTGGACGTGGACAACGACGGCAAAGGCGACGCCTGTGATGAAGACGATGACGGCGACGGCATCATTGATACCGAAGACAACTGTCCTCTGGTGGCCAATAGAGACCAGAGGGATAGCAATCGTGAGTTGGCTGTCGATTGCATACATACATACATACGTGTAGTTACAGCCTAACTGCCGCACTCCAAATAACGTTAATGAGTACCTTACGTCAAAAAATGACAATTCAAAACTAGTCGCTATTCTTGCCGGGTCTCTGGTCTTGATTTTTATGAAAATTTTTGACATTAAATACTCATTAAAGTTAATTGACGTCTCTGAGTGCGGCAGTTGGGGCCGGTTTTTTGATCCATAGTTAACTCAACCAATTGTTAAAAACTGTTACTAACTGCAAAGACTGATACGTAACCATTAGTAACAATTTTAGTTACTAATGTTACTAATGGATAAATATCAGACTAATATTGTTACTAATTGTTAAATATCAGTAATATTTCAAGATAAGTAACAATTTTTAACAATTGGTTAACAGTTAATATGATATTAATATATAAAAACCGGCACTAACTGCCACACTCAGAGACGTCAATTAACTTTAATGAGTATTTAATGTCAAAAATTTTCATAAAAATCAAGACCAGAGACCCGGCAAGAATAGCGACTAGTTTTGAATTGTCATTTTTTGACGTTAAGAACTCATTAACGTTATTTGACGACTCTGAGTGCGGCAGTTAGGGCGTTAGTCTTGGCAATAGAGCTTATCATTTATGACAACACATACATGCATACATACGTATACAATACATACATACGTCTTGAAGATTGCACTTGTGAAATACCTTACTTTAGAATACCAAGGATCATAGCAGTAACAGATGGTATTAGTTCGAAGGACCATTCTCATCCAAAGCACATTTCAGACGACGGCGTAGGCGACGCTTGTGACAACGATTACGACGGCGACAAAGTTATCAACGAGCTGGACAATTGCCCGAACAACTCGCTCATACAACGGACGGATTTCAGGTGAGTTGCTTACACTGCGTCAACTGTGTATGCCTCTATGATAGGTACTGCCCTCAAAAAAGGTTGCAGGCACAAAGAAATATGAATCACCAACATTTAGCTCCGAAGACCTAGGCAGTGGTCATTTTTGGATATTATAATATAAAAGTAGATTCGTACGTTTTTATTTTTACGAAATATTGCTTACGAGAAAAGATGTTGGCATCGAAATATCTTTATTTTTTGACATAAAAACTTTCTCGAGCATTATATATTTTATTTCTCGGTATAAAGACCAAAGCATACCGAGTTATGCCTAATCGTGCCTAAGGCTGCCGACACGGCATGCCTAAGCATCCCACGGCATTGATTTTGTACCTACGACCTCCAAAATTGAAGTTTAAACTTTATTTTCATACTCTTTAGTTATATTTTAATTCGTCGCCTAAAAATATCGCCTTTGTATCGGCACTGTACAATCCTCTTAAGACAGCAACACTGCTCATTCGCATTATTGCTTACAGGCGATACATGACAGTGAGGCTGGACCCCGAAGGCGAGTCCCAACAGGACCCCAACTGGGCGATTGCGAACCAGGGCGCGGAAATCCTTCAAACCCTCAACTCGGACCCCGGACTCGCTGTGGGCTACGAGTTCTTCGGTGGAGTGGACTTCGAAGGCACGCTGTTTGTGGACACGCAGATAGATGATGACTACGTCGGGTTTATTTTTGGGTGAGTTATATAGATGATAATGCTAGGTCGGTTTCATATTTGGGTGAGTTTTGTTCCTTGAGGATCCAAAACTATTTTTTTCTCAGAGACCACTACTTCCGGTGGGCACCATCATCATCATCATCCTCCTTTTAATGTCCAATTGCAGGGCCACAGGCCTTCCTTAAGGATGGAAAAATATAGGAAGAATGGGCTATAAAAGAATATAGAGATAATGGACCATAACCCACCACGCTGGCCCAGTGTGGGTTGGTGGGTATTAACGACTGCAGATGCAGCCGGGACCAACGGCTTAACGTGACTTTTGAAGCACGGAAGTACGGACTTGATGACGTCTGACGGATATGAATGGAACGGGTAACATACTGCGCCGATCCCAGATAGACTGAGAACAGGGCAGGGAGAAGAAGATATTTATTCGTCATCTAGTTTTCATAACACGGCCGTTTAAGCTTCTTACATAGGGCTAGATGGTAGGCGTGAGTGTCAGAAATATTAACTCTGTCCTCTAGCCCAAGGCTGCAATTAGGCCGCCTAATTTGTAAGTACATCTGTAATATGATTTGTTATGTTTGTATTCCATGTCTTGTGTGCATTAAACAGTTTTATTATTATTATTTAAAAAATCAATATAAATTTTCTTCCCGATCCCTCGGCATTATTATTATTATTTATTTATTTATCAACACACTATCGTAACGTAGTCTGCAGCCGTAGGATCCAAACAAAGAACAATTTTAAGGGTTCATAACAAACTCACTGTTCTACCGCGACAGCTATCAAAACAACAAGCGGTTCTACGTGGTGATGTGGAAGAAGAACCCGCAGACGTACTGGCAGACGACGCCGTTCAGGGCCGTGGCCGAGCCGGGCATCCAGCTGAAGCTGGTCAACTCCAAGACGGGCCCCGGGAAGACCTTGCGCAACGCGCTATGGAACACCGAGTCCACGCCTGACCAGGTAGGTACCTTTCAATGATACCTATTCATAAGAGACAGACTCCCGAATACAGAAACGCTTCTCAAATTTTGAGAACTGCTTGTAAAGCTAAGTGGACATTAGACATTTTCCTGTCAGAATTTGTATGGAAAAACTTTAATTTTGACTATACGCAAATGTTAAGCAGACTAAAACTTTGAGTAGCGTTTCTCTATTCGGAGGAGAGCTTTCAACTTTGCCAAAATTTAAGTCTCCTAGATGAAGAAGGAAAGGAAAATTCCTTTCGCTCTAACTCACACTAAATCCCGAGATAAAACACTATCAAGTGGCGGAGAGACATTTTGTCTGCAGAAGTTTAAAAAAAGTGAAGCTGTCCAGGGCCCGTAGCCAAGTGGCAATCGTTTCATAACGATAACGTGTCGAGGTTCGTCACGATCGGCTATATTACTTTGGTATCTACAGCGTCTTAGCTTGCGCTACCAACATAACTAGCAACTTACGAAGACGATTTTGGTCACGTGATTTCACGACAACTTACGTCAAATCCCATACATTTCGCTTTATCGAACTTCGTTGTCTTTGTCGGTATGTTACTTTGTCTATGCCCCCTGATCAGTGATAAGCGAAGATTTGGCTCCAAGCAGAATGCGTCGGACCTTCTATCGGCATCATCACCACCAGCCCTCTAACGTCCCCACCGCTGGGACACAGGACTTATTTTCCTTATGGATGGAAGATTATAGAAAGAATGAACCATAACCCACCACGCTGGCCCAGTGTTGATTGGTGGGAAGTAACGACTGCAAATGCAGGAGGAATCGAGATCATATATTTTGGTACCCCATCCAATGACGGGCCTAAGCGAAAATTGCTTAGTTTACGTAATCGCAGGCCAACTGCGCTATGCCACTACGCTATCGAGCTCCTAGAATGACAAATAATGAGAATTATAAGGATAGGATCCTTATAATTATTTATGTATCTGTTAACGGAAGTGTATGTAATCCGTTATTGTATTCAATTCCTAGGAAATGAATGTTGTTCCTAAATAGCAATCTTAAGTAAAACATTTGAGAACCTATTATATTGTAACTTTTCTATAAAACCACAACTTACTGGCACAAATGTGGTTCGTTGGTTCATGACTAGTAACTTGTTTCCTAGGAGTTGCATACAATTCCTATATTTCATTCATATCCGGTAACATAAATTATTATCTATAAAACACGTTTACAAAGTCGTAACTTAGCCACCACATAACTTAGCTAACGCAGCGGTCAACGCAACTGTCTACGCATAGAATAAACAATGAAGGTCTCCGCCAAAATGGCGGGGTTTCCTTATTCATAATTAGTGAGGTGGCCCGCTTCATTAACAGGGCTTAGGAGGCAATAAATATTAAATTAACCTGAGTTATGGTTACATTCCCTGGGTATACATGTCATGGTAACCAAGATACGTTTTACTATTAGTTTTCCTATTTTTGAATAAAATACAATATACATACACAAGTTACGCCTTTGTGCTTACGTTAAGATGGATGTGTGGTGTGACACGGAGAGACAAGAAAAGCCCGGCTAGCATGACCACCCAAACATATAAACATATGGTAGAGCCATTTATCGCTTTGAACTGTCAAAAATCTATTCAGTTCAAGGTAAGTTTGAAAGTAGCTTGAGAGACTGCGGAGTAATAGATTTGGATGGTTTAGTCATGTTATGCGAAGAGATGAAAGCTATGTTGGCCGAAGAATTTTAGGTATGAACGTGGAAGGACATAGGAGGAGAAGAAGACCCAAAGAAAAGATGGATGGATTCTGTAAAAGAGGATATGATAGCGAGAGGAGTGGATGAGAAATTGATGAAGGATAGAGAGAAGTGGAAGAAGTTATAGTAGAAGTTGTATTTTGCTCTACCTCTCTTTGCAAGGTGTCGGTAGCATTCTTGGTATACCACCAAGTAATACTGCGAATAACGCACCCGTTAGACGGCAATAGGCTCGCCCCCTATTACAAAGACCTTAAACAACTGGTGAAATGAAGGTATACACCCCTGCCTACCCCTTCAGAAAAAGTACGCTGGCCTACTTAATGTGTCTAGGTGTATAATTTTAACTCTTATGGCTACCATTGTCTGAGCATTGTCCGAAAAATCGATAATACGTGTGTAGATATTATGCATGTAACTAGGTTAACCCGCTGTGCTCCCACAACCAATTGACATTGGTATGCCGGTATGACGATTTATCGGTTGTTAGTGTTATAATTTGAGGGGATTTTTATTTTACTCTTCTGTAATTGTATTCTGCAGTGCCATGTGGTGACGGCAGTGCAGAATAAAATTGTCACTATGCCATCTCTCTCGTGGGTGTCGTACAAGGCGACTAAGGATTAAGACAACAATGAGTGTTCTATAAGGATTAAGGCAGCAGCGTTCCTCTTAAGCTACCTAGCAATGTACTGCAATTTCCGTGCACGATAAATGGCAATAGGCTCACACATGGGACCTAACCGAATTGGCGAAACGTGGGTGTAAGTTCACCTCTACCTCGACGGAGAATTCCTATCATGGTGATGTTTAGATCTGAGCTGCAGAATATATCCACCCAGTGATGGCACTCTGTTATGAATTATCAACCTTAACTTAACTTACAGGTGACACTGCTCTGGAAAGACCCTCGCAATGTCGGCTGGCGTGAGAAGACCGCGTACAGATGGCGGCTGCTCCACCGACCCAAGATCGGCCTCATCAGGCTGAAGATCTACGAGGACGCGAGGCTGGTTGCTGACTCTGGGAACGTGTATGATGCCACGCTGAAGGGAGGGAGACTGGGCGTGTTCTGCTTCTCCCAGGAGATGATCATCTGGTCCAATCTGGTGTACCGATGCAATGGTGAGTCTGTTAGGTGATTTATTTATTTATTTATTTTATTGGTTCACCAACAACTAGTACACTAATACATTCTGGTTATTACAATATTAAGGCTAAAACTAAGCGCACAGTCAATTACAGGTAAACACCACATGCAATAAAATTAGTGTCGAGACAATACAGCATTAAATAAAAGTTGTCATTTAAAAACTGCTACTATTCAATCACGCAAGTCTCCAAAATAATCCTTCGAAACTTTGCTAATGATAAATGATTAATGTCGATGAGGTCACTAACCTTATTCATCAACTTTGGTATTCTGCATAAAGGAGAATTTGATCCCAGTTTTGTGCGACGTACAAGGGGTAAGAGTGGTGCGGTAGGCTTTCGTGGAGACCTAGTGTGAACCCTAAACTTAACCTTTCCCAACAGATCCGAGCAGTCCACCAGTCCGCGCAATAATTTAAAAAGAAAAACCATATCTAGTACATCCCTACGCTTTGACAGCTTGATCATATTAAAGCGCTCCAGCCGGGTTTCATAGTCCATATGCCTGACGCGCAACCCCACAGAGTATGATAAGTGCCGGAGAAATCGTTTCTGTAACCGTTCTATTCTTAACATATGTGTAGCGTAATGCGGCCGCCAGATGACACTACCGTACTCTAATATACTTCTCACTAGACTATTATAAAGTATTTTCTTAGTTTCAATATTCCGAAATTCCCTACCATTTCTTATAACAAAACCGACCATTCTTGAAGCTTTTCCTATAATGTGTTCTATATGTGGTATGAATGTGAGCTTTCTATCGAAAAGTATCCCAAGGTCTCGTACTATCCTGGTTTCCTTTAAAATTGAGCCTGCTATGGAGTAGGAGGTAGGATTTACATGTATTTTTCTAGTAAATTTAATATGTGAACACTTTTTAGCATTCACATTCAGTCCATTACGTGCACACCAGTCACTGAAGATGTCTAAATCCTTTTAAAGCAATTCTACATCTTTGTCATTCTCAATGATCCTAGACAGTTTCAAATCGTCCGCGTACAAATAAGCAGACGAGTGTAAAAAACAGTCCGGAAGAAAATATATTAAATATATTAAATAATAAAGGGCCTAAATGGGAACCCTGTGGAACGCCAGATGATATGGAAAAACAATTTGACTGGTAACCATGAACCACAACATAGAAAGATCTATCGCTCAAATATGACTCTAGCCATTCTAGCCAATGCAGAATAGGTCCGGTGAAACCGTATGATTTTAATTTCTGTGATGGTGAAGTGTCAGGGCGAATGGGTCACGTTCAAGGCGAATGGGTTTGTAAATGACTAACTGCCGCACTCAGAGACGTCAATTAACTTAAATGAGTATTTAATGTCAAAAAATTTCATTCAAATCTAGACCATAGACCCGGCAAGAATAGCGACTAGTTTTGAATTGTCATTTTTTGACGCTAAGTACTCATTAACGTTCAACTCTTTAGAGGTGAGAAGAATCATTGACCAGCTTACCATCTGCCTCAAGACATTAAAGGGATCTGTTGACTGCATACACTTACACAATCTAGTATGTGTATTATTGGTTCCGGATAAGCCCGAGCTCCCCTCGGCACGCAGGCGCGGTCCTCCTCGTCAACATAATTTCTTCCACGTAAGAAAAGGCCGTACTGTATCGCGTGCGATGTCACCCCTGGTCCGACCTCTGGGCCACCTCAATGCACTCCGTGACGCCAACGCTGATTTAGACTTTCCATTTGACAACTGGTCTACTATAAAACCAACCTTATTGACTTACTGTGAAAATTTAAGAGATCAATGGAGTAATGCATGTAACTATGACAGTGAAAATAGTGAATCTGAATGACATGACTATTTTGTAATAATATTATTCTTAATTGACATTGTATTGTATTTATAATCATTTTGTGACTTTATAATTGTGTGATAAATGTAATAGATTTATGTCGTTTTTATCACAATAAAATAAATAATAAAAAAATAAAAAAAATAAAAAAAATCAGTCGAGCCGTTTCGGAGGCATTCGATAACAAACGCCCCAATATTGCATTTCATTTATGTCCTCTTTCTCACCATTTTTTTTATACTTTTGAGTAGTAAAGGCTGATTTTTTTCTAATTTCAGATAAAATACCTTTGAACATAGTGTCAGAGCTATCACCCCGGATCTTGAAGGAGAAGAAACCAGAGGTAGACCACGAGTTCTACTACCAGTAAAGTGACGTTTAGTGATAGAAAAAAAATAGTGTTTCCCATAACTTTCCATAACATAATAACTTAGAAAAAAACCTAAGTAGCATGCACTATGCAGCTATATTCAGACAAAGCTCGAGAAATCTTATGACAATTAAGATATTTCTTAACATTTCATAAAGTTTATGTAAATGCATTAATAATAATTAATGATGAACAAATCACAACCACTTCGAAATCTGTTTATTTGTAATATTCAACCACATAGTATTCTATTACTGTTGTTAGTTAAGACAATGACAAACATTCATAATTGCAAAGACACCTAAATATTAATAAGTACCTACTGTAATTGCTTAGTTATAGACGTAAGATACTTCTAATTAAGCTACTTTTATAAACTTATTAAGTACAATAAAACAATAATTTTATAAAGTATGTTTGTTTAATTTGTTTTCTACGAACCACAGAAGGTGTTTTGTTTTATCTTTAAATAACGTAAAATAAAATAAAAAAATAAAACTAATATTTTATTATACAAAGAAGAAATAATGTAAATGCAATCGTATATTCTACAATAATCAAAAAGGCGACTAAGGGTAAAAACAACGATGAGTGATTAATAGGCAGCAGCGTTCCTTTAAACCAACTGTATACTGCGGTTGATATGGGACAAAACATAATTGGCGAAACGTTAATTCTCCTCTGCCTACCCCATCTGGGAGAAATAGGCGAGAATTATGTATGTATATACGTTTTTATTACAATACGTACTAATTAAAGCAGAGTTGAGCAAGTTTAAAATGCTTAGGGCTTAAAGGATTACCCAGTCTTGCGAATGTTCGAAAATAAAGCACTACTTCATAGTTCCCAATGAAATCCACTGCAATGGAGCGCGCCTATGAAAAAAATACAGCTCTATAACTTATACAACATGCTGAATCTTTGGAGACCCCTCCAAAGGGTTAAGGGGTGAACATAATTCTAGGGAAATAATCTTAAGTTAGTACCTACGGAGATTCACATAACAATAAATACATTTTCTTAAAAAAATCGCCGAAATGATTTACGTTTAGCTCTCTACTCCATTGTGCCCAATGCAAGGAGGTTTTATTTCAATAAAATAATTCCTCTAACTTTTGAAGAATTGACCGAATCCCTTTGAAATACGTTAAAGAATTCAAGCTGACTGACATTCTTTTGACAGCTTCTTCTGAGACATTTACCGGGCTCGTTTTGAACAAATATACAGAATATTTTTATGATAACTTTGTGAAAACTTTAACTAAAGATGGACCCAATTGATTGTGGTTTAAACGAAGATTTTGAAGAACCTGAAGGCGACGGACTTGAAGAAATTGCTAATCATGTAACGCAGATGGCTGTTAAGGCGAATAAGAATTCTTCAAACGCTCTTTTCAACCAGGACAGGCCCAAATCAAACGATGCGGGACCGGAAGGCGCACAGGGCAAACTCCAGATAGGCGACACTACTTCAAGAAGCAAATCTGGCTTAGAATCGCGCAAAAGCAGTTCCAAACTCAACAGAGGCGATGGGTTGAATCGCAACGCTTCAAGATCTAGAGTGCCTTTGGCTACGACGAGCAAAGTGGGAGTCAAAAGGCGGAAACTTCTAGCCGTCCCTGTCCCACGCCAATCCCTGCCAAGGAAATCTAAGGAGAAGGCCAAGCAAATGCTGCACATGATAGCAAAAGGCATCGTCATTCCCAGAGGTGTCGACTTCCATGAGAGGGTCAGGCAACGACCAAGACGCAGACCGGCGAAGAGGTTGCAGCTGGCTAAGAAGAAGAAGACGGCCAATAAGCCGGTGGTGACCCTATGGAAGAGGTCTGACTCACCGCATTCTACAGATACCTTATCCGACTTTAGATGTTCCACGTGCGGTCATCGCAGTAGCAGTGAATTGTGTTATTAGAGTTTTTTGTGTACCTACTTATTTATTTGTTAATAATTGAATTATATTATGATCATCGAATAGTTCGAATTAAATATTTTTTGAAATGTGTACCTAAGTATTCTATTCTAAAATTAATACCCACCGGAAATTATTGAATCTCTTGAGCTGTGCTATAGAAGGAGTATGTTATAGATGCCCGTTATAGTGCCGTGTGGTGACGACAGAGCAAATATAATTCTCACCACCACCATCTCTCCCGCGGGTGTCGTACAAAGGTGACGGGTAAAGACAGTGATAAGTAATGGGGAACGTCGTTCTTATACCATGGTTTACACGTTTCTGATTTTTTACACGTTTGAAGTTTACAATTTTCGATTACAAATTTCTCGCAGAATTCAAAATGATCCGACGAAGTACAGTCGGACCGTGGTTTGGTGGAAGATCTTTCCTTTTCTTTGATGATGCGGCGTACCTTCTGCAATCCAATAGACCTAACATAAATTATGGAAACGTTGCTGTGGCTATTAATTCACCTTTACCTACCCGTTCAAGGATAAATAGTCTTGATTTATATATGTTGCTGCTATATTATAATTATGCTGTAAATCAAACTGTGTTATGTTAGTATTACATTTTGATAGGTGTGTGGTAAGCTTTTCGGCGCAGTATGTTTCGTCTTCTTTCATTTCGGTATGACATCATCACCTTTTGATTCGCATCATCCATCACCCCGTAAAGGTGTTAGTGATGAATGAATGTATAGAAAAGTTTTATATAGTTAAGCATTACACAATATTAAGTTCAGGTTTATATAAGTATTAAGTTCAATTGCACTGAGCACACGAAGGGTTGAAGGCGAGGCCGAGAAGTTTAATTTTATGCAGCTTTTATAAACTCCTAAGCTTTATCTTCGACATTGCTGGAGGGGTTTAGAGAAAAGCGCCCTACGTACTGATCTGGATAGCTAAAGACGTTGGAAAACTTTTTATCTGTGTAGAGTTTGCATTAAAACCATTTAAACCTACTGTATTATTTTTGATAACTTTTAATTTGCATACATACATGTATACATAAATCACGCCCATATCCCCGAAGGGGTAGGCAGAGGTGAATTCTCACCCGCGTTTCGCCAATTATGTTAAGTCCCATGTAATAGGTGGCGAGCCTATTGCCATTTATCGGGCACAAAAGTCGCAGTACATTGTCAGGTCTTTTAATTTGAACATTATGTTTTCTTATTTATATGTTAGAAAATATATTATACAAAGAAAATAAAATTATAAATTTGCCAATTGGCATAAGTCGATTTTTTCTTAGCATTATTTTCTTTTTTCTTCTAGTTATAATAACTAGTTGTATAAACTTTTGATATCCAATTCTGAGTTAGAAAGTCGTCGTCATTAGGTTAACCGTACGAATGTCAGTGCAAAATTCAACAGAACAGAGTGCATTTCAAGTTAATTGCTCCAAAAGTGTCTGAAAAGCAATAAACAACAGCCCGTCGCTCGTTGCAAATAAACCAAAGTTGCAATTTGTCCGCAAACCGAAATAACACTAGGCACTTCTGGGAACGGACAATATCATTCGCGTGGAAAGCTAGTAAACTACAACGGATTTAATTTACGCATTTACTGCATTTTATATTTATGTTTGCAGTTTAATGAATAATGAAATGAAAGTCTATATTCTATGCCGTGTGGTGACGGTAGAGCAGATTAAAATTGTCACCAACTCCCATCTCTCCCGCGGAGGGCCGATTTCACCGCAGAATTAAACGCGATCAGTTAAAGTCGAACTCGGTTTATGCTCTAAACTGAGTTCCGCTACATACTATTCGATTTTTAAAGTTAACATTATATAAATGTCAGAAAAATTAGTACAAAGATCGTGAACAGGCACCTGCCCATAATTTTTCGAAATTCTTTTTCTAACCACCAAAATCTTTGTTCCGCTACATAGTTTGCATTAATCAAAACCAAGTTTTATTATACCCAGTTTCTATGAGAGACGGTGAATTAGGCCCCAAGACAGCAGCAATCAGTAATGGGCAACAGCGTTCCTCTTATGCCTAGCAGTGTTCTGCGATTTCCGTACCCGATAGGTGGCATTAGGCTCGCCACCTATTACATGGGACCTAACATGCAGTAGCGTTCCTCTTATGCCTAGCAGTGTTCTGAGATTTCCGTACCCGATAGGTGGCAATAGGCTCGCCACCTATTACATGGGATCTAACATAATTGGCAAAACGTGGGTGTTAATTCACCTGTACTTCGGGGATATAGGCGTGATTTATGTATGTATGTATCATTGCCGTGCATGACGCGCATTCCGGTCGTTTGTAGGAAGATACAACACTGCATGTAGGTAAAATGTATATCATTTACCGTGTCAGTGTTCTACAAGCTTATTACTGATGCAGCGGATACCCAAGGTCCTTTCTCTCAGGGATGCCGCGCAAGTGTGCACTAATTAGTACTCGGGGCTTATTCTAGACACGTCAGCATCTTAACTGACGGACGACTTAGGGCTGATTTCACCGTCTCTCATAGAAACTGAGTTTAATAAAACTTGGTTATTGTTAATGCAAACTATGTAGCAGAACTCAGTTTAGAGCATAAACCGAGTTCAACTTCAACAGATCGCGTTTAATTCTGCGGTGAAATCGGCCCTTAGAAATGAGCAGTCGAGAGTGTACACACACAGATATGTGTACATGTCACTTAAACAAAAAGTGTACCTACGTAGCATGGTGTTATAACCAACCTATATTCTGAGGGATTCAAAAACAAAAATTTTAATGATTACTAGATCTAATCTCATTTTACACAATTTTTATAAATATGTATAATTATGTATATATTTAGAAAATATATTACATAAACATATACACAACCATGAACAACCGGGAACAAATATTTGTCAACCAGGATTCCAACCCGGGACCTCTTGGCCGATACCCAGCGATTTGAGCATTCGACCAAGCCGGCCGTCATATAGACGCCTGAACTAATATTTATTTACTTATAATTCATTAGGGCCTGTTTCACAATCGACAAGTAAGTTCTGAATAGCTTACTTTGCAGATCATTTGACAGTGGTAATACGAAATATATGTCAATTGAACTGCCAAGTAAGCTATTCAGAACTTACGTGTAATAATGAAAATCTATGACAAACTCGGGGCTAATATAAATAATCAACTTCGCAGTGCAGTTTTAGGTTCCAAGTCGACCTAAAAGGACCATAAAGTAGCATCTCTTTCCGACAAACTTCAGGAATCCGCAGCAACACAATTTGGGCAGTGAGAAACTTTCTAATGGAATTTCTGTAAAAAGAAAAATCGGCGAGGCAGCGCTGCACTGAAATGTTTGTGAAGCGTCTCAAGGCAGAAGCTAAGAATTTTTGCAAAACTTCCCCGGCATCTCAGAAAATATAGTGAAGAGATTCTATGAAGCTATTCTTTGGTTTGATTTTTATTTTAACATTATATGATTATTATTCAGTTTAGTTTGAATTGAATTTGAACATTATATAACAGTGGGCGTCTCTCGGCTGAATGATGATGATGATGATGATTATATAGCAAAATGTTAGAAAAAAATAGTAGGTAACAAAAAAATAAGGTCAGAAAAATGTCGATGAATTATTTGTACATTCGTATGATGCGTATTGTAATCGAACCAGCGTCCTCTGCAATCCGGGCAGATGCCTAAACCAAACGTCCTGCTCGGTAAAATCTTACGCTGATTGAAAGCCTTAAGTAGGAAGCTGTGTACGCAAACATTTTACATACTAAACAAGCATCCTGATCTCGATAATCTTCGCAGCGTTGCGTCGGGTAAATTGTTTTTTTCTGGCATCGCTGGAAGGATGAATGTTTGGTTTCCATTAGGCAGTAAATTTTAATGCCCGTAATACGCCGCCCGCACCCACGGGGAAGGCTGTGTTTTTATTTCGGAATGAGCAAGTGCGGATTTTATTTAAATTTTAATCATAAAATTCCCTTTGAAATCTGTTTGCTGACGACATCGCAGTTCAGTCAACGTCATATTAGGAATTCCCTTGAGGTGCTAATTGTCAAAACAACATATAACAAAATAAAAGTGGCGGTGTTTAGATTTTTATTTGAACATTATCTTAATGTTATAAAAAAATGAGGGCAAAAAAGTTCGAAACTTTATTCTTAATTTTATGCAACACCTTTTCTCCATGACCGTAATAAATAAAACGTATCATGTGATCGAAACATCGAGAATATTATCAATGCCAAAAATTAAACTTCCCATTTAATCTCATCTCGAGAACCTGCATGAAGTAAGTAACCTACCTACTCGCGAAAGTGTTGTTATCTCGGTCGGAGAATACAAAATATTTAGGGTCTGTTTCATAATCGAGTATGTTCGAAGTAGCTTACTTTGCAGTTCAATTGACATATATTTCATATTACAAATGTGAAATGATCTGCGAAGTGAGCTACTTCGAACTTACTTGTCGATTGTGAAACAGGCCCTTTAACACAAACTTCAAACTTTTTAATTTAGAGTGACAGTTAAATAAACTTTTGACTTAACTGAAATAAACCAAATGAAAGCTACCGTATTTCGCATTGAGGAGATTTTAAACTTTAAATTTAATTACGTCTTTCTTCTTCTTCCTGCTCCCTGTTCCCAGTCTATCTGGGGTCGGCGTAGTAAGTTTCCTCTTCCATTCATATCGGTCAGACGTCATCAAGCCATCCACTCCCTAGTGATGAATGAATGTATAGAAAAGAGTCGGAACGGACCATGTCGAGAGACCCATGAATATTATCTTAATGTTATAAAACATGAACATGAAGAATGACAACATTCCACACCATACTGCTCAAGGTTTTGGTTTAGGTTTTACAGCCAGCCGCCTGCCTGACACCAACCCTCTTTGGGTACGCTGTTGTTGGTGGTTTGCCCTCCACCATTCGGGTGCCCCAAGGTGCTTATTGGTCTACACCGGGCAATCTCCCTTAGTCGACTTTGACGACACCCATGGGATGAGTTGGGGCTGGCCTATTTATTTGTTCGCTCCCAGGCCAGCATAGAAGTCAATAATTGCAACGTCTTTCAAAACAAATTAAATATTATTATTCAAATAAAATAAAACTAGCAGCTTACCTAACTGTGTAGAAGAGATGAAAGTTCATCAAAAGGGATATCTTCAAGCAGTTACGGGTGCCTACTTAACAAAAGAAAAAGATAGGCCCCTTTACAATTGTTTGCTTAATCCGATGTTTGCTTCAGACGCTAATAATAAGCAGAGCCTTTGTTCAGACTTAGTTTAATTAGATTTTTTTTAGCGCACGGGAAAAGGGTCTCCCCGATTGTTTAGCAGCTAGTTCTTCCATCATGGTTCCATCAATAGATATCTGCCGCAGTCATCATCATCATCACCAGCTCTTTAATGTCCCCACTGCTAGGGCACGGGCCTTGCCTATGGATGGAAGAATATAGAGGGATTGAGCCAAAGCCCACCACGCTTGCTCAGTGCGTATTAACGACTACAGGTGCAGCCGGCACCAACGCACGGAGGAGACATAATAAATTATTGGTCACCCATCCAATGACCGGCCTTAGCGACCATTGCTTAGTTTACGCAATCGCAGCACCAAGCGCGCTATACCACTGCGCTAGCGAGCTCCTCTGCCGCAATCGTTAGGCCAGATTTTAAAAAGCTGCGGGCCTAGCCAAGTGACTCTGAACTTATTACAAGTGACTAATCTATTTGAACGAATAGAAAAAAATGTCAAATTAACTGCCGCACTCAGAGACGTCAAATAGCGTTAATGAGTACTTAACGTCAAAAAATGACAATTCAAAACTAGTCTCTATTCTTGCCGGGTCTATGGTCTAGATTTGAATGAAAATTTTTGACATTAAATACTTATTAAAGTTAATTGACGTCTCTGAGTGCGGCAGTAAGACAGCTTCTCTTACTTTTGCCACAGTGGTCGCCATATTGCTTTCTCGTCATTTTTACATACATCCATACGTCACGCCCTTCTCCCACAGGGATAGGCAGAGATCACTTCCTTCCACTTGCTACGATCCTTACATACTTCTTTCGCTTCATCCAATCTCATCAATCTCTTCATGCATGCCCGTCGGTTTTGGGTACTCTTGACCTGGCCCTTTTTCAAAAGACTTTCAATTTGATTGTGAAAGATCCGCCTAGGCCTTCCCCATCCCATTTCTTCATTTACTTTCGCCATGTAAATCCTTTTTGTCAGAATGACAAATTGGCTACTTGGCTAGAGGGGCTGTACTGTAGTGAACTACACCGGCCGGCACTAGTCCACCAAACATTAACTATTTCAGCATACAACTTTTTTTTAAATAAATACTAAGCTAAATATTTTTTAAAGTTGAAAATTGCTGCCGAATATGGACACAATGTGAGAGAATTAATTCTCATTTTTTCTTTTATGCTTCATGCTATGCCATTCATGCCATGCCCACGTTTTACTTCCGCGAAATTGTTCTGTAATAAATTTGCAGCTGTTTAGTACCTACAACCGCACCTAACAATAAAAAGCGGCTAAAGGGACCCTTTATTGTTTGTTAATCGGTTGGGTAGGACTGGCTACCAAATAGATAGACGCAGAAGGCTTGCTCTCTGTGAGAATTTCGATCTAAGTTTATAACTGACTCTAATCTCTTTTCATATTATTACATGTGACTTGAAATTGAGGGATGAATGTTACGTAACTGGAGGTATGTAAAGTACCTATGTATATGCATGGACCTAGAATGAGAAGAAGACCGAAGAAGCGATGGATGGATTGTGTGAAACGAGAAAGAGGAGAGTTCATGCTGAGCTCACGTCTAATAGAGGAGAGTGGAAGCAGAAGTACATGTTGTGCCGACCCTACTTAGAGAAGAATAAGGGCAGGGAGAAGAGGAAGATGAAATTGAGGTGTTTTTGCATAAGCCATGTTTTGTAAGGCCGGTCGTTGGATGGGTGACCAATGACCGTATTTATCTACTAAGGCGAACTTAACGGTAACTTAGGTACCTACTTACCTACAATTATGTCATTAATTTCCAACAAAGCATTGCATAAAGACTAAAAACACAGCACAAGTTAAAATTGTCTGAAGGAACATTTTCACTTGAGCTGCTTTTCTCGCAACTAATGTTATTATGGCAGACTGAAATAACTCTTTAGGACTTTTCTTCGTTAATTTTCAACGTAGTTATTTGTGTTTTAAATTGCTTCGCGTAAATAACAGGTTTACTTATGTGGAGTTCTGCCCGGCTAGCATGACCAAATTACAGTTCAAAGCAATAAATGACTATTATGATGTAGCCATAAAGGCTTTATGGTATTGCCATTTATCTTTAAGTACTCATTAAAATTAATTGACGTCTCAGTGTGCGGCAGTTCGTCATATAAAAATTATGGTGATTTATCAAAAATTCAAAATTGTTAATTTAATTTTCGAATAACTATTTCATACATTTGGCTTTACTAACCGAACAATTTATTATGGACTAGTGGTCCCCCGCGGCTTCGCTCGCGTTAATGTCGGTTGTTATATAGCCTACGTCAATAAATTGACTATTTATTTATTTCATAATTGCGTTACATGTGACTTAGTAGTCATCAATCAATCCAACACAAAGAATTTTTCAATTAGAACCAGTAGTTTCTGAGATTAACCAACGCGTTTAATCAACCAAACAAACAAACAAACTCTTTAGATTCATAATATTAGTGTAGATAGGTGAAGAAGAAATATTATAATTTCGATTTTTTTAAAAGCACCGTAATAATATATTTATATGTTAGCATGGGCAGCGTTTAGGGTCTGCGATATTTGTGTATAATTTACGTGCTTAAATTTTTCGGTAACGGTAACAATAAAACAAAATGGTATCACAAATATATTTATTGTATTATTGTATATGTTTACATAACACAGACGAAGTAGGTAAAACTATCACTCAGGAAAATAGACGAATCAAATCTAGACATAAAATCCCAAAAGGGCAATTCATTTTTAAAGATAATTAAAAATATTGTGCTACAAGTTAATTTTGCAAGATTCAGTAAGTAGAAATTATGGCAAAAGTTGTGCTCAAGTAGCATAGGATGACGAAGAGAAGCTCTAAGACAGAGACAGCATACCTAGGTCATAAATATATGTTACGAAAGAATATTACAAATTACTAGTACTTAGGACATGTGACATAATTAACGCACTGCATGAAAATCGTTTGTTAGGCATCTTTTTTTTATGCTAAGTAGTGAAGCTCTGGAGCTCCAACTCAACTGATGGTAAATGATGGTAAGTGACGATAAGAGCCAAACATAAAATCGTATATCGTCACAATTCCAAACATTTTTTTAATATTCCTAAAAAACCACTTTCACAGTGTGCGTTTATCGTGTAAGGTATATTTCACTGTCCAATTATCCATGATATAAAAACAAACGTGACAGAAAATAATACGTATCCATATTACACTAACAAATATATCACGTACTTATATATTTTATGTATATGTCTACGTATAATTAATGTAAGTAAATTATTAAAATTAGGAACAGTAGCTGTATTGAGATATATTCGGAAAAATCGTAACCTAACAGGGGATACTAAAACGGGGATAGTGACCTAAGCTGGCACTCTTGTGTAAACCAATTTATATACAGCCATATGATGGACTAAATTTGTAGCAATTTACGATAATAAATCAAGTCTTCTAATTATTTTATACACGAAAGTGCCCGTTAAAGGCACTACACCAACTGTGGGCCACCATCCCCAACAACAAAATATGTTTTTTTATGTTATCACATCCAGTGAACTGTATAACAAAGCATTATGATACACACATCTAATTCAACACGGTCTATTACAAAATAATAAAACATAGACATTGAATCAATGCGACTAAAATTGATTTATTGCGTCTCTCTTGTCTCTTTTGCCCTTTATTATCACTTGTCTCTTTCATTCATCATAAGCCACAAAATTAATTTATTGTAATATCAATATACCTAATCGTCAAAAATTAATATTTCTGGACCTGAACATAATCTACTACATTTAAAAGTAAAATATTATTATTGCATCATTTATTTATTTATGAACAAGGCTATTGAAGAATATGACAAGTAAATATTACTATATTCGATTTTATACATTACAGCTATATACATAAAGTTCATTGTAAGTAATATTTATTGTATTGAAAATATGAAAGCAATAACTTTTACAAATTATTTGGTTATATTGAACACATAGGGATGACGACCTTTTCATAATACCTCTATTTATAAGATAGGTATAATCTTTATGACATTGTAAAATAATTATTATTATATCCCTACGATCTTGGTGTACTGTGAAATAAAAAATACATTCATACAAAAGTATGATTCCTACTCACATGACCACAAAAAGATAATACCATTTATTCAATACGTATTTACAGATTCATCAATTTGTATTTTATTAAAATTGTATGGACAATCAAAATCACTTAAGTGTATTTTATTAAAATTGGTCAATAATGTAAAATGTAAGCTAATAGATATAAAAAAAATTGCACAAACATGCTCCTATAGCTTTGTATCTGATTATTAGTTGTATTATTGGCTAAGTATTGCATGACCTAAGAGCCCACAAGATATGTAATGTTCAACAAGAAATTAGGAATCTTATATACTTAATAAAACAATTCTCACTCCAACGGCAGGTTCAATTCCATTAATTATTACTTGCAAATAATTTAAATTTAATAGAAGTAAACAGCACTTTTTCGTGCTCTAAATTATTATCTATGATATCTTATTCTTACTATTAACCCTTTTACTGCTCAGTCGGATATATCTGACACCAGACAACGAGTTTTTATTTGAATTTTGACCAGTAATGCTGGTCAGTTAAGCGCTACAGAGCAGAAGTCACATTAAAGCGATTGTCGTGAAAATCCGACCGAGGCCGCAAATGGGTTAGACGTCAGTTCCAATTAAATAACCAATAACTCTCTGACAACAGTATTTACATCGTGAGCAGTAATACGTGTATTGTCGTATGTCTTTCCCTTCGTAACATCAGAACCACTGTACATTATCACTATCTGCATATAGAGGGCCCAATATGCTATCTCAAATATTATTTGATTCCCTGAGCAATAAAATATCTTAAAAAGGTCAAAAACGCGATATTTCTTTAGAAAACTAGCAGAAAACTATTAAAATCTCTAAGAAATCAACACATTATATAATTTCAACACTATTTAATATTCAGAAAACATCAGAAAACATTTGTTTCAGTGGACCATCAAACCGCCCAAGTTGCACTCTGACATGAGTTGCTGGACATAATAATATAAGACCATGACGGAACGGACACAAAAATTACTGTCGGAATAATCCGACTCTGGCGATGTTAAAGGGTTAACTTTTCAGACATATTGCGATAGCACACTGGGCCAGGGGAGTCTCACTGAGCTTTAAGCCCTATCCTGAAGCTCCATACACTTTAAAGACAGACCCCCTGATCATACACACACCTTACTTAACTACTATGAATGAAACGCAGTTGCCCTACAGGCGAATAAAGAAGGAAGTGATATGATAGTAAGATACGAGAAATTATGAATCATAAGGGCGTATTTACAGCGATTTTCTATTAGTATTCACTAGCTAACGAGGAAGACAGTCACTGTTATTGCTGTTTTCACATGAATCAACCCACACACTTCACATTGGAATAAATTTAAACACGTTAAGCTCTAATTCAATGATCTCTTTTTAAGTTATCCGAGTTTTATGGAGTGATTAGTATTATGAAGTGTGTCTAAGGCGGCTCTCACGGAATCTTACCAAATATGGCTGAGCAGAGAGAGAAGTCGATGTCGAAAAGGTGAGAGTTGACATGTTGTGAAGGGATCCCGTATACCTACACTTGGGTCACAAGTGTCTCTGACTTCCCCCTCTGCTACACTACGGATGGTGAATCCATGGAATGCTAAGAGTTATCTTCTAATACAACCAACAGATGTTTGATCGATAATGTGATCCTAGAGGACGCCATTGTCACCTAACATGTTCCTAATTAACTGATTTCTGTTAATTTGAAATAAAACAACTTCAAGGCGCTATAACGCGAATATTTACAAAAAGATCCTTATAATTCCCTTTTTTTCGTTTTACAATCGAACGGACGATTATTATAAACCAAGTTTGTTGGACAGACAATAAACTATTTAAATTTATCTCAACACAGATTTTATCCTGAAATCATTAAGTATGTTGATAGACAAATTATTTCTACTTTAAGATTTCCGCTAAGCCGGCGCAATGAATTTGTTATATTTTTCCTCTCGCCGAGAACTCATAACTCTATCTCGCTCTGTCTATGCCGAAAAACGATCAACCGTATATTTAGGTGTTAGCATTGTTAAGATTACCCTAACGTTTTGATCACTTTACAAAGATCGTGATCAGAGGAGGCTAAAAATGACAGGTGTCTTCATATATAAAGTTATAGTTAAATGACTACCTTGCGAGTTAAATCCGTGAAAGTCGTTTTATTTCAAATGTGTAATGCTCGTCCAAATATAAGTAAACATTTTGGAATGGTTCTACTAAGTTTTGTTTTCCCTATAAAAATATTATTGCATGCTTAAGTCGAAATTACATCATTGAAGTTTGACGCGCTAAGACGATATGGTTAGTTAAGTTTTAGAATAGTTGTGTTCAGTCTACTCAAAGATCACACTTAAGAACAGGTATAGTAAGGGCTACTTTAGAAAGATGTAACATTGAAAAGGGGTCTCAAAATGCCTTCTCAACTGAAACAGGAAAATTTTCTCAAAAGGGTTTTCAACGATTAAGACTAAGCCTAATAACACTTTGCATATTCTGCAAGACCGCTTGCGTCATCTTGCCGTCTCTTTTGCGCAAGCCGTAATCCAATATGAGCGAGAGAGTCGGAAGGAATGACGTCGACATACTGAATAGGCGTAAGTGTCCGCTTGGTGGCTTCTAAGGTTTGGTTTACACTGGACTCTGAGTACACTCTTCTTTGGATTCAATAAGCTGGTGATGGTTTACCTGTCAAACACAAATAAATATAAATTAAAAGACTAGCCACTTCTTCATTTATTTAATTGTACCTACAGAGACAGCACCTAAAACTATGACATCTGGTTTGATCGAATGGCCAGATTACTGGCTATCGGCCAAGAGGTCCCGGGTTCGAATTTTAATCTTAAGAGCTAATGTTAGTTATTATTAATTAGATAAGTAGGTATGTACATGTTATGAGGTGCCATGAAAGTAACTAAAATGTTATGGACATGAGTGTGTCGAAGTATAGAGGAAGACGACAGAAAAGATGGACGGATTGTGTGAGGTATGATACGAAGGTGATGAGGAGATGACGAGTGACAGAAGAGAATGGAGAAAGAGGATATACTGCGCCGACCCCAAATAGGATGGGATAAGGGCAGGGCGGCAGAGGAGCTCGATAGCGACATACTTGCTCCAAATTACATAGGATAAAGCCTTGTTCGGGCTAGGCTAGTATTTTAGTCTAGTGGCGAGTAATTTAGTAGCTAAACTATTCGCTACTGCCCAAAAATCGTTCGCATTACAGTCGAGTAAAGCTCACAAGTCAGTGGTACTCTGCAAGATGAACAGCCTACAGCGTAATAAAGTCAAGTATATAATACTAATGAACTCGACTAAATCGACAGGTTCGGACTTGTTTAGCCGGCGGCCGAGTGAGCACGGACGCGAGGTGGGGGGTGCTACTAGACTACTAAAAAAAATTAATGATTGACTCGACTAAATGACTTACTAATCCACTCGACTAATTTTTTGGTGTTCAGACACGTTTAGCTACTAAATTACTCGCCACTAGACTAAAATACTAGCCTAGTCCGAACAAGGCTTAAGGGCAGGATGAGGATGTATGTAGAAGGTGAACCTGTTGTACTTAGGCTGGTGTTTGGAATTTTGATTTTTTTTAAACAATGGTGCTAGCTACACCTGTCCTGTTTTTATGTATGTAAAGATCATCCAATTAACTACATACCTAGCCCTGTGAGAGAAAAGCGTGACATATGACAATGTGTATTGTATTATTGCTTGTTAGTAGAAGGTACTTGCAGGCCTAGCACATGGTCTCCGGGCGCGTCTGGGCGGGCGGCTGCGGCGGCGGCTGGTCAGCGGACCTCTGCCGCGGCAGGTGCGACGAGTCCAGCACGATGGCCGGCCGCGGCGGCAGGCTCTCGCTTACCATGTGCGACAGGGACAGGTCGCTGGACGCGTTCGTATCGCCTGCTCCAAAGATGAAATAGAAGGTCTAACTAGACTGCGGGCCAGATAAGTCTGCGCACAGGTGGCGCTGCTCGCTAACATTGACACTCGTAGACAAACAAAATAGCAGACGAATTTTTAGTTCCAATTTTGACCACGCGCGGACTTACCTGGCCCGCTCTCTACAGCCGTGTGGTGACGGCAGAGCAGAATACAATGGGGATGATGATACTAACAAAGAATCACTGAAATAATATAACATACATAAATCACGCCTATATCCCCGATGGGGTAGGCAGAGGTGAATTTGCATCCACGTATCGCCAATATGTTAAGTCCCATGTAATAGGTGGCGAGCCTATTGTTATTTATCGGGAACAAAACCGCAGTACATTGCTAGGTTGTATAATGGGAACACTGCTGCCCACTCCTGATCCCTGGTTTTCCTTAGTCGCCTTGTACGACACCCAAGGGAGAGATATGGGGGGGTGACAATTGTATTCTACTCTGCAGTCACCACACGGCTAAAAAAATCATTGAAATAATGATTCAATATTAATTTAGGATAAGGATATTCGATAAAAATCAATTGTTCTCAGATAATACTTGTGATATCTATCACTTATATCACGAATATATTTGATAAAAATAAAAATGCATAATTTAGCTATCCGCCATATTTGGTCAAACCCCGTGTGACGTCTCGTAATAAACGAAAGTATTATTTTATTGTAATTTAATTATTGTGTTTTATTGAATCCATCGATTGTAAGGTACATTACCCGAAGGCTGCCTGGGTACTGGTAGCAGTACCTCGCCGCATGCATCGTCACCGAGTAGAGGTTGCAGTGGCGACGGAAGCTCCCGGCTATCGATCGCAGATGCGCGGCGAAGGGAGTGTCTAAAGGCAGAAGACATAAGGTTCAATATGCACAGACTCGGTTCAACACACGCGCCTTCGGTTTCAACAGTTAAAAGCACGACTACAATAAATTTGTTGAGTTTTTTAGAAGCATAATTTTTTTTTCCGACATTTAATAAATCAAAACATATTTTAAAGAGCAAACCCGAGCTTAACCTAAGACAGTATTTATAAAAAAAATACTTGCTTTGGATGTCAGTTTGTCATTTTTTTCTACATTGGGAACATTATCTAAATGTTTAAAAAAATTAACACATAGATACAAAGAAAAGGTGGTGTTTACAAAAAATCTTACAAAGAAAAAGTGGTTAAAAAAATTACCTATATTCCCGCATCAAGACTAATTTTTCGACCTTCTCTAACGACATTTTTTTTTGCATTCTATTCGTTAGGTAGAATAGATTGGCCAATTGTCTGGGAGAGACTGGGCAGGAAGATGAAGATACGATAACCTAATACCTCTATCAAGTTTCTTTTTTATAAACTTTAATTGTTTCATTCAAGTTATCAAATACCTCTGATGCGGCAGCCTCCTGTCTACCGTAAGCAGGCCCGTCGGCTGATCTTCAGGCGCGCTGTTCACGCACACGCTGATGCTAATCCCGGGCTCAGCCTCCGGGTCGACCTCGCCACACTCTTCTTCGTATCTGGATTCAAAGTTGACGCCTTAGGGGAATGTGGCACAGATCGGGTACCTATACTATCTAAAACGGAAACATGTTTACCTATAGAGTTGAGTTGTAACGTGGTACAATTTAATGGTCCCTTTATGTCTCTAAATTTATTGGCCTAAGCCGTGTGGTGACGGCAGAGTAGAATACAATTGTCACCACCCCAAATCTCTCCCGTGGGTGTCGTACAAGGCGACTAAGGATAAATCAGTGATGAGGAATGGGCAGCAGCGTTCCTCTTGTACCACCTAGCAATAGCAATGTACTGCGACTTTTGTGCCCGATAAATGGCAATAGGCTCGCCACCTATTACATGGGACCTAACATAACTGGCGAAACGTGGGTGCTAGTTCACCTCTGCTTACCCCTTCGGGGATATAGGCGTGATTTATGTATGTATGTATCAGTGGCGTGGCGTGGAAAAACAAGTTAGGCAAGCCACAACTATATGAAGCCTCTTATGGTTTAAGCATTAACTTTTAACACCGCCTGTTAGGACACGGCTACAACTGTTCAACGCCATCTAGTGACGAAGCGGAGAACTACGTTGCCACTTTTGCGTGCTTGTGCTTTGTTTTATACAGCCAGAAAGACGATTCAACCCGGTCCGGAGCGGCTTGCAGGAGCGGCGCACGACCGCGATATTGAGTGCAGTTCACAAAAGAAATTCCGCTTTTATGGCTATTGCAATAAGATCTAAAATATTTACTTTTGACGGAACTTGTTTTCGTGGGAGTTTATTACTAATGTGTGCGTGTGTCGTAGTGTATCGATGCATAAGCGCGTAGGCTGCCGAAATGCCGGCTTGATGCCGGCTTGTAGCCAAACTTTAGGTACTATTTCGCGTTGCGTGCGCCTGACAAGACTACGCTTGTCTGTGTGCGTGCAGGCGCTGTATAGCAGGCGTCCATAACTCGATATTTAGCGAGTTAGTTGAAGGAATCTAGAGAGCGGGAGCGAATTGTATGTACCTGTGTTGCATATTGTTTCGCGCGCGTTTAATACTGTTATGATAAGATTATATTGATGGATTTTTTTATTTGCTTATAAAATGGTATTGTACTTGAATTATGGTAATGATTTTTTTATGCTCGCTCGTTTGGTACGGCTGTTGGGAATCGGGTTATATGGACGCTCCGCCACTGGTATGTATGTATGTATTTATTGGCATTATTTTAAAAAACATTAAAAAAATAACTTCGTCACAAAATTCAAAATTTAAATTAAAATACTTTGCCGTTAGATTCGGCGTCTCGCTCATGCCATCATTCCATTGCTGACGGTTCGGAGACGGTTTTCTTCAAATACCACAACTATACTACGAGAGACATTCCGTTTTAAGAAATAAATACTTACAACTACACATAATATTAAAAGGCACCTTTGGTGCCTTATTTTGTGATTTCAAAATATATTAAATAGTGACGGATTTTGGTGCTTTATTTCTTGGACCCCTGATAGGACTTGAACACCGTTCCGTTACAATGACGCCCAACGTGGGGCAATAATAAAACAGTCCGTTACAGGGTAGTATAGAGGAGACTCTTATTTGTTCACTATTTTACCTCGCATTGCAAATTGTTTTATTATATTTAGCTTACATAAAATACGTATTAAAATATGCATATTCAATCCAATTATAGAAGATTTATTACAAGCTTTCAAAAATAGATTAACATAATGTTAAAAATACTCACAAACGTCACATACAATTGACGTTTATAAATGAAAAAAAAAATTAAGTTATAAAAAATATGCTCTAGAGTCTAGTAAACTTTTATTTATACACGAGAAACACTTTAAGCAGTATACCCGCTTTTGGGCGATCTTCACCTAAATATATTTTTTTGCAAAGCTTATTTTCTTCCGTGTTAAATCGTCTGTTCAACAAAATTAATTTTGGACGCAAGTTATCATGTTTACACGAGCAAGAATTGATTACCATGTTATTCACGTAGTTTACTTATGTTCATAATTCCCATTAGTGCCATTAGAATAAATCCATAAATATAGCCACCCAAGATACTGAGAGCTACTTAACTTGCCTGAATAATTCATAGGATCACTAAGTTCACGCGAAATTTCGAAGAATCCGCTTCTATTGAATTATTGAAATTAGGTCAACAATATCTATCAATATATTATTACCTAAAAATGTATAATTTAATGTCTACCCTGGAAATAAGACAATAATAATAACCCTCATTCAAGGTGACTGAACTAATCATCATCGCAGAAACACACCCACACACACGCACACACACACACACACACACACACAAACACCACATACATACACACAGATTACCATATCTCTCTCCAGAAATGGAGCTCCCTTACCGCCTCTGAATGAGATTCTGCATGATGATGTAGTCGTCCTCCTCGGCCCCTCGCAGGTGCTCCTTTTCCATGTAGAGCGCGAACTCGGGGTTGGACATCTCGCTGGCGTGCCGCCTCCTGATGGACGGCGACGAAGCCCTCGCCGGAGATAGTAGACGAGACGTGATTGGCGTTCTACAACAAAAAAAAATTGAAAAATAATGATTGTTTTTTATTTTTTTTATTTGGACATTACACAAAATATGTAAAAGTGAAATCATTATTGTAAAGCAAACCTAAGTTGAACCGAATGTCATCCAAGCCATCCATTTTTACAAATACCTACCATGATTTGTAAAAAGTTTACTTGGATGATAGACATTTAGATCTGCCATTAACGGTGATGAAATTGAATGGTTGGTAAAATTTATATTTAGTCCAGTCTAACGTCCTGGTTGGTTGAGTGGTAGGTATAGGTATAGTATCTGCCCGGAGTGCCCGGACAGAACGAGGCAAAAGTTATTTCGCCAGTCCTCAATAATTTGGCGATTACGTCTGTTTAGGATGACCGGAATTTTAATCATGATTTTTTGTATGAAAACACAGAATTTAAAAAAATAAAAAATAGGGGTGTTTTAATTTTCGGTCTAAGTAATTTCTTATATCTTAAAACATAATTCATAATAAAAGTATCTTGAAAAAATGAAATGTTGTCAATTATTCAAAGATTTGTAGAAATGCCCTGAGAAATCGCAAAAGTAACAATTCCATTAATTTCAATGGCGAATTTTTAGCCTGCTCTTGATTTGACTTTAGATGTCTATAATTTTTCTTCAGTCTCCGCCTTGCGAAAATTTTAAATCATGCAATATGACGAAGACGAGAGTAGCTGACACGCAATTTGCGACGTTGAAACGCCGCAAATACAGGCTCTGATGTGCCAGTTTGCGGATGATGGCTTTCGTTTACGATATCTGCGTACGTCCAATAATATTGCGGTTTCGGCCGCATCGCTCGGCGTGCGCTGAAATTGCGTCGTTGTCTATATATTTACACGTACGTTTCATTTATTATTTATACAGAACTTAAACTTTGAGTAGCGTTTCTGTATTCGGGGGATTTTTTGTCGAGTTTTGGGAATCTGGTGAACTCCTGGACCGTCCACCCGTCCACCATAACTAGAAAACTTTTGAGTGGTCTATGAGAAAAAAAGTTTGGGTACCTCCGGGTTAAGGCGTCACCATAACTTAGCAAAGTATCTCTCCTGCGGGTGTCGTACAAGGCGACGAAGGGTTAAAATTTGATGAGGAATTGGCAACAGTTTTTATTTCGATTGATTTATGTATGATATAGGTAGTATAATAAATTATAACAGCAATCAATTTTATTTAGGGATTTAAAATTAGGCAACCTTAAATTTCGTAGCTTTTTTATTACCCACTTATGGAAAACAAACAGTATTGTGTGTGTGTGTTGTGTATACAAAGTCTATGGGCTTCTATATTAGGGAGATTTAAAGGAATCTTTTCAATTGACTGTAGCTTAGGTTGGAGCGTAGTGTTTTGAATAAAAACTCCATACCCATACCAAATCCTCTCAATTTACTCCATAAACATGCTGGCTCCTAGATTACATTAAACGACATAAGCCACGCCATCCTTTCGTAAACTACCAAGAGGTAATGTTTTGTGAAGAAATGGCAACTCAGTAAGAATTTATTCGGATAAGGTAAGGCAAATTTATTGCTTTAAATATAATGCAAAGTACTATTAGCTACTCTTGAAAAAACCTAGAGTTAGAGTTAGAATTTTCGTAATGTTATTATATTATGTTGTTTATTTTTGGCAACATTATATAAATGTTAGGAAAGTTGAAAATCACGCCATTTTCTGGAAAACTGCTAAGAAAATGGAGTGATTAATGTATGTAGAGGTAGGCAGGTATGTGTCTGTGTTGCTATATGGCGAAGGACAGTTCCTTCGGCAAAGTTGTTTTTGAGCAGTCTCAAAAATAACATTGCCTAGGCGACTTACAGTGACTGGCAAGCGGCCGGGCTTAAAAGCCTAGCAAACTCTACCTAGAGCATTAGACAAAAGACAGCGGTGATATCAGCAGGAAGAAAATTTCAAAATACCACGACAAAGCCTTGCCGACAATCTTGCAAGAGAAAATATATTTGCGGAACACGAGAACTCCGCTCCGTACAAAATGGAAGTTGAGCGCAATCAAGAAATCATATTGCAAATTAAAAACCAGGGCCAAGAATATGCCAGCGGCCGTGGCCAATCAGGGCGACCTACATAATAAATTGAATTACCCGATAGACCCACTAATGCGGACTGCGGAAATCTTTGCAAACATACATAAATCACACTTATATCAGGGGGAAACAGAGGTGAATAATGCGAATAATACCCACGTTTCGCAAATTGGTCCCATGCAATAGGTGGTGAGCCTATTGACATTTATCGGGTACATTAGCGATGTGTGGCATAAGAGAAACGCTGCTGCCCATTACCTACTTATTGCTGTCTAAGCCCTTGTGAACATTGTAATCTGCTCTGCCCGTCCCAATACGGCCAATCTTCTTCTCCCTGCCCAGTTCCCAGTTTATCTGGGGTCGGTGCAGTATGTTTCCTCTTCCATTTATATCGGTCAGACGCCATCAAGCCATCCACTTTCTTTTGATTCATGTCATCCATCACACCAAATGGAAGAGGAAACATACTGCGCCAACCCGAACAGAGGGCATAGCCAAGTGATTTGTGTATTCGAACGCATAGAAAACAAAAGTATGAAACTGACGTATTGTTTACGTTTTCTCTGTAATACGTCAGTTTCATACATTTTTTATTCGATTCGTTAGATAGATGGCCACTTGGCTAGGGGGGCAGGGCAGCAAGAAGTAGGTATATTATTCTGTACCACAACAATATCAGACGGCCGCCTTGGTCGAATAACGGCCGCCTTGGTCGAATGCTCAGATTGCTGGGTATTGGCCAAGAAGGTCCCGGGTTCGAATCCTGGTAGGGGCAAACTTTATGATGACCACAAATGTTTGTTCCCGAGTCATGGTGGTGTTATTTGTTTATGTAGTATATTTTCAACATTTATATACATAATTATATTAAAAATATCTCCGTCATCTAGTATCCATAACACAAGTGCTTAGGCTACTTACTTTGGGCTAGATGATAGGTGTGAGTGTAAAAAAAAATATTATTTATTAATATAATATAACTTTTACAGAAATACATTTTCCGTCAAAGCACCCATTTAAGCACAACGACCTAGCAAAACTATTTTCCTTGAGTCTGTCCAGAGACGAGGAGATTCACTCGCGAATTCTTCTGCGTGTACAAAGCCGCTAATATGCGTCACTATTTTACTAATGCTGCTTAATAGCGAGCAATGTATAACGAAACGTGTCTCGCTCGCGCGTACTTCTGAACGGGGTCTTAAGCCGGATCCAGACGAGTGTAACGTGTAACACGAATTCTACGTCCAGACGACTTACTGTAACGCTCGTGGTGCCCGGTACACGTTATATTTTACCGCCTCCGTGGTCCAGTGGTTCGCCCACCGGAATGAAGATCCAGAGGTCCCGGGTTCGATCCCCAGCGGGGTACAAATTTGTGCTCGGTTTGGTTGGTGGTAGGACTTCTTTGAAGTCCGCCTGGCTAGCTACCACCGTCTAATCAAAAATCTGTCGCCATAATAATAATGTTAACAGCATTATTGTGTTCCGACAATGTGTGATAAGATAGCCAGCCCCTCTGTGGTTGAGGGTTCCAGGTGAAGCTCGATACCATATCTATCCCTTATCGTCACTTACCATCAGGTGAGATGAGCGGCAAGAGCTTCTCTGTCTAACATAAAAAAAAAAGATTACATTACACGTTACACTCGTCTGGATCCGGCTTTATGCAACACCACAACACTAGCCCATTAGATCTAACGTGCCGATTGTAAGCGAGCCAATCACCGGGTTTGTTCATATTACCGCTTAATTACGGGAACAGGTGTTACATTACTGAAATATAACGTTAATTATAGTAATGTGCCACACAAATCACGCTATCTGATATTACTCCTAGAAGTCGGAATAGAATCATTAGGACGGTGAATGGAAGTAACACCAAAATGGAAACACAGATTTGTTGTAACTTCATCGCACTGTTTTACACATTTTATTTCTTTTCGCTACAGCAATTAAGAAATAAAAAGGACCCTTTTTCGAAGTGTGGATAGAAAAATAGGGAGAAACCCGGTGTCACAGTGGTTTTGCACGTTTGACCTGCGATTGCGACTAAGCAATGTTTGTTAAGGCCGGTCATTGGATGGGTTACCAAAAATATATTATCTTGAGCTCCTCCGTGCTTGGGACATTAAAGGGCTGGTGATGTGAATTGGAAAATATACCTGCCCAAAGAGGGTTAGTGTCAAGCAGGCGGCCGGCTGTAAGCCCTAAGCCAAAACCTTGAGCAGTATGGACTGGAATATTCCAGTCACTCTCTCCGTTCATCGGTCTCTCGACATGGTCCGTTCCATCTCTTTTCTATGCATTCATTCATCACTAGCACCTTAAGGTGTTGATGGCTTGATGATCAATATGCATGGAAGAGGAAACATACTGCGCCGACCCCAGATAGACTGGGAACAGGACAAGGCCTGCCCTGAAGATGTGAAATTATTAAAATGTTATTTTTGTTTTAGGGGAATGTTTTTTATATGTTATCAATTGGTCCCAAAAGAAAAGAAAAGCCAGGCCAACGGGACCCACGTAGGTACACATATTATTAGGTATTGCGTAACCTCTACGATTTAGGCTTCTCTTATTATACAGTCCACCATATTACAGTCTTTTCCAAACCGCTCTTCGGGTTTTCCTTTATTATTTACATCTTCGACGGCCGCCTTGTTTGCACAGCGAGTATTAAATATTACTCGGTGTGAATTTAGGCGTAGTACCTACTTTTTTGTAGTCAGGTAGATAAGGAAAATATCTCGTAATCTTCTCCTGATTACTTCACTGGAAGTCAGCTAGAAAAATGGATTCATATTTTTGATATAGAATGCAATAATCTATTGATGTTCTTCTGGTGGTTCACCTGAACTAGGTTTATTGTTAAATGTGTGCATTACATGCGGGATGCATATGGGGGGAGATAGAGGTGAGAGTTAGTAGGTATATATCTCTCTCTGTGTAGGGTTGTCTATTTGGTAAGTTTAGGCAGTGAAGAATTTCAGAGGGTTCAGATTGGAATGTTGTCATCTCAATCACACTTTCTGTTCATCGGTCTCTCGAAATGGTCCTTTCGAACCCTTATCTTCTATTATACCTTTATTCATCACTGGCATCATCTCGGTAAAATGGACGATATGAAAGGGGTTTGGTGGCTGGATGACGTCTGACCGATATGAATGGAAGAGGATTATACTACGCCGACCCCAGATAACCTGAGTACAGGGAAACCAGGCGATTACTTCATACGACATATTGGCTGGCAAAATTTTCTTTCTCTTATTTCACAGTTGTACAGAATGGGAAGTAATTTCGCAGACCGACAATTCATAATCCGGCTCGACATATAGAACGCTTTTAACCATGTAATGTGATGCCGTGGAATAGCTTCGAACATTACTTAAATACGTTAAGGTATTTTTACGGCAACCGTGAATTTAGATATCTACGAAAATGGGTAGCAACGACGACAAACATCTTTAATGATAACGCCCGCATTAGTTTATTAAAGTTACAGCCGCACTCGTAAACGTCAATTAACGTTAATGAGTAATAAATACTTATTCTAGAGTCATGGTAGTGTATATGTTTATGTAGTATATTTTCAACATTTATATACATAATGATATTAAAAATATGTCCGTCATGTAGTATCCATAACACAAGTGCTTAGGCTACTTACTTTGGGCTAGCTAGATGATAGGTTTGAATGTAAAATAAAATCTCACATTTATTGGTTATTACTCGCATTTATACCCGTGGCGTGCCGCTTTATTTCACCCTTATTAAGCTTCTGTAAAACATATGGCACGTATATTTTTGCAATGAGTTCCGTTTGCAAACGACCGTACAGTCGCTGCAATACGATTTTATGGGCGCTGGGTAGTTGAACAGAACCAAACTGATTAGTTGCGAGCTTTCCCGAGCCGTAAGCTTAACGAGTGCATTAGGATTTCAGCATTGTGGTGACGCGAATACATTTTTATTTATTTAAGGCTCACACAATAACGTCTGACCGATATAGATGGAAGAGGAAACATACTGCGCCTACTTCAGATAGACTAGGAGCAGGCAGGGCAGGGAGAAGAAGACGAAGAAGGCTCACAAAATAAATGTATATGTATAATATATAATATAATATCTATAATATAACAGCCGTGTGGTGACGGCAGAGTAGAATACAATTGTCACCACCCCAAATCTCTCCCGTGGGTGTCGTACCAGGCGACTAAGGATAAATCAGTGATGAGGAATGGGCAGCAGCGTTCCTCTTATACCATCTAGCTATGTACCTACTGCGACTTTTGTGCCCGATAAATGGCAATAGGCTCGCCACCTATTACATGGGACCTAACATAACTGGCGAAACGTGGGTGCTAGTTCACCTCTGCCTACCCCTTCGGGGATATGGCCGTGATTTATTTATGTATGTATAATATAATATATACCGTAAAATTGTTAATACAGTTAGATCATAATCGGTCTCGCGATATTGTAAACTATCCAAAAATTGTGATCGGTAACAATTTATGTGTTAACTTCTATAAAAGCACAATATCAATTTGTAGACTTATTTTCATACTACAATCTGCTCTTACCACACAATATACTTCGTTAACAGTATTTTGAAGTTCCTACTACAGTTTTGGATAAATTTAAGTGCCGTTGAGTGTACAAAATGTGGTTAATATATATGTCAAACTCTTACCTTGGCGTGTGAGGCGGGGAAAACAGGCCATACACAGTCTCCAGTTCGTCGGTGATGCTCGTGTACTCGTGCATTGCGAGCAACAGGGACCTCGGCGTTGTACCAACACGGGACCGCCCCGTAGTTATCCCAGCTGCGCCACCGGTAGCCTCCCATCCTGATTGATGGCCTTTTGGAACAGTCACTTAGTTAAACTATGTTCTTTCCATTAAACCTCTATAGAAAAGTGGCCAATTTATTCGAACGAATAGAATACAAACTGAAATTGACGTAGGTTTACTGAGAAAACTACATGGCGACCGTCGTGTCAAATGTAAGAGAAGCTGTCAAAAAATTACATTTAATTTTGAATTCTATTTGTTTGAATAGATTAGATAAAAACGAAAATTTTGAGAAATAGGTAATAGGCCTGTTTTGTATATATCAGGGGAAGTTTAAAAGTAGCACCAGTGGCAGAGAGACTGCGGAGTAATAGACTGGGATGGTTTGGTCGTGTTACGCGAAGAGATGAAAGCTATGTTGGCAGAAGAATGTTAGGCATGAACATGGAAGGACGTAAAAGGAGAGGAAGACCAAAGAAGAGATGGATGGACTGTGTAAAGGAGGACATGATAGCGAGAGGAGTGGATGAGAAATTGGTGAAGGATCGAAAGGAGTTGAAGAAGATGACATGTTGTGCCGACCGATAAGGGCAGGAAGAAGAAGGTAATAGGCCTGTTTTGACAAATAGGTAACTTATACAAACCAAAATGTTGCTTATCCTAAGGTAATACAGCGCTAACAAAAGAGTTACTTTTGAGGGAAAGTTGTACTACAAAATTAGACTCAGTTTCATTTATATTTAACCAACAATTTTCTTTGTGCGATTCATAAAATAAATCTATGTGCCACCACACTAAATTTAATTTTAATACAAGAGTGACGCAACGCAAAAAAATGCTTTCAAACATTGTGTGTTCTAAACTCACAACAATAAGGTTTACCGTTGGAGGAATGCAACTTTAAGTTGTATCTCCTTTGTATTAAAGAAATGATATCACAAACTTTGACACGTTCGCGCGTCCAATATCGCACACGAGACACTTTTCTCTTCTTAAAATTCCAGCGACGCGAACGTCTCCATGAACATGAAAGGCGCCATCAAAAAAAAACTACGAAGAATTTATTATGCTCTTGCTCAAGGGAATTACGTCAAAAAGAATATGAGCAATCACATTAGACGTGACGTGAGGCGACGTCCAAATATGCCAATTTGTAGGACGTGCTTGCTTCGCGGGAAGTGGTACCATTTCCTAATAACACTCGTACTCATGAGCAATGGAATCGTCATATTATGAAATTGTCGGAAACCAAGAATAGGTAAACTGCCGCACTCGGAGACGATGAAAATGTCAATTCAAAACTAGTCGCTATTCTTGCCGGGTCATGGTCTAGTTTCGATTGGCAAGTGACGTTATGGGCCGAAGACGGAATCGAGCTTCACCTGAAACCCTCAACCACAGAGGGACTGACTATATTATCACACATTGTTGGAACACAATAATGCTGTTAACATTTTTAATTTGGCGACCGATTTTTGATAAGATGGTGGTAGCTAGCTAGCCAGACGCACTTGAAAGAAGTCCTACCACCAACCAAACCGAGCACAAATTTGTACCCCCCTGGGGATCGATCCCGGGGACCTCTGGATCTCAATTCGAACCACTTAAGCTTAAGGCTTAAGGCGAACCACTAGACCACGGAGGCGGTTAAAACACTTACTGCCGCACTCAGAGACGTCAAATAACGTTAATGAGTACTTAACGTCAAAAAATGACAATTCAAAACTAGTCGCTATTCTTGCCGGGTCCATGGTCTAGATTTGAATGAAAATTTTTGACATTAAATACTCATTAAAGTTAATTGACGTCTCTGAGTGCGGCAGAAAATACATAATTTCGAATTCAATGCGCGGCAGTTGCAAATTAAAAAAGCAGCGCCATGCCGTGCCGTAGAAAAGTAAACAACAGTGAGTCCAGTACCAGTGCCCTCACCGGCGACGGAGCCGTGGGCCGAGCCGGCGTCGACGGCCGAGTTGTCGGGCTCCGAATGCGTCTGGCTGTGCTGCCTCCGAGGCGCGAGGTGCTGCGCGGAGTGGTGGCCGCCCATGCCGCAGTCGTTGCCGCCTTCTGACCTCCTGTCAACCCATTTGCATTATGCTAGAAACACATTTTTAAAACATGACGCGACCCGATGTGTTTGAGTCGATTCAAATGTAGGTATTGGTTTTCTAAAAATGAGTCGGGGTCATTATTCTCCGGTTGTATACAGTGCGTCTCAGTCCAAGTGACCATCGCATCCGTCCAATATATCTGTACCACAGAATTACCTGATTGTTAAATGTAAAAAATGTGGCCTTTGTTCTTAAAATGAGGAATCTGTCAAACGTCGACTAATGGCGGGTCCCAACATTCTATCAACAGGTGAAGATAGACATAGGTACTACAACTTAGTTGCTTAGCAACGTTATTTATCGTAATATAATAAAAATGCCAGGCAACTTAACTTTAGTAAGCTTACTTTTAACTGTAGATAGAATATTGGGACCCGCCGTAAACGTATCTTGATTGTCTGTTACCGTGGCATTTTTCTATTTTAGTATTCGTAGTTATGCTTTCAAATCTCAATTGAATTGTTGCCTACGATGAAAATGTTTTCAACCATATCTCGATATTTAGAGATCATAGATTTATGACATAGGGAAGGCTCCTGCCACAGCACTGAAGTGGGGATTATCAAACGGCTGGTGGTGATGCTCAGTCATTAGCTGTGGTATAGTTAAGAGGAAGTAAACAAGAACATTTGGCTTGCAAACGTCAATGTTATCAAATATATTAATTCAACTTCACCTGCCCGGGTAGCATGACCACCGAAACACGATATGATATAGCCATTTATCGCTATGAACAGTAAAAAATCGGTTTAAACAAAGCGATAAATGGCTATATCATATCGCGTGTTTCAGTGGTCATGCTAGCCGGGCTGCTGAAGACTGATAGCATAACTCTGTTGCCTGAAATTAAAGCAATTTTCGCTTTTGCGATTACGGATTTACGAATCTAAAGTCGTAAATAAATAGTGTGCGATGTGAGCGACTTTTTATGGTAAATACGTAATCATGATTAATTTCAATCTAGAATTGCAGGTAACAGAGTTATAATCAGCCTGCATGTTGGATTATGAAAATATTTGTCGCTTCTGTTTTCGCTCTTATTGCAAGGGCTAATGTTTTATTTTGCTTCGTTGGCACATCTTAACCTGGTTATTCTGCGGTTCGCTGGTTGTCAATTTTGTCCGGTGATACCTGTAGAAGTTCGTTGTGTCTACTTATCATTGTAAGTACTTAAAATAAGAGTGAACCTATTCTGTGGTGCCTGTGTGAGTGAGTGAAGAATTCAAGATTTTGTGCTATAAAAATATAAGTATTTGTAATTTGAAATGTAGCATCCAGAAGCTGTATAAAAACCTCAATTATCTTAATTTTCCAATCATATTTGGATAAATAAGCCTGTATGTTTGCCGTATTAATCTATGTGTCGAAAAATTCAAGAATCCCAATAAGCTACGAAACCCCCAGGTATTGAATAATAAGCCCAAAGAGTTACTAAGCTATCTATGGTTAGTTCTTATCACGGATAATATTAAAAATTCTGCTTATAGACACCACAAAGATATTATTGAGGCATAAACACCGTTTCTACCTTCATGTTACGATTAAGCTTACCTCCAACGTTGTGTATCAGCCGAAGAATTAATCAATGAAAAAATTTGAATTTTGTGAGGAGAAATTGAAAACATTTAGGTGGTTTCCAGCATAAATCATTTCATATTTTTTATTTATGATTTGGAGAAATGAAAAAGCTAAGAGACTTAGATAGACAGCTCTAGAAAGTAATAAGATTTATTATCCGACTAATGTGTTTGCATATTTTGTGACATAAACATTTTATATTAAAAAGTAGTATTTGCTGGTGTGGTTGAGAAATAATAGTGCAGCAGTGTTTTTTAAATACTTACGTCGTCAGTTATTGTAGTGAGTTTGTGTGTGACTTGACTAACATTTAGGCACTGTCAACAGAAAATCAGGCTATACAAAACTGTAAAATATCTTCAACCGATTGTATGCTTAACTTGATTTACGTAAAGCAGAAAGTCGATTGACAACATTTGACATATTGTTGTAAGCTGAAGAGCTGTTGATGGTACAGCGATGGTATCTCCAAGGGCCTTCACACAATAACTTAGCGATTTGTATCTTAAAAACAATAGCCGAGAGCTTTTTATAGAGACAGGGAAGACGGAGATAAAATAAGAAGAGAGTAAGAGAGAGTGATTAGCGATGGAATTTTTAAAGGCCCTTTGTTTGCCCTTTTTGTTGCGCAACAGGGTATGTAGTTGTGCTCCCAGGCCAGAATGGAAGGAAGGCATTTAACTATTATAACATAACAACGCTATGCTATAGTAAAATAGCGATACATTGCTTCCTAGGAGATACCTCGCATACACAGGCTACGTCTTTTCTAAAACAGTCGCTCAATACAACACCTCATACTACAGCTAACTACAGCGCTATGAGTAAGCAAAGCAAGTCGCCATAATATGAGTCTAGTTGACTTACTGTTTCCACAACCGTCTCCTAACAGATGCCAGAAATAAACGAAAAAATAAATTAAAACACTCATGACGGTGACAAATTTTGTATCTCGTGTAGGGCGCTTGCCAATCATGTGAGGACCGATCGCGTGGGAGCGAGAGGGCAGAGGGGCGCTGATTGATTGAGCTTTCAAAAGTCCTTGTTTTTGCATTCATCAGTAACATTTTAAGAGGAATTCGTATGTTTATAGGTGCAGATATACATTAGATCGCATCACAACATTGTAATATATTAAATTCTTCTACAGTTATGGAAGCCTTAATTTTTACTTCAACGAGATTAGCTTAAAAATCCCTCGTCCTTGAAATTCACGTCTACCGACATACTTTTATTTCAAAACATTTATATAATATTCAAATAAAATCGTTTATTGGACTGAATATGATATAGCTCAAAAAACAGGAGACAATCGAAAGTATTTGGAGGACGATATAAGGTCCTACACAGTTCGAGGAGAATGAGGATGGAAAAACAACATGAGAGCTCACATGCTTCGAGGAAACATTACAAATGAATATAGTCCATGGCGCTACAGCTAGCTCGCAGCCAGTGAAACCAAACGAGCGATGTGGTCTAGCGCAGCTGTCTACGCTGTCTGAGACTGTATAGTGCTGTTGGCGATTAAAATGTCACCAAGTGTACCAAAATTATTGCTGCCTTAGTACCATGTATTTCGGATACAGCACACCGATGTCCTGTCCGGCTAGCATGACCACCGAAACGCGATATGATAATAATATAGTATAGCCATTTATCGCTTGAACCTGTCAAAGATCATTCAATTTTTAATAGTTCAAAGAGATAAATGGCTATGACATATCGTGTTCCGGTGGTCGGTCATGCTAGCCGGGCTGCTATTATACAACATGTAACAGAAATAACGCACACCCTGAATACGACCCATGCTAACATAGATATATTATTTAAAAAGGAAGATGATATTATGAAATAATTTTGGAATTTTCCCATCATTTTGGTAACAATTTCGATATTTTAATAACACCATAAATTATTTCTATGTCTATGTGGATAGTAGGTATTCAGAGTTTCAAATATATGGTTTTTCTTTCTTCCCCATACAAGTTGTTGTCAGTAAAGCAAAAAGTATGTAAAAATTCGAAAATTAGTTTTACATATTCGTTATCACCATAGTTTTTATAGGACAAGGCGTTATCATGAGTAGTGTCCAGGGTGTACGTTATTTCTGTTACATTTTGTACAGGTATTCTGTTCCATGCATCCAAGACGTAATTCGACGGTAACCGTTTTGATCAGTATTCATTGCTGCTTTAGTTCGCTATCTTCTGGACTCCCGTAGATACAGGGAAGTCTTGTAATGATCTTCAAATGATACCGCCCGATAGTCGATTCATCAGCGTAGCACAAAATATGACCTTACAAACTTCACACAATCCAAATTAATCCCTTACACCAAAGCTCAGAGAACATAATTCTCTGACAAATTACAGCTCGTAAAACTTTGGACATTTCTCGAAGTTATGAACTTCTCGACATATTAGATAAATGAATCAATTATTTTCTGTTAAAGTAATTAGTAGCAGCTTAGTTAATTTTCTCCTCAATTAGATATGAATTCGAGTTACATTTCTATTATAAAAGTATGAAAGTTTGTAACTTTTCATTTCAAAATTTACCATATGAAGTTAATTAGCTAGGACAGCATCTAATTGAAAAATTATCAATAAGAAAATCGCTAAATATCTAGCTCGTTTTTGGACTAAGGACACGTTTTCATTCTCTATTGTAGTTTTTTTTAATTGACACACTATAGCTATCGATTTATTTTTGAAATGAATATTAGCGTACTAATTTTGGCTAGCGCTTTGAAGTTTTTGATCAGCGAAAACTTGCTTATGTGGTTGTTCTGTAAACACAATTTGTTACCTCCTCGTGTTGGCTGTGCGCCGGGTTCCGGCGGAAATGGTGCGCGGGCGCAGGCTTTGCACGTCATCCGAGATTTCGCGCACCTCAGGTAGAAAAGCGTCGTCCGTTGTCGATGGAACTAAAACAAAATGTCAAATCAAATTGTTGTTTTGTGAGAGATTATCAAGTATAATTATAGTTGCTTACCTTTAAAATTACCAGTGTCATCCTAATTGGGAGTGGAGATGCATTTTGGAATAAAATTGCACTACCTATATCAAACTAGGAACCTACTGAGAAAAATTAAAGAATTGATGTGCAAGAAAATGAATGCAGTTTCTTTCTTCAAATATTTTTAACGAAATTCATTCAAAAACATATATAGCCCTAAATAATGGTAAAATTGAGATACGCAACAAATTTTTTTTTTAATTTTACTATACTATATATGTGGTTTGGAAAAGTTCGAAAAATTATGATCTTGATGCGGGAATCGAACTCAAAGATAGAATACAAAATGTATGAAACTGACGTATTATATGTGTTTCTAAAACACACAGCGTTGGTTGAAGAAGCATCCATAGATCTTGCCTAAATTAAATAAATAAAGTGCACTTACTGAGAAAAACATCTGTGTAGTTCATTTCTTTCACTCACCACAAGGCTGAATGGTCGTTGTTCCCTGGCCTATGAAGCGCATAGATGACATGTATCAACTGTCATGCTCATAGCGTTTGTAGATTTTGCCGGTAAAACGTGCAAAATTGTGATAGTGCGAATATTTTTGTCTAAACAAAGTATTTAATCACTAATAGTGTGTTTACTCAAGTGAATACCAGTGTTTACCTAATTTTTCGTGTTAAGGGTGAGTTATAATACACTAAAATGTGTGACGAAAGCGCGTCGCAAGGTCCGAGTGTTCGGCATTCGGATGCCGCTGCTTCGGAAGAAGAGCGGGTATCCCGAATTAGTGACATGGACGAATGCTCTTCTTCATCTTCGGAAGATGAGGAGGGATTCGCTTCTCCACCACCGAATAAACGGAGAAAACGTAGTCGAACGGAGGACCCGCGCATTTCGTCTTTGATGAATCAGGTAAATTATATCTCTGATTATCTAACTAAATTACCGCATTACATTAATTCTATGGAAACCAGGTCTACGTCGTTACCTAGTTGTTCATATGTACCGAACTCCCAATCGCAGTTCATCACCAATCCATGCATTTCTTCCGATAGTTTACAATTAGGCGATTTACAGACTGATTACGACGATAAGAAGGTAGTTCCTGTAGCTAACAAGGAACGACTTGTTGAAGTCAATAAGTTACAGCATTTTGATAAACAGTCTTGGAAAGGCATTCGCTACAAGGCTACTCTGAGAGGTTATTCTGCATCTCCAGGTTTTGTTGCCCTAAAAGTCAATGATGAATTATGTCATTTTAATAAAAGTAAAGATTTTTTGGCATCTGCAGAAAATATGTTAGCAGGTCTGACTAATGCAAATTTAGAACAGCGAGAACTGTTTAAACAAGCTTTGCAAGAGTTAGTGAATTGGTCGGCAACAAATCCAAGTGAATTGAATCCTTCTTCTTTGTTTGATAAGATAACAGGGTTGCTAGGTCCAGGTTCTCCTATGCACAAGTGTTCTGAAAAGATTATGCAGATTATTTGTGGTAGAAGAAGTGAATGTATAGAGATTAGACGTGAAAGACTTATCAAGGAAATTAATAATGTTAATTTAAGATCTACATTGAGAAATATCCCTCCTAGTTCGGAACATCTATTTAGCAGAGAAGCCTTACAGCCTGTTATACAATCCCTTGGTGGATCACAAACATGGTTAAATACACCTAATTACTTGAAAGAGAAAGTTCATAATAATATCCGGGATTCTCGTGAGCGTACTTCACAGGTTAAGAGAAATGATAAAAAATATATCAAAAATAACAGAATAGATAGAAAATCAAAAGCTCCTATAAGAAATAAAAATAATTTTCGTCGCTACAACAATAACCAAGGCGAGAATGTCACCGAATTTAATAGTAAACAAAAATGACTATTTTCAACAGCAACCACCATTCCAGGGGGGTTGTCTAAGATTCCAGGCACATGTTTGGAAACAGCTAGGAGCAAACCCTTTTGTATTGAAAACCATAAACGGCAGTCGCATTCCCTTCATTTCCAAACCTCCACATCATTACCCAGACAAATTTCTATTGAAAAAATTTTGTTCAAGGACATCGGTAGAGATGGACTTAGTAATTCTGGATTTAAAAGAAAAAGGAATTCTAGAAGTACCACCAGTCTTAAACACAGGTTTTCTGTCAAAGATGTTTTTAATAAAGAAACCAGATGGGGGAATACGACCGATCTTCGACTTGAGAGGTTTGAACAGGTTTATAGCAACCAGACATTTTCAACTAATTTCCCAAACAGATGTCGTGAGTTTCTTACAGGAAAACGACTGGATGGTGAAAATAGATCTGATGCAGGCATATTTTCATCTTCCAATTGCCGAAGCTCATCGAAGGTTTTTGAGAGTAGTATACAAGCAGGAGGTACTCCAATTAACAGCTCTCCCATTTGGCCTTTCTTCTGCCCCCCGGACTTTCGCTGCTCTGTCCAATTGGGTTGCAGAACATCTAAGAAACAGGGGAATCAGACTTTTGGTGTATCTCGACGACTACTTGCTTGTGAACCAGGATCGAGGCCATCTAGTAACCCAAGTTGCGGAAACATTGGTGATTCTAGAAAGTCTGGGATGGCATGTCAATTACCAGAAGTCTGTACTAGAACCTTGTCAGGAGCTAGAATACTTAGGACTCCTATGGAATACTCAGACCAAAACAATGTCTTTACCTATAAAGAAAAAAATGAGAATAAAAACAGTAATTACAAAGATTCTCAAGAGAAATCGTGCATCACTTCGGGAGATGCAAAGTGTATTAGGCATGTTGAACTTTGCCAATTTGACAACTCCAAGTGGACGCTTGCACTGTCGGCGAATGCAGATGTTCCTCAGAAGTTTCAGACAGGGTCAGCCAAGAGCAAAACTAAATTTACCCACTACAGTTCATCAGGAACTAAATTGGTGGCTGAGTTCCGTAGATCAGAGTATAGTTCCCCTGTACAAGAAGGAAATAACACACTTCCTGATAACAGACGCGGCGGACGCGGGCTGGGGAGCTTACCTCAATGGTTATTTTATGACAGGCAGATGGTCCCTAAGGCAAAAGCGTTGGCACTCAAACCTAAAAGAGATGTTTGCAGTTTACGCCACCATAAACCAGCACAGGATGAATCTCCGCCACGCGCATGTACTAGTTCAGTCGGACAACAGAACTTTAGTGGCGTACATCCGAAACGAGGGCGGAACACGGTCAATCGCTCTTCTCGATCTGACAACAAGACTGTTGGAGATGATCGAGAGGTTCAATATCACTCTCTCGGCGGCGTACCTCCCGGGGAGGTACAACGGCATTGCCGACCGCCTATCAAGAAATCGAACAGTGCCGGAATGGCACTTGTTGCCCCAAGCCGCGGAGGCTATATTCACAAGGTGGGGCGTCCCAGATATCGACCTGTTCGCTTCTCGAAATACCGCTGTTGTGCCTCGGTACGTGACATGGGACTCCAGAGATGGGTCTGCAGACTTTTACGACGCTTTCAGTCGTCCTTGGCGGTTCAAACTGGCATGGGTATTTCCGCCTCCCAGTCTAATACCCCGGGTGCTAAGACACCTCAACACAGCTCAGGGGGAATACATTGTGGTGGCACCTCAATGGAACCAATGCTTCTGGCTAACAGATCTCCAAGCCAGGGCACTTGCACCCCCAATAATGATAAAAGAACTCCAGAACAATTTAATAGATCTCACGACGGGCAGGAATCCGCCCCAAATAGAGAAACTGGAGCTCCTTGCTTGGAAGGTTGGGGGTGGACCGATCAGATTGCCCACTGGTCGGCACAAGAAAAGTCCTTGTTAAGCAAAAGCTGGCGAGAGTCAACATTAGCAACATACAAGGCTCCTATTCAAAGATGGATCACTTGGTGTCACCAACATGAAATAAATCATAAAGCTCCTCAAGGAAAGGATGTAGCTAGATTTTTAGCAAAATTATATTTAGAAGATAGCTTTGCATATCGAACTATCCTTTTACATAAGTCAGTTATTTCCACATATTGTGCTACTAATGCTGAGAATTTATCAAACAATTTTTTCATTCACCAGATATTAAAGGCAATATCTGTAGCAAGACCTCAGAGTATTAAATCTCCAATTTGGGACACTAAATTACTTTTTGATTGGTTAAAAAGTAAACCAAGTTCAGATACATTATTTGACATATCCAGGCGAGCAGCAGTAATACTGCTTTTAGCTTCTGGTCGGAGGGTACATGACCTCACTCTACTGGAGTTACCTGAAGAACTATCAGATAATGAAGTGTATTTATGGCCTCAATTTGGTTCAAAAACTGATGGTGCAATAAATAGGCAATCAGGGTGGTTGCTGAAGCGACATCAAGATAAGACAATATGTCCAGTTGAACATGTCAAGAAATTAATTCAATTGTCTAATGTCAGGCGTTCTAGTTGTGCTAAGTTGTCAAGCCTGTTTATCTCAATCAATGGAGTTATAAAACCAGCTACTAGAACCATAATATCAGGCTGGATCAAAACAGTTTTTAAAGAAGCTGGGATTGAGGCTCCACCAGGCAGCATAAGATCAGCTGTGGCCTCACAAAGTTGGATAGAGAATAGGTCTATAGAAGACATTATGAAGAGATCTAACTGGAGATCTGCACAGACCTTTTATAACTATTATTGTAAGAAAGTTCAAAAGGACAATAATACTGAATGTCAGGATCTCTTGTTAAAAAATTTTTTAAATGTTTAATTTGTTGATTAGTATTACCTACTGTTAAGTTGATTTTATCTAGTTGAGACTGATTTTGTAGCAAGATTGATCTTATGATTATTCTTAATTAATATTAAGAAGTTGGTAATTTGATTTTGTTACACTATAATTATCTTAGAGTAGAATTCTTTAATTTTGTTTTGTTGATTACTTTTTGTTAAATAATCTTTGCTGTGATTAATATAATCTTTAATTTTTTTTTTTTTCACATAGCGTTTGTTTTCTTTCACCAGCAGATATCAAACAGGTCTTCAACCAACGCTGTGTGTTTTAGAAACACATATAATATAACTGTTTTGCATACCAACAAAACAGATATTATGTGTGTAAGAAAACACACAGCGTTGAGCAAGTTGCTTGCAGGTGAGTTGAAAGACTATGAGCATGACAGTTGATACATGTCATCTATGCGCTTCATAGGCCAGGGAACAACGACCATTCAGCCTTGTGGTGAGTGAAAGAAATGAACTACACAGATGTTTTTCTCAGTAAGTGCACTTTATTTATTTAATTTAGGCAAGATCTATGGATGCTTCTTCAACCAACGCTGTGTGTTTTCTTACACACATAATATCTGTTTTGTTGGTATGCAAAACAGTTATATTACAGAGACAACAATAGGTACGTCAGTCTCATAATTTTGTATTCTATACGTTCGAATAGATAAACCACTCGCTCAGGCCCTCGGGACAGAAATGCAAATGCAACCAACCTTTTTTGTCGTCACTCGGCTCAGTCCTGTTGCTATCCGAAGACCTCTGCCTGGCCGGGGTGACGGGAGGCTGCGTCCTGATCACCGTCACGTCCGGGCCCGCCACGCTGCCACCGGACGACGTCGAGACGGAGTCCGCCTCAGGCTCCTTCTCCACGACGACAACTTCCGGCCCAGGCTGAGGGAGCTCGTCCTGATTGTGGTATATTAGACTCCTTAGTCTAGTTAGAGTTTTATTTGACAACTGGTCATTTCCATGTCATACCATTGTCAATATGAATTTATGTATAAATGTATCTTTTATTTTGTGCATTAAAACCTATATTACAAGTTTTGTCTTATTTAACACTGATGGTGCAGCAACGATTGAACAACTGTTTGTTTGCAAATTATGCAATTAGTACCGCTCTACTGATGACCGTCATTTGAGTTTTAACAAACACACATCGCTTCTTAGTCAGGTCAATTTAGCTGTAAAAATAGGGGTACCCTTACAAAAAATCCCAGAAAGCTGAACATTCTGAAATTGTGAGAAGTCCCCATCGAACCAATGTCTGCAAAAAAATTTATTCAAGGTCAAAGGTTGAAAAAATGGGTTTGGGTTGGTTCAATGTCTAAGTTGACCGGACTATTCTGCCGCACAATACTGCGTTTATGAATTGGGCGGCAGTACTCTACACCATTCTACAGAAACAAATAAAATGTATATAGTGACCCGTCAATAGATATGTGACAATAGCTAAATGAAGCTCATTACGGTTGCAAATGAAGATCCTTAGTGATACTGGTAAGAGGATGCTAACTCATTACAAAACTGTAACGGTTTTATTACAAAAATTACAAGATGTGTTTTGGGATGTGTTTTAATTTGAATCAATAGTTTGTGTCAATGGCAGTATCTGATTAAAACACTTCTTATCCAAAACACACCTTAAACATTTTTTTGTATTTTTTGGTAATTTTTTCCATCTTTCCAAGCAAGCGTAATGAAAATGCAAAATGATAAAAAAAATTACACAACCACACTGAATACTGATGCAAATAAAAAAGGTAGCAAAAAGGCAGAAATTATTCAAAAAGTTAGGTAAGTTTCAAAATAAGATAAGTGTAATTAGACGAATAAGTGTAAAATATAATAAAATTAAATGAAACCAAATAAGAGGAGGAGATTCTAGCTCTAAAACAAGACAACATTGAGAAACATAAGCATGAAATCAAAGACCTTTCTACATCATATTAAGTCATGTTTAACTCTATCTTCTTCCAAGGCTGTTTAGTTAAGCAAAGTAGTTTTTTTTTTCAAAATTCTCTTTTGAGTTTACATCACATGACAGTACATATACATAAACAGTATCTAACCACGCTCTTTGTCGTCTCGGCTTAATAAATTTGGAATTTTGGACGTATTTCAGTCTTAGCGCCCGAAAATACAAAGATACCCTCAAACTCATTAGCAGTAACGTGAACCCCCATTAACTTAAAGGTAGCATCTCACTTAATTATCACAAACTGTAAAGCAGATCATCATTAGATTAGTTCGTTCAAGTACACAAGCCGGGCCGTGGCTGTGTTTAATTAAAACGGTACTTAAAGGTTAGTTAGCAACTGTAAACTGTTTTTGTTATCTTAGACACTTCTTTAGATCACAAAAACTAACTGCCGCACTTAAGAGACGTAAATTAACTTTAATGAGTACTTAATGTCAAAAAATGACAATTTAAAACTAGTCGCTATTCTTGCCGGGTCTATGGTCTATATTCAAATAATTTTTTTTGACATTAAGTACTGATTAAAGTTAATACACGTCTTTGCGTGCGGTATTTAGATAGGCTAGGTCAAAAAAATCTTAATTTAACGTAACGCTTTTATCAGACTTGGAAGAAGATAGACTAATATGAGCTTTCGCAAAGATATGATCTTTAATATAACAACTATTATTCCAAAACTGTTTACTCTAGAAAGGTCTTTGGTGGAATAATTTTACGATTTAATGCGATATAGTGCTGTCGCCGACGACACAAAGCGCGTCAGTTTGGAAAATTGGATGGCTTAGTATTGAGGCCATCTCGATGTCGGGTTGATATTCATTTATCACACATAAACCGTGACTTTGCATGTTAATTCAAAATGTTCATAGTGTTTTAGCTACTTAAAAACGTCTTACTGTCGAGACCTTTACCTGCAAAACAAGAAAAACTTACTAAGCAATCGGCGATATTTCAAATTAAATATGCGTTTGAAACTGCTATATTTTACTGTATAGGTAATAGGTACCACTACCCAGGTACTGTATACAGTTTAATTATGAGGGAGCCGCAACTTTTCAGTACTAGATAGCTAACATCATAAACAACAACATTTTTTAAAAGAGTTTTGTCATAACTGCAACTGCACATTGAGCAAAACTGATTTTTCAAGTTTTTATTGTATAGTCGCGACATTTGTAACTATATGTTTCAATCATAAACGAAAGGACACAGCTGCGCTCTCGTTTTCTAATAATATAAAGTTAATAACATTCTAAAGATGAGTTAAATTTATATTTATTGTTGTCTGAAATTTATATCGATTTCTATAAAATTATCAAAAGTCGTAGAACAAACGTTCTTGTTTGTGATGTTCTATCTAGTCCTGCGAGGGTGGGTGCGGGTACCTTAAAATTAAACAGGTATATTTTTTTTTTTATATGATAAGATAACAAATTTTTATCGCACGATTATAAAAGGCATTGACAAATACCGCTCATTTGTGTAACAGCAAACTTAGTTATTTATTATGAAGATCTCAAATAAAATACCTTTTTAGTCTGTCCAGATTCAATATCCAATTAATAACTGGAATATTTTACGGCCCAACTAATAGATTGACAATTTCAGAACCAATCAAAGTTGTCTGAATTGTGCGGACTTAAAGTTTAACTAGATGTGCTTACATTCTGTAGAAACATCATCAAAAACAAATGTGTTTTATGAAAAATATACTATTGTTTGTAGTCTCAATTGTAACATTGATTCAGTAAAATAACCGTCTCATTTTTTTCATGTCTTAAAAATAGGTTAAGGGCCTGTTTCGCAATTGACCAGTAAGTTCCGAGTAGCTTACTTGTCAGATCATTTGACAGTTGTAATATGAAATATATTTAAATAAAACTGCCAACTAAGCTACTCAGAACTTACTTGTCGATTGTGAAACAGGCCCTTAGTATTGTTAATTTCTCAAAAAAAGAACGCATAATAATTATTATTGTAACATTCTTGAAATGACACCATTCACTTGTTGTTTTTTTGAGAATATAACCAATAGTGTTTGTTTTAATAACTATAAAAACATAAAATAACAAGACGGTTATTAGGCATACTAAATTAATATTAACAAGTGAGTCTACAAACAATAGTCTATTTTTAAGCGATTCTCACACTGCCCGCTCGGATGCATTTTCTGTGTATGGCAACGTGTCTCGGTTTGTTTTCAATACAAACCGAGATATATGCAACATTACATCACGCGCTATACAGGGCGTCCCACGGCCATGCCACACGAAGGGAAAGTATATTAAATATTGAATTTAGGAAAAAATAATGCTTATGAGTAGCCCTTTCAAACGCTATTATAAAATACAAGTAATTTTTCTATCACATTTGGCGGGTTCGATTCCCGGTTGAGGTAGGCGATTTTTAAAAAAATCTGTGAATGCAGTTCTACTTATTATTAAAAATAAAACGATGTCCTCTTTTAGTAAAATATCATACGTTCAATATTTAACATACTTTCCCTCCGTGTGGCATGGCCGTGGGACGCCCTGTATATGGCTACGTGATGAGAATCACCCAACATTTTTACATATTTATTGTGACGGTCGCCTTGGTCGAATGCTCAGATTGCTGGGTATTGGCCAAGAGCACAAGTGCACCTGCCAGGATTCGAACCCAGGACGTTCGAATCCTGGTAGGTGCAAACTTGTGATGACCTCAAATGTTTGTTTCCGAGTCATGGTTGTGTATATGTTTATGTAGTATATTTTCAACATTTATATACATAATTATACTAAAAATAATTCCGTCATCTAGTATCCATAACACAAGTGCTTAAGCTACTTACTTTGGGCTAGATGATAGGTGTGAGTGTAAAAATATTTATTATTATTATACATTTATTCGGCTAAAAGATCAGTAAAACATAGCAGTTGTTATGAATGATTGCAATAACAAGCCCCTCTAGACAAGTGGCCAATCTATTCCAATTCGAACGCATAAAATAGAAATGCACAAAAATGACGTATTACAGGGAAAAAACATGGCGACCGTCATGTCAAATATAAGAGAAGTTATTACCAAGAAATTTGAGTTCGAAAAAGTTCCTCTGCACTCCGGGCAGATGCCTATACCGATTCCCGAATCTAGACTATTAATTAGTTTTAAAAGATTGGCATATAAAAAATGTAAACGTAAAACTGCGATCAAACTGATTACAACTCCATTGCTAAACATGTTTGTTTTCTCTAAGCGCGACATTGGCAGAATAATCAGATTTGTCAGAGGTCATTCATACAAAAAGATAGATAGAGATCGATCCAGAAAAGAAGTCCTTCCAATAACATTATTTTCGCTCTTAATGCTAAGAGTTAAGGTTTGAGCCACGGGACTTCTTTCGTGAAACGGACTATAGAATAGATTGGCTACTCGTCTAGGCCCCAAGGTCTGCCTGCAAGGCGGCGATGCTTACGTCGGAGGGCTGTGATTGTTCGTCCTCCTCCTGGACGGGCCGCACGGCGAAGCGCGCCGCGCCAGTGTCGCTGTCGGACAGCACCTGCGCGGGGGCACGCCACAAACACAAATCAAGCTAAATAGAAGCCGCAATGGAAGCTGTATTTAGCCCTAGGCTCTACTCCTAGGGGGGATCTTTAGATGACGCCTATAGAATAGACCCGTTCCCAGGTAATGGCGCATAGGTGAGTTTACGACTGACGTCCGTACTCAGAGACGTCTACTGAGGCCGCTAGGGAAGCTGTATTGGCTCTTTAGGAAACTGAGGCCGCTCGAAATCACGCGGGATCAGTTGGCCTAATTTATGTTTTGAATCGGGCCTCTGATCCCATTGGTATACATTTTTACCCCTACTCCTAGGGGGCGATCGCTTTAGACGAGGCCTATAGACCCTTTCCCGGGTATGGCACATAGGTAAGTTTACGACTTACGTCCAGGTCTATTGACGTTAATAAAATGTTCATTTAAATCTAGACTATAGACTTGGTAAGAATAGCTACTAGTTTTGAATTGACGAAAAGTACGCCTAGAAACCCTTTCATTTAAAGTCACGTCTATGAGTACGTCTATAGCTGCCGCACTCAGAGACGTCAATTGACGGCACTCAATGAGAAAAATTACAATTTCAAACTAGTCGCTATTCTTGCCGGGTCTATGGTCTAGATTTAAATGACATTTGACATAAAGTACTCATTAAAGTTAATTGACGTCTCTGAGTACGGCTGTATGAGTCAAAACAATGTTGAGCAGCTAAAGAGTGCCTGCATTACTCTGTTATTTACGTGCCCGACAGATGGCAATAGGCTCACCGCCTATTACATTGGACCGGATGATTGGCGAAATATGGGTGTTAATGCCTACCCCTTCGGGGATAAATAGACGTGATATGTATATGTACAAAACTAAACAAAATGTTTACTACTACTATACAAAACGTTTACTAACAAATTATGAACCTTCTAGTCGTCCGATAATAAACATTTTTATTTAAAACCAACTTTATCTACTATTTTGGCAGGCAGACACTAATGGAAAAGTTCTATTCACTTAATCGCTTTCACTGTTGCGGCTTCTAGTTAAATCAATTTATCTTTGGCGTCAACTGGAGTCTGTATTCCGAGACGTTTGAAGGTGAACGTTGCTAAAACTGATTACTTGGTAATTGACAAGTTCGAGAGTTCTATCTTCACCCAAAAACGATTCTGAATGCGGGACTGACAACAAAGACTGCATTTGATGGTTATTATAGGCCGGTAGGTTAACATTATTTAAGGCAAAACACTGGTAATTTCAGTCTGGTTTTAATGTGATGCCCTGTCTGACTGACGACTGCTAGTGACACTGCATCATAACAACATTTCATCATCATCACCAGCCCTTAAATGTCCTTACTGCCGGGGCACAAGCACAAGCCTTCCCTATGGATGGAAGAATATAGGGAGATTGGGCCATAACCCACCACGCTGGCTCAGTGCGGATTGGTGGGTATTAACGACTGCAGATGCAGCCGGGACCAACGGCTTAACGTGCCTTCCGCAGCACGAAGGAGCTCGAGATTACTCAATTGTTCTCTATCGCAAGGCCATGCGCACTATGCCACTGCGCTAGCGAGCTGCACAGAATATGACAGCTGGGATACATAATTATCATCCTACGGTAAATGATTATAATATAGTCTGTTTATGAAATGAAATGACCGCTAAAGATAACGACACAGAAACAAAAACCGATCAAGTGTGCTTGTAAAAGCAGACGGCATTCATAATAGATTATTTTCTGTAACCACCAAATACAGTCTTGGAGATAACCAGAACTTTTAACGCGAATAACAAGTAAGATAATCCTAAATGGCGTTGATTCTGTAAAATTATAGTATGGCAAATAATCCTTAATAGCTGCGAATCTGATCTGCAATTATAGTAGGTATGGCAACAAAATTCTGGCTATCTACATATAATATAAACACACAGATAATACACATAATGGAATTAAGAATCGGAAAAAGACATCGATAATTAAACACATCATGCTACAAGGATACAATTCGTTATTAGACTGAAAGCATTTAAATGTAAATTAGGGAACACTTATCAAAAGATGTGCATTTCTCGTACCACACGGGATAGCAAATAAAACTGGCGACCATTCAATTTAGAATATCTAATATATTTCTAACGCACTTTTAAATCACCTTAGTGGAGAAAGGCGTCATTTATCCTATGTATGTATCGATTCGATTTCCATGACTTTCGGCGACCCAGTTTATTTCCTTTCCAGTGTATTAGATAATGGTAACACATAAAGTAATGCAACATTAGTTCTTGCTAAGATAACAATCGCTAAGCCAAAAAAAATATTATTTCGAGGTCCTCCGTGCTTCGGAAGGCACGTTAAGCCGTTGGCTCCGGCTGGCTGCATCTGCAGACTGGGCCAGCGTGGTGAGTTAGCCTTTTCTCCCTATATTCTTCCATCTATAGCAAAGGCATGTGTCCCAGCAGTAGGGATATTAAAGGACTGGTGACGATCCATAAGAAGGGGGCACCCAATTTATTATGGATTTCAGGGAGCCTAGACAAAGTAACACACCGACAAAGATAACTAAGTTCGATAAAGCAAAATGTATGGGATTTGACGTAAGTCGTCGTCAAATCACGTGACCAAAATCGTCTTCGTAAGTTCCTAGTTATGTTGGTAGCGCAAGCTCAAGACGCTGTGGACACCAAAGTAATATGGCCGATCGTGGCGAACTTCGACACGTTATCGTTATGAAACGATTGCCACTTGGCTACGGGCCCTGGAGTGAATATAAAAAAGGATAACAATAATGCACCGTTATCTCACTTATTTTCTATAGGTGAAAGAAGGATGTGAAATCATGAATTTAAATTTCGACGTATCTTCTCGTAGTCAAATGGAAGTTTTCAGAAAATACATTATGCATAAAAGTCAAAAGCAGTGAGCACATGAAACGTAAACGGCGACATACTTCTTAACTTCATTACGACCAAAAGGTGTCGGTTGAATACAGCTGCCGTAAAACCCTTACCATGGACCCTTATAAATTAGAATAGAGGAATATTTAGTTGCTGAAAAAATCCTAATTCCTTATTAATTAATGCGTATACATACCAAATTTTATTGTTCACGAACGTCATCGAAGCTTTTGAATAAACTAATTTTCGTCGACCTATCTATCTATCTATAGTATTAATAAAATGGTTTACGGCTATAAAAAGACTGTCTCCGGAATTAGTTATTCTTGAATTCAAATTTTAATATAAGTTACCAAAACTTTATTGTTTTTTTTATTTTATTACCGCTTTAATTTGTATAGGTAGAAATGCACGAGTTTAGCAGTCGGAATCGAGTCGAGAGTTCATGGTAAGTTCTAAGGTCTTAATATTTTATAGACCTCGTATACTTCTCTGGAACACAATTCAAAGTTTGTACGACGAGCCTCTGTGTGGAGAAAGTTTCCAATTAAAACATGTGATACTTGGATTCTTTGTCTGATCGCGTCTTGGACAGAAGTTTCAGTTAGCATTCGAATTATTAATTGGGAACATCAACAAAAATCGAAATCAAGTATTTTTTTTATAAAATCCAACCAAAAAGTTTTTGCGTTTTCCTAAAATCCATCCGTAAAGTTTTAAGAATTTACAACAAGAAAAATTATTTCCCTGCATGCGGGCTTAATTCTGACATTTTCTTAGTATGTAGTATAATAAGTTTTCTAACATCAATTTATTTTCAAATATGTAATCTTTGGCCGTGTGGTGACGGCAGAGTAGAATACAATTGTCACCACCCAAAATCTCTCCCGTGGGTGTCGTCGTACAAGGCGACTAAGGATAAATCATTTATGAGGAATTGTCAGCAGCGTTCCTCATATGCCGTGTGGTGACGGCAGAGTAGAATACAATTGTCACCACCCCAAATCTCTCCCGTGGGTGTCGTACAAGGCGACTAAGGATAAATCAGTCGTGAGGAATGGGCAGCAGCGTTCCTCTTATATCACCTTGCAATGTACTGCGATTTTTGTGCCCGATAAATGGCAATAGGCTCGCCACCTATTACATGGTACCTAACATAATTGGCGAAATGTGGGTGCTTTTTTTTTCACCTCTGCCTACCCTTTCGGGGATATAGGCGTGATTTATGTATGTATGTATGTATGTTCCTCATAAACCACCTAGCAATAGCAATGTACTGCGACTTTTGTGCCCGCTAAAAGGCAATAGGCTCGCCATCTATTACATGGGACCAAACATAATTGGTGAAACGTGGGTGCTAGTTCACCTCTGCCTACCCCTTCGGGGATATACATACATACACACATAATTCACGCCTATATCCCCGAAGGGGTAGGCAGAGGTGAACTAGCACCCACGCTGCGCCAATTATGCTAGGTCCCATGTAATAGGTAGCGAGCCTATTGCCATTTATCGGGCACAAAAGTCGCAGTACTTTGCTAAGTGGTAGGTATAAGAGGAACGCTGCTGCCCATTCCTCATCACTGGTTTATCCTTAGTCGCCTTGTACGACACCCACGGGAGAGATTTGGGGTGGTGACAATTGTATTCTACTCTGCCGTCACCACACGGCACTATATATTCACACACTATATTCGGGGATATAGGCGTGATTTATGTATGTATGTAATTTTTACAGAATAATATTTATGGAACTTTCAAAACACAACGTCAAAATGACGCCAAAAGGGTGAAAATAAGATGTCTACCTATTCGATATTATTATAAAAATACATTGAACATGGACGGAGAATAAGCCGAAGCTAAATTATTAGACATTTATCATGAAGATGGCAATTTTGAAACTCTTAGCTATTCATCTCGCTGTTGGTTTTCATTTGATAATTGATTGCTCACCCGTCTTGATAATCTAATTTGATGTCTACCCTCACAAAAAGTATAACATCTATCCAAGACTTACATCTATCCAAGTTATACCCACAGAAAGAGGGTTTAAGTAAGTGGCGGCATAGCAGAATACAAATGTACCAAGTACTCCAGGAAGACATTGAAATGTTAAACATCGATATTTCAACGTGAATGATGATGAAAATATTAATAAAATACTTAAGCTGTATTGGATAGATCTCGCTGCCTTCCGTAAATGGATAAGATATAAAATAAAAAGGGAATGTGTTTGGCGCGTTTTAAAGGTGTCAGTCAGATTTATTTTCGGTAATTCAAAAACTGTTACAGAGTGGATTTTGTGCAGTGAAAGTGGTGTTATTTTGATGCACAAGCATCCGTGTTGATGTGCAATTATGCAGAATCATTAAAAATGAGTCTTGTGATGTGTTTGATGTTGTGGTAAAAACCACTGTAAAAAGTGGTTTTGTCGACCTTATCAGTCACCATCATGAACTCAGTTACCATTCGATTCGCGCCAAGCACTCCCTAGATGCGTTAAAATATGCGACACCCATATTTTAACGTAAAATTCATTTCATTCATACATTTCACCCGCTCATTATGTTATAAGACTACAGATAAAATATACACTAAAGACTTGGCTGTATGGGGTTTGTTACTATTGTATGGGCCTTTGCCTTCTCTGAAATATAGGGAGAATTTAACAAAAAAGGGCCTTTTGGCAGGGTTTTAATTATACCTGTTTGAGTGACGGATTTTGGAGAGTGTTTAGTGCAAAAGGTCAATGGCGTCCATCAGTCAAGCTACCCATACCTCATCGTTGTTTTTCGCTTTGTACGACACCTCAGTAGTAGGAGAGATGCCACCGTCATCGTCTGACATTTAAAGGAATCTGGGTGTTCTATAAATACTTGAACCAATAAAAAGATTCCAGGTTTAGTCAACACGACCATTGAAAGCTTAGGGCGAGATTCCACCAGTGTGCTGAACTGTGCGGCACAGCGAAAGACCATACAAATACGCTGTGCCGCACAGTTCAGCACACTGGTGGAATCTCGCCCTAAGCTTTCAATGGTCGTGTTGACGAAACCTGGAATCTTTTTATTGGTTCAAGTATAATACTTGATATATACTAGATAATAAAACCACATGTTTGTAGCACCACTCCCAATAGATTATTCAAACAGATGTCAATAATGTAATGCCATAAATTCTTTTTAAGCTGCCTTGATTCCGATTCCCGAGATTCGGGGAAAAACTCATCAAACAATCACATTCCACTACTTACTCAATCATAGTCCGACACATACCGCAGTAGGGTCGCGCACGAAATTGTCGGACAATAGTGGTATTGGATTATTGGATTCCAAAAAGGAACATTTACATACCCGTGTTATACCTATCACCACAATTTAAAAACATAACAAAAAGGTTAATTTGAAAAAAAAAAAATAATCATAAAGGATATTCGAATGCTCGTCGTATCCCACCATTTTATTCAATATTGGTATATTGCAAATGTGCGTGAATTACTTAATAATTGTTGATAGGTGTAGATAAAGTCTTGTACGCAAGGTATCATGAACATAATTGGGTAGATCATCATCATCATCATCGCCAGTCCTTGATTGTTTCCACTGCAGGGGCACATGTCTTCCCTATGGATGGAAAATTATAGGAAGAATGGGCCATAGCCCACGTCGCTGACCCAGTGAGGGTTGGTGGGTATTAACGACCGCAGATGCAGTCGAGAACAATGTCTTATCTAGTAGGAACTCGAGAAAATATATTTTTGGTCACCGATCCAATGACCGACCTTAGTGAATATTACTTAGTTTACGCAATCGCAGGCTGAGCGCGCTAAGCCACTGCAATCGAGCTCCTCTTAAATAAATATTTGAAACTATCTATTATCACATAATTCGCGTTCATTACGTGACAGTTACACAAAAATATTGGGAAAAGACGATGTATTGTAGCGTCATACAGGGTAAAACACCTCAGTTGATAAAGTTCTATACGGCGCGAAATTCTACAGAAAAGCGAAATTCTACAGAAAAATGTATAATGATTGTCTTCTCACCAATCACAGCCCACGTGCTTTCGTTCTCGCACATTTACGGGGGTGAGTTTCTTTTAGGTTATGTTCTTAGAGGTTTTACCCGGTTTTGATATACCCTCAAAACAAATTTCTAACTACCCGCATTATTAATCATAAAAAAACAATTGTTGCTATTCAAGGGTAGTTTACCTTGCTTACCTCAGATCTGTCACTGGCAGTCCTTAGTCTAGATCCGCTGGCTTGGAAGGTCGGCGGCGGTGGACCCAGGGTGTCGGTGGATCCCCTATTGATGAGCGATGGATGAGTGGCCATGAACCGATGGATGACTGCCAGATGGTTCATCGTCTGCTCCGCGACGTCTTCTAACTTTCTTAACCTAAACTCTACACTCTGTAAAAGGGATACAGATGTTAAATGCATGTTGTGTATAGTCTACCACACACACACAGCACTTTACTACTACAAAATGTCAAATTGTCTCATTCGAGTTTGTTCTTTACTACAAACAAGTTATGGTTGACAATCGTTTGAAGTTTTGAGTAGACTGGAGTGCCGTTGACCGTATTATAATAATAATAATAATTATGATTTAAGAACACATTGTGTGCACTCGACAAAATCTCAAACTGTGAAATCAATTCAAAAATTCTAACATCGTATCTTTCATTTTGCCTGACCTTCTTTGCACTAGATGTCTCGAGTGCCCGTCACAAATGAATCATTCGATTTCAGTCGCTTTAAAAGAAAGAAGCAATACTATGTTCACTTTCCTTTTGTGCAATTAGTAATTACGGGGAACCTCGAAAGACTTTGTGACTCGCTGAAAGCAATGGCAAAGGAAACGTATCTCAAAGCGTAAGCTGGTAATTCAAAAATGTCGATTTACTGTGGTTATCTTTTGAGAAGATAGTAAAAGTTTGCTTAAGACTTTCGAATCGAAATTGACATTAAACATGTTCGTAATTAATTTTCTACTCAAACGTGTTTGACTTAAGGCACAACTCTGTTTGGACAACCAGTAAGCTTCACTTTTTGGAACAGAAATTCGCTGTCCTGGGAATTTGGAGCGGTCAATTGTAGCCCAGTTTCCCATCTAGTATTCATTAAACTTCAGCAGAATTATGCCGTGCTAGCTCGCATCGCTTCAAAGCTCTTAACTTAGTTAAAACTTACTTGAACGGACTGTATTTGGCAATTCGCTTTCTGGTTCAAGTCTTCCATTTTGGTTGTGATATGTTCCACTCTGTCGGTCGTGTTTCTCACTCTCTCTTCTATGGAATTGGATAATTTAACTTCCTGCAAGAAATACTTCAGGTTAGCGGTTTACTTAGATGATTTTTTTATTGATTTTCAAATGGTAGGAAACATTCTGTAAATATCAACTGTTGATTAATTAAAGTTTAAGCCCCGTAGTAACGGTAATTAGACTGATACTATTTTTTTAACATCTGATTATACGCATGTCATTCCCTCAGAAATCGGTGTTGTTTTAATTGCTTGGAAAGGTCGGGAGCGTTCGAATTCAACATATGTCAAGATTTTATGATCTAGAAAGAGATTGAGAGAGAGAAATTCGGATTTGAGAATAGGATCAACTACCTACTGACCCCAGATTATCCATGTCTCCCTGAAAAAAAAACATGTTTTTTTTCTATTACACGTCTTTCAAGGGGATGATATGTTAAATACCTATAAGCATAATAATCTTTGGTTTAGTATACCATTGTTATGCCAATAAGCTTAAGTATTGACCAAAACAATCTAATAAAATTCATAATCAAAGATCGTATTCTATGCAAACATCAATTTTAGCTAAACGGCCAGCGATGCAGAATTATTGATAATATTTCATTACTTATATCATTTGAAATTGTCAGAATAAATGGAGTGGAGAGAGATGATTAGACTTGCAGATCAATTTTCTTTTCAAAAGAACTCATTCAATTTTTAATCCCAAAGTTTTATTTCGAACCTGTCTGGCTCAATCTTGTCTGCATATTTCGGCGCAGACGTATTAAAAAAGTCCATTTAAAAATTTAATCAAGCTGAAACGACTAGTAAACTCTCTGTTATTTCTAGAGATATTCGGACTTTCACACGGTTCGTATTAAAACATTAAAATCGGAATGTTTGGGATGACGTTGTGAGACTCGTCTATGATTGCTGATATTAAGACTAAAACCGATCAATCTTACTATGCTTGACAAATATATTTAATTAAGCTCGGATTCCATCGTGCTAGGGAAGGTACGTTAATCTTGTGGAATGTCATTAACTGCCGCACTCAGAGACGTCAATGAACTTTAATGAGTATTTAATGTCAAAAATTTTCATTTAAATGTAGACCATAGACCCGGCAAGAATAGCGACTAGTTTTGAATTGTCATTTGTTGACGTTAAGTACTCATTAACGTTATTTGACGTCTCTGAGTGCGGCAGTAAGTGAGGTAAGTACATACACACTCGCCATTCTCGCTTTGGCTATTGTAACTTTAATGGGAATACTAGAGTTCACGAAACAGAGAACCCAAGTGAAGTGTGAAGTCCAGCGCCACTGTGTGACTGGAGATATAATGTTATATTGATGACACTAAATTGTAACAGTGCATATTCTGTATCCACTCTTTTTGTGATTTAATAAACATTTTATTTCATAATAATACATAACCTTATGCTACATAACCATGACTCTGGAACTACTAATTCGAATCCGGGACCTCTGGGCCGATAGTTGATTATACCGGCGCGGCTGTCAAATTAATGACCCGATTAAAAATGGAACTACCACAATTCGAATCCTCCTGGCCTCTAGGCCGAAAGCAAGCGATCTGATCAAACCAGCCTTCCCATTTATGTCGCGATAAAAAAATTTCAACTGCCCCAAAAAACTTATAAAAGCGCCATCTATCGGCTGAGCCACTCACTTGTTCCCTAAAGTAGCCTTCCACGCATTCTTCCTCGAAATCGTACAGCCTCTCCATGTCCTCCTTCTCCAAGAATAGCTTCAGGCCGTTGTCGTACTGGAACCGCTGGTGGGACACGTTCCTGGTGACCCACTTGCAAGTGGCGTAGATGTGGCAGAAGATTATGATGGGTGGCGGCAGCACTGGCTTCTGCTCGTACTCCATCACCACAGTAAATCTTTGAAACATCCACACCTGGGCAGATATTGGGCACGTTTGAGAATAGATTCTGATGTTGTTCTTGCTTTAAACAGAGCGCAATGGGAGTATTCATGGGATAATATAGTGTAACCAAAATTCATGCGGTTAATGGTAATCATTATAGCCCGCTAAGTAGGTGAAACCAAACGACTACCTAGAGGCCAATCCATTCGAACGAATAGTATACCACTTGTTTAGAGGGGCTGATTAACTATTGACTTTTCGCAATCTGTTAATAAGTATAATTCACTTTAAAAGTAAAATCCTGATGGTCGTTAAGACTTCTCTAGTTTTATTGTGAGTATCATTATTACTCAAATGTCAAAATGTACTACTGGTTTTATCTTTGAATACTAATGCAAGTCCCTAGAAGCTTCTAAAAATCGTTTAGGCATAAATATATAAGATATAACTTAAATATTATCACTAATATGATTTATTAAAGCAATATTCAGAATACTTAACCATAAAGAATTATCTTTCTGAAAATTCTGCTTACCACGTTTCATAGAATCAAATTTGTAGGAAAGGCAGAATAAAAACAGAGACGTAAGGCAAATAAACTGAATATACCAAAGTTTTTATAAGGTATTAATATCATCCGTACCTAGAGCTAAAATTAGAATACGCCCGAAAGCCGTCCTAAACCAACAGTTGAAAAGTATTTAAAAAAATAAAGCATCCAAACTGATTCTGAAATAAAATCACACTGTAATGATAAAAGTATAAAGCTAAAGTATTTTATTTACGGCCGCACCCGTAAATAAAATTATACTGAATTCGATTTTGGTATAAGTACCTACAAGCTAGAGTCAACAGCACGTCAGGCTGTCAAATATGTCAGATTTTCACAATCGACATTGTGCTTTACTAAAGAAGTCTGAATTTCCATTGACCGTACCTTGTGGGTACTTAATACAATCCAATCGTGTCAACAGTACCTACATCAGGTTACAAGAATATGTCAAAATTTCTGAAGCAACTTTGTGCTTACACCACACAAGTTGGGATTGACAATAGATTAGAGATATTTCGCTGATTTAATACAAGAGAGACACAACTCGAAAAAGACTTAGAAATATTGTGAATTCTAAGCAGGACAATAAAACTCACTGTTACACCAATGCAATTTTGTGTCTCTTTTTGTATTTTATTTTGAGAATCGATTAGGCAGCTTTATGTAATCTGACGTTGATGTAACTGTAGAGGAAGGGGGCATAAAGCGTAGCATAGTATCTGCTTGGTTAAAAAAAACCTAGAGTTCCTAGACGACAAGGGATAGCTATAAAGTGATCGGAGAAGGGGTCACGTAATAAAAATATCTTACACCTAAATATACGCAAATTGAATCTATTAAAGTTGTTCAATATCAAAGATCACTTTTAAAGAACACTAGAATATTGACATGTCATATTGTCGAATTGGAAATTTTATAACTGACCATATTTTTATTAGAAAACACTGACAACTCGGTTATTGAAAAAGTTCCTTTTAAATTGATGCTGTTAAACGGATAGGAAGCCCTGTATTAGACTCCAGTTTACTTTCAAAGCTACTCTACTAAAAAGAGCACTTTGGTGTAGGTATAGAATAATTTCTGTACACCAAACGGCGTAGGTTGCAACTTTAATTTCCTCTAGGACCTGACGGGAGCAAATAATGATGCCTACGGAAATAAATATTAAGTCTTCAAAATATTTTATACACGAAGTTGCCCGTTTCAGGCCTACACCCACTTTGGGCCGCCTTCCCCTGAATGACCTTTTATTGTTCTAGCAATATAAATAACAAAAAAAGCAAAAATAAAAAATAAAAAGCAAAAAAAAATAATTGAAAAGCAACCTGATGCGAGACTTCATTGACTTCATTAAAGATATTATTGAAGACTGCAATGAGCAAATTAATGAGCAGGATGTTGGCTACGAGCAGGTATATCGTCATCGCGATCGGCGTGATCCATCTGCCCGTGACGCACTTCCGGTCGTTCACTTCTAGACCGCAGTCAGGGTCGATATCCGGGGCGAACACCTCCCCATACAACATGAAGTAGGGCTGGAAGAACACCTACAAGGGCACGAAATAAAACAAGCTTAAGAAAAAAAAAAGAGGGTAGGCACAAAACAAAATTAGTATCAAATGGGGTAGTTTTAAATTAAAAAATGCAATAACAGAAAACAAAAATGAGGGTAGTCTAAAAAAGTATCTAAACAAATGCCATAGCAGCCCCCGTAGCACGGCATGTGGACAAAATCTCCTCGGGAAAAGAAAATTGTTCCACACGCTGTAACTCCCACTAAATCCCGACACAACACTGTCAGGTGTCAAATTTTTTCCACGTCCCGCGGTAGGCCTACTGATTCCCCTCTTGACTACAACATCACGTCTAACTACGGCCCCGCACCCTAGTCTAAATCTCGCAACAGGTCCGAACTACGACAACGACAGCTTTACAACATTCCAGATCTTTCCAGAAACGGCCTCCAACCTGGTGTGACACTCCGTTGACCTCTATAAATATATTGTTGAACACCGCTATGAGGAGGTTGACTAGCAATATGTTGGCGATGAGGAGGTACACGCTCATCACTACTGGGGGGACCCAGTGGCCCACGCGGCACTCCTCGAGGCCTGGCAGACCGCATGGCGGCGCCATTTGTTCAGCGAAAACCTCTCCGTACAGCATAAAGTACGGTTGGAAGAAAACCTGAAATTGTTAGTAGTGATACAGGTGGTTTATGGTTAAAGGATATTGTCGGTGGAGCAGTTAGGCCCCGTTCATTCTTCGGCGTGTCGCCGGTTGCGTGAGAATGCGACCGGTACAATTTGTATGAAGCTTCATCACTGACCTCTACTATACACGTACGCTGAACTGAAGGTTGTCATCCAAAAAATTAAGCCAATTTGAATATCGCCATTTTGGCGCTGATGGTACAGGTGGACGAAGGTGAACGCCCACGGAACTAGAGATGCATTTCAAAATCAAAAATCAAAATTAAAAAAACCATAAATCTTTATTTTCATTGCCAAATAAAACTTAACAAACATAATAAAACTTTTTTCATCCCACCATCTCGGAAAAAGCGTTTTTGCTCTTCGATATCTGAGTGCAAAAGCCGTTTTTATCCTCTAGAGGTTAAAGTAAATTTGAATTTAGAACATCGTGTGCAATGAGTTTGTGAATTCAAAACATCATTATACCTATTTATTTCTACCTCCATGGTGCCGAAATTATCATGCAACCTATTTTAATTTGTTAAAAACTCAGACTCGGAACCTTCTTGGTGTACTTTTTTTGTAATTTGCTTTGCGCGCGCCATTTTCTTTTCACGTCATAAATTTGTTAAAACCTTGGAGTTCCGTGACGGTCAATCAGCTTGGCGTCAATCTTGCTTTAAACATTTTGATCGTCTACAATGCTTGCTTGATGCTTGAGTCAAGCATTTAAAAGCTTTTTAGGTTTGTTTGATTTGTTTACGCTAGCAACGGAACAAAAACATACAGAAAATCAACGTGCTTGACTCAAGCTGATTGACCGTCTCGGAACTCCATTAGGGACGGTAATTTTTATTAGGGACTTACCAGGTGTCTCTGGATGAATGTTGCGGGTGTGGCTGGGTGGATTGGTGGCTGTTGGAGGTGTGTCTGGGTGAATGGGTGTTTTGAGGGTGTGTCTACGTGAATGGGTGTTTTGTTGGTGTGTCTGGGTTTTTGTGGGTGTGTCTGAATGGATGGGTGAGTATTGTGGGTGTTTCTGGGTGACTGGGTTTTTTTTTGGGAGTGATTAGGTGTTTTGAGGGTGTTTCTGGGTGATTGAGTGTTTTTTTGGGTGTGATTGGGTGTTTTGTAGGTGTTTCTGGGTGAATGGGTGTTTTGTGGGTGTTTCTGGGTTAATCGGTGTTTTGTGGGTGTTTCTGGGTGAATGGGTGTTTTGTGGGTGTTTCTGGGTGAATGGGTGTTTTGTGGATTTTTCCTGGGTGAATGGGTGTTTTGTGGGTGTTTCTGGGTGAATGAGTGTTTTGTGTGTGTTTCTGGGTGAATGGGTGTTTTGTGGGTGTTTCTGGGTGAATGGGTGTTTCTGGGTGAATGGGTGTTTTGTGGGTTTTTCCTGGGTGAATGGGTGTTTTGTGGGTGTTTCTGGGTGAATGAGTGTTTTGTGTGTTTCTGGGTGAATGGGTGTTTTTTGGGTGTTTCTGGGTAAATGGGTGTTTTGTGGGTGTTTCTGGGTGAATGGGTGTTTTGTGGGTTTTTCTGGGTGAATGGGTGTTTTGTGGGTTTTTCTGGGTGAATGGGTGTTTTTTGGGTGTGTCTGAGTGGATGGGTGTGGATGTTGTGGGTGTTTCTGGGTGGGTGTTGAGAGAGTGTTTGGGTTAATGGAAGGGTGTTGTGGAAGTTTCTGGGTGAAAACAGAAACTGTTGTGATTGTATTTTTTTTCGTATTTTGCAATTTCCTCGTTGGGGGGGATGAAAAGTTACGTGTTGCACTCGAGTGCAAAGATTTTTCACCTTGTGCTCTTTTGATTCCCTCGCTATCGCTCAGGATTCTAATTTTTGAATCACTCGCTACGCTCGTGATTCAATTTTAGAATCCTTCGCTAGCTCGGTCATCAAAATTGAGCACGCGGTTAAAAAACAACTTTGCACTCACGTATAACAAATAACTATTTTTTTGCATTTGTAATGTCAAATACAAGCAACGAAATCAAAAAGAAATTGTCGTTTTAGTAGAAGTATTCAGTCCAGCGTACTTGTTAATTGTGAGCTTCATACTAGCATTCATTTGTTCCGCGTGCAGCCGATTGCGTAGCTTCAAACAAAATTCGCCGGTCGCACGCGCCACGCCGAATAATGAAAGGGGCCTTAGGGTCAATTCTCATTGCGTTGAACGGAAAGCAAGTGAATTTTGACTGAGAAAGAGAAGAATTTTTACAAAGAAAAAGAGAAAATTTTCGTAAAATTATTGCCCTGAATATTTCTAACATAATAATTATTACATTGAGTTTTATGTCAGTCAATTTATTAAAGAAACTCCTACATTAAAATTAGGGAATACCAAAAACTGTTTTATATTCTGACCGTTTTCTTTGTAATATTTTTTCCAAGATTTGTCTCATGGTCAAATAATAATACCAAAAGCGTTTAGTAACATTGTGTGTTTTAAAGATCGGCTTCAAGACTTATATTTGAAATAAATGACGCGATGGACATATGAAGTCGTTCTGTATTTAAGGTGTGTACTTAAAGTTAAGGCCAATTGTTCCTCTGTTCTCAAGACTATTTGTTTATTTATTATTTGCGAAAAATATAATAAAACATAATAGTACATGGATAAATCAATAAAGTTTCCACCTCAATAGTCCTGTCAGCCGGGATTATGGGAACCGATGATGAATCGTGAAAGAGTAGCAAGATTAAATACGGCGCTGTTCGTAATGTTGCTCTTATTGCAAACGACGAAGAATGTTTTTACGGCTTGACGCGAACTTCGCAAGTCGTAAGCACCAGGGCACAATAGCGCAATATTACGCAAGTTTATTTGCACATGACAGATATAAATAAGTCTCGTTCTGCAGATGCTGTTTATCTCTTAGAAAACGACCAGACTAATGAAATTATTAATGTGTATTCCCTGGAATATGTAAATTGATTAAAAAAATATATTTCTGACACACACACACACACACATTTGCCTCGTTGTCCACATTAGCTACTAAAACCCTATTTTAGTAAAAAAAAACTGAGTCTAACCCCCGAATACAGAAACCCTAATGAAATTTTAAATATACTATATATAAGATAAAAACCTTCCGTCCAAATTTGAATGAGGTTTTAAATAATGAAGTAAGTGATACAATAAAATAACAGCGCTTCATTTTCCCGTGGTGAAAATATTTCCTTTTTAACATCCATAATTATTACTCGTACTCGGCAGAAACCGGAAATTATTGCGCAGCAGTTAATTGGAGGGTAAATATACGCAAACAGGCCGTGAAATGGGTCTGAACTCGTATGGATATATAAATTTAATTGTATTTAGCACCGTAATTTAAGTATATCCCAGAGATTGGTTTGCATCTCTTGAATGCGGGAGGAAAGCGTGCCGATCACATTCACCATATGGGTTTCGTGTAAGATTTTTTATGAATCTTTTAAAATATGGGTGCTTGACTACAGTGGCGGACAGACTTGAAGAAATTAATATTTATAACGTAATTAGTAATTTTGATTTTTGATAACGTTAAATATTGGAAACCGTCTTAAATTTAAAACACACAATGTCGCTTAATTCGTTTCCGAGTACTAGCGTTTTTGTTTTAAATGAGGAAATTATTGTTAGTAGAAAGATTAACGCAGAATAAGATGTCTGAATTTAGAAGACTCGTTTCTTTGCCGACAATACCAGATGAAGATAAAATGAGCCTTGAGGCAGATACCCAAGTTAAAGGACTTTTCCTTTCTCTCTAAGGTCCCCCGCAGACCATGCGATTAATTTGGACATCTTAATCGCAGATCGTACCAATACTCATAGCCCGCACATCTTTCCAACTAAATCGTACATAGGTTTCTGGGCGTTTTTAAAAAAAGATGTAAATTTACGAATTTGGGGTGTCCTAGACTTAAGTTTATTTTTTATATTTTTTGTATGCACCGTACCCAAATAAACTGCATGTATATATAATAATTATACATTTAAGTTACAAAATTGACTATTATGTGCAACCTATTTATCATTATTATTGAAATATCATAAAACTATCAGCAAAAAAAAATTGAAATATCCATGTCCCATCTACATTGTAGAAACTGTTAAGTCTCAGGTAATATCAGTAAATTAATATTAACTAGACAGTGTCCCTGTTTTATGCTCTACAGGCGTATCTTGAACTCATAAATATAATTAAAAACATTTCTTTTCGAATTCAGGCTAAAATAAGGCTAAATAATATATATTACATGTTTAGTTTGTGACGAACCGGAACATTTTCCTATGAACTTTTTCATGAAAATTAGGATTATCCCGTTGTTTTTCATAATACCGAAGTATTTTTTTTTTGTATTTTTTATTAGTTTTGAGAGTATTTTATCAAAAGAGATAAGAAATCACAATAAAATTTTTATAATACAAAAATCAGATTTTGTCCGTCACGTGTACATCTTTTTTGAAAAACGCCCTTTTATGACTATTGGTACGATCTGCGATTTAGCTGTCCAACTTTATAGCATAGGTCCTAAATCGTACTTTTAAATAGACAACAACATATTTGTACTCACTTCTCTAATCAAATACCAACTAGCCTCCTTATCCGGATACAGTATAGCCTGTCGCGCTACACCGAACGACATCAGCACCACCAATAATAGCACCACGAAGTATATCATGTTCTTCACCATCTTACCCATCATCGTCACCAATGGACCTGTATGGAGGAAGAGAACAATAATTAATGCGAATGCAATTAACATGTGACGTGAAATCGGCCAATTTCACCATTTAAATTTTTTTATTCGTATTATTATTTAGCTGTTATTTGAGCATTATTAATTGTAGAAAAAATATCACACTGAAAATGAGGTCAGAAAAAAAGCCATAAATTGTGGGAGGTTGATGTCGCACAGGTATTTTTGCTAAATATTACTAGCTTTGTCCAATAATGTATTTGCGAGAAGTAAATATAGATATTATTAATTTCAGGACAGATGGTTCATTGATTGAAGCCATTTCTGAAACAGTGGCGCAAGTTTGACAAATTTCGGCAGTAGCTACGACGTTGTTGATGAATTGAGAATTGAACATAAAATAAACAGTCAGAACAGAGAAGTCTATAAAATTGAAACATTATAATATGGGTACACATGAGCCAACGAAATTAATGAGCTGTGTACTCATTTGCGATTCTCTGATGGAGCGTAATGAAACCGAACCATTTTTTAAAAAGGTTGATGAGAATTGAAGCGGAAACCTTTTTCCCGACCTTGGTTAATTGTGACTTGGAAAATAAGAAATTCCTGATATTTGCTTTTGGCTACGTGTTTAAGTACATATTCGACATTTAACAGTTAATGTTTTACTAAAGTATTTTTTTTTCTTATTTTTACAGATCTCAGACATACAGATCAGACTTTGAATCGTTGTTTCTACTTCAATAAATACTTATTTTAATTTGAAGATTTTAAGCACCAAACGTTTTTGATACTTCATCAGACATCTAAAAACTTGTATTGTAAACGCAACATAAACGGCAACATTTGATGAAGTTTTTAAGAACAATTCCTTGATGGTATTTTCAACTAATTAACGTACAGACGAATTCGCGTAAAATAAGCATAAAATTTATGAATAAATAAAGCCCGTATAAATACTTCAATAGCTAGCCCATTGAGATCTTTATTTATCATTAAAACATTGCATTTTGATGAAATATATAAGCTCTTAGTGAATATTCATGATATCCATCTGAACTGTTGAGTAATGAACTGACGACCCCATTTCAGTTATATTTCCACGTAAAACGATTTGCTCTGTCCATTAAAATAATTCATATTGGTCCTATATTTTTGACCCATACACGTTGGTTTTATAGACACCTTGTATTTACACATCAACAATATAGATAAATCGCCTATTTATCCCCAAATAGGTGTTTAAACACCTACATTTCACCATCTATGCTGGTAAATCGCAGTAATGCCACACGATAAACCAGAAACGTTGCTGCTCATATCTCGTGACAGTTTTACCCACAGGTATATCACTTATATTGATATATCTGTGGTTTTACGCATCTCGTGAAGGTTTTACCCTTCTAGTGAAGGTTCTTTTAGGTTTTTTATGGCCTTGTACGACACCCACGGGAGAATCAGGTGTGGTGACAGTATTATGCTCTGCTGCACCACATGGCAAAACGCATGTACCTATTCTGATTTCATGCTGTCTACTCTTTTAAAAAGTACAGAAAATCCTCTAAAACATTCTTGCATATCTCAATTCTCTGCGAAAACTAAGCGACAGGGATATAAAAGCTTTCGAATGAATTTAGTTAAAAAGTTAAGCATTAATTTTCTGGAAAGTCACTTTTGTCAAGATAAGATAAGACAGTACTGAAGTTTCGTTACTTGGCATTTTTGTAAACTTACTTTAAAAGGTCTTTCCTTTACGTTACGTTACTCTGCTTAAGGTTACTAGGTAAGTAAACTATAGTAAGCTTATACCTATAGTAAGATTTATCTTGTACAGGAGATAGAATATCGACATTGGATTATAACGAGCAACAATCTAAATGTAAGTCGGTAGAAATTGAACCAACATAATACATACATTAATCACGCATTTATCCCCGAAGGGGTAGGCAGAGATAAACTATCTCACCCACGTTCGCCAACTTTGTTAGGTCCCATGTAATAGGTGCAATGGTGAGCCTACTGCCATTTACGACCGCCTTGGTCGAATGCTCAGATTGCTGGGTATTGGCCAAGAGGTCCCGGGTTCGAATCCTGGTAGGGGCAAACTTTGTGATGACCACAAATGTTTGTTTCTGAGTCATGGTTGTGTATATGTTTATGTAGTATATATTAAACATTTTATATACATAATTATATTAAAAATATGTCCGTCATCTAGTATCCATAACACAAGTGCTTAGGCTACTTACTTTGGGCTAGATGATAGGTGTGAGTGTAAAAATAATAATTATTATTAATTATTATATAATATTATTATATTATTATTATTTAACGGGAACGTTGATCGCTTGATCGCAGTATATTGCTAGATGGTATAAGAGGAATGCTGCTGCCCATTATTTATCGATGTCTTCACCCTTAGTCGCCTTGTAAGACACCCACGGGCGGGATGGGGGTGGTGGTGACAACTATATTCTGCTCTGCGGTCACCACACGAGCCAAAATAGTCTTGCACAAAACAAGGCATGGGAAATACGATACAATTTTCGATGGACATTTTCCGAGCTTAAGACAAATACCATCTATACTATTTATGTAGCCAATACGTCCATAATGGATGCGTGCGGACACTTTGATTCCAGAAGAGCAATGAACACAATTAATCCCACACCCTCCCGAGGCATCTATTTCCAATCCTCTGTGATCCCTTTCGGATTAATTCCCTTCGCCTTGTTGCATAAACCGGTCTGCCTAACCGCCTGGACAAAGAAAGGGATAAACGGTTGCGTCATCTCCACTACCACTATCAGATTAAGTGCATAAATTCATCTACAGTTAAATGGTTAGTTTTTATATCGGGAAAAAGCCTGAGGATAGCGCAAGATATGACTATGCATACATGAATCACGCCTATTTTTCCCAGAAGGGGTAGACAGAGGCCACCCACGCCAATGTTTGTGAGGTCCCATGTATTAGGTGGCAAGCCTGTTGCCATCTATCGGGCCGTAAATCGCAGTATATTGCTAGGTGATTTAAGAGGAACGCTGCTGCCCATTACTCATCGCTGGCTTTACCCTTAGTCTGGGATGTGGGGGTTTTGACAATTGTATTCTTCACCACACGGCTGTAAGGTATAATTTTATTTTATTTTATTTTATTTATTAAGGCCCACAAAACAAATTACAGTCATAAAATAAGTATATAAATTGTACAGTATAGAAAGTCCAGACTATAATTCTTAACATGTAAGCACAGTATGAGTACAATATAATGGAACGTTAAGAGGGTAAGTGATTTTTATAAAATGAAATTAAAGCTTATTTATCTAGTATTAGTAATTTATACAGTAGTAATAGGGTAACTAGGGTACATTATTCAAGTAAAATGAATTTCAATACTTTAACATCAACATTAATTTAAACCAATTTTAAGACTTGCCTTCTAAATTGGCACAATTTGGTACCAAAAATATCCAAAAAAGAATGCTCAGATGCCATGTCGTTATATAATCTACACATTTTAATTATTGGATTATAATATGAAGTATTGTTCTTGGCCGTGTGGTGACGGCAGAGTAGAATACAATTGTCACCACCCCAAACCTCTCCCGTGGGTGTCGTAGAAGGCGACTAAGGATAAATCAGTGATGAGGAATGGGCAGCAGCATTCCTCTTATACCTACCAACTAGCAAAGTACTGCGACTTTTGTGCCCGATAAATGGCAATAGGCTCGCCACCTATTACATGGGACCTAGCCTAATTGGCGAAGCGTGGGTGCTAGTTCACCTCTGCCTACCCCTTCGGGGATATTGGCGTGAATTATGTATGTATGTATGTATTGTTCTTGTACACTTGGAGGCGAAATATTTTAGACGTGGGATTACGAGATCTAAATCGAGTGTTGAAAGTTAGTAGGGAAATAAGTAAGGGCAAGTCAATTTCGGAATGGACGATTTTATGGAGGTATATTAATTCCTGACCTTTGCGACGAGAAGCAAGGGATAACATTTTGAAGTATTGGAGCTTAGCACTATAAGACCTATATTGGCGACCTAACTGCAGTCTAAAACAAAGAATGTTAAGGAATCTCCTCTGAATCTTTTCAATTGTATCGGTATGGTATAAGAGACATAAAACAATGAAAGATGGATCGTAATATACTACATAAACATATAAACACAACCATGACTCTAGAACAAATGTCTGTTTTCGTCACAAACATTTGCCCATACAAAGATTCAAACCTGAGACCGCTTGGCTGATAGCCAGTGATCTGACCATCATCCTACCAAACCGAAATCACATCTGATAAGTGTAATTTATGGTTAGGTTGTTTTTACTACATACTTCTTCAACAAGAAACTTCAACGAAAAGACAGAGAAAGTTCTCGAAATTCCTTAAAAAATTCAAGCATAACAGAGTCAGATAAATATTATCACGTCGCGCGTCGTCATTGGAATTTATGGACTGTGTTGAAATTTCGTCGTCTACGTTAAAACGTTAACGGAGATAAAGAATATGGCATCTTAAATTTTAGCATTGGTCCTAAATTTAAAACAGGAAATTGCAAAAAAAAAATACGGAACGTTTTTGCGAACCGTCAGTCTGTTAAAACAAATACCTACCTATTATGGTGCTTCTACACGATGCAAGTAGCTGGACCAAGGAAAGACGCGAGCTATTTGGGCAAGCAGCATGCTCAATTTACCTTATCAATGCATAAACGAAGGCGCGTGTCCAAGTTACTTGCGCAAGTAACTTGGACAAGCTACACGTGCATGCTGCCCGCGCGAGCACTTAATGTATGGGTCTTGTTCGTTTTAGCTGTCAACATGTCTGTGCAAGTAACCCGCGCGATGGGATCCCCGCGCAGGCTACTTGCACATGTTACTTGAGCAGATACATCCCACGGGTCGCTGGACTCGCCGGAAACATTTACACGACACATATAACCAGCGCAAGTGCTTCAACATGCGCAAGCCTCATGCATCGTGTAGAAGCACCCTTAAGAATTGCGATTACGATTTTCCCTCTCGCTGTTTCGGCACACAGTAGACTTAGCACGGGACGTGTACAAAATCTCTCTCCATCACTTGACAATGTTTTGTCCCTGGATTAAGTGGGAGTTAGAGCGAGAGGAAAACATCTTTTCCACGAGGAGATTTTGTCCACGTTAGCGCTACGGGGCCAGGTGGCGGCTTAATGGATTTCGCTTCGTGGATTTCAGTGTTTTCGTTTTCGCTTTGTCAATTTTAGAACACGAATAAAGAGTGTCAATACAAAACGCTCGCAATAATCAATCAATTATCTGCGAAGTGAAGAAATTTTAAACTCTCGCTAAATTGTACAATCCGACTAAAGCCGCGACTTTCTTTTTAACACCATACACAAGAAGAAGTTTTACTGCTGCACTCAGAGATGTCAATTTACTTTAATGAATACTTACCACAAAACATGTCAATTCACAACTAGACTATAATAGTTTAGAATTGATTTTTTTTTTATTAAATACTCATTAACGTTAATTGACATCTCTGAGTGCGGCAGTTAGATATGTTTAATGGGTATTAACGACGTTCGCTAGGTGGTGTACCAGGACATCATCACCAGCCCGTAAATGCATCTTTCTTCCATCCATAGGGAAGCCCTTCGGCGATACAGGGCTTCCCTATGGATGGAAGAATACATAATTATAGAGCGAAAGGGCCATAACTCACCACGCTGGCGACTGCAGCTGCAGCCGGGACCAACGGCTTAACGCGCCTTCCGGGGCACGGAGGAACTCGAGACAATATTATTGTTGGTCACCCATCCATGACCAGCCTTAGCGAATATTGGTTAGTTTACGCGCTAAGCCACAGTGCTAACCAGCTTGAATAACTCAATGTAAATGCCGACCACTCACCTAAATACTTGTTGACGCCCAGTATATTGAGTATCCTCAAGTACCAGTATATGATGTCGACGCAGTATATCACTCGACCCACATCCATTGATCCTGCCCTCAGCCTGAGCGTCAGGCCTACCAGGAAGAATATGATGAAACCCGCGTCATACGTATTCCACATATTCCATGCCCACACACTGAACTTATGTCTGAAATAGAAGCAAAGGAATTAGTACATACATACATACCTACATAAATCACGCCAATGGGATTTAGGCAGAAGGGGTCGGCAGACGTGAATTAACGCCAACGTTTCGCCAGTTAGGTTAGGTCCCGTGGAATAGACTTGGTGATTGTCATTTGTCGGGCACGAAAATCGCAGTAAATTGCTAGGTAGGCGGCATAAGAGGAACGCTGCTGCCCATTACTCTGCTGTCTTATCCGTTAGTCGCCTTGTACGACAGCCACGGGAGGGATAGGGGTGGTGACAATAATTATATTATGCTCTGCCGTCACCACTCGGCATATGGTTATTATTTTGATGTTAATGTCGAACCAATAAGATCAAAGTAAATACCAGAAAAGTGCGATAGACAATTTTTTTGGGATGCTTGGCTCAGAATGGACTGTACTATTCGCAATTATTTTGAGGTAAAAATGGACTGCACTATTCGTAATTATTTTAAGATAAGAATGGACTGTACTATTCGGAATTATTTTGAGATAAGTGTTTAGGTCCGGATAAACAAAAAAGTATTGTAGACTAATTGAGACTGAGAAATACTTGGAGCAAAAAATACTACGTCTCTTCAAGTACAAATTTAATTCACTTCTGCTGTGACAGTAAAAACAAAAAATCGGAAAAACATAATTTCAAATTACAAAAGTATAAAAAGTAAAAACTGTCACCACTAAACAAGTAGTCCCGAACATCAAGAATGGGCTGTACTATTCGTAATTATTTTGAGGTAAAAATGTACTGTACTATTTGTAATTATTTTAAGATAAGAATGGACTGTACTATTCGGAATTATTTTGAGATAAGAAAGGACTGCACTATTCGTAATTATTTTGAGGTAAGAAGGCAGTCCAACACAAGCAATGCTACGCCTGTGTCTAATTTTTTGGAATGCTTGGTTCAGAATGGACTGTACCTATTCGTGATTATTTTAAAGTAAGGTCGGTAAAAAGGCAGTGAAACATGCCTCTGCCTCAGCCTTAGTGCTCTACAGACACTTATGAATTATGCTTTGGAGTGACAACCCTTTAGCTTTATAAATGGACACCTATGTCGCTTTTGTTGATGTAAGACAATATTTGCTTAGGACAGCAGTTGTGCCATTCGCTTAAGGATTTATATAGGTACCAAAGGATTTATGTTCTGAAAGGTCAAAATAATAGACGCGATAAGGAAAGGCGTTACGATATTTAGAATACACTCTCGTAAAAATTAAAATGCAAATGAAGAATTTCAATTTAAGTATATAAAATTACCGCACCAATTTAACTCGCCAGTATTTAGACCAAAAATTTGTATTTGTCTACTCCAGATTTCTCGTCAAATTAACATCGGGCCGGTAACAATTTTAACCGAAACTTATAAGGGTAAGTTGATACAAAGCATCTTGTCACACGTTATAAATGAACAAAAACAATATATATTCTTCATTATCTCATAAACTACTTACCGTGTAAATCAGATATTTGGCAAGTGATTACCAAGTCTGATCACAATTGTTCAGTATATCAATAAACCCTTAGCCTAAACCATGGCGCGAAATCTGATTTTCAGCGAGAAAATAAAATAGCGACTAATTAGATAAAGTACTTAGAATTTAAATCCTTGATGGTATCCAATTCAGGACGAATATTTGTATTTAATAAGAGACTGCTTACTTGCGATTGGCTGTACAAGATTTTTTGTGCAAGGGTGTTGAAAATCCCTTCCACATCATTTGCAAGCCGCGGAGTGCTCGCTTTGTTACGAAGAGCGAGGTGATACGGCGGTTTTGAAGAAAACATGCCACATTTAAGTCCATGCGATAAGACTTGAGTGGGTTAAGTACAGTGACTTGGGAGCTCTTAGGGACGAAGTGGTTATACATAAAAAGGTCTTAACCCGTTGTGTCAAGACAGAATTTCGGTCTTGAAGAATCGAATAACCTCATCGGGTAACTTAATTTAGGGCTTAAAGGGAAAAGGCGCGGCAGTCATATTCTGAGGAGAATTCAGACATTTGCAGTAACTTTTTACACCGCTGTATTCGCTTCACTTCGCCGTCAAAGCAACTGTAAGTATTTATGTTAATAAACGAATTAACGCTGCAGAGCTGTTTGTACTCAATCTATTTAAAAAGTCAACGTAGTTTATATACACAGTAGTACGTAGTTTATAGTAGTAGTCAGTAGTACGTGTATACGCTTTTAAATCTCACTCGCCTTCGTGAATTGCCAAAACTGTAACTACAGTAGGAGATGATGACAATCCGCTACTGAATAAATTTCGTCCCTTTTCTTGAGTCTTCAGAGTATGATTAATCTGTGGGGTCATCGGGACTTACACACCACGAGATGATCGCACAATGGAATAAATCACACGAGATCCCCTTGAATGAGGTATTTCAAACCATGGTGCGAATCTGTGGGCCTTTTGTGGACTCGTGCGTTTCACACCATGGTTCGAATAACTTGAGGATTTCTTTCGGCTTAACGCCACAAAACGCAATTCAAAAAATATCTTGAAACATTTTGCGTTATAAATTTATGACAATAAGACTGTTGAATGCAATTTTGAGTTTTAGAAGAAGTTAGACATGCTGTCTAAAGCGGGTATAAAATTATTTACATAGACCCTACGAAACCGCAATGAAAATTACAATTTCCACAGTAGTCATGTCATTTCCCCCTCAAGAGAGTAGTTAATAAGGCTGACGGGGTGACGGGCATACATGGGTTTAGAAAAAGATTTTTATAAATATACTCGTGGTGCCTGTTTTTTTCAGCAGTAGACTACCTTTTTTCTTTGGTATTTAAGAAACGATATAATATACTTATTATTAAAAGGTAAGATGTCTATAGATGACAATCCCCACTACAAAAGAATTCAATATTACCACTTACCTAATAGCAACTGGCTCGGATGTAATGATTTCCCTTATCTTCTCACATAGGAAAGTTAAAATATAACATATAGAATATATTTCCGGCCACGACGGCGTCGGGTCCATCTTCACTAATACTGTATACGTAAACATCAATAGGAACAATATATAAGCAATCTGAAAAAAAAAACATACTTTGTTATTAAATTTACACATAAGTAATATGAAAATGTTAGAAAAAACATTATAAACAAAAATAGGAATAAATAAAATTCTTCGAAATGATTCTGTCCTATGTTCCTGAGTAGTAATGTAATCAATTGTTTGATTTTATTTATTTATTGTTATGTTTAATACATTTTTAAATGAAATCAATCTCACTTTGTTAATTGCAATCTTTACAGATTGCCCAAGTTGTTGGCTTTATATTCATATATTTTAGTGTCTGATGGTAAAATTTGTGCTTTCATTTTTGGTGAGACAATAGAAAAAACAGTTCATATAACTAAAATGGACTAAAGTTGCTACAGCCCAGGCCCTGTCTTTTTTGAAAAATGTCAAGTTATTTGACGCTCTGCTCCAGCACTTTGATCTAAACTGGTACCACGACGTATTCAGGTATTCTGTTCTAGAGATGGGGTCTCCAAGGAGGTCCTACAAAACATTTTGTATTTAGAATATAACTATCCCTGTCTTCTCAATTTGAACGAAAGAAAGGTATATATTGTTATTTAAGAACAAAAATATCTGTGAACTCAACAATATAACCAGAAACAATTCTTCGTATCGATTCTCGCTTAGTCGCACTCGCAGCTAATGATCGTTGGCTCCCTCGCTCATACGACCAGACGCTGTAGTAATCAAATCTTTAGTGATTCTAATAAAATAATCATATTTATCGATAAAATTAAGTTTTCAATCGATGAAACATTACAATTATTATCACACTTTAAAATTACAAAATAAAATTTATACATAAATCAGCAAAGTTTCCACAGTTATAAATTACAGACATATCATATTAATTGATAATGAGATTTGAATTAAATTAAATTAAAAAAAAAACACGTTAAAATTTAAGTTATCTCTCTCAACAGTTGCAGAGAAAAAATTTAGTTTTTTTTTTATGTAATTAATAAAAAATATTAAAATACACAATTTGACGTATTGATCCCTTCTTTATGCGGTATGTAAATTATAGTTCAGGGACACAAATGAAAATGAACAAAAACTCCGTTAATTCAAATCTCCTAAATCAAAAATAAATGTTTAAATTGGCTATTAACGATACCACGAAAACCTTTTCTATTAGAGGTTAATTATCAATCCATTATTTTCTATTTTAGCCTAAATGAAACCATGACACGCATATAGAGCGAGTTGATTGAGTACAGATAACAACACTCCGGTTTAATCTAAAATTGTTTAGGTTATAAATGCATAAAAATTTGAAGAATATTTGATTTTACTGTGTCAAATAAGACTGAAAATCATGCATTATAGATAGGTTTACAGAAAACACAAACAACGTCGCACGACTTACTTTGCAGTCGTTAATACCCACCAATCCACACTGCCAGCGTGATAGGTTATGGCTTATTTTCCTTACTGCCGCACTCAGAGACGTAAATTAACTTTAATGAGTATTTAATGTTTTGACATTTATTTTCATATACAGGGCGTCCCACGGCCATGCCACACGGAGGGAAAGTATATTAAATATAGAACGTAGGATATTTTACTAAAAGAAGACATCGTTTTATTTTTAATAATAAGAAGAACTGCATTCACAGATTTTTTAAAAATCGCCTACCTCAACCGGGAATCGAACCCGCCAAATGTGATAGAAAAATTACTTGTATTTTATAATAGCGTTTGAAAGGGCTACTCATAAGAATTATTTTTTCCTAAATAACCTAGCATATTAAATGAAACTAAGATCATAAAATTTTTCATTTTATTAAAAAAAAATGTGATCCGTTTTGTTGTATACAAATTCTCACTCTTTTGATAATTTCATGGACATGAAGACATGGTAATTGTGAGCTCATGAAGAAATGCATACAAGTACCTACTAAACTTCATGTATCGCTTTATTATTGTCATGTACTTACACGACGGAAATCTCGTATCTCAAGTGGGTAGGTCTTTGAAATGATAATGTTAATTGTTGGAAGCATGGCCAAGTCAGAGGAAACTTCCCTGAACAAAATTTTAAATAAAATGAAAAATTTTATGATCTTAGTTTCATTTAATATGCTAGGTTATTTAGGAAAAAATAATGCTTATTAGTAGCCCTTTCAGCTATTATAAAATACAAGTAATTTTTCTATCACATTTGATTTTAATTTTAACATTATATAAATGTTAGAAAAATTAGTACAAAGATTTTAATTAATCGAACCCGCGTCCGCTGCTTCTGCTGTCCGCAGCAGCGGACGCGGGTTCGATTCCCGCCTCAAGATCATAATTTTTCGAAATTCTTTTGCTAACCACTAAAATCTTTGTACATAATTTTCATTCAAATATAGACCCGGCAAGAATAGCGACTGGTTTTGAATTGCCATTTTTTGACGTTAAGTGCTCATTAACGTTATTTGACGTCTCTGAGTGCGGCAGTTAGACATGACATTTTATCATAAGAATAATAAGTGTGTAACCACATTATTTTAAGCTAGGCAGAAAGTTTAATAAAGATTATATGAGTTTAAAAACTAAGCCAAAAAGGCTAAAGCCGAATAAATATACAAATAAACGGCAGTCCTAAAACAAAATTGAGACGTAAAAAGGGCGGGCCTTGTAAATTATGAGCAAGCCGCTTTTAAAAGACGCCACGCCTGGTCAATATACTGGGCTGCGTCAGCACAACTGTGATCAAGCAGAAATATATTGGTGAGTGTGCAGGATAGCACACCTTTTCTAAGTGTTTATGTTTTCATACTTTTTTTATTACTGTCACTGTACTGCCTTTGCTGTACTGCCTTTGCCAATGACATGGTTACATAAAATTATTATTTTGTCACGCTTAGCCTAGCATTTTCCTTTCTCTCTATTTTACCATATTCCTCCAATTTACAGTCCTATCCCTGACAGTGAGTACGTTCACGATTTAATGTTGCGATTTCTTGTTTGTATTATATAAATAAGTACATACATAAATCACGCCTATATCCCCAAAGGTGAATTAAAACACCCACGTTTCGCCAATTGTGTTAGGTCTATTGTCGTTCATCGGGAACTTTAATCGCAGTAATTCGCTAGATGGTGCACTAGGAACAATTCTGCCCATTATATTGTTATATTATACTTATAATTTTTTGTCGGTATTTTCTTGGAACTCGCTTTTGTTTAGATAGCGATTTTTGCCTTACGAGGGCAGTAAATTGTTCACCTACTTATGACGCTGACTGTACTGTATTCTATCGTGAACCATGACGAGATCCCGATGTGGGAGATTTCAAATTGCATTTAAACTTAACATCAAGCTCAAAGCATAGTTAATAAACCGAAATGGAGGCAAGATCCTAGTTTCACCAGAACTGGGTAACAACTTTAGTCCACGTTTATTGATATAAGATAGTTTATGTAATGTTTGGGGTAATTAGGGAAGGAGAATAGCAGATAGGATAGATATGGTTTTAGTATATTTTTTTTCACGTTTAAAATATTTTGTGAACAAACAATGTGACATGGATCACTTGTAAAAATATAATTTCACAAATTAAATTACTTCAAAATACAGTCATTATAAAAACTCCTTTCGACAGTCTGAACGTTTTTTTTTATTATTATTTCAGTTTAGTTAAATAAATAAAATATCTACAATGCTCAGGGAAGTTTTTATGTTAAAAATCAAGACATTTCCATGATAACAAGTTATATCGTAAGCAATATTTCGTAAAAATAAAAACTTACGAACCAAGTTTAGTATATTTATAACATATCAAAAAAATATTAAAATTGGACCATGTTTACGGCGTGAAAAATGTTATCGCTTTTTGTACTAAACTTCATTATCTTAATGGAATTGCAACTCACCGAATCCGCCCAAAACTTGGTGATCGGCGCCGTGAAGAACTCGTAGATCTTCTTTCGCAGCCTCAGAGGCCTCATCCTCTTGTCCTCTGGCGAATGGTGCTCCGGCAGCTCCCGGTACGAGGGCTCCCACCCAATTTTACCCACTTTTCCATTCTGATCGACACGGGTTTCGCATTCGGCTCCTGAGCCAATCAACGCCTGCTTGAGTCCAGACAAATACGTATAAACATTACAATGACATGTTCACGGTTCTCGAAGTAAGTCAAAGAGAATCTCATTCTAAAGTGTAACAAAGTAGAAATGAGCCATACTGTCAATCAGCCAACAGCCGAGGTTAATGAAGTAGTAGTTACAGATAAATTAGGCGGAAACGTAAGCCACTGCTTCAAAGACGCAGGCAACAGGTTAGTAAGCGTCGCATCACAAGCCCTCAATTTTGACTTGATATAGATAGGCGGTTGAGAAAGGAAGAATCGATTTACCAAGAATGCATGGTCAATTCAAACAATACAAATCGTAAATTACCAAAAAGCCGTACAAGACCAGTATAATTTCAAAACAATATCACATTAAATTGCAAAAATCTAACTACTAACATTGACGCAAATTTAAGATGTTCTCAAAGTTCACCATCTATGTATCACCTTGCACAAGAAGTTGTTGTCGTAGGGTCGTAAGTTGAATCTTTGTTGAAATTCCAATAAAGCACAAAATTACAGGAACGGGAAATACAAAGATTATTTTTGGTGATGCCAAAAATAGATCTCCGGTTATTTCCTCATCAAAATTTGTTTCCCGATACAAGAGAACTGGGGGCGGCAAAATTCAAGGTGACTCATAAACGGATTACGTGGCCAATAAAGCCCCGGGAGAAGTACTAAAGGTGTAAAGGGAGGTAAGTACATGAAACGCCACGGAAGCACATGACTAAATAAACAGAACAGAGTAAAAGCTTGTCTACTAGCTGTGCGAGCGAAACCGGTTTTTTCCAGTCTCGCCTAGCGGTCCGTAGACAAGCTTATTCTCTGATCCGTTTATTTACTCACGTGACGGAAGCCTACTTCCACGCAAAGCTAAAGACGAAACGTTTACAAGACAGGCCAATTCTCGCGTACTCAGAACACCACCGAGTGTCATCCTTCTTGTTCCCTCCCTCCCATAGTTCTCTGATGAGCGAGAGCAAGACAGGCTGCTTACGCCAGAATCGAACCTGTCTCAAAATTGTTTGCGTGTGTGCAGAACGGCAATATGAACACAACAGGTTGCTCTTCAAATGTGTGTAGGATATAGTTGTGAATTTTATGGACACTTGTAATGTGTGAGTACTTTTTGCTTTACGATGTGCGACACACCTCATAACTTCTTTTACTGCAAATAACGAACCAATAAACTGTACTCTTGATGGACTTAATAAGTCCGATGGTTACGTAAGTTACCATGAAGTATAAAATAAAGGAGCACACTTTGGTTTCAAACAAATTCATAGTTAAACTTTTAGTGCTAGTGTAGACACCGATATTATAATCTACTTCTGAATCTAAGATGCAATTTGTGGTGTGAGTCTTCGACAGTAAATATACTATGTGCAATATTTGTGTTCGTATCACAATAGGCGTTGAGCACGTATGCTACGCGGTCGTCTACCTTAGCCGTTTTACTCTGTTGTCCTGGGGGGATTATCTTCTTGATAGAAAGCGTTCGCCTTTTCACAACCCCCACCTACATTAGGTAAAGGTTTCAATGTCTCATCTTCACAAAAGATCTTTCTGTACAAAAGATTTTATAAAAATAAATCATTGGGTATTGTTCTTTGCAGACTGACGCTTATAGGACCGTTACACTTTACTTAGAAATAAATCGCTCTTTTGTGGTTTAGTGTCAAATATATATGATATTTCAGTTAAATCTTTTATTTAATAAAAAAGCCAAATATGACCAAAGCTATTTTACCAATTTTCTGAAATATAATTACTTCGCGACCCATAATTTTTAATTTACGGGCAAAACACAATCAGCCTATCGAAGGTAATCCAGTTGTACAGTAATTAATTGCGAACAAGCCAAAATGCGATTCGTTAAAGCCCATCACCCTGTCGACGTTAATGGCGTATATAAAAACATACACATAGGTAAGTCTTTTGGAATAACTGATATTAACGAAGAATTTCATTTATGTGCAGATATTTATGAGCTAAAGTTTTATCTTTATGTTGACGATTGTGGTGCTGATAGAAACTTCCACAAAATTCGCAAATACCAAATACCCAAATGGTATATTTTTCCAAACAGGAATAATAATATATTATATTGTTGAGGGCTTGTTTGGTGTTTCATAAATCAACGGTGGTACATTAGAATGGATAAAGCATGATGAGAAGCAACCAAACACAACATTACCTCAGCATCATTCGGATCCTTGGTGCTTCTGTCGTCTTCCATGCTCTCGTTTTCAAGATGCTCTTCCTCCGTCTGCGGCATCAGCTGTAGCTCCTCCTTCGACTTGAACTCCAGGTAGAGAATGTACAGCGGAAACAGCAGGCTCAGAATTACCTTGACATCACGACAAAGCCGATGTGGCAAACGAAACGCTGCTCGCTCGATGCTTAACACTTTGACTCAAGCGATTCATGCTACGTCTATTTGGGGTCGGGCGGCGGTTGTGCAAGTGACGATCCAAAATTCAAAGTAGACAAAGTAAGAAAGATTCCAGTTTACAATGAAAATGTGGTAGAAAGCATACTAGATTCATAACAGTACATCAACACACTAGAAGAAGAAAACGAGTAGATACACACTACAGATACCATTTTTATTCTGCTAAAAGTTCTGTGCAGCTTTAAAAAGGGACACGTAGTAAAATAATAATAGCGGGAAAGGAGAATAATGTTACTATGGAGACTCGGTAAAATAATGAACTACACAGAATTGTTGCCGCAGCTCTCACTTGCATAATCGACGCCAATAGGCAACGCATGCAAATCTCCAAAGTACTTTAAATTAAGCGTTTCATCGGACGGACAACGAATATTTTCGAATCATCTAATCATTATTAAGTAATTTGTTATACTAACACATAATCTACAGATGACATACGTGCCTATGACAATTGTGCGTTAATGAAAAAAGAAGACAGAGAAGATAAGTAGATAACAGCATGAAATTTACCTTCAGGTTCGTATTTTTTCTTGTCCTGAGGCCTCCCATCCATAAGTCAGCAAGAATTATTTGGGAGCATGGGTGGGCTAGCAAGGCTCGATGATTCGCAGCGACCGCTAGACTCAAACAGGTTTGCCCGGACCAATTTTGCAGTTCGCAAGTCAACAATTGCTGCGCCTGATCGTCGTCTTGCCGGTAGCAATAGTCGAGGAGCTCCAACGCTGAAAGTTGAAACCACTAAGCTGCGCGCCTAATCAGTTCAATTGCTGTTGAGAAACTCGGGGAAGTTTGTCAAAGTTCCCAGAACAGTTTCATCGCTAATTGTTTAAGCGGAAGGAAGGATTGCTAACCCACTTTTTACCGAGTATTCCTTTGGGTTTCAACAAGAAATTCTGTATAAACGTATATCCTTTTAATATTTAACGAATTTAATGTAAATTTCCAAAAAAATGTTCCAAGATATCGTTTTAGTTGCAAAAACAATAAAAACGGACAATGAAACTAGCCTCAACTCTCAGCACGGTTATTCAATTACCATCAATCACGAGAGCGACTACGTAGCTTCAAAAATGGAACTGGTGTGATTGATAGGCTCTGAATTTACAGGTAGTACGAAAACGTTCCACTTTTCCGGGGTCGATGGAATTTCATTAAAATTGCCCACTTGGAAATAAAAATGAATCTGGATTTTAACTCTTCAGATATTTTGACGTAATGGACGAATAAAAAGATGTTTTAACTGGAGCTTTTTCAGATATTCGAATATTAAATCATACGGTTCATGTACATATAAAAGGTAGTCTTAAATTATCTGTATTATGTATTGTGTTATTGTAAATACGCTCTGTTCCTAAACTGACCTTTATTCTCGAACTCTTTCCCATAGTGCCTCAGTTCCTCATACACTTCCGTCTCCATATCGTCCTCGGCTGCTTCGTGGGCCATCGCCTTATAAAGCTTACAAGCCACCAAAGATTTCGCCAGAGCTTCTTCACCATGGGTCCACATCAGAAGCGCCATTTGGTGCCTCTTGGTCAAAACTGCCCACATCTACCAGAAAATACAAATTTAAGTGAACAGAATCTATTCTGATGCTGATCCAGGAACTAGATTGCTAATATTTTAACTACTTAAGTCATATCCGCACTAGCCAGCATGGAATTCTACAAAGTTATATTATAAGATTCAAACAAATATCAACATAGAGGAGCTCACTAGCGCAGTGGCATAGCACACTCGGCCTGCGATTGCGTAAACTTAGCAATGTTCGCTAAGGCTGGTCATTGCATGGGTGAACATAAATTTATTATCTCGAGTCCTCCGTGCTTTTAGAAGGCACGCGATATCTACATTGTTATGTAATTTATGAGATTCAAATCAATATAAATCAGTGGCAATACAAACCAGCAACTCGTTGAAGGGGTAGTCAAAGAGGGCCATTTCCGTGGTGACAGGCATGAAGCCGGTGATAAGGGACAGGCCTCCAGCATTGTGCCTGGTGAAGGACGCGCTGTTTCGGTGAACGTTCACACTCTTGTTCATCACCTTCGCGTAGATAGGGCGGAACTTGCGTCGTGTGTAGTAGCACCTGGCATTGGAAAATATTATTTTAAAATATTAAATATTTGGTTTGTTTGTCAGTTTTTGTTTCATAAATTAAATCACAAACTTAATTATATTGGTGGTTATTTTCTTTAAATGTCGCAATCAAGTCTGATATTTATGTAAACAATATTATTAACAATTAAGATTAATCTAGACGATATTTTGCTCTACGAAGGTATATTAAAATTGAAATTTAACTGAGTATGTTGTATACAACGTAATAATGTATCAGTCACCATTATACCTCAACAAATCTCCACCAACTCATAGAAAAAAAGAAACAACATTGATAATAATTGAATATAAAATAGCTGCCGTGTGGTGTGGTGACGGCAGAGTAGAATACAATTGTCACCACCCCAAATCTCTCCCGTGGGTGTCGTACAAGGCGACTAAGGATAAATCAATGGTGAGGGATGGGCAGCAGCGTTCCTCTTATACCACCTAGCAATAGCAATGTACTGCGACTTTTGTGCCCGATAAATGGCAATAGGCTCGCCACCTATATATACATAGGACCTAAAATAATTAGCGAAACGTGGGTGCTAGTTCACCTATGCCTACCCCTTCGGGGATAAAGGCGTGATTTATGTATGTATGTGTGTATAATATAGCTCCAGAATAACACAGCACGTAAATAGATGAAAAAAATTAACAATCATATCTGTGATTTATGACAAAAAGTCATTAGGTAAAGTGAAGCAGCAATTTGATGGTATTCGGACGTTACAATCTCATTTTATGAAAACATTAGTATTCAGGGCCGGTATCGTAGATACTTTACGCATAAACTAATGTAAAAACAGAATACAGCGGTTCAGTTATTACACGTGCAATGGTATACAATTTTGATAACAGATATTTTTTGCCTTTAACAAAGTGTTTATAGGCACAACCTTCATGATTCCAGTGCGTTTTTATTACAGAGCTTATGTCGTTAACTTTCTCGTTTCTTCCTATGCCTTTTTGGGGTCTTGTCAAGTCCTAGGCACTAATTCTGATTCAACCCTCCACAGAACTATTCAACCGCTGAAATAAACGTAGCTATTCCTGGATCACGATCTCAGAAAAATAAACCGTCAGCAAGAACACAGATGATTCCCACAGTCTCAAGTGTCGCTACGGTCATTCGAATTTATAGTTTCACTTACAAACCGTTGGGAAGACAGAAATTGGCCTATATATACTTGGTAACGACTATGGGCTCTGAGTTTGGCTAGCGTCGAATTCCAGAACTAATAAGAGTGGCCATAACATTTCGCGAAATAATCCAAGGATATAGACTGTAGTATGGCAGAACAGTGACTTAGCCTTCTGCGTGAACTAAGCAATGTTCGCCGGTCATTGGATGGTTTACCAAAAGTATTGTATGTTAACATATTGAAATGTCGGCTAAAATAAATATGTTAACATCCAAAACACACGCAAATTAAATAATTTAATTTCAGTTCTTTGAAATTTTATTTGGAGTTTCTCCTACCTCGAATTCTCCTAATACAGGGTACTATTTTGTAATGCCACCTGAAGGGAAAGTACTTTTAATACTGTAGATAGAAAATTTTAATCAAAGGAAACATTCCTTTATTTTTGAAAAGAAAGAAAACTGCATTCAGAGATTTTCGAAAATTCGCTTGCCACACCCGGGAAACGAACCAACATGTAAAAATTACATTCCGTACTTTTACTGCATCGATCGTTAGGGTCTTAGGAATTGTAAATCATAAGAAAGAAATCTCTCTAACAAACTTGATAAATTAAATGAAAGGAAACCCATGAAAATGACTTTATAAATCCAATGGGTCAAGTTAAGGCACTTTTACTCAAAGATCCACTTTAACTCAAGAAGGCCTGCGAGATCACCAGATAGATCCCTTTAGAATTTTTTATGGGGATATTTATAAAATCAAATGTCCCTTAAATCTTATGCTAATGTAGAGTTGAGGGTTGAAGTTCAGAATACATATACATAAATTACGCCTATATCCCCGAAGGGGTAGGCAGAGGTGAACTAGCACCCACGTTCCGCCAATTATGTTAGATCCCATGTAATAGGTGCCGAGCCTATTGCCATTTATGGGGCACAAAAGTCGCAGTACTATTTGCTAGGTGGTATAAGAGGAACGCTGATGCCCATTCATCATCACTGATAATATCACATATTTATCCTTAGTCGCCTTGTACGACGCCCACGGGAGAGATGGGGGCGGTGACAGTTGTATTCTGCTCTGCCATCACCACACGGTATTTACAATCACGAGTTGTAAAAAAGGTCACCTACAAGAAATGTGAGTATTCTGTAAAATACTTACCTATAAGCACCACCCATCAGCTTATTGATGACCAGGCCGATATCGTGGAGGGTGTAAACGTAACCTCTGGGCAAGTGTGGCCTGACGTCCCTCAGGATGTAGCGCAAGGTGTTGCTAGGACCACTCTTAGTGTTATACAGCTCTTCCAGGCGTGGGATGGTGAGGAACTTGCGCATGGACACCCCATTCTCCAGGAGAAGCTTCACGAAATCTATTCTGTCGTGTTCCAGAGCTTGCATCATTGCTTCATCCAAGGCTCCTGTGGGAGAAGGATTTAAGAGCGTTAGTTGATTTCTGGTTACAAGATTAGTGTTTTAAAGTTACTGTTCTTACAGATAATACATTTTCAGAATAGGTTGTAGAGACGGATGAGTGATTGCGATGACAACTTTCCGATGTATACTGCTTAAGGTTTTAGCTTAGCTTTCATAGCCGGCCGCTTGCCTGACACCAACCCTTTTTGCACTATGCTGTTGTTTGTGGTTTGCCCACCATTCTAGTGTCCCAAGGTGCTTATTGGTCAATTTCTATTAGCCGACTTTAAGGTTGGAACTAGCACATTCTACATTATTTTTTTGCTTCCGGAGCCAGCACATACACATAACATAGAAAATTAAAGCATCCATAAACTTCTATTTATGCGAAGTGAATATTTTTATTAAAATCTGATATCAGTATTAATAATGCCTACATGGGACCTAACATAACTGGCGAAATGTGGGTGCTAGTTCACCTCTGCCTACCCGTTCGGGGATATAGGCGTGATTTATGTATGTATGTGTGTAGTATTATAATAGCGGCTGATGAGTATTATAATGTGATGATTTGTTTCGCTCTGCCCTAGAGTTATTCACAGAATCCATTAATCCATCCGATAACTATCTCATCATATAGCAATTCCAGGTGTCATGATTAACATTGGCTTTTATAGTAATTGCCCAGGGATACTCTCGTATGATTGAACAGGAATATTTGTAAACATCTGCGAATGTTCTCTTAGGAATATAAAAACGCCGTTTTTTTAATAATAAAAAAGGTAAATAGCATGTTTCTTTTATTCCTTCTGATCCCAAGTTATTTGAAATTAGTGCGGTGTGATTATTGTAGCTTTGGGATTTGACTAGCAATTTTCTGTCCGCTTGGAAAGAAACCCTTTCTAAGGAACGCAACTATGATTGCCTGAGAACCTTGGTCGTAGGTCTAAGAAACTCTCTTGCTCTCCTCTTTCATTGCGTTGCGACATCCTCGCTATATTATAGAAGTTAGTGAAAACTGCACTCGGGTTTGCCGTCGTTTGAATGTTTAAATTGTCGTGAAGCAAAAAAATAATGTAGAATGTGCTAGTTCCAACCTTAAAGTCGGCTAATAGAAATTGACCAATAAGCACCTTGGGACACTCGAATGGTGGGCAAACCACAAACAACAGCATAGTGCAAAAAGGGTTGGTGTCAGGCAAGCGGCCGGCTATGAAAGCTAAGCTAAAACCTTAGTATACATCGGAAAGTTGTCATCGCAATCACTCATCGGTCTCTACAACCTATTTTGAAAATGTATGTAAGATTTTCAGTAATCTGTCAACTTAAACTATATCATTCGTCTTAAATAAAACATCACATCAAACTTCCCAAAGGTGTTAAGTATTCAATATCTTGCAAAGTTCGAGCAATTTATCATTGCTTTGGTCCCATCTTTATTTCAATATTTTAAGGGCCTGTTTCACAATCGATAAGTAAGTCCTTAGTAGCTTACTTCACAGATCATTTGACAGTTGTAATATGAAATATATGTCAATCGAACTGCAAAGTAAGCTACTTCGAACTTACTTGTCGATTGTGAAACAGGCCCTAAATGATTTATCTTCACACGCTAAATTATCGAAGGTGTCAGTGAGTTAAGGCGGGGGGGATTTCTAATATTTATTGAGTCTAATAAATTACAGCATTGAGATTAATATCGGAAATCTGAATTGCGAGTAAAATAGCAACTTTAAGTTCCAATTCATTTTTCCAAGGCCAGTCAATAAATCGTTAAAACAATGCAATGTTTATAATTGCTAACCTACTTTTACTGCAAAAAATTTGAAATATCAGAAAACAATACTCATGTAGTTTGAAAAGGGAACATATTGAAATCCCGATTATATTTTCCGAATAACAAACTCGAAAGAAACAAGGAAAGTATCAAGAATCCCTTGTCATTGAAAACAATTATTTGTAAGACAATTTCTCGGTAGACGGAACAACACATCTTTTACAGGAAAAATTATTATTATTGAAATCTATTTACTTCACGATGGAGACAAAGGTGCTAGTGATTAATGAATGTATGGTAGAGTAACAGAGAGAGACCCATGTCGTGAGACCGATAGTCGGAGAGAGTGATTGGAAACACAAAATTCCATTCCATATAACTGATTGTTTTCTGAAGGTTTTGATTTAAGACCCGTGTTTCTCCAGCTCATTTCAGGTTCCAGGAAATAGGGAGCGAACCTATTGTCATTTACCGGAAAAATCACAGTAATTTGCTAGATTGTGCACCAAGAACCATGCTGCCTCTTATAATAACTGTTAACCGCCTTGTAAAGACACCCACGAGATCACAAGGATCGTAGCAAGTGAAAAGAAGTGATCTCCGCTTACCCATGTGGGAGACAGGCGGGCGTGACATAGCTTTGTGTATTTAATTTCTTAACTGCCGCACTCAGAGACGTCAATTAACTTTAATGAGTATTTAATGTCAAAAATTTTCATTTAAATTTAGACCATAGACCCGGCAAGAATAGCGACTAGTTTTGAATTGTAATTTTTTGACGTTAAGTACTCATTATTGTTATTTGACGTAAGTAAGTGACCAAAGACTAACTAACACATCCCGAAATATTGTGACTACGTTTCATTTAAAATCACACTGTTTTCTTATCACGTCATTGTAGATGCCGAGTGCCGTGTGGTTACGGCAGAGTAGAATACAATTGTCACCACCCCAAATCTCTCCCGTAGGTGTCCTACAAGGCGACTAAGGATAATTCAATGATTAGGAATGGGCAGCAGCGTTCCTCTTTTACCACCTAGCAATAGCAATGTACTGAGACTTTTGTGCCGGATAAATGCCAATAGGCTCGGCACCTATTACATGGGACCTAACATAATTAGCGAAACGTGGGTGCTAGTTCACCTCTGCCTACCTCTTCGGGGATATAGGCGTGATTTATGTATGTATGTATGCCATTGTAGACTTGATCACTCATTATTGCCCGCAGTCATCATGTCAACAAGACTCGCATTACTAGTGCATTCAAGTACACCCAACTTTCACTTCTATGCATGCATGCATTATGTCTACATCAGCTCTCCATTATGCAGTTTAAGCCTGGATTTCCCTTTGAGTGAATGTTTATCTCAGTTGTATGATATTGTGTGAAACTGGCAAAGACTTTAATGTAAGTAGTTGAACTCTCGACATTTTGCCCTTCACGACTTCTACCTTTATTAAGAAATATATAAAGTTTGGAAACTTTCCACTGGTTCAGTTTAAACTTCAGTAAGCTCCAATGAACAGAGCTTTCATTTTTTGCAAAACGCCCCGGCAGCAGCGCGCCTTTTTTCAAAGCATTGTTTTGCCTGCCAAACTTGCAAAAGAAATATAACCAGTGATGAAAATTTAAAATTCATTTCTGTTTGTTTTCCTTCAGATTTTCTCCGAAAGGCGATGATTCGTGAGAACCCTGGCTAAGCTATTCAACGTACTCAATCTGCGACGGGAGCGACTTGTCTGAATCTATTTCGTCAGAACGCACCTGATCCCTGTAGCTTCCGTATAGATATTGCCTCATAAACGCGCATTGGCGCCTCCATATTTTAGCATTGTGGATTTGACGAGTTCTTGTGGAATATAGTCGAATATTGAAGGTCTATCAACCTGTTAATTCTTTATATTTATTCTAATTTTCTTTAGTGTTAGACAGGTAAGCTCATGGCCTTCATCTCGCCTGATGGTAAGTGACGATATGGGCCGAAGATGGAACCTAGCTTCACCTGGAACACTCAACCACAGAGGGCCTGGCTACCTTATCGCAAATTTTCGGAACACAATAATGCTGTTATCATTATTACTACGGCGACAGATTTTGATAAGGCGATTATACTTTACTGCTTCTTCTCCCATACCCAACTTTTACCAGCACTCCATTACGAACAGCCATACAAAAGAATTTGTTAGTCTTAGTTCTTCGATACTAATTAGAACTTCAGTATTAGCTCACTAAAGGACAAAAGAAATCTGAAGCTAAAAACCATTAACTCAATCACTGTAACAAAAGACACATGAAAGATAAATCCAGTTATGCTACTTGCTCAAACTTTGGATAAAGAAAACTATCTTATTAATACAGTTTCGCTTTCCCGTGTTATTTAACTTGAAACTGTTACTCAGAGAATACTAACAGCCGTTTGAAAAAGAACTAGCTCCCCATCAAATAATGCTACTTTCCAGAAAGTTCTATACGGAGCCATTTGTGGAGAGTACTTAGGGAAGATTGGTTTCATTCTTTGCTTCCTTAGCCAAGAATCTTCCCAGTTTCAAAGCAGGTTTCCTAGCAGCTCCAACTAATTAAGTAATATTGACTTAATTATCACTTAACCAGTCATTAGATTCTGGACTTCATTTCATATTATTTCAAAGTCAAAAGACGAACTCTCAGAATCCTGATAACTAGCACTAAGGATTATGTGGATTGGAGATAATAATATTATATGCCTGACTGATTACCGTGTTGTGGCGGCTGGCAGAGCAGAATAGAATTGTCACCACTCCCATCTTTCATGCGGATGTCGTACGAGGCGCTAACGGTAAAGACAGCGAAGGGTAGTGGGCAGCAACGTTCCTCATAAACCACCTAGCAATATACTGCGATTTAAATGCCCGATAGATGGCTATAGGCTCGCCACCTATTACTTGGGACCTAGCTAAATTGGCGATAAGTGGGCAGTAAACAAATTAAGCTATATTCGAGATTACCCTTTGTAAAAAATGCTTTATTCGACAGAACCCGTTTCCGTCAGTAAACCTACTTTGGGCTACTTTTTCTCAATAGATTTTATGTTGTCATCCCAATCTATGGTCTTACCCCGTATAACGATTACGTCTATATCAGTGGTGCAGGACTATTACACCTAGAATCTAACCTAGATTTGCAAAAAGATTTATGTACTTATGGCTGATTAAGATGCTCTCGAAATAAGCCATCGTTGACTTAAGAAAATTATTCATGTAATCAAGAGTTAAATCAAAATTACATAATAGAACAAGCTCCTAATTGCTTCTCGTGGATAACAAAGCCCGTTTTAATGAAGGTGGAGAGAGAAAACAAACAATTTGTTGTGCTACAACGTTAATATTGCTGGTTGATTAATAATTGATTATAATCCATAATAAATATAATAGTTTGACTCCTTTGAGGAATAAATTAATAGTAAATTTTTATCAAGTGCACAAAACGAATCATTTAATGTCGAGGATAAAAATGGTTTTGTGGACGAGTTAGAAACTCTGCTTTTCACTTCGATTGCGAGGAAATAAAACAGTAGTTTGTCATAACATTTTCTAACCCCAAAATCTTTGTCATAACATTTCTTAAAATTCAAACTAAAATTAGTAACATTTTTAAATACTGAAGGAAATTGTGTTTCCCATTGGTATTAGGCTTGGGCTGTAGACCTATACAGGCAAGTATTAAATTAATTTTGAAATAATAATTTTCTTAAATTAATTTAATAACTAACCGTACCTACTTGAATTAAAATTTCAATATCTTTTATATCTTAAAAAAAACACTAGGCAAATAAATATAAGTAAATATTAAAAAATTACAAATTCTATCTCTGAATTTTTTATTGTGTTTGGCTGCATGGCTTATTTTCTTTGCCTTAATATAGACACATTTAAGAGTAGATACGTTAATGCTCTAGAGCACAAAATTCGATTTTGGGCAGCCTATATCCTGCACAAATAAGCACTTTCAGAGCATGAGAAGGTTGATTCTGTGTTCGCCAACCCAGATAAATACAAGCTAGGGGTTGAGATGTTTTTTTGACAAGCGAGCTCTTGGCCTTCATCTCACCTGATGGTAAGTGGCGATAAAGGCGAAGATGGAATCGAGCTTCACCTGGAACCCTCAACCGCAGAGGGGCTGGCTATCTTATCACAACTGTCGGAACACAATAATGCTGTTAACATTATTATTAACGCGACAGATTTTGATAAGATGTTGGTAGCTAGCTGATTGGGATAGTGACAGTTACTAATGATTTAATGTGTAGAAAATTAGTTGATTCAATTTTCACCTAGAACTCAAAATATTTACAAGTAGGTAACTACAAAAAGGAATCCTCATAAATTATGATTTCCATCTGTCTCTACGTAAAGTAGGTCAAAAGGGATCGTTAAAACAAACTCCACGGTTTAATACTCTGGTTGCACAAGCTGATATGGGTCTTATGCGATTACAGTAGGGATTACTTTTAAATGAGCAAACACGGGGTACGGCTTCGATAAAGCAGGCCGGGTGTAAAATTAATCAAATTATATGCATGAGGCACACCGATTACATGACACGTCAGTTTGCTGTCCATGAAAAATAGCTAGTGTCGTACCGTATCTCCTATATCGATAAAACTACAAATAGGAAAGTGTATTTTTCCTTAGTAATAAAATGTTTCCAAATTCCCTGCCCTGTTTCCAGTTTATGTGGGGTCGGCGCAGCATATGTTTCCTCCTCCATTAATATCACTCGGACGTCATCAAACAATATTATTTTTATTTCCAGTAAATTGAAACAGTTATTAATGTTAATATTTTTTATTATTATAATAAAATCATAACAGATTCCTCTGCCTAACTCTTCGGGGATAAATAGATGTGATTTATGTATGTATGAGACGAAAACTCTTAGCATTCCATAGATTCACCATGCGGGTGCCGTGCCGGGTCCATAGTGTGGCAGAGAGGGAAGCCAGGGGACTTGTGTTGTGACCCAAGTTGTTTACGATCCTTTCACAACATGTCAACACTCACTCACTCGACTTCTATGCCATATTTTATTATCACACCAACTGCCGCACTCAGAGACGTCAAAAACCGTTAATGAGTACTTAACGTCAAAAAATGACAATTCAAAACTAGTCGCTATTCTTGCCGAGTCTATGGTCTAGATTTGAATGAAATTTTTTGACATTAAATACTCAATATTGTATTGTAATAATTGACGTCTCTGAGTGCGGCAGCAAATTAATGATCTAATGCGTGATGTGCCTATAGAACCATTTGTCGTGATGATTCCCGCATAAACCGATAATTCCGACGACGAACGTAGTCTTCGAATTGATGAATTTTTAATCTTTATGTAGTACCGTGCTATTTACCGTAGCCAACTAGTTTGTTTATCAAATCAATTATGTAAACTTCTAACTGCCGCACTCAGAGACGAGTGCGGCAGTTAGAAAGGCAAGTAACGTTAATGAGTACTTAATGTCAAAAAATGACATTTCAAAACTAGTCGCTATTCTTGCCGGGTCTATGGTCTAGATTTGAATGACATTTTTTGACATTAAATACTCATTAAAGTTAATTAACGTCTCTGAGTGCGGCAGTAAATGTATAATTTTTTTCTCTTGCTCTGATTACTGTGATTTACGTGATGGCGCTGGGCTCGCCCCCAATTAGTACCTACTACATACATGGGGGCGAAACGTGGGTGTTAATTCACCTCTGCCTACTCCTTCGGGTATAAATTGGCGACATTTATACAATATGTATGTATGTGTAATTTTATGTCAATACCTGTACTGTAATAATGAATTAAAAAGAAATGTATGTGGGGACTCATAAATAATTACCATAAAGAAAGGTCGATAGGTGCACGTGCTTACGTTAGCATATTTTAATTAACAAAATTAAGCTTTTTAAATGTTATCAAAATAGGTTTTGCCAAGTCACGCGAATCGTGAAGTGGACCAATGCAAAAAATTAGCACCTTGAACGAACTGACCTATAATGCAGAAGCGAGTTTAGCTATAATTATTTATTTTTTTTTTGTTTTGACCCCTGCTGGCCGTAACAAAAAGGGTTTTGAAACCGATACAAAGGTCTATTAATTTAAATAATTAATTAGTTTATACATAATGTAATGTGCATACTTACATACATACATAAATCACGTCTATATCCCCGAAGGGGTAGGCAGAGGTGTACTAGCACCCGCGTTTCGCCAATTATGTTAGGTCCCATGTAATAGGTGGCGAGCCTATTGCCATTTATCGGGCACAGAAGTCGCAGTAGGTACATTACTAGGTGGTATAAGAGGAACGCTGCTGCCCATTCCCCATCACTGATTTATCCTTAGTCGCCTTGAAGACACCCACGAGAGAGATTTAGGGTGGTGACAATTGTATTTTACTCTGACGTCACCACACGTAATGAGGTATGATTATAATACACTTATGAATCTTCAAGACGCTTGACATGACTAACCCGTGTGTCCAAGGAAGAATAGTGAATTAACCACCCACTTTTCGCCAATTAAGTCCAATGTATACCACCTAGTACCATACTGCGATTTATGGACACATAAATTAGTTACCCTTAGCCTAGTCTGACACCCACGTAAGAAACCGGTGCCAATACTCAATTCAGTATTCTGTTCTGCCGTCACGGTACGGTTTCTCAGATAGAGTGCGGACCAGATAAGTCCGCGCGTCAAAATTGGAACTAAAAATCCGTCTCCTATTTTGTTTGTCTACGAGTGTCAATGTTAGCGAGCAGCGCCACCCCTCGCGCGCAGACTTATCTGGCCCTCACTTTACCACCTCTAACAATATACTGCCATTTAAGTGGCCCCCTATAACATGCGGCTTAACAAAATTGAAGGAACGCGGGTGTCAATTCGCCTATGCCTACGGAGTGCGTTCACAGTTATTTTACTACTGACACTTCTCATCATCCTGCTCTAACATATGGAAATGCCATATTAGTATCCTTCTCTCACTTAAAACGTAAATGGAAACGTCAGAGGTAAAATAGCTGTGAACGCAGTGTACCCTAAAAACAACCGATTAAAAAAAAATAACCGAGTGTTTGGCGCGTTTCGTGGTGTCAGTCAGGTTTATTTTCGATTATTCAAAAATTGTGATGCACAAGGATCCGTGTTGATGTGCAATTATGCAGAATCAGTGAAAATGAGTCTTGTGATGTGTTTGATGTTGTGGTAAAAACCACTGTAAAAAGTGGTTTTGTCCACCTCATCACTCACCATCATGAACTCTGTTACCATTCACTCAGCACTCCCTCGATGCGTTTAAATATGTGACACCCACATTTTAACGTAAAATTCATTTCATTCATATATTTCACCCACTCATTATTTCATAAGACTACAGATAAAATATACACTAAAGACATGGCTGTACGGGCTAGACCCTTTGCCTTCCCTACAATATAGGGAGAATTTAAGAAAAAAAAATAACCGAGTGTTTGGCGCGTTTCGTGGTGTCAGTCAGATTTTTTTTCGATAATTCTTAAATTGGTTCAGAGTGGATTTTGTGCCGTGAAAGTGGTATTATTTTGATGCACAAGCATCCGTGTTGATGTGCAATTATGCAGAATCATTGAAAATAAGTGTTGTGATGTGTTTGATGTTGTGGTGAAGATCACTATAAAAAGTGGTTTTATCCATTTCATCAGTCACCATCATGAACTCTGTTACCATTCAATTCGCGCCAAGCACTCCCTATAAGCATTAAAATTTGTGATACTCATATTTTAACGTAAAATTCATTTCATTCATTCATTTCACCCTCTCATTATTTCATAAGACTACAGATAAAATATACACTAGAGACTTGGCTGTATGGGCTAGACCCTTTGCCTTCCCTAAAATATAGGGAGAATTTTAAACTAAAAAATAACCGTCGGTTTTTGACAGTTCTTCCATACGATAAAATGTCAAAAATCGACTGTTAAATAATAATCGCTTGCTTTACGTTTTTGTGGACTCGAGACTGACAGCGCTTACGCACTACATCCGATCCGAATCCGAGAAAAAGTTATTGGTCTAGAAAAGTCGGACAGAAATCGGATGTAGTGCGTAAGTTACCATAGATATAGTTCTACGGCTACAACGGACCGTCAACATCACGGACTCGGATCGGACGTAGTGCGTAAGTGCTGTTAGCATGATTAGTGCATGTGCTAAATTGTGCTAACATCATGACACTGACCCAGTGCCGTAAATAGAGCGGTGCCACCGGTGCCCAGGCACAGAACGTAGACTCTGGGGGGCGCATGAATGGCCAGACTAGGCAGGACTCAAAGGGCGAAGGGTCCACTTAAATTAGTTTTTGTTCTAATTTTAATTTTGATTACTCTGTGTTCTGTTTTTATATTTATTATGTATGTTACTACTATTGGATTGTACCTTTTGTCTGAATAAATGAATTGATTATTATTATTAAATAGGGCGCAGGTATCTCGCACGGGGCGTTGAAAAGGCTATTTAGGCGCTGCACTGACCTGCTGGCCACTCCTGCCCGTAGACGAAGATCTCGGACCTGGCGATGTCGACCCTGTTCCACGTGAGCGCCAGGGACAGCTGCTCGCTGGGCGACAGGTGCTGCGCGCGGAACAGCGCCGTCAGGATCACCTGGTCCAACTCCTGTACCTCGCCGCCCTCCGCCCGCTCCTGGATCCGGAACACCGTGATCTGGAAGAGGAGACGCTGGTTAAAACCTGTATGTAACTGGCCACTGTACTGACACAGCCTAAAGCGGGGAATTCACTACGCGGGCATGCCCGCAGGCTATTATAGTCCGACAACTTCGTGCGCGATCCTCCTGCGGTATGAGAGCGGGGGCGGGCGATGCGGGGAGAAGGGAAAACTCGCTCCTCCCCGCATCACCCACCCCCGCCAACATCCAGAGGTCGCGCACGAACTTGGACTATAGCTGCTATTAGGTCTGTGCAATGTTTGCCTAGAGTAGGACCGTCACAGTCAGTCTGGCCTATAAATCGAGGTCCACGCGGCCATGTCTGGCGGGCATGCCCGTCTAGTGAATTCCCCGCTTAACGTAAATGGAACCGTACCTACGCAATAAAATCTGTAATAATACTAATGCACACCACAATTAATGAGAAAAATGAATAGACTAAATAAGTTTAGTAAAGAAACACGTAAATTTCATTGTAATTGTGAACTTTATTATAAACGCGACAAGAATCTCATCAATGATTAAACGAGTGGGAAATCATAGTACTCTAATTGTATCAGTAATAGAACTCGAATTAGCTCTTTCTGAAACCGAGCAGCGCGGTTTTACCGCCACAGTCGTAATGGGACGGACTCGCAAGACGATCACGGCAAATTAACACACCTTAAACTAATGAAAAAGAAACATAACACTTATAACACACATTTAAACATATTCTGCATAGCACTCAAAACAGAACATAACACTGTCCAAAAAAATAAATGTCCCAAAGTAAGGATTTATTTATACAGTTTTAATGCACAATCACATAAATTACACTGCACAAATTTTTATTAACGTGCCTTGCACAAGTTTTTAGTTTGATAACTAGGTGATGTTAAATGACAAATTTTAGTTAAGTAGAATATTATTATTACATAAGAATATAAGTTTAATGTCAGGCATTTATTATCTAAACGCAGCAAAATATTGCAACGTCATTGCTGGCGCTGCATGCAGGTTCATGTAATTTGCTGTTATAGTATTGATTTTATATAATCATCATCATCATCATCTCCAGCCCTTAAATGTCCCCACTGCTGCACTGGCCTTTCCTATAGATGGAAGAATATAGGGAAAGTGGGCCATAACCTACTGTGGCGACTCGTTTCCGAACGTAGGCGGGAACGGTCTGTCATTAGAGTGACGTTTGACAGGTCTGTCAAGAGGAATCTTTGATGCTAGCTAGCCGGTTATTATACGGATTGTTAATGTAACTTAATTGATTAATATTACACAGTATTCTCCATCACCTTGTCTTCTTTTGTACCACTCATCCATCTCCCAAATTGGTGACCCCGACCCACACATTTACTGTGGAGTCAAGTACAAACTAATGTTTGTGCACAACGAATGTACGTGGGAGACTGTTATGGTACAAGATGTTCAACACCATCCTATGGAAATAATTCTTCACCATTAACAAGAAGCAACCACAACCGGGAGACACGATATACTGTCTGCAGCTGCACTACTGCACTACTTTTCGTATTTGGGACGCGAAATTTGGACAGCCCAAGCCTACTCAGGCAGGCCACCAGTCGCTACACTCCTGCACGAAGCTATACTTTAACCTCAGACCAAAGAGATTCCAACATTCTCGTCATTCGACGTCGTACGATAAGTGTTAAGCACGTCTGTGGTGTTAAGTGCAACTGAGTTTGTGTTATGGCAGACATCCAATAGTGTATATTGTGCTGAATACCAGGTACTGACTGTTTATTATTATTATTTAAACAACAGTTATTCATATAAAATAAGTTTATAACATTACATTAAATCTAAACAAAACACTACCGAAAAATACTGTCAACATTGCATTTCTGTTTCCTTCTTCTCAAACTATATAGGAATCTCTCTTAATATTGTTATATTAAAATTGAATAAATAAATTAAATGTTAAACTAAGTTTAGTGTCCACTATTAATTATTTAAGAAATAAAAGTTAATGAGCGACCTAAAATATGTTTATTTCATCTTATTAAGTTGAATGGCATGTTAATTTGTGTTTTTCAAAATTTTTGTATTGTTTGCCCTTGCAAAATTTTTGTTTGTTGTTTGCCGGTGCAAATTTTTTTGTTAATTGTTGTATATGTTATTGTCTCACTGGTATTCTTGTTTGTGAACTATCCTGTGTGTTTTGGTGATGGTCATATACCAAATTAAGTGTTGTTGTATTACCAATATTGTATTTGTGAAGTGTTCTGTTTTTATTAATCTTATATAATTTTAGTAAGGTGGTACATATTTAACAATTTTGGTTTTGTCCTACTAATTATCAGTATAACATGTCTGACATAGAAGAGCGCTTTGCTGCCCTGCAGGCCCAAAATTTAGAGTTACAAAAACAAATACAGCAACTTCTATGTACAACTCAGGCAATGCAGGAGCAAAGTGACTCTGAAGCCACCACCACACCCCAACCGCCACCTCAACCAATTGAAAATAACACAAATAGCATTTTCAAAGTAGCAGCAAAGCTGCCACCTTTTTGGACTGACCGGCCTGCAACCTGGTTTGCACAGGTTGAGTGCCAATTTAATATAGCGGGTATCACCGTTGACCAAACTCGGTACGATTATGTAGTGGCACAATTAGATTCGAGGACCATCGGGGAGGTAGAGGATATAGTGACCAAGCCCCCAGCCATAGAGAAGTACAAAACCTTAAAAGCAGAACTCATTCGCAGGCTGTCCTCCTCTGAGGAACAAAGGGTGAGGCAACTAATCAGTGAAGAAGAGCTTGGAGACAGGCGGCCATCGCAGTTTCTCCGTCATTTAAAATCTCTGGCAGGGGTGACCCTGTCAGATGAAAATATTCTACGCCAGCTCTGGGTTCGCCGCTTGCCCCAACATATCCAGGCCATACTGGCGGCCCAATCTGAGTTATCTCTGGATAAGGTGGCCGAGTTAGCGGACAAAATTTTAGAGGTCGCACCCGGTACTCCCCATAGTCGCTCCCCTTTCGCAGCCGCTGTCTCACAACCATCTAGTTCTAATAACATAGAAGCCCGCCTTGACGAATTGTCGCGTCAGGTCGCCGCGCTTACTACACACCATCGCAGTACCAGCAGACGGAGAAGTAATAGCCGTCATCGCACGTCGTCCCCATCTACCAAAGGGCTATGTTGGTACCACAAAAGGTATCAAGAAAAGGCCACCAAATGCACATCACCGTGCACATGGACGACGGAAAACACACAAGGCCGTCAGTAGCGTCGGCAGCTGACAGCCTAACATCAAGTCGCCGACTCTTCGTGACGGAATCTGTATCACGCCGCCGTTTTTTGGTGGATACTGGTTCCGATATATCGTGCTACCCGCGTCGGTGGCTTTCATCATCACACCAGCCCACCAATTATGTGCTGTCGGCCGCCAACGGCAGCAACATTCAAACTTATGGGATTATCCGCCTCATTCTGAATATTGGCTTGCGCAGGGAATTCGACTGGAATTTCATAATTGCCGACGTTAGTACCGCTATAATCGGTGCTGACTTCTTGGCTCATTTCCATCTTCTTCCCGACTGTGCAGGCAAACGCCTGCTAGACGGAAAAACAGGCCTTAAATGCAGTGCTGTTGAGGCATACAATGACCAGCCCAGCATCAAAGCCGTTTCATGTCACCTCAGCCTCAACAACACACAGTTTTTGGAAATTTTAGCCCAATTTCCTGACATCACGAGGCCCCCTGGTACGCATAGAGTAAATAGACATGACACCAAACACCACATTAAGACCACGGATGGTCCACCCGTCTCTTGCAGACCCCGTCGCCTTGGCCCTCAAAAATTGCAGGCAGCGAAGAAGGTCTTCGAAGAGATGATAAAGTGTGGAACAGCCAGACCTTCTAAAAGTCCTTGGGCATCGCCATTGCACATGGCCCCCAAAAAGGACACATCGTGGCGCCCCTGTGGCGATTACCGGGCACTTAACGCTCGAACGGTACCTGACCGCTACCCAGTTCGCCACATTGGGGATGTATGCACAAATTTAGCTGGTTCCACCATTTTCAGCACTCTCGACCTGGTGAAAGCTTACCAGCAAATCCCCGTGGCTCCTGACGACGTATGCAAAACAGCCATTATAACGCCTTTTGGCCTTTTTGAGTTCCCGTACATGACCTTCGGTTTGCGAAACGCGGGGCAAACTTTTCAAAGATTTATTGATCAGGTCGTGTCGGGACTCGACTTCTGTTTTGCATACGTCGACGACATCCTGGTGTACTCACGGGACGCTGACCAGCATGCTGACCACCTCCGCATCCTTTTTAAAAGGCTCAGTGATTACGGAGTCGTGGTTAATCCAGCTAAGTGCACACTGGGCGCCTCGGAAGTGACCTTTTTGGGTTGTTCCATCGGCGCCGACGGTACGCGCCCGCCTGAAGAACGCATTCAAGCCTTAAAGGATTTCCCTCCTCCAAAAACAGTCCAAGGTCTGCGCAGGTTCTTGGGCATGCTAAACTACTATCGTAGATTACTGCCCAACACTGCACAACGACAAGCCCCGTTAATAGACGCCATCGTCGCCATCAATGGTAAAGGCACTGTACCTGTTCCCTGGACACCTGAACTCCATAATGCTTTCGAGGAGTGCAAACAAAGTTTATCAACCGTGACGCTATTATTCCATCCAGTTGGCGATGTCCCATTAGGACTATTTACTGACGCCTCCAGTACCCATATCGGAGCCTGCCTTCAGCAACGCGTGAACGGAAATTTCAAACCAATCGGTTTCTTTAGTAAAAAACTTACTCCTCGTCAAGCTGAGTGACCGGCGTATTACAGAGAGTTACTGGCGGTGTATGAAAGCGTCCAGCATTATCGTCACATTCTAGAGGCTCAACATGCCACTGTCTATACGGACCACAAACCGCTTGTATACGCTTTCACACAACGCCGGGAACGACTCCCCCCAGCCCAACTCAACCAGCTTTCGTTTATTTCTCAATTTACAACTGACGTTGTCTACATCAAAGGTGAAGACAACGTCGTGGCAGATGCTATGTCACGCGTGGAAGCCGTTTCCATAGAGACAGACTATTCTGACCTCGCACAAGCACAACAGAACGATGATGAACTAAAAGCCTTGCTAGCAGAAGGGTCGTCTTCACTCGATCTCAAAACGACTGACGTCCCAGGTACCACTTACACTCTCATTTGTGACCACTCCAGTGGCAAACCTCGTCCTTATGTTCCACCACCACTCCGTAAACAGGTGTTCACTAGGTTACATAACCTTAGTCACCCTGGAGTTCGTGCTTCATGTCGGCTAGTTACTGATCGCTTCGTGTGGCCCAATATTAATAAGGACTGTCGTTCTTGGGCCCAATCGTGCATTGCCTGTCAAAAAAACAAGATTACCAGGCACGGTAAAACACCACTGGGACATTTTTCCAATCCGACGGCGAGGCTCAAACATGTCCACATAGACATTATCGGTCCTTTACCATTGTGTGGTACATACCGATACTGTCTCACAGCCGTGGACCGTTTCACTCGCTGGCCCGAAGTTTGGCCCCTGGTTGGCATTACCGCCGAAGAAGTTGCCACTACCTTTATTTCAGGTTGGATCTCTCGATTTGGCGTTCCCACTGTCATCACAACTGACCAGGGACGGCAATTCGAGTCGGACCTTTTCCGACGCCTTCTTCAGTGTTGCGCTACAGTAAGGTCGCGCACAACCAGCTACCACCCCTGTGCCAATGGAATGGTGGAACGCCTACACAGGCAACTTAAAGCTGCTTTGACCTGCCATGGTGATTCGTGGATCGAAGCTCTGCCTCTAGTGCTCCTTGGCATCCGTACAGCACTGAAAGACGACCTACAGTCTTCATCTGCTGAATTATTGTACGGGGAGGCGCTTCGCTTACCTGGCGAATTTGTCGCGCCACCATTGACAACAGGACGAGCCAAAGATCCTTCAGATTTCGTCACAAAATTCCGCCACCAAATGTCTAAGCTTCGACCTGTTCCTGCTTCCAGACATACTAACCCTAGCACATTTATCTTTAAAAACTTACCTGATGCCTCTCACGTTCTTCTACGGGATGATTCTGTTCGCCGTCCGCTCACCTCTCCATATACCGGTCCACATCGGATTCTCCAACTTAAAAATAAGACCGTTGTGATAGATTTCAACGGACGTAGCACCGAGGTGAGTCTGGACAGAGTCAAACCTGCCGTGCTAGAAGCGGAACCTCCAAACAATTCCACTCTACAACCTTCACCACCTCAGCTGGCGAATCCTGCTCCACCAAATCCGATGGTTTCTCCACCAGTCACCTCACCGATCCCTACTACACCATATAAAACCAGATCAGGTCGCAGCGTCCGTTTCAAATTACCATTAGATTTGTAAGATTCCCTGTTTTAATTGTTATTTTCTACCCTATTTTCTTCGTAGGGGGGTGGTGTGGCGACTCGTTTCCGAACGTAGGCGGGAACGGTCTGTCATTAGAGTGACGTTTGACAGGTCTGTCAAGAGGAATCTTTGATGCTAGCTAGCCGGTTATTATACGGATTGTTAATGTAACTTAATTGATTAATATTACACAGTATTCTCCATCACCTTGTCTTCTTTTGTACCACTCATCCATCTCCCAAACTACCATGCTGGCCTAGTGCAGAATTGAATCCTTTTATTGCACATGAACACACATTAAAACTTGTCACACACCACTGTATGGTGCAAGTGGTCTGCAAGGGCGAATTTATCTCTAAAAGAGATCTCTTCCAGTCAACCCATAACATGTGTTATAATGATGATACAGCAGGCGACACGAATGCAAAATAAAGACATCTTCTTCTGCCAGCCCTTATCCTACTCTAAGTAGGGTCGGCATAACATGTCTTCTTCTTCCACTCTCCTCTATTAGACGTGAGCTCAGCATGAACTCCCCTTTTTTCCATATCATCTTTCACACAAGCCATCCATCGCTTCTTCGGTCTTCCTCTCATTCTAGGTCCATGCACATCTATACTTAACATACCTCTAGTTACATAACATTCATCGCTCCTCATCACATGCCCGTACCACGCTAACCTAACCTTACTCCTCAATTTAAAAATATGCAAAATAAAGATATATATTACATTATTAGATTAACCAAATTAATTATCCCAGAGTGCCATGTGGTGACGGCAGAGTAGAATACAACTGTCACCACCCCAAATCTCTCCCGTGGGTGTCGTACAAGGCGACTAAGGATAAATCAATGATGAGGAATGGGCAGCAGCGTTCCTCTTGGACCACCTAGCAATAGCAATGTACTGCGACTTTTGTGCCCGATAAATGGCAATAGGCTCGCCACCTATATATACATAGGACCTAACATAATTGGCGAAATGTGGGTGCTAGTTCACATCTGCCTACCCCTTCGGGGATATAGGCGTGATTTATGTAGGTATGTATGTATTATCCCAGATAAAGTGGGAACACGGCACGAAGATGATATTGAGTGTAAAAATTATTGGCCGGGGAAATTTTACAAGGCAGGCTCACCGGGTTTTGGGGCAGCCGTTGACATTAATGGGTCCTCAAGTCTTTGCTTTTGAAGACAAGCCGTTGGTCCCGGCTGCATCTGCAGACGCTAAGTAGTGAAAGGTAATGACGGCCCATCAATATTATTGAAAGTATATAGGGATTCTTGAACCAATATGAATAAGGCCTGCACTTATAAATCAATAGATTTAAATTATATATTGATAGTTTTTTTTTACAATATATCAATCATATTGTTACAACATATTTTCATACACTGACTCTAGAGATAAACAAAGCCGCATTGTTTAAATGCCGCGCCTTGTCGCAAAGCTAAAAAAAGAAGAAGTAAATGACAACTGAATAAGGTTAATTTTTGTTAATGATTTAGTAATATGCAAGCTATTTAATAAATCAGTACTTATTAAATATAAGGTAATAGATATCACAGCAATCGTTAAAATAAAACAAGGTCACAAAATAACCTTAACAATATCGCATACGATTACGTCAATGCGATCTCAAGTGCTACGAATAGTATTGCAATATTCGTGACTCCACTCAAGTCTTCGGTAGTATAGTGGTCAGTATCCCCGCCTGTCACGCGGGAGACCGGGGTTCGATTCCCCGCCGGAGAGACTACTTTTTGCCACAATATTTTTTTAATTTTAATTCAGATCGTTAATTTAAATTAAAAACTAGTATTTAAACATAAGTATTTTCAAAATTTTAAACTATCTTGCAGAATAATTTGATTTTTTTATATGCCGGAACTTAGATTGGAAGTGTTATGATTAATAATTATACAGATTATATTTATATTTTTTATTAATTCTATACAATAGATTTTATGGTATATTTTTCTTGAAAATTCTTTATGATTTCTTCGTTTACAGACGAAGAATGAACTTTATTTTTATTTCATTTTTCGATGTGGCTCAATAATCTCAATATCTTTTGGTTCATATTTGTTTAACATCCACGGAACCGTTGAGAAAATTTCATATGCGTATTTCCTCGAGAATGTTCGAGAAGTACTTTATTAATTAAATTCTGTCGACCTTTAGACTGACGCACAATGCGGCAACTCATCTCTTGGTAATACAAGGACCTGTTGATTTTTCCTTTGTTCTCGACGTTCATACGACGCGACGACGAATTGCGCAGTGAAAATGTTCAGGGGTCAAATATTGAAAGGTAGGTAACTGATAACTATATCGAAATAGGAAATATTTTTCACTAATGATTTGTTTATACCTACTACTCGTATCTTAATTACTCCGTAATACAATAAATAAAAAGGGTCGCAATCAAGACAATATAAACTGATATGACAAAGACTTTTACATGAGGCATATTAGTTAGTTAATTTTGTATCTAAATATAGAGTCAACCCCAAGACAAACTCAAAAAGATTCGCAATCATTGCTCTTTAGAAAAAAAAAAACCAATAACAACAGTCTTTCACAAGGTAATCGTTAATTTTAATAGTTTTTATTTTATTTTAATTCAATAATATGCTAAAATTGTTTGTTAGCTTTGGGTTTTTCGCCGCCATAAGGTTAATTAAGAGTCTGATCTACATATATGTATACAGCTGTATATATGCCAATATTACTAAACGCTTATTCGGACACGTTACAAAATCAAATCAGTTTAGACGTAGAGGATAGCGGTAATTTCGTGATATTGTAAACTTTAGACAGGACATTATCCTAGACATTAAAAAAATATATATTTCAGAGAAAAAAGTCAGAAACATAATATTATATAATTTTTCGAAAGTTATCTGTTCTGACCTTTAGAAGTTAAGATAGTGAGGGTGACATCTGTTGACTGGGCTATCAGAAAAAGCGACAGCAAAGATCTTTTCTCACCTAAGTATCAACGTGGATTTATCGGCACATTTGAATTTTGTTCGAGCACTTTCATCTGCTGATTGAACAAAGGGGGACAAAAAGGGTGTTTTATTTTTAGCCTTCGAAAAGGCTATCCGAAAACCAAATAAGTACATCGTTCGTCCAGTTATGTATGTCAACGACCTTAATTGTGATCTTGAACATAATTTTAACAATCAAGAAATTTTGTTTGCCCAATAGATAGCAATAGGCTCGTCGACACCTATTGCAACATGGGACCTAGCCTAATGGGCAAAAAGTGGGTGTTCATTCACCTCTGCCTACCCCTTCGGGGATATAGGTATTAGGGGGTATATAGGATATAGGTAGACGTGATTTATCTATGAGTATGTATGTGTGAAATTTTGGAGATTTATTATAACGAATTTGGTCAACTTATGGGAATTTTTTAAACTGTTAATTTTAAAAGTCAGATCTAACCAATATAAATAAGTCTAATCAATAGATAAGGTTAATTATTCTGCTGCCAAACCAAGTAAAGCACCATCCAACAGCTTCTGAGATACTCACGGTTCTAATTAAATACCCTTTAAAAATACGTTTTCCCCGCAAAATGCACTAGACATTTAATTAATCAGTGAACCTCATGGATGCAGCTCGTTAGCAATTTAAACGGAATGTTTGAAGCATCAACAAGCAGAGGTGTACCACAGGGCATCATTTTAGGTCTATATTGTTTTACTCGATTTACTGTACTACATTTTGACGCTAATGCCCGTGTTGATACGCATTAAGTGTTTAACAATAACGTAAAAACACTTAATTAAGTAATACATATTTGACAAAAGAAATTCATTATTTGACTTTATTTGAACATTTACATAAATGTTACAAAAATTAATACAATGAAAAATAGGTCCCAAAAATGGCGTTCTCCGCAACACTGCCAAGACTTACCTCTTTTACTTTATAAAATAAATATATTTCTCAGAATATGCAATACGTACGTCGCTGTACCTTAAAGCGCAATATCAAAATCGATTAGCGAAAGCACATTCAAGTTTGAAATAAGTTTTGGATCTGACATCTTGAAATGTTACGAAAAGTTCATAAAAAGATTATAACAAATCCTTCGCGTTAGACACGTACGCCATTACAACTTTCATAATAACGCTGAATAGGTTTAATGTTACTAGTGCCATTAAACAGACTGAACAAACTAGGGAATTTGTATCTAAGCACAATAAATGGATTCAAACGGTTAGAATATAATATAATAGAATATATCTTTATTGTATATCAACCAATTCAAAAGGAAATACCTAGGGAATAATTAACAATGGTTTATGACGGGAACAATGCGATTTATTGTATTCGTTGTATTATTCGATTCGTATTCGATTTGTATTCGATGTAAAAATGTTGGCAGACCTAATCAGTAAATAAAATAAAATTTATTGAACGATTTACTGTTATCAATTCAAAAATGATTCCGTTCATTGAATTCATTTCAAACTGGTATGAATCAATAGAGAAGTAACATAATGCTTCAAACATTGCGGTTATGTCCCTTACATTTCTTAGAATGTCGCATAAAGAAAGAACAGAGACCATACCATTTAATTTTAACTACCACTTAACAGAGCAGTAAGCATTATGAGCACTTGTGATACAAACTGGTCTATAGTCTGGCTCGTAATCTTTTGCTGTATTCAATTTTGAACTTAACCCTTAGGGCAACAAGACTAACTTTCATTAAAGCAAGCCGCAATCTGGTGGGAAATATTGCACACTGAAAACTTTATGCGTTCAAAGCGTTCGCTATTAAGGTGAACGCACACTTATCGGATCCGAGCCGAGCGCGCCGAAGTCAACGAATTTATCAAAACTTTTATATGGAATCTATTATGAAACCTCGCACACTTCGATCTAAAGTCGATTCGTTCGAGTTTGTCAAAATTTTCAGAATTCGGATGAGTCATCGGAAATAATGCGCACGATGCGGACGGATCTGTCAATTCAGTACTATTTTCGATTCCTTCGGCGCGGACGGTTCTGTCAATTCAGTACTAGAGTGCGCCCCAGATAAGTCTGAAGGCGAAGGTGGCGCTGCTCACTCTCATTGACACTCATAAACAAACAAAATAGCAGGCGGAGATTTAGTTCAAATTTTGACCACTCGCAGACTTATCTGGCGCGCACTCTATTTTCGATTCCTTCGGCGCGGATAGGTGTGCGAGGCCCTCCGCTAACTTCGGCGCGTTCGGCTCGGTTAAGTGTGAGTTCACCATTAACAGCTTCGGAGGGTTCCATTGAACCCGGGGCTTTGTTTGTACAATGCAAATTGCTTTGACTTTAATTTCGAATTGAACATTATCTATGTCGAACAGTCCAGCTTTTAATTATATTGTTATTTTGAAATATCCTGCCTTTAATGGTAACCTTATTGATGTTTTGACCGGGATCAGTGGACCAAAGCCTCATTTAATGTGAATGAGGAGATGACGAGTGACAGAAGAGAATGGAAAAAGAGGACATACTGCCCCGACCCCAAATAGGATAGGATAGGGCAGGGCGATGATGATGATGATGATGTAGTAACCTTATTAATACTCAACAAACAAGGGGTCAGTAGATGACGAAGTCGAAGTAGAATTATGGCCTAATGCGGAATTTTGGTTACGCCCTTTTGGGCAGAATCTGGGGAAGAGGTCGTAGACAAATCAAATACTAGCGATCTGAGACATTTTTTGTTTTAGCGCCCTTGGTATATAATCTGATATTTCAGAATAATGTTCCTTCTTGTGACATTGTAGCATTAGAAGGCTGTGAGCATGCTCCTATCCTGAATATCATCCATATAATAACCAAGCGATTGATAGGGCAATAAAACCAGTAAGATCCGTGATCTGACAGATTTATGAACGGATGTGGCGGCAGCCGATCGCTTCCGGCAGCTCGGCTTCCGCCGCTAGCGTACGTACGTACCCTATCTGTTTAGTAAAATTACTGATAATCTTCCACACATTTACTTGCTTAATTTATCATTGTAGTACCGCGATTTTACGTCACAAAGACAAGTATTCATTTGCACCAAACAAATCAGTATGTCTTCTAAATCCATGATTGTGTGACGAGAATAACACCCATATGCACAGTCGTTTTCAACTTCAAAGAAACAGGTGACATGTCAAAACTGACAAAACTATGCTCGACTTAAGGAACTCAGTCGAGTGGAGTAATTAAATGTCAAACTGTGAACCATAAACATAACTCAACAGTTTGCCAACATAATATATGACATTTAAAGACGTCGTTCCTTCACTCAAACTGAATTTACTGGAGGTTCCTTACAGGATGGTGAAGCCGTCACTGAACATACCAATTTCAAGGGTGTTTTTAAGATATCCTTCAACTAAGGTCGAATTCCTTCGACTAAGGTCGAGTGGAGGAAATCGACTCTGCATATAGGTGTAAGTGGTGCCGCTTGGTCACAGCTCCGAGCGCACGCGATGGCCGCCGATAGAATCCGATCGGATACGGTGGCGGCAGAGTCGTCCGCGCGTCGCACCATGCTTTCGCCTCTGAACGCGTATAAAAATGGTGGGTAATTCGTCATCTGGTCCCACAAGAAAACCAAAAATTATTTAAAATCTGTTCTGGAATTCGTCCCAAGCTAATTTTTGTATAGAAATTTAACCTTTATCAACACGTTGTACAGTGTGTAAGAAAATACCTACATAAAATATCCGAATCGACGCGATGCGTGCCGATTCATGGAAATTGTACATTAACGTTTATAACAGAATGTTTCATTTATTTGGAATGGAATATCAATCTACCTTCAAAATAAAACAAGGACGATTTCACCCAGCGCTCCTGGTGCACCATCTAGCCATTAACTGCGATTAAAATTCCCGGTGTATGACAATAGGCTCACCACCTATTACATGGGACATGAAATAAGCTAGCAAAACGTGGTGTTAAACATTTTGCCAGATTATAAAAGGCTGATTTATGCATGTTCGTCCTTACGAACATGCATAAATCGAATCGAGAAAATTGGATGGTTCCTTAACCATCCAATTTTCACTCAAAAGGAACAAATCTAGCAAGCGACAGCAGATTCGAAAAGGAACTGCGAGCTATAGAAAACATTTCTTTGCCGCACGTTTCAAAGCAAAGCCAATTTCCGAGGTAGACCGCAAATTTAAAGGGCTTGTTAGTGCAACTAAGTCAGTACACTAGTCAAATACGTCAACTGACTGGACAAAGAGGAATCTCCAACGGACGTTATCTCGCGTAATGAGAGGGTCACCCTTACACTCGCATTCACAAATGACAAAAGAACTCCGTAGTGAATAGGGGAAAGAACAAAACATAACCTGCTAGCTTTATTAACGAACGCTGGAAGGACTTTTTCAGTGGAACTGATGGAAAAGATAAACTTGAATCAGAAGTCAGAACCCCGATTATGTAAGTCGTTTTCAATTGCTTTCGTCTACCTGTCACTCTCACACGTGACACGAGAGTGACGGGTAGACCAAAGCAATTGAATCGGCTTACATAATAACCCCGCTGCTCTGATAATTCAAGTTCTTTGATAGATTGATGTTTGCTGATGAAGCGAAAAACCGAATCGCTGGCCAAGGCCTTACCTAAGGAATAAATTATATAGGGTGAATGGGCCATTACATGGAACCTGAAAAATATGCATGTGTCCATCACATTTGCCCCAGTATTCGATCCCGGGACCTCTTGGCCGTTAGCCAGCGATCTGACCATCCGACCAAACCGTCCGTAGAAAAAGTTAAATAAATCGTACCTGAACGAAAATGGAGCAAACTTTTAATTTAAAAACCTCGGGGCAAACGCGATTAACTACACGTTCCATGTTGTTATTAACCGAAAACATTTTGCTAGGTCAACATTATTTACCGTCAAAATTGATCAATCACCCAAAAACGTTTCGGCCCAAAAGCAAATTGACTTCAAACTCACTGCCCACCAGGGGCCGCTAACGCAATTTTGTCACGAAAACAAACAGACCATAAACATATTTCGTCTCCATTTAGAACTGGTTTGTAACTGAATCTGTTAGTCTCTCTTAATCTAGATTGCTTAGATCTCAGAAGCCAAGAACTCCCTAGACGGGTTGCCCAGCTTGATAATTTTATAGGCCGTTGACTCCATCTTGGATTTATATTCTTTGTTATAATTTTGGGTTAACAACTGGCATTCAAGAGAAGTATCAGAATTTTGAAAGTAGCACCTCAGAGATTGCGGAGTAGGTAATAGACTTGTATGGTTTGGCCAGGTTATGAGAAGAGATGAAAGCTATGTTTGCAGAAGAATGTTAGGTATAAACGTTGAAGGATGTAAAAGGAGAGGAAGACCAAAGCAGAGATGGATAGATTGTATAAAGGAGGATATATTATGATAGTGACAGGAGTGGATGAGAAATTGGTGAAGGATAGAGAGGAACGGTAGTACAAAACATGTTGTGACGACCAGGATAAGGGCAGGAAGATTAAGAACTGGCATTCAGGCAAGAGGTGCTCCGGAGGAGAAAGATTGGATTGGTGACCAAAAATAAGTTATCTAGAGTTCCTCCGTGCTTCGGAAGGCACCGGCTGCGTCTGCAGTCGTTAATACCCTCCAATCTAAACTGGGCTTGAGTGGTGCAATATTCCCCATGTATTCCTCCATCAATAGCAATTCCACAATAGATATGCCGTTTTGAATAACAATCGTATTATTTATTAAACAATGCTTACATCACAAACAAAAACTTCATTCCCAAAACCAGACCTCATTACACGCTTCCATAAACATTAATCTAAATTACAAAACTCAGGGAGTGAACGACGCATGGATGATAAATGGAACATTACAAACATTCGACGTTTAATCAGTCACTGTGGAGATGTCGAAATCTATTATTCTAAATACTATTTTGATTCATAATCATAATCTGTATTGCAAGTTACATTATCATAGTACAGAGTACATAGGTCTTAAAATTTATGGTAAGGTATACATGTAACGCCCTGCAAGGGCACAGCAATTGGAAATAAAACTTTTGGGCCACAGGGGTCCTCATGACATAATAAATGAATATTTATAATTATAAATAAATGATTATATATTTAATGTTACAAAGAAAATTGTGGTTAAAAAAAGGTCGAAAAATTACGTCTTGGTTGGCCGAGTGGTAAAGGCATCTGCAGAGAACACGGGTTCGATTCCCGCATCAAGCCTACTATAAGTTATCGAACTTTTTCTTTTTTTTCCTTCATCTATTTTAAATAAAAATCCGTAATAAATAGCCCTTGTATGCTTCCACGCTGGCCTGGAAGCGAAAAAGTAACGTAGAATGTACCAGAACCGACACATCCCAAGGGTGTCCTAAAGGCCGACAGAGGGAGGTTGTCCGGTGTAGGCTAATTATAAAAAAACCGGCCAAGGGCGAGTCGTACTCGCGTACAAAGGGTTCAGTAGCATTATCTATAACCCAACCAAAAAAACAACACGTTTCTTGTATGGGAGCCACCTTAGATATTTATTTTATTCTGTTTATTATCTAACATTTGTTATTATAGCGGCAATAAAAATACATCATCTGCGGAGAATTTACTGTCTAAGGGCCTGCTTCACAATCGACAAGTAAGTTCTAAGTAGCTTACTTCGCAAATCATTTGACAGTTGTAATATGAAATAGGTATATGACAATTATGTGCCGTGTGGTGATGGCAGAGTAGAATACAATTGTCACCACCCCAAGTCTCTCCCGTGGGTGTCGTATAAGGCGACTAAGGATAAATCAGCGATGAGGAATGGGCAGCAGCGTTCCTCTTATACCACCTAGCAATAGTACTGCGACTTTTGTGCCCGATAAATGGCAATAGGCTCGCCACCTATTACATGGGACCTAACATAATTGGCGAAACGTGGGTGCTAGTTCACCTCTGCCTACCCCTTCGCGGATATAGGCGTGATTTATGTATGTATGTATATGACAATTAAACTGCAAAGTAAGCTACGTGAAACAGGCCCTCAATATCACGGTTCATGAGAAAAAGTCTGTTGACAGACGGACGGACGGAAAGCGGAGTCTTAGTAATAGGGTCCCGTTTTACCCTTTGGGTACGGAACCCTAAAAACCAGTTACTCATCGCTTTACCCTTAGTCGCCTTGTAGAACACGTGCGGAAGGAATGGGGATGGTGACAATTGTATCCTGGTATGCCGTCACCACATGGCTGCTATTGTAACCATCGATGCCTCTCCCGAGGGTGTCGTACGAGGAGACTAATACTTATCATGGGCAGCAACGGTACCTGTCTGTACATCACCGACGGATGATGATGATCCCCCTCATATACATAAACCCCCTCATATAACTTTGGTTGTAAGTACACAAATTCTGGGATAAACAGTCTTTATTTTGTACACAACGTAATAATTATAAACAGAAGCAAGTAACAGTAGATATTTAATTACATTGTTCCATGCAAATCCAATTAAACTCGGAGTTGGCCTTTGAAAGCTGTGTGTTTCACTTAAGCAGAGATTTTCTTATTTCTTCCTAATGAGGTAATTATTTTAAACAACCAATTAGTGACCTTTTTCCGGCAGAACGGTCTCCCACCCCTCCAGCGAACCAATTAAAAAACCTAAATAAAACAATTTATTTAGGTTACCTAAAATCACACTGTCCTTATGTCAATTAACTGGTTTAATAATTAATTATCATCACCACCAGCCTTTTAACGTAATTGGTAATTGGCGAATCGTGGGTGCTTAATTCACCTCTGCCTACCCCTTCGGGGTATAGGCGTGATTTATGTATGTACCTGTGTATGTGAATTATAAGAATTATGGCCATTATCACACTTTATTTCACCAATATAAATAAAATACTATGTTTTATACCACAAGGTCAATAGGTCATACTATGGGAACGATATATAAAAGTTAAGCGTCAAAACTTTTTAAAGCCAGCTTTTACTAACAAAACCCCAGCAATTACAATTGCAACCATATTTTGTGCATGTCAGCGCTAAATCTGTATAGAGCGCGGCACTTTCAATCCATTTGCGGAAAAACTTTATGCTGACACGGAAATACACTTTTAAAAAGGAAAATCCAGGTTAAGTCCCATGAGGTGACAGCCCTACCTCACCGCTATTCGTTGAGAACAGTTTAGAATTTTCACAGTGTATTTTAAAGGTGGCATTGTTTCTTAATTTATGATTTCACCACACTTTATGTACTCCAAGTAATTATATTTATGTTTGTTGATTGGTTCATAACAGCAAACAAATCAATCAATTTAGGAAATAAATGACACCGAGGAATAACTGTGAGAGACGGAGAACTAAATAACATCAATATCAGTTTCATAGTTATTTGTTGTACGTGAGTGCAAAGTTATTTTTTAACCGCGTGCTCAATTTTGATGACCGAGCTAGCGAAGGATTCTAAAATTGAATCACGAGCGTAGCGAGTGATTCTAAATTAGAATCCTGAGCGTTAGCGAGGGAATCAAAAGAGCACAAGGTGAAAAATCTTTGCACTCGAGTGCAACACGTAACTTTTCATCCCCCCCAACGAGGAAATTGCAAAATACAAAAAAAATACAATCACAACAGTTTCTGTTTTCACCCAGAAACTTCCACAACACCCTCCCATTAACCCAAACACACTCGCAACACCCACCCAGAAACACCCACAACATTCACCCATTCACCCAGAAACACCCAAAAAACACCCATTCACCCAGAAACACTTACAAAACACCCATTCACCCAGAAACACCCCCAAAACACCCATTCACCCAGAAACAACCACAAAACACCCATTCACCCAGAAACACCCAAAAAACACCCATTCACCCAAAAACACCCACAAAATATCTAATCACCCAGACACACAACATCCATTCAGACACCCACAACTTCCACCCAGTCACGCCCACAATACTCACCCATCCATTCAGACAAACCCACAAAACACCCATTCACCTATACACACCCACAAAAAACCCATTCACCTAGACACACCCACAAAACACCCATTCACCCAGACACCTTCAACACCCAGCCATCCACCTAGCCACACCCGCAAAATTTATCCTGACACACCTGTAAATACCTAATAAAAATTACCGTCCCTAATGGAGTTCCGAGACGGTCAATCAGCTTGTGTCAAGCACGTTGATTTTTTGTATATTTTTGTTCCGTTGCTAGCGTAAACAAATCAAACAAACCTAAAAAACGAAGAAACCTAAAAAAAGAATTATGAATTATTATTATGAATTATGAAACTCCCAAGTTTTAACAAATTTATGACGTGAAAAGAAAATGGCGCGCGCAAAGCAAATTACAAAAAAAGTACACCAAGAAGGTTCCGAGTCTGAGTTTTTAACAAATTAAAATAGTTTGCATGATAATTTCGGCACCATGGAGGTAGAAATAAATAGGTATAATGATGTTTTGAATTCACAAACTCATTGCACACGATGTTCTAAATTCAAATTTACTTTAACCTCTAGAGGATAAAAACGGCTTTTGCAGTCAGATATCGAAGAGCAAAAACGCTTTTTCCGAGATGGTGGGATGAAATAGTTATTTGTTGTACGTGAGTGCAAAGTTGTTTTTTAACCGCGTGCTCAATTTTGATGACCGAGCTAGCGAAGGATTCTAAAATTGAATCACGAGCGTAGCGAGTGATTCCAAAATTAGAATCCTGAGCGATAGCGAGGGAATCAAAAGAGCACAAGGAGAAAAATCTTTGCACTCGAGTGCAACACGTAACTTTTCATCCCCCCCAACGAGGAAATTGCAAAATACAAAAAAAAATACAATCACAACAGTTTCTGTTTTCACCCAGAAACTTCCACAACACCCTCCCATTAACCCAAACACACTCTCAACACCCACCCAGAAACACCCACAACATTCACACCCGCAATACACACCCATCCACTCAGACACACCCAAAAAACACCCATTCACCCAGAAACACCCACAAAACACACATTCACCCAGAAAAACCCACAAAACACCCATTCACCATGAAACACCCATAAAACACCCATTTACCCAGAAACACCCAAAAAACACCCATTCACCCAGAAACACACACAAAACACCCATTCACTCAGAAACACCCACAAAACACCCATTCACCCAGAAACACCCACAAAACACCCATTCACCGAGAAACACCCAGAAAACACCGAATAACCCAGAAACACCCATTCACCCAGAAACACCCACAAAACACCCATTCACCGAGAAACACCCAGAAACACCCAAAAAACACCCATTCACCCAGAAACACCTACAAAACACCCAATCACACCCAAAAAACACTCAATCACCCAGAAACACCCACAAAACACCCATTCACCTAGACACACCCTCAAAACACCCAGACACACCTCCAACAGCCACCCATCCACCCAGCCACACCCGCAAAATTCATCCAGACACACCTGTAAGTACCTAATAAAAATTACTCCGAGACGGTCAATCAGCTTGAGTCAAGCACGTTGATTTTCTGTATGTTTTTGTTCCGTTGCTAGCGTAAACAAATCAAACAGACCTAAAAAGCTTTTAAATGCTTGACTCAAGCATCAAGCAAGCGTTGTAGACGATCAAAATGTTTAAAGCAAGATTGACGCCAAGCTGATTGACCGTCACGGAACTCCTAGGTTTTAACAAATTTATGACGTGAAAAGAAACTGGCGCGCGCAAAGCAAATTACAAAAAAAGTACACCAAGAAGGTTCCGAGTCTGAGTTTTTAACAAATTAAAATAGATTGCATGACAATTTCGGCACCATGGAGGTAGAAATAAATATTATTATGTTTAATGATGTTTTGAATTCACAAACTCATTGCACACGATGTTCTAAATTCAAATTTACTTTAACCTCTAGAGGATAAAAACGGCTTTTGCACTCAGATATCGAAGAGCAAAAACGCCTTTTCCGAGATGGTGGGATGAAAAAAATATTTCTTACACTTACACCTATCATCTAGCCTAGCCGCTAGATTTAAGCGGCTCCCGACCCGTAGCATAAGCACATGAGTAGTTACACGTTTATTTACTCGTGTGGCATGGCATAAGCACTTGTGTTTAGGATACTAGATGGCGGGAAAATTTTAATATACTCACATATCTAACATTCATACATATAAATATTTGTAACACATATTGTAAGCAACAACCATGACTCGGCAACAAAAGTCTGTGTTCATCACAACGATTTAACAGGATTTGAACCCGGGACCTCTGGCCCTATAGCCAGCGGTCTGACCATTGAACCAACCCTTTCTATATTGCAAGGGTATTGCAGTGATGAACAATATAAAACCATAGAAAATACACATGCAACTCCAAACCGTATTTGACGCCGGGTACGGTTACTATTCATAATTTTTATTTCAGCATTCTGGAATACACTGTGCTAGTACATAAAAGAAAGTGCCAGTTGCTCACCTTGGTGTAAGTGCTACCTAGAACGAAAACAGTATCCGATCCGTCACTGTCCTCCACCCTTGCACTGGGCACTCAACATGAGTTACTAGTCACAGCTAAATTAGGAAACTCTGTTGCTAATAATTCTTCAAGTTATTTAATTTACCTATTTCGACACCGTTTGGTCGAGTGGTCAGATCGCTGCACGTCGGCCGAGAGTTCCCGGGTTCGAATCTTGGCAGGGGAAAATTTTGTGATGAACACAAATATTTGTTTCCGAGTCATGGCTGTTTGTATGTTTATGTAGTAAGTTTTCAATATTTATATATTATCAGGTCTATTCAAAGTCCAAGTCAAAATTCGTTTATTCATTATACACTTATGAATCGTCAAGACGCTCGATACCGAAAACCCGTGTGTCCAAGAAAAGATAATTTAAAATTTGTCCGTCTTATATCCATGATAAAAGTGCTTATGCTACTTACATTGTCGTTTCTTTACTCATGTGCTTTGGGCGTGAGTGTACGAAATATTTATTTATACATACATACATACATAAATCACGCCTTAATTCCTGAAGGGGTAGGCAGAGGTGAACTAGCACCCACGTTTCGCCAATTATGTTAGTTCCCATGTAATAGGTGGCGAGCCTATTGCCATTTATCGGGCACAAATGTCGCAGTAAATTGCTATTGGTAGGTGGTACAAGAGGAACGCTGCTGCCCATTCCTCATCATTGATTTATCCTTAGTCGCCTTGTACGACACCCACGGGAGAGATTTGGGGTGGTGACAATTGTATTCTACTCTGCCGTCACCACACGGCCAACACACACAACAGGTTACAAATAATAATATTCTAAAAGTCACCATCTGAATAACATTCCAGATAACATGTACACAGCATGATCAAAACAGCACGTAAACAAAGTACCTATTTAGAAAAAAAAGGACAACGAAGGAGTAAAATGAATCAAATAATTGCTATTGCGATTAGGTAGGCACTTATTTACGATCTGACAGTTTCAGTTGCTAACAGATTGCGACTGATTGATTGGTTGATTGCTAACAGATTGAAACTACTATACTATAGTCCGACAGGTTCGTGCGCGACCCTCCTGCGGTACGAGACGGTGGCGGGGGCGGGGCACAGTAGATGCTAGCGGGGGCGAGGGAGGCGTGGAGGAGCGAGTTTTCCCTCCTCCCCGCATCGCCCACCCCCGCCAACATCCAGAGCGCCCCGTCCCCGCCTTCGCCCCTTAAACCGCAGCAAGGTCGCGCACGAAGTTGTCAGACTATAACTCACCAAGTTCTTCTTCCTGGTGCATTGTAGCAGTTCACCGTACAAGCACTCTGCTTGCTGCAGCCCCACCTCGAAGGTCTTCTGGATGGTGCCAATCAGGTAGTCCCGCATGGACTCCAATACTGTCTGCTCCCCACTCTCCGAGGCATACCTGTAAATATTTGCGCATTTGAGATATTTCCCAGAGAAAACTAAAAAAGGTTGAGGGGACGACCTTTATTATCTGTTCTGCGAGAAAAATACACACGGATAAGAGTGCTTGGCGGGCTTTCAATGGTGTCAGTATAATTATTGTTTCAATCATTCAAAAATTGTTTCAGAGTGGACTTTGTGCAGAAAGTGGTGTTATTTTGATGCATAAGGAACCGTGTTGATGTTCAATCATGAGGAATCATTGAAATAAAAGTGTTGTGACGTGTTTGACGTTGAAAATTTTATAGTGGTTATCATCACCTCATCAGTCACGTCATGAACTCTGTTACCATTCGACTCGCGCCAAGCACTCCCTAGATGCGTTAAATATGTTTCACTCATATTTTAATCTAAAATCCATTTCATGAATTAATTTTATTCATTAATTTTATCTTTATAATTCATTCTAAATTAAGAAAAGTAAATGAAAATGTATTGAAAAAGTTCCTAAAGGACTTGTTTCTAGGAACGTTGAACCGATAAAAAGAACACATGGATAACTCTGAAGTTTTACATACATCCATAAGTCACAACTAGGGGTAGGCAGAGATGTCACACCCACGTTTCGTCAATTATGCCAAGTCCCATGTTATAGGGGGCGAGTCTATTGCCATCCAACGAGTACGTAAATCGTATTTTATTTATAATATTATTATGTATTGCTCGGTGGTATATAACTGGTATAAGAGGAACACTGCTGCCCGTTACTCATCGTTCGTCTTAAATATCACCTAGCAACATAGTGCGATTTACGTTCCAGATAGACGGCAATAGGCTCGCCGGCATGCATGGTGCCCAACTTAATTTGGGGACACGTCGGTGATTAATCAAATCTGCTTACCCCTTGGGGATATAGGCGTGATTTATATACATACATACATACATAAATCACCCCTATATCCCCGAAGGGGTAGGCAGAGGTGAACTAGCACCCACGTTTCGCCAGTTATGTTAGGTCCCATGCAATAGGTGGCGAGCCTATTGCCATTTATCGGGCACAAAAGTCGCAGTAGGTACATAGCTAGATAGTATAAGAAGAACGCTGCTGCCCATTCCTCATCACTGATTTATCCTTAGTCGTCTTGTACGACACCTACGGGAGAGATTTGGGGTGGTGACAATTATATTCTACCCTGCCGTCACCCCACGGCTGATGTACGTGATATATATGCGTGAATGTATTCTAAGTACGTACATAGTTAAGCTGTGCCTTTAAAAAACACAGTAAAAAAATATTGTTCGACTCTCCAAATTGATTTATCCTTTGAAATCGAAAACACAATGCCTCAGGTAATGGCGTATTGTTAACTTTTGCGTAATACGTAAAATTTATACAAACACTGCCCCAGGTTTCAACTGAAAACGGCTTCGAGCTTTGGAAGTCAACGTAGCGTATTGTTTTGCTGAGTGTAATCCAATTTGATTTTAAATATACTATGTACCACTACAATTGTAACAAGACAATGCTGTTATTCGATGCTTAGTTTTTCTTGATGATTGTTTAAGGTTTTCTAACAGCAAATTTTTTTGTGATTTATTAGTATGAGTAAATAAGCGGAACAGAGTAAAAGCTTGTCAACTGGATGCGCGAGCGAAATCGGTTTTTTCCAGTCTCGCCAAGCGGCCAGTGGCAAGCTTATTCTCTGTTCCGTTTATTTACTCATGTTGCATTTAGTTGACAATGGAATGAGAAGCTCGAAAGCGCGGTTACAATGACTTACTGCCGCACTCAGAGACGTCCAATAACGTTAATGAGAACTTAACGTCAAAAATGACAATTCAAAATTAGTCGCTATTTTTGCCGGGTCTATGGTCTAGATTTGAATGTATTTGACGTCTGTGAGTGCGGCAGTTAGACCCGAATTCACCAACGCTTAAACAGGCGATTAAATGACTCTGGTTTTGACATTTTATCGTATGGAAGAACTATTAAAAACTAACGGTTATTTTTTAATCAGTTGTTTTACGTTTTGGTGAACTCGGGCCTTAGCCCGCTCTGCCTGCGATTGCGTAAACCAAGCAATAGTCGCTACCTGCTGACGAATCCGCTTTGGGCCAGCCCTTGTTATTTTTCGGGTGAAATCACCACTACATTTATTCGGGTGAAAATTATTGGTTCTCTTTTACAACTTCGGTGTATAATTTACCGATTTCGCTCCCCTCTATTGAACGATTCATTTTCTTCAACAGGTTTTTCCTTTATTTGACCTGGTTTGGTACAATACGTATTCGAGTAACATAATATTTAAACAAAGGTTTTCAAGCTCTTTGTGGTTAATGTTATATACGTCGCATTAAATTGTGTAAGTAATTTATACGAAACAGGTATATTATTATGAAATATTGTTTCTTTATTCATTAGTTATTCGAGATAAAATCATAAATTCCAACATCAACGTGAGCCAACAAGCCTTCCCTAATGGATGGAAGAATATAGGGAGATTGGTCCACAAGCCACCACGCTGGCCCAGTGCGGGTTGGGAGGTATTAACGACTGCACATGCAGCCGGGACCAAAGGCTTAACGTGCCTACCGAAGCACGGAGGAACTCGAGATAACGATCACCCATCCATAACCGGCTTTAGCAAACATTGCTTAGTTTACGCAATCTCAGGCCAACCGCGCTATCCCACTGCGCTAGCGAGCTCCTCAAATGCGGATTACGAATTCCTCAAGTGCCCACCATAACCGATGAAGTTACTTAAAGTACACCAACTTTATGTCAGCGATAAAAGTGAGAAGTTTTATCACTGACCAAGTTCATTTACGACACCATTGATCAGCGACAAGTGTCTAGTTACTCACATCGAAACAGATAAAGAAGATTAGTTTAAACGTTCTACTTCCGCCCGGTTCCCAGTTAGGGGAGTTGGGGGGAGTATGTTTCCTCTTCCATTCATATCGGTCAGACGTCATCAAGCCGTCCACTTTTATTTTTATTCATATCATCCAACACACCGTATGGTGCTAGTGATGAATGAAGGCCGCCAGTCGCCACCTACATGGGACCCAATGACTGGCGAAACATCACCCGTGTTTCGCCAGTTATCGGGCAGCAATACACCTTTGCTTTGTATATAAATAAGCTTGATTTATTTTTCTGTATAAAATGAAACGACAGCGACGAGTACCCTGTTTTTACCCTTAGCCGTCTTCTACGGCAACCGCGGAAAAGAAGGTGGGCGGTGACAATTGTATTATGCTCTGCCGTCACCACACAGCTACCTAATTTATTTTTTTATAAATAGGGAAGACTAATTGCCGCACTCAGAGACGTCAAATAACTTTAATGAGTACTTTATGTCAAAAATTTTCATTTCAATTTAGACCAAAGACCTGACAAGAATAGAGACTAGTTTTGAATTGTAATTTTTTGACATTCAGTGCTCATTATCGTTATTGACGTCTCTGAGTGCGGCAGTTAATTATTATGTCCCAGTAGTGTGGATATTAACAGGTTCGATGATAAACTGATGTTTACTTTGTTGGAGCCTTATAAATAAGTAAATAGAAAGAAAGAAAGAAAGAAATATTTATTGAGACACAACAGAGAAACAAAAGGTATTAAACATAAAAAAAAAAAAAATGTCTCAATCGGTCCCAGCTCAGCATATTGCCAGCCTCACGACTAGCGCTGGTCTTCCGCTGGAACCGTTTTCAGGAATATACTACTAATTCGAGACGTCAAAAAACAAGAATAAATTAATACTATTATTTAAAAACAAAACGATTTAACATATAATATGGCTGTAAGCACTTAATTCCTTTACCTTTTGCCGTATTAAGGTAAATACAGAAGACATGGCTGTATAGGCTAGATCTCTTTGCCTTCCCTAACAAAGATACAATAAATTAAAAAATATAGGGAGAATTTAAAAAAATAATAAAAAAAATAAAAAAAGTTTAAAAAATTAAAAATAATAGAGTGAACGGGACAAACAAACCTATTTGTGTGACAGACAACAAACATTATTATATTTATCACACACAAGTCACAGTCAAACAAGCAAAATGTAAAAATAACTTAATACTAAACCAATAACAAACTTAAAATACTAAACTTCAATTATAATTAGGTTATTGCACTGCTTAATTAGGTTATAAGAAATGCCTGAAGTTTACTTCAATTGGGACATGCCATTTAGGTAAGTTATAGGTTACCAGCTAAATTTTATTCTTTACTGCCATAAATACATCATAAAGCACTCGTGTTGTGCAATTGAGCCTCTTCTGCTTTCTGATGAGATAATAAAAACATTCTTAACTTATAACTAAAACTTTTAATATTTTGCAGGTTCCTAATCGGTGGCGGGATGTTATTCCAACATTTCGAGGCTGCATATCGGAAGCTACCACGAAACGCTGCAGTATTGTGTTTTGATGAAGACAACTGAAGAGGAAGTCTGCGCTCTTCGAGTGGCCTCCTGCTTGCTAACCATGACAACCTATTGTACAAGTAACTAGGTTCGCCGCTCTTAATTATACCAAACATTAGGCACGCAATATGCAGTTTCCGACGGTGTCTCATCCTAAGCATAGAACCACTGTTTAAGTAAGGCGATACATGAGCCCTACGTGGAATTTCAAAGCAAAAACGTGCACAAGCATTTTGCAGCCGTTGGATCAATTTTTGCGTTTTCACAAGTAGGCGGGGGCCATAGACAGCATCCATGTAATTCAGTCTTGACAACACTAAAGACTCCACCAGCCGTACCCGTAACCCCTCACCAAGAAAATGCCTCACTTTATATAACACTTTCAGTTTATAAAAACAATTGGTTACAGAACTCTAAATGTGTTTATGGAACCGTAAATCACAATCCATAACCAGACCTAAACTACGCACCTCACAAACTCTTTGTATAGGTTCCCCATTGAGATTAATATTAATGGAAGGGCGAAGTGAATCAAGCCGACATCTTGTTCCAAAAATTATGTACTTGGTTTTGGACGAATTCAACAAAAGGCAGTTTTTATTTGACCAGGCGGCAATACCGGAGAGATCCTCATTAATTTTACTCATGGCTAGATCAATGTCTTGAGGCCTAAAAGATATATATATCTGCGTATCATCTGCATAGATATGATATTTACAATGAGTAATTTGTGACGTGATGTCTGCAGTGTAAATAATAAAGAGGATTGGTCCTAATATAGATCCCTGCGGTACACCCCTTTGAACCATCACCTTTTCCGACTCCAATGAAGAACCATCACTTCGTCTCAATTTGACTTCTGGCAACGATTGCTGAGGTAGCTGTTAAACCATTGTAATGTTTGCCAGTCGAACCCGTAATATCTTAATTTGGACAACAAAAGATTAATATTAATTGTTTCGAATGCCCTGGAATAGTCCAACAGCACCAGCAATGTGCATAGGCCCTGGTCCTGAGCGTGTAGTATGTTGTCTGTGACATCAAGCAAGGCCGTTGTTGTTCCTCGCCCTTTTCTGAACCCCGATTGATATAATAAGTTAGATACTAACTTGTGCACGAAGGCTATGAGATCCGCAGCCCGGCCGCTGCCGTCGCACACCACGACGGGCACGGGGGGTGTGTCCGTCACATATTCGAGCACAGCGCGCACGGTATTCGTGCCACCTTCTATAACCAGACACACCACCGGCGTCGACGAGTGCGTGTCTGTCACAAAAAAAAAAAGAGAAATTAGTCAGTAGGTATTCGATTTTAATTTCAACACTATATAAATGTTATAAAAATTAGTATACAAAGATTTTGGTGATTAGAAAAAAGTTCAAAAAATTATGGTCTTGATGCGGGAATCGAACCTGCGTCCCGCATCAAGTCAAGACCATAATTTTTCGAACTTTATCTAGCCACCAGAATCTTTGTAGAAATTAGCCGTTTAAAATACTATATTGGCCGTGTGTTGACGGCAGAGCAATTGTCACCACTCCCGTTTTTCCCGAGATTCTCCTTATGACCGAAAAATTCGATTATTTAATAACACCATAGATAGTATTTACATGACTATGTTAGCATGGGTAGTATTCAGGGCGTGTGTAATTTTTGTCACATGTTGTATACCTAGTATTAGAATCGATATCCATGGTACTTATTATATTAAATACATCCACGTTATATTAACCCTAGTGCCAAGCAGTATTATACTGAAACGCAGCTGTGCCACCCTAAAGCGAGTTTAAGGCAAAATATAAGGTACATTTTGAGCGAAGCCCACAAAGTTCCCATTGTGTGGTTAGAGGTCATGTTGCTTTCCATTAAGCAATAATACCGCACAAGTTACAACAATGGAGGCAGACGGTTTGGTAAATTTAGGCAAAATATTATTATAATCTCTCTGTTGACGACGGGTGGATTGTATGTAGAAAAGACTGATGGAAACACGTAGTTCATCATCATCATCATCACCAGCCCTTTAATATCCTCACTGCTGGGGTAAGGACCTTCCCTTATGGATGGAAGAATATAGGGAGATTGGGTCATTAACGACTGCAGATGCAGCCGGGACCACCGTGCCTTCCAAAGCATGGAGGAACGCGACATAATAAATTATTGGTCACCCATCCAATGACCGTCCTTAGAGAAGTTGTTCAATGTGAAGTAATATGCCCAGTTCCCAGTCCATCTTTGGTCGGCGCAGCATGTTTCCTCTTCCATTCACATCGGTCAGACGTCATCAAGCCATCCACTCCCTTTTGATTCATATCATCGATCACACCGGAAAGGTGCTGGTGATGAATTAATGTTTAGAAAAGAGACGGAACGGACCATGGCGAGAGACCGATGAACGGAGAGAGTGATTGGAATGACAACATTCCAATTCAAGCTGCTTAAGGTTTTGGCTTAGGCTTAACAGCCGGCCGCCAGTCTGACACCAACCTCTTAAAAAGGATAAAGGTTGTACTATAACAAGAGCTATTATTCTGTTAGACTATTGAGTCTTGGCGCACGTAAACAGTTCTGAACGAACAATTCCAAGTACATTTTACTTCAGTCAAAATTTACTATGTCCAGAATTCTAAGCGCTTGACTGTAGCAGCATGAAATATTAAAGCGGTATGGAGCACGGTCCAGAAGTTTCAGCTATATGCTTGCGCACCGATAACTATTTATCAGGCGAAAGGAACGGTGCTACATATATGTGTAAAATGTAGTGTTTCGCTAGCAATGCAGTCCGTCGGCTGTGGCAATATATAAAACGAACAGACGGCTGAAACTGAAGAGGAAAACTGAGGCAACAAAATTTACCTGTTCGCTTCATAAATACAATTATATTTTACAACTTTAACAGGAATAACCTACAGACTGATATAACTGATAATATCTAATGATTATTAAGTAATTCTTATATAATTTCAACCATGTTAAAAGGCATAACACAAACCAACAGACAAATGGAAGGCCAATTCATAATTATTTTTCCATTTTGCATTGCCAACTTTAACACTTCGCAATAAACCACCGCCAACCACTTTTCAATTTGATCAAGGGCCAGATATAGACATTTAACATTTTATCCTGAACCTTGAATCTTGACGACGCATAAAAAACCATTTCACACTTAAAAGCTTAAATTTGTAAGGCTCCAGGCCTTACAAATTCGAGTGCCATAAAAAACACCGTAAAATATTTCAAGGAATTTTACGACCGCCCATAAAGGGAGCACATAAAGCCGAAAGACAGGTGAGCGAACAACCAGTATATACAAGTCTTCATCAAATCTATACTAAACGCTGTTTGTGTAGATAGACTAGCTCTCTGCCCGGCTTGGTACGTCTGCAATAGATTAGAATAATCTTTCGTGAAAAATTGTCGAGCTGATGCTGAAATCTGCATAAAAATCTGTTGCGGTTTTTTAAATTAAACTTTAGTTTGTCTGTGAATACAGTTATGCGTTTCCAATATGTAACGTATTTCTTGACGACTCATTCATAAGTGTATGTCACAGAACATTTATCTGTTCTGTTGTGTATGTAAATAATACCATAAATGAATAAAACCATATTTTAATTTCCTTAATTTTAATCGATTTCTGTTACTATATCGCGTTCATTACAGAGGACAAAAACAAACCCAAGAAAGTGTAGAAAATAGTTATTTGTTGTACGTGAGTGCAAAGTTGTTTTTTAACCGCGTGCTCAATTTTGATGACCGAGCTAGCGAAGGATTCTAAAATTGAATCACGAGCGTAGCGAGTGATTCAAAAATTAGAATCCTGAGCGATAGTGAGGGAATCAAAAGAGCACAAGGTGAAAAATCTTTGCACTCGAGTGCAACACGTAACTTTTCATCCCCCCCAACGAGGAAATTGCAAAATACAAAAAAAAATACAATCACAACAGTTTCTGTTTTCACCCAGAAACTTCCACAACACCCTCCCATTAACCCAAACACACTCTCAACACCCACCCAGAAACACCCACAAAACACCTATTCACCCAGAAACACCCACAAAACACCCATTCACCCAGAAACACCCACAAAACACCCATTTAGCCAGAAACACCCAAAAAACACCCATTCACCCAGAAACACACACAAATCACCCATTCACCCAGAAACACCCACAAAACACCCATTCACCCAGAAACACCCACAAAACACCCAGTCACCCAGAAACAACCACAAAACACCCATTCGCCCAGAAACACCCACAAAACACCCATTCACCCAGACACACCTCCAACACCGACCCATCCACCCAGCCACCCGCAAAATTTATCCAGACACACATGTAAGTACCTAATAAAAATTACCGTCCCTAATGGAGTTCCGAGACGGTCAATCAGCATGAGTCAAGCACGTTGATTTTCTGTATGTTTTTGTTCCGTTGCTAGCGTAAACAAATCAAACAAACCTAAAAAGCTTTTAAATGCTTGACTCAAGCATCAAGCAAGCATTGTAGACGATCAAAATGTTTAAACCAAGATTGACGCCAAGCTGATTGACCGTCACGGAACTCCAAGGTTTTAACAAATTTATGACTTGAAAAGAAAATGGCGCGCGCAAAGCAAATTACAAAAAAAGTACACCAAGAAGGTTCCGAGTCTGAGTTTTTAACAAATTAAAATAGGTTGCATGATAATTTCGGCACCATGGAGGTAGAAATAAATAGGTATAATGATGTTTTGACTTCACAAACTCATTGCACACGATGTTTTAAATTCAAATTTACTTTATCCTCTAGAGGATAAAAACGGCTTTTGCACTCAGATATCGAAGAGCAAAAACGCCTTTTCCGAGATGGTGGGATGAAAAATACAGTTTTGGTTCTCAACGTTGCGCAAGCCAAACGTTTATTTTACGTTATTACGCTGAAGCCCTTGGGATGGCAAACTTAGATTAGTTTGGAAATTAGAAAATGTATAGGGTTCTTCTAAATTGCACTGAACTTAAGGGCAAGTCATAATTAAGAACACTAACGACGTGTTTGGATCACAATTCTATCTCTCAAGGGACTTAAATTATAAAACTAACTACAGCAAACATTTTATGATAGTGTCGACATACGCTTCTTGAATACAAAAAGGCACAAATCAAAAACGGTTTTCTTGCAAAAATAAGTCTCAAAGTTATACATTTTGAATACAAAATGGTTCCAAGATTATGAAGACCGAAAAAGCGATGAATGGGTTGTGTGTTGTGTGAAAGATGATATTATGAGGAAGAGGGGAGTTCATGCTGACTGAGCTCACGTCTGATAGAGGAGAGACATATTATACCGACCCGACTTAGGTTATGGGCAGGGTGAAGAAGAAGACTGTACAAATTTGTGATGATACTGGAATGCTGCAGTTATTGGGAACATTGTGTCAAAAATTTCGCTACGATCTAGATTATAATAGTGTACTTAAAGACCATAATAATTGGCTTCGAATGTTATGTTTTTTTATTAAAATACAGGGAAGCTCTTGTGTCTCCCTTCATCTCACGTGATTAAGTGGGTAAGTGACGATAAGGGCCGAAGATGGAATCGAGCTTCACCTGGAACCCTCAACCACGGAGGTGCTGGCTATCTTACTTATCACAAATTGGCGGAACACAATAATGGTGTCAACAAATTAATTTACTTATAATGTTCTCTTATATTTGCACGAGCACTACACATTTGAAATAAAACAACTTTTACGGATTAGACTCGCGTATATTCACCCGTGACCACGGCCGCTGTAAAGTGATCGAAATGTTGGGATAAATAATAATGCGAAACATCTAAATATACGCGAGTCTAATCCGTAAAAGTTGTTTTATTTCAAATTAATTTACTTATAAAAGAAACGTGACAACAAAATCTGTGCCAGAAAACGTACTCAACTTTTTCTACACAAAATACCACGTAAGCCCGACAGATATGTGCAAACTAATGACTTTTATATTCGACGAGCACGTACATACACACGAATGATTCCACTGGGTCGACTGTACCGCTGAAAGGGTCATGTTTCTATTAAAAGATAAATGATTATAATCTCAGAATCCTGAGAGTACTCCAAACCAAAGGCATCACTGTCCGTCAGTCATAAATGAGTCACAACCACACATGTCTTGGTTTTGAGTTTCTGAGTTCTCGTGCGTAAGAAATCTGTGGCCCAACATTGGCCAGATTCAAAGAAAGAAACAATTAATAACAATATGATGGCAATAGCCTCGTTATCTCTTACATAGGACCTGAAATACCTAATAACTTTCAGGGACAAATCGGCATGTAATGTTTGTAAGTCATCATTGTTCATGTAACTAATTTCGAAATGTTTTTTGCATTTGAAAAAGCTACTTTGTCGAAGAGTAGGTACTATTTTTGTAATCTCGCCAATACGACTACGAATACGTAAGGTAATAGTTATTTGTTGTACGTGAGTGCAAAGTAGTTTTTTAACCGCGTGCTCAATTTTGATGACCGAGCTAGCGAAGGATTCTAAAATTGAATCACGAGCGTAGCGAGTGATTCATAAATTAGAATCCTGAGCGATAGCGAGGGAATCAAAAGAGCACAAGGTGAAAAATCTTTGCACTCGAGTGCAACACGTAACTTTTCATCCCCCCCAACGAGGAAATTGCAAAATACAAAAAAAAATACAATCACAACAGTTTCTGTTTTCACCCAGAAACTTCCACAACACCCTCCCATTAACCCAAACACACTCTCAACACCCACCCAGAAACACCCACAACATTCACACCCGCAATACACACCCATCCACTCAGACACACCCAAAAAACACCCATTTACCCAGAAACACCCAAAAAACACCCATTCACCCAGAAACACACACAAAACACCCATTCAACCAGAAACACCCACAAAACACCCATCCACCCAGAAGCACTCAAAAAACACCCATTCACCCAGAAACACCCACAAAACACACATTTACCCAGAAACACTTACAAAACACCCATTTACCCAGAAACACCCAAAAAACACCTATTCACCCAGAAACACACACAAAACACCCATTTACCCAGAAACACCCAAAAACACCCATTCAACCAGAAACACTCACAAAACACCCATTTACCCAGAAACACCCAAAAAACACCTATTCACGCAGAAACACACACAAAACACCCATTTACCCAAAAACACCCATTCAACCAGAAACACCCACAAAACACCCATCCACCCAGAAACACCCAAAAAACACCCATTCACCCAGAAATACACACAAAACACCTCTTCACCCAGAAACACACATAAAACACCCATTTACCCAGAAACACCCAAAAAACACCCATTCAACCAGAAACACCCACAAAACACCCATCCACCCAGAAACACCCAAAAAACACCCATTCACCCAGAAACACCCAAAAAACACCTATTCACCCAGAAACACACACAAAACACCCATTTACCCAGAAACACCCAAAAAACACCCATTCAACCAGAAACACTCACAAAACACCCATTTACCCAGAAACACCCAAAAAACACCTATTCACCCAGAAACACACAAAACACCCATTTACCCAGAAACACCCAAAAAACACCCATTCAACCAGAAACACTCACAAAACACCCATCCACCCAGAAACACCCATTCACCCAGAAATACACACAAAACACCTATTCACCCAGAAACACACACAAAACACCCATTTACCCAGAAACACCCAAAAAACACCCATTCAACCAGAAACACCCACAAAACACCCAGAAACACTCACAAAACACCCATTTACCCAGAAACACCCACAAAACACCCATCCACCCAGAAACACTCACAAAACACCCATTTACCCAGAAACACCCAAAAAACACCCATTCACCCAGAAACACCCACAAAATATCGAATCACCCAGACACACCCACAACATCCATTCAGACATCCACAACTTCCACCCAGTCACACCCACAATACTCACGCATCCATTCAGACACACCCACAAAACACCCATTCACCCAGAAACACCTTCAACACCCACCCAATCCACCCAGCCACACCCGCAAAATTTATCCAGACACAACTGTAAGTACCTAATAAAAATTACCGTCCCTAATGGAGTTCCGAGACGGTCAATCAGCTTGAGTCAAGCACGTTGATTTTCTGTATGTTTTTGTTCCGTTTGCTACCGTAAACAAATCAAACAAACCTAAAAAGCTTTTAAATGCTTGACTCAAGCATCAAGCAAGCATTGTAGACGATCAAAATGTTTTAAGCAAGATTGACGACAAGCTGATTGACCGTCACGGAACTCCAAGGTTTAACAAATTTATGACGAAAAGAAAATGAAAAAAAGTACACCAAGAAGGTTCCGAGTCTGAGTTTTTAACAAATTAAAATAGGTTGCATGATAAACTATTCAATTTTAACATTATATAAATGTTAGAAAAATTAGTACAAAGATTTTGGGGTTAGAAAAAGAATTTCGAAAAATTATGATCTTGAGGCGGGAATTATAAAGCAAACCCAAGCTTAACCGAACGCACGATATTTGTAAAAATATCTGCTTTGGAATGTTTGAAATTTATTTCTACATTGCGAGGGTACCCGTTGGCTTACAACGTGAAGTGTAAAGGTTAGAAGAATTTCGGCAAGTTAATTAGTGTCTTGGGTGGCCGAGCGGTCAGGCACCTGCCCGGATAGCAGCGGACGCGGGTTCGATTCCCGCCTCAAGATCATAATTTTTCGAAATTCTTTTTCTAACCCCAAAATCTTTGCATGATAATTTCGGCACCATGGAGGTAGAAATAAATATGTATAATGATGTTTTGAATTCACAAACTCATTGCACACGATGTTCTAAATTCAAATTTACTTTACCCTCTAGAGGATAAAAACGGCTTTTGCACTCAGATATCGAAGAGCAAAAACGCTTTTTCCGAGATGGTGGGATGAAATAGTAGATTTTCCATCAAGTGCACAAAACGAATCATTTTTGTCCGAGACTTTTAGCAGCCCGAGCCGAAGGCGAGGGCTGATAGTAATGTCGAGGATAAAAATGGTTTTGTGGACGAGGTAGAAACTCTGCTTTTCACTTCGATTGCAAGGAAATAATACAGTAGTTTATCATAACATTTCATAAAATTCAAACTAAAATTAGTACAATTTTGAATACTGAAGGAAATTGTTTTTCCCATTGGTATTAGGCTTGGGCTGCAGACCTATACAGCCAAGTATTAAATTAATTTTGAAATAATAATTTTCTTAAGCTAATTTAATAACCTACCGTACCTACTTAAATTAAAATTATGTCTTAAAAAACGCATTAGGCAAATAAATTTAAGTAAATAATAAAATAACAAATTCTATCTCTGAATTTCTTATTGTGTTTGGCTGCATTGCTCACTTTCTTTGCCTTAATAGAGACACATTTATGAGTAGATACGTTAATGCTCTAGAGCACAAAAATCTATTTTGTGCAGCCTATATCCTGCACAAATAAGCACTTTCAGAGCATGAGAAGTGAAAAGAATATTTTTGAGCATATAATTCAGGAAAGCAAAGGTAAAGAATGTACCTTAATATTCAGGTGGTAAACTTTTGCAAAGAAATCACTGCAAGTAAGACGGCTTATCCCAATACATTCTGAGCCGAAAACGTAAGCCAGCTTCAGAATAATAGCTGATCCCCTCTGTGAAGTTGAAACACGACTCTTGTTAGGAAGACTTGTTATTATTTAGTTTTTCCCCTAAAAAGCTTTATCACAGAGCTGGCAAAGAAATTTTAACAAAGGCCAGTCAGGTAATCATGATAATTATTATGGATCAATTTGTACTTAACAAACTGGGAATGAAGTTTCACATCTTGGGTGGTTCCTTTAAAAGATAATCAAATTTAATTTTTTACGGCAAGTCGAATAATCAAACCGCTGTAGGTACCGCTGTAAAATCCTGGTAGGGGCGAATATTTGTGATAACTACACACATTTGTTCTTGATCGAGTTATTATTTTATAATTTAAAGTAAATAAATATGGGCTGACAAATACTCTGATCAGATGATCAAGCATGTTTTTGATCATTCCTTGGTAATGTGCTTATGAACCCTGCAAAATATTATTCTATATAAAGCAGGCAGACACTGCCCTAATTTAGAGAGAGCATCTAAAAGAGCCATAACCGAAGGTTCCCCAGAGCCGTTCTTTGTGGACAGCTTACCATAAAAGTAAATGAAAACAGCTCAATCCCGCTCCCCAATAAATACATTTTATCTTTCGCAAGCCACGCGGGTACAGCGGTTACTTTTATCAATTTCAGAGCACAATAGCAATAGACACCTTAAATCTTTTTTATAGTTTGCCGCCGTGGCGCGTCGCCGACAGCTTTTTGCGGGATTTGTTATTATTTATGGAGAGGTAAAGGACTAAAGGACGTTGAGTGTTTTCAACCATCAACCCGCATACCCTACCGGCCCGCACCGGGCCCGCGTGGTGGGTTATGGCCCAATTTCCGCGTTTTCAACGACCACCAACCCGCACTGGGCCATCATGGTGGGTTATGGCCCAATCTCCCTATATTCTACCATCCATGGAAAGGCCCGTGCCCCAGCAGTAGGGACATTATAAAGGGCTGGTGATGATGATGATGATGATGATGATGATGAGTGTCTTCAAGCAATGAATTATTATTTGGTGTTGGGTGCGACCTAGTCAACGGTCACTGTTAGATGGCAATAGGCCCCCTATTAATTTATTGGGACGTAGAGCAATTAGCAAAACGTGGGTGAAAGGAAATACACCTCAGTCTAACGCATATCGGGGATAAATACGCGTATTTTTTGAAAATAACTAAAAGAATCCAATAAACAAAGCTTATAAACAATACTCAATGGCTTCAAAGGATTGACATGGAGACATTTCACAGACTAGTTCCAGATGGAATGCTCTAGCAAATAGGATTACGTGTATAAGGGACGGGCGTGCGAGAAAATTGTTTTCCCGTCACTGTTGTTAAATAAAGAATAGGCTTTTAGGATGGAACAGGGCGACTGAGAATATTGAGCACAGAAAATTTACTGCCGTAGGTTATCAAAACAATTATACATATTACATATACACAAAGCAAATCACCCCGAAGGGGTAGGCAGGCTTCCCTATGGATGTTAGAATAAAGGGAAATTGGGCCATAACCCGCCACGCTGGCTGGCCCAGTGAATGCAGCCGGGACCAACGGCTTAACGTGCCTTCTGAAGGAACTTGAAATAGTTAAATTTGGTCACCCATCCAATGACCGGCCTTAGCGAACATTGCTTAGTCTACGTAATCGCAGGCCAAGCGCGTTATGTCACTGCGCTAGCGAGCTCCTCCTAATAAAACACTCACAATAATAACTTTACAATTTTCTTATCTCTATTTTTCACAGACATCTCATGGCACCAGAGAAGTTGGATTCGATGGATATGTTTCGGAAAGACAAAACATTTATTTTTGTTAACCAATAAGATCCCACTGCTGAGCATAGGCCTCCCCGCAGCCCTCCATCTCGAGCGATCCCGATCCAATTCCGTCCATGTCTTGCCGTGTGCCTCCAAATCGTCTCTTTCCAGGTGTTTCTCACCTCTTTCTAAGTTGACCTCTACGCCTTTGACCATCCTGAGGTGACCTTTGCTTTGGTGATCTTTGCCCAGCGATCTGGATGCATAAGACAAACATAATCTTTGTTTTTCACTGGGCTTTGGATCTGTCTGCGATCACGGAAACTATTCACCATCATCTGCTTATTCTAGATTTTCATGAACTTTTTTTTAATGCTAGACAGGGAAGCTCTTGACTTGCCCTTAATCTCACCTGATGTTAAGTGACAATAAGGGCTGAAGATGGTTCTTCACCTGGAACCCTCAACCACAGAGGTGCCGACAACCTTATCACAATTGTCACAACACAACAATGTTGTTAACATTACTATTAAGGCGACAGATTCTGATAAGATGGTGGTAGCTAGCCAGGCGGACTTTGAAGAAGTCCCAGCACCATCCAAACCGAGTGCAAATTTGTACCACCCTGGGGATCGAACCAGAGACCTCCGGATCTTAATTACGGTGGGCGAGCCACTAGACCACGGGGGCGGTTAAGCTAGTTAAACATGTTTGGTACTACATTATCTCCCACTCAACAATTTGTGGCATTCCGATCCTTGCCAATATTGAGATTCCCAATATTGAGCGTGAAATGTTTCAATAAGCTTCCGTCGCATTTGTGCTTAGAATTATAATCGGAGCTAGTGGAATCGCGGACCGTTTCGGAAATGGGGATGTTATGTTTCGCTTACAAATGGTCTGTTAACAAATTCTTAGTTAACTCCAAGTTGTAAGTATTGTGTTGAATGAGATTATGACTTCGGTACTATATTATACAACATGTAACAAAAATGCCCTAGTGTTTATAAAAACATACATACATAAATCATGCCTATAGGTAGGCGGAGGTGAATTAACACCGACGTTTCGCCAATTATGTCATAAAGAAGGACATGATAGCGAGAGGAGTAGATGAGAAATTGGTGAAGGATCGAAAGGAGTGGAAGAAGAAGACATGTTGTGCCGACCCCGCCTAGAGCGGGATAAGGGCAGGAAGAAGAAGTTTCGCCAATTATGTATGTAATTAAAAGGTGGCGCGCCAATTGCCATCTATAACACGAAAAAGTCATATCAGAAATACTATGGTGCTACTTTTAAAAAAAAGTGTTCCAACGATTAAAAGTTAACCGACTAATTTTGACATTTCTTCCTTACTGTTAAATGTCGACTATTTACGTGTTGGTGAACTCCAGCCTAAGGCCGGTGTTCACCAACACTTTACAGGCGACTATAAGCTAACCGTCAGTTTTTGACATTGTCGTATAGGACTGTCAAAAACTAACGATTATCTTTTAATCGCTTGTTTTACGTGTTGGTGAACTCGAGCCTTATTGACAGTTCTTCTATAGAATCAAATGTCGGAAACCGACAGTAAACCGTAATCGCTGTTTGAGTGTGATTTACGAGTGGGTGACTCCGTAAATCAAGCCATTAATAAATAACCGTCAGAGTCTGACAGTTCTTCCTTGCGATAAAATGTCAAAAACTGACGGTTTATTAAAATTCGCATGTTTATGTATTGGTGAACTCCAGCCTTATATTTATTTATTATTAACGATTATTTTTAAATTATTATACGATCCTTTACCGCTGAAAAACAGGATCTTCCTAGCTCGGGCATATTATATACCTAATTATATTCATATTTTTAACTATTGTTAACTATTCTAGCCCTAAGTTTTTGTTAATAAAGATTATTATTATTATTATAAAGGCTTTTTGTGATTCGTATAAAATTTTCGCATTATTTAACAAATGTAGAGACTCTTGTATTATGAAAGAGTATGGAATCTTCACAAACAAATCCGAAATCCTTTTCCTTTCGACATCGGAATCCATAATAATTACTCATAAAAAGTGGAGTATGTACCTAATTGCGAGACCGATAAAGTAGAATGGCGTCACAACGTACCGAATACAACCAACAAAGCGTATCGTTTCAGTACGCTATCTTTTGTTCCTACGTTCAAAGCGTTCACGCCTTTGCTGCGTAGAGCACAAGGCCGTGTTTCCATTGGTTACGGGGCGCGCGGTACGGCGAGGGGAAGGGGTGGCCGAACTCCGCCAAGCCAAACCAAACCAACACGCTCGCTCAGTGACTTGCGCGCCGCGCCGTATGACGTGCGAGCGTACAGACATGGAGTCTCCAGATGGCGAAACTAACGCCACTGTCGTATTCCCCGTCAAGTTACTCAGACGCTTCATCCAGCGCTACAAAGAACTGCCCTGCCTCTGGGACCGCAAAACACCAGCGTACAAAAACAAGAAAAACCGTCACGACGCCGTGTCAGAGCTGACCACGCTTGTACAGCAGTACGATCCGACAGCGACGCGCGTACACGTACTAAGAAAAATAGAGAGCCTGCGCGCCTGTGTGCGTCGCGAACACAAAAAAGTGGTCGCGAGCCGGCAAAAGGCGCGGTACGATTACGAAGTTTACGCCCCATCCTTGTGGTATTACAGTCTGTTTTCGTTTGTATTCGGCGAGGAGGACTGCAGCGGCGCCATTGTGAAGGTGGACTCGCCCGAGCATGCTGAGGTCAGTTGTTTGTAGTCATTCATAGATGGCGCTTGTCACACATTTACTAATCTAGGCTAATAGTAGCTATACAATGACTGCGTAATAAATGATAATACTGTAGCAGTATTTGTTTTTCGAATGTTACACACAGTTAAATCATTTTTAAACGAGCAGTTTAATACCCAGTTCTGTATACCAGGCGTCCACAAAGAGTTACATGATGTTAACCTTTATTCGGTTGTGGATAAAGTTGATTTTACACAAGCATTCCATAAATGGTTTTTGCCGTCGGATGTGCATGAAGTATTGAAATATGACTCGAATTCATAGCCCATTTTTATGTATGCCTTTTTACAGATAAAAGTTTTATTTACGTTAGAGCCAGATGAGTTTTTCAAAATGCCTATCAAAATATGGGACTTTATTTCCGTTTTTATCATTTAATAAAAACAAACAATTGCTGTATTTGGTGAAGCAACGTTTATTACCTAGTTAGGTGCGAAAACTTTTTCAAACGGCATTGTGATTTACTACCAACAAGTTAGATCGATTGTCAACAATCGATTGAAGAAAAATTTTACAGTTTTGGGTAGTCTGAAGTGCAGTTGATAGTAAAGTCTGTTCCATATAACTTTTCATAATTGGTAAACAATCTTGGCACACCTTTTTATTGAAAATGCAGCATTAAAAATCAACTGATAACAAGATTTAATAGGTTTCAGTCTATAACGATTTATTGTAGTAGATTATTTTTGTAGTAGACTTTGATATAATTTTATTTTTAAATAGGTGATTCTTTCAAAAAGTTATGCCAAAACTAGATAAGACAAGTTAGATGGTACAGGACTATACCTTAAAGGCTATACTCACAAGGGTGAAGTTTCTGTGCCGCAATGTACTTCTCCAGTTTTCTCCTGAGGACAATTTCAGCGCCGTATCTTCCCACAGATCCATTGTCGACTAGCAGAAAATACGCGTGTCGGTTGTTTAGCACCGCTAACTTCGATCTGAAACAAAAATGCTGCATAAATACACATGACAATAAAATATTTTATAGATTATATATATTTTTTTTTTACACTCACACCTATCATCTAGCCCAAAGTAAGTAGCCTAAGCACTTGTGTTATGGATACTAGATGACGGACATATTTTTAATATAATTATGTATATAAATGTTGAAAATATACTACATAAACATTTACACAACCATGACTCGGGAACAAACATTTATGGTCATCACAAAGTTTTCCCCTACCAGGATTCGAACCCGGGACCTCTTGGCCAATACCCAGCGATCTGAGCATTCGACCAAGGAGGCCATCAAATGACGTCAAATGACAGACAATGTGCAATCACAATAAATAAATCCTGTGTCCATTTTATGCGATGCTAAAGAGAGCTTCGCAGGGGCAGAGTAGAGTTTTTATTTTATTGATATCTTAAAAAGTGACTGAATTATTATAAGGGATCAAAGTTGCCGCGCCCCGTTCGGATTTTAAAGTGAACGCACACCTATCTGATGCGAACGCGCCGAAGTCAACGAATTTATCGATATCATTGTATGGAATCATAATTATGAAACCTCGCACACTTGCCAGAGTCGAATAGGCCGATTAGTCCGAATCTGTCAAAAACTTCAGAATTCGGAGACGTCACCGGAAAAAATTCCTTCGGCGCGGACGGATCTGACATTTCGGTAGTACTAGCACATATGTATTTCAATTGACAACATTTAATTTTTTCAACATACTTTTATTATGATATTATATAAAAATAGGCAGAAAATGAAGACACCCATATTTTTAATTTTTTCTGAATTCCGTCGTTTTCATACAAAAAATCATGATTAAAATTCCGGTTATTCTAAACAGATGTAAGCGCCAGATGACGTCACAGTCACGAAAAAAAGGCGAAATGAAAATCTGGCGTTTCCGGTGGCAAAAATAAAAACACCATCGTCAACAAACGTCATCGCATGTTTTTTACATTTTATTTTTTTCTCTGTAATTAAGTAATATAAAATGTAAAAACAAAATATTGGCGAAGTCAGGATTGGAAAATAAAGAAACGGTATTTTTATTTTGGGGGACTATAATTTTTTAAATGTTGGCGCGTTCGGCGCCATCGCCGTGGATAAGTGTGCGTTTACCATTATAACGAGTAGTGGAACGTTGATGACTTTGACGTCACACATCGACAGAGGGGAGTGGCACGCGCGGCGTGGCGAACTTGGTTAGCTCTGTGCAACTGTCTTGTCTTTTTAATTTAACGTGGCTCTCAGATTGAATCAACTTAATGCCATATAATAAATATTGTGTAGTACCTATGTGTACAAATTCAACCGTTAAAACGCCTACAAAAATATTTTTTCAAGTGCCATTGGATGCCAAAAAGCGTAAAAAGTGGATGAATGTTATGAAACGGGCGGATCCACTTGGCCCTAAGACCGTTGGATTTTGTTGTGAAGACCATTTCGATGTAAGTAATAATATTTAATTAGATATTCTAAGCTTCGGGGTACCTATTACCTACTAGAAATTAACCTATAACTAAATTGTATTATGAGGTTTTTTTTTTGCAATATCTTCATTTTGTCACTCTTTAATCTATAAACTACATAGGTATGTATGATTAAGTAAGTTTACTTTTGTTGACGGTAAAATTAAGGTAGGAAAATAGTTAACATTTAAGTATTGTTAAAATTGACGTTTTTCCATACAAATTCTTACAGGTAGTGTCCACTTAACTTTTTAAGCAGTCCCCTAAATTTGAGTAGCGTTTCTGTATTCGGGGGTCAGAGCCGTCGTAATGATTACTTAACGTCAAAAAATGACAATTCAAAACCAGTCGCTATTCTTGCCGGGTCTATGGTCTAGATTTGAATGAAAATTTTCGACATTATATACTCATTAAAGTTAATTGACGTCTCTGAGTGCGGCAGTTAGACCTGCGGTGTTTGATTTGCTTGTTGGTCCTATACAGTCGGTTTTGCATCGGACTAATTCATAACAAACTAATAACATTCTACAATTTAATTTACATCCCACCATCTCGGAAAACGCGTTTTTGCTCTTCGATATCTGAGTGCAAAAGCCGTTTTTATCTTCTAGAGGATAAAGTAAATTTGAATTTAGAACATCGTCTGCAATGAGTTTGTGAATTCAAAACATCATTATACCTATTTATTTCTACCTTCATGGTGCCGAAATTATCATGAAACCTATTTTAATTTGTTAAAAACTCAGACTCGGAACCTTCGTGGTGTACTTTTTTTTGTAATTTACTTTGCGCGCGCCATTTTCTTTTCACGTCATAAATTTGTTAAAACCTTGGAGTTCCGTGACGGTCAATCAGCTTGGCGTCAATCTTGCTTTAAACATTTTGATCGTCTACAATGCTTGCTTGATGCTTGAGTCAAGCATTTAAAAGCTTTTTAGGTTTGTTTGATTTGTTTACGCTAGCAACGGAACAAAAACATACAGAAAATCAACGTGCTTGACTCAAGCTGATTGACCGTCTCGGAACTCCATTAGGGACGGTAATTTTTATTAGGTACTTACATGTGTGTCTGGATAAATTTTGCGGGTGTGGCTGGGTGGATGGGTGGGTGTTGGAGGTGTGTCTGGGTGAATGGGTGTTTTGTGGGTGTTTCTGGGCGAATGGGTGTTTTGTGGGTGTTTCTGGGAGACTGGGTGTTTTGTGGGTGTTTCTGGGTGACTGGGTGTTTTGTGGGTGTTTCTGGGTTAATGGGTGATTTGTGTGTGTTTCTGGGTGAATGGGTGTTTCTGGGTAAATGGGCGTTTTGTGGGTGTTTCTGGGTGAATAGGTGTTTTGTGGGTGTTTCTGGGTGAATGGGTGTTTTTTGGGTGTGTCTGAGTGGATGGGTGTGTATTGCGGGTGTGAATGTTGTGGGTGTTTCTGGGTGGGTGTTGAGAGTGTGTTTGGGTTAATGGGAGGGTGAAAATAGAAACTGTTGTGATTGTATTTTTTTTTGTATTTTGCAATTTCCTCGTTGGGGGGGATGAAAAGTTACGTGTTGCACTCGAGTGCAAAGATTTTTCACCTTGTGCTCTTTTGATTCCCTCGCTATCGCTCAGGATTCTAATTTTTGAATCACTGGCTACGCTCGTTCGAATCCGTCGCTAGCTCGGTCATCAAAATTGAGCACGCGGTTAAAAAACAACTTTGCACTCACGTACAACAAATTTTCATTTTCATATTTTCGCGAGTTCATTGAAAATTCATCATCAACATAATTTTATGTCACACTTACAAGAAAGTGCTTTATTTTAAAGGCGATGAAATAAGCTAGAACTTAAAACCGTATTTGTTAAGAAGTTACAGAAAAATAATAAACAAAAACCCTTTCAAAAACGATTTAGACGAAATATTTGTTTTTTTTTTTGTATGAAAGTTGCTAAACGCAACCTAGGCACTACCTCAGAAAATACACTTGATTGTAGGTACATACATACATACACTAAACTGTTTGAATTCATGAGTGAGTAGATAAAATATTAATTTTTAGGAGCTACAAAAAAAATTAACTATGCATGTAACTATTATTTTTCTCTTTCAGATTGAAAAAGACATGGAAAATTATGTCAAATTTAAATTGGTTGGAGGACAACTAGTACTAAAAAAAGATGCTTGCCCCCATAAGTTTTCTTGTCAGAAAGAGACAGTTACAAAAAATGAACGATCTGCAGTGCAAAAACGTAGGCGAAAAGAACTAATTCACAAGATACTCCATGAGGATATCCCGAATCAGATCAAATCCGAAAATATCGAGGAAATATTTGTTCCCGCTCAAGAATCGAGTCCAACTAAAAAGTCTGACCCTTTAAAATTTGATGAGGATAACCAAATTAAACATGAATATAAAATAAAGCATGAAGAGGTACAAGTATGTATAAAAAATAAAGTCAACGATAAAAGTACTATGACTGATATTAAATATAGTGGACGCCCGCGGCTTCGCTCGCGTTAATTTCGATTATTGGGGTCAATTCTGACAATGGTTCTCTAAACCTAAGATTAATTTGACAACAGTGTTTCTCTTTCATTCTCAATACAGAATGCAGAGGAGAGACTGATATTAATATTAGTTTTAAGTTAAGAGAATCATGTCAGAATTGACCCTATTGTATAGCCTATACAATATCCTTGCTCGATAAATGGACTATCCAACACAAAAAGAATTTTTCAATTTGAGTCAGTAGTTTCTGAGATTAGTACCATACTAACAAACACTTCAGCTATACAGTGTGGAAAGAAACCATGGGCCCTGGAGGGAAAGTACCTGAAATCTTTAAAATAGCTCAATTTGCTGAAAGAAAACATATAACATAACTGCATTCACAGATTTCTCGAAAAACTTACTCGAACCGGGAATCGAACCAACTAAAAAATTATAAAAAATTACACTCGCCATTTAATTTTACTAATCGATGCATTCGATGTTAACGATAATTTTTCTCTGAGAAACATAATAATTATGGTCTTATAAATTGATGCTCTTATAAATATATAATAATAAATAAAAAATTGACAATTGTATGCTATTCTGCCGTCACCGTGTGGTGACGGCAGAGTAGAATACAATTGTCACCACCCCAAATCTTTCCCGTGGGTGTCGTACAAGGCGACTAAGAAAAAGACTTGAAAATCAGTGATTTGCTTGGGTAACCCGGGCAGATGTTACACTGAACTGTGACCTTTTTTTGTCAGCTGCGACACACACATGCTCACTATAAAATAAAAATTTAATGCTTGGCTTGTATACCTTATTAATATGATTTATGTAGTTACTGTTGTGATATGTTGAATGCCCTGTGTATTTGTTATGTATGTGTGTGTTAGTGTTGGCAAAATAAAAAAAAAAATTAATTCATTCATTCATTCACTAAAGATAAATCAGTGATGAGGAATGGGCAGCAGCGTTCCTCTTATACCACCTAGCAATGTACTGCGATTTTTGTGCCCGGTAAATGGCAATAGTCTCGCCACCTATTACATGGGACCTAACATAATTGGCGAATCGTGGGTGTTAGTTCACCTCTGCCTACCCCTTCGGGGATATAGACGTGATTTATGTATGTATGTATGTATAAATTAAAAAAAACATGAAATCTGAAGTTTGTTTTATTTTTGCTCTCGAATACTCTCAATTCTTACGAGAATCTTATTTTATTAGAATTGAGATAATATGCATAAAATAATATTGAAGAAAAATATCACCTAGCAAGAGGCTAATAATTGAACTAATAAATTCAATATCGAAAATGTGCAGATTACGATGCGAAGGATTTCATTTGATTCGAAAGTAAAATTAAGAAAGGTAAAATCAATGTCAGATATCATAATAATTTTTTTTCTTTCTAAGACCCTATATTTCTTAGAGAAAATATGTCGTCAACATCGACTGTCGATTAGTAAATTTTATGGCGAGTTTTTTTATATTTTTTTAGTTGGTTCAATTCCCGGTTCGAGTAAGCTTTTTGAGAAATCTGTGGATGTAGTTGTTTTTTTTTTAAATAAAGGAATGTATTCTTTCAGCAAATTGAGTTATATTAAAGATTTAAGGTACTTTCCCTGCAGGGCCCATCGTTTCTTTCCACACTGTATAATATTAGTATAGATATTGAGTTGCTTTCTGATACAAGAAACCTATCTTCAAAATCCCGTCTTTGATTTGAGTTACGATGGAAGAAATGGATAAACTTCGAACTGTTGTTATTTTTTTTATTAAATAGGCATTAGGGGACAACGAATGTGGTTTCTCAAGTGATTTATTTGTTTATTAGTTTGATATAATAATGTTCACGCCAAAAATGTGTAATGCTTACGGATAATTGATCACAATAAACATTGTTGAACTGTATTTCGTATATGTCTTGAGCAATACAAAACAATCCCCTTTCCTTTCCAGTCACGTGCATCTATCTGTGTTCGCATTTGCGTGTAAAATTTATTGCCAAGTTTTCTACTTTTATAATAATTCGGATAAGTTGACGATTTGGAGGGACAGTTGATATCGAGAACACAATGTTGTCATTCCAATCACTCTCTCCGTTCTATACATTCATTCTTCACTAGCACCTTTCCGGTAGGATAGATGATATAAATCAAAAGGGATTGGATAGCTTGCGACGTCTGACCAATATGAATGGAAGAGGAAACATGCTGCGCCGACCCCAGGTAGCCTGGGAACAGGGCAGGGAGAAGAAGATATAATGTTGAAATACATACACACATAAAACACGCCTATATCCCCGAAGACAGAGGTGCACCCACGTTTTGCCAATTATGTTAAGTCCCGTGTAATAGGTGGCGAGGCCATTTATCGGGCTCAAAAGCCGCAGTACATTGCTGGGTGGTATAAGAGGAACGCTGTTGCCAATTCCTCATCACTGATTTATCCTTAGTCGCCTTGTACGGCACCCACGGGAGAGATTTGGGATAGTGACAATTGTATTCTACTCTGCCGTCACCATGCGGGCATGTTGAAATAAAAATCAAAACTAATAAGTCCTTATTTCCTTAGCAGGGTTCTCCAGAAGAAGAGGAGTTGATTCTCGGTGATGACGAGGCCCCATTCGAGCAGCAGTCTTATACGACGAACTACTCCGACATGGTGGAGGTGATCGAGAGCCCCGTGCCGAAGCGGTACGCACCCTACGATGAACAGGTGAAGGGCAACAAGCGGCTGTGTACGGGCATAGGTGATGAATACGACGCGATAGGTGAGTGCGTTGCATCTTTGACCAGAGCATCTAAATATTTCTTACACTCACACGGCTCACACTGTTTACTACACACACAGCTGTGTGTGTAGTATAAGCACTTGTGTTACGGATACTAGATGACGAAAATTTTTTCAAACGTCTAATGCTTCCAACTTTGATCATTATCTGAACTATATTCTTTGTAATTTACTGCGATTTCCTTGTCATTTAAATGGCAATAGCTCGCACCCTATAATGGGACCTGGCATAATTGGCGAAAAGGGTGTTACTTCACCTCTGTCTACCACTTTCGGGATAAATAGGTACGATTTATGTATTATGGATATTATGTATGTGCGAGATACCTTATCACCATCACCAGCCTTTTAATGTTCCAAATGTTGGACTCAGGCCTTCCCTATGGATGGAAGAATATAGGGAGACTTGGTCATAGCCCACCACGATGGCCAATGGGTTAGTCGGTTTTAACGACTGCAGATACAGCCGGCGACGGCAGATATGCCGTGTGGTGACGGCAGAGTAGAATACAATTGTCACCACCCCAAATCTCTCCCGTGGGTGTCGTACAAGGCGACTAAGGATAAATTAGTGATGGGGAATGGGCAGCAGCGTTCCTCTTATACCACCTAGCAATAGCAATGTACTGCGACTTTTGTGCCCGATAAATGGCAATAGGCTCGCCACCTATTACATGGGACCTAACATAATTGGCGAAACGCGGGTGTTAGTTCACCTCTGCCTACCCCTTCGGGGATATAGGCGTGATTTATGTATGTAGATACAGCCGAGGCCAACGGCTTAATGTGCCTTCGGAAGCACGGAGGAACTCGAGATACTTAATTTTGGTCACCCATCCAATGACCGGCTCAGCGAACGTTGCTTGGTTTACACAATCGCAGGCCACCGCGCTAGCAAGCTCCTCTCCAGAACAAATAGGCGTAGTTTAAATACACCTATGTGTACCAACTATGTAACCAATTTGGTACAACTTCACAGGAATAAACGTGGCCGCTAAGCTTCGGACCCTGCCAGCCAACATGAGGATCCTCGCGGAGAAGCTCATCAACGACGTCCTTTTCCAGGCCCAGGTCAACGGCCTCAGTTCGGCCACGTCGATATCCACACCTGACCCTTTCAAAGAAGACGTCAAGTAGACCTATAGTCCGTACCATCTAACTTGTCTTATTTGGTAAACAATCTTGGCACACCTTTTTATTGAAAATGCAGCATTGAAAATCAAGGATTCAATAGGTTTTACCCCCGAATACAGAAACGCTAATCAAAGTTTGAGTCTTGCTTAACATTTAGATATTGTCAAAATTGACGTTTTTCCATACAAATTCTGACTCGTTTCTGTATTCGGGGGTTAGTCTATAATTTAGGGTTGTCTATTATTTAGGGCCTGGGGCCTTACCACCAACTCTAAACGCGACTCAATTCCCATTGTTAAAGTCAGACAACGCTTATAAGCCGAGTAGAGCGGCGTCCCGTTTTGTCACCCGCGTTTGGATCGCACTAATAGGTAGATACTTCTGTTTCACAATCGACAAGTAATTTCTGAGTAGCTTACTTGGCAGTTCAATTGACATAAATTTCATATTACAACTGTTAAATGATCTGCTAAGTAACAGGTCCTTATTGTAATAGATTATTTATTGACTTTGTTATTATTTAATTTTTAATTGAGCCTGCTTTACCAATAAGAATTTGAAAAAAAATTTAGGGTGATTTGAAAAATAAGTTGTGCCCAGATTGTTTACCAAATAAGACAAGTTAGATGGTACAGACTTTAGGTTACATCCTCACTAGCCCTTTAATGTCCCACTGATGGGGCACAAGCCTGCCTTATGGATGGAAGAATATTGGGCGAATGAGCCATAACCCACCACGCTGGCCCAGAGCTGATTAGTGGGTATTAGCGACTGCAGATGCAGTCGGGACCAACGGCTTAACGTAACTTGAGGAAGAAGAAGGAGAAAAATTACTTTTATTGTAAAGATTATAAAGAAAAGAAAATATTATAAGGTATAAAGATTGGCTAACATGTGATAATTTTAACTAAGCTAATTTAGTTTTTAATAATTTAAGTTATTTTATAAACATTATTTAATGTTGATCTCGCGTGGTAAGTAATTAAAGACACGTTAACAACAAATTAGTCCTTTGTTTTATTGTTAACTAGACTTATGCCTATTCCAAAATTTAAAGACAATGCTATATGCAGTGCAGTAGGGCCTAGCACGGTACATGGACAAAATCTCTCTCCACTACTTGACAGTGTTTTGTCTCGGGAATTAGTGGGAGTTAGAGCGAAAGGAAAATATTTTCTTTTTCCCGAAGAGATTTTTTCTACATCCCGTGCTACGGGGGCTGAACAGCAGAACTAAAGAGTACGGTGAATTTCGCAACTCAAAAAATACTTAGAAACATTTTGAGTTCTAAATTCATGAAAATAAGGTTTTCTCTTGCAGGCAGTGGCGGCGCGCTCGAGCGCTGAACCATCAATGTAAAAGATTAAAAAATTACAAAATATTACTTCATCTTCATTTTTAAATTACTATATTTATTATGGCGTGATTTATGTATGTATGCATGTAGATTATACAATACTATTTCCAGTCAACTCACCTCGGTGAAGCGATCGCGTGGTACGGCACGTCCCTGCCTTTGCCGATGAGCTCGCTGGCGCTTTCCACGATGCCCCACGGAGCGATGCCGATGCTGACCACGCGACCAGCCCTCTGTGACCTCTCCAGCTGCAGCGCGTCACCCACTTGGCGGGTTACACCTGGTGGCAAAGAATAACGGAATACATACATAAATGAATACAAAGATTTTGGTGGTTAGACCTTATTTTTTCGAAATTCTTTTCCTAACTACCAAAATCTTTGTACTAATTTTTCTAACATTTATATAATGTTGAAATTAAAATCAAATAGTACATAAATCTAGCCTGTTTAGGCCTGTAATCACTGAATAGGTAAGCAGAGGTGAACTATCACCCACGTTTCGCCTACTGCCATTTATCGGGCCCATAATTTTTTTTTTTTTACACTCACACCTATCATCTAGCCCAAAGTAAGCAGCCTAAGCACTTGTGTTATGGATACTAGATGACGGACATATTTTTAATATAATTATGTATATAAATGTTGAAAATATACTACATAAACATATACACAACCATGACTCGGGAACAAACATTTGTGGTCATCACAAAGTTGTCCCTACCAGGATTCGAACCCGGGACCTCTTGGCCAATACCCAGCAATCTGAGCATTCGACCAAGGCGGCCGTCAATAAATACCAGTATATTGCTTGGTGGTATAAGAAGAATGCTCTGCTGCCCATTACTAACGACACCCTCGGGAGAAATGGGGGTGGTGACAAATATTTTGCTCTGCCGTCACTATGCAATACTTCAATAATAGTTTAATGGAGCTGGGAGACAATTTATTGACAATATTTTAAAAATTTCGATCCCTAAAACGAAAATATTTTTTTTATTTCACTATCCTGACTCCGAATTACTACCACAATCCACAACACTACGTGACATTAAAATTAAATCTTGATATTAAACTCCTTGTAAATCAGTAATAGCAAATACTATGAATTAAGTAACTGCTATGCTATGTAATGACCGTTGTACTTTATAATGTTTAGGGTTAATTAGGGGAAAGTAGCTCAACACGGAAAGAAATTTATTTAAGCAAAAACGTTATTTACGTTTTGTTTGCCCGAGTGGTACGTGGTACAGGCATCTGCCTGCGAAGGACGCAGGTTCGATTCCCGCATCAAGAGTATAACATTTTGAAACTTTTTCTAACCTATTTTTCTTTACATTCTTACATACATACCCCCGAATACAGAAACGCTAATCAAATTTGGGGGACTGGTTAAAAAGTAAATGGACATTACCTGTCAGAATTTGTATGGAAAAACGTCAATTTTGACAACATTTAAATGTTAAGCAAGACTCAAACTTTGATTAGCGTTTCTGTATTCGTGGGTTACATACATAAATCACGCCCATATCCCCGAAGGGGTAGGTAGAGGTGGATTCTCACCCGCGTTTCGCCAATTATGTTAAGTCCCATGTAATAGGTGGCGAGCCTATTGCCATTTATCGGGCACAAAAATCGTATAAGAGGAACGCTGCTGCCCATTCCTCATCACTGGTTTATTATCCTTCTTTACATTCTTGTAGGTAACATATCGATTCCCAATGTATTATTTGCCTCAATCATAACAATGTACGGGCCGTGGTCTTGTAACGACCAAAAATGCCCCCGGCCATATTGTGTCGGCTCGTTAAAGGGAGCATTGTCTCGGAACGTTAATTCTTAGTTGTATTTGACCCACGGCATTAAGGGTGATATTCGTCTGGAGTGGAGGCAAGGGCAAGAAGAATATAAAGTCCTTTAAATTTAATGTCCCCAATTCATCATCGCGTGTATATACATCCATGTCCTTTCATATGACCAGTATTGAGAAGAGGCCTTCCCTATGAAAGGAAGAATATAAGGAGGTTGGACTGTAAGGCCATTGTCCAAGCCGTTGATAGTGTGACGACACTGGTGCCATCTACCGAGGACAAAGGGAACCCAGCATCGTGCGACTATAACGTCATGTCCTGTGATTGCGTCATGTGCTGTAATTACGTCATGTCCTGTTATTGCGTCATGTCCTGTAATTACGTAGCTGCAGCGTCGTGCCAATGGGTGACCACCACATCATGCCTGTTAGCGGGGACTGCCATGCCATTGGACAAGAAAACCCCCTCACCCCTTTCTTACCTCATTGTTCATTTTTGTAACTGATTTTATTCATTCTCTATTAAATACGCAAGTTAGCATACACGCATTCTATTATTTCATATCATCCAGTAACAGCACCTCAAAAAACCTAATTTCAAACAGCGGCCAACGCACTGCCGCTACATTTTGGACCTTCGTAGCCAAATTATAGGCGAAATCAGTGATTTCTACAGAGGACGCAGCCCTTTCTGGATCTACGCGAAACCGTTGATGTTTGAAATCTACGCGCTAGAAGACCAGTTTGGACGACTCATATAGCGACGAGGAGACTAAGCGCTAAAAGGCATTATCGTTGGAGTGGCTTTCATCATCTTTTACGCATCAGGTGGGACCAACCATCCACAATTTCCTATCACCTCCTATTCTCTTGTGTCATACCGTGCTAACTGTTTCAGTGAGAACATTATTTTAAGTACTGGATTACCCAGCGCAGTCGCATCTACTCACAACTGGTTACATTGCAATAACTGTTGGATACTGCCGTTCACCTAAATCGTGAGTACTCTTGCTTTCTTAAACCACCAAAATGTCCACGGATAGGTCTCGCGATAAGTCTCCCAATCTACGCGGGGAAACAGATAGTTTGGTTCGTGATCTAGTTAGGAAACGCGCTATCATTAAAGGTAGACTAACTAAATTCACGAATCACCTCCAGTCGCTAGAAAATGATCTAAATTCTTTTAATTATGAACAGAATCGCATAGACTTAAAGCTAAGAATACAGGGAGGTACTTGTTTGTATAAAGAATTTAACGAAATTCAAACTCAAATTGAAGAAAGCGTTTCTGATGGCCAAATTGCAGAGCAGCTCGACCAGCGCGAGGTGTTCGAATCCTCATATTATAGTGCATTAGCTCGCGCTGAATCTATGTTAAGCAACAGAAAGATCACAGACTTATCTAATTCGTGTCACAATAGTCATTATTCATCATCAGTTAAGCTTCCAATTATTTCTTTGCCTACCTTCGATGGTTCTCTGGAGTCTTGGTTGGAATTCAGAGACAAATTTATAGCTTTAGTGCACAATTCTACACAAATAACTAATATAGAAAAATTCCACTATTTAAAATCGTCATTGAAGGGTAATGCTATATTAGTTATCGATGCGATTGAATTCTCATCCGATAATTATCTTGTGGCATGGGAATTATTATTAAATAGGTACGATAACTCAAGACTTCTAGTACAAAGTCACGTAAAAGCATTATTTACTATAAGTCCCATAACTAAAGAATCTCCGAATCACATGCGCCTACTGATCGACACAATTTTGAAGAATTTGCGTGCGTTAAAAATGCTCGGTGAACCTACCGATTCGTGGTGTACACTGATAAATTATCTAATTGTATCAAAATTAGACAAGATTACCGAGCGTGAATGGGAAACCTATAAATGTACATTATTCTCGGGTGAGGGCGGTTCGAAACAGTCTATAAGTGTGAGTGACTTGCTTAAGTTTTTGAAAAACAGGGCGGATATGTTGGAAACATTGCAACTATCTCATAACAAAGCTACGTACGGTGATAATCACAGGCACAATGTATACACAAAATCACAAACTACGTCACATTGCAATGTTTCCACTTCCAACACACACGATAATAAACCTCGCTTTAAGAAATCGTGCTTAAAATGTAACGCGGCTCACCCACTTTACTCGTGTTATAAATTTATCGAAAGCTATTTAGAGTCTAAATTAAAATTTGTACGCGATCACAAACTATGTTCGAACTGCTTGCGGTCGGGACATGCACCTGATAGTTGTAGGTTTGGATCATGCAAAAGATGCAATCGCAAACATAATACATTGCTACACAATGATAACACTAGTAGTACGGTTGCTTTGCATCCATCGCCGCTGACTGTGACTGAGAATGGAGGAGCAGGCGCGGCGACACGGCCGCCCGCCCCCGCGACCTCAGCCTCCGCGGCGACCATCCCTACTATCCACGTTAATAAGGCCCATTTACAAATACAATGTAATGATTCATACGAAGCGGTGTTATTATCCACTGCTATTATTCAGGTTGCCGATATGTATGGCCAGTTTCACAAGGCGCGTGTGCTGCTCGACAGCGGCAGTCAACGGAGTTTCATTACGAGTTCATTATGCGATGTATTAAACATACAAATATTACAGTCCACTTGCGAAATAAGAGGTGTAGGTAATTCGGTGATAAATTGTTCACAGACTTGCACCGTTCACATACAGTCGTGCGTGGAAAGTGCATATGAGACTTGCGTTAACTGTTATGTACTACCACAAATAACTTCTCCGTTGCCAACTGTGTGTCGATTAAGCGCGCGGCTTTGCATTCCGGACGACTTACAATTGTCCGATGAACAATTTTTGAATAGTAGTGGGGATGGTAGAATAGACATGCTTATAGGCGTGGATCTGTTCTGGGATTTATTGCTTGACGGAAAAATAAGTTTACCTAGCGGTCCGTACTTGATTAACACAAAGTTAGGCTGGGTTGTCTCCGGTCCTATTCACAATTATACACAGCAAACGCATGCGAACAGTATTCTATGCCATTTTAGTAATTCGTTGGATGAACAGTTGCGAATGTTTTGGGAGATAGAAGAGCTGCCTACTATTAGGGATACGCGCACCGAGGAGGAACGTGCATGCGAGAACCATTTCACTCGCACTACAAGGCGCACCAGCGAGGGTAGGTTCTGTGTACGTATTCCACTAAAACGGTCACCTGACAGCTTGGGCGAGTCTTATACGCAAGCTGAGCGCCGATTTCTTGCATTAGAAAAACGGTTACAGCGCTCACCTGATTACAGAAGTTTATATATACATTTTATGCAAGAATATGAGCAATTAGGCCACATGTCTCGTGTAAATACGTATGAGTCACCGTGCTATATTATACCCCATCACGGTGTTCTTCGCGAGCACAGCACCACAACCAAATTGCGTGTGGTGTTTGATGCAAGTGCAGCATCTAGCTCCGGTACATCATTCAACGATTTGCAATTAGTTGGTCCAGCGATACAGGGCGACTTAGTAGCCATTTTGCTTCGGTTTAGGCAGCACAAATTCGTTGTTTGTGCCGACGTCGAGAAGATGTATAGGCAGTGCCTAGTAGACGAGGATCAACGCAATTTACAGTTGATATTGTGGCGTGATGACCCATCGAAAGAATTAGGTGTTTATCGACTCAACACAGTGACATACGGCACTGCCTCTGCACCGTTTCTGAGCGTTAGATGTTTGAAGCAGTTGGCTGCCGAGTCGTCTGATAAGGAAGTTCAAAGGGTTATCATCGAAGATTTTTATGTTGATGATTTAATTACGGGCTTAAATGATAAATCTCAACTATTACATCTTTGTAAGGAGATACAAGAAACATTGATGTCGGGCTGTTTTCCATTGCGTAAGTGGATATACAATTTTTCTGTTGGTGACAACAGCGATACGTCTAACCAGTCAAAACAATTAACATTAAATGAAAATATAAGCGCGAAAACTTTAGGCATAGGTTGGAATAATTTAAATGATAATTTCTATTTTAATACTGAATTTCAAAATGATAATGCACCAATTACCAAGCGTTCTATTTTATCCAATGTATCACAAATTTTCGATCCGTTAGGTTTGCTCTGTCCTACTATAATTGTTGCAAAGGTATTATTGCAACAGTTATGGTTGGTAAAATTAAGTTGGGATGACAAGGTTCCCACTGATATCGCCCGAGCGTGGAACCGGTTTGTTACTGGCTTGCAAACTCTAAACACAATACGCATCCCGCGCCATGCTATAGGTACTCACCCAGGTTATATAAGTCTCCACATTTTTAGCGATGCTAGTCAAAATGGCTTATGGTGCATGTATTTATGTACGCACAGTTAATCGTGACCTAACCGTATCTGTACGCTTGCTGTTCGCAAAGGCAAAGGTCGCACCGTTAAAACCAGTAACTATACCGCGGCTCGAGTTATGCGGCGCCTTATTAGGTGCAAAGTTATATGACAAGGTACGCACTTCTTTACACTGCAATTTCAACAACGTAGTATTCTGGACGGATTCAACTATTGTGTTAGGGTGGTTGCGTATGGAACCTAATCGTCTAAAATCATTCGTTCAAAATAGGATTTCAGAAATTCACGAATTAGCCCAGGGTATTCCGTGGTATCATGTTAAAAGCAGCCACAATCCTGCTGATTTAGCGTCGCGTGGCGTTTATTTGGAGGACTTGTCCTCTTCAAAATTATGGTGGGAAGGTCCTGAATTTCTGAAAGATCCTGAATTCTCGTTAGACAATTTGTGTACGGTCGAAAGTTGCGACGAGTTGCCTGAGGTGAAATCCACCTGTTCGTCTTTCGTGGCTCGTGACTCATCGGACTCGTCATTATTCCCGTTTAATCGTTTTTCGAAATATAGTCGCATAAGGCGTAGCATGGCGTTTGTTTTACGTTTTATACACAACGCACGTAATACAAATAACAAATGCACGGGTGATCTGGGAGTCGATGAGTTGAATCGATCTGAAGAGACACTAGTGAGATTATCGCAAATCGAATCTTACCCCGATGAGTATAAAATATTATGTAATGGCGGTACACTTAATAAAAAAAGTAACTTGTTAAAACTAAATATATTTATAGATAAAAATAAAATTATGCGAGTGGGTGGCCGCTTGAATTACTCAGAAACATTTAATTACAATAAAAAACACCCGATATTAATTTCTAGTAAACATTTTTTTTTGTATTTTGTTATTTCGTCATGAGCACATACAACTTCTTCACGCAGCTCCTCAAGCACTATTATTTCAGTTGCGCGAAAAATGGTGGCCTATGGGAGGGAGAAATTTGGCTAGGCATGTAGTACACAGGTGTGTCATATGTACACGAATTAAGGGAAAGACAATGACACCTATCATGGCCAGCCTCCCTAAGGAGCGCATTTCGCCATGCTACCCATTCTTTAAATCTGGGGTTGATTATTGTGGCCCTGTACAGATTTTGAACCGCAAAGGTAGGGGAGCTAGGACTGTGAAGGCTTATATTTGTATATTTGTGTGCTTTGTAACGCGAGCAGTGCACTTGGAATTGGTCTGTGATCTTTCTAGTGATGCCTATCTGTTGGCATTTAAACGATTTATCGCACGTCGTGGTAAGCCAGCGGAAATGTTTTCGGATAACGGTCGCAATTTTGTAGGTGTAAAAAATGAATTTGCAGAATTTTTGCGTAGATGTAGTTCAGACATTATAGAATACGCAACCAGTCATCAAATAAAATTTCATTTTATTCCTCCGTATTCTCCGCATTTTGGTGGTTTGTGGGAAGCAGGAGTAAAATCTTGCAAGTATCATCTACGTCGTGTAGTGGGAAACGCGCATCTAACTTTTGAGGAGTTTAGCACGGTACTGACTCAAATAGAGGCTGTCCTAAACTCTCGGCCATTGTCCCCGATTTCCTCTGATCCTCAAGATCTTTGTCCTCTCACTCCTGCTCACTTCCTGGTTGGTCGACCACTAACTTCTCCCGCCTACGATGATCTACGCGATATTCCTTCGAATCGTCTCCAACGATATCACAGGGTGGAACAAATTCGGCAACATTTTTGGTCCCGTTGGGCCAAGGAGTATATTTCTGAGTTGCAGATAAGGACAAAGTGGAGGGAGAATAAGGACGAGCTGATGCCAGACACCCTGGTTATAGTCAAAGACGACAACTTGCCTCCACTGAAATGGCAGTCAGGTCGAGTACTACAAACAATCCCAGGGAAGGACGGCGTGTCAAGAGTGGCAGACATTAAAACCGCAGCAGGTGTAATAAGGCGAGCCTACTCAAAAATATGTCCCCTTCTGCAAGGTGACGAGGATACCTGTTAATCATGATCCCTTTGAAAGCTATTCCTTTCAAGGCCGGGGGCATGTCCAAGCCGTTGATAGTGTGACGACACTGGTGCCATCTACCGAGGACAAAGGGAACCCAGCATCGTGCGACTATAACGTCATGTCCTGTGATTGCGTCATGTGCTGTAATTACGTCATGTCCTGTTATTGCGTCATGTCCTGTAATTACGTAGCTGCAGCGTCGTGCCAATGGGTGACCACCACATCATGCCTGTTAGCGGGGACTGCCATGCCATTGGACAAGAAAACCCCCTCACCCCTTTCTTACCTCATTGTTCATTTTTGTAACTGATTTTATTCATTCTCTATTAAATACGCAAGTTAGCATACACGCATTCTATTATTTCATATCATCCAGTAACAGCACCTCAAAAAACCTAATTTCAAACAGCGGCCAACGCACTGCCGCTACAGCCATTCTCACACTGCCTCACAACACGCAGCGTAGCGCAGGAGTGGATGATGTAGTGTTGCTTGTGCGTGGATGTTAATTCAAACAAATTCTCCCTATATTCTCCCATTTATAGGGAAAGCTTCTCTCCGATACTAGTGATGTTAAGGGCTGGTGATGACACGCGATAATGGGGACATTAAAGGACTTTAAACTCTTCTTACGTGCCGCGTGGTGATGGCAGAGTAGAATACAATTGTCACCACCCCAAATCTCTCCCGTGGGTGTCGTACAAGGCGACTAAGGATAAATCAGTGATGAGGAATGGGCAGCAGCGTTCCTCTTATACCACTTAGCAATGTACTGCGACACTTTTGTGTCCGATATAGGTAATAGGCTCGCCACCTATTACGTGGGACCTAACATAATTGGCGAAATGTGGGTGCTAGTTCACCTCTGCCTACCCCTTTGGGGATATAGGCGTGATTTATGTATGTATGTATGTATGTAAGCTCTTCTTGCAGCCACTTGAGAGGTAGATATCATTGGTAGAGATTTACATACATACATAAATCACGCCTATATCCCCGAAGGGGTAGGCAGAGGTGAACTAGCACCCACGTTTCGCCAATGATGTTTGGTAGAGATCAAACGATAGCAGATTCCTTCCGAAGTACGGAAGAACTGCAGATAATAATACTATCACCCATTCAATGACCGAGGAGCTCGCTAGCACCGTGGCATAGCGCGCTTGGCCTGCGATTGCGCAAACTAAGCAATATTCGCTAAGGCCGGTCATTGGATGGGTGACCAAAAATTTATTATCTCTAGTTCCTCCGCGCTTCGTAAGGCACTGTGCCATAGTCAGTGAGTCTGCCTACCCATTAGGGGGGAAAAGCGTGGTGTATGAGTTACGTACCAGTATTGGTGCCCCCAGTAAAGATCCAGGCGCCCGTAGTCTTCGCAGCCTTGAGCAAGCCTTTCCTGAGCACCTTCTTCAGCTTCGGCTGCAGATCGAAGTTGGCTTTCCCGCCCTGTATGGTAATCAGGAGCTTCGGGCGGTCCAGGGCCCACTCCCGGGTCAGCAGTTGGACGATCAGGTCTGGTCGGGTGTCGTGGGAGAGGCGCACGTACTGGAAAAGAAACAGTTGTGTAATACATACATACATACATAAATCACGCCTAAATCGCCAAAGGGGTAGGCAGAGGTGAATAACACCCACGTTTCACCTAATATTAGGTCCCGTGTAATAGGTGGCGAGCCTATTGCCATATATCGGGCACACAAAAACCGCAGTATATTGCTAAGTAGTATAAGAGGAACGCTGCTACCCATTCCTCATCAATGATTTATTCTTAGTCGCCTTGTACGACACCCACGGGAGAGATTTGGGGTGGTGACAATAATTGTATTCTACTCTGCCATCACCCAACATAAATCTATACTATTAAATTAGATTATTATTATAAAGCTGAAGAGTTTGCCGCGTGGTGACGGCAGAGTAGAATACAATTGTCACCACCCCAAATCTCTCCCGTGGGTGTCGAACAAGGCGACTAAGGATAAATCAATGATGAGGAATGGGCAGCAGCGTTCCTCTTATACCACCTACCAATAGCAACGCACTGCGACTTTTGTGCCCGATAAATGGCAATAGGCTCGCCCCCTATTACATGGGACCTAACATAATTGGCGAAACGTGGGTGCTAGTTCACCTCTGCCTACCCCTTCGGGGATATAGGCGTGATTTATGTATGTATGTATGTATGAAGAGTTTGTTTATTTGTTTGTTTGGTTGGTTGAACGCGCTAATCTCAGGAACTACCGAATCAAATTGAAAAATTATTTTTGTGTTGGACAGACCATTTATCAAGAAAGGCTATAGGTTATTTTGTAACCGACATTAACGGGAGCGAAACCGCGGGCGGCCACTAGTAAATAATAAATATTTAACGGCCGGTTTGGTCGATGGTCAGATCGTTGGCTATCGGCCAACAAGGGTTAGATCCTTTTAAATTTTTGTTACATTAGCCCGACGGGAGAACTTTCGAGAGTAGCTCCGCGGATCGGAGATGAAACGCGGATAGACGCGAATGGTACACAAAGGACTCTGCAGTTACCGTACGTCTCACCCGGGGGAATGTTTCGTGGGTAACGACTTTACCGTGAGTCCTACAAATTGTTATAATACCCGGCACATAAGTTGACACGGCGGAGTAAGATGTTTAAGAATATACATCTAGCTACGGAATAAGATGCGACGTGTATCAGAGCCTTATCAACGTTGGCCACCCGTTTTCGCGGGTTTAAACGTGCATTTAGACCCTTTTCAGAAGAAGAAGAACTTCAAAATGATTTGTGAGTGTTTGAAATGCATGAAATAAATGCTGTTGTTGGTGGTTTGCCCTCCACCATTCGGGTCTCACAAGGTGTTTATTGGTATACACCGGGCAATCTCCCTTAATCGACTTTTACGACACCCATGGGATAACCGATCAATAATAAATACAAGATCAATTTAATTACCTGAGCCTTCGTCGGATGCGGCCCCCCTTGGAACTCGATGGTGCCATAGGCGTCGGTGGGCGCTGACTGCGTGTGGCGCGCTGGCAGCCATGCCTCCCCAGGGGCGGCGATGGTAATGTTAGACCCATGGGCGGTCCTGCTTAGCCCGCACCAACATCTGTTGGATAAGACAGGGTTGAACTTTGAGTCCTTCAAAGTGCTTAACTGCGGGCTGAGCAAGGCTTATTTATTATGGTTGCCTTTGCCATAATAAATAAGTCTTGCTCAGCCCACACCGACATCTTGTTGGATAAAACAGGATCAAGTGTTGAGTCCTTCAAATGCTTGAAACAGCCTATACGGATGGCTGCCTTTGCCATAATAAATAAAGAAAAATAAAATGTTTGGCGCGTTTCAATAGTGTCAGCCAGATTTTTTTCGATAATTTAAAAATTGTTTCTGAGTGGAAGTGGGTGTGTAATTCACCTCTGCCTGCCCCTTCGGGGATAGAGGCTTGATTTATGTATGTATTTATCGCCACAATGAACTCTGTAACCATTCGATTCGCGCCAAGCACTCCTTAGATGTGTTAAAATGTGTGAGACCCATTAAATGAAGTCATTAATTTCATTCGTTCATATTAATGTGAAATTAATACTTAAGACATGGCAGTATGGGCTAGAACCCTTTGTCTACCCTAAAAATACAGGGAGAATTAAAAAAAATATATAATCATAAAAAATATATAAACATACGGCACGAATTGAGTAACAAAAAGGCTTTAATTGGCAAAAATTTGGCCTGCTTGGACGAGCTTGTTTGGCATAGCGCGTTCGGCCTCCGAATGCGTAAATTAAGGAATATTCGCTAAGGCCGGTCCTTGGATGGGTGACCAAAAATTTATTATTACGAGTTCCTCCGGCTTCGGAAGGCACATTAAGCCGTTGGTCCCGGCTGCATCTGCTGTCCAACCCGAACTGGGCCCGCGTGGTGGGTTATTATGGCCCATCATTCTCTCTATATTCTTCCATCCGCAGGGAAGACCTGTCCCCCGGCACTGGGGACTTTAAACAGCTGGTGATGGAAGGTTTTAGTGTGCAATTTCCTATCCCTTCGGGGATATAGGCGTGATTTATGTATGTATGATTGTATGTATTCGAAAACAATTTTATCTGTGTTTCCGGGGGCGAACGGATCAATGACTCAGTGATAAAACATTATTATGTTAATAAGGCTATCGTTCATTGTATTGTTCAGTAGGGAGAGGCAGCCCAAAGCGGACACAGTGCCTAAATCGGATACTCTTGTGTATAAACATAATCATTGGATCCAATAAGCAGATGCCCATTTGTCTATTGGGTAACCTGCACCTACCTTAGGTGCACCTACTTTGACCAAAGTCAGTCAAAGTCAAAATTCATTTATTCATATCTGGTATTATTACAATACACTTATGAATCGTCAAGACGAAAACCCGTGTGTCCAAGAAAAAAATATAGGAGAGTGCGCAGCATGCCTCAGTCTGTAATGATAGGTCTCCCAAACCCGCCCACGCCCCGATCCGCAACGAAGCGCCGAGCCTGACGCGTTCAATACCAAGATGATACTAAACGCACCAGAGCCCAACGCTCCGCTAGCAGAACGGCACGCAAGTTGGCTGTAGAGAAACCCACCATTGTCAACGAGTTATGACATTGCAGGTACATTGTAAATTATGCACCAAATACAATCCCAGAACTCGCCAATCACAAACCGAAACATGCCGCGCACTACCAATCAACCAGTTTACCCTAATCGTTATTTGTAAAAAATACGTAGAACTACAAAGGGCCCACGAATGTTTTACTATCGAAGCATCGTTTTATAGAAATATATTTTTAAATAAACTCCGCACGTATATTTTTGCACAGTGTAGCGGATGTCCCGGCAAACCAGCATTTAAAAGCATTCATAAATATTCATGGCACCGTGAATTGAGTTTGAACAACGAGAATGATAACGCTTTGCCAAAGTCTATGACACAAAACCCAGTAAATAGAATACAATTTGTCAAACTGAAAACAAAAGACCAATCATTTTTTGACAGCCATATTTCACCAAATTTGTATCTATAATTTTACTTGAATACATAATTTAATTATTAGTGAAACAACACAAAGTTATAAGTTAAACACTACAAAATTATTAGTTAAACAATACAAAATTATTAGTTATAACTACTTCTGGAAAAGGGGGGCGATGGAGGAGGACCCTGCAAAGGAGGACAATCAGCCATCCGCAAGTAAGAAAGATAGCAAGCGGATAGCGTCCGCGCAAGATGTCAGTGATCGGAGGAAGTACGAGGAAAGAGGAGACGACCCAGACCGCTCTTTAAGCCGGTCGTTCACATCAGGATCTTCCGGAAGCCGGATGGAGGTAGCCAACGCCCGTCCGGAAGTTCTCAAAGTGCCCATCGGCAAGAAACGAAAACGCCGTGCCGGCAGAGTGGACAAAAGAAAACGCTCCCCTGTTAGGAGGCAAGCTAGGAGAGCGCCCAGGAGAGCGGCCAAGAGAAAGCCTCTCAAACGCTCGGACCGTGCCCTGTCAATTTCCACTATCTTCACCAAGCTCTCTTCGCAGAGTGGTGCCAGAACGCCCGGCTGCAAATTCTGCGGCCATCGCTGCTGCCTAAGACGGTAGTTGTATTTTTATTTGCATTGGTATCTTTATCATTTTTGTTGTTGTTTTGTTTTGTGTATTTGTTTTTTCGATTAAATTGTTTGTTTGATATTCAAGCTCTTTAGTTTCATTGTTACCTATACCCCATTCAATTGGGCTTGAGATAGAATGTCAACAATCTTAATATGTCTCTTTATCTACGAAATGCTCTTAAAAACAAGAGACGTGTTTTCTGAAATACATCATCAATTACAGACAAATAAAACGGTTAATTTTGTATTCTATATTAAAAGACACATCAAGATTGTTTACATTTTGTCTCAAGCCCAAATGAATGGGGTATAGTAGAGTGTAGAATCGCGGGACGTCTTTGCCAGATACGAGTACGAAAGAGGGCTTTGCGGCAGGTGTAGGAGGAAAGTTGCAAAAACTAGACGGATACGATATTTGGCCAGTTCCGAAGACAATGTTAAAATTGAACGAGGTATGACATTGCTTTACTCAAGTACGGAAATAATTTCTTCTGATCACAGTTTATATACATACGTACACAAATCACGCCTATATCCCCGAAGGGGTAGGCAGTGGTGAATTAACACCCACTTTTCGCCAATTATGTTCGGTCCCATGTCATAAGGTGGCGTGCCTATTGCCATATGTCGGGCACATAAATCGAAGTACATTTATATTGCTAGGCGGTATGAGAGAAATGTTGCTGCTTACTCATTGTTGTCTATACCCTAAGTCGCCTTGTACGACACCCGCGGGAGAGATGGGGATGGTGACAATTGTATTCTGCTCTGCCGTCACCACACAGCAGTTCATCACAGTTTTGCTTCTTTTAATCGTATGTTCGTAGTATGTTGAGGGCAGAGCAGAATCGAACATTCTCTTCTTCCGCAGGTGTCGCCTAAGGCTAAACTAACTGCCGCACTCAGAGACGTCAATTAACTTTAATGAGCATTTAATGTCAAAAATTTTCATTCAAATCTAGACCATAGACCCGGCAAGAATAGCGACTAGTTTTGAATTGTCATTTTTTGACGTTAAGTACTCATTCATGTTATTTGACGTCTCTGAGTGCGGCAGTTGTTACTCTTACTGCGGGTCTATGGTCTAGATTTGAATAAAAAATTTTGACATTAAATACTCATTAAACTTAATTGACGTCTCTGAGTGCGGCAGTTATATACAGTAATATATTGCGATTTACGTGCCCGATTAATGGCAATAGGTTCGCCATTGGACCTAGCATAATAAATTGGCGAAACGTGGGTGTTAATTCATCTCTGCCTGCACAAATATGCGTGGATTTATCTAGGTATGAATGCATACATAGGGTCTGTTTCACAGTCGACAAGTAAGTTCGAAGTAGCTTACTTTGCAGTTCAATTGACATTTAATTCATATTACTTACAACTGTTAAATGATCTGCGAAGTAAGCTACTTAAAACATACTTGTCAATTGTGAAACAGGCCCATAGACTTTCGTACAAAATTGTTGAACAAAATATTTTTAAAGGAAATCTTAAATTAATACAAATCATGGATAATGCTAATGCGGTAAGCAGAGAGCCTCCCTACGGAGTAACCGTCCATCAATTTCTATTAGTTTTTATACATAAAAATGTAGATATACGACGCTGTAATTTAATTAAGGTCGATTTAAAATTTCTTACAAGTTATGATTTTGAAAATGATGTAGTAATTCTGGCGATCTCTTTCGGAGGTAGGTAGGTATGGTTCGCGCGCGATCGAACGAGAATTTATATGCCGTGTGGTGACGGCGGAGCAGAATACAATTGTCACCACCCCCATCTCTCCCGTGGGTGTGTACAAGGCGACTAAGGGTAAAGACAGCAATGAGCAATGGGCAGCAGCATTCCTCTTGTAGCACCTATATAGGTGTGATTTATGTATGTATTTATATGCACTGTCAACGCTACTTGCTCTTGGTCCCCTAGCCCAGTGGGGTACCATGACTAATATATGAAGCAAAGGTTGAAATAGGTATATTCCTACTGGTAGCCGCCAAATATCTCTAGTGGGGTATATAGAGAAAATTCTTTGTTCCAATATTCCCTCGGTGTTTTATGTACTTGGAGTAGATATTTATATCTTCATAGCAAGGCGAAAACCCAACTGACCCATTTGTCTTAATTTAGTGGAAACCCCAAGCTATTTGAAATGATTTCAGGCTTTGTTTTGATATCCATGCCCGCCTTCTTTCGAAAATTATGAGAAGAATTAACAACTTTGTTTACAAAGTTTCACAACAGTTAAGTTTCGGGAATCTCTCTCAGTCTTTAGTTACCCAAGTGTATTTCAAAGGGATACTCGTTATGCAATATTAATTCAGACCTATAGTTCCATTTGAGTTCGTCATTCGATAGCGCAATTAAATTGACGTCAATCTCTCTTCGATGTTGTGTAAATCTGATTACCCTTTCAATATCGGAAATGGAATTTTCGTAATCCAATCCGAAGGCCCAACAGGCTATGGAGACCAAAAGTAAGGGGTTTTGCTTGAACGAAAATATAAGCTTTCATCTCATAATATTATTCAACCATTAAATTCGGTTTCAGTGAAGAAGAGAATGGGTACAATAAGAAATGTGTATCTGAAAATAGTACTGGTGACCAAAACAATGGATGAGAGAGAACCTTTATATATAGTATAGATTGGAGATGTTTTGAACGGGATGCCTGCTAAGACCCTCTGCCACACTATGGACGTTGAATCCATAAATAAAGAGTTAACGTCTCATGTAACTTAGAGGGTGGGACATAAATGAGACATTCGAAGTAGGAGAAGGTCACAAAAGATATATGAATAGAATACAAGATATGAGATAGAAATGTAATGGAATTGGGTGAGGAGATGATGAGTGATTGAAAAGGCTGCAGAAATAGGACATTATTTTAACGCTACACAGGAAAGCTCTTGGCCTCTGCACCTGATGGTTAAGTGACGATAAGTGCCGAGGATGGAATCAAGCTTCACCTGGAATCCTCAACCACAGAGGGGTTGGCTATCTTATCACAAATCGTCGGAACGCAATAATGCTGTTAACATTATTGTTATGGGGACATATTTTGATAAGATGGTGGTAGCTAGCCAAGCGGAAGTCTTACCACCAACCAAACCGAGTACAAATTCGTACTCCCCTTGGAATCGAGCCCGGCACGGACCTTATTCCGATGAGCGAACCATAAATACTACGCTGTTTCTCGATAATATGGCATAAGGGATAGGTGATGAAGAACTTGCTTTCTGTTTTATTGGGTGCTTATGAATAGTTAAACCTTCAGGATCAAAGCAAATCCAAGTCGGGTCCCGTGCCGTGATGCTGTCACCGCTATACATCAACTCGAACGTGACACCAACAGAAGACCCGCCAGACGATTTCGGCTCTTATTGTGAGGTACGAACTGATCGAATTCTTTAAGCAGATGATAGTTAGTTATCTTTGATGCTGGAAATTTTTCTTGCTTTATTAACTTTGTAATATATATTTTTTACATCTATACGACGTTGCATCGTGCTATGACGCGGCATCTTTTCACGATGCCGCATCTTAGCTGGTCGGTAGATGGACCACACTAGACTTGTACCCCTCATGCTGATATTAAGAAGACGAATACAGAAGAAACAGATACACAGAAAATATTGAAAATATACATCCATTTCTTTCAATTATGCGTCAACTTTTAACTAGGCACGTTGCGATGTCGTGTCGCTTGCTAGCCATAGGTCGTAGATTGCCACGATGCCGACGACGTCGCGTCGTGAAACGATGCTGCGCATAGCACGATGGCACATTTGGATGATGGTAGGACTTTTTTCAAGTCCGCCTGGCTAGCTACTATCTTATCCATACTATCTTGACCATAATAATAATGTTAACAGCATTATTGTGTTCCGACAATCGTGATAAGAAAGCCAGTCCATCTGTGGATGACGGTTCCAGGTGAAACTAGATTCCATCTTTGGCCCTTATCTTCACTTACCATCAGGAGAGATGAAGGGCAAAAGCTTCCCTGTCTAACATAAAAAAACCATGCAACGTCGTATGTGTATGTACGAGCCCCAACCTATTCGAAGAATGAATGACAATTGATGTTTAAAGCCATCGCCACTGAGTCGAATTTTAGTTCACTAATGACAATCAATCTACATACGTTCTTCGTCGACAGATTACGCCGGAAATGATCTACGAATCCCTGAGGACGCTAACTATGTGGAAACAGAGCGTTCTGACAAGTACCCTGATAGATCACATAATGGTTGGTATAAATTAACAATAACACGAGCTAGGCTATAATAATATGTGGATGAACACGTTTCAAGAATAAATTTCGCCTTTATATCTCCGAAGGGGTAGGCAGAGGTGAATTAACACCCACGTTTCGCCAATTATGTTCGGTCCCATGTGGCGAGACTATTGCCATCTATTGAAAACGTAAACCGCAGTATATTGCTAGGTGGTACAAAAATAATGCTGCTGCCCATCCATTTACCTTGTACGACACCCGCAGTAGAAATGGAGGTAGTGACAATTGGTGACAAATGCTCTGCTGTCATGGCTGAAGCTGAGAAATTCGATTTTAAACTAATGGCTAAAGATTAGATTTTTCGATGAATTAATTTCAAATCGAATTCATACCGTCCAAGCAAAAAATGATGCTATATTCAGGTGGATATGGCCACTAATAGCTCTGCCTATTGTCCTCTTGAAATTGCATTCCATTACCAGCGATCAGCCGCCATTTCACTGCAATTTAACGATGCTGCATTTTTGCTTAATCGACTATAAAATTCTAGGGTGTATGGTTGTGGTAGCATAGAGCGTGAAATTGCACCAACCAAGCTTTAACAAAGAACTTTGGTGCTTTTGCGACACCGTAGGTATTTCAGATTACGTTTCGAAATTCAATCTATTTTGAAGACAACAAAAAGAAGGTACTGATGCGTATATTTCGAGTCCATCGAGTACCTTCATAATTGAGTTACAAAAATTCGCTGAGCGAAATTTCCAAGTGACAGATGGACATTGCGACGAATCAATAAAAACTATTGAGAAACTGCAAAAATAAATGATTTTTCCCAGAGGCTTAATTAACTGTTATATTTATTCGCTTCCAAGTTCTCTTGTTTTCGCCAAAAGCGAATGTCGTTTTCGCTGTACAAATACGCTGCTTGGAGCGTGGACAAAGAGACGCGCTTCGACAGAGACTTTTAGGGTACATTTTGTTAAATTTGTTATTATTTTGTTAAACTAAACATTTGTGAAGCGCGGGGCTATTTTGAGAACAACATTAATAAGCCATCCATAACAAAAGCATAAGCGGCCGCATTACTCCATTCACTTCCGTCAGACACATTCTCTTCTTAGTTAGTTTCTACGAAAATGTGAATTTAGACCCATATGCTTAGTCGGTTCCTCGAGATTTCTTTCACTCGACCTTAGTGGGGTCACCTCAAGGAAATCTTAAAAACACCCTTGAAATCAGTATATCCAATTACGACTCCACCCTCCAGTGAGAGTCTTAGGAATTCCTCATGATCAAATTATTTCAGTGAATTAGCGGCATCCCGTAATTATACATAGGACGATATTGGTACAAATCTTCATTTATTTCTGAGGTTATTTCAAGTTTTATTAGCATAATGAATAATTTCCATGACCTTTATTCATAAAGGTAGGGAATAAAACTTGTAATAATCTCAGAAATAACGTGGAAATCGCTGTTAATAATCTACGCGACGTACCTTGAGTTTGATAGCTCATTACTCGACTGACTGAGGAATTTGCTCAAGTCGAGGATGTTGAGTTGAGTAACAGTCGAGTGGAGGAAATCTCGTGGAACTGACTATGCATATGGGTGTAAGCTTACATACGGTGCACAATACCGACTAAAACCCAAGCTTCACAGCGTTCTTAGTGCACACATTCCTTTCCATATATTGCGAGAGGAAATCTAATCGCTTGAGGTTCCAGCGTTCGAATTTCTAAAGCTGCAAGTATATTCAAATTGTCATTGAATCTCGCGCTTGTCTAACGTCTCTTATGCAATAAGATTAACAGACAATTTATTTAATGTGTATCGTAACTGGTAATAAATCAAAGTGCGTGGTGACGGCAAAGCAGAATACAATTCTGACCGCCCCCAAACTCTTCCGCGTGTGTCGTACAAGGCGACTAAGGGTTAAAACAGTGATCGGTAATGGGCAGCAGCGTTTTTGTTATACCACCTATCTATTTGATATCGCAGTCTTAGACGAAGAGTAACAAAACTCGTAACAATACAAAACCGAACTATTGCCACAGTATACCCAGCTATTGCCATTAATAGGAATCTGCTCCGAAAATTACCTTAGACCCAAAGACACCTGTGAAAATGTCCACCAATAAAAAGTTGGCATGGCATGGATTTTTGGCTCCTCATTCAGCCGAGAGACGCCCACTGTTGGGCATAGGCCTCCCCCAATGATCTCCAAAACGGTCGATCCTGCGCTGCCCGCATCCAGCGGCTTCCCGCGACCTTCACCAGATCGTCGGTCCACCTTGTGGGGGGCCTTCCAACGCTGCGTCTCCCGGTGCGTGGCCGCCATTCGAGGACCTTTCCGCCCCAACGGCCGTCAGTCCTCCTGGCACTGACCTTAGTTCTCATGCGGATCTCATCATTTCTGATATGATCACGCAGGGAAACACCGAACATAGCCCTCTCCATTGCCCTTTGAGTGACTTTGAGCCTTCTTATAAGGCCCATTGATTTTTGGCTGTTTCCTACAAAAGAACAATTTTGAGTTCTGCTAGTCTCTATCCATATATACCTACTTACCGCGATTTACGTGCCCGATAGATCGCAATAGGCTCACCCTGATCGAATCCTGGGTGTTAATACATCTCTACATACATAAATCACGCCTATATCCCCGAAGGGGTAGGCAGAGGTGAACTGGCACCCACGTTTCGCCAATTATGTTACGTCCGCCTTCAAGGATAGCCGTGACTTATTATGTATATTGTTTAATGTGCAAGTCACTAAACGTGACATCCATTTCACAGAGAAATTATCCGGTGAATAGTAACAGAGAAGAATTGTTGTATGAGCTAACGGAGAAACTGAGAGTTGCTGAAGTTGTCGGTAAGTATTACATATACTATATGTGTATATCTTACCTATAATATGGGAATATTACAAGCTTCTTCAATGCAATTGTACACAGTTAAAGCGATATAATTTCTATTTGATTCTAAACAGATACAACTCAAAATTGCATTTCTGTAATAGTGATTCTTACTCTCAGAATACAGAACAAAATTGTTCTGTATTCTGAGGTCTTACTAATAATAAATTTAGAACATAATTATATGTGTCCGAATATTTTTTTAACACGGCAATAAGTCTTATTTTAATCTTTCTTAAAACCCTTACATTTACATTAGATGGAACATTGAGATCCCATATGTTTCTTGTTTAAAAAAATATTTTATTCGAAAGTACCTACAGCTCAGGCAGTATGTAATAATATAAATATATATGTAATAATATATTTATGTAATTATGTAAGTATTCGGCCGCCTCCCCCACTGCTTGCCAATGAGAGGAATGTATAAGCAATCGTAACGTATGTATCATATTAAATTCAAAGAACAATGAGGCAGACAGGATATATACGTCCTGCATTTATACGAAGGCTTTACGCTTATATTAAATAAATTAGTACCTACTTAGATAGTTAAGGTCCGAAGAAAACCGCCTTGGGAGTGACATTAAGAGGGTTTTTTTTTATGTTAGACAGGGAAGCTCTTGTACGACACCCACGGGAGAGATGGGGGTGGTGACAATAGTATTCTGCTCTGCCGTCACCACACGGCTTCTTATAGATTTTTATATATATTATATTTAGATTATGTGTTCCAAAAAATTGTTTATTTACTTATAGGACACCAAGAACATACATTGGGAACGCCCTTTATGAGATCATCTATTAAAATATACAATTACAATTAATGTAGTCTAATTAAATGCCACATGTTTATGCATCACGATGCGTGATATTATTTTACTGTTCGACAATATCACAAAAAACTGCTTTAATATTAATTGAAAAAGAACTATTTTATCTTGGCATACTGCAAAACAATGAAGATAATTTTTTATTTCCAGTTTGTCAACACATTTTATTGGGAAGTTTACAATATTATGTTTTGTTTGGTGGTGGTAGGGTTCAGCTCAGCGGTCATTATCTTATAATATGTGACATAAAAGAAGAGAGAAGAAAATTGAAGCAGCCGGTCTCAAGAAAGCCTTAAGACTGGATGCTTCGATGTGCCGATACCGGGCGCGACAAAGGGCAAAGACGAATGATTAATGGGCAGCAGCGTTCGTCTTATACCACCTAACATTATACTGCTATTTTTGTGCCCGTGAGAGAGCAATAAGCTCGCCCCATATTACATAGGACCGAACATAATTGGAGAAACATAGGTGTGATATAAGTATGTATGACATGTAAATGGGAAGCAAACCATCTCATCACTACTAGCCCTGTATTGTCCCCACTGCTGGGGCACAAGCCTTCCCTATGTATGGAAGATTATAGGGAGAATGGACCTAACCCACCACGCTGGCCATACGGCCCATTCTCCCTAAGCAAACCTTAAGCAACTCAATTTCTATTTAGTGCACAAAGCCAGTTCCATTCGTGGGAAATTAGCATAAACATTGAGCCTAAGTCGAACGGTTCAATGTACTAGTTACTTATTTATACAAAGAACCGACATTCTTTGTTCGGGTATCGATTTCTATGCCATATACCTGCCTAGATGCATAGTTTAAACCCAGCAAGTCTATCAAGCAACACAACAAAGGCTATTTCGTTGGGATGAGGATTGAGAAACGCCGATAAAGATACGCCGCATCTTCAGCGAAAAGGGGGAGATCTTCCTCCGAGCCAGCCCGGCTAGCATGACCACCGAAACACGACATGATAAAGCCATTTTTATGGCGTTGAACTGTCAAACTCCAGAGGTTGATTTGACAGTTCAAAGCGATAAATGGCTATATCATATCGTGTTTCGGTGGTCATGCTAGCCGGGCAGGTGTGCTCTCGGGGACCGCGGTCCGACTCTACGTACGGCGTCGAATCTTGTATATGTTACCGGCAATGTGTATAATCCGGTATTGTATACAATACCTAGGCAATGTATAGAATACCTAAAACGGGCAGGTAAAGTATGAAATAGAATTTATTTTACACTTTACCTAGGTATTCTATACAATGCCAAACTTGCAACAGGTAATGTAACACTCGAACGCAATTGTGGTTATTACAAACAAATAAGTACGGTAAGCTTCATAGAACCCTGACACCCTTCCGAGAGGCGCCATTTCAAGCATTAATGGAAGTGAATCGTTTTAGCATGACCGTTCACTCGCGAGTGTACGCCGCACGCGGGTATCCTTTGCAAATAAAATTAAATCCTTTGACAAGAGACGGCACGGCGCCAAGGCGGCGCGATCAAAGTAAGTTCGCTTAGATAATGTTGGTACACCCGAACGCAATTGTGTTTAATAAAACAAAATACGAATAAAAATTTACCTTAACTTGTAAACTTTTCTGTAAAATCACAAGTTACTGGCTTTTGTTGGTTCGTGTACAAACCTAACCTAACCAACTTATTAACAAACTCATTTCGACGGACAGGACAGGGCTTTGTGAAATGTAGCTGCAAAAAAAACTGTGACTCTAAAAGTGTTCCTGTGTCAAAAGTACGGCTCTGTGCTCTTCAAAGTGCCATAATAGTTTGTCGTGTAAGAATAAATAAAACCTACTTTTACTTAAAATTGTGAATGCCTATCAGTGGCGGAGCGTCCATATAACCCGATTCCCAACAGCCGTACCAAACGAGCGAGCATAAAAAAATCATTACCATAATTCAAGTACAATACCATTTTATAAGCAAATAAAAAAAATCCATCAATATAATCTTATCATAACAGTATTAAACGCGCGCGAAACAATATGCAACACAGGTACATACAATTCGCTCCCGCTCTCTAGATTCTTTCAACTAACTCGCTAAATATCGAGTTATGGACGCCTGCTATACAGCGCCTGCACGCACACAGACAAGCGTAGTCTTGTCAGGCGCACGCAACGCGAAATAGTACCTAAAGTTTGCCTACAAGCCGGCATCAAGCCGGCATTTCGGCAGCCTACGCGCTTATGCATCGATACACTACGACACACGCACACATTAGTAATAAACTCCCACGAAAACAAGTTCCGTCAAAAGTAAATATTTTAGATCTTATTGCAATAGGCATAAAAGCGGAATTTCTTTTGTGAACTGCACTCAATATCGCGGTCGTGCGCCGCTCTTGCAAGCCACTCCGGACCGGGTTGAATCGTCCTTCCCTTATTAACACGGCTTTTGTTTGTATAATGATCTCTCTTTCTGGCTGTATAAAACAAAGCACAAGCACGCAAAAGTGGCAACGTAGTTCTCCGCTTCGTCACTAGATGGCGTTGAACAGTTGTAGCCGTGTCCTAGCAGGCGGTGTTAAAAGTTAATGCTTAAACCATAAGAGGCTTCATATAGTTGTGGCTTGCCTAACTTGTTTTTTCACGCCACGCCACTGATGCCTATTAGACCTACTTTTTGTTATAAAGAGAATTGTTTTGTTTGTGAAGTTCAATTACAAAATTACTTATATTATGTTAAAAGATACTTGTAATGTTATGTTACAAACAAGAAGAATTTTAAGTTTCCTGTTATTTTTTGTGATTTTAAAGTTGACAATAAAGTTTATTTCAAGTAAATACAACATGATTTATTTGTCCGCTATTTGATAAGTAAGTCTGTTAAGATTTATTGATATTAACCGGCTTACCTAACATTAGTGTAGTCTTAAGATTTATTTATTTTACACATTACCGGTGAACCAGCAGGTATTCTATACAATCCCTAGGAATTGTATACAATACCTAGGTAAAGTATGAAATGGACAATGATATTCATGATATTTCATACATTGCCTGGACGCCCCAGGGATTGTATACATTACCTGAATTATACACATTGCCGGTAACATATATATTTAGAGTTCTGTTATAAACTGTGTATCGTGACTCAGGTCTTGACAATCTAGTTCTCCCTTACCACAATTACTGCGTTTCCCGGTGAATAGCAATAGGCTCGCCCCCTATTACATGGGACCTGAAATTAGCTGGTGAAAGTGGGTGTTGGTGTTCGTAAATGTATTATACATAACTTACGCCTATTTATCTATCTGAAAGAATGTCGGCAATGATGACGAATTTGTTATAATGTTGAACTTGTGTAACAGAAATAACGCATACCCACCCATACTAACATTAACACCAGCCCTTTAATGTCCCATCTGCTGGGGCACAGGTCTTTCCTATGGATGGGCGAATACAGGGAGAAAGTTATTGTTGTGATTTATCTTTTCGACTCAGGCATCGTAACATTGGTGGGAGAGAACCGCTGGTGCCTGAACTGTTTACTTCTGAGCCAAGGCCTGGCGAGAACACACGTGACACATTTTTGGCAGCTCTACGCAGACACCATGTCACCGATCAGGAGACCAGCAGAAGCCGTGAGTCTTTCTTCACTACTCCTTGCCTTGCCAAAAATGGATTATTAAAAAAGGGCCAGCCCGGCTAGCATGACCACTACTGAAACACGATATGATATGGCCATTTATCGCGTTGAACTTACAAAAATCATTGGATTTTTCACAGTTCAAGGCAATACATGGCTATATCATAAAGCCTATATGGATATAGTATAGATGTAGCCAATTATCGCTTAAACTTTTGAAAATACAGTGATTTTTTATAGTTCATAGCGATAAAGGGCCATATCATATCGTGTTACGGTAGTTATGCTAGCCTGGCTGGTGCATCCGAAACCGACGCGCATTCGTGAAGAAAATAATGAGATTGGATGAAGCGAAAGAGCCGTGTGGTGACGGCAGAGTAGAATACAATTGTCACCACCCCAAATCTCTCCCATGCGTGTCATACAAGGCGACTAAGGATAAATCAGTGATGAGAAATCGGCAGCAGCGTTCCTCTTATATCACTTAGCAATGTACTGTGCCCGATAGATGGCAAAATAGGCCCACCACCATTACATGGGACCTAATATAATTCGCAAAACCTCTGCCTACCCCTTCAGGGATATAGGCGTGATATATGTATGTTTGTATGAAGCTAAAGAAGTATGTAAGGATCGTAGCAAGTGGAATGAAGAAGAGTAAAAAGAAGAAGAAGAAGTGATCCCTGCCTACCCCTGTGGGAAAAAGGCGTGAGATATAGTATGTAATTTTGACAGCCCTAGCTCGATGCTTCGTGTATATTCCAGTACAAATTAAATAAAGATCATGACTAACTACATTGACGCCCACTAACTTACGCCCACTGTGCCATGTGCTCGTGATGAATGAATATATAGAAAAGAGATGGAACGGACCATGTCGAGAGACCGATGAACGGAGATAGTTATTGTAATGACAACATCCATACCGCTCAACTTTTTGACTTAGGTTTTACAGCCGGCCGCCTGCCTGACACCAACCCTCTTTGGGTAGACTTCATTTATCAAAAATGTATGCAGTGGCAGACACTATGCAGATAGTATTTTAAGAAGCTCAGCTTCTGTTACTCGTGAAAATTTGCATGTTTACGAGTTTTAGGGATATGGTAGAAAAGAAATGTAGCTGCAAAAGTTTAAGAGAGGTTTAAGTAAGTTTGGACCATAGGGACGGCAGACTCGACAGGAGACCTATAAATATTTTTCTAATAATTTTTCAATATACTTATATCATAGTATAATAATTTTGTCCACGTGATACACCATCATAATAAATTCACCATCTTTCGCGTCTCTTGTCATTTCTTTATCAGTTTTCATATTATAATGTTTGTTTTCAGGTCCCAATCAAACGCAGCGCCCGCGCAGTATAGAAACAATAATTTCGCAGAAGAATCAAGCATCATCCACACGAAAAACTCATTCTCTTCTGACTAATAATCTTCTTCTCCCCCTCTGTTCTATTGTCACCCAGTTCCCAACCATTATAAGTATGCTGATTAAGTAACTCTGTTGCTAAAAATTCTCGATTGACACATACATACATAAATCACGGTCACTCATCCCAATCACGGGCAGGCAGAGGTGAATTAACACCCATGTTTCTCCAATTAAAATAATAGGGAGCTAGCCTATTGCCATCTAACGGGCACTGTAATCGCACTAGGTATATTGCTAGGTATAAGAGGAACTCGATATACAAGGCTGTTCATTATATGGGTGACCAAAAATGTAAGGAAAATTCTCCCTATGTTTTCCATTCATAGGGAAGGCCTGTGCCCTAGCAGTGTGGAGATTTAAGGGCTGCCCGTCTAGATGACCACCAAAACACGATATGATATAGCCATTTATCGCTTTAAACTGTCAAAAAACATTGGATTTTTGACATTCCAAAACGTTACATGGCTATATTTATGAGTTACAGGCCATATGATATAGCTATTTATCGCGATCAACGCTGGGACGCTTAAGGGACGCTGCTGCAAAGGGGCATTGACAACAGAATTATATTCTGCCCTCACCACACGGCTCACATAGATTTGCCGCTACGTTCCAATGTACACATTTAATCTCCCAAAGAGCGAGGATATTGAATGTGCCAAGGAAAAGTGAAATAGCTGAATCGTTCGCGGTATTTGACTAACGCGAGAATGCCTTCCGAAACATTTTATCGGAATTGTCGCTCGAATTCAACTCGTAGCCTTGGCACGAATGGATACCAACCTTTTGACAGTAAAAACACATTCACGAATGAAAACTGAATTCTATGGCATGAAAGATGTTAAAACATTTACTTTATTGGCTTTCAACCAGCCAGTGTTGTATTAATCCGACAAAGTTTGTCACGTCAATTTCGCACTAGGGTCGTAACGGGTGCGACACGATAAAATTTGTTAGACAAATCGATATCGATAGGCGGTTAAACCGTAATTGAATACGGTAAGTACACCTTTTTACTGAAAGATGGATTGTAAACGGAATAAAATAAGAAAAACATGAAATTCCCCGTGTTTTTATTTTGTGTTCTTATAAATACAGCAATTATTACAAAGATTTTGGGGTTAGAAAAAGAATTTCGAAAAATTATGAAAAGTCTTGGGTGGCCGAGCGGTCAGGCACCTGCCCGGATAGCAGCGGACGCGGGTTCGATTCCCGCCTCAAGATCATAATTTTTCGAAATTCTTTTTCTAACCCCAAAATCTTTGTACTAATTTTTCTAACATTTATATAATGTTAAAATTAAAATCGAATAGTACAGCAATTATTATTTATGTGACAGTTGGGCGAAGTCTTCCTGGCAAAGTTATTATAAAGGTATAAAGGTATAAAGTCAGCAGCGCGTCAGACTGTACAAAATTGTCAAAAATATCTCCAATCCATTATCCAACTTACCTGGTATGACTAAAAGCGTAAAGTCGAATGAGAAAAATTGACATATTGCGATAACTTTACATGCTTTTGACTCTACATTGTTGACTATTTGACCTTAAAGGTGCAGTCCTGGTTGTGATCGGATTCAATTATTCTTCTCCGTTACGTGGCTTCTTTAAGAGAAATCCAATGATATTGAAATCCAGAGAGAGTTGTATAAACACTGAATAAATCGAAAGTAAACGTGCCAAGACACATGTTCGTGCCGACAAAGTTTGATTAAAATCGACATTGCGTTCAGATTTACGGAATGGAAAAAGCGTTACGTTGAAACCTTTCAATCTCTATTCAGCTTTCCATTACGGCACTTTCATGTTTTACGCTGACTTTTGGTTTTTTTAGTTAATTGAATTCTTTATACATAAACAAACTGATATGTGTATGAGCATAATTATAATAATAATAAAATCTTTACTAACAAAACTTAATAGGGCTTGCATAGTCATACTTGATATTTGAGAAGATGTTTCAATTGTTTTGATCATGTCTATTCATGCCAGATACAGGTTAGCGTGATATGGGCGTTTGGTGAGGAGATAGTGAGTTCAGAAGTGGACGAAACTGAGGTCGCCGCAGAATCACTGAATGAATTGCGCAAAAGATATGAGAAAGAAACGACTGAATATTGATTCAGCATGATACACGACAATGGAAGAAAAAAGTTGTGCCGACCCAACTTATTTATTACCCCACAACCCACCCACCACAACCACACCCCAACTTATTACCCCACACAAAAAGCAAAGATTCGTGCATCACTAGCTAAGATAATTTGTAGGAATTGAAATCGTAGCACTTGCCGACGTCGTAGCACATAACTTAACTAATAAATTCTTGCAACAGGATTTATGGGTATATGTTATAACGTAGATAGGGAATTGTAGCGCTAGTTCGTAGCACTAGTTCGTAGCACTACAAGTAACATTTGCAGAACGCCGCTTCCTGTTCAATTTTCTACTACAAGCACCGGGACAAAGAAATGAGACCGTGCACAATAACCACTGTTATTGCTTTTCCGATACAACTTTTCTCAATGTGGCACATCCAGTTTAAACAATATCTCATTCAATACTCGATACAATTTTGTGTCTAATGGCACGACTAGCATTTAAAACTTAGCTTTTACAAAGTGCAATTACAATTATGATTTTGATAAATGGTTTTATATATAAGAGTAGTTTTAAGAATAGACAGGAAGACTCAGCAGTAAACTGAGTGCTGTTACAGCAACAGCACTCAGTTTACTTTCGGGCTTCTTCAAGCGATTCGGCACTTTATGTGGATCTAGATACGATTTCAAATCAAGTGAAAGTATATGACAAGTTTAATAATCTAAGGGCGAACGTTTGAGCCTACCAGTTACTAAACAGTGTGTTCTACTCATTGTAATGATGGAAAAGAGACGGCGTTACTCGCACGATCGTAATCGAGTGGCAGAGTAGCCCCTCAGATTATTACTTTGACCGTGATGAACCTATAAATATACCCGCAGTATCGGTCCATATTTTTATATCAACGTCAGGGCTGAGACATATTGCACGATCAATAAATTCTTCTTATTGATTCCAAGTACTATCCGAAAAGAGGACTGTCGACCACTTTTCGACGCTATTACATTGCAATAACGTTGAAAATTTGTTGGAAACTGTAACGGTAAATCGCATAACAAACGTAAAAAGCAAAATTTTCGATTCGCTTACTGAATTCAAAGCTCAGGTATGCAATAAAGATAATCATGATTAGATTTTTATTTGAACATTACATTAGATAGTAATATTATTACAAAAAAATATATTGAATTTAGAAACCTCTCATCAAAACAATAAATTTTTCGATTTTAATTTGAACATTAGGTATATGTATAAATGTTAGAAAATAGGGGCCTGTTTCACAATCGACATGTAAGTTCTAAGTAGCTTACTTCGCAGATCATTTGACAGTTGTTACTCGTATATGAAATAAATGTCAATTGAACTGCAAAGTAAGCTACTTCGAACTTACTTGTCGATTGTGAAACAGGCCCTGAATATTAGAAATTCGGACTTCTTTAACTTTGTAATAGATTCCTTTCCATTAATGGTTTCTTGTTCCTGTTTCCAATTTAGGTTGTTCTAAGCATTAGGTAGAACTGAGAAATGGCCATTCTTGCTAGTTCCTAGGACGCTAGTAAATTTCCAGGAATAACTTATAACTTAACGCCACCAATCCCAGAAGACTAGTGAACACAGCTTTAGCCAGCATTTAGTTCTGCAATTGCGTCATGACGCTCGGAGACAACTTCTAGTTCACTAATTGGCTTAACGACTACCGGAACTTGCAATCCGGGGCTGTCATAAGAGATTCCCGAGAATTTAAATCCCAGACGATTCTGTTTGCTGTTCCAGAATCTCTCAAGTACAAGTTTCAGCTGACTTACATAAGTACATTTGCGGATACATAAATCACGCCTTTATTATCCTAGAGGGGTAGGCAGAGATGAAATAACACCAAGCCAATTCAATTTCACCAATATTAGGTCCTATGTAATAGTCAGCGAGTCTATTACCATACCAATCGGGTACGTAAATCGCAAAATATTGCTAGGTAGTATAAGAGGAACGCTGGCGCCCATTACTCGTCATTCGCCCTGTACGACACCCGCAGTAGAGATTAGTGGTGGTGACAATTGTATTCTGCTCTGCCGTCTCTCGTCTTGAATTGGCAAAAGTGCAAGACGGGGTTTTCGCCAATTCGTCTGCCATCCATCATCTTCTTCTCCCTGCCCTGTTCTCAGGCTATCTGGGATCGGAGCGATATGTTTCATCTTCCATTCATATCGGTCATACGTCATCAAGCCATCCACTCTCCTTTGATTCATACCATCCATCACACCGGAAAGGCGCTTCGATGAATGAATATATAGAAAAAAGACGAAACGGACCATGTCAAGAGACCGATGAACGGAGAGAGTAATTGGAATGACAACATTCCAATCCATACCGCTCAAAGTTTTGGTTTAGGTTTTACAGCCGGACAGCTGCCTGACACCAACCCTCTTTGGGTATGCTTTTATTCGTGGTTTGCCCTCCACCATTCGAGTGCCCTAAGGTGCTTATTGGTCTACACCGGGTAATCACTATTAGTCGACTTTTACAACACCCATGGAATGAGTCAGGATTGGCCAATTTTACGTTATTTTTTCGCTCCCAAGCCAGTATGGAAGACATCATCATTATCTAGAATGTATGAAACTCTTCATGGTGAACACGTCGCGTTGTGTTCCGCTTCAGTCAGCTGCGACGGCAGATGAAAGCAAACCTTGAACCGTGTGAACTCTGAAAGGGTGACGCCGAAAATAAAGGCACAAAGGAAGCAATAATAGCGCTCGTTTTATGGATACCAGGCCCTCCAGACAAGTGGCCAATCCGTTCGAACGAATAGAATACAATGTAAGAAACTGACTACTACTACAGAGAAGACAACGAGGCGACTGTTGTGTCGAAAATTGACATTTGTATTCTTAAGGTACAAGTTCCATCATGCTGCCACGACACGTCGTTACGTCCTGTGACTGCAGTCATGAATTCGAACCCGACTGCAGACGGCAACAGCAGATGGAATCCAGTTCGGAAAAATTCATTTTGACACTCGCTAGACGGGTGTCAAAATGAATTTTTCCTCCGGCGTCAGCGACACTACTGATCCGCGGTCGGGCGACACTGGCGTCTGCCGCTCGATGACGCGTCGCTAGCTTCGTGTCGCTAACTACGGAGGGAATTTCATAGAAATACATAGAAACCAGTAGTGTCCCTACGACACGTCGTCCGCTGTTGCCTCATGTCGCCCACTACCAACTACCAACTTGTACCTTTATTGTATAGATTGGCCAGATGACGGAATAAGATTAAGATAATATTGTCCCAGTTTTTTTAGGACGTAAGCTGTATTGATTATATTATTAGATTATATATATTTATACTGATTCCCGCCTCAAGATCATAATTTTTCGAATTTCTAACCACCAAAATCTTTGTACGTAAGCTGTATGTTCATTTACAGCCTACATCTTGCTATCTCCTGACATTATGACATAAATTTAATAAAAATTGAATATAAATTTATGAATTCAACTAAATTTTATTTAGAATTATATATTGTTGCAATTGATTAATGTATAGAAAAGCAACAGAAAGGACCAATTCCTATCTATACTGCTACAACATTTTTGGCTTAGATTCCAGCCAGCCGCCTTTCCGGTCTGATGGATGATATGAATCAGAAGGGAGTGGTGTGCTTGATGACGTCTGACCTATATAAATGGCAGAGGAAACACACTCCACTGACCCCAGATAAATGGAAACAGGGCACGAAGATGAAAGAATTTAACGAGAACAGTGGATTAAGTAAAATATTATTAACCAATATTCTATCTTCAAATATAGACGTACTTATATCGTAATATGACAAAAAATGCCAGGCAACTAAACCTTAGCAAGCTTACTTTTTACTGTAGATAGAATATTGGGACGCGCCGTAAGTCTGTAGTTACTTCTACACCCGGATGCTTTCCATATCATGCGATGGACAAAGCGTCCGTATTGAAGAGACGGATTACTAAACAGAGACGTCTTTAAATGTGATTATAAGAAGCTGCCATTTAAAAACGCTCGATAAAATGTGGGAACTATTTATAAACAACCTTGGGGGGATCGTCGTTGGAACGCAGATGTGTCCTTTATTAATACTTTATAAAATTAATATTTTATAAAATATGGCCAACAAGATAACTATTTTTAAGGAGTAGCATCGCAATGGAAAATTGATGATTTAGACTGAATTAGTTATATTAAAATAGAAATGTTTTTTTTAAATGAGCTGGTTAAAACTTGAAGCTCGATCAATATAGAGTCGAGAAAGCTCAGATAAAATGACGAATTTAATTACAGTTACAAAGAATATGAAATTGTAAAAAGTGCTCAATATTTCCAAGCTTATTCTCCGTCTCCGACTCCGTCTTAGAAGAAAAGATTGAAGTCTAGATAAAACTCGAGCTCTTAATTCACGCTTTTGTTTCATATATAAATATAGCATATAGATATAGCATACATTGTTTAAAATTGTTAAGTACTAATTGTTAAATATCAGTCTATAAATATCATATTTAACCATTAGTAACAATTTTAGTTACTAATGTTTAAATATCAGACAGATATTGATACTTATGGTTAAATAAAGATCAGTCTGATTAGTAAAAAAATTTAAGAATTGTTTTAGTTAACTATGACATCAAAACTATATTCATGGATCGTTACAAATAGTCGATACTTGTAAGTTGACCACGAGCTCTTATTGGCCTTATTAATAAACACGGTTTAAATATAAACTAGTTACTCAGTGTTCTGTCTGTTTTCTTCGCAGTCAAAATCATGTTTGTGAGACGAAGACAAAACGCGGAATAGCTATACCACGTTTACTACCAGTTTATTAATAAGACGGTTAGTGAAAAGACTCTTGAGGACTGGACTCTTGTAAACCACTAAAAGGTGACCCCAAAACCTTCATTTGACTCACAAGTCTCAGCCATTGCTTTTACGGCCTTTGCCTGCGAGCCTTGTCTGCAAAATTATGAAACTGACATGATCTCTCACAGGGGTAGACAGCGATTACTTCCCTCTCACTTCTTTCCACTTGCTACGATCCTTATATACTTCTTTCCTTTCAACCAATAATCTCATTAATGTCTTCATGCATACCCATCGGGTTTGGGTACTCTTGACCTGGGGGCCTACCGCCTAACTCGTTTGCTAAAGCAAAAGCTATAGTTTATGACGTCATGCTGTAATTTCGTACTAAATGTATCTAAACTATTAGCGATAGCTTTGAACGAATGATCACCGAATGATTGTGTATGACTTTCGCACAAAATCCGTGCCGCCTAAAAATTCAGGATAGCTGCTATAGCCGTAAGCAGTGCATTGCAATATAGCTATCATCAGCAATCGAGTTAGGCGGTAGGCCCCCTGGCCCTTTCATAATAGGCTGTCAACTACTATACATGATACATTTAACACGCATACTATAGGCAGATGAGTCTTAAGCAAGGATCGAAAACGGTAATTTTTTATTTGCACAAATATAGGTACAATTCACGCAAAGCAGCTGATATAATTCCCAAATATTTGCTTTAAAGAGAGACTGCATACAGGGTTATGTTCAACTCTATAATACAATGAAAAATTTTAACAAAACCTCTATAATAACTGGCAAGGTTAAAGGATTTTCCATATCAAATTCATTAAAATTATTTACTTAAATTGTATTTATTATACTCACACATGCTCATCCTTAGCACTTGGTACGAAGTATTTACAGTCGCGCTTCTGGAAGGTGCTTTCAATCCAGCTTCGGGTAGTTTTCTGAAACAAATAAAAATCATATTATAAAAAATTCTAATTCATCCATCATCGTCATCATCACTAGCCCTTTAATGCCCACATTGTTGGGGTACAATGCTTTCTTAAAACTTACATAAATTCTATTAATAAATACAATGTAATTCCTATATTCTAGAATTTAGATTGATTCGCAAAGTGGTCCAAGGTAGACTGGAAGGGGGTCTACGTTAGCGTGACCAAAAATGAGGATCCACGATTCGAAAGCCCCCGCTTTCGTCCAAGAATCCAAAGTGACCAGCAAAATTTTTACAGAGGTCTATGAGAAAAAAAATATGGGAACCTCTCTTCTAGAATGTCCGTTAGTAAAACACTTGCATATATCTCTTATTAGTATGTGACATTCACACTATAAAAGTGCAGCAATGCCCTCTCTTGAAAAAGAGAGATCTACTACACACAGCTTCTATTTTCTGCTTCTACTACAAAGTCTGAATTAATTTCAATTATTCCCTCACTACGCCCCGCACTTCTTATTAAAACTTAATCCTTAGGTGTGTCCCCGGGTTTCCGTCAGATCAACATACGGGACAAAGATTCTTGAATTGTAATATGGAGCTCATCTCATACATTATGTATTGGAATATTGATGCGATATGTTCCTAGATGGGCGAGGGGGTAACAACTATGTGTCTTAGTATCGGGAACCCTGAACTTTTTCTTTGAATAAATAATACGAGATTTGGATGACACGGTGAAAATTTCTCCCAGATACCCACCAATTTGAAAGAATAATGAGGTTATTTACTGAATAATATTCCCAACTTTTTTTTGTTTCGTATTGTGTTACAAGTTTCAGGTAAGTAGGTATTGTCTTCTTGGTCGTGGTTATTTTATTACACAGAACTTTCAAATATTTTAATTAATAAGTTTTAAAGTAGTACCTAAACACTTCATTTCATTGGAGTTTCGAACCACTAGATGTAAATTAAACAAGACCATTCTAACATTTAAGTTATCCATACATAAATCACGGCTGTATATCCCGAACGGGTAGGCAGAAGTGTATTACTACCCATGTTTGGCCAATTGTTTTAGATCCCATACAAAAGGGGACAAACCTATTACCATCTACCGAACACACTAATCGCAGTATTACTACAGGGACAGTTTGTTCCGCTCACTCATTAAAATGTAAACTAAGAATCCAGAATTACATTGTCACAACAATCCACTGTACACGCTCATGTCCGCATCCAATTTCCATCTACTTGCATAACTTTAAAGACACTTAGTTCAGATAGGAAAGGGGTGGATTCTATATCTTATTACGTAGTTTGTATGCTTCAAGGATTTTGCTGACCTAAGATAGCAAAGGTTGAAGAATTTTTATTTTTAAAGTATGTGCAGTAAGAGGTAGTAGGAGCTCGCTAGCGCCGTGGCATAGCGCGCTTGGCCTGCGATTGCGTAAACTAAGCAGTGTCCTCTAAAGCCGGTCATAGGATGGGTGTCTAAATATTTATTATCTCGAATTCCTTCGTGCTTCGGAAGGCACGTTAAGCCGTTGGTCCCGGATGCATCTGCAGTCGTTAATACTCACCAACCCGCACTGGGCTGGCGTGGTGGGTTATGGCCCAATCTCCCTTTATCCTTCCATCCACAGGAAAGGCTCGTGCCCCAGCAGTGGGGACATTAAAGGGCTGGTGATGATGATGAAGGCGCTTGCAGATTGGAAGTTGACCTCTGCATCTCATATGCAAAATCTATATATTTTGTTGTTACAAGGCATATTTTCGTTTCGTTTATGAATAGCAAAAAGGCTTCCGCCTTATCTCTTCGTAATCCACATGATTAACATGCAGAACTCGTTATTCTGAAGACTGAGATACTTCCTATACTCCCCACGTTCAAGTGCTTTAGCTTAAAAAGATTAACTCTGTCAACAGAAGTTGGACTGTGACGACTACGTTATCTACGTTTATTTTACGCTCGCGTTAATGTCGGTTATTATCTAGCCTAGAGCCTTCCTCAATAAATGGACTATCACACCCACAAAAAAAATCAATTTGAGACATTAGTTCCTGAGATTAGCGCGTTCAACCAAACGAACAAACTCTTTAGCTTTATAATATTAGTATAGATAGATCCAAAGTAAAATTACGCCTATTTCAATTCGGTTAAAATTTAATCATAAACTTTATCGCACACTTATCACCATCGCCCTGCCCTTATCCCATTCCTATTTGGCGTCGGCGCAGTGTGTCCTCTTTTTTCATTCCCTTCTGTAACTCGTAATCCCCTCATTCACATCCGTCACCCTCACACAATCCTCCATTTTTTCAGTGGTCTCCTCTACTTTGACATCCATCAACATTCATGTCCATAAGTTTTTTACTCACATTCATGGCATCCCGTCTCATAACATGTCCATATCAAGCTAAAGGGATCCTTTCATCTTCTCTTGTCACTGGCACCACTTTCAGACCCTCTTAGGTGCTCATTTCTTATCTTATTCATCTATATCACTCCGCACTTCCATCTCAACATTTTCATCTCTGCCCATGCAATTTCATTTCATCCGTCTTTTTTACAGCTCAACATTCCGATCCATACATAATGACAGGTCTTATAACAGACTTGTAGATCTTTTCTTTTAGTTTTAGTGGCATTCTTGGGTGGCATGTATGCAAACTTAATCGCACACTACGGTCACTCAATTCTTACAGCGGAGCTAGTATGTAAGCCTCTTTCAATCGCTTTCGTCTACCTGTTACTCTCACTCATTAAGAATAATCGCAACGCAACGTGTGAGAGTGACAGGTAGATGAAAGCCATTGAAAGAGGCTTACATAATCGGGGTACTCAATTCTTTTACGGTCCATTAGAATCGCAGCGCAATGAAAGATTATAAAACGGAGACGTGACCGCGGGGAATTCAATTCATGCGCTGCTGGGTTTTTACGTCTCTGCTGCAGAGCAATGAACGGCAATTCATAAAAAGTTAATAGGGGTGACGTGATCATTGAAAGGCCGTCCTTAGAGCATGTTCACATGGAGCGAATAGTAATGGGCAGCAGCGGTCCTCTTATACCACATAGCAAAAAATTCTGCGATTTCGAGTACATTACTGGTAGGGCTGGGTAATTATGAGCAGCAGCGTTCCTCTTTAACCACCTTCGGGGATAAATAGAACGAAAGAAAGAAAGAAGACACGGCGTGACGTATGTATGTATATTAACCGTGTCTCAATGTAAAATGCGTCAATTTTTTTCAAGCTACCGGTTTAGTTGTTTACTTTGGGCTAGATGATAAAGTGTTCAAAATTGATATTTCATATTTAACAACGGAACCAACTTCGCGAATACAATAACTACTTAAGTTAACAAAGTTCGGGCAAATAGTTTCTGTATCGGTTTCCGATATGTCCAGGGGGGGGGAAACTTGGAAAGCGATTTATTAATTTCACACTCACTGGAACAACTATTACAACATTTGCTTTAGTGATCTTTTTATGATCTATATAAAAGCTTGACCAGAAATATGACACACTCCGCCAGTCATCTTCTAGCATCATCATCATCATCAGTCTTTTTAACGTCCCCACTGCTGGGGCAGAGGCCTTCCCTATGAATAAAAGAATATAGGCATAATGGGCCATAACCCACCACGCTGGCCCAGTGCGGGTTGGTGGGTATTAACGAGTGCAGATGCAGCCAGGAGCAACGGCTTAACGTTGCTTAGTTAACGCAATTATTAAGGCACCGTGGTCTAGTGGTTCGCCCACCGGAATTAAGATTCAGAGGTTCCGGGTTCGATACCCACATTTGTACTCGGTTTGGTTGGTGGTAGGACCTCTTCCTTTCCCCTTCTTCGGCTAATTACTTGGGGCTAGATGATAGGTGTGAGTGTAAAAATATTTTACTTTAATTTTTTTTATACTCATATGTTTGGTGGTAGGACTTCTTTGAAGTCCTTCAGGCTAGCTACCACCATCTTATCAAAATCTGTCGCCATAATAATAATGTTAACAGCATTGTTGTGTTCCGACGATTGTGATAAGGTAGCCAGTCCCTCTATGGTTAAGGGTGCCAGGTGAAGCTCGATTCCATCTTCGGCCCTTATCGTCACTAACATCAGGAGAGATGAAGGATTTCCCTGTCTAGCATAAAAAAAAAATAAAAAGTATTTGTATTTTATTCGTTCGGATAGAGTAGCCACTTGACTAGGCGCTAAGGAAATGCTTGAATGGAAGGCTCAAGCACATCAAAAAGTTTACGTCTTATCCAACAAACCCAGTAGATGCTATAAACGCCTATTGGCCAACAGCCTAGGTGCCTATAGCCATATAAAACAATGTAGAATTCTTTCTACCTGTTCAAGGTCTTTCGTTGACCCTGACGTTTTTGTCTTTCTGTTAAAAAAGGTACAGGTGTCTCGGACACCTGGAGGTCTAGTCTGAAACTTCGAACGATTAACTCGCATCTATCCGTCTTTCTCACGCCGATGCGTGAGCGACAAAGACGCAAAGAGTCGATCGAACGAAATAATCTTCCAGGGTAACCCCGCTGTTACTGTTACCTGTCCCTTTTTTATAACCTGTTGCTCAGTCAAGAATAGTAGTACAAAACACTAGGCGTCAGAAGGGTATTTACAAGGATAATCTTTAACGAACTTCCTTGATTTTTTAACTCTTAAAAAATTAATATTCAAAACATTAATATCTCGTGTTTCTTATCGAACTCCTCCGAAACAGCTTCACCTATTTTTATGATTTTTTTTGTGTATATGGTATTGGTCTTCTATGCTGGCCTGGGAGCGAACAAATAACGTAGAATAGGCCAGCCCCGACTCATCCCATGGGGGTGTCGTAAAAGTCGACTAAGGGAGATTGCCCGGTGTAGACCAATAAGCACCTTGGGACACCCGAATGGTGGAGAGCAAACCACCAACAACAGCATACCCAAATTAGTTTACTGTCACGCAGGCGGCCGGCTGTAAAACCTAAGCCAAAACTTGAGCAGTATGGATTGGAATGTTGTCATTCCAATCACTCTCTCCGTGCATCGGTCTCTCGACATGGTCCGTTCCGTCTTTTTTTTATACATTCATTCATCACTAGCACCTTTGCGGTGTGATGGATGATATGAATCAAAAGGGAGTGGATGGCTTGATGACGTCTGACCGATATGAATGGAAGAGAAAAAAAATATACTGCGCCGACCCCAGATAGACTGGGAGCAGGGCATGGAGAAGAAGATTTGGTATTGGTATTGGTAGGTCTGAAAATAGGTCGTGGGCGTAGGCTATTTGTATACCTACCCCTAGGTGCTAAGGACAACATAACGTTTGCTGGATCAGACAATGTTATGATATTTTCTAGCTCGAATCACCTGCCCCTGTAGCACGGGACGTGGACACATCTCCTTCGGGCGAAAGAAAATCTTTTCCTCTCGCTCTAACTACCACTAAATACCGACACAAAACACTGACAAGTGGTGGAGAGAGACTTGTCCACGTCCCCGTGGTAGGCCTGCTGGTGAGACTATAAAAAGTTTACAAAAACCGTCCAAATTAGTATGTCGCATCACAAATGACCGCTATTACTGTACACGAGGGTAATTTGAATTCCCGACAAGAAGAGTAAGAACAGGTTGCCCGTAAAATATTAGGAACCTCAAGAAATAATGTAACTGGAGTAAATTAGGAGCGAATAACTTGGCTTGATAAGATTCTTTATTTCTAATTAGGAACATTAGGTAAGGTTCCGACACCGGCAGATAACGAAGACTTATCTATTGCAAGAATAATCAACTAGATAGAGAAAGTTCTAATTCTCAGGAACCTAGGAAGAAATAAGATCCTTAATCTAGGCTAACTGATCACCAAACTGATCACCGTAAATTGGTTCGATGTTTTTTGGGAACCGTGCTCAAAGATGTCATGTCATTATCATCACGCCTCTTTGGTGATGACTAAAGGAGGCATCATCATCATCATTCAGCCGAGAGACACCCACTGTTGGCCGTTGGGGCCTTTCCGCCCCAACGGCCGTCAGTCCTCCTGGCAATGTGTCCTGCCCACTGCCACTTAAGGTCCGCAATTCTTCGGGCTATGTCGGTGACCTTAGTTCTCCTGCGGATCTCATCATTTCTGATATGTTCTGACGCAGGGAAACACCGAGCAATCCGAGCATAGGCTTCTCAATTGCCCTTTAAGTGATTTTGAGCCTTATTATAAGGCCCATTGTAAGCGGCCACGTTTCGGTGCCGTAAGTCATCACTGGCAACACACACGCAAAGAAGACTTTGGTCTTTGTGACGGAGGCAGCGCGGTCAGAATTTTATTGCCTAGGCTACCGTTTTGCGGTCACATATATCCTTAAATGGCCAGATACTTTTTAAACATAATAAATGATGATTTATAGGCAAACAAGTAATTTGCCGCATTGCACCGTGTGGGGATGGTAGAACAGAATGCAGTTGTCACCACCACCAATCTCTTCCGTAGATCTCGTATAGTCAGTGTTCTCAGCTAAGAAGAACTGCATAGAATTCAGAATATATTTCGGATACTTATCTTCTAAAATTGGACGAATGCTGGGAATCTTCCAGGATCTTAACTAGTACGTCAGAGATAGACCAAAAAAAGGTTCCATCTTGAAGAAAATTACTTGAAAGACTCAGTACGTCTATTGTTTCTGGATTGCGACTATGGTTCAAATAAATGTGATCGTAATACTTCAATTAAACCCCAATAAAAGTGAAGTAGGCACCAAATAAAGTTTAATACTCCTGAAACAGGGATTCAATGGGAACGGAGCAAATTAACCCAGTTACCCCCTGGACAGGCAAAAAGACACTACTGGATTAGGAATTGATTTAAACAAAGTTAGACAGTAGTTAGGCAAATAAACGTTTTGTTAGTTCTAAATAGAGTTGATTTTCTGGTGCAAATGTTTGTTTTAACTAATCCATTTAATCTTGAATTAAATATACTAGTACTCCCTTGTAATCTAATAACGACGGAACATGTAAAGTGTGAACATTCGAGTTCTCTTTGAAGAGAAACTTTTGGGCTCTAAGTTAATTGAGCAAATAGTTTTAAATTTGAATAGAAACGGGCAATAGTAAGTTCCTTATAACCGTCCATCCATAATTTTGCATACTCACAATCGTGTTTCATTGTTAATTTAACCTACAAACGGATATTGTATCCGGAAATGAGGTACCTAACGTGTAGCCGGTAACTGGGGCAACACTATTTAGGGAAGGTACTACAGTAAGTGGATGCGTAAATTACCATGAATAATTTTGCACAAGTATTATTGTTCGGAAAATTTAGATGTTTTTGAATTAGCATTAGATAGAGAATTTAGGTTTCATGACATATCTTTTTAGGTATTTAATTTTCTCCTTCTTCATTAGTATATTTATTATGACACAATTGAATTGTTTTTTATTTACATACACAAGGAAGGTCTTTTTCATTTTTTACTCATCACCATCACTTTCCTGTACTGTTCCCACTTCATCTGGGGTCAGCGCAGTATGTTTCCTCTTCCATTCTTATTCGTAAAACGGCCAGTCCCTTTTGAAATATACATACATAAATCACGCCTATATCCCCGAAAGGGTAGGCAGAGGTGAATTAACACCGTTTCAAAAATTATGTTAACAGGTGGCGAGTGTATTGCCTTTTATCGGGCACAAAAGTCGCAGTATACTGCTAGGTGGTAGGTATAAGAGGAACGCTGCTGCCTATTCCTCATCACTGTTTTATCCTTAGTCGCCTTGTACGACACCCACGGGAAAGATTTGGCGTGGTGACAATTGTATTCTACTCTGCCGTCACCACACGGCACGGCCCTTTTGATTTATATCACCTATTTCATCCGAAATGTGCTCAGGATCGAGAGACCCATGAATGGATTAACTTTCAGGGTCCCTTGTTTAAATGTATTAATGTAGTTTGTGAAAGAGCTTAAATTTAGGATTCTTACGTGACATTTGCATATAGCTTAGCTTTCAAAATGTGCAATTTATAAGTTGAAAACTGCCAAAGCGGAGGCAGTCCCGACATTTACTTTTGTTAACCCCGAATAGCTTCAAGATTTACGAGGATTGAGTTGGGAACTTGAAAAAAAGCCCATTTATCTTTAGTTCCTTAAAGAACTTTTACTTTACACTGAAATTTTCCCCCAAATGACAATGGTAGATACATCTCCATTCAATTGTTTTAAACTAGGCGAGGCAAAAGATAACTATGAATGGAAGAAAAAAGGAATAGGTAAATCTGGTTCTCTCTATAATTAAAAAGTTTGATTTCATTCGTTTTAATTAAACACAATATAGTTCAATTTTCCAGGAAAATGTAAATACATATCTGAATACGAGGAAATATCTGAAATACTAATGCAAAACAAGCTAACTAGGTGTGGTTCATTAAGCATTTTAATTGGACAAAAATAGCCGTTAAAATTAATAATAACTGGTACCTACCCAAACATTTTGTAATAAAGAGCGCACGCAAGTCGGTCGGACCTGCCATCATATACAAAACAGCAAAATTTCTCTATCGTATTTCATACTTAAATAGTAAGAAAAACAAAAATGATTCTATTAAATTAAAGCTTTGTTCAAATAGCACTGAGTTAAATAAACTAACCTTTTTAACTAATACTATACATACTGCATGATCTAATATTATATATACTGCTTGATCAGCAAAAACAAGGTAAGGATACAAGTGTTAATAACAAGTCTATGAAAATTTGGTCTATACGAGTCCACGAATTGTTAAAGTTTTGGTTTAGTTACTGATTGTGACATTATATGTCAGAGTATATGTAAACTAAAGGCACGTCTTAAGTTTAAGCATTTCTGTATTTTGACAAACAATAAACGCTTTGAAAGGAAACACTGTGACACACATGCTTTCAATGTTTAAATTACCTACTTTTTTATTGACAATTCATTAGTATATAGGTAATTGTTCAGTCAGCAGTGCACGTTATGTGTCCACAATTATGTCAAATCACAATCGACTTGGTTCTTCACGTTGAACAAGTTAAGATTGGCAGTCGATTGGAGATATTTCATATTTTTGCATAGTCTGGCAAGATTTCGACTTTACCTTATATGAATAAACATTTTTTTTTATTGTGACATACTTACTCAAATAAAATATTTTCGGTTTTTTTTCCTATGCTTCATAAAAATAGAAATAATATTTCTTAATCTGTTCAGCGATTCGTCGTAAGACTAATGGTCGACTGATAAGCTTAAGAGCTCAAAGTCAGACCGAGCAAAATTCGCAAAATCCCACCCATTCGTGGAAATTCCGAAATTATCAAGAAGCGGATACGAGCACTTATCGAACACCATTTTTATTTGAACAACCAGTTCGTTCTGAGACCTAAGGATAACATTTACCTTGAAACAATAATAACTGACATATGTAGGTACTAATGATCAGATGGTCATAACATAATTTAGGATAAGTAGGTTCGTTAAAAATCACTTGTTCTCAGAATTTACTTGTTGATTGATTGATTGATTGGTTGATTGATTGTTGATTGATTGAGCATTCCACCATATTTCATCAAACGCCGCGTGACGTCACGATTTCGTTAACACTGTTTTGACATTTCATTTGCCAATAAAAATCACTCACTACTATCTAGAGAAAAAGTAATGTTTTCCGAAATCGTGACGTCACTCAGACCCTCTTGCTATTTTGGCGTTATGGCGGAAATTCAAAACATGTTTTTTTCTATCAAAATCTTAAATTGTACAAAAATATATTTTTTTTGGATAAAGTAGCCAGGTAAAAACAACGTGGTATAGTTTTTCAAAATTAGTCATCATGCCTATTAACCCATTGTCACTTCAAGGATTCAAACTGTGTTGACATCCCAATCTGCCCTTAAATGTCCCCAGTGCTAGGGCCTTCCTTGTAGATGATGATGATCTCCGTCCGATTATGGTCATCGATTTTGGCTCCTATCCGGCGTTTTGATGCTCAAGCGCTCGAACATGGCTCAAGTAGCCTATCTTTACTACGAAACTCCGTCCACATTGCAGGCAGGTAAGTACGCCATTCCTGTAATTTGTAGGTGGGTTTCTCTGTGGATATACTATAGAAAGAACGATCGGGAATAACCCACGAATGTTGGTGAAAACGCGTAGTAAATATTTAAAGTACATGCCAAAACTAAGAATCACGTTCAACAGGAAACCCGCTGGCATTAGGATAAACATAGACTCTTGGCTTGGCCAAGAAACTGCTGAGAATGTGTCTGAGAAGTCTTTAACGTAAGCGAAGTTTCTTAGTACATACATACATAAATCACGCCCAAATCCCCGGAGGGGTAGGCAGAGGTGAATTAGCACCTACGTTTCGCCAATTAGGTTAGGTCCCATGAAATAGGTGATGAGCCTATAGCCATTTATCGGGCACAGAAATTACAGTGCATTGCTAGGTGGCATAAGAGGAACGCTGCTGCCCATTACTCATCGCTGTCTTAACCCTTAGTCGCCTTGTAGGACACCCGCGGGAGAGATGTGGGTGCTGACAATTAGATTCTGCTCTGCCGTCACCACGCGGACAAGGTTTGAAATTCCTTGAGACATTTATTTACCTTGTCATCAGTGTATAACAGTTCCGTTTACGTAATTGTCACGATGTGCCCATAAAAGCAGACGAGCTAAGTTAAATTAGATGATGAAACTAGCTTATAACTATTTAACTTCTTCTCCCTACCCTGTACCCAGTCTATCTCATAACTATTTATTTAACGACACCCGTAAAAGTCTGTTAAATTTCTTAGCATTAATCACTTTACATTGGTAGGGCACCTTTAGATTTTGAACCAAAAAGAATAATCCAGTTGTCGGTAACGTATTTTATACATACATAAATCACGCCTATATCCCCGAAGGGGTAGGCAGAGGTGAACTAGCACCCGCGTTTCGCCAAATATGTCAGGTCCCATGTAATAGATGGCGAGCCTATTGCCATTTATCGGGCACAAAAGTCACAGTACATTGCTGGGTGGTATAAGAGGAACGCTGCTGCCCATTCCTTGTCACTAATTTATCCTTAGTCGCCTTGTACCACACCCACGGGAGAGATTTGGGGTGGTGACAATTGTCTTCTACTCTGCCGTCACCACACGGCATATTTTCTAAACAGTAAGTAAACATGGGATCTTATGAAGTAAGGAATTCATTCTCCTACTATATTATGTATATCCGCCCACTACGCATACGAATAATCCAACTTCTTGGTCAGGGGGTGACATAAAACGAAGATCTTACCTCGGGCGATAAAAAAAGAAGACTCAGATCGCATTTTTAACGCGAGACAGTCTTTGTTTTATCGCCCTTGGTATAAAATGTACTATTTGTTTCATATGCATGTGGAACACCGGTGCAAGCGGTTTTGCACGCAATATTTATTTTGCTATCTAAGCCCCAGCCGGCTGCCTCGAGGCTAAAAGCTCTTCTACTGCGTCGAATCAAATGATTCTGCGCTAAGCCCATAGTCGTTTGTCTATCGAACGCTTTAAAGTACTTAGTTTACACTGGTAACTATCCAAAACTCACAAATTATTGTTAACTCCAACGACCAAGGGATTATGCGGTTCTTGCGACTGTCAGTTGTTCTAGAAGAGATTACCGACCGAACGCTGCCAACCATTTTCTATTTTGCCAAGGTGGATAAAACTTACTCCGAACTCATAGTGAAGCAAGCCGACCACATTTTCTTTGCCTCATGGGATAGACCCGCACTGATATAATCAGGTTTAATCACTTAAATCGTCTTTAACGTTATTGGTTGATTACATTACTCCCCATAACCACAATCACGTCATAATATTTTAGACTTTGAATCTTGTGGTTGGTCAGCAGATATTCCTTCACTTTTTCTTAGGTGTTTTTTCTCTGCTTTCGTAAATAGCCCATAGGTGATTAGTCACAGAGTACTGGTAATTTGCAGCTTTGTCTTTGAGAATCTGCAGATGTACAGCCCGAAATCTCTCGTTTTTTTATTTAGCTGTCTTTGGGTATTCTTAGTACAGATATAAGTAAGCTTACTGAAATTTTCTTGCCAGTATTTTTGCTAATTACTAAAGATAACGGAGAGTTACGGTGGTAAATTATCTATCTCGTTTGCTATAACATAGTATGAAAATATTGATCGCACAGCAAGACACTGGAGTATAGATGGCGAAGAAAGGTGCTAAGTAAGACAAAATTCAAACAATGAGATACTTTTAATACACCTTTGCGTTAGCATGAATTCTATTCCATTAGTTTAAATTGACAGCCATATTTAGCTTCGCTTCACTCGACTTCAGCAACAATGCTTCGTCTGTTTAAGCAAAATTATGACATTCGGGTGTTAAAATTTTAGGAAAATGTCTGTAATAAACCGAGGGACCAAAGAACAGCTGCGTTTTACGGCTAAGCTCCCAAGGAAAAGTTGTGTTTCAATTAGTTCGAATCTCGAACGAATATGTTAAACAGGTTTCTCGTTAAAAACACTTTGGGAGAGAAAGGCGTGACGTATGTATGTAGGTATCTGTATAAAAAAAGGCCTTTAAGACGTGTTGTGGTTGGGTTAGGTTGGGTTAGATTATAAAAGTGCATTTGACGTAAATCTGAAGCGATACCATTAAAGTAACGACAATTTTATACACAAATATAATTTGTGGTATGGTATGTATAAGTAAAGACAGCAATGGTTTATGGGCAGCACCGTTCCTCGTATACCACCTAGCAATGTACTGCGACGTCTTTGCCCGATAAATGGCAAAAGGCTCGCCACCTACTACATGGGGTCTAACATAATTGGAGAAACGTAGGTGCTAATTCACCTCTGGCTACCCCTACGGGGATATAGGCGTGATTTATGTCTGTATGTTGTTCACATAAATTTTCTTTTCAAGTTGCCTGAAGTACCTACAGATGGTTATTTTCTTGAACTGTGAATCCTTTCCGTTTCCAGTCTCTGTAACACGGGAATGTGGACAAAATGGGAGAAAATAAAATATTTTCAACTCGCTCTAACTCAGAATAGACAAAACGCTCTCAAGTAGTGGAGAGAGATTTGTTCACGGTCCGTGCTAGGTCTCCAGGTCCTTGCCTGGCGTGGCCCGGCGGCGACCTAGTTCCGCCGCGGCCGGGCTCATTTGTCATTCTTATGCAAACAGTTACACCGGGATGAGTTCACTTAATGCAACATAAATCAACATTAATAACTGCAAGCCACGGCTGCGTTACAGGGCAGCTGGGCTACGGCAGTCGATTTAGAACATCCGATTCCCAAAGTGGTCCATGTGGGGTCCAGGGGTACACAATCCGCACTTAACATGTCTTAGCATTGAAACCCTAGTAATAGTGATAATGACCTAATGCAAAAATTAGATATTTTGGCTTTTGGGAGAAAGCGACCAATTTTCTAGACAATACGCTATTGTGTGTGCCAATAGTAGTTAATGCCACTGTACTAAACTAATGGTCATTTTAACACGGAAGCTTGGCAGAGTGTCACAATAGATTAACACGAGTGTTACAATGGTTATTTCTAACGCAGTGACATGAATGACTTTTTGTACGACCATAATTACAGCTCAGCGGATCATAATCAAATAGAAAGTCTAGTATTGCCAACTTTCATTTAAATTTTTTCCTATTTAAATTTTGTTTTTAATTAATATGCAATTTATTTATTTGGCCAAGCACAAAACAGCAAATGAAAATTAAAAATAAAAATGAAAAATAATTTACATTATTCAATCATTATTAAGGTTTTACATTAAATTGGTTGTTGCATTCTAGAATTCTGTTCTTTGTTGCAGTTTTAAAATTGCAACATTCCGAAATGGGAATATACTCCAGCCATTATAACGAGATAAAAAAATGTAAACAGTTTTGATATGTCTCTTTATCGCCGAAAAGCATTTAAAAATAAGAAAGATGTATTTTAAAATACATCAACCATTTTAGAAAATCAAATTGATTAGCTACTTTGAGAAGTAGGTATTACACATTTTTATTAATGTATTTTATATTAAAAGACACATCAACATTGTTTACGTTGTTTATCACGTCTCAGTAACCTTACTATAGAAATATGTAAAGTATGTCATAATATCTTCACGAGTCGTAGTTCGGTGACCCAAGGCGAAGTCACGGGTCAACAAATAGGGAACGAGTAGAAATGACGATTTTGCACGTGCATAGAACGACGTTTTTCAATACACATGCGGAACACATTTTAATATTTTATTATTTATTTAAAATTCAATTAATGTATTACTTATTAATATAGTATTTACTCTGTAAAGTAGTCATTTCATACAAAAATGTTGTACATAAAACTTTTTGATTAAAAACCTCATTCGTGCATTTGAATCAGGAGGAAAACACTTAGTGTGGAATAGAAAAACTTTCCAACGCTAAAAAGTACACTAGCGAGGAAAAGAGTAACTTTCCGCACGCTAACTAAACTGACATGTAAAAGTCTAGTTTTCGAGCAAATGTATTAAAAAAGTTCTTTGCAATTTCACTGGCAATCGAAGTGGAGTGCAAAGGTCTTGAGTGCGACAACACAGAAAACTTCCGGGGCGGCACCGGTGCAGCATCCGCGTCGTGTAGAACAAGCCTTAGATTAGAGCGACCGCAGACATACAATTTCAAGTTGGCTGACTATAAGTTGCATAGTCTGCGGACTTGCATAGTAAGCCCGTTCTAATAAACTATCGGCCGATAGTTGGCCAACTCTTTAGATGTACGATTTAGTTGGAAAGATGTGCTATCATAAGTTTCTATGACTATTGGTACAATCTGCAATTTAGTCGGCCAACTCTTACACTGCAGCCGCCGGGAGCAGACCCCGCCCATACAACTCCGATGAAAGTTTGCGTTCACCAGAAATTGTTGTATAATATTTCCCCAGTTGACCGTGTATTGTGCAATTTATCGCAATTGTCCTTTGGAGACGAGGAGGCTGTTAAGTTTTATTGTGAGCCTGTACTCCGCTCAAGAAGTTATTCTGTCTCATTTGATATTGTATCTACAACAAATTGTAGACCTTCTCTTCTTTGTACAGTCAGCAGCACGTCAGACTGTTACGTATCTCTTATAAATTGTCAATTTTAAGTTGTTTGGACGTAAAACACAAAGTTAATTGAGAAAATTTTACATGTGACTGTAACCTGACATGCTGTTGACTGTACCTTTCTCATTTAGGGGCTACAATCAGGTATTGGAACATGTAAATTTTTATTTACAAAAATAATAACGTCATCGGATATGGGATTTGCTAGAATAGTCTGAAATCTAAACTTTTAAACTAGCAAACCAAATCTTCCCTCTAATACGTTCAAAATGATTACATGATACTTAGTAGGAGATGATGCGTGAACATTTTACACGCCCATAACCCATCAAAATATATCATCAAAGTACCCAATTTTTCGTGTTAACCAAATTCTGAAGGCCTAAAGGTAAGATAGAACACGTAAAAGTCTTGTAATAAATAGCAACATTAATCTAACATAACTTACGCCTGGGGTAGCCATTATGTGCCTTTATTTCGGACTGTCCGTACGTTAAATTTAATTCCACTTCAGCAACCCTTTGATGATAGGATGAGGGCTAGATGATAGTTTGAGTGTAAGATATATTTATCTATTTACTTATAATGTTTCCCTATGGTTGGAAGAATATAGGGAGGATATGCTATAATCCCCCACTCTGACCCAATACGGATTAGTGGGCATTAACGACTGTAGCAGCAGCCGGGACTAACAGCTTGAGGTGCTTTCCGAAGCACGGAGGAACTCGAGATTATATTTTGTCATGTAATCAATACAAAATAGCCTTAGTAGACATTGCTTAGTTTACGAAATCAAAGCCTGAGCACGCTAAGCAACTACGCCATTGAACTGCTCATTAAATTCTCGTTTAATCTACTTCATCCTCTGGATATTAGCTTGAGAGTAGCTTCATTATTGCTTATTTTAACTTCTGTAACTTACATGCATTATGATGGACTGTTAAATTGGTTTGGCGAAATGTGGAAGTTGAAAATCTACCTACATCTACATACCATACCTCTACATACGTATATGTATAGTGGTGATTTATGTATGTATGTAACAATATAAAATTTCCTAAAAATATAACTTACAATCATGGTAACCCTACACGTAGCTCGTCTCTGTGCTCAACGCAGCCATATTTTGTTTTAAACATTCTACATTTATAATTTAGCGCCTGCTCTGCTAAAAGTTTACTCAGGTAGTTGAATTTTCTAATCTTTTCTAGTATGTATGTTGTCTTCTTCTCCCTGCCCTGTTCTCAGTCTATAGGGCGCAGTATGTTTCCTCTTCCATTCATATCGGTCAGACGTCATAAAGCCACCCACTCCCTTTTGATTCATATCATCCGTCACACCGTAAAGGTGCAGTGATAAATGAATGTGTAGAAGAGAGAAGGAACGTACCATGTCAAGAGACCGATGAACGGAGATCCATACTGCTCAAGGTTTTGACTTGGGTTTTACAGCCGGCTGCCTGCCTGATACCAACCCTCATTGGGTAAGCTGTTGGTGGTTTGCCATCCACTACTCGGGTGCCCCAATGTGCTTATCGGTCTACACCGGGCAATCTCCCTTAGTCGACTTTTACGACACCCATGGGATGAGTCGGGGCTGGCCAGCCCCGACTCATCCCATTCTACGTTATTTGATCGCTCCCAGGTCAGAATAGGAGACAGTAGGTTGTAAAGATCAGAAAACGTAGGTTCCTGATGATATATTTAGAGCTTTAATAGGTAGGTATTTATATCCCGTCTTAATATTTGTTTAATACGCCCACACCTCACGTCAGATTGATTGTGTACGAAGTATATTAGCGGCCGGTACTGACAGTCAGTTTGGATCGTGATCATTGATTTTGATCGCGAACCGCGATCGAGATTGGCGGTGTACCGCGCCCCCATACAGGCAACAAGTAGATACCTATATCAAGATCAGCCACAACTGTCAAACTTTTTAGTATCTATTTTTTGTTTAACTGGCTATACCAGTTTCGTAGCGGCTTTAAACTTTTTACAGAGAACAAGAATTGATAAACCAGTTTTGAGATCCCGTGCCACGAATGAGCTGGCTCCTTGGGTGTAGAGTATGCAGGACTAAAAATTTATTTGCGTTTTTAAAATGGTGTATTTGACGAGAGGCAACAGATAGATAGGACAGAAAATATTAAAAAGAAACGTATTAAAAATATCATCCACCAGGATGTTCTAAATTAACGGTTACATGTAAAGGTCAACCACCTAGACATTGAATCAACTCATTACATCCTTATTAAAATGTATTATGATGCCCTAGGATGGGTGACCAAAAATGTAATATCTCGAGTTCCTCCGTGCTTCGGAAGGCACGTTAAGCCGGTGGTCCTGGCTGCATCTGCAGTCGTTAATAACCACCAACCCGCACTGGGCCAGCGTAGTGGGTTATAGCCTGATCTCCCTATATTCTTCCATCCATAGGGAAGGCCCGTGCCCCAGCAGTGGGGACATTAAAGGGCTGGTGATGATGATAATGATGATGATGATGATGATGCCCTACCACGGGTTGCACAGCTGTAACTTTAACCTCACAAGAAGATAAACATAAAGTGATGAAATAACAAACAAGAATATCTCACAGCTGGATAAATTGTAATGGTCATTAAATAAATACCCAGGGAATTTCCGTGTAATTTATAGTGTAGCTTTAATTAAATCATAATCATAACACAAATGATTTGTTTATAAACACATTTTGTGTACACATTACTAAAATTATATTTAATACATAACATAGATTCATACAGTTTTAATTAATATAAAAAATAGTATAGATAGTTCCCAAGTTTTGTTATGGTTTCATGTGATCTTGAAAAGATAACTGCAAATATAGAAAAGCATTGTCTCTGGAAGGTGGTAAAGTTGTGAGCGTAATTTATTTTCGTAACAGTCGTAACCATGCCCCATCTTTGCTTATATATAATAGAAAATCCCTATAAACATTACACCTCTCGGGTGACTGACTGATAAACATTACTCAAAGACCTTGGCTTGTTAGTTCTAAACACTTAAAACTTTTGTAAGTTCTAAACAGGAACGTGTGTCTAAGGCTGTTCTCACATAATTTTACAAAATTGAGAATTGGCTTGGCAAAGGTGAGTGTTGACATGTTGTGAAGTGGCCTCGTAAACCTACATTTGGGTCATAATAAGTTCCAAGCGCTGCATCTGACTTTCATCTCTGCCACACTATGGACCCGACACCTTCACACTTCCCGGGGAAGAAAACTCTTAGTATTAGAACGTCTTATCTTTGTATAAGAAGTAGTAGAGATTATGGCTTCGACATACCTCTGGCCACTTGATCTAACTGGCCATCAGAAAACCTGACTCACGTTCAACGTTGACGGTATTCCAAGTAATGCAAAGCGAACAAACAATACTTGCGTGATTTGACTTGTTCTTTAAATCTCAAACACGCCATACCTTTCAATGTCAGTTGATTTCCATTACACTGATATTTAGGTACGTCGGTCGGTACTATAGTAATTATGGCGGTCATTATAGAACTAGGGCGAAAGTAAATTGCATGGAAACACTTTTTATGGGTGAAACAATTTATCGTAGTAACTTTGTTCTAATTTATAAAAAATACACTAATTCTGTGGATAGAGGAGTTTAAGATTATGATTGTATAAGGTATTACAGTCATATGTACTAACATTCTTAGCAATAGGTAAGGATGTAATAATGAATTAGTAACAAACAAATAAGGTCCAGTAGTTATGATTGCAATAGGGTCGAATCTTGAAAGTCCAATGGGTGCTTTTATTATAATATTTGTAGGAAGGTCGAATGGGCCATATAAATGAGTTCCAATAGGCACTTTTTGCTTTTGGATGGAATCTTGGAGGTCCAGTCCTCAACTAGTAATTATAGAAAGAGAAAGTTCTATGAATATGGGGCGATTTCAAGGACATTTCCTTGATCATACACATTGTATTATTGTCAAATTGGATGGATTTAATCACCCTCGGTCACCTCTTACGAAACGATTATGAAAAAGGGGTTGGTGAGAACTGTATCCTGCTCAGCCATCACAACGCAGAGACACGTCACGTCACATAGTTAATTAGTGGGCCTTTTTAGCACTTAGCCTCCTGATTGGGCCATTGTGGGTGTCTCATTTCGTCTTTTTATTCCAACAAGACTAGAGCGTCAAAACGCAAACTTCCAGGAGCAATACTGGAGATCGGAGAATCAGAGCCAGTTAATCTGCCACTCTTCTTCATTCTTTAAGCACGTGCTGTGGCATTTTTGCTGCCTCCATGCATCCTCATAGAGGACTGTCTGTCACACCTATGGTAAACAGGTACAGTACAACACAGTACAGTTTAAGGGACAGTAGCCAGTTATAAATGTTAAACTTTCCGGATTTGACCCAAAGCCTCTTACATAAATCACGCCTATATCACCGAAGGGTAGGCAGAGGTAAATTAGCACCCTCTTCACAACAAAAACAAAGCCTCTTATCTGCGCCAAATATTTAAAATTGCAGTCGTTATATGAGTCTTTAACTTTGCGTGCATTTTACGTTGAAATTAAAGATCTGTAGAGTCAAGTATCAATTACCGCTGCAAGGACTCCTTTGCACTCCAACGCTGAAGTACATGCAACGAGAGGCTTGGTTATGCGGGGCCGTCGAATTTCAAAGCCAACATTTTAAACTTTATCGTCAACAGCGTACGTTTCAAAATCAAAGGAAGTCTCTGTACCTACTATTACGAGATAATGGAGTAATTGCTTTCAGGCTAGTCTTGGAGAGGGTTGCAACCCATTTTCTTGAAGTTTCTTTTTCTTGTCACAAATCCGAAAGACCCTACATATACACACCAAAAAAAACGACTACAAAACTTTAATTACCAACTTTTGCTCAGAATTAAATATTTTTTCTTTTTCAACAGTACACTAAGGTCTATTTTCGAAATTCAGTGAACGCCTTTAAGCCTATGATTACCATTCTCTCTTTTATTAATAAAGGTAGATTATGATTTTATTATTCAGATCAAAAGTAAAATTAAACAGCCCTTTGGAATATAGCAAAAGCGCTTACCTTCGATAACAAATCCAGGTTTAGCAATTAAATCTAGTTTTCCAATAAAGATAAAGACGAAACTGTGAACTCTGAGTCCCTCACTACCGAATCAATTATCAAAGTATGAATCGTGAAGTTAAGTGATCTATTGGAGTTACAAACTGAGAAAACCTCGATTCCAAGACTTATAAATCACACCGCATGAGTATCACAGTTAGAACCAAAGTTTATGACGTTGTGTTCCGGGCTCCATCTCACACTTTTACCTGGATGAACTACGGAAACTTCTTCTGACCCAAATTTTGCTAGTGTTTTCACCGCTCGATAAATTTTTGCCCCATTAATATCATTGCCGCCAATAGCAGTCATAACCTGAGCTAAAGCTTCCATTGGGTCATGATCGCTTGGTACTTGACTTTGAATATCATCATAATGTGATGTTGTTTGTTTTTTGAAAATGTTTCAAAGAAAAAATGGTCATTAATTAACTTGCCGAAATTTCTCTCACTTTTTCCAACTTCACGCTATAAACCATTAAGTCGACTTCTCCCCTGCAGTGAAACGGTGCTGGAATATTCTACGTTATTTTTTCGTTGCCAGGCCAGCATGGAAGACCTCCCAGTAGGCTTAGCACGGGACGTGGACAAAATCTCTCTCCACCACTTGACAGTGTTTTGTCTCGGCATTTAGTGGGAGTTAGAGCGAGAGGAAAAGATTCTCATTACCTCGAGGAGATTTTCTCCACGTCCCGTGCTACGGGGGCTGGTAAGCATAGAGGACATTTTTATAAAGTTTCAATCGGTTTCGGTAAGAAGGGTCACATTCCAAATTCCACAATTGACCATTGCCACCGGTTCATAAGACAAGTTTCGCTATTTCTTGTATTATAGGGTCGGAAAGCCACTGCTTTCGAAACTGTACGAGTAGATAACAAATTTGAAAAAAGAATCTTGTTAAGAAAAGGTAGTTAATAAAGGCTCGGTTACATCACAGCCGTTTTGTTAAGTGTTCTTTCTTCACGAGTGTTTAAATTATCGCTTGACAGTAGAATCGTGGCAAGCAATTCTTTTCCAGACTTTCTTTTCTTTCCTTAGTAGATAGGTACAGAAATTAGGCATATTATCCCCCAGGGGCAGGCATAGGTGAGTTAACACCATCATGATAGGTTGTTATAGATCGCTGCTATGCATTACTCATAGTTGTCTTTATCCTTAGTCGCCTAGTATAACACCCGCGGTAGATAAGGAGTGGTGACAGTTGTATTTTGCTTTGACGTCACCACACGGCATAGATCCTTCGTATGAAATTAAATATATTAAGGGCCTGTTTCACAATCGACAAGTAAGTGCGAAGTAGCTTACTTTGCAGTTCAATTGACATATATTTCATATTACAACTGTCAAATGATCTGCGAAGTAAGCTACTTAAAACTTACTAGTCGATTGTGAAACAGGCCCTTACTATTCGATTTTAATTTCAACATTATATAAATGTTAGAAAAATTAGTACAAAGATATTCGTGGTTAAAAAAAGAATCTCCAAAAATTATGGTCTTGATGCAGGAGTCGAACCCGCATCCGCTGCTATCCGGGCAGGTGCCTGACCGCTCGGCCAACCAAGACACTGTGTGAGTGTCTTGGTTGGCCGAGCAAACCACCAAAATCTTTGAAATTTAATAAAAATAATTTCAGCCTGCTTAACTTACTTACGCCTCTTTTGTTTTATTCTACTGTGTGTAGTGTAGTGTGCATATTACCATAATAATATCCGAAAAACAAAATACTGACGAACGTTTGGCTTTCATGGACATAACTCTTGCTTTTATCACTTTATTAACACAACCTCGCTACACTTGGCACCCAACTTGGTTCCGACACGGCAACGAGTTGGCAAAATATTGATACGGTTTCGTCAGGCAGAAGTTTCGCATATTTGGGACGAAGCCGGAGTGTAGATATAACCTAAAACGTATAGAGATGTAAGAACTTTAAGTTGGTAATGTGTGAAATTACCAATTTCGTACGAATGGGATAAAGACGTCGATTTTGTTGGTACATGTTTTTGTTGACTGCCCTTAAATAAATAAGTAATGGGCAGCAGCGTTCCTCTTGTAGCATCTAATAATATACTACGGGCACATCAATATGTGCCCGTTAGACGGCAATGGGAACGAACATAATATACGAAACCACTGACTATCTATAGTATTTCACAAAGATGTAACTCCATATATAATTGCATCCATAGGGAAGGCCTGTTCCCCAGCAGTGGGGTCATTAAATAGTGGTGATGATGATTTATTTGGAATATATGTTCGGGTAAAGGGGAAATAACCATTTAAGACGCATCAAAAAAAAAAAAATAACTAAGATTAATGTTAAAAAACCGCTTTTTTTTATTAAAGCGTCTGCAGCTGCTTGTAGCCACGGCCATTAGGAAACACCTAACATTTTTAAAGCAGAAACCTTGCAACATGCCACACGCAGTGCGCCATAATTAATTCAGTTTGAAAACTAGCAAGGTAAAGGTAAGAAAAACGCTACGAGACGAGACGCAGAATATTACGTTTAATAACTAAAACTAAAATAAAATAACAATAGTCGTGACTAATATTATTAAACGTTAATTATAATATTAAACGTAATATTCTGACCTCATGAACCAAAAAGCACTATCAATTTTTTTCTGATTTTCTTTGTTTCGGATATTATAGGAATCAATTAGCCGTGTGGTAAGAGAGGGTTGGTGTTAGGCAGGCGGCCGGCTGTAAAACCTAAGCCACAACCTTGAGCAGTATGGATTGGAATGTTGTCATTCCAATCACTCTCTCCGTTCATCGATCTCTCGACATGGTCCGTTCCGTGTCTTTTCTATACATCCATTCATCCTATACGGTGTGATGGATGATATGAATCAAAAGGGAGTGCATGTCATAATGACGTCTGACCGATAAGAATGGAAGAGGAAACATACTGCGCCGACCCCAGATAGAGGGAACAGGGCAGGGAGAAGAAGAACAATCAACCTTGTGGTGATGGCAGAGCAGAATACAATTGTAACCACCCCCATCTCTCACGTGGGTGTCGAACAAGGCGACAAAGGGTAAAGGCAGAGATAAGTAATGGACAGCATCATTCCTCTCATACCACCTAGCAATATACAGCGATTTATGTGTCTGATATACGGCAATAGGGTCGCCACCTATTACATGGGACCTAACTTAATTGACGAAAAGTGGGTGATAGTTTACCTCTGCCTATACTACCCCTTCCTAGGATAAATACATACATGCATACACATACATACATAAATCACGCCTATATCCCGGAGGGGTAGGCAGAGGTGAACTAGCACCCACGTTTCGCCAGTTATGTTAGGTCCCATGTAATAGGTGGCGAGCCTATTGCCATTTATCGGGCTCAAAAGTCGCAGAAGGTACATAGCTAGATGGTATAATAAGCGTCATTTATGTATGTTTGTACACACAAAGTGACATTTATGTTATGTAATATTATCAATATGCCATGCACAACTATGTAAACCTATTGGCTGACGCATGACACCAATAGTGGTTTCCTATCTAAGACCTAAGTAGGATATCACATTGTTTCTAATTAAATATTTGCGTAATATTTTGTTCTGGAAAATAATATCCACTCATTCATTACTGTGACAATACGAGAATAGGTTTAGACTTGTGGCTTGATGAAATAAACAAAATTTGCTTACAATAGAATGCAAATCATGCATGACTACGAGGTGGGTACAAAGGTCGGGATTGACAAAAGACGCTAGTAATCATCTGAAAAATAATTAATACAGTCATCAATCGAAACAGCAATTGTAATAATTGGAACCATGTTGTCTTTACCACAACTCTATGCGCAAAATTTTTATGAACATTTTAATACGTCGCGTGGTGGCTACAGAACAGAATACAGAAGTCGCCAACCCATTCTCAAACAACGTGTCTTATAAGACGACTTAGGGTTACATGTATGTATAGACAAAACAGTGAAGAGGAGTGGTTACTAGGGTTCCTGTTATTCTACCTAGCAATATAGTGCACTTTAAGTGCCCGAAAAATGGCAAAACGGTCGCCCCTTTAACATTGGACCAAAAACACTTGTATGGTGGGTATACAATCTGCACTGAGCTGACATTTATTGGGAAGGACTGTGCCCCCAGCAGTAGGGATATTAACGGGCTGGAGCCTTACCACCAACTCTAAACGCGACTCAATTCCCATTGTTTAAGTGAGACAACGCTATAAGCCGAGTAGAGCGGCGTCCCGTTTTGTCACCCGCGTTTAGATCGCACTAATACTTCATGGTACGGCCACTGGTGGTGGTGATGGTGACAATGAAACGAACTTGACAAAATGTGGGAAAGCCCCGCCAATAAAAGATTAGAGGCCTAGTGATGTTGACGATAATAAAGGCAAGGCTGGTAAATACGAATACAATCCTTAGAAACTGCAGTTCTATAAACTTGAAAGTCTTGAAACAATACACCTCACGGTCACACCTTGCGTGTGCAAGCGTCTTGACTTTCATGAGGAAAATTATCCCTGTGATCGTGATTTGTTCTCACTCAATTAATGCAGTAGGTCAGGATCGTGGTATAAAAGCTATAGTAGAACTATTCTATTCAGTTTATTTGGTTTTGGAATCGATACGGAGCTGTAAACTATCAAGTAAGTGCCTGTGCGATTCTTCAGTTAGTTTAGTGTCATCGAGATCTTTGTGTAGTGGCTCTTCAATTCTGGCCTGGAAGCGAAACACTAACGTAGAATGTGCTAGTCCCGACTCACCCCAGGGGTGTCATAACAGTAGAACAGAAGAAGAATTTCCCGGTGTACACCAAACTCACCCCAGGGGTATCGTAACAGTCAACTACGGGAGATTGCCCGGTGTACTCCAGTAAGCACGTTCGGGCACGAATGATGGACGAAAACCATCGAGAACAGCTCACGCAAAGAGGATCGGAAAACCTAAGACAAACCCTTGAGCAGTATGGATTGGAATATTGTCTTCAATCACTCACCGTTTATCGGTCTCTCTACATGGTTCTCGGCTTTCCATCACTTTTCTTTGTATTTTTTCACCACAAGCACCTTTCCGGTACATACATTTTCCTTGTGAATCTTCATATTAGTGGTTCAAATCGCCCACCGGAATTATATCCGGAGGTCGCGGGTTCATCATATTTTTTAAAGTCCGTCTGACTAGCTACCACCACCTTCTTATCAAAATCTGTCGCCTAATAATAATGTTAACAGCATTATTGTGTTCTGACAATTTTTATGATAACAAAGCCAGTCCCTATGTGGTTAAGCATTCCAGATGCTCTATTCTATCTTCGGCCTTTATTGTTACTTACCTTCAGGTGAGATGAAGGACAAGAGCTTCCTTTTAAAAATAACAAAATCTTAATGCTTCTTACTGATTATAAGAATATACATTCTTTTACTATTTTCTACACATCGACGGTAACTCTTAGCATTCCATTGAGTACAGGGCCCGTAGCCAAGTGGCAATCGTTTCATAACGATAACGTGTCGAAGTTCGTCACGATCGGCCATATTACTTTGGTATCTACTGCGTCTCAGCTTGCGCTACCAACATAACTAGGAACTTACGAAGACGATTTTGGTCACGTGATTTCACGACGTCTTACGTCAAATCTCATACATTTTGCTTCATCGAACTTCGTTATCTTTGTCGGTATGTTGCTTTGTCTAGGCCCCCTGGTGTATGGTCCATAGTGTGCCAGAGGGAGGTCGGTGACAGCGCTTGGGACTTGGTTCTTTTCATCTGTTCTTTCCGTATTTTGATTATGTATTTTTATATTAAGGCAGTGAGCTGTTTTGATGCTGTGGCGTTGTGAGATATTGGCAGGGTTGATTTTTGTGGGTGCTAATCCTACCTGTGACATTGTAGTGGAAGTGCGTAGTGTTTGTAGTGATAATATTAAATTACTCACGGCAGGTATCTTGCTTGACCGATAAGACTTTATCTAACTACGTAAAAACACGGTTAGATACGAAACCGCAGTTTAGAGTTTAGTTAGAACTACATATATTTTCTGTTACCAACAGCAAATAAATAAAATTGAATACCACGCTCTTCATTTACTTAAAAATAGTGTTGTTATGGATTATGGAACTTCTTCTTCTTGTCATGTTCTCAGTCTATCTGGGGTAGACGCAGTGTGTTTCCTCTTCCATTCATATCGGTCAGACGTCATCATGCCAACCACTCCCTTTTGATTCATATCATCCTTAACACCGGACAGATGCTAGAGATGAATGAATGTATAGAAACAGACGGAAAGGATCATGTCGAGAGATCTATGGATGGATACTGATTGGAATGACAACATTCCAATCCATACTGCTCAAGGTTTCGGCTTAGGTTTTACAACCGGCCGCCTGCCTGACACCGACAATGTTATGGAACTTGTGCTAACTATGGAACATAGACTTATTTGGCTACTGAAACAGTTACAAATATGAACTGCTTATTCAAATAACGACAACAAGAAAAAAATATACCAGATTTTTAGCGAGCGCAAAGATTGTGCTGCCTCCAGACTAGGTACCTAATGTATCGGAAAACTATTCTCGGGGCTCCAGTCATCCTTACCTGAAACAAAAGACGTTATTTTGAGATGACGCAGAATTATTTCTATTTGTTATAAGGACACTGATGCAGTGTTACAGCGTTTACAACTTAATTATAATAAATAGACCCTGATATCTCGGTGCACTGACGTCACGATATAGTAATATGGAAACAAAATGACTAACTGCAACTAGTTAGTCAATTTGTTTCCATATTACTAAAAAACATTAATAGTACATTATATACCTGCCAAGGGCGGTAAAACAAAGAATCTCCTGTAGGCCTATTCGCTAACTTTTTTTGACACTTGAGTGACTACTTTACTATAATGCTATTGTGACACTTATCCTGTGATAACAGCAATGTAAAAGTAAATAGTTCGGTGATCATCACTTTCAACTGTCAAAAAAAGTTAGCGAATAGGCCTACTGATCGCAAGTATTTGTTTTTGAATTCGGATATAGAGTATATGACACCTCTGGGGATAAATGGGCGTGATTCATGTTTGTATATGTATAGGTATACCCAAAGAGGGTTGGTGTCAGGCGGCCGGCCGTAGAACCTAAGCCAAAACCTTGAGCAGTATGGATTAGAATGTTGTCATTCCAATCACTCTCTTCATTCATCGGTCTCTCGACATGGTCCTTTCCGTCGCTTTTCTATACATTCATTCATCACTAGCACCTTAACGGTGTGATGGATGATATGAATCAAAAGGAAGTGGATGGCTTGTCTAGCCTATATGAATGGAAGAGCAAACATACTGCGTCGACCCCAGATAGACTAGGAACAGTAGGCCTATTCGCTAACTTTTTTTGACACTTGAGAGTGATAATCACTGAACTATTTACTGATCTATAACTACTTTACTATAACGCTATTGTGACACTTGCCCTGTCAAAACAGTAATGGATAAGTAAATAGTTCGGTGATCATCACTTTCAACTGTCAAAAAAGTTAGCGAACAGGCCTACAGGGCAGAAAGAAGAAGATTGGTTATACAGTGTCGTTGGTAAATCAATGAATTTGGTTCCAGAATGAAGCTCCTGTTCTTGCTGGCCGTAGCCCTCCAGTGCGTTCTCGCCCAAGACACGTACACCGACAAATTCGACTCCCTAGATCTGGACCAGGTGCTCTCCAACAAGCGCCTGATGGTGGCCTACGTGAAGTGCATGCTGAACAAGGGCAAATGCACCGCGGAAGGCAGAGAATTGAAATGTGGGTACTTTTCAAATTAACACAAAAATTGGTAGGACGCACTACATACGATCCGAATCCGTGATTTTGAGGGTCCGTTGTAGCCGTAGAACTTTTCTATGGTAACTTACGCACTACATCCGATCTTTGTCAGAGTTTTCTAGACCAATAATTTTTTCTCGGATTCGAATTCAAATTCAAATATAATAGTTGTAACAACTGTAATGTAAACCACATGTTTAGGCAATCAAACATGTGGTTAAATAAAACATTACAGTTGTTTCTTCAACTTCAACACATGAACCCTGCAAGGGTATAACAACATTATACTTATGCGGATATATATCGGATCAAACGTAGTGCGTTAGCGCTCTGACGTACCATAGAAATAGTTCTACGGCTACAACGGACCGTCAAAATCTTGGATTCGGATCGGATGTAGTGGATGTAGTGCGTAAGCGCTCTGAGGAGAAGGAAATGTTTCCCTCTCGCTAGTCGCTCTCCAATCGCTCTCCAGTAGGCCTACAGTTCCACCAGTTGCAGTGTTTTGTCTCGCGGTTTAGTGGGAGTTAGAGCGAGAGGAAGATATTTTCTTACCCTCGGAGCTCAGTAGCGCACTGGCACTGCGCGCTTGGCCTGCGTTTGCGTAAACTAAACTAAGGTTCGCTAAGGCCGGTCATTGGATGGGTGACTAAAAATTTATTATCTCGAGTTAATACCTACCAACTCTTACTGGGCCAGCGTGGTGGGATATGGCCCATTCTCCTTAAATTCTCCCATCCATAGGAAAGGCCTGTGCCCGAGCAGTGGGGAGGGGACATTAAAAAAGGCTGATGATGATGATGAGTCATGATTCTATCTTTAATTATTTCCAGTTAACGGGGGGCATGTTTTGAATCGGATACGGTTGGCTAGATCCGCTTATGAATTCTCCGGTAATAACAATTTATTATTAAATATTTATTTGTGTAAATCCCAAAATTGTAGTAGATATAAACTAGAGATGTGCCACTATGACTTTGGCCGACTAGCCGATTATATTCCGACAACTTCGTGCGCGACCCTCCTGTGGTATGAGAGACGGTGGCGGGGACGGGGCGCTCCAGATGCCAGTGGGGGCGGGTGATGCGGGGAGGAGGGACAACTCGCTTCTCCCCGCATCGCCCGAACAGTCGGACTATAGTCGGTTGTGAATAGGGCCGACTAATCGGCCGACTAGTTGGCCAAGTCGAGCACGGTTTCGGGAATGTTCGGAAATGTTCGTGACGCTTCGTTAGCACCTCTGATTGCAGTGCGACAGTCGCAATCGTATGGTAATTCGTGTATTAGAATAGTGATACGCCATAATATAACAAATAAAATCACATTCGATCGACGTACGATCGATCGATACGACGACGAAAGATCGTTACACGCTTGCACCCCAAAACGTGCATAATTTTAACGAATAATGCACTTATTTAATTATGTAGTTCATTTCTAAGGAATTAATAAAAGTTCTGAAACAAAATTGCCGTTTATGATGTTTATGTTGCTAGTGTTTTACAACTAAGCTTGTATATATTTTATTGAGAAATACATGGAAAGTAAGAACCCAGATAGTCGGTGCTTTTGACCGACTATACTCCGTCCAATCCTTTATGCTCTATTTAACAGCTCCCTTAGAATGTAGCAGTGTGATGTTTAGGAAAAAAATCACTTTTAAATGGGAGGTTTGAAAAATATAACAACTGTCTAATTTTGTTCCTTATTCCCATATAATATTAATCTAAGACAAATTAAGTCCAAATTTGCAGTAGTTTTTAAAAATACGATATATATCAAATGTAAAACGTTTGATAAGAAAAAAGTTACATTCTATGTCAATCAAAACAGTGATGTTATGATTGACATATCATTATTTTATCGGTATTTATATGGAAATACATATGTTCTCGCGACTTTGTTTGCGTTAAATTTTTTTTCAGATTAAATTTAGCATTTTAATGTAATGAAAGTAAAATAAATAAGTATATATAAATCGACATGAAGTAGCAATTATATATGTAAGTAGGTATAATTGTAATGACACGTAATAAAATCGTCGGTGTCACTCGGTGAACTCTCATCGACATTTATTATAAATTCTTGTACAGACAACAGCACGTAACACTAACACAAGATGTTAAAATTTCCCAATTGACTATTGGCTCTACTGCCAACAAGATAAGGTTGACAATCAATTGAAGAAGTTTGGCAGTTTTCGGTAGTTTGAAAAGCCGTTGACTGTACTTCTAATTTATCTGAATTTTCCAATCCGAAATTATAGTATTTTTTGTTCTTATAACAATATTATCCGTTTTCGGCAGTAACTTCGGCAAAAACATTTATTAATCATCTTGAATTTTGTTCGCCGTGAAAAGGAAATTTGTAATATCGATATCGTATATATAGTCCATTTTTGGTCCCATCACTATAAGAACTGTCAAATAGAGCATAAAGGATTGGACGGAGTATAGTGGGTTTTAACGGCTGTTTGGTTATTTTTAACTGTTTCGTTGTGGAATTGCGGTATTTAGATAAAAAACTGATATGTTATCAACATATAATATTACTCTCATACTATACTTTGCCACGAAAAAACAACGTGACAATAAAAGTCACAAGTCAAAATTCTTTTATTCATATGGTATAATTACAATACACTTATGAATCGTCAAGACGATTATTATTCAAGATTAATTAATTATTTATTACACAATAATTTCCCAATGCATAAATAAATAAATATTCCTCAATTTTATATCTAGCCTATAAACGTATTCCACTACTAGTATTTCCAAATATACTTATAATATGTTGTTAACATAAGGACACAAAAAGTTGCTAATACTTACAAGGGGAATAATGCACAACCGTGTGGTGACGGCAGAGTAGAATACATTTGTCACCACCCCCATCTCTCCCGTGGGTGTCGTACAAGGCGACTAAGGGTAAAGACAGCAATGAGTAATGTGCAGCAGCATTCCTCTTGTACGATCTAGCAATATAATGCGATTGATGTGCCCGATAGATGGCAATAGGCTCGCCACCTATTACATGGGACCTAGCTAAATTGGCGATAAGTGGGTGTTAATTCACCTCTGCCTACCCCTTAGGGGATATAGGCGTGATTTATGTATGTATGTATGTACATTTCGAGGGGAAACTTGTATTAGCAAATTAGATTCTATTCCGTGCATATAACCAGTTTTTTTCTTTGTGTGAGTTAAGTGGCCCATTATCTTTTTAGGTGTTATTAAGTTGGTACGGTCAACGTCACCTCAGATTATCCAAAACTGTTGAAGATAATGTTGAAAGCCTTAAGTAATTGAAACAAGTGGTTATCTTATTCGAGAATCTTTTATTTCATTGTATATTATAGTTATAGTACTAGTAGTAGTAGTGGGTACCTAGACGATTGATTCGCCGGTTACATCTGTACATAATATGTATCTATTAATATTAGAAATTAACTTGTAAACGGTCACTCGAATTCATGCTGAATTAAATTTCAACAGCTCACATTACGGAGGCCCTTCAAAATGGATGCGCTAAATGCACAAATGCGCAGCGAGAAGGCATGCGCAAGGTGATCAAGCACCTCATAACCTACGAGCCTGACTACTGGGGGGAGCTGGTCCAGAAGTACGACCCGAAGAAGGTTTACACGCAAAAATACGAAAAAGAGCTAAGTTCGATATAAGATCTCAACCAAGCTAGATATAGTAAGAATCCGCGAATCAAAATCAAGAACGAAAATTAGTTATAAGCAAAAACTGTAGCCCGTTAACTCTTGCTCGTATAGTTCGGAGAAGGTAACCTTACCCCTAAACCTTACGCCCTAAACGGGCGTACTGGCTAAAGCGGCTCTCTCCCGTGTAAACTGATTTCTAAACAGCCAAGGGCAATTAGAATCAGATTGTGAGGCTTACGGGATTTTGTCAAGTCTTCAAATTATTTTATACACGAAAGTGTCCGTTTTAGGCGTCATATCCACTTTGGAATTACCTTTGCCTGTGCTATTTAAGTAAATATTATCGCCATTTTGGGTTTCATAGTTAAAAACTAAATTAAAAACGTAATCATTTCTGTCAGGACACAGTAGGTAAGCTAGCAAAACACACAATATTTAATATCGTAAGCAATACTGACCATATAAAATATTTAAATCAATATAATTTTTAAAATTTCCTTTTAGGGCTGTATAATAAATATATGGGTAAGTAAATATTGTAATAAACCCTTGTAACCCTTGTAAGTGACAAATAAATATTCCGGAAAAAATATCGTGGCAGTAAACAGTTCTCAAAATTTCTAGTTGAAGTGGCTCATATTATTAAACAGACTTTAAGTTTCGCTTCAGCTTTTAAAATCTTAGCTTTATCAAGAGATAAGGGTTTATTGATAACGTTCATTCATAAAATAAGCATAATATGTTTTAAAATATTAAAGGTTAATTTCAGAAAAGGAATTCGGAATCAAATAATGATGATTGATATATTGATGATTAGTGCTCTGATACACAGGCTATAAAGTGCTTAATCGAGTAGAACCTGTAAAATAAAAAAAACTATTAACATCGTAATATAAATGTGAAGATTATGTAATACTCCAGATTACATAGAATTGTTATTGATTGGATATCCCTATCTAGGATAGTGATATATTATCAAATCATAAACTCTGTTGTAAATCAATAAATTTGCATGACTATATTGTCGAGCTCAACTGTAAAGATTTTCTTAGCCAGTTCTATATTGAGACTACAAAATCTTCTTCAAACATTAATCAATTTAAATATTTTTTCCGATATTAAAAACAAATGACATTGGAATATAACCTCTAAATGAAGATAAAAATAAAAAAAAACCACCACCAAAAATAAATGTAAATTGAGATAAATCAAACAAAATTGATATAAATAACACAACTCAACGTTAAGTTTCCATGGTGTGGTTTTAAGTAACTGTACAAAATTGACAGATCAGAATTGAAAAACTTTAATATTATTTTGCAGCTAAATATAATTGATTGAAACAATTGCTAGCTTCCTAACCTAAACACCTTTAGTTACAATCATACAAATACTTTATATTATCTAGAAATAAATAAATTGCGATGAACGATTGTCAGAATGAATAAATTTCATGATTGTGTGATACAGAATGACTTCTGTTCTTAGAGCAAGAACTTCTATTTTCAAAACATCCTTATTATAGTTTGTAAACGAAGTTATTTTATTTTAAGTGTTAATTTTTGGAATCGATGTCTTTAATCATTCTACAACCTTAGAAGTTGAGTGGGGTTCACACCTGATATCAGTCGATATTATGTTTATATACAGTATATATACACTCATTAACTATATCTATTACTTTATGTACACCTACTTCATGTTCTATTAGCCTCCATTCTTATAATACTGGACATATTCTTTGCAGTTTTTCAATGACTTACTTAATTATGGTCATCCTTCATAACATTGAGTAAATTGCATAGAAATCGTCAGTATTTTTAGAATGATCGCCGATATAACATAAGAAAAGTCAATAAAATAAAGGAGATAAATTTGATAGAGTTACTACTAGAGGTTTTTTACTTGCGTGATTGTAGGTGCTGTTGCCTAGGCGGTATTTTATGTATAAAAGAGTCCATAGCTCGAAGGGATAAATGGTAACTTTCCCGCAAGGGAGCTGTCAATGTGGCTGACGAGAATGCATTAACGGATGAAATGTAGAATGGTCTATTGGCGAAGAGGTACTGGGCTCGAATCCTGGTAGGAGCAAATGTTTGGGAGATGAGCATTTGGTCTCGAATTATGATTGTTTATTTATAAGTCTGTGTTTTTAATATTTATATTTCATTATTAAGTACTTGTAATATTATTTGTCGGTCATCTAGTTACCATAGCATGGTTAGATGATAGATATGAATGTAAGAAAAGTTATTTAAGTATGTATTATCTTATTTGAACAACTTTGTATAAGAGAGTAAGTAGTAAGGCGTATGCATACCCACTCAACCTTAAACTAACGTCGAATGATAAAAACAGCTCATGTTAAGCTTCTAATGTTTAATTTATTACGATGTTGTCTAATGAATAAGATAAATAAAAGTTATGTTTCATTCTTTGAGGTTTTTATTTCTCTTACCCTCATCTTGCTTATGAATCACCGATGCCAAAAAATACTCTTCGAGTCAGTATTCACTTCTTTCTTAATATCTGGTTTCTCATTCTCATCTTGAACAAAATATATCTTATTGCTGTAACTCGTTCAAGATTCAATCAACTGAAATTAATGACACCATTTTTTGCTGAAAGACGCGATGAGAAATGGGCACCAGCATATATCTATAAAACAAACATAATAACACTGACATTTCCTTCATCATCCAATTTCCAGTCAACGCGACGGCCAGTTACAAAACTAACAAATATTTTTAAAAGCCCTACAACAAGCAAGACACAATATTAGGTAATATTTCATCATCATCACCAGCTTTTTAAAGTCTCCACTGCTGGGGCACAGGCCTTCCTTATGGGTAGAAGAATATAGGGATAATGGGTTATAACATACATAGATCTGTGGCCATAACCCACCTCGCTGGCCCAGTGCGGATTGGTGGGTATTAACGACTGCAAATGTAGCCGGGACCAACGGCTTAACATGTCTTCCGAAGGTCGGAGAACACGATAAGAAATTAGATTAAGATAATAAATTGTTGGTGACCCATCCAATGACCAGCCTAAGCGAAAATTGCTTAGTTTACGCAATCGCAGGCCGAGTGCGCTAAGCCACTGCGCTATCGAGCTCATCTACTAATATTTATGAATTGTTAATTAAAATGTTGATCTGCATGTTTTTCGAATGATGGTACAAAGCGATGAATATCGTACTATGAAGAATATTATGATTAGAAAAAGTTCGAAAAATTATAGTTCTGATGCGGGAATCGAACCCGCGTCCTTTGCTATCCCGGCAGGTGCCTGAACTACTCGGCCAACCAAGACGTATCGTACTATGGTTCCATAAAAAAGGTCAACAACTCTCGCGCTTCACTTCGGCACTAGCGCCACAGTGACGCCATTTGTACTACTAGCAACCCGCGTTGGCGTGCTTTTACTGTTGCTTCGACCTCTAGAATCAATCTTATTTAATACAATAATATTCTTTATCGATTTGGTTCAAACATGTTTTGGATTTTATGATTAAACTACAAATATTTATATTTATAATCCGTTTCACTGAGTACATTGGTTTTTATTTTATTTTATTTATGAAACACAAGTGGCGCCATCTACAATAGTCTTTACTCGAACACGTCACGTTTAGAGCTGGGAATGCATTGTTAATAATCTAGTATAATTCCAAATACAATTTGAATTCATGCCTTTTTATAATGTAGCTTACATTTGTAACTTCCCCTTTTGTCAAGTGAAAAAAAGAAAAAATTATAACATCTAAAAACGTAACTAAATCTCCCTGTCTAAAGCGTGAATTAACATTGACAATGTTAAATACTGTTGTACTGTACGGCAGAGTAGAATACAATTGTCACCACCCCAAATCTCTCCCGTGGGTGTCGTACAAGGCGACTAAGGATAAATCAGTGATGAGGAATGGGCAGCAGCGTTCCTCTTATACCGCCTAGCAATGTACTGCGAACTGCAACTTTTGTGCGCGATAAATAACAATAGGCTCGCCACCTATTATATGGGACCTAACATAACTGGCGAAACGTGGGTGCTGGTTCACCTATGCCTACCCCTTCGGGGATATAGGCGTGATTCGAACAAAACAAAGATCGGAATTCCCAGTCGTTGTGTTTATTCATTCAACCACAGTGATGGATGATGCATTATTTAATTCGCATCCTTGTATTTACAGTTATGTTGTCAAATAAGGTTGTTCTAAGCTTATGACGTAAGCACTGGGGTGTTTACCCATCAAACTACCCTTCTCCCCCAGTACCACCACTATTGATCTGTATGAGTCATCGTCGCTCGGCGCCACACAGTAGAGTTGCCCTGGTACCCTACCTTACGTCTGGCACAAAAAATATTTTAATTTTTTGAAAATATCTAATCTGCCCTTACTTTTACATACTGAAATTCATTATTTTTTATTATCTTATCTTTACATTACTGTGGCTGCAGAATTGGACTTCATTGCGAATTAAAAATTCCTTAGTATTTATACAATAGGTTAAGTCGATCTTCTTTTGAGAGGTTGAAGTTTCCATAATTCCTGACTGGTTCGACTATGACACAATATTTTATCCCAAACTTAAAGCGGGGCACTGGACGGGCATCATGCCCGCGGGCAGTATGTCCGGGCGGGCATGTCAGTCGCCACAATACACTGCACAGAGCCACAGATAGACCCGTCAGTTGCTGTTAGACCGGCTACACGGTTAGTTGTGTATTACGATTACAATGTCAACGAAAACAAAAAAAATCGCACATCATCTGTTGATGAACCTTGTTTGTTGTTTCACGTCTGTAGGATTTTATTTCCTCTAATTTATTTATGTTTGCGATTTTTGTGTAGGAGATAAGTACTTAGTACTACTTAGCTTTATTATTCTCAACACTTAAATTACACCTACATTCCACAACTAACTGGGCCGTAGTAGTAGACGATTATTTTATTGTTTAAATTTTATGTTAATGCTGACTTTTGATTTTCATATTTATTTTATTTTTAATTGTAATTGTTATTTCAATTGAGTATTTATTTTTATTTTGATATTTCTTATTTGGTATAGATACTTACATAAATCAGAAAAAAAATCAATGCTTATTATTTTAAGAATGTATATTATATCATTATAAAACATGTAAGAGAAATAACGCACTCCCTGAACACCCCTGCTAACTTGGTCATTAAAACTGTGGTTATATCAAAACTACAAAATAGTAAAGTCAATTTTCAAATTTTCCATACTTTTTGCTTCACTGACCGAACAATGTGAATGTAGGAAGAATATATTTTTTTAACAATTTTACGATTGAATTACCACCACGGTATTAAATGACTATGTTAACATGGGTAGTATTCAGGGTGTGAGTTGTTCGTTTTTATGCGTTCACGAACTAACATTAGTTAGGCACATCACTAATCCGATAACTGTACTTGCTCTGGTATATTTTCTGCTATAGTCTCACGGCTGGCAGTAACCAGTGTGCACGTTTGCCATGTTGCGTCATATGCGTTGTTATTGTTTGTTTATATCGATATTGCCACTTCAATCAGTGTTAAGTGTGCATGTGAAAACTACGGAAGGCACGGTGATTGGTCAAACAGCCACCGATGGAGACTACACAATATTTTATAGCGTACCATACGCTGGAAACGTATCAGGAACTAACAGATTCAAGGTAGGTAGGTTGTAAGCATTAAATCGTTATATTATGATGCAGAATGTTGGTGAGTAGAAGAGTAGAATATTTCCAAACGAGTTGATACACAGTCATGTATGTGAATGGAGCAGAGAAAATATTAGTCGTTGAGTTAATTAAAATCATAATAAGTTGAATAAAATTCTCGTTTTAGCAAAAACGGTGTACAGTCATCGGGTTAATACAATCTGTCAAATTTCTCCAATAAATTTTCTACCTTAACATCCTTATTATAAAGTTAAAAATGGATTGGAAATATTTGACAGTTTGTAGTAACCTGATGTGCTGTACCTACAAAACGGACGGTTGACCTTCCTTCACATATTAGACAAAAAATGTAAACAAATAGAAAATGTAAGCAAATAAAAATTGTAAACAAATTAAAATGTAAATGAATAGAAATAGTAAACAAATAAAAAAAGGAAACATATCAGTATTATACAGTAGTAGTATTATATAGTAGTATATAAGCAAATAGTATATAAGTGCCGTGTGGTGACGACAGAGTAAAATACAATAGTCACCACCCCAAATCTCTCCCGTGGGTGTCGTACAAGGCGACTAAGGATAAATCAGTGATGAGGAATGGGCAGCAGCGTTCCTCTTATACCTACCACCTAGCAAAATACTGCGACTTTTGTGCCCGATAAATGGCAATATTACATGGGACCTAGTATAAATGGCGAAGCGTGGGTGCTAGTTCACCTCTGCCTACCCTTTCGGGGATATAGGCGTGAATTATGTATGTATGTATGTATATAAGCAAATACAAGTTGGCTGACTTATACAAATAAACAAATTTTAATAAACAAAATAAACTATAAGCCACAAAAATCACGCCTACTATATCCTAAAAAGAGGAGCTTGCTAACGCAGTGGCATGGTGTGCTTGGCCTGCGATTGCGTAAACTAAGCAATATTCGCTAAGGCCGGTCATTGGATGGGTGATCGATCAATAATTTATTATCTCGAGCTAATAATAGTTATTTGTTATACGAGAGTGCAAAGTTGCTTTTTAACTATGTGCTCAATTTTGATGACCGGTGTCCGGGTGGATGAGTAGGTGCAGGTGTGTCTGGGTGTTGTGTGTGTCTCGGTGGATGGGTGTAGGATGATGGGTGAGTGTGGGTGGGTGGGTGATTTGTGTGTATATGTCTAGGTAGGGAGTGTGTAAGTACAGACATCGAATAAGTAATGTTATTGTTATTTTTGTATTTAGATACATATTTCCTCGCTGAGGAAAAGTTACGTGTTGCACTCGAGTGCAAAGATTTTTCACCTCGTGCTCTTTTGATTCCCTCGTTCAGGATTCTAATTTTTGTTTATTAATTCATTTAGAACGCTTCGTTTCCTCAGGCATCAAAATTGAGCACGCGGTTATTTGCGCTCTTGTGTAACAAATAACTATTATTAGTGGGTAGTAAAGTTTTAAGAACTTAATTTTAATACATAATGTTATATGATATGTGCGTATACAGAGTCACAGAGTTTATAAAGTATTGCCGCTTACACTGCACGGCTGCGACTGACGGTGTGGGCAGGGCACGTCACGTATAATGTAGTGCTCCGCGCTACATCACTTGCTCGCGCTGTAGCTAACATTAGAGTAGGGATGTCATGGAGTACTTTTAACTTGATATCAATCGGGGGCAAGTTGAGGCATCTAATTGACAACATTACAAAAATTTCAACCCCTCAAAATAACTTCTAGAATATTAAAAAAAAATGTACTACTTAATTACAGAGAGAAAAAAAAAATGTAAAAAACATGCGATGACGTCACAGTCGTGGATATGAGAATTAAAACGTTTGCCTTACTAGATGGAAGAACAAAAAGATATCATAGACATGATAACAGACGTCAGTCATAAATAACATCCCTCATATCCGTAACATCCCTGATCTATAGACTGCACGGGAACGCACCCGCCCGCCACCGTCTGTCAGGCAGCAGTGCGGCAGCAACCCGCAGGAACGTTGCCAACTGTCACTGTCTGACTTATAATAATCTTGGCGCCCAGGTCGAACCCGGGACCTTTTGGCCAATACCCAGCGATCTAAACATTCGACCAAGCCGGCCGTCATGAAAGAATGTAGTGAGAATGGGCCATAACCCACAACACTGACCCAGAGCGGATTGGTGGGTTAACAATAATGATTGCACGGAAGAACTCGAGATAATAAATTTTTGGCCACCAAATCAATGACCGGCCTTAGCGAACATTGCTTAGTTTTGGCAATCACAGGCTGAGCGCGTTACTCCACTGCGCTTTCGTGCTCCGACTATCTCCTACTGCACATACCTACTTTAATATATAAATTCTTCAACCTTTGCTATCTTAGGTCTGACGATCTAGAGTTAACAATAGATTGGCATTTAACAGTGTTGTCTTGAGAACATAAGTAGTCGGCTAAAAACGGCTACAATGGCAACTAACTAATTAAAACAGCCAATTGACTTTAATTATTGTAAAGGGCTATTCACACAGGCGTTAACGTTGAGCTTAACTAAAAAAGTATGTAAAGCAAATTTCAAAATTTTCTGTTTTCACTCATTTATTTTGTTATTCTTTGCTTCATGCGTGTGGTGACATAAGAGCAGAATACAATAGACATGATGACTAATTTTGAAAAACTATACCATGATTTTCTTACATGTCTACTTTACCCAAAATAAATTACAGTTTGTAAAAACTTTCGATTTTGATAGAAAATACATGTTTTGAATAATGCAATTTAAAATTTTACCAAAACGCCAAAATAGCAATGGCGTCTGTGTGACGTCACTATTCCGTAAAAAGACCAGTTTTTATATTAAACTAGTACATTTTATTGGCAAATAAAATGTCAAAATGGAGATAGCTAAATAATGACGTCACGCGGCGTATTAGCAAATATGGCGGATTGCTAAGTTTTGTACTTTTATTTTTATAAAATAATTATCAATCACAAGTATAATCTGAAAACGACTATTAACGAATCTCCTTATCCTAAATTATTATTATATCAGTGATTCTTTTTTAGTTCATCATCCTGTAAGGTTTACTATTTTTATTTAAAATACCTATGATTTTGATTCAATCTGCCAGCACTGCGGTAGGAATTAGAAAATATAAAAGATGGCGGACGTCGGGCAGCGGAGCCGAGTGGTCGGGCTCTCGGAAAGTGTAATAAGTCTATGGTTCATTGTGTAAAAGTGAAAGTTAATATAATCAAGTTAAAGGAATAAACGAGTGTTAGTACAGAGAACGGAGTTTTACAACAATCCCTATTGTCATCCCCCTTATCCCTCCCGTGGGTATCGTCGTACAAGGCGACCTGAGTAAGCGATGAGCACTGGGCAGCAGCATTCCCATCATACCACTAGCAATATACTGCGCCCGATAAATGGACCTAATTTAATTGGCGAAAAATGGGTGTTAATTCACCTCTGCCCACACAGAGGCGGGATTTACGTATCGTATGTAATACCTATGTAGTCTTTGCTACCTATTGACTTTACAATAATAGAACTTTCCTGTTGACATTACACAAAGAAAGGAAGAAAAGAAGTAGGTATTTGTTCAAAGATTTTGGTGGTTAGAAAAAGAATTTCGAAAAATTATGATCTTGAGGCGGGAATCGAACCCGCGTCCGCTGCTATCCGGGCAGGTGCCTGACCGCTCGGCCACCCAAGACACCCAAGACAGGACCAAAATCTTTGTACTAATTTTTCTAACATTTATATAATGTTAAAATTAAAAATCGAATAGGTATTTGTTGTTTGTTTTGCGTTTACAGTGTCTGAAAGAGATAGCGAAAACCGATCCTATAGTATAATGAAAGAAACAGTAAATTAAAACATCGCGGGTTCCATTCATACATAAATCACGCCTATATCCACGAAGGGGTGTGCAGACGTGAATCATGCAAAGTTTCGCTAATTATGTTAGGTCCCATGTAACGCGATCTTATTGCCATTTATCGGGCACAATAGTCGCAGTACTAAGAGGAACGCTGGGTTCCATAGTATTGATAATATTGATAATGTATCTGCCTTATAATGTAGCGCGCTCGGCCTGTGGTTGTGTGAACTACTGTAAACTAATAATGTTCTAAGGCCAGAGAACAGTGTTCGCTAAGAACAGAGGTACGTTACTTATGAGTTATGAATGAGACTATACATATTACGTATACGTGTTTTATGCATAATTTATAAATATAATATACTTATGTACCTTAAATTGTGAAAAACAAATCAAGAATTGTCAGAGTTAAAAGCAGAGTAGTTATAGTTAAAAATATTTTTAAATATTTACATACATACATACATAAATCACGCCTATATCCCCGAAGGGGCAGGCAGAGGTGAACTAGCACCCACGTTTCGCCAATTATGTTAGGTCCCATGTAATAGGTGGCGAGCCTATTGCCATTTATCGGGCACAAAAGTCGCAGTACATTGCTATTGCTAGGTGGTACAAGAGGAACGCTGCTGCTGATTCCTCATCATTGATTTATCCTTAGTCGCCTTGTGCGACACCCACGGGAGAGATTTGGGGTGGTGACAATTGTATTCCACTCTGCCGTCACCACACGGCATTTTTAAATATTTACAATTGAAAAATAATTTAATAAGTATTTATTTTAAGAGTGACCGATAAAATAAATTGAACGTATTACTTAAGTAACACTTTTTTTTCAGACAGCTCCACCACCCGAGAAATATGCTGAGCCAAAGGCAGGAAAGAAGACCGTCTGTGCCCAGCCTTCCCCCAGCGGTTTAATTGGAATTGAAAATTGCCTTACCCTCGACATATATACAAAAAGCCTAGAAAAGGGTAAACCAATTCTCGTCTGGCTACACGGAGACGATTACTCTAAAAACAATCACGAATACTCTTATAAAACATTTGCTGAAGCCAATATATTAGTTATAGATGTTCATTATAGACAATCGATATTTGGATTCCTGTGCCTAAATGTCCCAGAAGCACCTGGTAATGCCGGTCTCAAAGATGTCATACAAGCATTAAAATGGATTCGAAATAACGCTAACAATTTTGGAGGAAATCCCAATAATGTAATCGTTATTGGTCACGGGTCTGGTGCTGCTATTGCAGATCTGCTGTCGCTATTGCGTGAAACAAAGGATCTAATACATAAAATCATAGTACTCAGTGGGTCTGCGTTATCTCCTTGGGCTATAGCTTACGACCCTATAGGACATGCCGAAAGTTTTGGATCTGCAATTCTTGGGGGAAACAAAACTTCGGCTAGCAACATGGTTAAGTCACTCATAAACGAGAGACCAGAAAAATTGGTGAATGATTTGAATAAATTTAACAATCGCTTTCCCAACCAGACACTATTATTCGCTCCCTGTATAGAAAATACGAATCTCCCAGGCAGTATTTTAAAAAAAGCACCACTAAAACTGTTGATAGACGGCGACTACAATCATGTAAATTACATTGCCGGTTACGTTAAACAAGAAGGAACTATCAGAATTAAAGAAGCTCTCCAAGAAGCGTGGTTGGCAAGAATGCAGAATAATTTTAGCCAATTTCTGCCAGTTGATATGGATTTAAAAAATAGGGATGAAACAAATACTACTGTCAATGCTATAATAAAATCTTATTTTCATGGTAAGCCAATAGAAAAAGAAACGATACAAAACTTTATAAATTATGAAGGAGATGTTCTGATTAAAAATCCTATATTGAAAAGTGTTACCATGAGAGCTAAGACTTCTGAACAGCCTGTACGATTGCTCTCCTTTGACTTTGAGGAAGACACTTCCACAAATGATAAATGGATGGCAAAAGACATACATCTGACGGGATTACCCCATAGCAGAATTCTCGACTATTTACTGGATGGGCCGACTAATACAGTTCTAAGTTCACATAAAGCGTATTTAGTGAAGCGCATAATTGCATTTACAAAAACAAGGTACGTGGACATTTTTAAAAAGAATGGGTAGCGTAAATAAATACTTCGTAGTGTTTTAAGTTACAGTGCATAGATCTTGACATGTCTATGACACTCTTCGCTTGCACCACTAGCGATACCACAAAACTGGATTGATAAGTGGAAAATAACCATTTCATCATCAACAGTATTGACTGCTGGGATAAAGATGGGTTAGAAGAATATGAGTTGAATTTGCCATAAAGCACGACTGGTTCCAATGTTGTTTCAACGCTTTCTGTATTCTGAAGCACGTATTTACCTTTGAAAACACTGCACTGTTTAGATGCATATCAAGAGGTCGATTATAGATAGTCTCATATTTTTCCGACACAGCCATAATTTTATTCTGAACGATTGTAATTAAGCAACAATGTTTCTTTTATAGCAAACCTACGACTGAAATTGGCGATGAGCCTGGTGATGTGTCGTGGAGAAATATTGTCAACGGACATTTCTACTATCTGAGTATTGGCGGACCTAATAAAAAAACGTCAACCAATGAACCGAAAGATGATTTACTTGTCGATCCGCCTATGATAATGTCATGGGATGATTTCTATGGCAAAAAATATAAATATCCAATTGGTGTATCGGCATCTATTAGACTGATGGCTTCTGCGACATCTGTGCTTTTGTGCATAATGGCATTCCTATACTTAACCTAATATTCTAAAAGTAGCAAAACATTTATTTCTGATTGATATTGTAGGTAGTAGTTTCAGTTACTGCTTACATACTATTATCGCGCTTCTCTCCCACGGGGGTAGGCAGAGAAAAGAGCAAATATTACCACTCGCTATGATCACTGCACTTTATTATAATATGTATACGTTGATTTAAACCTCCGAGGCAGCACTCGGCACCAGTGAGAAGTGGACAAGGGTTGTCGCACCAGCCCGCTTAGCATGACCACCGAAACACGACATGATATAGCCATTTATCGCGTTGAACTGTAAAAAGTCATTGAATTTTTGACAGTTGAAAGCCATAAATGACTATATCTTAAAGCCTATATGGCTATATCATACAAATATAGCCGTTTATCTCTTGGAACTTTCAAAAATCCAATTATTTTTTTACAGTTTGAAGCGATAAATGTCTTTATCTTATCGTGTATCGGTGGTCATGCTAGCCGGGCAGGGACGGGTGCGACATAAGATTCAAGTCCGGAAAGTAAGAATGATGACGGTAAGCTGGAATGTAGGAACTATGACTGGGAGAGGAAGGGGACATTTTAGAAAGCAGACGGTGGTGGTGACGGCAGTGTAGAATACAATTCTCATCCACACCCCCATCTCTCCCGTCGGTGTCGTACAAGGCGACTAAGGGTAAAGACGGATGACGGATGTTAAGCGAGTGAATGATAGGTTAATAGTTGTGAACTATTTATGGGTGAATCGATATTTAACTTCGTAAGTGCTCATGCACCGCAGACGGGGTATGATGAAGTAGAGAAAGAGAAGTTTTGAAAGGATTTTGATGCAGTGATGATGAATGTACCAGAGAGTGAGGATTTATACAATTGGTTGAGATTTTGATGGACACGTTGGAAGGAGGATATTGGAGGATGCACTGCGATTTTGGTTTCGGAAACAGAATCGAGGAAGGCGAATATCGCTGGAGAGTCCCTAGGGAAAGAATGACGTATTTAAGATAGCGAGAGCAAGAGCATAGAATACAAGGGATATTGTGTATATAAAATGTGTAAAAGATGAGAGAGGAATGGTTTTGATGAATGACGGAACGATAAAAGATCGCTGGAAGGAATACTTTAGAAAGTTGATGAATGAATATACAATACTGGCATAAAGTTTTGGTACAGGCCCCTATCACTAATACTAAAGTGGTAGATGAAGTTAGGTTAGAGGAAGTAACAATGGTTGTGAGAAATATGAAGAATGGAATGACGACAGGGCCTGATTGTATACCTGTTGAAGTTTGGAAGTTTCTGAAGGCGGAAGTGGCTGACTTTATTCTTTAATAAGTTGTTACAGGAAGAGATGATCACGAATGAATGGTGTAACAGTACGCTGGTGCCCATTTACAACAACAAGGGTGATGTGCAGGACTGTTACAACTATAGAGGAATAGAGCTCATGTAACATAGTATGAAGATATGGGAGAAAGTGATAGCGAGACAAATGAGAGAGGGGTGTGAAGTCAACCGAATTACATACATACATAATTCACGCCAATATCCCCGAAGGGGTAGGCAGAGGTGAACTAGCACCCACGCTTCGCCAATTAGGCTAGGTCCCATGTAATAGGTGGCGACCCTATTGCCATTTATCGGGCACCAAAGTCGCAGTTCTTTGCTAGGTGGTAGGTATAAGAGGAATGCTGCTGCCCATTCCTCATCACTGATTTATCCTTAGTCGCCTTGTACGACACCCACGGGAGAGGTTTGGGGTGGTGACAATTGTATTCTACTCTGCCGTCACCACACGGCCAACCGAATTGGTTCTGCAATTCGGTTTTATGCCGGGACTAGGACTGGACTAGGGACAACAGATGCGATATTCGCTCTAAGGCAAGCATGCGAAATATTCCGTAGTGCTTTGTGCACTACGGAATAACTTGCACATGGTCTTTGAAGACCTTGAAAAAGCATACGACCGAGTTCCGCGTACAGTTCTGTGGTGGTATATGAGAGAAAAGAGAGTGCCTGAAAAGTATGTGAGGCTTTTGTCTGAAATGTATAGAAGAGCTAGTACGAATGTTCGGTCCCAGGCTGGCGTTACCGACAAGTTCGATGTGACCGTAGGCTTGTGCACCAGGGATCGGCTTTAAGCCCGTATTTGTTTCTCCTGATTATGGATGCTCTGACATCGGACATACAGGAGGAGGCACCCTGGTGTATGCTGGCTGCCGACGACATTGTACTTGTCGGAGAAGATGCATCGAGGTACAAAGTAGGCTGGAAAAATGGAAAGCGTTGGGCTTAAGATCAGTCGGACAAAAACTGAACACAATGGTCACACCAGTTTCTCCTAAATTGCCTTAGGTGGTGGTATTCCAACCAGTTTACCTGTACCGGTACCTTGGATCGCTCTTCCAAAAAGACGATAATATTGACCGGGGAATAAGGAATAGAGCGAACGTAGGATGGATGAAGAGGCGACAGGTCTCACCGAAAATATGTGACCCACGGATGCCCCTTAAGCTTAAGGGGTAAATCTATAAGGCGGTCATTAGACCTGTTATCATGTATAGATCAGAGTTTTGGGCTATGAAAAAGACTGATGAAAGGAAGAGTGCATGTAACAGAGATGCGTATGTTAAGATGGAGGTGTGGTGTGACACGGAGACAAGATAAGGAATGGGTATATCAAGGGAAGTTTGAAAGTAGCGCCAGTGACTGAGAGACTGCAGAGTGATAGACTTGGATGGTTTGGTCATGTTATGCGAAGAGATGAAAGCTATGTTGGCAGAAGACTGTTAGGTTTCAACGTAGAAGGATGTAGAAGGTGAGGAAGAAGAAAAAATGGACGGATTGTGTAAAGGAGGATATGATAGCAAGAGGGGTATCTAAGACATTGGTGGAGGATAGAGAGGAGTGGAAGAAGAAAACATGTTGTGCCGACCACGCCTATAGCGGGATAAGGGTAGGGAGAAGATACGTCGATTTGAAAACTCTGGGAATTTTCTAATTACTTTTATGTGTAAATAACTACCCATTATATTTAGTTATGTACGTAGTAGTAGGTAGTACCCATGCTGGCTGGCCTGTAGGCCTATTCCCTAACTTTTTTTGACAGTTGAAAGTGATGATCACCGAACTATTTACTTATCCATTACTACTTTACTATAATGCTATTGTGACACTTGTCCTGTGATAACAGCAATGTATTAGTAAATAGTTCGGTGATCATCACTTTCAACTGTCAAATAAAGTTAGGGAATAGGCCTACTGGGAGCCAAAAAATTACGTAGAATGTGGTCAGCCCCGACTCACCCCATCGTTAAAGCCAAATAAGGAGGGGATTGCCCAGAGTACCCAAATACAGTGTACCTTGTGGCACCCGAATGGTGGAGGGCACATTACCAAGAATACCCAAAGTGACTAATCCAAGACCTTGTGCATTATGATTTGGAATATTGTTGAAAGAGAAAGATTAGTTATTATAATAGGTGTCCACATTTATTTCATTATTGTCTCTTTCTTTCATCGGCCAGAAGTCACAAATCTATCTACTTCTTTTTTATTTATTTCATCCATCCCACCGTAAAGGTCATCTTCATCATAATCACCAACTCTTTAAGGCCTTGGCAGGCAGAGGCATTCAGATTATTTGTATAAAATTACTACAACATGTAACAGAAATAACGCACACTGAATACTGTCCATAGCACCAATGCTAAAATAGTCATATAATAAACTTTATTAAATAAAGGACCATGATAAATTTATATGGATCATTAATTTAAGAGTTGATTAACTTCAAAATAATAATTTAATAACTTCGATTCAATAATGTAACAAACGTTTTAAAAATTGTAATTTAATAATACATTATATTAATTAAGATAAAAATTAATACTTCTACATTCCATATTTGCATGCTGTGGTATATGGTTGAATAGGTGGTGAATAAATAATGTACTGATTCCAACAATATGTGTCGTGGCCAGATCGTAGAATTGATCACTTCATGATGTGGCCGAACATTTCATGAAATGGTTGCATTTCATGAAATGGCCAGCTAAAACTGACCATATCGTTGAAACGTCAACGTTTGATGATATGGCCATCCACGTTTGGCCATATCATTAATGTAGTAAAAGTTTGGTATTTTTACGTTGCGCTCGTTTTTTGAGTTATTTAAAACGTAAATTTCAAGTAATTTTGTGTTGTAACGACATTTCACTTCACTTTTATGTTCCATTACAACATAATTAATGGTTTGTTTATTAGGATAATTGTCCGCCGCCATGTTGCATCACAAAAACAAATCGAAACAAGCGCCTCTAACGGTGGTTAATGTAACTATTTTCCGATATGATTAGTAATGTTAGGCCATATCATGAAATAACCGTGCGTTTAGCTGTTCATATAATTTTCACTTCTCATGCTCTGAAAGTGCTTATTTGTGCAGGATATAGGCTGCACAAAATCGAATTTTGTGCTCTAGAGCATTAACGTATCTACTCATAAATGTGTCTATATAAAGGCAAAGAAAATAAGCCATGCAGCCAAACACAATAAGAAATTCAGAGATAAATTTTGTTATTTTATTATTGACTTAAATTTTAAGTAACATTTCACATAAAAGATATTAAAATTTTAATTCAAGTAGGACGGTAGGTTATTAAATTAATTTAAGAAAAATATTATTTCAAAATTAATTTAATACTACGGCTGTATAGGTCTGCAGCCCAAGCCCAATATCAATGGGAAAAACATTTTCTTTTATTATTCAAAACTACTAATTTTAGTTTGAATTTTAAGAATGATTTCCTCGCAATCGAAGGGAAAAGCAGAGTTTCTAACTCGTCCATTACTATCAGCCCTCGCCTTCGGATCGGGCCGCTAAAAGTCTCGGACAAAAATGATTCCTTTTGTGCACTTGATGGAAAATCTACTATATACGATGGTTATTCATTGATCTGGCCAGATCATTATCATGATATGGTCAGTTTTAGTTGGCCATTTCATGAAATGCCACCATTTCATGAAATGGTCGGCCACATTATGAAATGATTAATTCTACGATTTGGCCACGGCATAATATTCGTGGCCAAATCGTAGAATTAATGACTTCATAATGTACAGTCATATTATGTACATGTTATGTACGTATTATGTACAGCAACGGATCTTCAGACTACCCAAAACTGTCAAAGGTCTTCAATCGATTGTCAACCTTATCTTGTTGGCAGTAGAGCCAAAAGTCGATTGAGAAAATTTTAAATTTTGTGGTAGTCAGACGTGCGGTTGTCTGTACCCTTTTCAAATGCAAATAAATTATAATTATTATAGCTATGGTGTTATAAAATATCCATATTGCTCAATATTTATATCTTCCCCTATATAAATGTTATTAATGTTTAATTGTTTAGTCAACTCTAAACAATAAAACATGATATTAAATCTCTAAAAATGATATTAACTGCCGCACTCAAAGACGTCAATTAACGTTAATGATTACTTAATGTCAAAAAATGACTATTCAAAACAAGTCTCTATTCTTGCCGGGTCTTGTACAAATAAAATTGTAATTAATGATTGTAATAAAATTAGGTAATAAAATAGAAGGACGCAATTATTAGATTTATTAGTTGCAGTCGACGCACTTTGCGCGTGATTGTACTCACAGCGTTCTACTACCTAGCCGCACGCACCCATCCGCTTAGCAGCCCGCGAATTATGAACGATTTTTTTTATTTTATTTAATATTAAGAATTTAATTTAATATTTTTCTTAAATAAATTTTATATTAATTTTTTATATATTAATTTTTTATATTAATTTTTTTTTGTTTTATGTTTTTAATCTGTACTTTTACCAGTTTCGAGTAAAATAATAGGACAATATTGATACTTTTTTTGTCGACGATTTGTTTTTAAACCTCATTAATAATATAATGTTTAATGGCACTAGATATAATGTCACCCTCCATAAAAATCGATTCATTTCGATTTCACCCTGTAGATTTAATTGAAATTTTTTTGACATTAAAAACTCATTAAAGTTATTTGACGTCTCTGAGTGAGGCAGTAGTCTATTAAAAATAAAGACTATAAAGACTATTTTTAGTCATGTTTTATTACTTAGAGTTGACTAAACAATAAAACATGTCATTTGCAGCTGTCAATTTAGTTAACTGAGATAAAAAATTGACTTTAGTTTTGAATTATAATTTTTTGGCATTAAATACTAATTAAAATTAATTGCCGTCTCTGAGTGCGGCAGTAAGTCAAATAAAATATAATTATAGTGAACACAGTAAATAAAATTAATTATGTAATAAAATAATCTCTCCATTTGAATTTTTGTTTCTTTAACAAATTAAGCTTTTGCTTGACTGTATTGTAACGTTCCAAACGAAAAGAGTAATATTGATACGAGTAGTATTGTGAGTATTTTTTTTTATTTAGGTTTTTTACTTAGGTGTTAAGTATTCTAGTCATTAATTAAATAAACAATCAGCTAAATAAATTATGAACACAGCTGGCTCTGACCTAAACTCTTGAGGATAAAAGGCGTAATTTATGTATGTAGGTACGCATAATTTATGTAATATTAACCGATGTCTGTCAACAGGAAAAATGGCGATTACCAACTTCATTGTTATGTGAAATGTATTTGATGTCTAGACGCTTTGCTACTGCGCCATCTGATGGAAGTAAGGATTTATTTACAGATTTGAACTGGACATTGCAGCTGAGAATTAAGACAATAGGGATGATGACACTAACAAAGAATCACTGAAATGTTGATTTATAATAATAATTTAGAATGAGGAGATTTGTTAATTAGTCACTTGTTATCAGATTATACTAGTGATTTGATTTTTATTTTATAAAAATAAAAATACAAAATTGAGTAATCTGCCATCTTTGCTTAAACGCCGCGTGACGTCAATATTTCGTAATCTCCATTTTGACATTTTATTTGCCAATCAAAAAAACTAGTGTAATATAGAAACTGTCCTTTTTACGAGATACTATTTTTAAATTTTAAATTGCATTATTCAAAACACATTTTTTCTATCAAAATCGAAAGTTTTTACAAAAATATAATTTATTTTGTGTAAAGTACCTAGACACGTAAAAACAACATGATGTAGATTTTCAAAATTAATCATCATGCCTATTGTCATGAAATAGTTTGTACCATTTATATTTGAAATAGTTTGTATTTGTATTATATAGTTTGTATTAGTGGCGATTGTCCTTTTCTTAGTAATTTTAATTAATTCTCAGCTGCAAATTGTGCATTGCTTCATAGTTGCTTAAGCCTGTGACGTGGTTTTTTACACTATGAATTTAAAAAACACATACAGAGTCCAAAAGACCTTTTGCTGAGTCTTTTAAGAACACGTTTAGAAGCCGGGAAAACATTCATGAAGTATAGAATATTCTGATTGAATTGGACTGTGTCGTTGAAACAACGAAAACAGGAAATAACCGCACGATTGCGCATGACTGGTTCCAGATACCTTCAAGTTTAACTAATTTTTTCTACAATAAAGGTAAGAATAGTCAGCCGGCTTAACCAATAAGATGTATGGCTTAATAAAGAAAAAAAAAAAAGGTAAGAATAACTGAGAGCACACTCTCATACGCCTACGCATACGGCTGAATGTAGCGCAGTGACAGTTCAAAAATAAGTTCTTTACGTAAATGTCGAAATTTTAGATTACAAAGAAAAAAAGAGCACAAGAAACAAAATTTTTTCCGACCTCTTGCTACTTTTCTCACATTTATATGTCCAAAAAGAAATCAAATAACAAAAGCCTTTTTAAGTTTATTGTAACCTATTTAAAATATACAAATTGTATTCAATAAATAAAATGTTACTCAATATGCATATGGCGTGTTTATTTTTTTTATAAATCCGTGATCGATAACACTATTGGTCAACTTATGGTTGTTCTGAGAATGACGATTCGGAGAGTTATTTACAGCAGACTGCAGGCCAAATAATTTTTTGGCATCGGTACAAAAAAAAATTGCAACACACGTGTTAAAAAATTGTTCCCAACATGTACCTACAGCATCTGCTGTGTTCAGTATTTATAGCCTGTCAAGTATCATTCTCAGAATCCAAAACGCGCGTCCACTTTTTACGACACTTCAAAATATTTGTCGGTTATGATTGAAGCAAACCGTTCAGAGGCTCATAAATTTTTGTGGTTCAATAGGTATAAAATAAAAGTTCAATTCAAGAATGATTTTGTTGCTTCAGAGATAAAAAATTGGAAGGAGATTGGGAATGGGAAGTCAAAGCAGCGCTTGGGACTCCGCCCAGCCATATTTTAATAAGATTCTGTGAAAGTCGCTTTAGACACGTTTCAGTGCAGTACTACTTACGAAAGTAATAGACAAGTCAAACTCTTTTAGTAATGTTTACAAGGATTTAGCTGGTAAAACTGTCGCTCCCACCTCAATTGCATAAAACCCAAAATTGTAGCCATTTTTTTCGAAAACAATCACTTATTTGAAATATGTTCTGGAAAATAATAATGTGATTGTGTTGCTACACAGCAATCGTCTAGGTACCCACTAGTTGCAACTATTAGAAATATAAGAAAAACATGCGAGAAAATTGAGAACTGTGTATATTTCATCTTGTTAGACAGACAACTGTTGCATAGCAACCAACACACATAGGCATAGAGTTTATACTCCAACACAGCCCCTTAAACTTAATGACTATGTAACATAGCTTTGTAAAACTACTACATAATTAACATAAGCCTAGTATACTAGGTACCTACACATTCGCTAAAACAGTACACTACCAACAGTATTATCAGGCTCGGTTAAATAAACAGCTATCGTTTGGTCATCGCTACTCGCCACTGCTCAGCTTCAGGAAAAGCTTTACAAACAGTTTTTTTTTTGTTTTTTTTTTTATATCTGAATCACAGGCTTCTCTTACTAGAAACGCTGACAGGTGCGATTGATCAACCTCCTCATAATCCGCCTTCGAGTCATCCGACTCAAACAAGGCATCTGGAACGTAGGTATCATCAGATAAATTATCCTCAATCGAACTGCTAATATTATCAGAGTTATTAACCACTGATTCAGACTGTACTCGGCTCAATTTAAAGGAAATAGATCCAATATCCGGAGTTGACTTAAGGTTTTTGTAAAATTCGGTCTCTAAAAATGTCACATGCTTTGCAATCGTCAGCTTCTGAGGACAATCAGCATCTAGAAGTCTGTAGCCTTTTGTATTCTCACAATACCCAACGAAGATGTATTTCTTGCACTTCGGGTCAAACTTCTTACGACGGTTTTGCACTGCATACGCCACACAACCAAAGACTCTTTAAGTGAGAGATATTCACCTCACTTCCAGAATAGCGTTCTTCAGGCGTTATACCTCGCACAGCCTTAGTGGGCGACCGATTTTTAATGTATACCGCAGTATTTGCAGCTTCCGCCCAGAACCGTTGGTCTAGACCGGCTTCCAGTAGCATGCAGCGTATCGCCTCCACAATGGTGCGGTTCGCTCGTTCAGCAACTGCATTCTGCTGCGGACAGTGCGGAACAGTAGTCTGATGCTTAATTCCACACTTACTTAAATACTCCTTGAATCGTTTATTAATATATTCTCCTCCGTTATCGCTTCTCAAAATTTTAATTTTCTGATTAGTTTCGTTCTCAGCTGAAGCTTTAAAATTAATAAAACAATCAAAAACTTTGTCCTTGGAATCAATACAATAACAAAAAGTTTTTCTCGAAAAATCATCAATAAAAGTTAGCAAATATCTCGCTCCTCCTAAAGATTTCACTGGCATAGGGCCGCACAGATCCGTGTGCACCAGGCCTAATACCACATTCGCACGTGAAAAAGATTTCTTAGGAAATGGTAATTTTGTTGCTTTACCTTTGATGCACGAAATACATTGCTCATACGTCGTCGAATCATAATTTATTCCAGTCGCCATACCACTCTTCAGTAGACCCATACTGCGACTGTTAAGATGTCCCAGTCTACGATGCCAAAGTCCTTGGCTCTCCAGTTTATTAGAACGGACTTCTTTAGGTTTACTGAAAGAAACATCTTTGATTGACGCCTTAGGCACGTGTTTGACTATAGTTGCACAGGCTGACCCGGTTTCAAGTTTGTATAAACCAGATTCATTACGCTTTGCGATCGCAACAATATTATTATTTTTGTAAACACGACATACATCGGATTGAAATTTCACTTGACAGCCCCTTTTTGTCAAAACATTAACTGACAATAAACTACATGACAATTTTGGAATATATATAACGTCACCTAGAGTTATTTCACTGTCACTTAATAATAAGTTTATATCACCACGGCCTACACTAAAAAGTTTTTCACCATTAGCAACAGTCACTTTCAAACTTGCATCTTTAACAAAGTTGTGAAAAAGTTGTCGATTGTTGCTCATGTGACACGAAGCACCTGAGTCGATGTACCAGGCATCCGACTTCATGTTCACCGTCAGAGCTGACAATACGGTGTTGGCATTCTTAGTTGTCGTAGTATCGCCGCTAGAATTTCTTGGGTTTCTTTTGCTCTGAGACTTCATTGAGCAATCTTTGGCATAATGTCCAACCTTCCGGCATTTGAAGCACTTATTAGGACGCTTCGAAGCAGCTAGAGCATTCTCCTCTGAGCCTTCCGTTTCAGACTTGCTGTCACGACGCTGCGCTTCTTGTAAGAGTTTGCTTTTTACAAGTTCGCTAGAGAGCTTTATGCTAGAGTGCTCAAGTGTCATAATTAATGGATCATACGTATCTGGTAGACCACTCAGCATGATCACAGCAATAAAGTCATCCTCCAGTGGAGCTTCGATGTCTTCAAGTTGCTGCGCTGTATCAGTAATCTTCGTTAGGTACTGGTCCATACCATCAAATTGACCTAGCTTCAAACCAAATAGTTCTCTTAGGAGACCCAACCTTGTCGTTAGACCACCGCCCTCAAAAGCCTTTTTGAGTTTGGTCCAAGCGTCGAAGGCCGTCTCACAATTTCGCACTACGGAGTGCACTGCTGGTTCCACGCTCAAACATATTCGAGCCAGTGCCTTCTCTTGACGTTTCTCAGTTGTACACAGAGGTCCACCTTTTTCGCTAATTTTTATGCAGTCGAAAAGATCCTCGTGAATCAGCACCATCTTCATTTCAAATTTCCAACGGGCATAGTTCGCCATCCCGGCGAGCTTAATTACGTTGAACGCGTTGTTCATTTTTGAAATTACTTAGCGCTCTGCTACCATATTAGAAATATAAGAAAAACATGCGAGAAAATTGAGAACTGTGTATATTTCATCTTGTTAGACAGACAACTGTTGCATAGCAACCAACACACATAGGCATAGAGTTTATACTCCAACAGCAACAACTTACGCGAGCCACGGCAAGATGTAACTAAAACAATCGTCTAGGTACCTAGTAGTTGCAATACCTATAAAATTATATTTCATAAAAATTAAATAATAAAGTCAATTAAATAAATGTCAATAACAAATACATTTGCGTAGTCTTTTGTTCTTTTGTTTATGAATTTGTAATTAATACAGACTAAACTCAGAATCGATTGTTAGCAGCTGCCCCTCAGAGTTCGATGAATCCTTATGCTTGTGTTACCGACGTTGCCAGTTCTTTATTAAGCTCAGCAAGAGTGAGTATGCGTAAATGCTGTCTCGTTCCTACACAACAAGAGCGAAGAAGACGTAGTTAATTACCAGTTTTGTACCACGCTATATATACTCATTCGTTTACACAAGTGGTATTTAAAACAGAAACTGACCTACAATCCCAGACTGGTGCTAAAAACACAGATCTGCAATACTAATATATTGTCAACATGATTCATTTTGAAAAATTGAGTTTCTCCAAAATTTATTTTAAAATTAATTAATGACGACTTGGACACATTGAGACCAGTTGTTCGAATTACAACAATAAACAATTTTTTTAAAACCTTTTTTATTAACCTCATATAAAGTTTTATTTTTTTCTCATGTTCATATTTGCAAAACATTCGTTCGAACTTTGCGAATCTGAATATTCGTTACATCGCTAGTGTATTTATCAGGGGTTTTACCATATTATTATCGTTGGTAAGACCTACATAATTATTTTTAGCACAGCATGCCGCAGTATATAAGTATGCAGTAACGCACCTTTAGGTATCCTCCTAATAGAACGCGATTATGCGAGTAAGGCCCCGTTCAGATAAACGCACGTTTGAGACGCGTTTCGTTCTACATTACGCTATTAAACAGCATTAGTAGCTTTTACTGCTTAATAGCGAGCATTGTATAACGAAACGCGTCTCAAACGCGCGTTCATCTGAACAGGGCGTAAGCGACGCGACCATCGCGTGTACGCGTACAAATCTTTGAGTAGCGCGGCCGCATGGAGCGATTGTCAGCTAGGTAGGACACCTATTCGAGTTCAATAGGATTGATCGCTTGTTCGTAGTAAGCAAAATTCGCGCGAATCTGCGATGATCGCGCAAGCGCGTTCTATTAGGACGTTGGGCAATCGCGTTCTATTAGGCTCGCCTAACATACTTTGTCAAATGTGTGCCTACAAATGTGCCTAAAATGTGTTTTACGGCCGTGTGGTGACGGCAGAGTAGAATATAATTGTCACCATCCCAAATCTCCCCCGCGGGTGTCGTACAAGACGACTAAGGGTTAAAACAGTGATGAGGAATGGGCAGCAGCGTTCCTCTTATAACACTTAGCAATGTACTGCATTTTTTTTGCCCGATAAATGGCAATATGCTCGCTTCGAATCCTGGTAGGGGCAAATTTTGTGATAAACACAAATACTTGTTCCCGAGTCATGGTTGTGTATATAATATGTTTACGTAGTATATTTTCAACATTTATCTACATATATGTCCGTCCGTCATCTAGTATCCATAACACAAGTGCTCTAGCCCAAAGTAAGTAGCCTAAGCTAGGCTACTTACTTTGGGCTAGATGATAGGTGCGAGTGTAAAGATATTTTATTTATTATTTACCTTTAAACGGCGCAACCACTATAGTCCGACAACTTCATGCGTGACCCTCCTGCGGTATGAGAGACTGGCGGGGGGGACGGGGCAATCCAGATGCCAGCGGGGCGGGCGATGCGGGGAGGAGGGAAAACTCGCCCCTCCTCGCATCACCCACCCCCGCCAACATCCAGAGCGCCCCGTCCCCGTCTCATACGGCAGGAGGGTCGCACACGAACTTGTCGGAATATTGATGGCCCTGAAAAGGGCCGTTTAATGGGCCAACAGTCCCGCCCTGCTTTCAGCAGAGGGACAGGACCCTCTAAAAGAGGGACCTTTCCCACCGTGGCCCTAAAAAGACATCAACCAGCCGTCACCCAGAGTGCACCACGAGGATACATACATAAATCACGCCTATATCACCGAAGGGGTAGGCAGAGGTGAACTAGCACCCACGTTTCGCCAACTGTGTCAAGTCCCATGTATGGTGTAGGTAGGTGGCGAGCCTATTGCCATTTATCGGGCACAAATGTCGCAGTACATTGCTAGCCTAGGTGGTATAAGAGGAAAGCTGCTGCCCATTCCTAATCACTGATTTATCCTTAGTCGCCTTGTACGACACACACGGGAGAGATTTGGGGAGGGGACAATTGTATTCTAACTCTGCCGTCACCACACGGCACCACGAGGAGGCCTCGTAAATTAGGAAATTAGGGCCCTAAATTAAGCGATCGTAAAGGCCTGACGTTCAAAGTACCTACCTATAGTGTTTCAGTACCGGAATCGCTAAAAACTCATTACCCTCGAAGGAAACTCTTCAGTTTAATCTTACCAAAATCAGTCATTGCCAGAAATCTTCAATCATTGCTAGAAGCAGCCCTTTGAGGATGCCCGATAACTTACCTGAAAGAAAAACGAACGAATTAATATTTAAGTAGCGGTCAAAGTGTTAGATTCCCCAAAGAGGGTTGGTGTCAGGCAGGCGGTTGGCTGTAAAAACCTTGAGCAGTATGGATTGGAATGTTGTCATTCCAATCACTCTCTCGGTTCATCGGTCTCTCGACATGGTCCGTCCCGTCTCTCTTCTATACATTCATTCATCACTAGCACCTTTACGGTGTGATGGATGATATGAATCATAAGGGAGTGGATGGCTTGATGACGTATGAACGATATGAATGGAAGAAGAAACATACTGCGCCGACCCCAGATAGACTGGGAACAGGGCAGGGAGAAGAAGAAGAGGTCAAAGTGATAGACTGAGGCTAAGGACTCTTGGAGAGGTTTCTACCCGCGCCCGCAGCGGTTGCGGGACTGCTGTTTTCTTTCTAAACTCACGAGACCTCAGTTCTGTGCGGTAACGCAGCGGTTGAATGAGCCAGGCCACAACACTGCGTTGCGGCGTCGCATCGTCAAAATCTTAACTCAAACAGAAGTAGAACACGCGCTGTGCAGACCATGTCTCACTAGAAACTGAAAACTTGGTTAGCGTCTTGTCGTACGATGTCGGATCCGATAAATTTTTTGCATTGCGTCGCATCACATTTCTGTCCGATGTTGTTTTTGCAATACGACGACGCAACGCAGTGTTAGGTTTAAAGAATTTAATCTCCAAAAAACATTACATTGTCAAAGATTTTGGTGGTTAGAAAAAGAATTTCGAAAAATTGTGATCTTGAGGCGGGAATCGAACCCGCGTCCCGCCTCAAGATCATAATTTTTCGAAATTCTTTTTCTAACCACCAAAATCTTTGAACTAATTTTTCTTACATTTATATAATGTTAAAATTAAAATCGAATAGTTTTATTACATTGTCACTTACATGAGAACTTAACTATGTAACAGGTTAAAAACAGTTCGTGGTCACAAAAGCAAAACAAATTAAATGTGTCCCAGTTAGAACTTAAACAATTAATAATATAGTACTATACTATACTATAGGTGTATAAATCAAATAATTAATTTCAGGTCAAACTATCTACTGAAAATGAAGTATGTACCTACCTACCCACAAATTCATGGCAACATAAATTACAATTCTTAATTTTCTTATAATTTAAATTTATCCTCATTTTAATAAAATAAGTCGACTGCATTCACAGTACAATGCAATTTTCCTATCTAGGTATAGAAGTTAAGAGCCATATTACATTTTGACTGTGATTTCTGCCTAAAATGGCCAATTTTGGCGTTCTTGATCTCAAAAACAAAAAGCCTCAAAAATGTACCATCTAACTTGTCTTAAGTTAGATGGTACAGCATGGTAGAGTGCAACGGCCCCGCGCCAAATAAAGTCAAATATTTACTGCACTGTCGGTCGTAGTGGAGAATAGTTGATTTATTCAAGATATTGCCGTTATATTATAAATTTGGTTTTTGTATACCTACTAGAATTAAAAAAGACGTGTCCATAGAAGATTTTGGATACATCCCTATTTATGATCGAGATCTATAAATGGATCATTTGTACTGAAATACAAAGACTTCTAACTTTTTGTATGTGGTTGTGGTCCCTGTATTCATTAGTTTTCATATCCCAAATCGCTGGGCGTTGTTAGATTTCAAATATAAATTTATCCACGTCAAGATCCATTGTGCAGACGTCTTTATACCTTAAAATCACCCGCGGTACGCTCCGCGCTCATCCCGCACAGACTAGCAGAATCTACGAAGACGCACGGGGCCTTGCCGCGCATTGCCGCGTCGTCAGTGTGTCGTCTAAAGCGCGTTTTCTAAATAAATTGACATTTTTGCATACAATGGTAAATTATGCGGCGCCGCGTCACGCGTAGGGGCGCGGTGCAGTCGGTGAATCGCCTTTTTTACGATCCAGATTACTTTTAGTTCAGTGCCAGTCCGCCATGGTCACACACCAGAAAAGAGCTGTCTAGCGCGAAACTTACTTAAAAAAAGAATTGAAAAAAAAAACGGCAAAAAAATATGTGTTGTATGGAGCCCCCTCAAATATTTATTTTATTCTGTTTATTAGTATAATTGTTGTTAAAGGGGCAACAGCTGTTAAAATTCCAGCTGTCTAACTATCACGGTTTTATGACCCTGGCACATTTTTGAAACGCGATGATTTTTGAAACGCGGGATTGATCGGTGCCTCCAGGTGGAGTCGCCACCTGGAGGCACCGATCAATCCCGCGTCGCGTCGGATGTTCATAATGTTTCTGGTCATACAAAACTTATACATTTGATTCGACTCACACCCATCGGGTCGCCATCCATTCGTGTTTTAAAAGTGAATTCCCCGCTTAACACTCCTGACGGAATTATCCCCTCGGAGCTGTATTGTTAACCTGTGTGGCGCCCATCGCGGGGCAAGAATTTTCAAAAATAAGCGTGACAATCGCTATGTAACAGTCAGTCGCAGCGGCTATAGAATATATACCGCACAAACTCTGCTGCAAACTCCACTGCCATCGCCACACGGTAAACCTTAAAACAAATCCTCACCCTCCCTGCCCTGATCCGTCTATCCGGGATCGGCGCAGTAAGTCTCCTATGTCATATCGGTCAAACGTCATCCACTCACTTTTGATTTATATCATCTATTACACCGGAAAGGTGCAAGTGATGAATTAATGTATGGAAATGAGACCGAACGGATGGTCCGTTCGATCGTCGAGAGACCGATGAACGGAGAGTGATTGGGATGGCAGCATTCCAATCGATACTGCTCAATGTTTTGGCTTAGGTTTTACAGCCGGCCGCCTGCCTGACACCAACCCACTTTGGGTATGCTGTTGTTGGTGGTTTGCCCTCCGCCATTCGGGTGCATTCATTCCATTCGCAATGCCTTAGTTGACTTATACGGTACTGGATGAGTCGGGGCTGGCACATTCTACGTCAATTTTTCGCTCCCAGGCCAACATGGAAGAGTGGTCACAGCAGGTCATTAGGGTATTTGGCACTAGGAGTGAGAGTGACCCGAGTCCAGCAGTGGCCTGAAAATGAATTTGCCTACCGCTGTCTTAGTTTCGTATTTAAATAAATGTCCATTAAGGGCACCAGCTTTTAAAACTGCTAACGAGTAATTTTCGTACTACCGTCAAAATCTGTGAAGTAACTAGGTACTACCTCCTGTATTTTTAGTTTGTAACAATTTTTAAGTATTTTTCACATAAAATATGGGCTATTTTTAATGTATACGACATAATAACTTGATATACAACCACAATTTTACAATATTAACTTGAGTTATTGGAAGTTTATTGAGAGATAAATATTTCAAATAATTATTGCATTATAGCTAGGTACCTATACCTATTAGGACGGCAGACTGATGATTACAAACAATATGGTTCATTTCCGTTGCTGAACCATATGTTGGGTATTTCTCATGACTATAATCTATGTCGGGACAAAAAGAGACTACCATGTCATAGAGATGAGTCAGACGAGTATATCTGTATTGATGTTGAAACGAGAAGTGAAAGAATATAGTTAACTAACAGTGACAGACAAATTGAGAGGAAACTTACTCTCTTGATATAAAGAATAGGATAATTTGGATTTACAAGTAACTACGCAATAAAGAACTCATGGACATGAAGGTAGGTAGAGGGATATGTAGAGCGAGCTAAAAACAACAGGAATAGACAGTTTTTTTTTTGATAACATTACTGCTGCTGGAAATAGCTGGTGCGGTGATGAGAAAAACGCGTTGCGCTAACAAACATTGTATGTGTCAGCCGCCTTGGTCGAATGCTCAGGGGGCCTACCGCCTAACTCCATTGCTGATGATAGCTATATTGCAATGCACTGCTTACGGCTTTAGCAGCCATCCTGAATTATTAGGCGGCACGGATTTTGTGCCAAATTCATACAAAATCATTCGGTGATCATTCGTTCAAAGCTATCGCTAATAGTTTAGGTACATTTGGTGCGAAATGACAGCATGACGTCATAAACTATAGCTTTTGCTTTAGCAATCGATCGCTGGGTATTGGCCAAGAGGTCCCGGGTTCGAATCCTGGTAGGGGCAAACTTTGTGATGACCACAAATGTTCGTTTCCAAGTCATGGTTGTGTAATGTTTATGTAGTATATTTCCAACATTTATATACAAAATTATATATAAAATTCTCACATCTAGTATCCATAACACAAGTGCTTGGGCTACTTACTTTGGGCTAGATGATAGGTGTGAGTGTAAAAATATTTATTTATTTATTATTATTTATGTATTAGGAATTTGCATTCAATCAGCTCCTCCAGACAGCTTCTCATATGACACAACGGACGTTGTATGAGTCAACGGATGTTTTTTTATCTGTAATACGGTCAGTTTCATACATTAATTTGTATTCTAGGTATTCGGTCTAATATGAATGAATGGTCACTTGAATAATAGGGATGGCTGGACAATAATGTAACGATGTTAGAGGTTGTCTAAGATTTACTTAATAGTTTTATTTCGTTATGACACATATTTAAAAAACATGGTTTATTTAATAGCGCATATTAAGAAACGTCAAAGCAACATTATAAAAATATCGTAAATATGATTTCATGTTATCAAAATAATGTAGTAGGGCGCACTGCTTCAACTTAGACAAAGTCTGCAATAACTTGTTGAGTTCTAGGTTGACTCTTAAAACTACATAACACCTAAGTAGATAAACGGTTCACACACGAGCATGCATAGTGCAACCGATTCTCGTGGTTGTATCTGTGGTTGTATGAAGCATAATAATATTCTCGGAGTGTTTGGCGCGTTTCATGGTATAAAATATACACTAAAGACTTGGCTGTATGGGCTAGACCCTTTGCCTTCCCTAAAATATAGGGAGAATTAAAAAAAATATATTCTCTATTCCGTTTATCCTCATGTGGCACAAGACAGAAACAGATTTCAATGCCAGCAGTCCATTCACCTCCTACATATAGCTCTGTTGCTAACAGAATAACCTGATTGTAAATAAAACCTTCGATTATAAATAAATATTATAATTTTTTTTAATGAAATTTCATTGCGATAATGTACATATTTATGATTGTGGCAGTTTCAGTTGCTAACAGAGAGCGATGCATGAGATTGTGAGCGACTGTTTGAATAAATAATAAAATAAAATAAAATTAACACAATAGTCGAGAGCGTCATCGGCTGACAAGACCAAAGAGAATACAATACTAGGAAAAGACAAATGACCTTGGCGCAATGACAAACATTATAGGTACAATGACATTGGGCCAGCGTTGACTTAAAACCACTCGTAAGTCGTGCATATAAGAGCTATTATTGAAGTAATATCAGAATGATGATAAACAGAGGCCATGGTGGGTGGAACAGGATGATGCAATGTGTTAGTGTTAGTGTTTAGAATTGAATCGGCCATTAATAAAAATATAAATTGTTTAGATTAATTTATTATTTTAATTTATACGAACATTAATTATAAATATAAACGTAAGAAATTACTTACATCAAATAAAAAGGGGTCAGAATTTTAAAAAAAAATTGTTCTGATGCGGAAGCGTATTGCGGAGGATGCGGGTTCATTTCCCGCACGAAGACATAATTTTTCGTAATTTGACCGGCCTCCTTTGCATTGTTATAATTACGTTTAAGTCCACATCCTTACCACATGTTTCATAACCATCTACTAAAACCAATTTTTATTAAATGTTTCCTGGTTATAATAGGAATTCAAATATTTTATCCACTTTACATTATGACAAAATAGGAAAGCTCAGTAATTACTGTTCATCGAATAAGTGGCCAAAAGAAAAAGCAATTTTATTTTATTTACTCCTACTTTAATATTTACGATGCATCTCTGGTTGCTGCTAAACGGTATTGCCGCTGACATTATGCAAGGCGCTGTGCGTTCATATGCAATAAATAATTTACTGAACTGTTGCTTCGTAGTCTACGTTGACATAGATACATTCATCACCATCACCAGCCCTCTAATGGCGAAGGTGAGGGTTGACATGTTGTGAAGGGATCCCGTAAACCTACACTTGGGTCACAAGTGTAAGTTTGCTTAGGTCACAAGTGTCCCAAGAGCAGTCACTGACTTCCCCCTCTGCCACACTATGGACCCGGCCGGCACCCGTACGGTGAATCCATGGAATTGTAAAGGTCTCTGTATTAAATTGAAAAAATATATCATTACAATGGCCTCAGTCATTATGTAGGGAGCGGCATCCTTTCAATATTTACAATGATCGCACAAAACTGTATACCCCATTCACTTGGACTTGAGACAAAATGTAAACAATCTTGATGTGTCTTTTATTATACAATACAAAATTAAAAATAACACCAATATTTTAGTTAATTGACGTCTCTGAGCGGCAGTTAGACAACCTCTAAATCAGAGTTGCTACTTAATGAAAATAAATGTTTTAGTTTAAAAAAAATATATAGTTTAGCATTTTTTTCCCTTCAAAATTATTCAGGATTCTGCCAAGAAAAACGTTTTTGGTTTTGTGTCTATTCACCACGCTATTTCTATTCACCCCGTTTTAATGCATAACAGAGCCATCTAGTTGTATCAGCGACAACTACTACGCATACGATCTATACTTATTCGTCATTTGTAGCAACTAAAGTAATCGTCAGCACGTTCGGACGCTTGCTGCATAATACAATAGATGGCGCTGTGTAGTTCTTCCTGCCCTCGTGTTTCCAATCTATCTGTGGTCGGCGCGGGCGCAGTGTTTCCTCTTCCATTCATATCGGTCAGACGTCATCCAGCCATCCACTTCCTTTTGATTTATATCACCCATCCAAACATTTATAGGTAATTATTATTATGTATGAAACTGAAATCGAGAATTTGTCCGTGAAGTTTATAAAACAATCATGATGCCATTAGCGGTTGCTTATCTAGATGAAAACCACTCCAAGCAGACATGTTACTTAGGCAAACAACGTAACTGATACCGCGTGAGTGTGAAATCAAATGCATTCTGGCACTGGGAGCTATTCTGAAATGCATTCGATAAATTAAATAATAAATTGATAAATCACGCCTATTTATCCCCGAAGGGGTAGACAGCCAATTATGTTATAGTTTTCTATTGCTATGAATCGAGCATGTAAATCATAGTGTAAACAGCAGGGTTAAGACAGTGAGGAATGGGCAGCAGCGTTTCGCTTATCCCACTGCGATTTCCGTGCCCGACAGATTACAATAGGATCGCCCCCTAATACACGGCCGGAACATACTTGGCTGAACTTTGCTAGGCCTTTATTAGGCAGTGGTAAAACAGTTCCCACCATTATTTGAATAAGCGAAAGAAGTATGTAAGGATCGTAGCAAGTGGAAAGAAGTGATCTCTGCCTACCCCTGTGAGAGAAAGGCGTGACGTATGTCTGTATGTATGTATAATTTGAATCTCAGTGATTTGTAATAAGGTTTAAAACCAATGAAAAAAGTTTGCATTGCCCCTAATAAGGGATTATAATTCAGATCATACTAACACTTTCGAGGATTAAAAGGTGTGATTTATGTATGTGTATAAAATTCGAAAATTTTCTGATCTCTGTTTCTTTGTAATAATTTAATATAGTGCGTTACCCCGGGAAGTCATTTCGCACTAAAATCTACACACTTTAAGTCGTTCATTACAGTTCCGTGCTAACAGTTACCATCTATAAAATCCCTAGAATACTGTATTCTGAGAAAGAATCAACCCCAACGTTGTAACTGTCTTACTGTATCTATTTCAGATGTTTAAACTAGTATTAGGAGAAGTGCACAAACATTACCTATGTTCTCAACAACAAACAGTTTCAAGACTGAATGCATAAACACATCCGTATCGATAAGATTTTGTACCCTAAATTCGAGTGTTTTGTATTTATCAATGTGCGAAATTGATCAAAATGAACTAGGAAAAAAAAGAAAAAAAAACATGATTAATTGGGTAAGGGTACAACACTATTTTTTATTTTCCGTAAAGTGGTATCATTACTTATGTCACTTTAGTCCATATAGTTAAAAATGACAGTATACATTGTATATTTCCACCTACATCATCATCCTTAAAATTTTCCATACCTATCATGCGTTTGCCATGTATGTGGTGACGGCAGGGAAGAATACGATTGTCACCACCCACCCCTACCTCCGTGGGTGTCGTAGAAAGCGACTAACTGCCGCACCCAGAGACGTCAATTAACTTTAATGAGTACTTAATGCCAAAAAATTTCATTATAATCTAGACATAGTCCTGGCAAGCATAGCGACTAGTTTTAAATTGTAATTGTGTGACATTAAGTAGTCATTAACGATAATTGACGTCTCTGAGTGCGACAGTTACCTAACTAGTAATGGGACAGCGTTCCTGGTGCAACCTCTCAGCAAATTATGATAGATTTCTCCTCGTCTCGTCACGTCCTATGCCATATTACAATTAATATTTATACTGGCACGAATAGCCATAATTTAGAAATAACTACAATAAATATCTTCAGATTTGATAATAAAAATCCCGTAGGAGCACATAGTGCGGAGTCAGGCAATCAGAAATATACGGCCAGCAAATCATCTATCAGTCTTTGCAAATAAATTACGCTTCTATATTTTATACATACATGAATCACATCATTGTATCGTCGAAGGGGAAGGCAGAGGAATTTCAACACCCATGTGTTGTCAATAATGTTAGGTTGGTACCTACATTGCTAGGTGGTATGATAGGAACGCTGCTGCCCATTACTCATCGCTCACTTTTCCCTTAGTCACCTTGTACGACACCCGCTAGAAAGATGGGGGGTGGTGACAATTGTATTCTGCTCTGCCGTCATTCACCACAAGGCTACGAAGAGTATTTGAAACGGGATAATTGATTGCCACTACCATTGGTATAGTGTGTCTTCCATGCTGGCCTGGGAGCGTAAAAACAACGTAGAATGTGCCAGCCCCTAGGTGTCGTAAAAGTCGACTAAAAGAGATTCCCCGGAGTAGACTTTATAATAGGCACCTTGGGACACCCGAATGGCGGAAGACAAACCACCAACAAGCATTCCTAAAGACGGATCTCCATGCTCATCAACTGTTAATTTGTAGCTAGTTTCGAAAACTAATCACGCGCTACTAAAATATAAGTTAGATTATGTTCTCTGAGGTTAACCTTAGTCATTTTGACAAATTATTGTTGCTTATTATTAAAGTTAAGCCGATTTTAGACCAAACTACTGTTGAAATCCCACGCTTTCCTGTCGGACGGGCGGACGTCGTTGGGCTAATATGGAAATAACATGCCTTCATAGTTTTTGGGCCCCGTGCGTACTTCCGCGACATATTGAAATAGGACGTGTGAAGCAGAAAGGAACTACCACATTAAACACCAATTTTTTTTATATATCATCATCAACGTGTTGCAATGTAGTACACTACACCATATTAACGGGTTGAATACAATTGTCACCATCCGTATCTCTCAAGCAAAAGTAGACAATTTGTACCTATGGTGAGGAATAGGCAGAAGCTATACTGTATATCAAAGAATCTGTTTTTCTGGTTTTTATTTAATCGGATAACTTAATCAATTATACTATATTTATCATTTCAATAACTTCTATAATTTCTGAGGAATATTGAGGTATTTAATTTATATACTAAAAAGACAGTATTTTTTGTTAATTTCGGATGTAAATTTTTTTTAAATAGCATTTCTTTCCATTTAACGAACAAGGATACTCTTCTTCCGGCCCTGTTCCCAGTTTAACTGGGGTCGACGCAGTATGTTTCTTCTGATTCATATAATTCATCACACCGAAAAGGTGCTAGTGATGAGAGAATGTATTGAAAAGAGACTGAATAGATGGATCGTACCGAGAGACCAGTGTACGGAGAGAGTGATTGGGATATCAACATTCCAAACCTTACTGCTCAAGAGCAGACGCAGCAGACTAAGCATTTGGCTTAGGTTTTACAGCCCGTCTGCCTTTGAGATCAGCGTGTTCAACCAACCAAACAAAAAAAAATAAACTCTTCAGCTTTATAATAATATAAAGTACTAGTGGTCGCCCGCGGTTTCGCTCGCGTTGATGTCGGTTGTTATATATAGCCTATAGTGTTCCTCAATAAATGGACTATCCAACACAAAAATAATTTTTAAATTTGAACAAGTAGTTTCAGGGATTAGCGCGTTTGACCAAACAAACAAAAAACTCTTCTGATTTATAATATTAGTCTAGATAAATAAAACAGAAATGATTTTGGTGTCTGTACAATAGAAATGGAGGCCATGCAAGTCTAACTTGCAGGTGTAATCTTGCAGAGAGGGAATCTTTCACGTGCAATCTCCGGCACATTTCTGCTCCGTCTGGAATTGGCTCCTTTAAAGCCTTAATTACAGCGAAGCAGAGTTCACATTGCCATAGCAAATAAACTAAGGACTGCGCACTTATATTACTGAGTGAAGCGTGAAATGTAATTTCAGTGAAAACATTTTGAACGTAGCCTTTCTACAATACGTAGACAGAGCCGGTTGTTATTTGTTTCTTGCCTTAATTGACCCCCGTAGTAGTTTTCCAGATAAATTAAACTTTTTGAAAAAATACTACTTAAAATCATCATTAAACCCGTAGCAGTTTTCCCGATAAAAACATTTTGAAAAATACTTCTTAAATCATCACCTCTCTGGTCGGTCCCTCATATCTGAGGTTCGTGGTCAGCTTCGGAATTACATCTGGAGCGGACGATCTGCGTCCACCTGTTCCTATCCAGCGCGCTCCTCACAACTGTGTAGTACTTTGAAGACGATGGAGTCCTTTACGTGATCGGTCCATCTTGTTGGTGAACGACCGCAAGATCGTTTGCCTTCGGTATTTCCAACTACAATCAGTTTTTCAAGACTTTCATCGCCTCTGCGCACTGTGTGGCCGAAATAAGAAAGGATACGCTGTCGGCATATGGTGGACAAGCGAGTTCCGATTTGAAGTTGGGTCAAAATGGGTTTCGCAGTCCATGGTGTTCTTAGCATACGTCTCCAACACCACATCTCAAATGTCAAATCATCACCATCAGCCCTTTAATGTCCCCACTGCTGGGGCACTGGCCTTCCCTATGGATGGAAGAATATAGGAAGATAGTGCCATTACCCACCACGCTGGCCCAGTGCGGGTTGGTGGGTTGCAGTTGCAGTCGCGACGAAGCACGCAGGAACTCGAGATAATAAATTTCCAAACTGGAAATTTGGCAACAAAAATGATCTCCAAACCGTACGGCCTGCTCTGTCTGGAATCAGCGGATTCTCGCGACCTTCACCAGATCGTCGGTCCACCGTGTGCCTACCAACGATCAGGGGCCTACCAACGCTGCGACTCCCGGTGGGCGGCCGCCATTCGAGGACCTTTCAGCCCTAACGTTTGATACTAAACGAAGAAGAAGACGCGTGGATTTAACCCAAGACTTGCTGCAAGCCTTGGGTTAAATTCGTAGGGTCAGGACAATGACGAGTAGACATCAGAATGGCCTGCAGCCGTACTTGAATGATATTTCTGGCACCGAAAATATGTAACAAACTATAAATATTTACATTATGAAATATCAATTTACGGCGAACGTAAAACGGCAGTAAAATCACAATGATTTAAAAAAGCAGTCAAGGTTTCGGTACACATGAATCACTTACCTACGTCCTCCAGTGACGGGGAAGTGTTTAAAACATCCATAATAATATTTCGACAGTACCTTGGGGTAAGGCGGCTACCATACCATATAGAATATTATCATCATTCATCATCATCACCCTGCCCTTATCCTATCTTAGTGGTCTCCCTCTATTTCGCCATCCATCGACAATCATATCCATATCTGGCTTAGTCACATTCATGGCATCCCTTCTCACAACATGGCCATACCAATCTAAACTGTTTCCTTTCAACTTTTCTGTCACTTTCAGACTCCCTTTTACGTATTTATTTCTTATGTTATCCATTTTTGTCACTCCGCACTACATATCAACATTCTCATCTCTGCCGCATGCAATATTCTTTCATCCGTCTTTTTAAAAGCCCAACATTGCGATCTATAGTTATTTTATTGTGGTGAACAGTAGGTAGATAATTGGCTGTTTAGACGAAATTTTCGGATTTAATCAACGGATAACTGTTACTAAAATTATGGTTAAGTAACATAATAGTATGCTGAACTCGGGCGTTAGGGTTGAAGTACAGAAACACACGTGATTAGCGTGGGTGGTTTCTGACTCCCAAAGGCTGCTGCAATTTTGAGCCCAATGTTAATTACATAAAGTTTATTTTGAAATCTTCCTATTGACGGTGCGTACGCGCAGCAGAAGAAACCGAACAGAGGTCGTGCAGTCTCCCCTTAGTATACAAAATTAAGCTTTACAGAAATAGCATAGGAATGAAAATTGTATGAATCTGCGCGCGATCCAAGCGCATACGTTCGCACGTGGCATTATTATTCAATATTCATCTTATTTAAACTGACATAAATAGTTACTATAAGGCAGCGTGCTTAGCACGAGCGGTATACAAAATCATTGGCGAGTTGAGGGATTGTATCGGTTGATTCTGTTGTGCCTGCAATGTCATAACTCTAGTCGAGATGATGTGGTTCCCTACAGCTTACTTGCGTGCCTTTTTGCTAACGACGCCTGCCCGGCTAGCATGATCAACGAAACATGATACACGCCATTTCTCGCTTTGAACTGCCAAAAATCTATGGAGTTTTGACAGCTCAACACGATAAATCTATTGACTACTGAAATATCGTATTTGGGTGATCAAGCTAGGCGGGCATGGGCTCGCAGGCGGACGGGCCGAAGGAGGCGAGCTCACGTTCCTCCTCCTTAGATCCGACAAGTGTGGCCTGCACACATGGGTTAGCCCCCGTGTGTGCATTGCACAGGTCACCCCGTCTCGGGGGATGTCCAGTGTTCCGGACACCCCCTCCTTGGCGCTGACCCAGACGTAAGCCGGGAGGCCCTGGGGAGAGACTGGTGAATTGCCTCACGGCGGATCCCAGACTCTCCCCGCTCGAAGGGCTAGGGGAACACCGGAGTAGTTTAGTGGCGTATTCCTGTCTGTAGATAGTTGGGCGAGTCCCACACACGTCAGCCGCTTAGCTAGCGGCTGGTATGGAGCGTAAAACGCAACGCAAACCACTTCGTCAAAAAAAAAAAACAAAAACGAGGAGTGTTTGGCGCGTTTCGTGGTGTCAGTCAGATTTATTTTAACTAATTCAAAAATTGTTACAGAGTGGTTTTTGTGCAGTGAAAGTGGTGTTATTTTGATGCACAAGCATCCGTGTTGATATGCAATTATGCAGAATCATCGAAAATAAGCCTCATGATGTGTTTGATGTTGTGGTGAAGATCACTATAAAAAGCGGTTTTATCTATTTCATCAAGCACCATCATGACCTCTGTTACTATTCAATTCGCGCCAAGCACTCCCTAGATGCGTTAAAATATGTGGCACCCATATTTTAACGTAAAATTCATTTTATTCATACTTTTCACCCACTCATTATTTCAGACTACAGATAAAATGCCTTCCCTAAAATATAGGGAGAATAAAAAAAAAACAAAAAACAAAGGCGGGCATGGGCTCTCACGTGTTGAGTATCAACGTTGGTTTTGAATGCGTCGGGGTCAGCGCTTCGTTGGCGGATCGGGTCGTGAGTGGGTGAGAGAACCATCGTTGTATACTGGGACATACTGCGCAATACCCTACATACTCCGTTGGCCATAAGGGTTTTCGATGTGCTTTGACGATTCATAAGTGAAAGGTAAACATTCCAGATAGATAAACGAATTTAGATTTTGGTTTCACTTCCGAGAGAGGAGAATTTTTACCCGTCTCCTTTTAGGAACTAAAAGAAAAACGAAATTCATGCTGGTCTTTTGGTTAGTAGACATAATATAGATAGGTTCGGTAGAGTAGGTTCTCCGAGTGCAAAAGCAAACATCATCATCATCATCATTTTGATGTCCCCACTGCTGGGGCACAGGCCTTGACTGTGGATGGAAGATTATTCGAGAAAACAATAAATTTTTGGTCACCCATCCAATGACCGGCCTTAGTAAAACATTGCTTAGCAATCATGGGCCCTGCGCGCGGTAATATATTCCATCAGCTGATGTGCTTTAGACTGTGCGTCATCAGTCGACTTATAACGACTTACACATTCTATTTAAACCAATATTTATTCCGTATCTAAGATATTTATCGAGTTCAAGTCCTAAGTATTACGGAGAGTTTTATTATAATACTTCTGCAATCATAATATTGTAGTGACGTGCGTAATATCGAGATACGAAAACAAATACTCGGTTGACATGGTATAGATAGGGTAAATTAATAGTGTATATTAATAGTTAATAGCCATGCGGTGACGGCAGAGTAGAATACAATTGTAACCACCCCTAATCTCTACCGTGGGTGTCGTACAAGGCGACTAAGGATAAATCAATGATGATGAATGGGCAGCAGTGTTCCTCTTATACCACCTAGCAATGTACTGCGACTTTTGTGCCCGATAAATGACAATAGGCTCGCCACCTATTACATGGGACCTAACATAATTGGCGAAACGTGGGTGCTAGTTCACCTCTGCCTACCCCTACGGGGATATAGGCGTGATTTATGTATGTATGTATGTACGTAAATTAATAGTGTGGCTGGGCAGAGAGAGAAGTCGGGGTGGGGAAGGTAAGTGTTACCTGTAGGCCTATTCCCTAACTTTTTTTGACAGTCGAAAGTGATGATCACCGAACTATTTACTTATCCATTACTGTTTTCACAGGACAAGAGTCACAATAGCGTTATAGAAAAGTAGTAATGGATCAGTAAATAGTTCAGTGATTATCACTCTCATGTGTCAAAAAACCCGTAAACGCGCTGCTCTTGACGACCCTCTCTACCACACCATGGACCCGGCACCCGCACGGTGAATCCATGGAATTCTAACTGCCGCACTCAGAGACGTCAATTAACTACAATGAGTACTTAATGTAAAACAAAACGTTTAAATCTAGACCATACATAGACCCGGCAAGAATAGCGGCTAGTTTTGAATTGTCATTTTTTGACATAAAGTACTCATTAACGTCAAAAAATGACAATCCAAAACTAGTCGCTATTCTTGCCGGGTCTATGGTATAGATTTGAATAAAAATTTCTGACATTAAATACTCATTAAAGTTAATTGACATCTCTGAGTGCGGCAGTAAGAGTTCCCCGAATACAGTAACGCCACACAAAGTTTGAGTCCTGATTTAAGTATTGTGAATTGACGTTTTTCCATACAAATTCTGGCAGGTATTGTCCACTTAACTTTGTATGCAGTGCTCAAAATTTGAGTAGCGTTTCTGTATTTGGGGGTTAGTCACTCTGAGAAGATAAAACTTCGCTGGGAGAGTAATTAGGGATTTCTGTGCATAAAAATCAAAACATTACTAACAGAGCGGAATATTTATAATTAGGTATTCTCGCAAAAAAAAGATAACGCTCTTGAATAACTGAAGTGTCTTATCTTAAAATTGCATGTTTCAGCAGATGAATAACACTAATATACGAAGATTGTTCTTGAAATACATGGAAGCTGAATTGAAATCTGATTTAAATCAGTCAGTTTGTTGATACAAATTATTACAATTACAATCCAGTTTTATTAAAATTTGTAGCTTGATCAAAAACTGTGCACTAAGTACTAAAATTTCAGTAAACTTTTTTATTCCAGATTTTACGATTTACGTGCCTGATAGATGGCAATAGGCTCGCCACAATACAATGGGACCTAACATAACTGGCGAAACGTGAGTGTTATTCACCTCTGCCTACCGCTTCGCAGATACATAGGCGTGATTTATGTGTGCATGTATGTAAACTGATTTTGTTGATACATAAATGCTTTTAGTTGACTTTCCCTTAAATAAATAAAGGTAAGTAAAAAAAAGTGCTGTATTCAGACAGAACACGTCGGCCTTAGCATTTGTTAATATGGCACCAAAGCTGTAGCACCAATATTAGTAATGCTATACAGGGAGGAAAGTTGAGATGGGGCATTAAGGGCAGCTACCATATCCCTAACTGCCATGTGAAAATGGTCTTAGGAGACTTTTCCCAACTTTTTGAGTGATAACAAGCGACATTCACAGATTTTAGATAAAATGTACAGTTAGCGAGAAAATCGTCAGAATAAATCATCAGAATTGAGATTTTTTTAAATGCCAATGGAAACACTCTTTGAGAACACCCAGAAATCAAAGAAAACTTTTTCCATATATTTTAGTAGGGTAAAGACGATTTTCTCGCTGACTGTACATTTAATCAAAACCCTGTGAATGACGATTTTGGACCAAAAATGTATGAAACGTGGAGGACGTCTTTTATGTAAACATGTTAAGGAGAACAGAAAATTCGGCATTTTCAACAAGCAGCTAGATAGTAGGTAGTTAGTCGTCAAAATATGCCGGCTGCACGAGCGTCCAAAAAATTAACGAACAATTTAATAACTGTCTCTAACTGCTCCACTCAGAGACGTCAATTAACTCCAATGAATACTTTATGTCAAAAATTTTATTTAAATCTAAACCATAGATCCAGCAAGTATAGCGACTGGTTTCAATTGTCATGTTTTGACATTAAGTACTCATTGGCGTTATTTGACGTCTTTGAGTGCGGCAGTTAGTAATAATCGAACACACACCGCTCATGGTAAGTCAGTGTTTGATAACGAACTCCTCCGAAACGGCTTGTCATATTGATATGACATTTGTTAGGTGGGAGAAAAGGTCGCAGGCTATTTTTAATACACCTTGCTGATAAACGCCGCATGGTGACGGCAGAGTAGCATACAATTGTCACCACCCCAAATCTCTCCCGTGGGTGTCGTACAAGGCGACTAAGGATAAATCAGTGATGAGGAAAGGGCAGCAGCGTTCCTCTTATACCACCTAGCAATAGTACTGTGACTTTTGTGCCCGATAAATGGCAATAGGCTCGCCACCTATTACATGGGATCTAACATAATTGGCGAAACGTGGGTGCTAGTTCACCTCTGCCTACCCCTTCGGGGATAAAGGCGTGATTTATACATACATACATACATACACAAAGACGTGATGTATGTTGCTGATAAAGGCTAAACGTTTGCCGAGTCTGCTAGTCTAATATACATATAGAAATTTCTTGTCACAGTGTTTGATATCGAACTCGTCCATAACGGATGAACCGATTTAATTATGATTTTTTTAGTGTATATTTCGCAAGCCTGAGAATAGATCCTATTTTTTATTCCCCTAGCCCTAGGCTAAAAGGGCAACATCTGCAGTTGATACTGCCTTATTTTTATTATTTTTAAAATAGTATGGACAATAACTATCAAATCATCATGGTCACCTCACAAAATACAATTGTTTTACAATGAAAACGAGACCTAGCCTAGCATAGGTCCTACATAATTGGAGAAACGGGGGTGTTAATTCACCTGCGCCCAATTTATATGTGTCCCTCGGACGGAAACAAGTGCAATCTGAAATTACCTTCTTCGGTGTCGCCTTCACAGGCTTCTGTGTATACAGCGCTGATGTACATAGGATAGTATGTACCGGGGCCTCTGTTGGTATGCCCAAGGAGGTCATCTTGATTTCACATCACTAATAAAGTTCAAAAAGTTCTTTAAAGTCACACACCAATCAATATCTATCACATCACCAACGCAAACAACTTTTAACTGACAGTTCTAAAGCAATTATTTACTGAATCACTGATCTTTATTCTGATTTAAAAATACGATACTGATAAAAGTTCTGTACTGAAACACTTCAAAAGCTTTAACGGAACGCAAATTCAAAACGAACTCGTTTTTCATGACTCGTGCGCATCGCAGCGCTGACTACCGTGCAATGCCGGCACTCGGCGGCAGCTCGGCACTCCCCGGCATACGTCTTGAAGTAATGCCACGACCACATTCGTAGTTCTTTGTTTAATTCGTGTTCGTGATAAAACTTCACGAAATGCTTGGCCACTTCAAAAAAAAAATTGGCTCTCTTCTTCTCCTGCCCTGCTCCCAGTCCATCTGGATAGGCGCAGTATTTTTTTTTTCATGCTAGAGAGGGAAATCTCTTGCTTTCATCTCACTGATGGTAAGTGACGATAAGGACCAAAATGTAATCGAGCTTCACCTGGAACCCTCAACCACAGAGGCGCTGGCTATCTTTAGTTGTCACACATTGTCGGAACACAATAATGCTGTTAACATTATTATTATGGCGACAGATTTTGATAAGATGGTGGTAGCTAGCCAGGCGGACTTCAAAGAAGTCCTACCACCAAACATATAAGTATGTTTCCTCTTCCATTCATATCGGTCAGACATCATCAAGCCATCCACCCCTTTTGATTCATATTATCCATCACACCGTAAAGGTGCTAGTGATAAATAAATTCTTCTTCTCCCTGCCCTTATCCTACTCCAAGTGATACGCTAGTGATAAATAAATGTAGGTATAGAAAAGAGACGGAACGGACCATGCCGAGAGACCGATGAACGGAGAGAGTGATTGGGATGACAACATGCCAAGCCAATCCATACTGCTAAAGGTTTTGGCTTAGGTTTTACAGCCGGCCGCCCTGCCTGACACCAACCTTTTTGGGTAAGTACCTACCTATGCTGTTGTTGGTGGTTTACCCTTTACCATTCGGGTGCCCCAAGGTGTTTACACCAGGCAAACTCCTTTAGTCGATTTTTACAACATCCATGGGATGAGTCAGGGCTGGCACATTCTACGTTATTATTTCGGTCCCATGCCAGCATGGAAGGCCAGTATACTAAGCGCGCGAAGTGTAGCCAACCGAACGAACTTTGTCAGCATAAAACCCTATGATGTGCGGCAATTTACCGATACTAACGCGAAGGCATTCGTATTAGCGATGATGGTTCGCAAAAGGATGATTCTTTTGACCAGACGTGTCGCGATGTGGTGACACTGGTGACGGCAGAGCAGAATACAATTGTCACCACCCCATCTCTCTCCCGTGGGTGTCGTACAAGGCGACTAAGGGTAAAAATAGCAATGAGTATGGGCAGCAGCATTCCTCTTATACCACATATATTGTTAGGTGGTATAACACGAATGCTACTGCGATTTATGTGCACGATAAATGACAATAGGCTCGCCAGTTCGCCACCTATTCCATGGGAAAATTTGACGAAACGTAGGTGTAATTTCACCTCTGCCTACTCCTTCAGGGATATAGGAGTGATTTATGTATGTATGTTTCACGACAATGCAAATCTTCACGTTCGCGGTAACGTAAGAAGAGTGGCGGTGGTGGAGTATAATCTTTTACTGATCTGGGGGCCTACCGCCTAACTCAATTGCTGATGATAGCTTTAAAGCGCACTGCTTACGGCTATAGCAGACATCAGATTTTAGGCGGTACGGATTTTGTGCCAAATTCATAAAAAATCATTCTGTGATCATTCATTCAAAGCTATCGCTAATAGTTTAGGTACATTTAGTGCGAAATGATATCATGACGTTATAAACTATAGCTTTTGCTTTAGCAATCGAGTTAGGCGGTAGGCCCCCAGATCTTGCTGCCGCCACGTGATTGGAGCATGCAGTGGCATCATGGCGTGGAGGTTCGGAGTGTTACTGTTGGTTGTTACTTGTGACATGAATAGGGATTAATGATTACTGAAATAAGGATTTATTTATAATAATAATTTAGGATGATGAGATTCGTTAATTAGTCACTTGTTATCAGATTATACTTGTGATTGATATTTATTTTATAAAAGTTAAAATACAAAACTTAGCCATCCGCCATATTTGGTGACGTCACTATTTTGACATTTTATTTGCCAACATAAAATCATTCTATTTTATGTATAAACCTTAGAGAAAATCTTATTTTTTTACAAAAATAGGTGTATATTTATTTTATGTAAAGTAAATATACACCTATTTTTGTAGAAAAAAGATAGGTACACATAAAAACAACGTTTTTCAAAATTAGTCATCATGCCTCTAGGTAAATGATTCTATGTTGCCTTTGTAATAAAGTTAAAAGAAACGTCGAGAAAAGACCAAGGATGGGAACAAGGCAGGGATAAGAAGAATATTGAAATGCCAAACAAAAAATATACATAATTATTTGCCTTATTTAGTTGTGACGATAATCTATACTAATATTATGAAGCTGAAGAATTTGTTTGTTTGTTCGTATGGTTAAACGCGCTAACCTCAGGAACTACTGACTCAAATTGAAAAATTCTTTTTGTGTTGGATAGTCCATTTATCGCGGAACACTATAGGCTGTATAATAATAACCGACATTAATGCGAGCGAAGCCGCCTGGGTCCACTAGTGAGCTTATAAAGCTATCACTTTCGCAACTAAAACAGTGCTTTGTAAAAAAATCAATGTCCGCCCTAATTCGTGCAAAGGGTACATTAAGTATTTAAAAGTCAACCATGTACAAAATCGTGCAGGTAATTATTAAATAGGTGTGACAAGTAAAGCCTCATGCCACCATGCTTGTAATAATGTTCATGGAAGATTGATGGAGCAGGTACTCGATGGCGTAGCTAGCGAGGTTGGGGAAATGTATATAAATGTTGAAAATATATTACATAAACATATTATACACAACCATGACTCGGGAACAAATATTTGTTTTCATCACAAAATTTACCCCTACCAGGATTAGAACCCGCGATCTCTTGACCATTACCCAGCGATCTGAGCAATGTTCGTTAAAGCCAGTTTATCGGACGGATGATATGCTGCTGAACTTTCAATTCGATATACGATAGAACCGTATAATCGGCCGAACTACAAAGAAATAGAGATCAGAGACATACACACATAAATCACGCTTATATCCCCGAAGGGGCAGGCTGAGGCGAGTTATCATTATCACTCACGTTTCGCCAAATAGGTTAGGTCCTATGTAATAGGTGGCGAAGCTGTTGCCATCTATCGGGCACGTAAACTGCAGTAAAGAGTGGTAAAGAGGTTAGAAAACGAGAAAAAAAACTTATTGTCCAGTTTTCGTTGTAATAATTTTTCTAACAATTAATAATAATGATGCCGACGAAAAAATACAAAAACGAAAAACGACTGTTTGAATGAAAATAGGTTTTGCATGACGGTAAATCGACTGATTGTGATGAAATGATGATGATGAAATTATAGGAATGTTTCCCTATCACAAGACATTTTATGGAGTCCCCCAGTACAATTATTATTCATAAAACTTCTCTTCTCCCTGCCCTGTTCCCAGTCTATCTGGGGTCGGCGCAGTATGTTTCCTCTTTCATCCATATCAGTCAGACGTCATCAAGCCATCCACTCCCTTTTGATTCATATCATCCATCACACTGGAAAGTGCTCGTGATGCATGAATGAATAGGAAATAGACGGAACGAACCATGTCGAGAGACCGATGAATGGAAAGAGTGATTGGAATGACAACATTCCAATCCATACAGTCTAGGTTTTGGCTAAGTTTTATCTTTTCGAGATATTTCGAGATATTTTCTCGCAGACCAGCATGGAAGTTGTAAAATGTCTTGACTAGATGTCTTGACGTGATCCGCCGTGGAACTAAATAAAAGAATAGTTATCTTCCAAACTGCACGTGTAATATTGATTGAATCGAAGATGTTACAATTGAGCACTATTGAGCAGGGGATAATTAATTTATTAAAAGTAGCCTAAAGTTAATATGGAGGCCAGTCCCAAGTTTCGATGTGAAAGAGACCCATTTATGCAGGAAGCGCGGCAAGCTGTCAAACTATAGCTGCGTTCCGAAACTATTATACTACAGAAGTAGTACAATTATTATTATACTTCTTCTTCCTCCTGCTCTTATCCGGCTCTAGGCGGGGTCGGCACAGCGTGTCTTCTTCTTCCACTCCTTTCTATCCTTCTTTCCTATCCACAATTATTATAATACATACATACATAAATCACGCCTATATCCCCGAAGGGGTAGGCAGAGGTGAACTGGCACCCGCGTTTAGCCGACTATGTTAGGTCCCACCATGTTATCGGGCATAAAAATCGCAGTATATTGCTAGGTGGCATAAGAGAAACGCTGCTGACCATTCCTCAACACTGATTTATCCTTAGTCGCCTTGTACGATACCCACGGAAGATATTTGGGGTGGTGACAATTGTATTCTACTCCGCCGTCACAACACGGCAAATTATTATAATACTATTATGTCTAATTACTAACACCTCTATGCACCCTTCAAGATAATGTAACGTGGTGTTTTGTATGCCTTATTGCCTTATCAATGTTTGAAGCAAATAACGTCTGCTTGTGTAAGTAAGCTGCAATGTTAGTCGTAAATATGGGCTAGTGGCACTGTGACTTATCTAATCATCGAGAAAAGACCTTGGACAAGATTGCATTAAACGACAAGGTTAGGAGGCTTCACACTTACCTTACCTTTAGCAATGTCAAATTTGAGTAGGCACTTATGCAACATGTAGCAGAAATAACCCGAATACAGAAAAGCTACACTTAAATTGCCGTGTGGTGACGGCAGAGTAGAATACAATTGTCACCACCCCAAAACTCTCCCGTGGGTGTCGTACAAGGCGACTAAGGATAAATCATTGATGAGGAATGGGCAGCAGCGTTCCTCTTATACCACCCAGCAATGTACTGCGACTTTTGTGCCCGATAAATGGCAATAGGCTCGCCACCTATTACATGGGACCTGACATATTTGGCGAACGTGGGTGCTAGTTCACCTCTGCCTATATAGGCGTGATTTATGTATGTATGTATGTATGTACACTTAAATTTTGAGCACTACTTATAAAGTTTAGTGAAAACCTGTCGGAATTTGTATGGAAAAACGTAAATTTTGACAATACTTAATTATTAAGCAGGAATCAAACTTTGAGTACCGTTTCTATATTCGGGGGTTAGTCATAATAATATAAAAAAAACATGGTGATATCAAAAAATATTTTTTTAAATTCTTTATTACCTAACCCTCATTGATCATTGATTTTGATCAACGGATCGTGATTGAGACTGACTTTGTACAAGCCATAATCTACTTTGTACACAATCAATCTGGAACGTGATCATTGATTTTGATCCACGGATCGCGATTGGCCTGGGAGCGAACAAATAGGCCAGCACCAACCCCATAGGTGTCGTAAAATTCGACTAAGGGAGATTGCCCTGGGTAGACCAATAAGCACCTTGGGGCACCAGCATATCCAAAGAGGGTTGGTGTCAGGCGGCCGGCTATAAAACCTAAGCCAAATCTTGAGCAGTATGGATTGGATGGTATAGTTGTCATTCCAATAACTCTCTCTCCGTTCATTGATCAATCGACATGGTCCATGGTGACATGGTCCTTTTCGTTTTTTTTCTATTCATTTATTCATCACTAGCACCTTTCCGGTGTGATGAATGATATGAATCAAAAGGGAGTGGTTAGCTTGATGACGTCTGATATGAATGGAAACCTACTGCGCCGACCCCAGGGCCCCGATACGACTGGGAACAGGGCGGAAGAAGAAGGATGTTAATTCACCTCTGCTATTTATGTGTTGCCGTGTGGTGACGGCAGAGTAGAATACAATTGTCACCACCCCAAATCTCTCCCATGATTGTCGTATAAGGCGACTAAGGTGAAATTAGTGATGAGGACTGGGCAGCAGCTTCCGTCTTCTACCACCTAGCAATAGAAACTTGGGTGCTAGTTCACGTCTACCTACCCCTTCGGGGATATAGGCGTGATTTATGTATGTTAATATAATATAGGCGTTACTAACAATTTTTGCTGTTGAGTTAATTTTAATTTAGTAGGTACTACCAACCACTTCAAATTATTCAACTGAATATAATCTCACAAGCTGACTTTTAGCGGACCGTCAAATTAAATAAGGGCAATTTCAGGCTGACTTTTTAATTCTTGTTTGGCTCAAAGGGACTCTGTTCTGTGGGATGGTATGCCAAATTGGGGAATTAAGGAGTTTTTGGCGGAACATTAATGTAATGACATCCGTTTGTCTGATGGAGGTTTTGGAGTTTATTGTGCTGGAGTGGTGCTACAATCCGAGCTCAATAGCGCAGTGGCTTCGCGCGTTCGGCCTGCGATTGCGTATACTAAGCAATGTACCTTAAGTTATTGGAAGGGTGACCAAATTTCTATTATTTTGAGTTGGTCCCTGCATGCAGCAAATGCATCCTGCTGCAGGCTGCATTTGCAGTCGTTAACACCCACTAACCCGTAGACCAGAGTAGTGGGCTATGGCCAATTCTCCCTTAATCTTCCATTCATAGGGAAGGCTTGTGCACCAGCAGCGGGGACATTAAAAGGCTGGCGATGATGATTATGCTACAATGTGGTGCTATTTTTGTGGTTTTAGTGATCGTGTTGAAAAACAATATATTTTTTTAAAGATTTACGAATCCAGTCACTGGTAATGTGGATTGACGTCAGGAGGTTTTTACTGGCGGAAGCCAGTACCATCGGCCGTTATTTAGAGCGCAGGCGAAGGGGAACTATACTTTCCACGTATCCTCTCAAGGGAGCAGTAAATAAGGCTGACGGGAATCTATAGTTTATGAAAATGATTTGGATGACGAGAGCAGCCGTAGCATGCCCGCTTTGGGCCCCTTTCCCCTAAGTCTCAAATGGGATTTTAGAGAAAGAGATCGAAAGCGTAAAAAAATATTTTTACACAGACTGACTAATGTGCTGCCCTCTGGCGCGCGGGTGATAGTATTAAGTGGCGACACATGGCGACAAGTGTGTAATTCCACATGGATTTCAATAGATGGCGCTAATTCCTGTAGCTAATTTTAGTTAGATAAAAATATAAGTACCTATCTATTATACCTACATTAGTTATATTAAATAACTGTTTATTAGATGGTATTACAATCCCAAATTTTTTAGCAACTACAATTATTCCTTATTATAAAAAAAATTACATTTAATTATTTTACTCTGTATGCATTCGTTCGCCCCGCCGTGGTACTTATATGATTACTCTTGAATAGTAGTAGGTATGTATGTATGTATTAATATTATAGATAGCATAAATATCAAGCATCAATAAACACATTTTGTTACTTTTTTCCCAATTCAAGTTTACATAAATAAATTTAGGTTTTCTTTCAAATCGTATCATTATTACCTATTTACACAGATATATAATATTTATGTGTTAGGTGTCAGTGATGAGGCCTAATTACGTACCTTCTATAACGGGCATACCTACATACTGCCCTCATAAATAAAGTAGTAATCACAACAGTTGTAGCGTCTTAGAAATCAATATTTAATTTTGTCTTTTAAGGTACCTACTGCATTTTGGCTTACGAGGACAGTACTTAATAGTATAATAATTAAATTAAATATTCCTCATGCTGACTGTATAAACATTTCGGATTATCAGAACACAAAGGGCACCACGTCTTGTTCTACAAAAAAGTTATGTTTCATTAATTATAATTGTGGAGTCTCAATAAATTGTTTTATGTACTTACTTATTATTAATATGGCATAAAATATATCATGACATACTTTTACTTAAGTTGATGATAAAAGATCTATGAATGGGCATATTTTCATGAAATAAAACAATTACACTTAAGTACTTCAATAATTTGCTTCAAATATATGTTTTACATAATAACATTGATTTTTTTCTTCGTTCTTTATTGTATCCAAATATATAAACTGTCTACGTGGCCATTTCAGTGTATGAGCATTGAGCTTGGCTATGTGTTGATTATCTTGTTCGATTATCTTTTAATAATAACATCTAATTACTATACAGTCCCAGAATTTTACAATAGTCACCAAAACACAACTAAGGTAAGGCCACCAAATAGTGAGCACATTCAACGAGTAGCTCCTAAAGTAGATTTTTCGTCATTTTATTGTTTTAAGCAATAATTCTTAAAGGTTTTCTTCAGTTTATTATATTATATATAACTAAAGAAATATAACAAATCTAAAAATTATTATTGATGCGGGAGTCGAAGCCGCGTCCTCTGCAAACCGGGCAGATACTACTCGGCCAACCAAGACATTTTTCGAAGATTTTTAACAAAAATATTCTTTGTACTAAATTTTTCTAACATTTTTATAGTGTTAAAATCAAAATAGTAAAACCAATCTAAGCTTACCTACGTTATACTTTATGTGTCTATCAAAACGAAATAATACTTTTCCTGCTATGTAAAAGGCCGGCTAAGGTCAATGGGTCAAAACGGCTTTGAATAAAGTAAATACATACACAAAGCATTTTAATAAACTATCCTTAAAATCTCCAAAAGTATTGGCAAAGAGACTCACTGATGATGAACTGACAGCAAATGCCGGTGACGAATTACACGTGGTATTCAACAGCATTTGACATGATCACTCCACTCGAAGTACGCCTCATAAATTTGACTTATTAATATGCTCGCAAATATACAACTTTATTAAACTCAGAGTTTAACAAGTATAGTCACCCAATAATTGCAAAAGAAATAATTTAAACATTGTTTATTTGTAACAATTAGTAAAAGTACTACTCGTTTACGCCCGTGTCGTGTCATCGTGTGTGTTGTGAATGTTACTGAAGCGCAGTGCTGCCAGCTGTTGAAATTGTTAAACATTATATTATCAATAATGTTTCGTTACTCATCGCTAGATGGCACTCGTTTCGTTAAGATGATATTTATGGCAACAAATTGCTTGTCTTTATTTATTAAAGCTCTGTTTAGTTTTAATTGTTATCTAATATAATTAATTGTGTACCAAAATTTTGACTCTAACACTCTTTTTCCTAAATTTATATGGCTATCACACTTCCATGTTAGCAGCTAACAAAAAATAGATACATATTAACCAGTTTTTAATTTCTTCTCGTATTTGAGATAGCAACGGGGTCCAGCTCATACAGCCTAGTCTTCGATATTTAGTTCTTTCATCAATAACATTGAAATAAGTGATCTTGGTAGCATTTAACGACACCTGTCTGCTCTGTGGAATGACGGTCAGGGGTGGCGATTGCCAATAAAACACCCGACATAAATCCACGGCTCCAACGACAGAATTCCTCAGAATCCATTTTTTAAAGTGTTCGTTAACAAGGTCACCGAAATCACAAAATAGCACCCAAGTCATGGTTGCTTATAGTACCACTGCGACACAACAAACAACTCTCAAACTCAAAATTCATAACATTGTCTCGCCATTCCCTCAAAAAACTCTTATTTCTTTTTTTCTAATCGGTGAATCTGTCCAAAAGGACTTGGTATTCGGTTGATCTTTAGATCTAATGGCATAGGTCTGAGGGGCAGCAAACAAGTAGGTATTCATAAATATTAGGTTGGGGAAAAAGTCAAAAGTCTTTTCGCATTATAGTATGTATAAACTTGTAATAAAATCTCTTTGGCTATACTATTTGTATCTGGCTGGTTTTGGTATCATTGAAAGTTTAAATTTTAAAGAACATAATACCAAATTCGAATTAGGAAAATGTGTGATTTTCATTTGTTTTTCGTACCGCCAAGATGAGTGAATCTAATGAAGAAATTCGATACATTTTAAAATTTTACTACAAAAAAGGTAAAAATGCAACGCAAGCCGCGAAAAAAATTTGCGATGTTAATGGACCTAGTGCAGTGTCTGTGAGAGTAGCACAAATTTGGTTTAAGCGTTTTCAATCCGGAAATTTTGATGTCACAGATGCACGTCGCTCTGGTCGCCCTATTACCGATAAAATGGATGCCATTTTTGAAAAAGTGGAGCAAGATTGGCATGTCAGTAGTTACAACGTAGCTGAAGAACTGGGAATTGACCACAAAACAGTTTTGGCGCAAAAAACTGGGTACACAAAAAAGCTCGACATTTGGGCACCTCACGAGCTCACTGAAAGAAACCTAATGAACCGTGTACTCATTTGTGATTCTTTATTACGACGTAATGAAACCGAACCATTTTTGAAGAAGCTGATAACTGGTGATGAAAAGTGGATCACGTACGACAAGAACGTGCGAAAAAGGTCGTGGTCAAAGGCCGGTCAGGCTTCACAGACTGTGGCGAAACCCGGGTTAACTCGCAACAAGGTGATGCTGTGTGTGTGTGGTGGGATTGGAAGGGCATTATTCATTGTGAGCTGTTACCATTAGGCAGGACCATCGATTCTGAACTCTACTGCGAACAACTGATGAGATTAAAGCAAGAAGTTGAGAGAAAGCGGCCGGAATTAATCAACAGAAGGGGTGTGGTTTTTCATCATGATAACGCTAGACCTCACACATCTTTAGCCACTCAGCAAAAATTAAGAGAGTTTGGCTGGGAGGTGTTAATGCATCCGCAGTCATGAATCATGCAGATTTCCACCTGTTTCGGTCTCTTCAGAATTCTTTAGGCAGTGTCAGGTTAACATCACGAGAGGACTGCCAAAACCACTTGTCGCGGTATTTTGACCAGAAGTCCCAAAATATCTATAGCAATGGGATCATGACCCTACCTACAAGATGGCAAAAAGTTATCGAACAAAATGGTACCTACATACTTTAGTTAAATGTAAATAAACTATATTAAAAAATGTTTTGAATTTTCTTAAAAAATGCGAAGAAACTTTTTCCCCAACCTATTATATCATCAAAACTTTTTCTAGCTACTTTGCTCCAGTTATTTTGGGACGGTGTATGTCAAAACCACTTTTGATTGCAAAAATCTAAAAATCAACCCCTGTAATTGACATAAAAGTGAAGAAAAGACCATGTCGAGAGACCGGGTTGTTCGTCATCTGGTCCCAAGTGCCTACGGCCCATTTAAGACGAGTTGACGAAAACCAAAAAAAGAATATTTTCATTGTGCAACTCGTCCCACGTTAATATTATAATGAGGAAAGGTACAATTAGTAGCAAAAGTGTTAGTGTGGAAATAAATAATGTTTGTTAGGAAATATTTAATGATCACAACCATATTAGAGCAAGAGCCCGCGACGGCCAGAACCTTCGCTATTTTATAAAGGCTGTAAGTTTCTGTATGTATGGTCAATACAGGTAAGAAATATCCCCGCTTATGAAACTTGGGTCGCGGTTACTTTGGCAGAAAACAGATATAAAATATGTAAAAACTGATTTTTTCAGACACACCTACAACACCCACCCATTACATTCACCCAGACACACACCCATCCACCCAGATACACTTGCTGTGTATTTTTGTTCCGTTGCTAGGCCAAACAAATCGAACAGACATAATCAAGCAAGCATTGTAGACAATCAGAATGTTTGAAAGCAAGCTCAAATCTACGTGATTGACGCCAAGCTGATTGACCGTCTCGGTCAATCAGCTTGGCGCCCATGTAATACTTGTATTTTTTCCTGCTTATGTGTTCCTATATAATAATAATTTAGATTTCCCCCCTTCTACCTAATATACCTAATGGTGACAATAAAATAAAAACAACCAGTTGGACAGTAGTAAATTTATAATTTCAATTTAATACAAATTTAACACAATTTATAATTTACATAAGCGGTAATTAAAAAGAACCAAGACCAAGGAGTTCGGGTGGAGTCGTTCTGGTCGATAACGAGTGGGACGAGTATATGAATCTAAATTATATTAATCTGTCTATATCTATAGAAGTCTATCTTTATCTCCGAGCCTTCAGCCGCCTGGTGGTTAGTAAGGTACCTGACTGTAGAGAAGTGTAGTAGGGAGTAGCAATTCCTCACAGGATTACCCGCTAGGTCCAGTCCACAATCAAGACAGCTTTAACTGGAGTCTCTTTACTCGTACCAAAGGACCCTGAAGTTGTGCAATATAAAACGTCTCAATATATGCGAAAAACACCCTAATCAAAAGCCTAAAATTGACATGAACACCAACTAATATACACAGGTTTCGCCGAATTACCACCGACGAACGCTATCGCACACGTTCGAGCCGGCAGCAAGTACCTATGAGGTTAAAAAGAAACGATATTAATAATCAATTTAGATCAAATAATATCGAAAATCGCCAAAAACTCTACTTTGAAATTTTGTCCATACAACTTAAGGTATCCAGAGAATTGTCCGAGCAACGGTTTTTCAACCGACTTTGCCGATCCAAATATATGCAAAATGATGACGAAACACAACAATTACGGCATTAAATTATGTACTTAATTTACTTTCGAATTTAGAACAGAGAAAAAATGACAAGACGAGACTTTCCTATTATGACATTTCATTATAATTACCTTTCGGGTCAGTGACACAGTATGTATTCCTTTTAATAACAGCTGTTATTCGGAGAACAACTTGCTTGCTCCGATATAATATTTATAAAATTCCTCTAAAATTTGGAAAATTCCACCAAGATAAGAAGACCATCAAAAATTTACAGCGTCTAGCTAGGAATTTTAAAACGGAATGAATTCCACTTCCGAATTTCAAAATAAGCGCTCGTCATTGGCCGTATAGTTTGACAATCGAATCCTGAAATTTTGTAAGGCTACTAGGCCGGACTAGGGCAACGATTCTGTATCATACAGCCAAGATAACATTGACAAATTGACAATTTCTTCGATCTCTAAAAAATCTATTCTAAGGGAATTTTAGGCAACAAATGTGACCACTGAAGACCTAACGAAACCTAAACGCCGAATAAATACTAAATAAAATCCTAACCTGCCAAAATACAACATTATTGTCTGGAAACCAAGGAAAAAGTAAAGTAATATTTTTTATAACACTTGGGGGTTATATAACCACCCAAACCAAGCAACTCTTATCTGAACTTTTTCCTTTTTTTTTTTTTTTTTTTATAAGTCCCCAATTATGCCAATTTCTCTTTGCAAACCCAAAATTATTATGACAACTAATGTCATTGTCACTGTCAGTCAGTTTGTCAATTTTGACTTTGACGACTTTGACAAGTGACAAAATGACAACGTTACAAGGTACCTAAATAATAACTAAACATTGCTTGCTACATACATACATAAATCACGCCTATATCCCCGAAGGGGTAGGCAGAGGTGAACTACCACCCACATTTTGACAACTATGTCAAGTCCCATGTAATAGGTGGCGAGCCTATTGCCATTTATCGGGCACAAAAGCCGAAGTACATTGCTATTACTAGGTGGTATAAGAGGAACGCTGCTGCGTGCTCCCATCCTCATCATTGATTTATCCTTAGTAATCTTGTACGACACCCACGGGAGAGATTTGGGGTGGTGACAATTGTATTCTAATCTGCCGTCACCACACGGCTTGCTAACTCCCTTAAAATAATATATTCACTTATATGACAAATAATTTGTCAAGTTATTTAACAACCTTCTCGTAATAGTAAAATAATATTGTTGGTATGTGAATTAAATAGTCCTAAAGATGAACGAAAAGAGCGGTTTGCATGACAACATTCTAATCCATGCACACTAGATAAGATTTTGGCTTAGGTGTTACAGGCGCCAAAATTTTATTTATTAACACGAATTCGGCTTTACCATTATCATTGTACAGTACCTAATACTTAAAAAATAATACTAATATTAAAATACAGTAAGTGCTTAAATCCGTAAATGTAATGGCTCATATATTTCAAAGGCGGGCGGGCGGGCGGTCCGTTTAACCTTGAGAATTTTACGGAAACAATGCATATTTAAAACCTCCCATAACACTACACATAACATAGGTACCACAGTACGAGGCAGTTTAACATGCAAATCTTTTAGCCTTACCACATGAAGTGTCAAGGACAATATCTGATAAGCGTTGAAGATTATAGCAAAAGTGACCTGCCCAGCATGACCACCAAAACAAGATATTTTAACCGGTCTAGTGGTTCACCCACCGGAATAAAGAACCAGAGGTCCCGGGTTCGATCCCCAGGGGGGACAACTTTGTGCACGGTTTGGTTGGTGGTAGGACTTCTTTGAAGTCCGCCTGGCTAGCTACCACCATCTTTTCAAAATCTGTCGCCATAATAATAATGTTAACAGCATTATTGTGTTCCGACTACCTAAATGTAATATGTTCCTACACATGTTTAGTAAATAAAACTATCTTTATCTTTATCTTTAAGCATTGAGTTATAATAGTAGTTCAATGCTACTAAGCACATACATCTCCGAGCGCGCGCGCCCTAACAGCGCTGTCGAAACGCATAACGATAAAACCAGCCTAAGCAATGTTCGCTAAGGGCGGTCATTGGATGGGTGACCAAAATATATTATCTGAAGTTCCTCCGTGCTTTTTGCCGTTGTTCCCGGCTGCACCTGCTGTCGTCAACCACAAATGCGCACTGGACCAGCGTGGTCGGTTATGGCCCATCCTCCCAATATTCTTCCACTTCCGTACATTCTTCTCTACATAGGCCTGTGTCCCAGCAGTGGGAACATTAAGGGCTGCTGATAATGATAAAGCGTTGAAGATTATGCAATACTTACTGCCGCACTCAGAGACGTCAAATAACGTTAATGAGTATTTAATGTCAAAAAATGACATTGCAAAACTAGTCGCTATTCTTGCTGGGTCTATGGTCTATATTCAAATATATTTTTTTTGGCATTAAGTAGTCATTAAAGTTAGGTAATTAACGTCTCTGAGTGCGGCAGTAAGACATGCAAATCATGCAATTAAAGCTCTAGTTGCAAAATTTCTCGATTAGGCACACTTCTTAAAACACGTCACTCTCTTTCTTCTTCACACTAACTAACTCCTCTTATCATAAGAGGTCGGGTCCGCACAACACGTATTCTCCTATGCTAAGGAAATCAAAAGTCAAGTGTTCACGCCCGCCGTATTCGTAACCAATAAAGAAAAGCTACCAGAATAAAGAAAAGGTTACGGAAAATTGATGGAACATTCATGATAATTTCTCCTCGGCGGACAGCGCGAAGTTCCTTATTGATTCAGTGAGCAGCACATCAAAATATAGGTACCTACAGACTTTCATGCAATTGCTTTTCTCAGTCTACCAGCCCGGCTAGCATGACCACCCAAACACGATATGATAGCTATTTATCGCGTTGAACAGACAAAAAAATCTTCCGATTTCAACACTTGAATAAGCCTGAATTTAATAAGCCTCTAATTGTCAAAATCCAATGATTTTTGTAAGTTCAACGCGATAAATGGCTATACCGTATTTGGATAGACATGCTAGCCGGACTGGGGTCGGCGCAGTATGTTTCCTCTTCCATTCATATCGGTCAGACGCCATCAAGCCATCCACTCCCTTTTGATTCATATCATCCACCACACCGTAAAGGTGCTAGTGATAAATAAATGTATAGAAAAGAGACGGAACGGACCATCTCGAGAGACCGATAAACGGAGAGAGTGATTGGAATGACATCATTCCAATCCATATATAGCTCAAGGTTTTGGCTTAGGTTTTACAGCCGGCCGCCTGCCTGACACCAACCCTCTTTGGTTATGCTGTTGTTGGTGGTTTGCCCTCCACCATTCGGGTGCCCCAAGGTGCTTATTGGTCTACACCGGGCAATCTCCCTTAGTCGACTTTTACGACACCCATGTGATGAGTCGGGGCTGGCCCATTCTACGTTATTTGTTCGCTCCCAGGCAAGCATAGAAGACCATATCCTACCACCACCCTATCGAATTATAGGTATATACATAATACATATTAAATCCCACCTCTTTATCCCTGAAGGGGTAGGCATAGGTGAATAAAGGTGGCTTGCCTATAGCCGACACATAAGACGCATTTCCTTTCTTATTTTGGGCCGGACAGATGATAGTCAGTGGCGTGGCGTGAAAGAACAAGTTAGGCAAGCCACAACTATATGAAGCCTCTTAAGGTTTAAGCATTAACTTTTAACACCGCCTGCTAGGACACGGCTACAACTGTTCAACGCCATCTAGTGACGAAGCGGAGAACTACGTTGCCACTTTTGCGTGCTTGTGTTTTGTTTTATACAGCCAGAAAGACGATTCAACCCGGTCCGGAGCGGCTTGCAGGAGCGGCGCACGACCGCGATATTGAGTGCAGTTCACAAAAGAAATTCCGCTTTTATGGCTATTGCAATAAGATCTAAAATATTTACTTTTGACGGAACTTGTTTTCGTGGGAGTTTATTACTAATGTGTGCGTGTGTCGTAGTGTATCGATGCATAAGCGCGTAGGCTGCCGAAATGCCGGCTTGATGCCGGCTTGTAGCCAAACTTTAGGTACCATTTCGCGTTGCGTGCGCCTGACAAGACTACGCTTGTCTGTGTGCGTGCAGGCGCTGTATAGCAGGCGTCCATAACTCGATGTTTAGCGAGTTAGTTGAAGGAATCTAGAGAGCGGGAGCGAATTGTATGTACCTGTGTTGCATATTGTTTCGCGCGCGTTTAATACTGTTATGATAAGATTATATTGATGGATTTTTTTATTTGCTTATAAAATGGTATTGTACTTGAATTATGGTAATGATTTTTTTATGCTCGCTCGTTTGGTACGGCTGTTGGGAATCGGGTTATATGGACGCTCCGCCACTGATAGGTATAAGAATAAATAATAGGTATTATTCCAAAGCAAGAGGGATACCGCAAAATGACATAACAACAACAACACCCCACCTTTCATTGCAGATATATTTAAAATAACAGATAGACTACATTCTCTTATCACTACCATGCGTCTAATTAGGATTAAAAACTCACCTTAAAAGTGAATCTTGTTGCGAAAACAAAGTTTATATTGGCCAAACTAAACATTTCACGCTTGTTGTAACCTGCCTACAGTGTCAAGTGCGTCAAACCTCAGTATAATTTCTCATGTTGTAAGACGAAGCTGTTGCCATGTGGGGCTACGAAATGGGTGGCCCGCTGTATCCAAGTTAATGACACGATAACAGTACGATACTGTTACGGTCTCATTCTGGTCATCTTTATGACTAGGTTAGGCTGAGCGCAGATTGGAGTCACGACAGTGTTAAGACACACTTTCCTTATAAACAAGTCTGCTTTAAAATTAAAACGAAACTGTTTTTATGATAAGTACAGTATAGAATACATGTTAATTTTTAACAACTACTCTTGTATTTGGCACGACCGACGACGGTCGCGAATAGTCGCCGTGTTGCTTTCTTAGTAATACGTCAGTTTCATACATATTTGTAATAAATTCGTTCGAATAGATTGCCCGCTGGTTTAGAGGGGCGGTTTTATCTAAGAGTACTCGTCGCCCGCACCACAGAGCATCATGTGCCCGCACACCGTCAGCGTCATTTTTTTTTCAGTATTTAAATGGACTCATCGACACTGTTATACTAAGCGTGGTCTGTAAACATTATGCTACGATATTTACTCTACTAGAAGAGATGTCGTTGATGTACGCGCCTGCATACTTAAAAAGGGAAACTGACGACAGTCATTAGTCAGAATATCTCCCACTGGGAGATGCCATCTCCCCTGGGAGGTGCTTAGTCAGACTTGTCGCCGTGCAGCTTTTAACAACTAGACAATTTTGCCATGAGACGTTTTGTCTGAAGTTTGCGAGTCTTCATACTTTTATTAAAACATTAGTTTGTCTTAAAACTGTCGTAACTCAAGTCTGCCCACAGCCTAATTGACAAAATCAAACGGCGACGTATGCACGAAACCAGCGGGATCGAACATGGATATTTAAATAATTATTATTTTGATTTTTAATTGAACATTACCATCTTCTTCTTCCTGTCCTGTTGCCAGTTTATCTGGGGTCGACGCAGTATGTTTCCTCTTCTATTAATAGCGGTCAGACGTCATTAAGCCATCCAATCCACTCCCCATTGGTACATCATCTACTATCTTTTCGAGTGATCTAGTGATGAATGAGACGAAAGAAACGAAAAAAAGAGACTGACCTTGTGGAGAGACCGATGAACGGAGAGAGTGATTTGAATTTAAAGTTTCTTAAATATTAAAGAATAGGTCTAATACAACGAAAAATAGACCAGTAAAAGTTCGATTTATATTCTTGATGCGGGAATCGAACCCGTGTCTTCCGCAGATTCCCGGTTCGAACTTTAACCTTATTGAATTTGTTTCACGCAAAGCACACAATTGATACCGAAATTTTGATTTGATGTGGGAACCTGACATACTGTTGATTGTACTATTAGTATAAGAATGTACCTATTAGAATTAGCAATTATTAGATGTTTTGGATGGGATACATAATGAAACAGTAATCAGTATACAATTCTACTAATGTTACAGTCTCGTAAAATACAAGGGTAGGAATTTTATTTTACGTACTCTATTTTAACTATTAGTAACGCAACCATTTGATCCATTCTGATTACAGTTGCCTGTGTAATTGATCTTAGAAAGTTATTAACATGTTTACAACACACGGTACAATGAGCTTCACTTGTACTTCGAATCAATTGACAAACACAATTGGGTCACGAAAATAATACAGAATAATTTAAGCTCGCGAGCGGTTTGTGTGAACCTTGCTCCTTAAAAAATGTGAATAATATAAAATAAACCATTATGTCATGGATCAAACGATTATTATTTATATTTACCATATTATTGGTAAGCCATCCTCTCGATTAATCAACGTTTTTAATACTTATTTAATTTTTTTTTTTTACTACAGTTTGGTTTTCAAATGACAGAGTTGACTAATCAATTCAAAGTATTTTACTAAAGTCAAAATATCGTTACAATTTTGTCGACAGAAGAAAATCAAAAGATGGTGGTCAATATAATTAACGTCCCTCCTTGCAACCGCTTATTTCGTGGCTCCACAATAATGGCGTGCTCTGCGTGAGATATCCCCGAGCCTGTATCAAAATAAAAATTACTAAACAAACATAGACACCGATATCCGGAATTAATGTTCACTAGAGATCGTGTTATCTGAAAAGGTATGCGCAAACGATAATGAGCAGCATTTATTGAAGACATTTTATCTTCTTGCTGTTTATGGGACGATAAAGTGCGACCATTTAATTAAAACCATGACGTAGAGTTTGTGGTTGATATCTTATTAACGAAGGTTATTTTATGCAATATAAATAAATAAATATTTTACACTCCAACCTATCATCTGGCCCAAAGTAAGTAGCCTAAGCACTTGTGTGACGGACATATTTTTAATATAATTATGTATATAAATGTTGAAAATATACTACATAAGCATATACACAATCATGACTCGGAAACAAACATTTGTGGTCATCACAAAGTTTGCCCCTACCAGGATCCGAACCCGGGACCTCTTGGCCAATACCCAGCAATCTGAGCATTCGACCAAGGCAGCCGTCACATATATGTATAACTCCATAACATGTTATAATATTAACGCATTTCATAATTGATATAGTTTATGTTACAAATTAATGGCGACAGCTTGTGGGGACAAAGGGAAGGTTTTTGTATTATTTAAACATAAACCTTTGTTTCTATTTGTCCCCATAGACAGGAACAGGCATGCAAGGACGAGAAACAGGTGATGATCTCTCAATAAAGTACCTAATTGGTTTAAAAAAAAAGCCTATAAATTGTGTTTTCATTTTATCCAACCTTTAGAGTAGTTTAGAGAAATGTGAAATGTGCCTCAAATAATATTATTTAAATTTTACATTAATATAAACTGTATTAGATTGAGGAAATAAATCTATACTTATACTAATACGCCTCATATTTAGGGATCCGCCTTTACATTTCTACCGGCTCAACGTATTTCGTACAATTTCTTTATTATTTATTTATTTCTCGTATTTCATTTACGAAGTACGAAATACGATTCCGCTCGAAAATTACTAAAAACTGTACAGTTCTGCTGTCACATACATACATAAATCACGCCTATATCCCCGAAGGCAGAGTTGAACTAGCACCCGCGTTTCGCCAAATATGTCAGGACCCATGTAATACGTGGCGAGCCAGCCATTTATCGGGCACAAAAGTCACAGTACATTGCTAGGTGGTATAAGAGGAATGCCATTGCTCATCGCCTTGTACGGCACCCAGGGGAGAGATTTGGGGAGGTGACAATTGTATTCTACTCTGCCGTCACCACACGGCAATCTGCTGTCACTCCATCATCATCACTAATTCACCAGCCTTTAACGTCTGTCCTGCCCTCCCATAACGCTGCCACATAGACTATCATAAAATCGACTAGTTGAGAGATAGTGGCGTTATATCACGTGAAGCCCTGTCCCGTAAATCGTGGCACACGGGTTGGAATCCGCTTATTGTAATAGATCTTGCCTCTGCACACACAAGCGACCAAAAGTACATACAGTCCGGCACCGGTCGGTGGTACCCAGAATTGCACTTTACGTGGAAAAGTTAAGGGCGAAAATCAGTTTGAAAAGTTTTGTGCAACCTTCCGTGCTGAGTACTGGACGGCAAGAAACGAAATGTAATGTAATATTGCGAAAAAAAGGTTATAAACAAGATTTTTAATTAGGTTACGTAATAGCACTGCAAGACTTGCGACGGAATTGGCTCGGGATCGCTCGAGATGCGAATTTAAAAGGAAGAGTTCATGCTGAGCTCACGCCTGATAGAGGAAAGTGGAAGAGGACGACGTGTTGTGCCAAGGTTGCTTAGAGTATGACAAGGGCAGAAAAAAGAGAGTTCTGCAGTCTTACCACCAACTCTAAACGCGTCTCAATTGCCATTGTTAAAGTGGGACATCGCTATGAGCCGAGTAGAGCGGCGTGCCGTTTTGTCACCATGACGTATTTGTGCGTTCTAAACGCGAATAACGACCTAATACGTCATGGTACGGCCAAAGTTAGGCTTATTTTCTTCCTATCATCTTAATTTATTAGTTAAGCATATTTCAATTTCTTGGTGCAAGCTCCGTAATGTTTTTAAAACAGTCTCGTTTGTATCGTGATACGGAGAGACGGGTAGATTAGATTTAGATACCCGTCTCTCTTACACTACGCTATGATGCCGAACGAATGAAATGCTCATATACAGAATATGCCTGCTAAAGGGAGTAGCCATTGTGCTTAGTCTATTGTCTACGCTGGACAGAGAGCAGTGGAACCCCAAGGATTAAGACCCATTCAAGATGAATAAGGAGGGACAAAACAGGATTTAACCCCGAATATTATAACACCAAAAAAAGCAGTCATCTGTCGATTTCAAATTATTTTGACTTTTTTATACGGTAATGCTGAGAGATCGGTAGCGCGGTAGCTTAGCGCGGTCGGCGTGCGATTGCTAAAACTAAGCTACGGCTTGCTAAGGCTGATTATTGGATGGGTGATCAAAAAAATATTATCTTGAGTTCCTCCGTGCTTTGGAAGGGACGTAAAACCGTTGGTCCCACCCAGCTGCATATGCAGTCGTTTATACCCACCAATCCGCACTGGGCCAGCGTGGTGGGTTGTGGGACTTGTGGGCTATGTATGCACTTGTAATGTAGCAACCTGAGGAGGATTGAATTTTGATAAAAATGTGAGGAAGGTATATGGATTTTCATGTTGTGTCACAGTTTTCCTTTGGGGTACTGATGGGCAATCCAAGGCATGCCACAAACCATGCTTTTCTCCACAGCACACTGATAAAAAGCTAAAACCGGGAAAGGTGAGGTACACGTAACATCATAGCAAAGACGTCACGAACGATGGGTTCCACAACATAGGTAAGTACGGTCATGCCGAAAAGTACTGACTTTGTTCTTGTCTTCGACTGGTATCGACAGAGAGAGCATCGCCAGCCCCACCACCTTTTTGAGGCCACTTTGCACGCCCTGTTAAAAATTTTCGGTTAAAAAAACATGGACAGTCAATGAAAACAATAAGAAAATAATTCGGGTTCTATTCTATTAACAGATTCTTTGTCTGTTGATAAAATAGAACCGAATTATAAAGCCCAAAATAAGCAGCTAAGTGCTTGAGTTATGAAAGCTAGATGACGGTCAAATATATTAAAGTATGTCTATAATATAACACGTAATAAATAAAACATATTTATTTATTGATCACCAACATAATTAATAATGCAATAATGTTTTTACGGATATGATTATTACTGAAGAAACAGAACTGAAATAAAAACAAAGGCTTAAAACGGAAAAGGCCTCAAAGACACTATTTACATTGTAAGGCTATTATTTTAACATTACAATTACATACAGCATTACTCTACAGAAAAAGTGAATGGCGAGTAGTTAGCCGGTCGCATGGAACGCGGCAGATGCAAGGCTAATTCTAACTGGAGACATTTTTTTTTATATTTTTTTCTTTAATATAAAGCAAAAATAAACAATAAAATAATTTACATACACCTTCCCGTACTGCCTCTCTTACATCTACAAGAGTATCTACATAATATTATGTTTTATGGTAATACGGAAACAACACATAGTAACATACTATAAATCTCGCTTATATCCCCGAAGGGGTAGGCAGAGGTGAATTAACACCCACGTTTCGCCAATTATTTTAGGTCTCATGCAATAGCGAGCCTATTGCCATTTATGGGGCACGAAAGTCGCAGTATATTGCCAGGTGGTATAAAAGGAACGCTGCTGCCGATTTCTCATCACAGTTTTAATCCTTAGTCGCCTTGTATGACACCAGCGGGAGATTTGGAGCGGTGATAATTGCATTCTGCCCTGCCGTCACCACACGGCAAAAAAAAAAAAAAAGAACAGGCGCCTGAATTTGCAATGATGTCTTTAACGTGTAACTGCAGGCAATTGCGACAGTCGTCTGCTCAGGCGCAGATCTCAGCCGCTTCGGAGCGGCTTTAATTCTGAACTCTACTACCTCTTGTTTAGGGCGGAAATTGGTATAAGAATCTCACCAGTGAGAATTGTATCTTGTTGATAAGTATCTTGTTTTTATACCCAATGAAGTTGGTGTCAGGCAGGCGGCCGGCTGTAAAACCTAAACCAAAACCTTGGGCAGTATGGATTGGAATGTTCTCATTACAATCGGTCTCCACACAAATACACATTTTACTTTTCGTCTCTTTTCTATAATAATAATAAATTGATATGGATCAAAAGGGAGTGGATGATTTCATGACGTCTGACTGATATTAACGGAAGAGGAAACACTGCGCCGACCAAAATTTACGAACCAACTAATTTTGTATTTCAATTACATGATGATAGCATGGTGCATATTATATTGTAATATCTAAGTGTATAATTTAAATTTTGTTTGACTAACCAACGGCTACATAAACGCTACTCAATTATTAGCACTGCTTAAATAGTCAACTAGACAATAACTGTCAGAATTTGTATAGAAAAACGTAAATTTTGACAATATTTAAATGTTAAGCAGGACTCTAACTTTGAGTAGCGTTTCTGTATTCGGGGTTAATACCCATTAAGTTATAAAGTAAACGTACGCTAGTAATAGTAGTTCAATGGTTAATACCTGCTGTTTTTAAGACAGATCAGGGTGATAGTATATTGAAACACAACTGAGATCCTGCTAGCTTGTGTAAATTTTACATTTGTCAATTGTCATTCACCTAACTCCTCTGAAACAAGGGTCATGTTTAAAACTAGTAGATATCAATGTGCGTGTCGCCCTCCTTTACTTATCCCGGCTGAATGATATATTAATAGTCCAGTAACACTACATGCTCAAGTTTAATTCAAATAGCTCGTTCTCTGTCTAACTAAAAAGAGAGGCAGATACCAGACATAGTTATATTTATTTTGTAAAATACGCCGTGAGCTAACGCGTTCACACCTGCACGAAAGCGTTGAATTTTGAATGGATTGCTGTAAAAAAATAATGACTGACCTTCGTATACAATATACAATTGTACCTAATATGTTTATTAAGAATGCCCATTTTTGACGGCACTAATGTACGAAATCAGTCTAACCGGAAAACTTCTGTTTATAGTTTGGCGTCTTCTCTTCACTATCTCTTTCTGATAAACCAGTCGTACCAGATTGTCCTGAATGAGACATATTGGTTCTACAATTAAACAATACTTTCTATAGTATAAATATTAAGTGTAACAGTAAGTTACACTAATACAAAATTTATTAACCTTCTACTCTGTTCCTAAAAATGAAGTATTGTAGAGACAATGTAATAGCTTATAATTATTTTATTTAGAAGCCTGAGAATGAGAAATTGAGATTATAAAGAAGCTTATCTTCTGAAGGGGGCCAACCTGCATTTTACTTCTTTATGATCTTTATTTAGTAAGGCCTGCGTGAAGCTATCTTTCCATTCCACTGGGAGCGAAAAAATAACGTAAGTGTCTTATGTAGGTACCCCAGGGGGTACTTACTTAAGACATTTGGTGAAGAGTACTCTCTATAACCTATAATCGAATTTGAAAATACATATAACAGTAGGTCAATAACCCGACTTGTGCGCTTACAAAACATGAATACAAAACTTTGTCCAAAGAGCATCGAGGGACACAAATTTAGACACAGCGTCAATTTTCTTCCAGAGACTTTTGTCCCCCTAGCAATCAACATTAACCTACAACATGAAGAATAGTTGCGTATAAGCGAGGGGTAGGCAGAGACGTGTAAAGTAAATCATAAATTATAAAAACAGACTCAAAAGGAGCAATAATGGCAAAACCACGGTATCATTACCGTGGAACTTTACAGGCGGTGACATCTTTGTCCTTATCAACCAATGTGCCGGACAAGGTTAAAAGTGATGGCTGGGTACTAGGAATAGAAACCACGCCTTTTTATCCCCAAATAGGCAGGCATGGGTTAATTAATACACGTTTTGTCTACATTCAGTATGATAGTGACGGCGACGATATTCGATGACGAATGTTATTTGTTTAAATTAAAAGGTTAGCTAGGGTAGAGCTATAGCGGTAGCGTTGAAACAAGTTATGACTTGCGCTAGATTCTTACCCTAAACTGTAGATGGGTATTGATGAGCTATTTCAGTTACGCGATTAAACATCCAATTAACATAAATAAAATAATTTGGCATCTGGTGACATACTAACAATACACTTATTTCTCTATAGAAGGGGACAACTGTGGTTACAACGGACTATAGTCTATCTACAAATAGATTTGCTGACGAACCGTTTTTATTTCTTCTACACATATTTGCGTGCCCGACGGGGTCCATAATGCTCTAGATCTAGAATAATATTACTGTAACACCTTATTTATTTATTTATTTACTTTAAGGTACGACTACAGAATACAATTCAATACATTTTTATAATAAATAATGATAGGTAATTCATGTTCAAATTGCAATCCGATGAGTGCTGTACACAGCATTGACATAAATACGAAGAGAAAAAGAATAACAATAATCAGATACTTGAATATTAACTTACACTTTCTATAAATAATTTAAATTTGGCTCCAAACAGTAGGTGCAGTATACAGCTGTTTTATTTCTTTATAAAATGAGTATGAACTCTGGGAGAATATATCCAAACCAGTGACGTTGTTATTGCAAAAAGGCACGGAAAACAGTTTAAACTTTCGATTACTACCGCTAGTTTTAAATTTACATTATGTTACATTATTATTGGTGGGTGCTAGTTCACCTCTGCCTACCCCTTCGGGGATATAGGCGTGATTTATGTATGTATTATTGTACATTATGGTTTTCTAATAAAGATATTGAATTTTTTTGCACGACCTAGGCTGTGGCCGTGGATCTTTTACAGCATTTACCGGGATTTTTGAGGAGTCGGCTTTATGTGCCATTCAATCTACCTAGGATCAAAAGACAAAGTAAATAATTACATAGCAGTTCATAGATCGTATCCCTGCCAGGGATGTCGTACGTCAACTAAGGGTAGAGACAGCGATGAGGAATGGGCAGCAGCGTTCCTTTTATACCACCTAGCAATATATGACGAAGTACGAGTAGATTCTTCGATAGATGATAGATAGATGGCAATAGGCACGCCCCATTACAAGGAACCTTATATATAATTGGCAACACGTGGGTGTTAATTCACCCTTTCAGAGACGAATACTCAATATTTATTTATACAATGTATAGGTATGTGTAAGTAAAGACACAGTAGTGTAGTTATAACCTCGATAACTTACTATACTCGTTTTATTAGGCGAGTTATTTTTAAATCTCACAGGAAGTGTCATTTTCGCAGGTTCTTAACTTATTTGAATAACGATTAGATTAAAATGATAGCTGAATAAACTATTAACAAATATAAAACGACAGTAACATGGCACGGCTTAGGCGGAGACAATGTGAGTCATGTGAGTCATAAATTATACAGCACCGATTAACAGTGATAAAGTTTCACTATTATGTCTTTTATAGTTCTTTTTGAATGCACTTCTGGGTGCTAATTTATGTTTTTCGCTTTAACTTTTGAATTTGTAGACTAAGTTCTTCCTGCAAGTCATTTAATATGATGATTGTTTTACAGTTCAAAGCGCTAATTAGGTATTATGGCTATATCAATCATATCGTGTTTCGGTGGTCATGCTACCAGGGCTGAGGTATAGTCTTAGGGCCTGTTTCACAATTATTATTGACGGGTAAGTTTTGGACAGCTTACTTGGCAGATCATTTGACAGTTGTAATATGAAATATACCTATGTCCTATAAAACAAGCCCTTACTGCCGCACTCAGAGACGTCAATTATCTTTAATGAGTATTTAATGTCAAAAAATTTCATTCAAATCTAGACCATAGACCCAGCAAGAATAGCGACTAGTTTTGAATTGTCATTTTTTGATGTTTAGTAATCATTAAAGTTATTTAACGTCTCTGAGTGCGGCAGTTAGTCTGTTATTAATGGGAATCATTAAAAAAAAAAGAGTTATTAATTCGCCATAAACCAAAGAGATGTCAGAAACTCATACCGTCGTGTATAATTCAAAATTAGATCCTATTTGCAACTTAAAGTTAGAAACCATATCCGGTAGTTAACAAGGGCCAAGGAAAATTCCTCTTCCCCTCTGGAAATAGCTGGAGTTCCGCCACCGCCTAAACTCAGTTAGTTAACAAGCCGCCAGATGCACGGGTCAGCCAAAACAAACTTTATCGCTACTGGTAATAGAAACCCTTTTTTGGATGACAATCTAAAATCTGTGTTGTCAGTGCAAGTCTCTATAAGTTTGTAACCATGTAACAATTAAAGTTAACACGTGTTATTTATAGCCGTGACGCATGATAATTTGTTGCTGTGTGGTGAGGGCAGAGAAGAATACAATTGTCACCATCCCTACCTCTCCCGTGGATGTCGTCCAAGGCGACTAAGAAACGAGTTATGGAAAGCAGCGTTCCTGGTTCACCCTCTATCAAATTACTGCGATTAAAATTTCCATTGTCCTCTATTACCTGGGACCCGAAATAAGCTCCCGAAACGTAGGTGCTGTTGCACACCTATAATCATTATAATCAGCCTCTTTCCCTTCTTTCGTTTCATTTGGGATCGGCGCAGTATGTTTAAGTCGTCCATTTATGATGTACTTACTAAATAGTTGTAGATTAAATTGGTGGAGTGTGCTAAGTGAAGGTTAGGTTATTTATAGTACGATCGGATCGGACTTGTCCGCTTGATATCCTGCCTGGGCAAGTTCACGCTTGATCAATGCGGAATTTATTAGGATAGAATAATATTAACAACATATAACCCTTTAATGCCCTCACTACAGTGACATACGCAGATGTTTTCTATGCAGGCCCGGGATCGAAAAAATAACGTAGGATGTGCCAGCTGATCCGACTCATCCCAGGGGTGTCGAATAATTCGACTAAGGGAGATTTTCCGGTGTATACCAATAAGCAGTACCTTAGGGCACCCCAATGATGGAAGGCAAACCACCAACAACAGCATACCCAATGAGGGTTGGTGTCAGTCAGGCGGCCTGCTGTAAAACCTAAGCCAAAAACTTATAAGCAGTATAAGGATTGGAATGTTGCCATTCCAAACACTCACTGTGTGATGGATGATTTGAATCAAAAAGGACTGGATTTTTTGATGACGTCTGACCGACATGAATGGAAGAGGAAACATACGCGCCGACCCCAGATAAACTGGGACAGGGCAGAAAGGAGATTACAGTGACATACACCTTTATGGATTATAGGGTTAATGGTCCATAGCTTAATACGCTGCTCCAGTGCTGATTAACATCTGAAGATGCAGCCGGGAACAACGGCATAACGTGCATTCCGAAGCGCAGAGGAATTAGAGATAATATATTTTGATTATCTATTAATCTATAATGACCGACGTTAGTTAACATTGATTAGTTCACTCGAACGCAGGCCGAGCGCTAGTAACTGTGCCATGAAGCTTCTCAAAGTTATATAGAATGTCATAATATCTTTTTCATCCCACCATCTCGGAAAAAGCGTTTTTGCTCTTCGATATCTGAGTGCAAAAGCCGTTTTTATCCTCTAGAGGTTAAAGTAAATTTGAATTTAGAACATCGTGTGCAATGAGTTTGTGAATTCAAAACATCATTATAACTACATATTTATTTCTACCTCCATGGTGCCTCAATTGTCATGCAACCTATTTTAATTTGTTAAAAACTCAGACTCGGAACCTTCTTGGTGTACTTTTTTTGTAATTTGCTTTGCGCGCGCCATTTTCTTTTCACCCCACAAATTTGTTAAAACCTAGGAGTTCCGTGACGGTCAATCAGCTTGGCGTCAATCTTGCTTTAAACATTTTGATCGTCTACAACGCTTGCTGGATGCTTGAGTCAAGCATTTAAAAGCTTTTTAGGTCTGTTTGATTTGTTTACGCTAGCAACGGAACAAAAACATATAGAAAATCAACGTGCTTGACTCAAGCTGATTGACTGTCTCGGAACTCCATTAGGGACGGTAATTTTTATTAGGGACTTACAGGTGTGTCTGGATGAATGTTGCGGGTGTGGCTGGGTGGATGGGTGGTTGTTGGAGGTGTGTCTGGGTGAATGGGTGTTTTGAGGGTGTGTCTAGGTGAATGGGTGTTTTGTTGGTGTGTCTGGGTGAATGGGTTTTTGCGGGTGTGTCTGAATGGATGGATGAGTATTTTGGGTGTTTCTGGGTGATTGGGTTTTTTTTGGGTGTGATTAGGTGTTTTGTGGGTGTTTCTGGGTGATTGGGTGTTTTGTGGGTGTTTCTGGGTGAATGGGTGTTTTGTGGGTGTTTCTGGGTGAATGGGTGTTTTGTGGGTGTTTCTGGGTGAATGGGTGTTTTGTGGGTGTTTCTGGGTGAATGGGTGTTTTGTGGGTGTTTCTGGGTGAATGAGTGTTTTGTGTGTGTTTCTGGGTGAATGGGTGTTTTTTGGGTGTTTCTGGGTAAATGGGTGTTTTGTGGGTGTTTCTGGGTGAATGGGTGTTTTGTGGGTTTTTCTAGGTGAATGGGTGTTTTGTGGGTGTTTCTGGGTGAATGGGTGTTTTTGGGTGTTTCTGGGTAAATGGGTGTTTTGTGGGTGTTTCTGGGTGAATGGGTGTTTTGTGGGTTTTTCTAGGTGAATGGGTGTTTTGTGGGTGTTTCTGGGTGAATGGGTGTTTTTTGGGTGTGTCTGAGTGGATGGGTGTGAATGTTGTGGGTGGGTGTTGAGAGTGTGTTTGGGTTAATGGGAGGGTGTTGTGGAAGTTTCTGGGTGAAAACAGAAACTGCTGTGATTGTATTTTTTTTTTGTATTTTGCAATTTCCTCGTTGGGGGGGATGAAAAGTTACGTGTTGCACTCGAGTGCAAAGATTTTTCACCTTGTGCTCTTTTGATTCCCTCGCTATCGCTCAGGATTCTAATTTTTGAATCACTCGCTACGCTCGTGATTCAATTTTAGAATCCTTCGCTAGCTCGGTCATCAAAATTGAGCACGCGGTTAAAAAACAACTTTGCACTCACGTACAACAAATAACTATTTTCTTGGCTGTGTGGTGACGACAGGGCAGAATACATTTGTCGCCATCTCTCCCGCGGGTGTCATACAAGGCGACTAAAGGTAAAGGCAGCGATGAGTAATAAGCAGCAGCATTCCTCTTTTGCCACCTAGCAATTGAAATGAATAGCGATTTCCGTGCCCGATAAATGGAATTAAGCTTGCTACAAATGGGACCTAACTTAATTGGTGTAATACTTAGTTTTTTCCTGCTATGTTTGCCTATATAATAATAATTTATAATTTCCCCCTTCTACCTAATGGTGACAATAAAATAAAAACAACCAATATTAACAAGTAAATTTATAATTTCAATTTAGCACAAATTTAATACATTTATAATTTCAATTTTACATAAGCAGTAATTAAAAAAAAACCAAGACCAAGGGGTTCGGTTGGAGTCGTTCTGGTCGATAACGAGTGGTATACGAATCTAAATGAAATGAATCTATCTATATCTATAGAAGTCTATCTATATCTCCGAGCCTTCAGCCGCCTGGTGGTTAGTAAGGTACCTGACTGTAGAGAAGTGTAGTAGCAATGGAGTAGCAATTCCTCACAGGATTACCCGCTAGGTCCAGTCCACAATCAAGACAGCTTTGGACCTCTCAGAGATTGATAACTGGAGTCTCTTTACTCGTACCAAAGGACCCTGAAGTTGTGCAATATAAAACGTCTCAATATATGCGAAAAACACCCTACTCAAAAGCCTAAAATTGACATGAACACCAACTAATATACACAGGTTTCGCTGAATTACCACCGACCAACGCTATCGCACACGTTCGAGCCGGCAGCAAGTACCTATGAGGTTAAAAAGAAACGATATTAATAATCAATTTAGATCAAATAATATCGAAAATCGCCAAAAACTTTACTTTGAAATTTTGTCCATACAACTGAAGGTATCCAGAGAATTGTCTGAGCAACGGTTTTTCAACCGACTTTGCCGATCCAAATATATGCAAAATGATGACGAAACACAACAATTACGGCATTGAATTATGTACTTAATTTACTTTCGAATTTAGAACAGAGAAAAAATGACAAGACGAGACTTCCTATTATGACATTTCACTATATTTACCTTTCGGGTCAGTGACACAGTATGTATTCCTTTTAATAACAGCTGTTAATCGGAGAATCACTTGCTTGCTCCGATATAATATTTATAAAATTCTTCTAAAATTTGGAAAATTCCACCAAGATAAGAAGACCATCAAAATTTTACAGCGTCTAGCTAGGAATTTTAAAATGGAATGAAATCCACTTCCGAATTTCAAAATAAGCGCTCGTCATTGGCCGTATAGTTTGACAATCGAATCTTCACATTTTTTAAGGGTACTAGGCCGGACTAGGGCAACGATTCTGTATCATACAGCCAAGATAACATTAACAAATTGACAATTTCATCGATCTCTAAAAAATCGATTCTAAGGTAATTTTAGACAACAAATGTGACCACTGAAGACCTAACGGAACCTAAACGCCGAATAAATACTAAATAAAATCCCAACCTGCCAAAATACAAAATTATTGTCTGGAAACCAAGGAAAAAGTAAAGTAATATTTTTTATAACACTTGGGGGTTATATAACCACCCAAACCAAGCAACTCTTGTCTGAACTTTTTCCTTTTTTTTTTTTTATAAGTCCCCAATTATGCCGATTTCTCTTTGCAAATCCAAAATTATTATGACAACTAATGTCATTGTCACTGTCAGTCAGTTTGTCAATTTTGACTTTGACGACTTTGACAAGTGACAAAATGACAACGTTACATTGGCGAAAAATGAGTGTTAATTTACCTCTGCCTACCCATTCGGGGATATAGGCGTGATTTTGGTATGTAGTGTATATTTTTCCAAGAGACTAATAGAAACCAACTTCTGGTAATACCGAGTAACGAACATTGCACCACTGTACTCCTCTGGCATAGCTTTAAGTAAGTTTAAATACACATGGTGGTCACCACACTGGCCGTGTGGTGACGGCAGAGTAGAATACAATTGTCACCACCCCAAACCTCTCCCGTGGGTGTCGTAGAAGGCGACTAAGGGTAAATCAGTGATGAGGAATGGGCAGCAGCATTCCTCTTATACCTACCAACTAGCAAAGTACTGCGACTTTTGTGCCCGATAAATGGCAATAGGCTCGCCACCTATTACATGGGACCTAGCCTAATTGGCGAAGCGTGGGTGCTAGTTCACCTCTGCCTACCCCTTCGGGGATATTGGCGTGAATTATGTATGTATGTATGTAAATACACCAGTTTACGTGGCCCTGGATTTAAGTTACGTTGTTGACGAGTTGCTGAATTTTATATGAATTGCGCAGGTAATGCTGCCGCCCTAACGAACAATGCACTAACTGTACATACATAATATTACATATTTTATTTACGTAACGTTGTTTGTGGTTGTTTACATAAACTAAAAACTCTACTTACACATAATTGGGAGATCGGGAGTTGTGGCAGTTGTATTCTACACTGCCGTCAACACACGGTAACCAGACTTCACATCACCTTATTACATTACCCATCAGAGCAAATTGTGGGTTTATTTGCTCACAGCATTACCCGCTAACCATAATGCCAATGTTGTAAATTATAATTATTAGAACGATAAAAGAGACTCTATATCACGTACCATGCGAGCTGAATAGGACCGTACTTGTGGCATAATACACACACAACTTGACGATGAAAATAATCAGTAGAACGACAAACTGTTAATTCGCAACACTAGGTACAATAGGAATGTCATAAAATACGTAACTGTATGTATACAGTGGACATTAAACGTGGCATAGTAAACAAAAAATTCAAAATAGGTACATGCGCATATGAATAAGTAGCGTTAGCCGCTCATTTGTTATACTAATATGAGTAGATACGGTATAGGCGTGACCTATGTGTATTAGTATTATATATTAGTATGTATAAGTTATTTAATTAAATATGTGGTGCTGAATATTTTTTAACATTATTACTTACTTAAGAATTCTACATTATAATATAAGGATGACTTTTCGCGTTTTCTTCAACTGAGTGTTTAAAAATCTTGCTGCGAGAGTAATTTTACTGTGAACAACAAGTAAGAACATTTCTGCGCATATTACTCTTAATTGCCATATGTAACTGGAGCTGTAATTAGAGGCGTGTCTAATTATAAAAATTATGTTTCAATGCCTTGAGTTTGCAACATATTGCACTGCAACTTTCTGATATAAAATAGTTCTAGAACAAATTGATATCTAAGTATTGCTTGCTTTACTTACAGTTCTATTTTCCATAACGAAGTCAGTCAGTAAATAAAAGTAAAGTAAGTAAGCAGAAGTGATGGCTGGATTGTCTGAGACGACATGAAGGCCAATGAAACCAAGAAGCAGGTAATAAATAAAAGGAAAAATAACAGGGAAAGTGGCGTCACAAGTCACAACCTAAATGCTCTTAGGTCATAACAGTCAATTATTTTCGTCATTGCTCTTATTCGTTATTACAAATAACTAAGATCCAAATTAGGGCAAAGTCCGGTTACAACAAACTGTCAAATAGATTTGACAGTTTGTTGTAACCGGACCATAACCATATTTTTGAATAGATTTTAATCTTATTGCCGTGTGGTGACGGCAGAGTAGAATACAATTGTCACCACCCCAAATCTCTCCCGTGGGTGTCGTACAAGGCGACTAAGGATAAATTAATGATGAGAAACGGGCAGCAGCGTTCCTCTTATACCTAGCAATAGCAATGTACTGCGACTTTTGTGCCCGATAAATGGCAATAGGCTCGCCACCTATTACATGGGACCTAACATAATTGGCGAAACGTGGGTGCTAGTTCACCTCTTGCCTACGAATACATCCCCATTCGGGGATATAGGCGTGATTTATGTATGTATGTATGTATTTTAATCTTATAAACATACAAAAATCCATCCCACAATATCCCCACATTTAGCCAACTGTTTCAAGTCCAAGTATTGCCAATATCACGCACCTAAATATTAATAGAAACGCTGCAGCCCATTTCTCATTACTCTTTGAATGGACGTTATAATTTATGTCACCATTATTATCACAAGCCCTATAAATAATAATAATGTCCCGGCATAACTCACTATGCTGGCCCAGTGCGAATTGGTATTTAGACTAAATACCTAATAAGCACTATTGGGAAGGGACCAACAGTTTAACAGCAAAGAAGAGCTCGAGATGTTATAGGTATTTTGGTCACTTACCCATAACGTCTTCCACGCCTTCGCCAACATTTAGCGTTACTTAATTAGCTACTGTGAATTTAAAAATACGATTTCATACAAACTACGAGAGATAATCAAAACGTTTAAGCAATTGCCATAAGAAATGTTAAATCAATTTTGTATTCAGCATGCTAACACTAACACGTGAGATTCAGTTGAATCCACGAAATGATTGTTGAATTAACAATAACAATGTCGCAGGTAATTGGGTTAATGAAATGCTAAGTATATGAGGTATACGGCGCATTGGAACGAAGGTTGGAAATAGTTGGAACTAACTAATAAGACACGTAGTTACTGGAACTTCTTTGTAGATGTTCAATTGGCAAATGTAGTACTCACAACACCTTGGTGGCAGACAAATTTGGATTTTTTGAGAAGGTTCATGTCAAGTACCTGGAAAGCGGACGGTGTAATGTAGACAGCTATGCCAAATAGAACGTGCTGTTCGCACCGCAACTAAAAGCGGCTTTCCTATAATATTGTAAGCGTTATATTTTCAGCATAAGAATCAAGTTCTCTTGCCGCTTCCAAAGGAGCTCACCATATTCATCGCAATAACACAACTTGGTCAGGGTACTGTGTGGGAGGTACTTCCCGAGACAAGGGCAAGTTTAGTACTCCTATTTAAATACAGCTCACATATTCGAATCCGTAAATCCATTCCACCACATCTCCCTTAAAATATTTCTGAGGCTGAAAAAATAAAGGATGTGAAGTGTGAACGTATGGAATCCTATGAAAGCATTCGGGTTATGGATAAATTGTCAGTCATTAAAATGCCAACGAGCGTGGCTGGATTAGCGGAGTGCCATTGTAAATATGGTTTATTTTATTTCTTGAATGAAAGAGGCCAGACAAATAAAAAAGAGAATAAGCATTCTTATTATATCATGACTGTTAAATCACAGAACGTTTATAAATAATAAATGACTAAAAAAAATGGGTATGATTTAAGCTATCACCAATTTAAATAGTTTTGTGTTGCCTAAATAATAGGGGTTGTCCCCAAAATAGTAGATCTGTCACCAAATTGTAGTTACCAAACAATATAAAATCAATTATACAATAAATCACATAAAATCATCGAGATATAGGGTCTAGTACCAAATAAATGTTTTTGTATGTATTTTAATAGGTTTTTCCTAATAAGTATATAACCAAACAAATTTAAATAAATCGATATTATGTCACCAGACACCTAAAATAATTTTGGTGTGTCGTCATTATCGTCCCAACCAAAAGAGCGCTACTTACCCGTCAATACAGAAACGCTACTAAAATTTTGAGCATTGCTTATAAAGTTAAGTGGACAATACCTGTCAGAATTTGTATGGAAAAAATCAATTTTGACAATACTTAAATGTTAAGTAGGACTAAAAAATTTAATAGCGTTTCTAAATTCGGTGGTTAAGTGGACAACACCTGTCAAAATTTGTAGGTATTGAAAAACGTTAATTTTAACAATACTTAAATGTTAAGTAGGACTCAAAATTTGAGTAGAGTTTCTGTATTCGGGGGTTAAGTGTACAACACCTGTCAGGATTTGTAGGTATTGAAAAATTTCAATTTTGACAATACTTAAATGTTAAGTAGGACTCAAACTTTAAGTTGCGTTTCTGTGTTCGGGGGTTAAGCGGACAACACCTGTCAGGATTTGTAGGTATTGAAAAACGTCAATTTTGACAATACTTAAATGTTAAGCAGGACTCAAACTTTAGCTGCTGCACTCAGAGACGTCAATTAACTTTAATGAGGACTAGTTTTGAATTGTAATTTTTTGACGTTAAGTGCTCATTAACGTTATTTGTCGTCTCTGAGTGCGGCAGTAAGAAGCGTTTCTGTATTTGGGTGGTAGACAAACAATATAGTAGGCGGAATTTTAGTTCAAATTTTGACCAATTTGGCTCCGCCTCTGAGCATATTTTCATTAAAATTGGATATTAATTTATTAAATAGGTAACGAATACAATTATTTTAGTAACTGAACGAAATAAAATGTTACTACTATATTGGTGATAAAATAACAAATAAAAAGGAGTCGCAGTCAGGGATCGATAATCGATTTATTTTGTGACAGATCTACTATTCTGAGCACAAATCTATTTTATTTGGTGACTGATCTACTTTTCTGAGGACAAAGCTATTATTTATGTAATAAAACTATTATTATAAGAACGAAGTTAATACTCATGTAATGCTCTAATATTTTATTGGTAACCCATCTCTTATTTAGGACATATATTAACATTAATTTGATAATTCATACCTGGTAACACTTTTTGTTTATCTGATAAAAAAAATATTTCTTGGTGATAGATCTTGATTTGATTGATACAATTTGATGACAAATATAAATTCGTATGACAAAAAATATATTTTCCCAAAAAAAAATTATAATGACCAAAAATAGCTAAACCCTTTTTCGAGGGAGTACAAAAGCTGTTTTGTGATCTATTGAAATATTGCTCTTAAAATTTACTTCTTTCAAAATTTATTATTTCTTTTAAAATTTTAAGTAGGTTCTCTTATTTGCCATATCATAAATTCTATTTTGTTTGAAACGTCTTGTCTTTCGGGATTCCGTGACATTTCATTTATACCTTGACCCCAAACGTTAGACGTGGCGACAGGCGTCGTATTTTGTCACTTACAATAAAAGAAGAGCATAAATATATATTTTTGGGGAATCAATTTTATAACCTATTAAAATCAATTTATAAATATATTATTTTTTGTTTTAGGCTAGAGTTAGAGTTCACAAAACAGAATTTAGACAGGCCTTATTATTTAACCGTTGATTTTTTACATTTTACCGTATGGAAGAACTGTCAAAAATTGACGTTTTTAATCACTTGTTTTACGTGTTGGTGAACTCAAGCATTACCTACCCACATAGTCATTAAAGACTGGTGATATTCACGTCACTTTAATTGAAGTCTTCCTACCAGTTTTCCAATTTTTTGATACTACATACATACATACATAAATCACGCCAATATCCCCGAAGGGGTAGGCAGAGGTGAATTAGCACCCACGTTTCGCCAATTATGTTAGGTCCCATGTAATAGGTGGCGAGCCTATTGCCATTTATCGGGCACAAAAGTCGCAGTACATTGCTATTGCTAAGTGGTATAAGAGGAACGCTGCTGCCCATTCCTCATCGCTGATTTATCCTTAGTCGCCTTGTACGACACCCACGGGAGATGAAAATTGTATTCTACTCTGTCGTCACCACACGGATGTTTTTGATACTACATAATATTAATATTCGGCAATTTTAAAATAACGGTTCTCATATGCCTAATAATACATAAATAAGACGAGCGAAAATATCGAGAATATCCTCTCCTCTCATTCTAGGCCCATCCACATCCATACTTAACATGCCTTCTGTAGTTAAGTACGTAGCATTCATGCCTCCTCACCACATGCCCGTGCCATGCTAACTTGTTGCGCCACAATATTTCGATCATCGGCGCTACTTTCAAACTTCGTCTGACGTGCTCATTTCTAATCCCGTCTTTCCTTATCACCCCACACGTCCATCTCATTAACATTCTTATTTCTGCTGCATACAACCCTATCTCTCTCGTCTAGCAAATTACTTACATCATCATCATTATCACCAGCCCTTTAATCTCCCCACTGCTGGGGCACGGGCCTTCCCTATGGATGGAAGAATATAGGGAGATTGGGCCATAACCCACCACGCTGGCCCAATGCGGTTTGGCGGATTTTAACGACTGCAGATGCAGCCTGGACCACCAGCTTAACGTGCCTTCCGCAACACGGAGGAACTCAAGATAATACATTTTTGGTCACCCATCCAATGACCGGCCTAGCCAACATTACTTTGTTTACTCAATCGCAGGCCAAGCGCGCTAAGCCACTGCGCTAGCGAGCTCCTCGTTTACTTACGTAGATATACATAAATCACGCCTATATCCCCGAAGGGGTAGGCAGAAGTGAACTAGCACCCACGTTTCGCCAATTATGTTAGGTCCCATGTAATAGGTTACTACTGCGATTAATATTCCAGTTTAATGACAATAGCCCTCTATTGTAATATGGGACCTGACTGAAATATAAAACGAGGGTGTTAATGGATACACTGTGCCTACCCCCTAAAGGGAAATCGTGTGTTTTGTATAATAATAGGTATGTCGATGTAATAATTGAGATGCTTTTATGAGCAGGGTCCGAGCAATGAGACGTATGTTCAAGGAGCTGCCAATTGAAAAGGTCTTGTTCTGAACATTATGATAATGAAACTACAATAAGTAGGTACTTGGCATGTGTAACAAATAAATTGAATTTAAGGTTACGAATTGTAAATGCGAAATAGTAGACAGTGAAGATTTTATTAGATTTCGCTCCCATGTAAAAACCAGCTAATCCACCAATACCTTCGTATTTTTTGATACATAGGTAGTCAAGAATCATCAACAAATTATTTCTATTGTATTTTAACTAGGTACCTACTAAACAGTTGTACCTAGAATGACAGAACTATACCAACTGTAACATTTAATATGCATTACTGTAGTATTTTCACATAATAATCTGAATCTCTAAGCACTGCGTCCGATCCCGTAGAACTGTTACTATGGTACCTACCTACCTAGGTAACTTACGCAATAAATCCGATCTCCGTCATCCGATTTCTTTCCTTCAAATCAAGTATTCCAAAAGATGGATCAGAGATGTATGCTTGGATTTGTATCGGAGATCGGAGTAGTGCGTAAGCAATATCCGAATTCGGTCCGTCCGAGTTTTCTAGATCACGGGTTCGGATCGGACGTAGTGCGTAATAATCTGAAAAACAACCTAAAACGACCTTCATTCACTGGCCATAAGTAACCTACTGTCGAGTTTTATTTTAGCGTAGGGCACAGAAATACAAATGTCACCTTATTTCATCATCCCCACACGTTTCTATGAAACGTTAAATCATCACTATTAGTAGGTACTATCTACTTTGGTCATTTATTGATAGCACATTAAGATTAAACCGATACCAGCCTTTTGGACATTCCGGGACTTTTTTTATGCTTGCACAGTGCGCGAAAACATTACTTACTCAGTCATTCGGTACTTATCGAGTGTTATGGCATACAAAAATATGCAAAATAAAGTCAAACACAGCATATTCATGAACAAATTAGACAATACACATGTTATTGAGCTCAATAAATTGTTCTTATTAATAGGTGCATTTAGCTTTTCCTGTTGAGCTATTTAAATGTAATATTATGATATTCAAGAAAGGACTGTACCTATACTAACGGGAATTCCGAGAAACTAGATGAAGACAGACTTCTTTCATTCGCTTTGAAACTGAAAACATAGTCACTTTCCGGACACACTGTTTATGAATAACAATACAAATACGGTAATCATTACAGCAATAAACTGGTTAATATCGTATTAATAACTGCTTCCTTCGTAAGTTCAAGTGTATCTGTTATAAATAAACATAGGTAGTAAAAGATAACCTACAAATTGTAGTTGGCAACTACAAGCTCAACAAGGCCGATAATCATTTGCACTGACAAAGTTGTTTACAAACTTAACTTACCGTTTTCACTTCGGTGCCGGATTTCGCGGTTGACATAGCCTTTATCATCCTGCTGGAGTTGTCCAGAAGGCACTTTTGGATGCTCATAGCTCCTTTTGTAATACACAAAACACTGGTTAATTCACATTGTTGGCACAACTAATTTTACACGTCACTAGCGGATCACGGGAACACTTTAGCAAACCATCTGGTCGACTGGCACACAATTACAATCACATCGTGCTATTATTTCCAAAAAACAACTCACTGCGTTAGGTTATATCCATTGATTAACGTAACAAAGTTTAGATGACGAAATTCGCTATCAGCTTAACCAACCAACTGAGCACGGCGAGCAACCGCGGCCGACTGACTGCCGGTTCCTCGCGCGCCCGGCCCGCCGCGCTGCCCCGCTGTGTGCGTTGCAGCAGCGAACGCGCGGGTCGCCGCGGGGCCTTTCGATGCTTGTGTGCCCAGAATTATGGCACAGTGCACGTGACATATCAGTAATTATACAGATAAAATGAACATTGTACAACAATTTTATTAAAACGTCCATATTTCTATTGTGTGCTTTACTTCAGGTTATGTTTATTTTACAGACAATTATTGCAACGTAAAGTCAATTAACTTCCTTTTTTTCATGACCAGACGTTCTAAAAAGTCTTCTTTCTATTCTACCATTATAAACTGTAACTGTAAATATAATGGTTTCTAAGCTTTAAGATGTTAACTTGTATTTAATTAAACCCCATTTCCTCCACTATTTCTGATCAAATAAATGTAAATGAACCGTAATTTAAAAATGCACTTTCAATTCATTCTATACACCCAAATTATTCGAAATTGGTCTGAAAATCTGTTAACTATATAAGAATTTCCTAGAGTTCTAGAGAAAAAGTCAACAATATGTATTGTTTTTAATACATGATACGCTCGCTAAAAATACAAGTCTAGTTACTAGTCCAATTCTATAAATACTAGACTATTGACAAGATTACAATCCGTGTAAGCAAACTTGAGTACACATTTTAAAATGTCAATTTTCCTCATTTGAAAATTGGTGGATCATGAGTATGTAAAAGTGTTATCAATTTACCAGCGATAAATGTATATTGAAATTGATTGCATAACACAATGCATAGTTTTATACACATACATAAAATGTGAAGGTATAGTCAGTACCACCTAACTTGTCTTATTTGGAAACAATCTTGGCACACGTTTTTTATTGAAAATGCAGCATTAAAAATCAACTGACAACTAGATTCAATAGGTTTTAGTCTAAAATAACGATTTATTGTAATAGATTATTGACTTTGTTATTATTTTAATTTCAAATGGGTGATTTTTTTTTAAATGTTGTGCCAAGATTTTTTACCAAATAAGACAAGTTAGATGGTACAGACTATAGATGAAATAATTTCTACGGTTCCTTACTCCCAAAGGGGTAGGTAGCTAGGTAGAGGTTTAATAGCACTCACGTTGCCCTTCCTCATGACGCATAACTCATTTGCCTTTTACGATGTAGAATATGAGCCTTCACCACGCGGCAATTATGTTATATAAGATACTTACGTAAAATAAGTACTATGTATAGGTATAAAATATTTTGCTAATTCTGAAGGAACACACTGTTAGTATTTGTACTTTGCCCCATTGCTAGTAGCTGCTGTACTGTTGTAGTAGAGCGCCATCCAAACAAAGATTTGAGCACCAGATGCAAGCCACACCTCTATGCAAAGAGAAAAAAAAGTAACACGTGACCAGATACAATACATTAATATAATCGTGTTTTTCTGTCCCACCCCAAAATTGAATTACATATTAGCTAACATAATATTTAACATTTTATAGACCCTATTCCTTAATTTATAAATGCATATCTACTTGATATCTACATACCTACATAAATCATACATATCACGCCCCTATCCCCGAAGGGGTTGGCAGAGGTGAATTAGCACCCACGTTTTGCCAACTATGTTAAGTCCCATGTGTGGTGGCGAGCCTATTGCCATTAATCGGGCACAAAAGTCGCAGTACATTGCTAGGTGGTATAAGAGGAACGCTGCTGCCCATTCCTCATCACTGATTTATCCTTAGTCGCCTTGTACGACACCCACGGGAGAGATTTGGGGACGTCCGTCACCACACGGCTAACATAAATTACGCCTATTTGTTTCCGAAGGGGTAAGGCGGGGGTGAATTAACCACGTTTCGCTAATAATTATTATAATAGGTAGGTCCTATGTAATAGGGGTGGGCCTATTGCCATCTATCGAGCACATAAACAGCAGTATATTACCTGTGCAGCCCGCTTAGAATATACCTATGTATTTATTTATTTATGTATGTATTATTCTATTTTATATCATCATCATCATCATCATTCAGCCGAGAGACGCCCACTGTTGGGCATAGGCCTCCCCCAAGGATCTCCAAACCGGTCGGTCCTGCGCTGCCCGCATCCAACGGCTTCCCGCGACCTTCACCAGATCGTCGGTCCACCTTGTGGGGAGCCTTCCAACGCTGCGTCTCCCGGTTCGTGGCCGCCATTCGAGGACCTTTCCGCCCCAACGGCCGTCAGTCCTCCTCGCAATGTGCCCTGCCCACTGCCACTTAAGGTCCGCAATTCTTCGGGCTATGTCGGTGACCTTAGTTCTCCTGCGGATCTTATCATTTCTGATATGATCACGCAGGGAAACACCGAGCATAGCTCTCTCCATTGCCCTTTGGGTGACTTTGAGTATTCTTATAAGGCCCATTGTAAGCGGCCACGTTTCGGTGCCGTAAGTCATCACTGGCAACACACACGCATTGAAGACCTTTGTCTTTAAACACTGCGGTAGATGGGCCGAGAATATGCCGCGTAGCTTCCCGAACGCTGCCCAGCCGAGTTAGATCCGTCGATTGACCTCTTTTTGGAAGTTGGACTTACCAAGTTGGACTTTTTGTCCCAGGTAAATATAATATAATCGTCAACAACTTCCAGTGTGGAGTTTCCAACCTGTACAGTAGTGGGTACGACATGGGAGTTTGACATGATTTTTGTCTTATCCATGTTCATTTTAAGACCGACTTGTTGGCAGACTCTACTGAGATCATCGAGCATTGTGCTCAAGTCTTCCAGGGTCTCAGCCATGACTACGATATCATCAGCAAACCGAAGGTGAGTCATGTACTCGCCGTTTATATTGATGCCTAATCCTCTACAGTCCAGAAGTTTAAACGCGTCCTCCAGCGCGGCGGTGAACAGTTTCGCCGATATAACGTCGCCCTGCCTCACACCCCGCTGGAGCTGTATGGGTTTAGAGTTTTGATCCTGAAGGCGGACTGACATAGTGGCGTTTTCGTACAGTGACTTCAACACTTGGATGTACCGATAGTCTATTCGGCACCTCTGGAGTGATTGGAGCACGGCCCAGTTCTCGACAGAATCGAAGGCTTTCTCATAGTCCACAAACGCTAAGCATAATGGCAGATTATACTCTTCGGTCTTCTGTATAACCTGCCGCAACGTATGTATGTGGTCTATGGTACTAAAGCCTTTTCGGAATCCGGCTTGTTCGGGGGGCTGGAAGTCGTCAAACCTGCGCACGAGACGGTTCGTAATAATCCTCGAGAACAACTTATAAACGTGACTAAGGAGGGTGATGGGTCTATAGTTCTTCAATTGGGTTCTATCGCCCTTTTTGAAGAACAGTCTCACCATGCCCCCGTGCCATGCCTTTGGCGTTTTTCCCTCGAGTATAACGGTGTTGAATAGCCTCTGAACAGCTCTCAGGACGGTTCGTCCACCTGTTTTCAGAAGCTCCGCTGTAACACCGTCATCACCCGACGCCTTGTTGTTCTTAAGCTGTTTGAGGGCCACACTAATCTCGTACAGGCTGACGTCCGGGATATTCTTCGGTATAATGTCGAGTTAACTTGGCTCTTGGGTCAGTGGCCTGAGAGACAGGTGTGTGTGATGTCGCGTAAAGATGTCCATAGATATTCTCAATCTCAGCCAAAAGCTCAGGTCGGGACGTAACGATTCTGCCGTCGTCTGTCTTCAGCTTCGTCAGCAAGCTCTCTCCAAGTGACAAATCTCTAGCGAACACTTTGGAACCTTTGTTGCGTTCGATGGCCTCTTTAATACAATCTGTATTAAATCGGCGTATGTCGCGAGTTAGGCACTTGGAGATCCGCTTACTGAGCTGCCGACGTCTACTAGCGTCTTCAGAAGACCACGGAATAATCCCACGTCTCTCGTCCATGAGCTTCAATGTTGGTTCTGAGATTTTCCTCGAACCTTTGGTACGGCTGGGTTTGAAAAACTTTGAACCTACCGTAAGGACAGCTTCCACGAACCTGTCATTATATTTGTCCACATCTGTGCAGTCCTCCAGGCAATCGAAGCGATTTTGCAACTCTAGTTGAAAGCGTTCGGGGTTTTGGATTTGGATGGCTTCAGGGCGGAGCATAGACCTCATCAGTCGATACCTTTCCGATTTGACATTTAGATTCAATGTGCCTCTTACCAATCGGTGATCGCTCCCCGTGTTAAGCGAATTGATCACTGAGACATCATTGAATATCCGAGTCTTGTCGACATGATGAAGTCAATCTCATTTTTTGTAACACCATCCGGACTTCTCCAGGTCCATTTGCGATGTAACTGTTTCCTGAAGAAGGAATTCATCATATAGAGTCCTTCCCTCTCCATGTATTCAGCTAGCATTTGGCCACGGTAGTTCCGGATTCCAACTCCAAATTGTCCCACTTTCGACTCATTATCGCTACGTTTGCCTAGCCTTGCGTTGAAGTCTCTCATGACAATAGTGTAGTGAGTCTTGGTAGTATGTATTGCTCGAGAGATGTCCTCATAGACTACTTCCACTTCCTCGTCGGGGTGTGTCGAGGTCGGGGCGTATACCTGTATAACCTTCAACGAATACCGTTTGGTAATTCTGAGTATAAGGTACGCCACCCTGTTCGACACACTTCCGATCTGTACAACGTTGTTCACGAGAGACTTGTGGACAATAAACCCGACACCACCTTGGGACAGATCTTCGCCCTCCCGGAAGTAGAGCACGTTACCGGATTTTAGGATTACCGTGTCCTCGCCCTGTCTTCGGACTTCGGATAATCCCACAATACTCCAGTGAATCCTGCTCAATTCTTCTTCCAGTTCTAGCAGCTTCTCCTCGGTCCGCAGTGTTAGCGCGTTATATGTTGCCAGGACCAAAGTCGTTTGACGGGGGGTCTTCGCCGCCCGGGGATTCTTCGCACCCCTGGTCCCGGCACCTTGCCTGCGTCCGTCACCGCCGACACGGCCTCCGGTACCGCCGGGCACTTGGGGCCTTCCTTTTTGTCTTGTCACCGGTGTACCGCGTGCAGGTGAGGTTGGCTTGGGTCTCGTAAGGTGGTTTATGAGACCCCTTACACCCCTTTATTACTCACACCCCTATTTTATATGTGCAACATTTATTTATTTAATTATTATGATATTAAAAAAACAAATCTCCGTCATCTACCCATAATACAAGTGCTTAGGCTACTTACTTTTGGCTCGATGATAGGTGTGAGTGTAATAAAATATTTATTTATTATTTATTTATTTATTTATATTCTAAGGCAGCCCGTTATTATTACTTGTACGACGTTTTGTTGTTCGTTAAGGCTTGTCCGTGCCTGGATTTAAATTGCAATGTAGCCAGATCTAATTAATATGTAGGTTATTAACATTAATTAAGGATTCAAAAACCGACACATAAATTTTATTTGAAACTGTTCGAATTAAGTGGCTTGTACACAAAACTGCGATGCGACGTCGCATCGTAAAAATCTACGAGTTCCCAAGACGCATCGCAAGAACTTGTGAATTGATTTACATTGCGCATTCCTTCGTTTCTGCGTTGCGATTTCGCGTCGCGCCAATTCGCAGTTTTCTGTACAAGTTCTAAGAAAAAAGAAACATACGCGTACGAATTGAGTAACCTCCTCCGTTTTTCGTCGGTTAAAAAAAATACTTGTTTTTAGTTAAAAAAAGAATAATTAATACACATTGAGTTAGTTATAATACACATGTACTGCAAAATAAATTGTTGTCAAGAATAAGAGTACTGCCAGCGATCCGAAATAGCTCATTTTTAATGTGGACAAAACAGACACAATATTAACAGGTCCCTGTAAGTCCAACAATGCGCCCGTCCGGTTACCAGTCTGCCTAATATTAACAATCGATCTTGTGTTTTAAAACGGGTGTTTTTAGAGCTGAAATTGCCAGAGAGAATGGAGATGCTTAAAAGTGCTACCATCCATCAATACCGCGATTAATGTGCCCGATAGATGGCAATAGGCTTGCTCTCTTCCTCTTTTAATGGGATGCAACATAACAGGCGAAATGTGCACCTCTATGCTATGCTACCTTTAAGCCCTCGGAAACATACAGGAGTAATTTTATAATTAATAACGCTGCCTATTCCTCAGCATATTATAAATAGTAAGTAATTGATCTGAGGACAATAGAGTCTGTTGTAATTCTTTGGGCAAGTTAATCGAAGTATTGCTAGATGGTGCACCAAAATTCGAACCTGGGGCTTTCGGTTTGTCAGCGCGTTAGATAGAAATAGCGCATATGACAAAAATGCAATCCATACTGCTCAAAGTCTTCTGTCTGAAACTACCCGTTCTTATGTTTTTTTTTTAATTTATTTGGGACAATTAACAGTTACAAATTAAATGCCGCACTCAGAGACGTCAAATAACGTTAAAGAGTACTCAGCGTCAAAAAATATCAATTCAAAACTAGTCGCTATTCTTGTCAGGTCTATGGTCTAGATTTGAATGAAAACTTTGACATTAAATGCTCATTCAAGTTAATTGACGTCTCTGAGTGCGGCAGTTAATGTTACTATAACTACAAAGATTTTTGGTGGTTAGAAAAAGAATTTCGAAAAATTATAGTCTTGAGGCGGGAATCGAATCCGCGTCCGCTGCTATCCGGGCAGGTGCCTGACCGCTCGGCCACCCAAGACACTGGGTGTGTCTTGGGTTTGGGTTTGGTGAATTTTGTAAATGTGTGACAAATACCATTATCCACCAATTACTATACATTATTCATACTATGTATGAATTTTGAATGTAGTCCACAAATACTTGTCCACTAAAACGATAATTTTAAGTAAGTAATTATATTGGTTAACAATTTCCGCTATGCTCCTTGCCAGGTAGACAGTTAGGCCCCTTTCATTCTTCGGCGTGTCGCCGGTTGCGTGCCAACGCGACCGTCTCAATTTGTATGAAGCTTCAAAGTAGCTTTCATTTGTTCCACGTGCGGCCGCTTGCATAGCTTCGTACAAAATGCGCCGGGCCGCCGGTCGACCGGTACACGCCGAAGAATGAAAGGGGCCTAAGAACGGTTTCGCACTACGTCCTATCCGAATCCGATCCGAACCCGTGATCTACAAAACTCGGACCGATTCAGGAGCCATCTTTTGGAATACTTACTTACTTGATTTGACAGAAAGAAATCGGATGACGGAGATCGGATCTAGTACGTAAAGTTTACCATAGAAATAGTTCTATGGGTACTACGGACCATATTTTCACGGATTCGGATCGGACGTAGTGCGTAACCGCTTTTAGCCTAATCTCAACGTCTCAAACTGTACCTACGTCACGGCCGGCCCCACTGCGGCACCCGGCCCGTAAGTTGTGCCCTTGACAGCAGTGCAAAACCGTGGCTCTCTAACTGTGTGTGTGTACACTGGCCTTCACAAATTTTGAATTATTATTAATTATTATTTAATATAGGTACATATTACATTCTAGCCTATTTTTCCCCGACGGGATAGGCAGAGTTGTATTCTCACATTTCGCCAACAATGTTAGGTCTCACATAATAGGGTACCTATCGCACAACGTAAATCACAGTATATTGCTAAGTCGGCCGTTCTAATGAAGAAAGAATATAATAATTTTGAATATTCACCTTTCAATCAACTTCCAAGAAGGGCTATCTAGTCTGGGTTAGTATATTATACTATATATTACATTAATATAAAAGAACCTGCCTGTAACTATACCTTTGCGTTGGTTAGGTTGATGTTTATTCATAATAATAATATTGTACCTTCATTTTCAACTTTATACCTATGTAAAAAATTTCTACAAATGTTTTTGCACGATTGGTCAAATAAACCTACGTTAAATTTGGAAAGTGTAAAGTTGTTTTTTACAGTTCTAGCACTGTGGAGAGCTAAGAATATAGAATAATACCTACGAGAGTAGGACCGAAACAGGCAAAATAATTACCCAAAATGGGTACTTTTTATTTGGTTTGAGCTTTTGAGGGCACATAGTACCTACGGCCACCGATATTTAAAATACCCAAATAAGTCAAATTTAGTACAAAGATTTTGGTAGTTAGAAAAAGAATTTCGAAAAATTATGATCCAAGACACATAGTGTCTTGGGTGGCCGAGCGGTCAGGCACCTGCCCGGATAGCAGCGGCCGCGGGTTCGATTCCCGCCTCAAGATCATAATTTTTCGAAATTCTTTTTCTAACTACCAAAATCTTTGTACTATTTTTTCTAACATTTATATAATGTTAAAATTTAAATCAAATAAGTCAAATTTCTTTAATCGATTGTCAACTTTAGCACGTTTGTAATAAAGCACAAAGTCAATTGAGGAATTTTGCCATTTTGTGGTAGTCTGACGTACTGTTGACTGTACATAAATTAAATGTAAGGGCGGTTTTATTGATTTCTTTATTTCAAGTTTTAATCCAATTCCAATACACATTGGTAAAATCAGTTATAATTCTGATAATAGTGTCCTCTGGTGGCATAGAAAATGTTTGCTCTAAACTAGATAGCAATCAGAAATGTAATAACGCAAAACTGAGGTTTTATTTGGCGTCGATACCAGAGATGGCGTTAGTTATTTCTTACGAACCTAATAAAATCTAGATGGATGCAATAAAATCTAGACACAATTCTTTGCGGTTTAGATTTATGTTTTGATTGTTATTTTTTTCAAAAAATACTGGTAAATTTGGACATATTATGCAAAACAATTTTTTGTTGATTTAAATACCACGGTAAATGATAGATGGCGCTGACTGTCGCTGACACGTGGTTATGAATTTTTATTCATGAATGTAGAGGTTGTTCATTTGTGTTATTTTAATTCTTCCGCTCAAAGAGTCAACCAACTACAGTTTGTTATGATTAAGATGACTCGATAGGTTTGTAGCGTATCTAGTTTTACTTTTGTTTGATAGCTGCTCTTGTTACTGTGTGTTGTCTGTTTAGCCAGTGGCTGTGGGCTGTCCTTATCTTTATCAGTTTGTAAGTAGGGTTCAAAAGGTGTGTTTGTTTCCACATTTTTGGTGAGTTTATTGTGTATTTGCGTTCGATAGAAATTGTTGTTACACTTTGCTACACCTAACGGTAACTAAGTCATAACCTTAAGTAGGTACTAATAACAAAATATTGTAATAACTTATATTGTAGAAGGTAAATGCCGTGTGGTGACGGCAGAGTAGAATAGAATTGTCACCACCCCAAATCTCTCCCGTGGGTGTCGTACAAGGCGACTAAGGATACATCAATGATGAAGAATGGGCAGCAGCGTTCCTCTTATACGACCTAGCAATAGCAATGTACTGCGACTTTTGTGCCCGATAAATGGCAATAGGCTCGCCACCTATTACATGGGACCTAACATAATTGGCGAAACGTGGGCGCTAGTTCACCTCTGCCTACCCCTTCGGGGATATAGGCGTGATTTATGTATGTATGTATGTATGTAGAAGGTAAATTTCATTTTTAATGGTAAACATATTTCACATATTAGTAGCTAACACTGTTTCTTGTGAAAATTGTCTCCTAGTCTGATAAGACTGTTTGTTTTTCATTATCTTTATCAAAAGTTTGAATTGATTTTTGGTGTTTTGAGGAGTATTATAGTATTAATTATATGAGGGGCAAGTTACTCATATAATTTAAAAAAGATTTGTAAACAATCCAATCATATTTATTTCCTACTTTAAGAGGCGCACTACATCCGATCCCTGTTCGAGTTTTCTAGACCAATAATTTTTTGACGGATTCGGATCGGATGTAGTGCGTAAGCGCTCTAATACCTACCTACCAGTGGCGTGGCGTGAAAAAAAAAGTTAGGCAAGCCACAGTAAAAATTAGGACCCACAAAAAATAGGTACTGACATGGGTAAGGACAAGTTGATAGGTCAGTGACCTATCAACTTGTCCTTACACCGATATTGGTCTAAAATCTCCAACAGTTGTGATGATAATACTTCAGCGGTGCGACTCGCGCTAACATCAAAAAAACCTACGAATCTCTCATCTAAGCCCGTATCGGACAAATACCGCAAGACGACGCTCAGCTGTTCTCTGTGACTCAAATCAGGAGTCTCATCGATCATAACCGACACAAACTTCGCCCTATTTATCTCAGACCTAATTTGATCTGAAATAACGGCAGACACGCAGTTTATCAGATCATTTTGAATGTCCCCAGAAAGTCCAGAAAAAACATAGATTCTAATACGGAGTACTTACTCAAATATAAAAATGTTTCAGTATAATTACCACGATTATCCGAATTTACACTTCCGTCGTGCCCGCGAAACGCTAATTCTTGTTTACCTAAGAGAACAACTGTGTCTATGAAACGTTTTAACAGAATACGATTACGCTCGACTTTGCGGTTATGAGCTTCAAAATTATTGTTAAAATAGTTTTCTATTCTACTATTTCCAAATTCATGCAACGCTAAACAACTACGCATATGTTTCTCACTTTAAACATTTTTTTTAGCAGAGTTTGATAAATTATTAATATCAGAAAATCCCGTTCGATTCCAAACGCTGCTTGAATCAGAAAACAAAAGACACGGAAAACAAAACATTTTATTTAATAAACAACTGCATGTAAGCCAACTATATTTATCATAAAGAGAACTGTGGAAATGCTTGAAAAAACCGTCTTTACGCTTGTAATCTATTGACATATTTACATGTGCATCAAAGCGGCCATTATTGTGCTGAGAGAGAATAAACCAAAATTATTTAAAAACTAAAACCTACCAATTAAATCCCTGCAGAGCTACACAATTCACAAAATCACAATACACCTTTATAACAACAACACAGGTTAGTAAAATTTTACTATTTCACTGAATTACTGCTAAAAATAAAATAAAACTAATCAATTACGTTAAGTTTATGTGAGTGCAAGCAAATTTTAAAACAGAATAACCTCGCGTCTGTGGGCATGACGGGAGCCGATGAGTATTTCTCAGCAAAGCCAGAAAGAGAGATCATTATACAAACCAAAGCCGTGTTAAAAAGGGAAGGACGATTCAACCCGGTCCGGAGCGGCTTGTTGGAGCGGCGCACAACCGCGATATTGAGTGCAGTTCAGTGCAGTGAAATTCGCTTTTATGGCTATTGGAATAAGATCTAAAATATTTGCTTTTGACGGAACTTGTTTTCGTGGGAGTTTATTACTAATGTGTGCGTGAGTCGTAGTGTATCGATGCATAAGCGCGTAGGCTGCCGAAATGCCGGCTTGATGCCGGCTTGTAGGCAATCTTTAGGTACTATTTCTCGTTGCGTGCGCCTGACAAGACTACGTTTGCCTGTGTGCGTGCTGTATAGCAGGCGTCTTTAACTCGAAATTTAGCGAGTTAGTTGAAGGAATCTAGAGAGCGGGATCGAATTGTATTAGGTTGGGGAAAAAGTCTTTTCGCATTATAGTATGTATAAACTTGTAATAAAATCTCTTTGGCTATACTATTTGTATCGGGCTGGTTTTGGTATCATTGAAAGTTTAAATTTTAAAGAACATAATTCCAAATTCAAATTAGGAAAATGTGTGATTTTCATTCGTTTTTCGTACCGCCAAGATGAGTGAATCTAATGAAGAAATTCGATACATTTTAAAATTTTACTACAAAAAAGGTAAAAATGCAACGCAAGCCGCGAAAAAAATTTGCGATGTTTATGGACCTAGTGCAGTGTCTGTGAGAGTAGCACAAATTTGGTTTAAGCGTTTTCAATCCGGAAATTTTGATGTCAAAGATGCACGTCGCTCTGGTCGCCCTATTACAGATAAAATTGATGCCATTTTTGAAAAAGTGGAGCAAGATCGGCATGTCAGTAGTTACGACGTAGCTGAAGAACTGGGAATTGACCACAAAACAGTTTTGGCGCATTTGAAAAAAACTGGGTACACAAAAAAGAAAGGAAAGAAATGAAAGAAACCTAATGAACCGTGTACTCATTTGTGATTCTTTATTACGACGTAATGAAACCAAACCATTTTTGAAGAAGCTGATAACTGGTGATGAAAAGTGGATCACGTACGACAAGAACGTGCGAAAAAGGTCGTAGTCAAAGGCCGGTCAGGCTTCACAGACTGTGGCGAAACCCGGGTTAACTCGCAACAAGGTGATGCTGTGTGGTGGGATTGGAAGGGCATTATTCATTATGAGCTGTTACCACCAGGCAGGACCATCGATTCTGAACTCTACTGCGAACAACTGATGAGATTAAAGCAAGAAGTTGAGAGAAAGCGGCCGGAATTAATCAACAGAAGGGGTGTGGTTTTTCATCATGATAACGCTAGACCTCACACATCTTTAGCCACTCAGCAAAAATTAAGAGAGTTTGGCTGGGAGGTGTTAATGCATCCGCCGTATAGTCCTGACCTTGCACCTTCAGATTTCCACCTGTTTCGGTCTCTTCAGAATTCTTTAGGCAGTGTCAGGTTAACATCACGAGAGGACTGCCAAAACCACTTGTCGCGGTATTTTGACCAGAAGTCCCAAAATTTCTATAGCAATGGGATCATGTCCCTACCTACAAGATGGCAAAAAGTTATCGAACAAAATGGTACCTACATACTTTAGTTAAATGTAAATAAACTATATTAAAAAATGTTTTGAATTTTCTTAAAAAATGCGAAGAAACTTTTTCCCCAACCTATTATGTAGGTACCTGTGTTGCATATTGTTTCGCGCGCGTTTAATACTGTTATGATAAGATTTTATTGATGGATTTTTTTTATTTGTTTATAAAATGGTATTGTACTTGCATTATGGTAATGATTTTTTTATGCTCGCTCGTTTGGTACGGCTGTTGGGAATCGGGTTATATGGACGCTCCGCCACTGCTACCTACCTACCTAGTAGAAGTCAGTATTCGATTATAACCCAATTTTTTCTGTGACGAATTAACTTTATGACAAATATACAACAACCCACCAGCTTTACGAAAAGCACGAAGTCGACTGGGAAGAACGTTGACGAAGTCAACTAATCAGCCAAAAGACGACGAATTCCAAATAAAGTTTTCAATTGTTACTTACCCAATGTATCCTATTTATTTATGCTAAATCGTATGTAATATTTACCCTCATAGTCTAATAGGTAGGTATAGTAGGTATTTGAATCAAATTTACATGAAGTTGCTAGTAGAACATTCTCATCAGTATCGAACATTTTATCAACACTAGCCCTTAATCACTTTAAAATAATTACTTTAGAATATAGCATTCCTGCAATACAATTCTTTCCGATTTTCTGTCAGTAAACGCACAAAATCAAACCACATTTAAGATTGCAGCACTACTAGTACTATAGCGCAACAAAAATAAAAATTCAATCGCAGTCACTCAAACTAAGAAAGATGTGATTCATCTGTCCCGCTCCCGCCAAAACTCTTTTTTATGTATTTTTTTATTCATTTTTAATTTTGTACTCCTATTCGGGTAAGCAACAGAATCTAGCCCATACAGCCATGATTTTAGTATTTATTTCTTACGGTTTAAAATTTCTATTTGTTCCTGGATTCTTGGTAGCATTTTACCATATACACGGTGAGTTTTTTTTCGGGTCAGTATGGGGAAATTGAAAACTATAAGAGATAGAGAAAAACTCTCCTAGGAACCGTGATCTTAATTTTAGAAAAAATAAAAATGGTATAATAGTTAAAAAAAAATTAAAATCTTAATAGATTTGGATATCGGATTTTTTTTAGTTGAAATTGCTTGAAATTGACATTTTATTAAAGTGTAGTATACAAATATAGTATACAAAAGTCGCTACGACACTGTTGATGATTTAAAACTTTCAGTCCGTTAAACCTAAAAGTTAAACAATAGGGTCGATTCTGATGACGTTTATCTAAACTTAAGATTAATTTGACAACAGTGTTTCTCTTTCATTCTCAATACAGAATGAAGAGGAGAGAACGATATTAAATTTAGTTTTAAGTTTAGAGAATCATGTCAGAATTGACCCTAATACCTCACATTTCATTGAGAAATGCAACTCAGGGTGTTCTTCGCCGAAGTCGACTGTGCTTAGGCGAAAGTGGAGGACATTTTGAACAATTTATAAGATAGAGTTTGTTTCGTGGGATTGAGGCAAGTGGCAGATTTTTGGTTTTGTTTTGTTTCAGTCATCAATGTCAATTAGATAGTAAATGTATCTTTAAAAGAAATTCGATATCTCCAAATCTATTAAGATTTTTTTTTAAATATATACCATTTTTATTTTTTATGATCACGGTTCCTAAGAGAGTTTTTCGCTATCTCTTATAGTGTAGAATTTCCCCATACTGACCGAAAAAAAAAATCACCCATATATTTGCTATTAGAAGGCTCCGTTCTCGGCGTGAGTGGCGTTTGCCAATAGAAATTTTCTACATAAAGCTGTGTATTGCCAGTTACACAGCTACTGAGAACACAAAATAACACCATAATTTTGTTTGTTAGTACCACTGTTGATTTATGTCGGTAGTTTTTTATGGGCAAACGCCTCTAACTACTACTACGCCTATAGCTGTCTTTATTTTAGACAAACGTAACGTGCTAGTTGATAGTTAAGATAATGAAATGTTCATGCACACTGTCACTGTAAGGTTTCAAAAGACAAAAGTTTAATATTGGGGGTCCAGCAGGTATAGTAGGGTAGGTCGAATGGGCACATTGTGTAGGTAAGGTACGAAGGTCAATCTATTTTATTTTCCTTTTTATTTCGTTTTATAATGAAACTGACAATTATTAAAAAACCCAAGCTAAGTTTACTGGAAGGGCAATAAACTAATTGGCAATACAATCTCAAAAGAGATTTTTTTCTAAAATCATTCAGTATTTTAATACATACATACATAAATCACGCCTATATCCCCGAAGGGGTAGGCAGAGGTGAACTAGCACCCACGTTTCGCCGATTATGTTAGGTCCCATGTGGCAAGCCCATTGCCATACATCGGGCACAAAAGTCGCAGTACATTGCTATTGCTAGGTGGTATTAGACGAACGCAGCTGCCCACTCCTCATCATTGATTTATCGTTAGTCGCCTTGTACGACACCCACGGGAGAGATTTGGGGTGGTGACAATTGTATTCTACTCTGCCGTCACCACACGTTTGTCATATTTTAAAACCTACACAAATAATGTCAACTTGATCGTTTCAGTTCGTTCGTATCGTTCGGTCAGTACGCCCGTGCACGCTATTTTTATTTCGATCTCTCAAGCCGAAACAACGTTCACGAGGTGTTGCAAGACAATCATCATCATCACCAGCCTTTTTGATGTTCCCATTGCTGGGGCTCAGGCCTTCCCTATATGGATGGAAGAATATAGGGAGATTGGGCCTTAATACACCAATTTGACCCAGTGCGGGCATTGAACTACTATTACTAGCGTATTATAACTCAATGAGTGCGGGTGGGTATTAACGACTGCAGAACAGATGCAGCCGGGACCAACGGCTTAACGTGCCTTCCGAAGCACGGAGGGACTCGAGATAATACATTAGACATCCATCCAATGACCTGCATTAGCAAACATTGCTTATTTTACGCAATCACAGGCCTATCGTGCTATGCCACTGCGCCAGCGAGCTCCTCTGTCGCAAGACAATATGATGAGGAATGGGCAGCAGCGTTCCTCTTATACCATCTAGCTATGTACCTACTGCGACTTTTGTGCCCGATAAATGGCAATAGGCTCGCCACCTATTACATGGGACCTAACATAACTGGCGAAACGTGGGTGCTAGTTCACCTCTGCCTACCCCTTCGGGGATATAGGCGTGATGTATGTATGTATGTAGTGTTGTTAAACTTTCAGACATTGAACAAACATGAGCAAGATTACCCCGAATCCGGCCAAAGTGCTGCTCCGAGATGAGATAGCGGCTCGCATAGCCGCGTTGTCCGCAGACGAGAAGCAAAGGCAGTCCAAAATAGTGTTTGACAAGGTTTCTGGAGTTTCCTTACATCTTATTACACATATATACATACATACATATTTTTACACTCACACCTATCATCTAACCCAAAATAAGTAGCCTAAGCACTTGTGTTATGGATACTTTGTGGATACTAGATGACGGACATTTTTTTTGTATTTCGTTGTAAAATAAAACTGACGATTATTCCTTATTAGAGTTATTAGGCCTTTCCTGTGGATGGAAGAATATAGGGAGATTGGGCGATAACCCACCACTCTGACACAGTATGGGTTTCAACTACAAGCCGTGTGTTGTGACGGCAGAGCAGAATATAATATAATTGTCACCACCTATTACATGGTCCCTATTCTAATTGGCGAAACGTGGGTGATGTTGATTCAGCTCTGCCTATCCCTTCGTTATAGGCGTGATTTATGAGAGGAATGCTGCTGCCCATTACTCATCGCTGCCTTTACCCTTAGTCGCCTTGTACGACACCCACGGGAGAGATAGGGGTGGTGACAATTATATTCTGCTCTGCCGTCACCACACGACATTCAGGACGATGTTGAGGCAAATGATGTGATGACTGACTACGTTCCCTTTCCAGCTCATTAACCACCCCCACTACAAATCCTCGAAGCGGATTTCCCTCTACATGAGCACAGACCAGGAGGTTGACACTGGTCCTATCATCGAGCACATCAGGGCACGAGGAGCGGCTGCCTTCGTCCCTCAGTACGCCGGGGGGGTGATGAAGATGCTGAGGCTGGAGACGGGTGATGAAGACGCCATGCCACTCACGAGGCATGGGATCCAGCAACACGGGAAGAATCAGTCCAGGCTCAATGCTTTGGAGACAGGTGTTTTATTACATACATACATAAATCATGCCTATATCCCCTTCTTTCTTTTTTATCGCCCGAGATAAGTACTAAGTTTTATGTCACCCCTTGACCAGGAAGTGAAATTTTCTGTACGCGTAAAATGCCATCACGACATAGGTACTTAAACATTTTTTTAAAACATCTAAGGTGTTGGCCGTAAGGCCTTTACAGCATCTACCGGGTTTTTTAGGGAAGGCGACGATCTTGTCCTGTAGCCTTGCAATCGAGCACTCCCTGCGGGCCTAGCACGGGGACGTGGACAAGTCTCTCTCCACCACTTGACAGTGTTTTGTTTCGGCATTTAGTGCGAGAGTAAAAGATTTTCTTTCCCTCGAAGGAGCTGTGTCCACGTCCCGTGCTGCGGGGGCTGAGAGGATCAGGCATCTCCCAGGGGGAGTTTGACTGCCGCGGAGGATCTCGCTCGCTAGAATCATTAATTCAATTAACGAAAAGCACGCTTATGAACACTGGAATTTAAAGTCATGTCGCTGAGTACGGCTGTGAGTTACGCAGTTACGCATGCACTTCGCTATCGAGCTCGAGCATTAGTCTGATATTTATATGTGCTATTTCCAGGAGGTCTGGATCTCATAATCGCGCCAGGAGTGGCTTTCTCCCGCTCTGGAGACCGACTGGGCCACGGCGGAGGCTACTACGACCGCTTCATAGCTGGCGTTAGGTCTAGCCCTGATACTGTGACTAAGGTAAGAACCTACATGTAGGTCTAGCTCGAGACATGGACTTGACAGTGTTTTGTCTCCGGATCTAATGGGAGTTTGAGCGAGGGGAATTTTTTTTTCCCCCGAGGAGATAATCTCCACATCTCGTGCTAACGGGGCTGAAATTTTAAGTGTAACGTACGGCAACGGGGATTAGCCCGTGCAGCTTAGTTTTTAGTGTTCGTCAATAATACTGAACCATTTACCATTTCTTACTGCACCGACCCCAGATTATTTGCCATTGCTTTTTACGTTCTTACAATACCTATCTGAATTTGAAATTTAAAGTGATGTAATTATGTATGATGTCATGATATTGCTTTTGTTTCAGGTGCTTGCAATAGCTTTCAATGTTCAAGTGGTTGATAACGTGCCAATGGACCCTCAGGACCAAAAAGTGGATGATGTGATATTTGCAGAGTGAAATAAAGTTTCGTATCAATATGATGTGTTCGTATCAATTAATATTGCGTAGTAAAATAACAAAATAAAATATAAAATGTTATTTATCTATCACTCACTCATAAAAATCAACATTCAATTTAATCATTGTTCAACATACATAAATCTAGGTAGAGGTGAGCTAGCACCCACGTTTATTAGGTTATGTTAGGTCCCATGTAATAGGTGGCGAGCCTATTGCCATTTATCGGGCAAAAAAGTCGCAGTACATTGCTATTGCTATGTGGTATAAGAGGAACGCTGCTGCATATTCCTCATCACTGATTTATCCTTAGTTGCCTTTTACGACACCCGCGGGAGAGATTTGGGGTGGTGACAGTATTCTACTCTGCCGTCACCACACGGCTTTGTTCAATATTTTGTAAAACATGATAATGACAATAATAATATGTATAGTATTACCTATGCTGTTTCATGGTCATATTTGATATTCATTTGACAGTCAAAAATAAATATCACAACTTTGCCTACATAGGTTAGTTGAAACTGGCGTGATTTATGTATGTAGTCGTACCTATGTGTGTGTGTACTTAATATACATTTATCACATGACTATTGAAAAGACACCTATTTTTAATAAAAATTATATAAATTTGTTAATATTATGATTAATGTATTGTTGAACAAGTAATTGCATAATGCGTGGCGTAAGACCGTCGATAAGGCGGTCAAAAGGTCTTTTAGTATAGCTCTTTCACGATACATTGAAAACATAAAGCTTAACAAATTATTAATCCATCAAAGTCAATAATTTACCTTTCAAAAGATTCATGTATGCAACGTGTAAGGAGAAAATTTTTGGCCATACGACAATGCGAGCACACCCGGGACTGACGATTTTATTCTTCCTCTATCGTTTTTTAGCTCATGACATAATACTCTGTTTTGTTAAAGTCCTCTTAGGAATCGGTTTTTTTATCGAAATAAAATTTTATGAACTGTACAAGAGTTTCACTATTGATAATAATTAATGTCACTTTTCACGTCCAGAGAACAAAATGTATACTTGGATAACTTTTGATGAGTATGAGGTGATTAAAAATCATTATATACAATTCAAACATGTAGAGGTACATTTTCCTGTATTTTATATTTAAATTTTAAATTTTCCTGTCTCATTAAAAACTTAATTAAATTATACAAAAGCAAACATGTTACCTAGGATCGTAAACGGGTTTGAAAACCTTAGATTCTTCATAACTTTTGCCACTAACTGCCGCACTCGGAGACAGAGCTGCTATATCTTAACACAGATATACTTAATACTATAAATGAAGTAAAAAGTACTAAGTTTAAAAGCATTATACAAATTTTATGAAATATTTGTCTAAAGGTACAATTTTTATTAGATTATTTACAATTTATACAAAGTGTAACCTAAAACCTATCTAAATAATTACTTATAGTTACTTAGTTACATAATATCTAAGTAAGAATCACATCGAATTGCTACAAATTGTCTAATTTTCCCAATAATTTTTACGTTTCCAGATAAAATATTTAAATAAATAAATATTCATATAAATAATCATCCCTTCAATGTCCCGCATGCCTTTCCTATGGATGGAAGAATACAGGGAGAATGGGCCCAAAGCAAATTTGTGGGTATTAACGACCGGGATCAACAGCTTGACGTGCCTACTGAAGCAAGGAGGAAACTTTCTAAACTGGTGATATACAAAGATTTTAGTGGTTAGAAAAAGAATTTCGAAAAATTATGATCTTGAGGCGGGAATCGAACCCGCGTCCGCTGCTATCCGGGCAGGTGCCTGACCGCTCGGCCACCCAAGATACTAATTAACTTGCCGAAATTCTTCTAACCTTTACACTTCACGTTGTAAGCCAACGGGTACCCTCGCAATGTAGAAATAAATTTCAAACATTCCAAAGCAGATATTTTTACAAATACCGTGCGTTCGGTTAAGCTTGGGTTTGCTTTATAAACTATTTGATTTTAATTTTAACATTATATAAATGTTAGAAAAATTAGTACAAAGATTTTAGTGGTTAGAAAAAGAATTTCGAAAAATTATGATCTTGAGGCGGGAATCGAACCCGCGTCCGCTGCTATCCGGGCAGGTGCCTGACCGCTCGGCCACCCAAGATACTAATTAACTTGCCGAAATTCTTCTAACCTTTACACTTCACGTTGTAAGCCAACGGGTACCCTCGCAATGTAGAAATAAATTTCAAACATTCCAAAGCAGATATTTTTACAAATACCGTGCGTTCGGTTAAGCTTGGGTTTGCTTCTCGGAGTAAATAGAACTGGAGTAGCCTTTGCCTAACATTCCCCTCTGCCAAACGCACAAGCATCGGATGCCTGTGCGTTATATAAAACTAGTTGAGCCGCCATTTTAAAACCACAATAATCAGAACGTCTTGCCGTGCAGAGCTCCCACTAAAATGCCTGCCTGTGCTGTTTTTTAGCGTTAAAAAAATTCGAAAACATCTAGTATTCAAAAAGATGGCGTCACATTTCATTTTTAAGTATTATTGTTAAGATTTGATATTTATTTACTTCATAATTTCATGTTTTAGCATACTACAATTTCAAATTTCGAGCCATAGTCTCGTGGGGAGTCGGCCGTGACGTCATCAAACGATCTTCCAGCGCACTCCCCACGAGACTACCTAGGGTTGAACATTATCGCATTTCAATTAATTAGACAATAATTTAAAAAAGTTTGTTGTTAATAAATAATTGTAATTTTGTCATTTCGTATTAATTAATTACCAATTATAATTTCGTTTTAACAATATACGTTGCGTGTTTATATTTAGTTTAGTATTAAGTACATACCTACCTACACTTTTGCGACCGCTTGAAGCTTATTTTTTGCCACACTACATGGAAATATAAAATCATTAGTGAATTAATAAAATAAAATAAGAATAAGACTATTTTGCCCTTTATTCATGCTGGGCGGCGCTCATAAACATTGAGAGTACCTATGCTGTAGCATATACAGCGTCCCTGACTTTATAAAATAAGCAAGGGTAAAAAGGTACCAGCACAGCCGATTATTTCTGAGAAACCTAAATTTTTTTTCGAGCCACAGCACAAATTGTTTTTTTTTGTTGTAATCAGCAACCCTAATTGAATTGCACTTCATTAATAGTGATGTCACGTAATCGATATTGCGATTTTACGAGGGAGTAATGAATGAATGAATGAATGAAAGTAACATTAAATTTAAAATATGTATTATGATTTAAATCTATACATTGTGTTCCTGAGGTTATACATTAACTTCGGCATTTTATTCAGACTATTAAATTGATCATTTTTAATATGGATTAAATTTATGATACTTTTATGAATTGAAGTTCCTTTAATTTTGAAATCCTAGAATAAAACTATAGAGATATAGAATAAAACAGGTCAAGTCGACCTTAAGCCAAATGGCATATATGATATTAGTAATTGCCGTGTGGTCACGGCAGAGCAGAATATAATTGTCACCACCTCAAATCTCTCCCGTGGGTGTCGTACAAGGCGACTACGGATAAATCAGTGATGAGGAATAGGAAGCAGCGTTCCTCTTATACCACCTAGCAATGTACTGCGACTTTTGTGCCCGATAAATGGCAATAGGCTCGCCACATTTTACATGGGACCTAACATAATTGGCAAAACGTGAGTGTTAGTTCACCTCTGCCTACTCCTTCGGGGATATAGGCGTGATTTATTTATGTATGTATGTATGAGAGAAGAGGAAGTAAAATCTCCAATTTTTTAACATTTTGTCTGTATGTATGTTTGTGCACGCATCATGCATAAACTACGAGACGGATTTTGATCCCATTTGGTATGATGATAGCTAAATGTCATTGTCAACATTTAAGTTAAATTTATTTTTTATTAATATTTAAAAGCTCCTTTAAAAAACCCGGTGGTCCAAGTGCAATACTTCGATTTACTAGGAGTTAGGTATGTGGCACCAAAGTCTTCCGTACATAAATGAAGCTTTTGGAAAATATTATTGTAGTATTAAAATCAGAAATGATCGGTATGTGTAGTTCAAGCAAAAATACCTCTGCCCCTAGCCGGTATCCTAATTGCTAGTATTTATACTGTAAGCTTTCACATTCCCGAAACAGCTAATTTTTAATTATAATTTTCAGTTTTCCTAAAGAACACGAAAAAAATGGGTTGATGCTTGTAATAGGCACGTCTCTTGGGCATCTACAAGAACAAGTACTATTTGTTCCGTAAATTTTGAGCCGTCTCAGTTTCAGAAATTATCTAACAATAGAAGAAGATTTTATAGAATACAAGTTTGTTTTTCCTCGCAATTGTGTTGAAAAACGTCGTATGCAACTCATATGCATTGGTCATTACACACTCAGTTTCCTTACCGTGTTCGCTTGCGGCTCGCGCTTGCAATAATGCCTCGTATATAATGACTAACATAGCATACTCGTAACATAATGTACTATTTTAACTTTTAAGATCCACACATTTTGATTTTTGATTCCCCTTAAAATTTAACAATTCCCAGTATCATACGAGAAATCTAACTATATTCACTATCGCTTTGTTAAAAATAATGTTTAAAGGTTTTTCCTTTCCATTATGATTATACGCGAAAGGGTCCACACAGTGATTTCTGAAAGTGAAAATATATAATAACACCTATTGTAAATACTTTTTAAATGCAATAAGCTATTAAGTATAAATTTGTATTTGATTGATATAGCTTTCGAAATCTGTCAAAGTTTTAGATAGATTTCATATATGAGTGTCTTTGCAAAATCGAAAGAAAGCTGATTGTAAAGTAAGGGTGTAAATCATCATTTAATTTTTAATAATGTAAGAATACTAACGCAAAATTAATGCATTCATTCATTGAACGAAACTGATTTATCGATATTGATATTCTCGTGCTATGTCATGTCACTACTCACACAATGACATTCGTGTGTTTGGATAGAACGTTAACACACTATTTTAAGTATGTTTGCGTGAATTTTAAATATGTGTGTCGTTTTATGCATGTGTGTGTTTGTAAATACGCAAAAAGTTTTTGTATCTGTGTGTAGCCTTTCAGTGTAGTAGTAACCTCACCCCCCGCAAAAAATGGCAGAAAAATATGTACGAGAAATTGACTAATGGCTACTCCAGTTCTATTTACTCCGAGGTTTGCTTTATAAACTATTTGATTTTAATTTTAACATTATATAAATGTTAGAATAAATAAATGTTATTTCTACATTGCGAGGGTACCCGTTGGCTTACAACGTGAAGTGTAAAGGTTAGAAGAATTTCGGCAAGTTAATTAGTATCTTGGGTGGCCGAGCGGTCAGGCACCTGCCCGGATAGCAGCGGACGCGGGTTCGATTCCCGCCTCAAGATCATTATTTTTCGAAATTCTTTTTCTAACCACTAAAATCTTTGTACTAATTTTTCTAACATTTATATAATGTTAAAATTAAAATCAAATGGTGATATACATTTAGTCCCATGTAACATACATTCTTAAATAACATACAATATATAACGATTTTAGCATAACTCATTAGAGTGGACGGTACTTTTCAGTACAGCAAAGTAATTATGTTATTCAATAGTTGCAACACTTGAGAGCAATTACAATACATCTATCTCATACATGAAATTCAATCTCTAGGCCTAGCACGGGACGTCGACAAAATCTCTTTCCACCACTTGAAAGTGTTTTATCTCGTTAGTGGGACGAGATGGTTAGAGAGAGAGAGGAAAACATTTTCTTATCCCCGAGGAGATTTTTTCCACATCCCGTGCTATGGGGGCTGAAAATACTATAAAAATGCCAAACAAGTACCTAATTAAAAGTATACGGTAAAAAACAAATCATACAATTTTCTATTAAACACAATTTCATACACAATAAAACTGGACTGGCAGGCCGAGTAGTATGGGCAGCTACCAAAAAGTCTAAAATCTAAACGGAAGAATCAATATTTTTCTTTCTGTGTTGAGAAATATTATGGCATAATGTTAAAATTTACACGGCATTTAGTCTGGGTGCACTTTTAATAATTTATTACCATTTTTAGGGCCTGTTTCACAATCGACAAGTAAGTTCGAAGTAGCTTATTTTGCAGTTCAATTGACATATATTGCATAGTACAACTGTCAAATGATCTGCGACGTAAACTACTTGAAACTTACTTGTCGATTGTAAAACAGGCCCTTAATGTGGTAGGTATTATACTATATATTTGCTGTTTTGGCTTTTCTGTTTAATTTTCCTTCCATCTTTAAGCTTAATTATTGCTATATATCAATATTTTATCAAGTAGTCTGTATTACTCAAATGTTTGAACCCACCTGAACTGTCTAAATCTATTATGGTCAACCTACAATAATTTCATATATGAAAACGTTAAAAATGGGTTTTCTCTTAAAGTATAACATTTAGAAAAACGGAAGATATTTTAAATTTTAGTAAAACATTTCTAAAAGCCATTAATCTAAATTGCATCAGCCTACGCCTATTTTAGAAATTTGTAATAGAGTCAAACTACAAGATAAAAGTGTTATTTTAATATATTTCTTCCATTAAACCCATATTTTTGAGATCACTCAGTTCAGACATGTACTGAATTGAGTGTTCCAGTTAAACCGCCATAAATCTGTAACCTCACATCCTAGCGAGCTGGTAATTTTTTAAAATACTTTACAAATTCTTTACTAAATTCTAAAATAAAAACTGTTATCACAAAGTTAGTACTTTCTTAAATATCGACTATGCCCATTTGTTGAAACGTCTGGATTGAGTGTTCCAGTTTTTTGGCCATAACAGCTTTAATTCAAGTTTTAGAACTTTGTGACCCCATGCAATAAGTTTTTAGAATTTTTTACAAAATTTCCTATAAATTTCGTTTTATTTCCTAAAAGTTGAAAAAAGAACACTCAATGCAGATGCATATCCATGGGTTAAATAATATAGTAAAGTGCGTGCATTTTTTCTATACTACATGTTACAAAAATATCCAAATAAAGAAATTATTCATACAACCTAAACACAATGTCACCCCTAGCAACCTGTAATGTCAATCAAATCAACCGTTGTTATTAGATAAGAATGTAAACACACTTTCAATAGTGTTGTTTGCTCTTTAGTTTTACTAAAATATAGACATGTATATAAATATATTATGTATTAAAAATATACAAATATGTTTGGGGATATGTTTGTAACACTTTGTATAAGTACTTAATCTAAATGGTTTTCTCTATTGGCGTAGCGTTAAACAAAACAAGTTACAATACTACATATAGGGGATTACGTAGGCATTTGCTGTTTTGTTAATATGTATATTGTATATAATTATGTTGGTATATTCGAGATTCATAAATCTTAAATAGAGCAGTAATCAAAATTGTCAATAAAAATAATAGCCAAATTATTGAATCACTCAGAGGCCCTTGGCTTAGCATACAGAGCTTAAAGTTTTAAACATACATATCATTATCATATCACGTATTTCTTTATGGAACAACTAAGGCAGATGGCACTAAACTATACCTATTTAATATCACACCATACGACACTAAAATTCTAATCTAAAACTAGTACATAGGGGAAAATGCTCTAAAACGGGAATACTGCAAGCGCGTACTCTGCTGGTGTATGTTAAATGTTGCCCATACACACAAGGACACAGACGGAAATTCAAATTTTCATCAAGAAGACTGGCCGCGACATATCCTACCATTACTGTGAGCCCGCCATCATCAAAGTGCCCGTTTTAAGTAGTATACCCGGTATGTCCCGCCTTCCCCTACTAAGTTGAATTACGTTCCGCTGCATATAGCAACAAAGATCAAAGCTTTTGTCAGCGAGATTCTCTCTTAAAAAATGTGGCATATCCTCGCGAATTCTCTTCTATCGTAAAACTGCCCCGAACACCCTCTGCCCCCTTGACAGGAGAAGCTCGACAGCTCCCACTGCGGCTAGCAGGAGCAAGAGAGCGATCACGGCCAGAATAGCTCGGCATCGTCTCCTCCTCTTCTGGCCCCTCGCTAGCCGCCGGGAGAGAGCCTCTCCTCTCGGTCCATCGAGGGTAAACAGCGCGCTGGCTGCCTGAAAATAATGAAATAAAAAAATCTATTACTACTATTTTGATTTTAATTTGAACATTATGTAAATGTTAGAAAAATTACCACAAATAATATGATGGTCAGAAAAAGGTCGAAAAATTTAAGTCTTGATGCGGGAAACGAACCCGCGCCCTCTGCGATTCGGGTAGATGCCTGTACCAACCAAGACGTTAGATACGTCTTTGTTGGCCGAGTGGTACAGTAGGCTTCTGCCCGGATCGCAGACCTCTACCGCCTCCGGGTCTAGGGTTCGCCCATCGGAATTCGATCCCCAAGGACCCGGGTCCGATCCCCTGTGTGCCTAGCATGGTACGTCGACAAAATCCCCTCGGGGAAAAAACAATATTTTCCTCTCGCTCTTACTCCCACTAAATCCCGAGACAACACACTGTCAAGTGGTGGAGATAGATTTTTTCCACTTCCCGTGCTATGTATGATGTATGTATCTTAGGTCCCGTATAATAAGGGGAGAGCCAATTGCCATTTATCATGCACGTAAATCGTAGTTTATTGCTAGATGGTAGTATAACATAGATACATACATAAATCACGCCTATATCCCCGAAGGGGTAGGCAGAGGTGAACTAGCACCCACGTTTCGCCAATTATGTTAGGTCCCACGTAATAGGTGGCGAGCCTATTGCCATTTATCGGGCATAAAAGTCGCAGTATATTGCCAGATGGTATAAGAGGAACGCTGCTGCCCATTACTCGTCACTGATTTATCCTTGGTCGCCTTGTACGACACCCACGGGAGACGGACAATTGTATTCTACTCTGCCGTCACCACACGGCATGGTTGTATAGTATAAGAGTTCACTATAGTGTACTTTTGGTGAACTACACAGAGAACAATACAAGAAGTGTGTTCTGTGATGAAACTGGTGAACTATGCGAAAGTAATTCTGTTTAAGACAACATTGCCGAAAGACTTTATATTATACGTCTTTAATACGTCTGTGACCGTGACGTGGGAATACTAGACATCGCACAATATGAAACTAATTATTTAAATTCAGCAATGTCCGGTGCAACTCAAGTAGTTGGCTTAAAATGGAAGGTGAATGCGACGTGTACGAAACCCATTATTCTTTTTTAAGCGATGTGAAGTAAAGTTAATGAAAACAATGCAAATTCGGTCAAGAACACCGATTTAGAACGAGATTGCTTCTAAGCGTTCATTTTTTATGAGAATTTTGATTGTTGGTACTTATCTAATAATTTGAATTTTAACGTTCATCCACCAGTAGATGTGCATAATAAATAACTGGGCATAAATTAGAAGGTATACGTAGCATAAAAAAAATAAAAACATGCCTAAAATGTAAAGGCGTAAGTTTGTATAGCATGACCCATACGATCGAAGAGCATGGACATGCAAATTAAAAATTTTATTTAACTAATAGTTTAGATAGCGCCGTTATTTCACGAATAACCCAAAAATGGTTTCTCCTCTAAGGGGTAGGGGTTATTTTAGTAACTCGATTTGCTATTTTGCTTATTTAATTAATGGGATATCTGATGCAGCACTTCCATCATTGTCCATTGATCTATTCGTGTTTAATACCACCTTGATCGGTGCCAGAGGATGCACAGATAACAACACCGTACATTAAAGATCCCTGAGATATGATATAACATCATTCGCTTATATGGAACGTCACGAACTGCGCCGTTTATACGATAAATTTTAGAAGTTAGCGACTGATCCCATCAGACCATATCAAAAACTTTACAATGACGCCTATAACTTTACAATTTTATGATAGTTGATCAACATGTATGAAAGTGTAAAATTAGCTGCGTTGCCGAAGGCGAATGATGATATTGATGTTTAAAAGGCATTTTACATACATAGGTACATACGTCACACCTTTCTCTCACAGGGGCAGGCAAAAAGTTACTTACACTTAACCGCCTCTGTGTTCTAGTGGTTCACCCACCGGAACTAAGATCCAGAGGTCCCGGGTTCGATCCCCAGGGGGGTACAAATTTGTGCTCGGTTTAGTTGGTGGTAAGACTTCTTTCAAGTCCGCCTGGCTAGCTACCACAATATTATCAAAATCTGTCGCCATAATAATAATGTTAACAGCATTGTTGTGTTCCGACAATGTGTGGTGGTAGGGTGCTTGAGGGTTCCAGGTGAAGCTCGATTCTATCTTCGGCCTTTATCGTCACTTACCATTAGGTGAAATTAAGGGCAAGAGTTTCCCTGTCTGACATAAAAAAAAAACACTTCTTTCCACTTGCTACGATTCTTACATTACCTAAGGCATTTTTACTTGACATAAATTGAATAGATAAATGGAACAGAATCAATTTCCAACAACTAAAACCGTCATGTCATATAGTTAGTAGGATCTGCCCGGCTAGAATGGCCACCGAAACACGATATGATAAAGCCATTTATCGCGTTAAATAGTCAAAAATCATTGGATTTTAACACTTATATAAACCAGAATTAAATAAGCCTTTAAATTGTTTTCACGCGACAACTGACTATAATCATATATCGTGTTTTGGTGGTCATGCTAGCTGGGATGGTATCTATTTATAGATACTATCATGTTTACTTAACTTCTAAAAGAGGTACCATGTTCTCCTTTCTGGTACAGTGGACAACAGGAAGAATTATACCGAGATCACTTCAAAGGCGATAACAGCAGACAGATTACGTAACTTTGTTGCTAACAACACTGATTTTTTTTAAAACCATTAGCGAAAGACATAATTATATTTTAATTTTAACATTAAGTATATCAATGTTAGAAATATAACAAAAAATATGTGGTTGGTTCTTTTTCTTTGACATATTTTAAGCGTATCATTATTTAACAGAAAGCGATGATCGCATCAAAATCCATTGTGTGGTTTAAGAAAAGTTTTCGTATATACTAACAAACAGACAGACAGACCGACGCTAAAAGCTACTATTTTATACGTATACTATACTCGGATAAGAATACGAGGCTTTGATAGGTCAACTGGGTTGATATGGATATGAAAATGTTAAATATTACCAAATAAAGTGTTTTGTTTATCTTTCGCTACTTTTTACGAAGCTACTATTATTTTTTTGTATTTTAAGTACCGATTGTAACAGTTGTGTGATTTTAGCAAAATTTGGTCTCAACGAGTAAACAAGTCGGTTATAATTAAATGCTCACCTACATTTCGGTAGTTGACGATCCAAAAAAGAACTGACGCCAATCGATGCCCTATTTATTACAGACGAAGGTTCAATGTCACTTGTCAAAAATTAACCGGTAGGAAATATTCTATTCTGAGATTAAAGCATGACAATGTTGCTTTTGGCCTGAAGGTCCTATTTACTCTGAGGCCTGAAGTGAAGTAGTGTGCAAATAATATTCCCGCGACGTTATTAAGGTGTTCGTAATTGAATGGTTGGTGGTAGAACTTCTTTGAAGTCCACCTGGCTAGCTACCACCATCTTATCAAAATCTGTCGCCATAATAATAATGTTGACAGCATTATTGTGTTCCGACAATGTGTGATGAATAAGATAGCCAGCCCCTCTGTGGTTGAGGGTTCCAGGTGAAGCTCGATTCCATCTTCGGCCCTTACCGTCACTTATTACCATCAGGTGACATTAAGCGAAGAGTTTAGCATTAAAAAAAATAGAATGTCATTCTGAAACTTCTGAAACAACATGGCGACCGTCGTGTCGTGTGTACTCTTACAGTAGTTGTCTTAAATTGACATTTGTCTGATAGAAACGTTGTATTTAACTTGGCTAGGTACCCATGTAGGGTAATCGGTATGTACACATTTTGCGTCTGATCCATAAGAAATTATAATAAATTATTTGGATAATGTGTAGGTACACGGAAATATTGCATTTCAAGATCTCTTCCCGTTCCTGTCGTTTGCTCTATCACGATCTGTGGCATTTGACACGTGCCATCGTTACGTGACTATTTCTGAATGAGGTAACTAAGATCAACATGGCTAATTGCACCCGGAGAAAGTGGCACTTGGAATCAGCCCGAGGCCTGGATGGTGTCAATTAACCGACATCTAATACCGCTCAGACCCCCATAGCCAAATTACTTAAAAAATCCTACATACATACATACATAGGCACGCCTATATCCCCGAGGTTCGCCTATAATATTAGGTTCCATGTAATAGGTGGCAAGCCTATTGCCATTTATCGGGCACAAAAGTCGCAGTACATTGCTAGGTTGTATAAGAGAAACGCTGCTACCCATTCCTCATCGCTGTTTATCCTTAGCCGCCTTGTACGACAGAGATTTGGGGTGGTGACAATTGTATTCTACGTCACCACACGGCACTTTAAAAATCCTATCTCTTGTTATTCCCTATTGTTACAAAATACTTTCTAATTTAAAAACTGTACGGCCGGTTCGTTTATGTCGATCCCTGAGAAACCGATTTCGATATCGACCAGTTTGGGAATCGCAGCCCTAGAGCTTTTCCTAGGAGCTAACCCTTCTAGGACAAGATAGATAGGGCCAGGCAGTAGCAGGCCTAGCACAGGACGTGGACAAAATCTCTCCACCACTTGACAGTGTTTTATCTCGGGATTTAGTGGCAGTTAGAGCGGGAGGACATATTTTCTTTTACGATGCTGGACAACTGTGGAGGGATTCTCTCAAGGAGTGCTCGATTGCTAGGCTTGAGGACAAGGTCTTCGCTTTCCCCAAAAAACCCGGTAGATGCTGTAAAGACCTCTCGGCCAACAACTTAAGTCCTTCAAATAACAAATCCTCAAGCATAACGATTTTGGACTAATTGAATTTCAATTAGTCCATTTTTTGCTGGCCTGATTTTGCTGGCCATTCTATGCTGGTCTGGCAGCGAACAAATAACGTAGAATAGGCCAGCCCCGTCTCATCCCATGGGTGTCGTAAAAGTCGACTAAGGGAGATTGCCCCATGTAGACCAATAAGCACCTTGGGGCACCCGAATGGTGGAGGGCAAACCACAAACAACAGCATTCCCAAAGAGGGTTGGTGTCAGGCAGGCGGCCGGCTGTAAAACCTAAGCCAAAACCTTGAGCAATATGGATTGGAATGTTGTCATTCCAATCACTCTCTCCGTTCATCGGTTTCTCGACCTGGTCCGTTCCGTCTCTTTTCTATACACTCATTCATCACTAGCTAGTCTGACCGATATGAATGGAAGAGGAAACATACCGCGCCAACCCCAGATAGACTGGGAACAGGGCAGGGAGAAGAAGAATTTCAATTAGTCCATTCTTTGTGAATTTCGTTTTAATTCACACCAAGCACCTCCCCACGCTTGGTCCTAAATCATTTCACGAGTAATTATTCAACGTCAATTAACACAAGTATTTCAATTTTACTTTCATTAAACCTGCAAAACGACATATTACTTGCAGAAAAACTGGATTGCGGAACCAACTGCCTTGAGAGGCTGTTTCTGTACATTCAGGACTCTCGGTATCATATTCAACTACTTTTATTGCATTTTTTTTGTATTAATGATTATCTGTTGTACTATACAACATGTAACAGAAATAACTCACACCCTGAACACTACCCAAGCTAACTTACGGCGGGTTCCAATATTCTATCAATAGTTGAAGATAGATGAACAGCTTAGTTGTTTAGCAACTCCTGTTATTTATCGTTATTTAACAAAAATGTCAGGCAACTAAACTTTAGTAAGCTTACTTTTAACTGTAGATACAATAATAGGGACCGGTCGTTAATGGTATAAAAACTATGGTGATATCAAAAGTTCAAAATATAAAATTAATTTTTCGAAATTTTCATACATTGTGCTTCACTGACCGAACACTTTGTATCGAGGAAGAAAAAATAAATAGCAAAAACGACTTTTCAATAACACCATAGTGTGCCATTGACTCAGCAATCTTCCGAACAACGACAACGAAGCAGTTTGTCATGAAAGACTCCATACTTCAAAATTGAAGACCCAAATGATCATCCATATAGATAATGCATGCATGTGAAATACTATGAAGACTGAGCTAGTAAAAGCGAACTATATCTAGTAGTTGTTGATTGATAAATGTAGTACGAGGAAATGTTACGTTAGGTAATGAAGTTGCAAAACTTGCTCTTTCCCTCTATAGCCTTTAATTTTACGCTAAACAGCGAAATTTTATCGCACCATAATTAATTACCATTTGAACACTTTACCTGGTGATATTGTGCTTAGAAACACTAAAAAACAAATATCTAATATCAATTTCAAATATTCTTTTGAAGGCTTTCAAATTATCAACGTGTCTTTATATTTTCACGGATTTTTTTTAATTGTCTTTAAAATTAAAGCGTGAACAAAAAGAAATGATATCGCTATTAAATTTTTTAACATAACTTTTGACGTACCATGATATATTGGTATACATATATTGGCTGGGCAGTGAAGGTGAGTGTTGACATGTAGTGAAATGTGAAGTGGCCCCCGTAAACCAAGCGCTGCCATTGATTCCTCTATGGGCCTGGCGCCGCACGATGAATCCACGGAATGCTAAGTTTTCGTCTCAATTAGGAAAGAATTGGCAACTTGAATTCCAAAAAAAAAAACAATTTTTGGTGTTGACACAAGATGGGTCCATCATGCTACATGCAAATAAATGTCTCTTAAGTTTTGACGATGATGTCTGCTTGCCGTACGTATGTGTATCACAGAAATCAGTAATCACGCAAAAATCGTTGTGATGAAAATCATAATTATAATATAGAAAAAATTTGGTAAACATTATTTTTTGCATTTTATTTAAATCATACCTAACCTACCTCTTTGTCATCACCAGCCCTTTCAATGTCCCCACTGCTGGGGCACGGGCCTTCCCTATGGATGGAAGAATATAGGGAGATTGGGTCATAACTACTCTACCTCTTTGTAACTCTTTGTAATTCCTAGAAATATTTCTGCTTTCAGCTAAGAGGCTTTCAGACTTTATAGGTAGGTCAATTTCATACAGACCAGAGGTTTTCAGACAGTATAGTTGGGGCACTTTCATACAGACCAGCCACTAACCCCAGCACTGGGATATTAACAGCAGTACTGGGCTAGCGATAGATTTAGCTGACTCACCTTGGAAGGCTGAGAAAAGGAAATGAAAGTTTTAAATGCAAAACTTGGATCAAGATGACCATCTTGTTCTTATTCTACGTAAGAGCTATTTTGTTGCAAGTTATAATTAGCTATTTCCTGAAAACTATCAGCCGTGTAGTACGCGTGAGATAACATAAATTATGGTGTTCATAATATTGTGAGACTATAACATAGCAGTTCCTCCTTCGAAATGTAATAATCAGGCTAGTTTGTATATGGATACGTGTTTCGCAGAAATCATTCATCAAGCGAAAAGCATTATAATAAAAATCGGTGAAATTCATGACCACCAATATTAACATTCCGGTCGAAGAGAGAATATTACCCTTTTTCACAAACACTACTTGTATAAGTAAAGAAGCAACACTATGCGGAGTAAGACATTCCTCAATGCGTTTTGTCAGTCAAGTATTGTCTACGAATAGGTTTTTGAGAACCTGTACGTTAAGGCACCTCATAGTAATGTTTATCATACTTCATGGTAATATTATGAATCATCATCATCACCAGCCCTTTAATGTCCCCACTGCTGGGGCACGGGCCTTACCTATGGATGGAAGAGTATAAGGAGATTGGGACATGACCCACCGCGCTGGCCCAGTGCGGGTTGGTGGGTATTAATTGCAGATGCAGCCGGGACCAACGGCTTAACGTGCCCTCCGAAGCACGAAGGAACTCGAGATAATAAATGTTTGGTCGCCCATCTAATGGCCGGCCTTGGCGAAGTTGCTTAGTTTACGCAATCGCAGGCCAGGCGCGCTGTGCCACTGCGCTAGCGAGCTCCTCAAATATCATGAATACGGGTGTAAAACTTTTAGCGTTCCATGAATTCACCGTACGGGGGGCCTACCGCCGAACCCGATTGCTGATGATAGCTATATTGCAATGCACTGCTTACGGCTATAGCAGCCATCCTGAATTTTTAGGCGGCACGGATTTTGTGCCAAATTTATACAAAATCATTCGGTGATCATTCATTCAAAGCTATCGCTAATAGTTTAGCTATATTTGGTGCGAAATGACAGCATGACGTCATAAACTATAGCTTTTCCTTTAGCAATCGAGTTAGGCGGTAGGCCCCCGGGCGCCGCCGGTTCCATACTACGGCAGAGAGGGAAGTCACTGGCAGCGACTGGGGCTTGTGACCCAAGTGTAGGTTTCTAGTCAACAATCACCCTCGCCACCCCCGACCCCTCTTTTCTGCCTAGCCTATACTGATATTAAAAGCTGAAGAGTTTGTTTGGTTGGTTGGTTAAACGCGCTAATCTCAGAAACTACTGGTCCAAATTGAAAAATTATTTTTGTGTTGGATAGTCCATTTTTTGAGGAAGGCTATTCATACCTAATATTTATTATAATCTATTATATCATATCTATTATAAATCACGCCTATATCCCCGAAGGGATAGGCAGAGGTGAACTAGCATCCACATCCACGTTTCGCCAGTTATGTTAGGTCCCATGTAATAGGTGGCGAGCCTATTGCCATTTATCGGGCACAAAAGTCGCAGTAGGTACATAGCTAGATGGTATAAGAGGAACGCTGCTGCCCATTCCTCATCACAAATTTATCCTTAGTTGTTGTACACCCACGGCAGAGATTTGGGGTGGTGACAATTGTATTCTACTCCGCCGTCACCACACGGCACTTTATGGTATTATTATGTATTATGAGAAAACAGTTCTCAATAAATGCCAGCAATGTAAAACGAGTAAATCCGGAAATATAATAATCAGAATAGGGATGGCGCCAGAATAAGGACGCGTGCGGGGGCTTTCCGCGTTACTTTTTCCGCTTCATCTGTTTCACCCCCTAAGATACACCTAAACGTTGCGTCCTGGAGCGCCTTAAAAACCGCCGCCTACACTCGTTTCATGCGTCTCCCATGCAATTTCTTACAGGCATCGACGCATTAAATAATAAATATTAATTGAGGAACCGTCCGGTGGAGTTGCGCAATCGGCAAAATGTATGCATTGCAAATTACATCAAATTGCACGAGACAATCGTGATGCGGGGAACGGATGGTGTGACAGAGCGAAGGCCGCGAATGGCCACTTTGAGCAGGCACATTATTGGACACATTTCAGCTCTAATTTACACCCTAACGCAATAGCAATAGGGCTGTATACCAATTTGACGTGTTAATTTTACATGGGATTGCGACTTTATCATTAGCCACAACTACAGGTGTACAATCTACCTTAAATAAATCACGCAATGCTATAAATTCATAAAATAGATAAATTTACATAGGTATTGTGTTAAGCTTTTAACTAGCCGTGTGGTGACGGCAGAGTAGAATACAATTGTCACCACCCCAAATCTCTCCCGTGGGTGTCGTACAAGGCGACTAAGGATAAATCAGTGATGAGGAATGGGCAGCAGCGTTCCTCTTATACCATCTACCTATGTACCTACTGCGACTTTTGTGCCCGATAAATGGCAATAGGCTCGCCACCTATTACATGGGACCTAACATATCTGGCGAAACGTGGGTGCTAGTTCACCTCTGCCTACCCCTTCGGGGATATAGGCGTGATTTATGTATGTATGTATGTATGTTAACGATGAAAATACTGTTTTATTTTAGTTTACGGTCGTATGAGCAATGAATCTTAACAATGTTTTCAAGAGGTCACGCGTATATAAATCAATATATAAATCACGCTTGCTTAACCCCAAAGGGGTTGACATTTTGACACCCACCTTTCGATTAATATACCTATTAGACGCCCCATATAATGAAGGGCTAATATCCATTGCCATCTGGCACGTTTAATCGCAAGTTATTATACTAATTGGTGTTTTAACAGTGACTTCTTCTTCTTGCTCTGTTCTATCTTGGGTCGGCGCAGTATGTTTCCTCCTCCATTTATATCGGTCAGACGTCGTCAAGCCATCCACTCCCTTTTAATTCATAATTAATTATCTTACATCACACACCGAAGGAATGCCGTGTGGTGACGGCAGAGTAGAATAACCCCAAATCTCTCCCGTGGGTGTCGTACAAGGCGACTAAGGATAAATCAGCGATGAGGAATAGGCAGCAGCGTTCCTCTTATACCACCTAGCAATAGTACCGCAACTTTTGTGCCCGACAAATGCCGAGAGATCGATGGACTGAGAGAGAGTGATTGGGATATGACACCATTCCAATCCATACTGCATGCTCAAGGCTTTGGCTTAGGTTTTATAGCCGCCTGTCTCAAACTCACCAACCCTCTTTGGGTATGCTGTCGCATAAGCAACTTGGGGCACCTGTGGAGGGCAAACCACAAACAGGTTTGCCCTCCACTATTCAGGTGCCCCAAGTTGCTTATTAGGCTACACTGGTCAATCTCGCTTAGTCGACTTTTACGACACCGTTGGAATGAGTCGGGGCTGGCATATTCTACGTTATTTTTACGCTCCCAGGCCAACATGGGAGAATTAAGCTTAATACGTATATACTAATTCAAATTCAAATTATTTATTGCATGTCACATTACACACATAGGGTACTATTATACTCCTACATATTATAAAGCTTTGGCCTTCTATGCTGGCCTGGGAGCGAACAAATAACGTAGAATAGGCCAGCTCCAACTCATCCCATGGGTGTCGTAAAAGTCGACTAAGGGAGATTGCCCGGTTTAGACAAATAAGCACCTTGGGGCAACCGAATGGTGGAGGGCAAACCACCAACAACAGCGTACCCAAAGAGGGTTGGTGTCAGGCAGGCGGCCGGCTGTAAAACCTAAGCCAAAACCTTGAGCAGTATGGATTGGAATGTTGTCATTCTAATCACTCTCTCCGTTCATGGGTCTCTCGACATGGTCCGTTCCGCCTCTTTTCTATACATTTATTCATCACAAGCACCTTTACGGTGGGATGGATGATATGAATCAAAAGGGAGTGGATGGTATGATGACATCTGACATATGAATGGAAGAGGAAACACACTGCGCCGACCCCAGATAGACTGGGAACAGGGCAGGAAGAAGAAGAAGATTATAAAGCTTTGGTTTGTTTATTTGATTGGTTAAACTCGCTAATCTCGGGAACTACTGGTTCAAATTGAAAAAATATTTTTGTGTTGGATAGTCCATATATCGAAGAAGGCTATATAACAACCGCCATTAACGCGAGCGAAGCCGCGGGCGACCTCTAGTTGTACAATAAGACGCAACAAACGTTGTTTGTGCTGTGTAACCTATTAGATAATGGCAGCGCAATTTTAATCGCTGTTGTGTGGTCCAGCGTGGCTCAGTAATTATCGGAATAACCTTTTGTTTGCATCCGTCAATTATTAGGTAATTAGTGGGTGATGCATACTTAATGCATCGGCGGTAAGTAGATCACTGAATTATCGCTTCACCTAACTTTACCACTGTACACATAAAGAAGAGAATAAAAGAAGAGATTCTTTGTCATTTCAACCACTTGAATAAATGAAAATACATATGAAATGTTCTCAAATTTTTAAGATAGGTATATGTAGAGAAATATTTGTGTGCTGTTAATGACAAATACATATGACAACTAATTATTATTAAGAAATGCGTCCTCTTCTCATCTACAGCAAATTGCGTGCCCGACGATGGGGTCCATAGTGATCTTTATGATATTTTGATACTTACCACCTCATTGTACATTATGGTTTGCAATGAAGATATGGAGTATTAAGTATAATTTAATACTGTCGCTGCTGCCTGTCTTTGGTCACCTTTCCACTTAAATTATTTATTATACACACAACAATACGTACAAAGCGTTTACATAGTTCTGTCAGCGGAAAGATAAGATCAACCCTTCGCCTAGGTACTTTTTATATTGAAAAAAAAAAAAAAACAAAAGCACAGATTAGTTCTGCTACAGTTTTTATCACCACATTAACCTTAAAAATGCAACTATAAATACTGTTAGCAACTTTTTACGTAACCTGATGGTATCACAGCACTGGCCGTAGAAGACGTACGAAGGGAGATAACTATCTGTTGTTACTCGCGTATGCAAATTAGTGGCGTACAAAGGGAACATTGATGGAAGCTTTGTTTTTTCTACTTGATAAGATCGTTTATCAAAAAATGGAGTTGGTAATTTCGTGACTGAAGGTCGAATTAACGGATTCAAGGTCTTCCACCATGCTGGCCTGGGAGCGAAATATAACGTAGAATGGGCCAGCCCCGACTCGCCCCAGGGGTGTCGTAAAAGTCGACTAATCGAGATGGCCCGGTGTAGGTAGACCAATAAGCACTTTGGGGCACCCAAATGGTGGAGGTCAAAACATCAACTACAGCATATACAAACGTCAAAAAAACGTGATGTGAAAAGAGGAAACAATGCGCCGAACCCAGATAGACGGGAACAAGTCACGAAAAAAAGATCTAGATGGATAACAGCTCAAAAAAAGGAGAAAAAAGGTTTCGTTAAATTATAGTAATTAGTGGAAGCATTAAAATGTAAAAATAAAAGTGTTCCTAGTAGCGGTCCCAGAAGCCTGCGGCATGCAGTCTGAAAAGGCTGCTAAGTTTTTGGGATCTTCTGGTATGGTTGGAGTAGGACGATAAATAACTATATATATAATATAATAGATAAATATTCGTAAGAACTGTATGTACAACAAGAATGCAAAATAAATGAATATGAATATGATATAAGGAGACAAGCACAACAATGGCACAATCGGCCCTAAGTGCGGAAAAGTCCCAGCTAAAGTAAACTTCTTCTTCCTGCCCTGTTCCCAGTCTATCTGGGGTCGGCGCAGTATGTTTCCTCTTCCATTCATATGTCAGACGTCATCAAGCCATCCACTCCCTTTTGATTCATATCATCCATCCCACCGTAAAGGTGCTAGTGATGAATGAATGTATAGAAAAGAGACGGAACGGACCATGTCGAGAGACCCATGAACGGAGAGAGTGATTAGAATGACAACATTCCAATGCATACTGCTCAAGGTTTTGGCTTAGGTTTTACAGCCGGCCGCCTGCCTGACACCAACCTTCCTTGGGTACGCTGTTGTTGGTGGTTTGCCCTCCACCATTCGGGTGCCCTAAGGTGCTTATTGGTCTACACCGGGCAATCTCCCTTAGTCGACTTTTACGACACCCATGGGATGAGTTGGGGCTGGCCTATTCTACGTTATTTGTTCGCTCCCAGGCCAGCATAGAAGTTTCCCAGCTAAAGTAAACTAACTAAACTATTTACTTTCCTTGTTGACTGTACATTTTAAAGTGTAAGTACTCGATGTATATAATGTTTGAGTGGGCGTTGATATACTAAGCAAACAATTTTAAGACGAATTAAAAGCCAAGTGCAACCAAATATTGCATGATCAAACATTTTCGATCTGTTGCTCTTGAATAGTCGTTTCGTCGCGTTTGATAAATAGTTAAGGCAGTATTCCGAGGCAAGCGATACTCACAATTATTATCTTTACTTAATATTATAAAGCTGAATAGTTTGTTTGGTTGACCGCGCTAATCTCAGGAACTACTGATTCAAATTGAAAATATATTTTTGTGTTGGATAGACCCTTTATCGAGGTAGTCTATAGGCTACTTGTAATAATAACTATTCACTAAGTAGACTATGAAAGAATATTGTAACAATGTTTTTTTTTCCAATATGTATCAGAAAAGAAAAATGGGCTAGGAAAAAAAATTACAAAGAGAAGGTGGAAGAATTTCGAACAATTTGTTTAATAATATCCAATGAAGAATGAACCTTTATTTGTAATCTCTTAACAATACATGTTTAAATAACAAATTGTAATCTTTTTCCTATTTTTTTTTAATTCTTCCTATATTTTAGGGAAGGCAAAGGGTCTAGCCCATACAGCCAAGTCTTTAGTGTATATTTTATCTGTAGTCTTTGAAATAATGAGTGTGTGAAATGTATCAATGAAATGAATTTTACGTTAAAATATGGGTGTCACACATTTTAACGCATCTAGGGAGTGCTTGGAGCGAATTTAATGGTAACAGAGTTCATGATGGTGCCTGATGAAGTGGACAAACCACATCACAAGACTTGTTTTCAATGATTCTGTATAATTGCACATCAACGCGGATGCTTGTGCATCAAAATAACACCACTTTCACTGCACAAAATCCACTCTGAACGAATTTTAGAATTATCGAAAAAAAAATCTGACTGACACCATGAAACGCGCCAAACACCCCCTATTTTTTTTACTAAGCATTTTTTATTTCTTTGTCAAGGTGCCGCGTGGTGACGGCAGAGTACCTAGGGTACAACTGTCAAAATTGTAATGTTATAAAGTTGACATATTCTTTACATATAAGCATTAAAACTATAGCTCAACTATAAAGCATTAACAACGCATTTATAATAGTATTCCATTTAAATAAAAAAGATAAAATCTTATTTCTTACAGCTGTAAGAGCACCAAATTTTACAATTTTGTCAACGTTGCACCCGTGTGGGTGTGCTATGCCACATAGAGGGAAAGTACCTTGAATATTGTAGATGGAACAATTGACTGTAAGAAGACATTATTTAAATAAATGAACAAAACAATTAAAAACTGCATTCATTGATTTTTTAATAATAACATGGTTGAACCGGGAATCGAACCCCTGTATAGTATAGCTGTCAGTGGACAGAGTGGCTTAAGGCCACGTCCTCACGGATGTCATCATTGATTTGTGCCTGTCATGTTTCGTGTTTTTTTGGCAAGTTAGACTTTATAATTTGACAAATTGTAACTAATGCGTCCTTGACACGGTGTTAATTGTACGTACCTACAGTTAAAAACAAATTTATTGCGAAAACTGTGCAAAGATTTATTAGGTAGGTACTTAAAACAATATTACGAACCAACTAAATTTCGGATGAGTGGTCGGACATGGCTACTGGATTATCTCGGGTGTGATTAAGTTTTTTTTGTTAATTATATTTTTAAGGTTTACACATTTTTTCAGCCGTGTGGTGATGGCGGAGTAGAATTAATTGTTACCCCCCATCTCTCCTGTGGGTGCCATACAAGGCGACTAAAGGTTATGACAGCAATGAGTAATGAGCAGAAGTGTTCCTCTTATAGCATCTAGCAATGTACTGCGACTTCCATGCCCGATAAATGGAAATAGGCTCGCCACCTATTACATGGGACCTAACATAATTGGCGAAACGTGGGTGCTAGTTCACCTCTGCATACCGCTTCGGGGATATAGGCGTTATTTATGTATGTATACTTATAATATTACTAGTCACCACCCCAAGTCTCTCCCGTGGGTGTCGTACGAGGTGTCGGCGACTAAGGATAAATCAATGATGAGGAATGGGCAGCAGCGTTCCTCTTATACCACCTAGCAATAGAAAGAAAGAAAGAAAAACATTTATTGACCAGCACAAAGCAATGTACTGCTACTGTTGTGCCCGATAAATGGCAATAGGCTCGCCACCTATAACATGGGACCTAACATAACCTAATAAACATGGGTGCTAGTTCACCTCTGCCTACCCCTTCGGGGATATAGGCGTGATTTATGTATGGGTGGTGCACTATCTAGGAAATTACTGCGATTAAAGTTCCCGGTGAATGGCGGTTGGTTTGAACCCTATTACATGGGACCTGAACTGTGCTGGCGAAACGCGGTTGTGAAACACCTCTGCGCGATTTATTTATGTATGACGATAACCGTATATAATACAGAAAAGATAATTGTTCTGTGGTATCACAAACATCTATTGTGCTTACTTTGTCGATGTGATTATCAGAAAGATTTATTTATTTTTGCATTACAATCGCAGTAGCCGTGTGGTGACGGCTGAGTAGAATACAATTGTCACCACCCCAAATCTCTCCCGTGGGTGTCGTACAAGGCGACTAAGGATAAATCAGTGATGAGGAATGGGCAGCAGCGTTCCTTTTATACCACCTAGCAATAGCAATGTACTGCGACTTTTGTGCCCGATAAATGGCAATAGGCTCGCCACCTATTACATGGGACCGTACATAATTGGCGAAACGTGGGTGCTAGTTCACCTCTGCCTACCCCTTCGGGGATATAGGCGTGATTTATGTATGTATGTATGTACAATCGCAGTAAAAATATAAAAACCAAAGTTCATGGAATGGACAAAAGCGGACCGGAAACACTATATCGGTGACAATGATAATACGAAGTGGTATTATTAGTGGTATTGTTGTTACTACAAGTAACAACTACAATTGTCTTTGTACAAGACAATTCAGATACGAATTCGAAAATATTTTGTTCACTCTCCACCACATCAAAACAAACATTACCATTGATCAAATCTTCTTCATCCCCCCCTGTTCCCAGATTGTCTGGGGTCAGCGCAATATGTATATACGCAATATAATAGCGCATTTATATCGGTCAGATGTCATCAAGCCATCCAGTCCCTTTTGATTCATATCATCCATCACACCGTAAAGGATGAATTAATGTATACAAAAGAGGCGGAAAGAACCATGTCGAGAGACCGATGAGAGTGATTGGGAAGGCATAATTTTAATCCATTCTTCTCAAGGTATTGGCTTGGGTTTTACAGCCGATCGCCTGACTGACACCAACCCTCTTTGGGTATGTTGGTTTGCCCTCCTCCACCATTCGGGTGCCCCAAGGTGCTTTTTGGTCTACACCGGGTAATCTCTCTTAGTCGTCTTTTACGACATCCCTGGGGTAAGTCGGGGCTGGCACACATTCTAGTACGTAATTTTTTCGTTGTCTGGCCAGCAGAGAATACTCCATTGGTAAAATATCGGGGAAATACTAAAAGACTAAATGATTAATTTTTTGTTTTATTTTCGCGACAGGTCCCAGGTAATTTGAGAGTAAACCCTGAAATTAGACATGTCAATCGTCAATACAGGTGGCTGCTTACTTCGTTTACATTCTTGTGGTTTACAACAACATAATATTTTGTGACTCGTATCAAGAGCGCGACGAAGCTACTGGGATAAAACATAATTCTTTTGACAGTCCGCGGTTTACCACTGTGTTTGTGGTTAGCATTTTTTTTTCTGTTAACCAAAAAGCGTGTGCAACTACATACGTGATATACATGACATACATATCGACATTTTTATTCAAAGTCCACATAACAACTTAATTTTGTGTTGTATTGGTTGCATTTGTTCTCATGCTGGCTTGGGGGTCTAAAACGTGTCAAAAGGCAAATTTAAACAATATCAAAGCATTTCATTATTCTGAATCCATAGTTTTACGTACCTATATTCAAGCCAATCCCAGCAGTGTTCTCGCCAATAAGCCTACCTATTTATTACATGGGGCCTAACATTTGGCGAAACGTGGGCATCTCGCTATGGTTCTTACATACATATTTCTTTAGATTCATCCAATCTCATTAATTGTCCTCATGCATGCTCGTCGATTTCAGGTACTCTTAACCTGGCCCTTTACTATTAAGATGTCTCCCGATAAGGGGATAAATGTTAGATAGATATTGTTATTTAAAGTGGGTGACTTCGCTTATCGATCGCGATCTGGTGCAACCGCCCTATCTCCATCCAATCGATTGTCACCCAAATCGTGTTTCAGATGACAGCTCGCATGAAACATCAGCTGTTAACCGAGTTGCAGGGGAAAATAGACCTTAGTGGCCGGCGTTACAGTTCGAAAGGACGGAAGCTTCCGAGCTGGTCAATGTTGCCTCATGCACACTCGGACTACATTCACCTGGCTGGAAATATTCAAGATTGGGCAACTGGCGCCAACGCGCTGAAGAAACAACTTAATATAACTATACGTAATAAATGCTGGCTTTGGATAAACATAATTAAGCTGATAATGCCAAACGACCGCCCGAACTGGCTAACTCTGTTAAAAAGTATAGAAATTCCACTAAAATATTGCGTAAATTTCAATGTAAATTCTATTTAAAATGACTAAGGAACTAAGAAAGAAGACAATACTACTTATTTACTTTTGTTGAGATTTTATTAGCTGTATGGTGAAAGTATTGTTTGCTAACAGAAGCAATCAGAAACATACCTATAATGCTCAACTCGTTATCCTAAACTATATTAGGAATAAAGAACTAGGTAACATATAGTTTAAACGTATCGTGACCGAAATAATTATAATTTATGCTTGTTAATGACTTATTTTTATGAAGTATTTTTTACTCAATTATGTTTAATTTGATCCTCTCTTAGTAATATTTAGTTTCGTTTTTCTGCCCAGCACCTTCATAAACAGACGGTATAATTTCATCCTAATTTCAGTTTAAAACACCACAGGGCCGTATCCAAGGGCCGAATGGCTAACTAAAACGTTCCACCTTGACTCGAACAATATTTATACTGGACTATTATTATTTCACGGTAGATACTATCTCGATAATGATCTCGACAAATAGGTGGTGGTACATTTAATGGTGTTGCGGGCAAATTAAAGTAATTTATGCCCAACTAAACATGTCTACGGGGCGTCGTAAACTTATCCTTAGTTGAACGGAAGATCTATATCGCCGTTGATTGGACGCCTGACAGATTATGAATTGTTATTATTTATGTGTCTATTGGCAAATTGTATTCAGTAAAGGTAGGTGTTGTAGGACAATGGATTGTGTTATAATATGCGCGTTTCGCTGCTCTCCTTATTGCTAATTCTTCTCCCTGCCTCGGTCCCAGTCTATCTGGGGTCGGCGCAGTATGTTTGCTCTTCCATTCATATCGGTCAGACGTCATCAAGCCATCCACACCCTTTTGATTCATATCATCCATCACACCATAAAGGTGCTAGTGATGAATGAATGTATAGAAAGGAGACGGAACGGACCATGTCGAGAGACCGCTGAACGGAGAGAGTGATTGGAATGACAACATTTCAATCCATACTGCTCAAATTTTTGGCTTAGGTTTTACAGCCGGCCGCCTGCCTGACACTAACCCTCTTTGGGTATACTGTTGTTGGTGGTTTGCCCTCCATCATTCGGGTGCCCCAAGGTGCTTATTGGTGTACCCCGGGAAATCTCCCTTAGTCGACTTTTACGACACCCATGGGATGAGTCGGGGCTGGCCTATTCTACGTTATTTTAGACAACTTATTGCTTATTGGTCCAAAGAAAAAGAGAACAAAGAAAATAAAGTTAAAGTTAAGTTAGTTGGTTATGGGTGAGGATTGATTGGGGATTCCAGGTCAAGCTCGATTCCATCTTCGGTCCTTATCATTACTTACCATCAGGTGTGACGCAGGTCAAAAGCTTCACTGTCTAATAATAAAAATAATTATGTAGTTGTAAAAGCCACCAATAATGAGAAGAAGAGGAGGGACGGACACATATTTGATTTTTTATCATATTTATTTACTAGGGCTATATGTATAGGGGTCAAGCCTACCAAACATACACAAACATTTTCATATAAATCGTTCAACTACAGAGGAGTTCATCAGCGAACACTGTGACATGAGATTTTTATAAATGTAATGTTCTCTTATATTTGCACGAGCACTACACATTTGAAATAAAACACGGTGGTCACGGGTGGTAAAGTGATCGAAACGTCGGGATAAATAATAATGCCAAACATCTAAATATACGCGAGTCTAATCCGTAAAAGTTGTTTTATTTTTTTAAATGTATTAGATTTACAGAGGTAGGTATATTAGAGATATGTGACTGATGGTATTTTTCTTCTCCTAAGAAACAATAAAAGGAAGTCGAAGGCTCTTTTCGCTACAAATCATCGTTATTTATTAACTTCAAAGGCTACGCGCCATAAATCTCACATCACGATTTATATACAACAATAATTTTAAGATGTACTTAAAATAATTGTTTTTCGGTCCAAGGCCTTTAGGGCCAGTGTTTGAAGGGTTTTAATTGCACCAAATAACGAGTTCACGACACAATAATTCTGAGATTGATGGCTTTTCTAATGTGCAGCTTTGACTCTTTGTATTAAGGGCGATTTTTGAACAACGTTGAAAAGGGTGATGTTGGGACCATTGTACGTATGCATAGGCGTTGTGCAATAATGGACAAAGCAAGTACATATTCTAAGTACAATTCGACATATGTAATAATAGGTTACAAAGTCATTATATGCAAGATTTAACGCTTCGTAATTTATTACGCGTATTGCGTTTAATTATTATAATTTTTTTAATGGAAATTCCTTAGTTCACTCGGCATGTCGTTATAGCTAATTCATGTTTTGTTTTTGACGTCGAAATTTTTAAATAGGCATGCCCAAATATTGCTTAAAACGCGCACTCTTGTGTATAAAATTGTTGCCATACCTACACAGGAATTTAAAATGCCACAAATATTGACCGCGATATGAAAAGTAGAGTCAAATATGCGGGTTGAAAAGATGAAAAGTATATCCCTTAAAATTTTCCCCCTTAAAAGCAATACAAAACAAAAGCGAGGAATGATAGAAAATTGCATGCAGCGTAAATGAAAACGTTAAGATGGAAGTGTGGAGTAATTAGGACAAAAAGTTTTGAAAATGTGTTACGTCACAAGTTTGGAAGTAGCGCCGATGATTGAAAAATTGGTTAGCGTGGTTCGGGCATGTGATTAGGTGGAGTGAATATTAGATATGTACCACCTAGGAATATCAAAAACTCCAACATTCCTATTCAAAAATAAAAATATCACTATTCCATAGCAGGTATGGAACCAGAACTACCAGAAGATGTCTCTTGGAGGTTCATCCACATAAGACCACGGCATTCACTGGTTATCTTTTCTTTTGGAAAAGCAATGTGTGGGTATACCACACGGGTCGAGTACTCGTGTGGTAGCGGATTTTATTGTCTAGATAAGTAAATCGTTTTCTGGTCGGGATCTGTCTATCAGATCTAGCATACGTGGAAGTGCACACATGTTGCCGGAGTGAATTGGTGTTTTCATTATTTACATTTTGGGAACAATCAATTTATTAATTATTATTTGAGTAGTTTTTATTTAGTACCGGATATCTATGTAATTAGGAGTTCATGCTGAGTCAAGCAGACTGTTCCATTACCATTCCTGTTTAGAAATAAACAGGCGGAATTGAAAGACCTAGGGGCGTTTATTGCATTTATCGATCATCTCGGAAAGCCGAAAATCTCAAGAAAAATAAAATACGCAAAAATCTCCCTGAGCTACTCACCAGCAAAGACATCTCTGTGTTCTTGGGCATCATGGTGACGTCACCGGGCCTGACGCCAGGGCCGCAGTAAGGGAGCGAGGGCCCGCGGTTGGGCAGGCGCGGCCCGTCGTGCAGGGCCAGCAGGGCCGCATGCAGGCGGGCCCTGGCCGCGCTAACGCCGCCCGCGCCCCTCACTGCCGCCTCCACGACTTCGTTCACGTCCTTCTCCCATCTGTTTAATTTCATATTTAAGATTAAAAAAAATGTTTTATAAATGCCACACCACGCCAGTAGCTATAATCTATCGAACGCATATGTAGGAATCAAAATGTATGAAACTGATGTATTAAAGAGAAAACGTCAGATTCATACTTTTGTTTTCTATGCGTTCAAACTGAAAATCCTACTTCTTGGTCAGGTGATGACATTAAATGTACATCTACTTCTCTCTGCCCTGTTCCCAATCTATCTGGGGACGGCGCAGTATGTTTCCTCTTCCATTCATATCGGTCAGACGTCATCAAGCCATCCACTCCCTTTTGATTCATATGATCCATCACACCGTAAACGTGCTAGTGATGAATGAATGTATAGAAAGGAGTCGGAACGGACCATGTCGAGAGACCAATGAACGGAGAGAGTGATTGGAATGACAACATTCCAATCCATACTGCTCAAAGTTTTGGCTTAGGTTTTACAGCCGGCCGTCTGCCTGACACTAACCCTCTTTGGGTATGCTGTTGTTGGTGGTTTGCCCTCCACCATTTGGGTGGCCCAAGGTACTTATTGGTCTACACAGGGCAATCAACCTTAGTCGACTTTTACGACACCGATGGGATGAGTCGGGGTTGGCCTATCCTACGTTATTTGTTCGCTCCCAGGCCAGCATAGAAGACCGAACAGCAAGAAGATTAAATGTACATCTACATCGGGCGGTAAAAAAGAAAGCCTCAGATGACATAAACGAAATAGAATACTTGCGACCTGAGACCTTCTTTGTTTTACCGCCTTTGGTAATAAAATAATAGTAGGTAGTAGTAAAACAAGGATCCTTGGGGGCGGCCTATGCCCAACAGTGGGCGTCTCTCGGCTGAATGATGATGAGTAAAACAAAACTATGTTACTTTGTTAAATAATTAAGTAAATACTTCAAATAAATAATCAACGAATTATATTTTATGAATAAATGAATAAATCGAATGACACAAATATTAATTATTATGTATGTATTTACATAATAATGAAGTATGTCAATTAAATATGGAAAATAAAGCATTAGCACAATCAATAATTAATGAATTATAGTATATTTGGCAAAAAAAAAGAAATATAACATTAACAATCATCATTATCATCACCAGCCTTTTTAATGTCCCCACTGCTGGGGCACGAGCCTAAGGATGGAAGAATATAGGGAGATTTGGCCATAGCCCACCACGCTGGCCCAGTGCGGGTTGGTGTGTATAACGACAGCAGATTCAGCCGGAACCAACGACTTTAACGTGCCTTCCGAAGCATATTAACAATAATAAACACAAATTACATAAATTAGTACGGTCTGTACCTATGTATGGGTATATAGCAGCGTTCCTCTTATACCACCTAGCAATTTAGTGCAATTTTTGTGCCCGATAAATGGCAATAGGCTCGCCACCTATGGGACCTATAATTGGCGAAACGTGGGTGCTACTTCACCTCTGCCTATCCCTTCGGGGATATGGGCGTGATTTATGTATGTATGTAGTAGGGTCTGTCACTTACTTGCAACCCCCAAGGCATGATCGAATGTCCTCCTTGAGGCTTCTCGACAGGGTGCAGCCGGGGCTGTCGGAATCGGATGCCGAGGGTGTGCCCTGCCGGTCTTCCGGACCGGAGCGCGGGGACTCCGGGGTGTCTTTCGTCAGAGAGGGCGACACCCGACCGTGGCTGCCTGCACCACTGCCGTAGCCTGTGAAATATTACTATCAGGCTCTCGGGTAAATCAGGAGCAGAAGAGAAATCAAACAGACTAAAGCTCTCGTCAACACAAATCCATCAAGCCCTAACACACTGTTATAAATAGTTTACGAGTTCCCTCGACTGTCTTTCAGTTCCATCATCAGATCGACACCAGATTTCCGAAAGTTCCCCTCTATTTCTCCAGGATTCCATCGCCAGATCCTTGTTCATCTTATCATGGTACATCGGAGTATATACTTCCCAACAAAAAAAAAAGAATTATCAAAATCGGTCCATAATAACAGAGTTTCGCGCTAACAAACATAAAAAAACATACGGGTACGAATTGAGTAACCTCCTCCGTTTTTTGGTCGGTTAATAAAAAAGATTGTTTGTTTCTTTGACCTAGCAACAGACCAGAAATGACAGAAAATGAACGAGATTGACTCAAGCTGATTGACCGTCTCGGAAGCCTATTAGATGGCAACCTGCCGCACTCAGAGACGTCAATTAACGTTAATGAGTAGTTATTGTCAAATGCCTTATGACAATTCAAAACTACTTGCTATTCTTGCCGGGTCTATGGTCTAGCTAGATAGATGTAAAATTGTTTTTTTGACATTAAGTACTCATTAAAGTTAACTGAAGTTTCTGAGTGCGACAGTAAGGGCCGAGTTCACCAACACGTAAAACAAGCGATTATTACTTAGCCGTCAGTTTTTGACATTATATCGTATGGAAGAACTTGGAAAAACCGCTGATTATCTTTTAATCGCTTGATTGACATTTTGGTGAATTCCAGCCTAAGTAATAGGGGTTAAAGTATGAAATTGCCGATGTTCCCTCATTATTTAGTAGTAGTATATAATTCCTTTAAAACAATAGTTATGTCCATTATTCTTTTTCATTTTAAACTTCATTTCATGGACTTATATTTATGTATAAAATTTTATCTTATTTTTATTTCTTTCACTACCAATAAATCTTCAAAAACAGCTCGTCCTAAGTACCACTTAGATCCACGGACACGGACACCGGTCCGTCTCCGTTATAAAAAAAATCTCTAGGTATCCTAGGTATCCTATAGCTTAATGTTGTCTAAATATACCCACAAAATTATATAAAATTTAGATTTGTGGTTCCTTAAAAAATCGCAAATATGTTTGTATGGAAAAATGAATTTTCGCTAAATTCTCCATACAAAACGGCAATTTGATACGTAAACCCCTAATGTAATTACTTAATTACTATTTACATATTTCCTATTTACCTGATGACGTGGAGGGTGCGCGGCGCGGCGTGCGTGCCTCCTGGCCCTCGGGGTCCACCTCCTCCAAGGAATCCACGATGATCACCACCTCCTGTTCTTCCTCCTCGGTGTACAGCGGGTTGGATCTGGACCAAGGTTGGTGTTGTAAATACTCATTATTTAAGGGTTTTCATTTTACGTATGAGGAGTTTGATGGTGCAGTGGTTCAGTGCACTTGGTTTACGATTGCTTAAACTAAGCAATGTTGGCTAGACCGGTCGTATACTGTATACCGGTAGATGGGTGCCAAAATAAGGCACGTTAAGCTGGCCCCGTGTGTATCTGCAATCGTTAATGCCCTTTAATCCGCACTGGGCTAGCATGGTGGGTTATGGTCCATTCTACAGTCTTCTATCCATAGGGAAGGCCCGTGCCCCAGCAGGGGGACGTTAAAGGTCTAGTGATGATGATGAATAAGGTGGCGTGTGGTGCCGGTCGAGCAGAATTGACAAATGGCAATTGTTGTCACCTCTACACTCACTGTCTCTAGCTCGCTAGTCGCGGTTGTCGTACAAGGCGAGTAAGAATAAAGACAGCAATGAGTAACGGCCATCAGCCTTCCTCTCATCATCATCACCAGCCCTTTAATGTCCCTACTGCTGGGTCACGGGCCTTCCCTATGGATGGAAAAATATAGGGATATAGCCCAGTGCGGGTGGGTGGGTATTAACGACTGCAGATGCAGCTGGGAACAACGGCTTAACGTGACTTCCGGAGCACGAGGAACTCGAGATAATAATTATATTTTTTGATCACCCATCCAATGACCGGCATAAGAGAATATCGCTTAGTTTGCGCATTCGCAGGCCAAGCGCGCTATGCCACTGCGCTAGCGAGCTCCTCCTTTTATACCACCTAGCAATGTACTGCGAAGGTTCTATACTACATACAGACCACTTCTTGTCTGTTGATTGTCTAGGGGGTCGCAAGGCTTTTTAAACCTGTAAAGAGGTCGCAACGCTGACCCTACTTAGAGTAGGATAAGGGCAGGGAGAAGAAGAAGATAGATGGCGCAACGCATATTCAAAAAGATGGAAAAACACTGCTCTAACGATTCAGTGCAATGCCATTGACCGTCGGCTAGTTAAAGCGTTGAGTATGCGATTCGTGTTCGACGGAAGCCGTGTGGGGATTCCTAATGAATTTGCGAACAAAGAATGTAGAGCATTGACTTCGTCGAGATGCGATAAAACTTCGATTATTTCCGTTTGGCAATAGGCCTGCACTGATTGCCATATAAATATACAAGGTGTAGAAACAGAGAGGTGTAGTCATATTTAAAGGGATTATTCAGGCCATCAAACTGAACAACTTTCGCTAAGGATCCAAAATCGAAATCTCAGAAAAAATAAACACTCCCCCATTACAACTGATGTCAGCTGGTTCTCGGTTTATGTTTTTTTTCTGAGATTTCGATTTTGGTCCCTTAGCGAAAGTTGTTCGGTTTGATGACCTTAATAACAGTGAGGTGTAGTCATATTTAAAGAAATATGACTACACCTCACTGTTACACCCAGTAGAGTCGGAAGAGTTCACCTAGCGAGAGAACATAATATTCCAATCCATACTGCTCAAGGTTTTGGCATAAAATAGAGGAGACGTGGTAGATCGCCACTGTCAAGTGGTGAAGAGAGATGTTGTCCACGTTCCAAGCTAGCTAGTGCTAGGCCTACTAGCTAGCTTGGAAAACTAGGCCTAGGGAAGACTGAGAGGAGGTGGAGGACATAAATAGGGTTCCTAATGAAAATCTTAATTACTTTACCTGAGCAATGGCGGCGGCATGAGGTCGAGCACGCGGAGGGGGTGAGGCGTGAGGGGCGCCGGCAGGGCGCGCAGGCCGCACGCGCACCCCGCCGCACCGCTCTCCCGTCTCCCTCCACCCTGGAACGTTACCATACTATGAAATCCTCATCTTTTATCATCACACACACATACACACCCTAAATCACGCCTATATCCCTGCCTATATGCAGAGGTGAACTAACACCCACTTTTGGGTTCGTAGGTGGCGAGCCTGTGGCAATGTATTGCGATTTCCGTGCCCGCAAAATGGCAATACATTGCCCCATATATAAGATGAACGCTGCTGCCCATTACTTATTCCTGTTAACCCATAGTCGCTTTGTACGATACCCGCGGGGGAGATGGGGGTGGTGACAATTGTTTTCTGCTCTGCCGTCACCAGTGTCACCACATCGCGACACGTCCACACGGCCTAAATCTCTCATCATCAGGATCATAAGGCTATACCTTTTAAGGCAGTGCAATCAATTTTTATTGGCATTAAATTTTCTAACAAGACACTAAGGTTCAAAATAAGGTGGCAAATGTTTTACCACTGGCCTCATCACATCATCATCATCAGCCTTTTAATGTTAACGACTGCAGATACAGCCGGGACCAACGGCTTAACGTGCCTTCCGAAGCACGGAGGAACTCGAGATAATTAGGTTTTGGCCACCCATCTAATGACCTGCCTTAGCGAAGTTAGCGACCATTGCTTAGTTTACGCAATCGCATGCCAAGCGCGCTATGCCACTACGCTAGCGAGCTCCTCCTAAATAAATACGCCTATAAAATACCATCAACTTGGCTTCTTGTCTGTAGCCAATTTAGTCGATGTACTGAGAATGCGGCTGGTTTCGCAACAGTCGTCTGCTCGAGCCTTATTTTAGTCTTGCGAAATAGCTAAGGACGAAACATACAATTTTCCTATATAGTTACTACTACACTATGTTTAGGGACTGTTAAGATACAGATAAATAGATATACGAAATAGGTACCCATTATTATGTTTAAAACTTTAAAGTCTTGGCAAAATAAAAATTAGGGTCGTCATCATCATCACCAGCTCTTTAATGTCCTTACTACACTGGGGTACTGGGTTTGTTATGTAATTTTGGCGACCACTCTGGTCCAATGTCTTTAAATTTAGCTAGAATGACTTTATTTTTTATTTGAATATCATATGAATGGCAAAAACTGTTTACAAAGAAAATTGTGGCTAGATAATGTTCAAAAAAAAATCTTGACGACAGATGACCGGATTGCAGAGGACGCGGATTCTTTTTCTGCATCAAGATATTGTCGAACTGCACGATTTGTCGAACTTTTTCTAACCACAATTATGTTTAGAATTACTTTGCTTGACTTTGCCAATCTGTTGCAATTTTAGGTCACTTGTGCAAGCAGATGTAGAGATTGATCGTTCAACTACATGTGGCCCGGGAAAGTCACTGAAGCTGAAAGGAAAGATTAGAGTATTAAGACCTCTTCATATATGTCGAAATGTTGACCTGTGAAAAAGACGGATGAAAGAAAATTTCACGCGGCCGAGATGAGAAGGGATTGAGATGGGTGTGCGAAGTGAGAAAATGGATAAAATAACGTATAAGTACGTTTCCGTAAAAAATACAACTGGCGTGCTCATAATATTATTAAAAAAATGACGCACAAGTCATGATTCAAAGTGATGTAATCTGCAATCGCAATTAGTCGCACTACTCCGGTTACAAAAGAATAAAACAAAAAATCAATTATACACGTCCTGCGGCTTTGAATGTACCTAATGATAGTCGTAATCTGAATTACACTGGAAGTCTCTAGAGTATTCAGACCCCAGAAATTTTCTATTATGGACCTACTTATGTAAACATGAACTACGGACATCCTCAATCTTATTGCGTATGTAAAAAAAAATATCATCAAAACCTAAATCTTTAAAACAACAAAGCTGTAGTCTTATTTGTTTGTTGTAAACGATTTGAAACTGGATAATAATGCGCAAGTTCCCGGGTTCCAACCTGGTGTCAAATGTACAATATTACAGTAGTTCATTCATGGAAATAGAATAAATAGTAATAGGTGACTCCATAGAGCTGCCTAAGTAATAACATAATGTCAAAAAATAAGCTTGAGAGCGAAAAAATAACGTAGAATGTGCCAGCCCCAACTCTAACCAGGGGTGTCGTAAAAGTCGACTAAGGGAGATTGCCAGGTGTAGACTAATAAGCACCTTGGGGCTTCCGAATGGTGGAAGGCAACACCAACAACAGCATACCCAAAGAGGACTGGTATAGGCAGGCGGCCGCCTGTAAAACCTAACTCAAAACCTTGACCAGTACAGATTTAGTTTAGGAAACTGCGTCAATGTCACTGCGCATAACCCAGATAAACTGGGAAGAAGAAAAAGAATAAGACCTACCAGGGTAGCATAAGCAGTCGACAGTCCGACTCTCACTGGTTTTTATTTTTATTTTGAAAGACCTGAGCTGTTGGCTGAGAGGCCTTTACAGCATCTTTCGGTTTTTTGGGGAAGGTGAAGAACTTGTCCTCAAGCCTTGTAGTCGAGCACTCCCTGTGAGGGTGCCTCCACAGCAGGCGTCCTCCATGGGGGGAACAGCATCTCCCGGGGGAGATATACTGCCGCAGAAAGCGTCACAGGGAGTCAGAACTCTCGCTGGTCAATGTGAATCATGAATAAACAACAAAGCAAAAATGTTGAGCGGTTATTCTTAGTTACATCATTGTGCGGGTGGAGTGGAGTGAAACTAGGTTGGCATACTCCGCGCCTCCAAGAGCTGGCGCGACAAATTGCAGGTGACGAACGAGCGTATTAGCGATCTGGATTAGATTATATCTTAAATACAGCACAATTTGTTGTGTAAGCGAGCTGTAATAAAATAAAATAAAAATATTGTTGTAGTAGCACTGGTTATTGCACATCTAAATTCTAGTTGACTTTGGCAAGTTGTAAATATTTAATGTAAATTTTTGACGTACTTCATAACAATATTCTTTCCTGTTTACACGCACATTATAACTTTCATTTCATATTTCACTATACTCCGGCTCTAATATACCGCCTTATTTTGGTCCATTCATATCATTACATATTCTCATGAATCGTCAAAGAAACACCTTAGCATTGGACACGTGTGTTTCAATTAAAAGCTAAAAGGTTTCCAATATTTAACGTGATAAGCTACGCCATTTTGTAGACTACCAGCCCGGCTAGCATGACCACCGAAACGAGATATGATATACCCATTTATCGCTTTGAACTGTCAAAAACATATGGAGTTTTGACAGTTCAACCCGATAAATGGCTATATTATATCGTGTATCGGTTGTCCTGCTAGCCGGGCAGGCGGCCTTAGAAATAGCTAACTAACTTTCTATCTAAATACACCAAGTTATTAGAATTCGCATAGCTTTGACTGTGCACAATACTGTTGTTTGCGTAACCTGTCATATTTTGCAACAACATCGGTAATGATGACTTGTTATTGTACCGTTTGAAAGTCAAAACGTACACACTTGTGAATAATTATATATTGTATTGGGATACTTACGATTTTCCTGGCAATTTCTTTTGATAAATAGTTAGAATTTATTATATCTTGGCCTTTCTATGCCACTCATCAAGCTCTTAACGTCCCCATTGCTAGGGCACAAGCCTATCCCATGGATGGATGAATATAGGGAGAATGGGCCATAACCCACCACTCGCACGCAGGCCTAGGCACAGTACAGATGCAGCAGGTACCATCAGGTGAGATGAAGGCCAAGAGCTTCCCTGTCTAGCTTAAAAAAGAAACCTTTATGTTGTATTGTAAGCCTTCTTCAAATCACTTTTTTATACATTACGATCATATTTAGCATACCTCAGTTAACTGTCTGCGCCTGAGTGCACAGCCAAATGGTAAACGATACTTACAACTTTTCTATCTAACGAATGTCAATTTTTGACAACTACTCTTTCATTTGACACGACAGTCGCCATAGTGCTTACTCAGTAAAACGTCTGTTGTATACATTGAACTACTATTATGTTACTCATTGAACTAACCTTATAACTCAATCGTTGTATACTTATATTTTTATTCTATTCGTACGAATTTGTACGAGAAACTCGCTACCACTGTGCCATAGCGCGGTTGGCTTGCGATTGCGTTATTAACTAGGCAATATTCTCTAAGGCCGGTCATTGGATGGGTGGCCAAAAATTTACTATCGTTCCGAATTGCTTCGGAAGGCATCTATATTCTTCCATCCACATGGAAGGCCCGTGCCCCTGAGGACTGGTGATGATGATGATGTACGATATTGGCTAGGTGTATGGGCCCCCTGGCACCACTACGCACTGGAGTCTGCGCCTGCGCAGGGAAAAAACAATTGACGCGCAATGACATAACTTTTTACCGGCGGCGCACCAGCAAAAAGCTATCAATAATGATGTTGGTGATAAGTTGAAATTTTTTCGCAGCTCGCTGTTCTTATGTTTTTTTTTTGCTTTTTTTCTAGAATTCTGTGTGAAAATGGGGTTCGGTTTCGTGAACACTAATCGCTGGTGTATTAATTTAAAATGTGCTTGGAAAATGCAGTTTCTCATAGATGTCGGAAACCCTTGTCAGTGTGACAGTAAAAACCGCTTGCCGTAGTCTTTACCATTATTCCTACCTCATACATACATAGGTATATAAATAACCCTCTTCAACCCTAAGGGGTAGGCAGAGGTGTTATGACGCCCGCGTATCGCCAGCCTATTCACCGAGAAACTTTGTCGCCATAATTTGCTAGAATGGGACCACCAGAAACGCTGCTGCCCATTCATTGTTACATTTTATCTCTTCATTTATTCTTACTTCTAAGAACTGCATACCACAAGTAAATCAACGATGTAGTAATTTTTCGTTTGGTAAAGCATTATTTAAGTCACATTTACTGTCTTTATTTACGAGAGAAGAAATAAATCAGTTCAAACCCTGATTATTAAAGCTAAATCTGTGGTGACGGCAGAGTAGAATACAATTGTCACCATCCCAAATCTCTCCCGTGGGTGTCGTACAAGGCGACTAAGGATAAATCAGTGATGAGGAATGGGCAGCAGCGTTCCTCTTATACTACCGTCCTGACAATGTACTGCGACTTTTGTGCCCGATAAATGGCAATAGGCTCGCCACCTATTACATGGGACTTAACATAATTGGCGAAACGCGGGTGAGAATTCACCTCTGCCTACCCCTTCGGGGATATGGGCGTGATTTATGTATGTGTATGTATGTATGTAAATCTGTACGGTCACAACACTTTTTCAGCACGGAGCACGATTTCCGCATAGGATAATAAGATTATTAAGAATCCAACATGAAAAAAAGAGCGACACCTCCGTCGATCAACGAGCAATTACATAAAAAAATCTACCTTTAACAAAAAAGTAGATTTCTATGTAGGCGGTTAGTTGCCAGCGACCAATTTGGATTAAATTGTTATTTAATCCAGAAGTGTGTAATAATAGATATATTAGGGGTTTAAGTATCAAATTGCTGTTTTGTATGGAGAATTTAGCGAAAATTTATTTTTCCATACAAACATATTTGCAATTTTTGAAGAAACCACAAATCTAAATTTTATATAACTTTGTGGGTATATTTAGACAACATTAAGGTATAGGATACCTAGGATACCTAAGATACCTAGAGATATTTATTTATAACGGAGACGGACTGGTGTCCCGTGTCCGTGGATCTTAGTGGTACTTAGGTCGAGCTGTTTTTGAAGATTTATTGGTAGTGAAAGAAATAAAAATAAGATAAAATTTTATACCTAAATAAATATAAGTCCTTGAAATGAAGTTTAAAATAAAAAAAGAATAATAAATAAACATAGCTATTGTTTTAAAGGAACTATAGACTACTACTAAATAATGAGAGAACATCGGCAATTTCATACTTTAACCCCTAATATTAGGTAAGTGAAAAGAAGTCATTTCTGTGGCATAGCGCTCGGCCTGCGATTGCATAAAGTAAGCAATGTATGCTATGGCCGGTCGTTGGATGGTGAGTAAAAATATACTCTCTTGAAGTTCCTCCGTAATTCGGAAGTCTTCGGATAACTACCCACCATTCCACGCTGGGCCATTATTGTAAGTTTTTTTTTATTTGGTTCACAAACCCAATGTTCCACATACCAACCTAACATACAAATTTTATGAGACTGTGTGTACATTCTTAACTAGTGAACACGGCATGCATAGCATATACAACATATTCCCATATCCCTGGTACTCAGCAAGGCAATTACTAAACTTATTTTACTTTTTTTAGTTCAAAACAATTTATTGTAGAATTTAGATTTTATAAAGATACTACAAATTTTATAAAGATGCTACAAATTACTTTAATTTTCTTTCATTTTTAATGGCCTGCTGATTCTGTATTTAGCTGAGTTATGGCCTATTCTACCTATATATATTCTTCCATTCATAGGGTAGGCTGAACAAGCCTACCTACCCAAAGTAGTGGTGATGATGTCGACGATGATGATGATGATGATGACCACGATATAATATTATGCAAGTTAATTTTTTTATACAAAATTACAGTTTTTATAATATTTTTTTTGCGTATTCTCCATTTTGGATCGAGCGATTGATTGATTGATCATAGATTAATTTATACAAATCTATGCCAGCCGTTCGCTTTGTCCAATCAAATAAATGAAATGCAAACAGTTATGCAAAGCAGATCAATTAATTTACTAAGTTGTCTAAAAGCTAGTAAATATTTAAATAATATGTTTTAATAATACGATTCTCGTGTTTTTGTTAATGAAATACCTTGCACCGATTTCGAGTAAGAGGCATTGGAGCTTTTATCTAAGGTTTTTTGTAAAGCTGTAATAGAATATGAAGCGTGGAATTGTTATCTGCCGAGCGTCATAGTTATTTACCGCGACGTGACGAATAAGAATCGTATTGTATCGTATCCAGTCCTTCAGAAAAATGGCCAATATAATCAAACGAATAGAATACATACATACATACATAATCACGCATATATCCCCGAAGGAATAGGCAGAGGTGAACTAGAACCCACGTTCCACCAACTATGTCAGGTCCCATAAAATAGGTGGCGAGCCTATTGCCATTTATGGGGCCCAAAAGTTGCAGCACATTGCTAGGTGGTGGAAGAGTAACGCTGGTGCATATAATGGAATACAAATGTATGAAGCTGACTGACGTATTACAGAAAAAACGACACGGCGACCATCGTGTCAAAAGTAACGGAAGCTGTAAAAAAATGGAAATTTGTATTCTATTAGATTGGCTACTTGTCCAGAGGGGCTGGCCGAGCGTGGTGCGTAATGGGTACTAATGGGCCATTCTCGCTATATTCTTCTACCCATAGGGAAGGCCTGTTCCACATTAAAGGACTGGTGGTGGTGATAAAACATTATTTTCCCAGTGGATGGAGGAATACATAGACCGAATGGGACATAACCAACTTGGTTTGGCGGGTAGTTGGGAGAATACTACAAAATCTACAACTAGCATAGTGTGATATATAGACCTAGTATCTCTAAGAACTGATGGCTAGCGTCTCATCATACTATTTCAATGATACCGAATATAAAACGAAACGAAAGATAGTCGAAAACCGTACGTACACCTTATGAAAAGACATCAACGAAAAGAAAATAATGTTAATTAATAAAACGAAATGTGTCTGTTTGTTTGCATTTGACGCGTACAAAGTCCTTTGTCCGTCATGATTGGACAACAAAGACTGATCGATTATCCCCTAAAGTGATAAAAAATTGTATACTTACAACAATACAGGCAATTTAACCTATCATTCAACGGAATGAGTGCATACGGTCAGCACAGAAGTGCGGCTAGCACGATCTGTCAGGCGCTAACGATCTAGACCTTGGAATCGAACAGATCAAAGTGATTACAGTAGATATACTGTGTGAGGTTCACAATGCATTTTACTGGTCAGTTCGCCAGTCAGAAGGTCAGATATCTTGTGATCTTTTGGCAATGAGCCCAAAATTTGTGGAGCCGTGGTTTAGGTACGGTAAGCATCATAAGTCGGTTACCACTTTACCCCTTTGTCATACGAAAGACAGCGACAGCGCAGTAATGATTGGCACCAATATGTACGAACAACTATTGTGACAACGTAGTAAAGTGTTTATTTACTTTTGAGGCTGACTGCACGTCAGCCGAATCAAAAAGGTCAATTTTCTTACTTATCTCACTTTCCGGTATCCATCTATCTTTGCACTTCCATCATATTATAGAGAGAATGTAAAACAGTAAACACTTCTAGTAAGTTCATTGTGTCCGAATGTAATTAGCGCGTGACAGCAAGTAACATGAGACCGTTACGCAATCGCGTATTAATTACGATATCGATGCAACTACGTTCACACCTCCCCGTAGCACGGGGCGTGAACACATCTCCTCGGGGGAAAGAAAATCTTTTCCTCTCGCTCTTACTCCGATTAAATGTGTCAAGTGGTGGAGAGACACTTGTCCACGTCCCCGTGCTATATATGCCTACTGAACTGAGGTGTCATTGAAATCTTCGTGGTGTTTAAGGGGGCGAAGGGCCTACGCTAAAAAACCAGGGGGTGTTAACAAGACAAGTGGCAAATCTATTTTTACGAATAGAATACAACAAATTGTGTACGGCTTCTCTTACATTTGACACGACAGTCGCCACGTCAGTTTCATACTTGTATACTCGTATTCTTGTTCGTTTAGATGAGGGGCTGACATCTGTTGTGAGCCATTTTGTTTGATATAGAGGTAATATAGCTGCCCTGAGAATTCTTTATACCCTTTAAGCAGTGGGGACACCACTGTTGCGGCACACAAGCCTTCCCTATGGATGGAATAGGCAGAAAGCGCCATAACCATAACACACCACGCGCTGGCTCAGTGCGGACTGACGGGTATTGACGTGACGACTGCAGTCGCAGCCGTGACCAACGGCTTAACGTACCTTCCGAAGCACGGATGAACTCGAGATAATATATTTTTGGTCAATGGTCATCCATCCAATGAACGGCCTTAGCCAAAGCTCTCTAAGCGCGCTAACGAGCTCTCCAATGCGTCTCACTAACATTCTTCATTTGTTTCTTGATCACCGATTGATATAACACGACTACAATACGCTGCCTAAAGATAAAAAACTCTATGCAGCGATCAACCTAAGAACATTGACCTAATCAATTGTAACAGACATTAGAGACAAATTCCATCGTGCTTGTGTAGCAGATTTGACATAATGACCCCTAGAGACGTGCTGTCTCGGGCGATGATAAAAACCTTGATTGAATTTGGAGTAAGATCAATATAATAGATAAACAGTCCAATGTAGTGTTATCTTGAGAACATGGCATTCATATTCCATTTACATTATAAGTAAATCGAATATAATATTAATTTATTGTTAGTATATCGTGAGGTGCTAGGAGAGCAGAATACAACCAACTCCATGGTCTAATGGTTCGCTCACCGGAATTAAGATTTAGGGGTCCCGTATTCGATCCCCAGAGTGTACAAATTTATACTCGGGTTGGTTGGTCGTAGGGCATTTTAAAGTCCGCCTTTTCTATAGCCTAGCCTTTTCTCTGTGGTGGTTGCATCCGTTGAACGGCCTTCGCAATCTTTGCTTTTTACTAAATCGCAGGCCGAGAGCGCTAAGCCGCAGTGGCTATCGAGTTACTGAAATTTGCAAACAAATAAATAAGAATATGAATATGACCGATCGGTTCCTACCTTATCCTTGGTGGAGGCCTATGCCCAACAGTGGGCGTATCGCAGCTGAAATGATTTAGATGAATATTAATATAACGGTGTTGCTTACTAGCCAGCTGTTTACATAATATGGTATCCGTACTATATACGGTGCCAGTTGTAACAGATACGACAAAAAATATGTTTTGTTCACACATAGGCACCGTATAACGTTCAACGTATCCGTCATTACTGGATACGATGTTCACACGCTCGCAATAGCCACTACTCTACTCGCTACTCTACCAGAATGAACGCTATTGAACTACGGAATCTACGGACACCGACGGATACGTATTCCGGATACGTATGAGTTCATCCAGTATTCGATGACAAAACGGATTGTCATAATTTAACGGACCGAAATATTTACTGTATAGTGTGTTAGTATAGGGTGTTTTACTGAATACTGTGTCATATGTGAAGCCGCTCTTACAAACTTCATACTCCATACGCCATCAATGAAAACAACCGTATCCGATAAAACGGAGACCATGTGTGAACAGTGATCCAAAAAAAATCAATCATGCCCACTAGATTAACGAATGTGTAAACGCAACCTTGGGTATTACAAAATAATCGTTTGTTATATAATTGATGAGTCGACAATTAATTATGTATTATAAGACAAACTGGTTGAGCATTGGAATGTTGGACAGTCAATGTTAGGTCTCGTAAAGTTGGCAATTATAGACAATGCTTGCCTAGAATACCGGAATTAAGTCCCGGGTTCGATCCCCAGAGGAGTACAAATTTGTGCATGCTTTGATTGGTGGTAGGACTTTTTTCAAGTTAACCTGGCTGGCTAGGACCGTATCTAAATCTGTCGCCATAATAATAATGTTACATACATACATACACAAATCACGCCCACATCCCCGAAGGGGCAGGCAGAGGTGAACTCTCACCCGCGTTTCGCCAATTATGTCAAGTCCCATGTAATAGGTGGCGAGCCTATTGCCATTTATCGGGCACAAAAGTCGCAGTACATTGTCAGGACGGTAGTATAAGAGGAACGCTGCTGCCCATTCCTCATCACTGATTTATCCTTAGTCGCCTTGTACGACACCCACGGGAGAGATTTGGGATGGTGACAATTGTATTCTACTCTGCCGTCACCAGCACACGGCTATAATAATGTTAACAGCATTATAATGTGTTCCGACAATTTGTGATAGATTAGCCAACAGCAAGCCCCTCTGTGGTAGAGGGTTCTACTAGGTGAAGCTGGATTCCATCTTCGACCTTATCGTCACTTACTATTAGGTGAGATCAAGGCTTGTCTAACATAAAAAAAATCTATGAATAATCACTACTTCAATTTCAATTCGTTTCTTGTCAATACACCTCTCCCTACCCTGTCGGGAATATAGGCGTGATTTATGTATGTATGCATGCATGAATCTTTAACTGTATAATATTTGTATGACATTAATATAATGTTCAAATAATAGCCCATCGTAATATGATAATAACGCAAGAAATATTGCCAACAATAATTTATTACAATCCCAGTCGAATGCCTAATTGAAGATAAATAGCATGAGACTGAATGCTGTGAGTTAACAGTTGGAGATTTATTCGCTGTCTAGTTTTTATTGCCTTATAATCATGTTAAACACAGTAACCATTAAGCCAGAGTTCGTATTGATTATAATTAACGGCTTTTTGACACTGTGACGTTTTTATTTGAAATAAATCGCAAATAAACCACAGCTTAGCCGTGACACGCAATTAACTTTAAGCTTTGTAAACTTAGATTATTAAAACCCCCTTATTATAAAACATGGACTAAAGTTAGTCATAGTTTAAAACTGATGCTGTCACTTTTATTTGCTGAATTAAAGACAGAGATAGCATCAATTTTACTCCATTTAAGTTTATGCTTTATAATACCTAAGCGGGACTATGTTCCCATAGATTTGCACTATAGAGCACTCGAATGTGAAACAACTTAAACGGATTTAACTGTCGTATATTTCGGTGTTTGGCATTGCCATTGTCTCCCCGTGACCACGGCCGCTGTCAAGTTATCGAAACGTCGGGCTAAACACCTAAATATACCTACGCGTTTTATATATTTTTATTCATTATTAGGTAGGTAGGTATATGTAGTTTGTTTGGGACAAAGCTTGATGGGTCATCGAGCATAGTATTCGAGCATTGTGAAGGATTCCTCTATCTATGGCATCTCCCTACGGAGCCTAGTGCCGGAGACGGCAGCTGCTCTCTCGCGGGTTCTCTTATAGATACATACCAACATAAATCACGCCCATATACCCGAAACGGTACCTAGGCAGAGGTGAGTTAACACCCACCCACTTTTCGCCAATAAAGTCCCATGTAATTAGGTGGCGAGCCTATTTTGTCATATATCGGGCACATAAATCGCAGTATATGGCTAGGTGGTATGAGAGGAATGCTCCTGCCCATTACTCAGCGCTGTATGTCCTTGTACACCCTTAGTCACCTTGTATGACACCCACGGGAGAGATGGTAGCGGTGACAATTGTATTCTGTTCTGCCGTCACCACAAGGCATGGCGGTTCTCTATTACCACCTAGCAAGTAATATGTTCCGAAAGATGACAATAGGCCGAACATAGTTGATAAAATGTGGGTGTTAATACACCTCTGCCTTCCCCTTCGGAGCTAAACAGGCGTGATTTACGTATTATGTGATGCTTAGGCCACTCGAAGCTTGCTTATTTGCTATCGAGTATCGGCGCGTGTTAACGGCTTAAGCAACTCGACAAACATGAAAATATTTATGTCAAGATCGAGAACGCTTGGCCAAAAACTGTTTGTATGCAGCCAAGAATGTGTTCTCTCGAATCCTACACATGTTTCGCTATCTGAATATAACGAAAAAGAATAAGGCGTCTATACATACATACATACATACATACATAAATCACGCCTATATCCCCGAAGGGGTAGGCAGAGGTGAGCTAGCACCCACGTTTCGCCCGTTATGTTAGGTCCCATGTAATAGGTGGCGAGCCTATTGCCATTTATTGGGCACAAAAGTCGCAGTAGGTATATATAAGAGGAACGCTGCTGCCCAATCCTCATCACTGATTTATCCTTAGTCGCCTTGTACGACACCGACGACGGGAGAGATTTGGGGCGGTGACAATTGTATTCTACTGTAATTCTGCCGTCACCACACGGCTATGGGTTAAATAAAACAGTGATGAGGTGATATAAGCAACAGCGTTGCTGTTACCTGGTAGAAAGGTGGGAACTTTAGTTCTATCCTCCCCATTAAGGGAGCAGAGAACAAGGCTGGCGAGAACATATCCAAAATTATTTTATTTTACATGATGGTGTCAGTTTCAGGCAGTATATCCGTTTTGGGTCACCTTCCCCTATATAAAAAAAAAACTTAATCTCCACTAAATCTAACGTTTTTATTGCAAAACAGCTCTTTATTATCTATGATAATTTATGCCAATGCAATTATTGTGTAGGTACGCCTTATTGTTATAAGATTTGACATGGTGGCATAATTTTGGACGAAGCCGTCAAACTCGCGGGAGAAAGTTGTGGCACCGCTGACCGCGAGACGGACGGCGCTATGCCACACGCTGCCACAATGCGTCGTTAACAACATACATAACGCAAAACATACAATGTGTCGTTAACTACATGTCGCAAAACATTCTTGGAATGTTAGCCCCTTCGTAGACAGCATCATCATCACCATACTTTTAGGGCCCTTCATGACTTCAAGACAGAGATACGAGATACGTGCGCGAGCACCTAAACTGGAGTGGAGAGTCGATTGGTCTAGCTAGGCTAATGTTCACGGACGAGTCTAAATTCATGCTTCATAAGCATAATGGGACTGGGATTTCTGCCGAGGCCCGCACGCACCGAGCTGGTACTGATTCATTCATCACCAGCCTTTTAGGCTCTTTATGTCCCCTCAGCTGGAGCATGGGCCTTCCCTATGGATGGAAGAATATAGGCAGAATGGCCCATAAATTTGTAACCTATTTTTCTTTGACTTTTGTACTGTATTTGAAATCAGAACAACCTGTGGGCCTACCGCCTAACTCGATTGCTGATGATAGCTCTATAGCTATGCACTGATTATCCAAGCGACCGCCTAAAATTGTATCAGCAATAAGCACAGAGTATAACAACAACAGCTAACGTGAACGAACGATATAGTTCTTTTGGTATAAGATGAGCTTTGCATTTGAGTGAGTGATCGCAAAAGTAGGGTTAGTGAAAAAAATAATAAATTAAATATTTTAAAAGAATTTTTATTTTATTTTATTAGAAAGCAAGTTATTGAGTAGTTACGAACGTATATAGGAACGGACATACACACAAATCGAACACTTAACCATCCTCCGGCTTCTCCGCCAGTCTGGTAAAACACTGTTTATGTCCATAACTTATTAAAAAAAATATTCTAACTCTTCTACATCGGTTATTGAATCTTCACTATCTTCATCTTCACTGTCATCTGATGACTCATCATCGCACAGATGATGTAGCGCTCCGTAAAGCCATCAATAGCGGCGTCGCGACCATCAAATGCTTTTTCTTCTTTTACTGCATGGTCAAAATCATTGCCCATATATTTTCAATGGGATTAAAATTTTCACTCATATAATACCTAATTAAAACAGTGAAATATAATTAGTATATGTAGCTGCTAGCGGTACAAAGGAAAGTGCAAGACAGAGTATTGACAGTTGACGGACGCACCGAGCAGTAGGCCGAGCACGGGACGTGAAAAAAATGACAGTGTTTTCTTTCAGGATTTAGTGGGAGTTAGAGCAAGAAGAAAATATTTTCTTTCCCCTGAAAGAGATGTGTCCACGTCCCGTGCTACGGGGGGTGCAGTATTGACAGCTATCAATTTAGCTAGCAGTCATCTTGAATTTTTAGGCGGTACGGATTTTCTGCCAAATACATACAAAATCCAAAGCTATTGCTGATAGTGACAAGTTCAAAAGCTGTAGCTGATAGTGACAGCATGACGTCATAAACTATAGCTTTTTCTTTAGCAATAGAGTTAGGCGGTAGGCCCGCTGTTTTAACCAAACGCGTGCAAAAAATGTAGGCAATCTTAATATTATAGCATTGTGTCCGTGGTAGTTGGCTATTAAATATGTATATTATTAGCAGATCCGGCAATCGTTGCTTTGCCCTTATCACCTAGGGGTATAAAAAATAGCCTCAGACCTACCAAATATACACAAAAAATTTCATGACAAATGGTCAGGCCGTTTCGGGGGAGTTTTTTAATAAAAACACTGTGACAAGAGATTTTTATATATTAGATAGACATCTGTGACGTCAACCCGACACCCTCAACCCGCAGCAACAAGCAATCACGCCACCTCATAAAAATTACCCAGCTTATTGAATAAGCGGCTTAGCTACTTATTGCTGAGCCTCGTCCCTCAGTGATGCAACACTACGCACATACACTTTTCACTGAAGTACGGACATTACGACGCATTATACAAGACAAACGACATTGAAACCGACTGACCGGGTTCTTCGTACGCATTTACTTCGACAACACGTTGTTTTGACCCCTTTTTCTCAGTATCGTATCTACAGATTTTTATGGCTAAGAAAATCAGTCAAAAAAGAAAGAAAAAAAAAAGAAAAAATAAAGTCAGTAAAAGTGGTTTAGACTTTCTAAAAAATTCGTCAAAAGTTGTTTTGACTGGCTTACAAAATCAATCAAAAGAAAATTGGTCAAAATTGGTTTTAACTGACTAAGAAAATCCGTCCAAAGTGGCTTTGACTGGCTAAGAATATGTTTCTTTTTCTTTGTCTTCGATATAATAAACACCTTTTTTTTTTAAACTTATGCTGTTCGTCGATTTGGCCTTTACAGCATCTACCGGGATTTTTGGGGAGGCGAAGACCATGTCCTCAAGCCTTGCAATCGTGCACTTCCTGAGAGGATTTCTTCACGGCAGACATCTCCCTGGGGGAGATTCACTGCCTGCAGACCCGGTAGCACGGGACGTGGACAAAATCTCTTCGAGGAAAAGAGAATATTTTCCTCTCGCTCTAACTCACACTAAATCACGAGAGAAAACACTGTGAAGTGGTGTAGATGTGCAGCGGAAAAAAAAATCTGTCATCTATTTTGCAATAATTTCCCTAACTCCTCGTAGTGTAAGTGTTCATGCAATACAATATCTCTCATAAAATAGACTGGTCTGCCTAAAACATAAATATGCCGTCAGTTATGAAGTTATCTCCTAAAACAACGCGATTTTATCAGCACCAACGAGCATAAAACATTCGACGCAGCGACCTTGTTAAAATCACTAACCTCTATAAGGCAGGGGTGTTTTAACACCAACATTGTCCATGTAAAAGGGAGGTCCCATGTAGTATTGAGGAGTTCGATAGCGCAGTGGCTAAACGCGCTTAGCCTGCGATTGCGGAAGCTAAGCAATGTTTGCTGGAGCCAGTCATTGGATGGGTGACCAAAAATTATTATCTCGAGTTCCTCCATGCTTCGGAAGGCACGTTAAGCCGTTGGACTCGGGTGCTCTACAATATCAATGAAATAATAATGTTTTGATTATCACCGTTAACCAGACACGGCATCATGACACACAATCTCAAATTTAAGCCAAACCGTAAAACATGCATGGTTGCTTTACAAAACACAAAACGATTAATTTCTAAAATATAAACATGCTAACACAGGGTCGACTAATTTCTATTATAAACATGATAACTGACACGAAAGTGTTTGACTTGCACTAGGATAACTCAAAAACATACAACGGTGACGGTTATAACGTCTAACGTTAACGTTTTGTAGAGAGAATTCCGCAAATTCTCGCGTCTTTCTCCCACATCCTTACATACAGCGTTCGCTTCATCCAGTTTCATAAATGATTTCATGCATTCCCGTGCGTCGGTTTTCGTTTTTAATAGATTCTGATGAATAAGGAAAGTTTTCTATTCATTCATTCATCGTGGTTTAATGAAGTCTGACCGATATGAATGGAAGAGGAAACATATTGCTCCGACCCCTGATAGACTGGGAACTGGGCAGTGAGGAAAAGATTATGCAAAAAATGTCACATGTAGAGCTATAAGAATGCGTCGAAATGTTGAACACTGGCGTCAACTTCTGAGTCAAGAAACAAAGAAGTATTAATGATTTGGCTGTACGTTAGTACGTGCCAGTTCTTTTACCCTTTGCTCATGAAGAAAAAAAAACAAAACAACAACAAGAGGTTGGCGGTGTTCCAAATTCGAATCACTTTTTCTCTCGCTCGCAGTAAAATATATTTTTTAAAGGCACTCTTTTCACGCTCCAAAGGTTAAGTTACGCTAAGCTTGTTTACAAATTGAGTCAATTTTGAAAAAAAATAGACCTTTCCGTACCTACTTAAAATTTCATACGTAAAACTAGCTGACTCGACAATCGCTATTTCTCCCTTATCATCTAGGGATGTAAAAAAAAGCCACGACCTATTCTTACATACATACATAATTCACGCCTATATCCCCGAAGGGATAGGCAGAGGTGAACTAGCACCTACGCTTCGCTAATTATGCTAGGTCCCATGTAATAGTGGCGAGCCTATTGCCATTTATCGGGCATAAAAGTCGCAGTACTTTCATAATTGTTAGGTAGGTAAATTATATGAGTGTCTATGAAAGGTTACAACAGAGACAACTTCCTGTTACAATGGTGGGACAGAATCCGCAAATGCATTGTACATACATACATACATAAATCACGCCTATATCCCCGAAGGGGTAGGCAGAGGTGAACTAGCACCCACGTTTCGCCAATTATGTTAGGTCCCACGTAATAGGTGGCGAGCCTATTGCCATTTATCGGGCGCAAAAGTAGCAGTACAGTACACATTGCTAGATAGATGGTATACCTATAAGAGGAAAGCTGCTGCCCATTCCTCATCACTGGTTTATTACTTACCGACGGGAGATATTGCTAGGTGGTACAAGAGGAACGCTGCTGCCCATTCCTCATCATTGATTTATCCTTAGTCGCCTTGTACGACACCAACGGGAGAGATTTGGGGTGGTGACAATTGTATTCTACTCTGCCGTCACCACTCGGCCATCTATTCTCACATACATACATACATACATAAATCACGCCTATATCCCCGAAAGGGTAGGCAGAGGTTAACTAGCACCCACGTTTCGCCAATTATGTTAGGTCCCATGTAATAGGTGGCGAGCCTATTGCCATATATCGGGCACAAAAGTCGCAGTACATTGCTATTGCTAGGTGGTATTAGAGGAACGCTGCTGCCCATTCCTCATCACTGATTTATTATTCCTTAGTCGCCTTGTACGACACCTACGGGAGAACTCAATGGTGGTGTCAATTGTATTCTATACTCTGCCGTCACCACGCGGCACCTATTCTCACACCTACCGAATATACTTAAATAACATTCTTATATATTTTACTTAAATATCATTTTTATGTAACATATCATAGGAATTAACGGCTTATTCCACAAATTCCATGAAAGAATTCCTTTGTTGACTTTTCATCTAAAAATACACTGGGCAATCTGAGCATCGCACATCAACTAAACAACTTTGTCTAATATTGCATGTAAATCCCCTTAACCAATAACACCTAAATTACCACATGTGAGAGACATGACAGCAGACTCAAAGAGTATTGATGTTAGGCAGGCGGCCGGCTGTAAAACCTAGTTTAGTTTAGCTGTGCCTTTTTCGCACTTAACCCCCTGATTGGGCCATTGTGCCTGTCTCCTTATATCAACCTACTCAAACCATCTAAGAATATCCCAAAAACTTAGCAGCCTTTTCAGACTGGTGCTGGCTTCTGGGACCGATACTGGGGATTGGAGAAGCCTTGCCCGTTGATCTGCCACGCTCCTGCATTCTGTAAGCACGTACTGTGGCGTTTCTTCTGCTTGCGGAGACAGACAGCCTCCATGCATCCTCTGTATAGAGGGCTGTCTGTCTCAAATAGGTGCTTCTTTATGGAACAGTGGCCAGTTACTGTAAAACCTAGGCCAAAACCTCTAAGTTTTGCAAGGATTTCAATGTCGCCTAAAATGTCGTTTTAGTATCCGAGATAAAAAAAAGATTTTAGAATGTTTGTAATGCGCCTCCGAGACGGTCAAGCGGCTTCGCGTCAATCTCGTAGATTTTAGCTTGCTTCAATCATTTTGATCGTCTACAACGCTCGCTTGAAGCTTGAGTTAAATTTATGAGCTTGATACGCGCTTGATGTGATTTTAAGTGTATGTATAGTATATGGTCAAGCGTCTTGACCGGCGTTTCAATCACACCGTTTAGCAAGCACAACAAAAAATCTACGTGTTTGACGCGAAGCCGCGTGACCGTCTCGGAGGCGCTTTAGATTCCCGCCAAATCTCCGCTTCGCTATTTAGCAACCTTCCTTTGCCTATAATCCGGTGGATGTCGCAAAAGCTTGTCCATTTAACTTCTCCTTGTACGGGCCAGGGGGGCGGATAATCGCGTATTAGTATAATAACGTGTTATTATACAAGCGTTAGGTATGTAGTTACAGGTATTCAGACTACGACAAACTGTCAAACAATTTTACAATTGACTCTTTATATCGATGAAAGATATCAAGAGCCGTGGTTTCGCTCGCGTCAATGTCGGTTGTTGGTGAAATCAAAATGAATCGATAGACTTTTACGTGGAGTTCTAGTGCTATTAAACATTACATTAGTGAGGTTTAAAAACAAGTCGACAAAAAAAGTATCAATATTTTCGTTTTATTTTACTCGAAACTGGTAAATATACAGATTAAAACATAAAACAAAAATAAATAAATATAAAATGTATTTAAAGAAATATTAAATTAAATTCTTAATATTAAATAAAATTAAATAAATCGTTCCTTATTCGCAGGTTGCTAAGCGGACGGGTGCGCGCGGCTAGGTATAGTACATACAACGCTATAGGTAAAATTGCGCGCAAAGTGCGTCGACTGCAACTAATAAATCTAATAATTGCGTTCCTGTATTTTATTGTCGACCGATTTCAACTTCACCCTGTATAGCCTTCCTCGATAAATGGACTATCCAACACAAACATAATCTTTCAATTTAAGTCAGTAATTCTTGAGATTAGCGTATTCAACCGAACAAACAATCAACCTCATCAGCTTTATAATATTAGAATAGATTTGGGTAGTAGGAGGTAATAAATGGTTTCGTGAGTTGTGACACCCTAATAAACCGAACTCTAATTAATTCATTTGAATCTATACTTAATTCAGTATTTTAAAATCGTTCAAATAGAAATCCATTAGAATTTTTGTCTGTATCCGATAAATGTAGCAATTTGAGTTTTTGTTTGTTTGTGTTTGAGTTTAAGTTAGCCTACTCTTTATCTGGGTGTGCAATATTGTATAATGATTAAATCATAAGTACTACGATAGATATCAGAGTGCTGCCATCTGTTAAACCTACAATTAAAAGCATTGCGTATTCTCCGATTTTATGAAGGAAGCAACGACTATCTGAAAATCATCAAAAGATATAAGTACCAGTAACAAGTAAAATTGCGAATATCAAGTCATTGCCGAACTTGCGTCGTTAAACCAACACCTAAGATGATTATCTTTAATTACGCTTACGCTCGAAGCTACTGTTTATGCAACCACGACTGCCTAGTTATGTCTAGTGATAAAAGATAACTAAATCACGGACTACTTAGTTTGGTTGACATGTAGGTATCCACAAGCGAACGTTGCGAATAGTTGCAATATTCTAAGCTCTGTACCACTTAGTGATTCCCTGGACAATGAATTGAGGAAAAGGCTCATCATTATCATCATCAGCCCTATGGATGGAAAAATATAGGGAGAGTGCGGATTAGTAGGTATATAACGACTGCAGATGCAGCCGAGAGCTACAGAACGACTTAACGTGCCTTCCGAAGCACGGAGGAGCTCCAAATAATATATTTTGTCACCTATCCAATGACCGGCCTTAGCGAACATTACTTACTTTACGCAATCGCAAGCCAAGCGTGCTATTATGCCAGTGCGCTAGCGAGCTCCTCTCAGGTCATTGGATGGGTGGCCAAAAAGTCTTGATGGCGTTTGACCGATATGAATGGTAGAGGAAACACATCTACTGCGCCGACCCCAGATAAACTGTTGATGTTATATTTTTTTTAGACAACACTATAGTAACAATACCCAAAAACGAACAGAAATAACGAAAAATTACAATGCTTTCAGATTTATTTTTGAAAGATAAATATGAGTTCTCGCTACTTAACCAACCAATTTCCGTGAAATTTGTTTCAGATATAGCCACTATAGCTAACAGCCCCATGAGAGGACATAGAGCACGTAAGTTTCCAATAATAATTGTATTTAGTACTTTACAACAAACAAGTTAATGTTGACAATCCATTAATGTGCTATTCACTGTACTTTTTGCTCCTTTGTAAACATACAATTTTCCCAAGAAATATGCCGTGAAGGCTCTTTGTGACAAGCCGAAATCCACGCGGGAAGAAGCTATTAAAAATATTTTATTCCTAAGACAGTGCCGAGTGGTGACGGCAAAGCAGAATACAATTGTCACCACCCCCATCTCTCCCGTGGGTGTCGTACAAGCCGACTAAGAGTAAAGATAGCAATGAATGGGCAGCAGCATTCTTCTTTTACCACCAAGCAATATACTGCGATTTAATGTGCCCGATAGATGGATTGCCATCTATTGAGGCTCGCCACCTATTACATGGGACCTAGCATGGTTGACGAGGCGTGGGTGCTAGTTCGCCTCTGCCTGCCCCTTCGGGGATATAGGCGTGATTTATGTATGTATGTGTTATTCCTCACAATTACACAATTATTTTTTAAAAGTATATTGTCTTTTTGAATCTTTTAGCAATAATATGAACAATAACTAATTGTTTCAGTACTCACTTTTCGACAGATGGTGCTGTGGATCGTATTACTTTACTAAACTTCCACCACACTTTGGCTCACTGCACAAACGCACCGGTCTCTGTACATCTTAAAAAAGTAACTGTCAAAATTTTTTACCGGCAAATTCGAAAATCGAACCGTTTTCTAGCAAGTAGCTTCAATGTTGCGCTCAGTTCTCTTCGATGTTTTCCAAAAGGTTAAAGGGGTTGCAAAAAATAAACTTTGCAACTACTAATTATTTAAAGTCGATCTACACTGGGCCGATGTACACAAATGCGAAAAATGTGTGTCACGCGAATGCGGGCGCTCAAGTCGCGATTGCATAAGACGATGCCGACGCGAGTGCGCGGGCGCAGCCAGCTACAGAAACTGAAAGTGTCCCAGCGCTCCCCCTCCAGACCAGCAGCGTTAGGTAATGGAAGTATTTCCATCAATCCCCATCATAAAGAACAAACTCCGCACATCCGCTACCTTGGTCGTAAGCCTGGAGATGTGGTGCATGCGTTTCGCGTTCTCCTTATCGCAGCATCAAGACCCTGCGGTGAACTAGCGATTCTGCGCAAATTTGTTATTCAAATAAGGCAATTAGCGCCAAAGATGGTTTTGAAATAGTGCGATGTAGGTACTATGACTTGTGAGAATTCACAACAATAACATTGAATTTAGTTACTTTTGTGGATGAAATACTTTTATTGTAGTCTGTAGTAAATAGTTGTTATTGTAGTACTTAAGTTCTAAATTATATGAGTGCCTATGAAAGGTTACAACAGAGACAACTTCCTGTTACAATGGTGGGACAGAATCCGCAAACGCATTGTACATACATACATACATAAATCACGCCTATATCCCCGAAGGGGTAGGCAGAGGTGAACTAGCACCCACGTTTCGCCAATTATGTTAGGTCCCACGTAATAGGTGGCGAGCCTTTTGCCATTTATCGGGCGCAAAAGTAGCAGTACAGTACACATTGCTAGATAGATGGTATACCTATAAGAGGAAAGCTGCTGCCCATTCCTCATCACTGGTTTATTACTTACCGACGGGAGATATTGCTAGGTGGTACAAGAGGAACGCTGCTGCCCATTCCTCATCATTGATTTATCCTTAGTCGCCTTGTACGACACCAACGGGAGAGATTTGGGGTGGTGGCAATTGTATTCTACTCTGCCGTCACCAACGGCCAAAACGCATTGCACATATTTCATAAACCGTCTTCGTGGTCTAGTGGTTCGCTTCCCGGAATAACGATCCAGAGGTCCCGGGTTGGATCCCCAGGGAGTACTAAATTGTTGGTTCCAAAACTCGGTTTGGTTGGTGGAAGGACTTCAAGTCCCTCTGGCTAGCTACTACCATCTTATCAAGACTGTCATGTCGCCAAAATAATAATGTTAACAGCTTTATTGTGTTTCGACAGTTTGTAATAAGATAGCCAGCCGTCTATGGTTGAGGCTCAATTCCATCTTAGGCCCTTATTGTCACTTATCATCAGGTGAGATGAAGGCCAAGAGCTACCCTGTCTGGCATTGAAAAAAAAGAGTTGAGCGCAATTTGACATTATTCTAATAATTATTGTTCGTTAAATTTTCTAATTTCCTTAGCATTTCAATGCCGCGTGGTGACGGCAGAGTAGAATACAATTGTCACCATCCCAAATCTCTCTCGTGGGTGTCGTACAAGGCGACTAAGGATAAATCAGTGATGAGGAATGGGCAGCAGCGTTCCTCTTATACTACCGTCCTGACAATGTACTGCGACTTTTGTGCCCGATAAATGGCAATAGGCTCGCCACCTATTACATGGGACTTGACATAATTGGCGAAATGCGGGTGAGAATTCACCTCTGCCTACCCCTTCGGGGATATGGGCGTGATTTATGTATGTATATATGTATTTCAATTCTTGAACCCTGTCTCCGAGTCTACCGCAAATTAGCCACGAATATTTTGTTGACACACCGGCGCAGACTCTTCTGCGGTTCCGCAAACAAGACATCTCAAGTTTGCAATCCGTACTGCCTAATTAGTATCGTAATAAGATTTAAATTCCCTCGGCAATTTTGTGGAAGTAGGCATATTTTGTGGGAAGCTCGCTCCATTGTTGAGATAATCTCAGACAAATAGACCGCCTATTGTGTCTCTGCGTAATTGTATTAGAGGTGGCATTCGGTTGACGGTTTCGCGTATTCCTATCACTTCCATAGGAACTGACTGATAATTGGCTTTATTATTCATACATACATACATAAATCACGCCATCTTACCCCGAAGGGGTAGGCAGAGGTGAATTAGCACCCACGTTTCGCCAATTAATTAGGTCCCATAATGTAATAGGTGGCGGCCCTATTGCCATTTATCGGGCGCAAAAGTAGCAGTAGACACATTGCTAGATGGTATACCTATAAGAGGAAAGCTGCTGCCTATTCCTCATCACTGGTTTATTACTTACCGACGGGAGAGATTTGGGGTGGTGACAATTGTATTCTACTCTGCCGTCACCACACGGCTTTATTGTTCTTATTTGCAATTTCCATGCTGGCCGGGCAGCGAAGCAATAACGTATAGAATGACGGCCGCCTTGGTCGAATGCTCAGATTGCTGGGTATTGGCCAAGAGGCCCCGGGTTCGAATCCTGGTAGGGGCAAACTTTGTGATGACCACAAATGTTTGTTTCCCAGTCATGGTTGTGTATATGTTTATGTAGTATTTTCAACATTTTTATACATTATATTAATACATTACATTATATTATTAAATATGTCCGTCATCTAGTATCCATAACACAAGTGCTTAGGCTACTTACTTTGGGCTAGATGATAGGAGTGAGTGTAAAAATATTTATTTATATTTATATACTATTTGATTTTTATTTTAACATTATATAAATGTTAGTAAAATTAGTACAAAGATTCTGGTGGTTAGAAAAAGAATTTCAAAAAATTATGATAAAATTAAAATGTTAAAATTAAAATCAAATAGTTTATAAAGCAAACCCAAGCTTAACCGAAGGCACGGTATTTGTAAAAATATCTGCTTTGGAATGTTTGAAATTTATTTCTACATTGCGAGGGTACCCGTTGGCTTACAACGTGAAATGTAAAGGTTAGAAGAATTTCGGCAATTTAATTAGTGTCTTGGGTGGCCGAGCGGTCAGGCACCTGCCCGGATAGCACCGGACGCGGGTTCGATTCCCGCCTCAAGATCATAATTTTTCGAAATTCTTTTTCTAACCACCAAAATCTTTGTTATATTTATATTTAATGTGCCAGCCCCAACTCATCCCAGGGGTGTCGTAATAGTCGCCTAAGGGAGATTGCTAGGTATAGACCAATAAGCACCTTGGGACACCCGAATGGTGGAGGGCAAACCACTAACAACAGCATACCCAAAAGAGTTGGTGTCAGGCAGACCAAACCCAAGCCAAACCTTCAGCAATATGGATTGGAATGTTGTCATCCCAATCACTATCTCCGTTTATCAGTCTCTCGCACAGATATATCTATATCTGTGGTCTCTCGACATAACATTTTGTATCAGCTTGCTGTGCAGTTGAGTGTACATACTGTTTAAGTCTTTAGATACAATCTACTGTTACAAAGATTTTGGTGGTTAGAAAAATAATTTCGAAAAATTATGATCTTGAGGCTCCCGCTCTACTACATCTACAATCTACTGTTGTCCAACTCATTCAAATGACATGTTTCAAAAATCACTAACGTTGCAGCCGTGTGGTGACGGCAGAGCAGACTACAATAGAGTTAGGACAGCAATGAGTAATGGACAGCAGGATTCCTCTTATACCACCTAGCAATATACTGGGATTTATGTATCCGATAGATTGCATTACGCTTGTCATGGCCAATTATTAGATGGAAAATAAACATTTTTTTTTTAAATTTGCAGTGTGGTGACGGCGGAGTAGAATACAATTGTCAACACACCAAATCTCTCCCGTGGGTGTCGTACAAAGCGACTAAGGATAAATCAGTGATGAGGAATGGGCAGCAGCGTTCCTCTTATACCATCTAGCAATGTACTACGACTTTTGTGCCCGATAAATGCCAATAGGCTCGCCACCTATTACATGGAACCTGACATAATTGGCGAAACGCGGGTGCCAGTTCACCTCTGCCTGCCCCTTACCCCTTCGGGTATATAGGCGAGATTTATGTACGTATGTATATAAATAAACTAATTGGTGACACTTTTCATCATTCAGCCGAGAGACGCCCACTATTGGGCATAGGCCTCCCCCAATGATCTCCAAACTTCCCGTAGCGACACTCTCCGCTTGTTATAAATTCACCTCTGCCTATACCTCACCCTCGGGGACATAAGCGTGATTTATGTATTAACGCAAACGTTACAGCATCGTTGCCAATTAATTGCCTTTAGTTGTCGCAACACCGTAACTCCCTTTCTTCACATGACCGCATCTCACGGTGGATTCGCTGCGGTTCACGCTTCAAAGAACCCTCGTAAACGGGCTACTGGATTACCGACTCTGTTTCCTAGTACATAAAGTTAAAATTACATCTATAGCAGCATACGAGTTTTATAACGAATTTACGGAACGCAGAACGTTAAGCTATTATGTCGTTTATACGATCGTATCTTTCATATGCGTCGTCAAATGCATTGTGACCACAGATATTTTGTGACTAATGATTATTGTCACTTTTAGCGATTTAATTGCAAAAATATACCTTTCAAATTGCAAATTAAGTGATGTGGCATAGCGCGCTCGGCCTGCGATTGCGTTAACTAAGCAACGTTCTCTAAGGCCGGTTATTGGATGGGTGACCGAAAATACCTATCTCTCGAGATCCTCCGGGCTTCGGAATTAAAGGCGTTGATCCAACGTTACCAACGTTATGTGGGCCATTATCTCTATATTCTTCCATCCATAGAGAAATCTGTCCCTTCGGAGCATAAAGTACAATACGCAAAATGTACACGACACACAAAATGAGCAAAACGCAAAATGTACAATACGCAGAATGAACACCGCACGCAAAATGAGCAAAACGCAAAATGTACAAGAAGAGCTGTGTTCACATCCCCTCGGCAGTTGGCAATTGAATTCATTTTCTTTCTTCTTTTTTTTTTATTAATTAATTTGGCTTCTTTTCGTAATTTGTGTTTAAAAAACAATAAACTGATTTTTTTTGGGATTTTGACTTTCCAACGCCTGTGCCATCAGTTACTCATACTCAAGAGCACACAGACGCTCTCATCAAATAAAACAGAGAACAGACATGAAAATAAAACCCTTTGTCTTTGTCATCGTCGCCGTGAATACGGCCTTAGTAAATTTTGCGTTTTGCTCATTTTGCGTGTGGTGCTCATTCTGCGTGTTGCACATTCTGCGTATTGTACATTTTGCGTTTTGCTCGTTTTGCGTGTCGTGTACATTTTTGCGTATTGTACATTATGCTCCAAAGGGAAATCTGTGCCCCAGCAAAGCGGACATTAAAGGGCCTTGAGAAACCTTGATCAGTATGAATTGTATTGTCATCCCAATCACTCTCTCCGTTCATCAGTCTCTCGACATAATCATTTCCATCACTTTTATATACATTCCATCATCACTAACACCTTTTCGGTGTGATGGATCTATAAATCAAAAGGTATTTGGGTGGCTTAATGACATCTCTTCAATTCCCTCTTCCATTTATATAAATGGAAGAAGTAACATACTGCGCCGACCCCAGATAATCAGTAGGGTTATTATGTAAGCCGATTGCAGTTGCTATCGTCTACCTGTTTCTCTCATTCATGAGAATAATAGCAAAGTGTGAGAGTGACGACTAAACCAAAGCAACTGAAATCGGCTCACTCGTCTGGAAACAGGGAAGATAATGGCGATACTTAAGTTAGAGTCTATTTCAAATCAAATAAGCTCATTGGGGCTTTAGACGTATGGTATATATATATTACTATATATATACATGTATATACAGGGCGTCCCACGGCCATGCCACACGGAGGGAAAGTATATTAAATATTGAACGTAGGATATTTTACTAAAAGAAGACATCGTTTTATTTTTAATAATAAGTAGAACTGCATTCACAGATTTTTTTTAAATACCTCAACCTTGAGTCGAACCCGCCAAATGTGATAGAAAAATTACTTGTATTTTATAATAGCGTTTGAAAGGGCTACTCATAAGCATTATTTTTTCCTAAATAACCTAGCATATTAAATGAAACTAAGATCATAAAATACTTGAGATTTTAAAAAATGAGATTAATAATCTTCCTGATGCAGATCGACGAAATCTCATATTCCAGCAAGATGGGGCTCCGGCTCATAACAGTAGGAGAACAGCCGAGTTTCTTAATGAATATTTTCCTTCCTGGATCGGCACTTTTGGACAAATTATATGGCCACCGAGATCCCCAGATCTAACCCACCTTGATTTTTTTATGGGGTTATGTAAAAGATTTAGTTTACAGGAACCGGTACAACAGTGTGCAGGAGTTACAAAATGAACTTAGACGTATTATTTCAAACATCCACCATGCAAAAATAAGTAAATCGACAGGGAGAGAAATTATCAAAAGAGTGAGAATTTGTATACAATAGAACGGATCACATTTTGAGCATTTGATAAATTAATTTTTTTTTTAAATTAAATGAAAAATTTTATGATCTTAGTTTCATTTAATATGCTAGGTTATTTAGGAAAAAATAATGCTTATGAGTAGCCCTTTCAAACGCCATTATAAAATACATGTAATTTTTCTATCACATTTGGCGGGTTCGATTCTGTGAATGCAGTTCTACTTATTATTAAAAATAAAACGATGTCTTCTTTTAGTAAAATATCCTACGTTCAATATTTAATATACTTTCCCTCCGTGTGGCATGGCCGTGGGACGCCCTGTATAGAATATATAAAATATTAAGGTATGGGCCATGAGCATGAAAACAAATGCTGTTTGTCTTTATACATTTTCACTTTATTTCAGGAAGTACATTATATTCTTAAAGGACCTAAACACCTATACAATACGACTTTTTGAATGCGGCTAGATTAGTTTTTTGGCACAAATCGAAGACTACATACTGTCATGTAAAAAAGATTATTTAATCATTATGTAGTTAAATTAATAATTCAAAATAAAATAATAATAAAGTGTACTGTACATAGATGACGTGTTGTTTATTGTAATATTATTTTTAATTTGTTTTAATGTGATGTTTCTAACTATTGGAAACAATTTGCAACACCTAAACGGTAACCAAAGACACCTATTGTACACTTGGTAAGCAAATAAAAGTTTAATTTGATTTGATTCGATAAAGTCCAATAAATAATTTTGATTTTGCATGAAAAAACATAACATAGTCAAACTGATAACTAGCCAATGAAGTTTTAAATATTACAGTGGTTTTAAATCGTACACTCAACATAACGTCAGGCTGTACATAACTGACAAATTCTCTAATTCATTAATTTCAACCGTAATGCAATCGACGCAAAGAGCAAAGTTGAGAAACTTTGTCAACAATGTACAGCCAATCGAGTATAAAAAAAAAGGCTTGATTATTTGAGTTTCTCCTAAAGTTTGTCTCATGTTAAGTGTCATATTCGTCATGCTGCTGTCTGTACCTAAACAACAATTTACACGGTCAGGTACACCAGAGTGGGTATAAACAACCCACTTCTTATAGTCATTTTTATACAAAAATATTGTAACCTTCGAGAAAAATAATTCAATATCTTAGATTTAAGCTGTTTAAGATTTAATTAAACAAATATAAAGGTGAAACAAGATCTAACTGAAATACTTTCTGCATATCATTACATCATTATTTAGTGAACAGTCGCCGTTTTCAAAGATTAACAATTAATACCTTCAAACTACATTTTACGCCTAACACCTAACCAAAGTATAATTACCACAAATCGGTTTTTATTAAAAAACACGGACAAGTCTGCATGAAAACTCGCGGAAATATTTACCCAAAAGAGAAAGAAAAAAGGCCGATAGCAGGAAGTCAATTAAAAAAAAAAGTAACATCGTACGAGTTGGCACTTTGCCGACATGTTCAACAAAAACGACTGTTACCCTTGCATCAGGTCGAATTACTGTCCTGTTTGAATTAGTCTGTTCAAAGAAGTAATATTTCTCCGTCCTATATTAACAATTTCTTTAGCCAACAATGGCTGGCCAGTTATACCTTGTTTCACCTCCTCACCTTTTCAATTTACAAATTACGTTGAGCCCTTGTTCAATATTGCTAGCTATATCTAAAACTAGATAATAATATCTCTTTACTTTAGTTGCTTAGTTAAAGCGAAAGATAAAAAAATATATTTACAATATTATATTAATAGTAGCATTCTATGATCATACTGGAGGTGTCTTACAATAAGAGGTATGTTTTGTTGTGTAAACCTCGTTCCTTCGACCTTCCTGCGATCTTATGTGAACTATGGCCCCGTCACACCCCCCAGTAACCCATCTGACACAATCACGCTGCTACCATGAAAACACGCATTCTCACTAAACAAACTATAAAAAATATTTTGACTAGATTTGCAGTTTTCTAAGGATATATATTTTACAACGTCTCATTTCTACAGGCATTTACACTAGCTAGTGGGTGGGTGCTAGTTCACCTCAGCCTACCCCTTCGGGGATATAGGCGTGATTTATGTATGTATGTATTTACACTAGCCCCTTAAAAATACCTACACATGTATCTATAGATGAAGACGAAATTACATTTCAGGCTCCTAAGTTACAGATTCGGACAAACATAATAATATACAATGACCACAGCCGTGTGGTGACGGCAGAGTAGAATACAATTGTCACCACCCCAAATCTCTCCCGTGGGTGTCGTACAAGGCGACTAAGGATAAATCAGTGATGAGGAATGGGCAGCAGCGTTCCTCTTATACCATCTAGCTATGTACCTACTGCGACTTTTGTGCCCGATAAATGGCAATAGGCTCGCCACCTATTACATGGGACCTAACATAACTGGCGAAACGTGGGTGCTAGTTCACCTCTGCCTACCCCTTCGGGGATATAGGCGTGATTTATGTATGTATGTATGTATGTATACAATGACCAATCAGGATGCAACGTCCTATGCCTATATTTGGGCATAAAAATGGCGAATATTTTCATGTTTTGCCCAAACACATATTATAAAGAAGTAATTTTCCCACTGCCGTTTCCTATAAAACATCATATTTTAACCCAAAGTGTGGACAAGAATTGAGATAATTTTTTGTTTATCAAGTAAATTATCAAAGTTAATAATTAACTTAATTGACCCAAGAAATATTTACTAATTTATAAATGTTTCTTCAACCACTTTTCAATAATAAATCATTAATTTCGCCAACACTGTACTCATTAAGATGGTTAGTGCTTTTTTTTGTTATAAGTATTAACAGTATTTGTTATAAACATTGTAGGTATGCAAACATCAATATTATTTAGGTGTATGTTATTATGAATTTAATTGGTTAGGTGTAACTTGTAATTTGTTAAAAAAACTGCGTTCTTTGTCTGCTTATCAGTGTTTTAGCACCCATTGCAATGCGATAGGGGAAGGTGGGCCAAAACGGGCATGCTGCCTAAAGCGGGCTTTTGTGCAGATGACTGTTTTGGGGCCCCTTCCCCTAACCTTTATTTGGCAAAAATATAATATATTTCATTTTTATATGATAAAATCGCTTTGTCAAACATAATATCTAGCTATACAACAAAATGAAGAAAGAAAATGAATAGTGCCATAGACAAAATATTATTGCAGACTTATATAAAAAGACCTTGCATTGATAGATGTTTTATTAAAAATATAAAAAATAAACACGTTCATATCCTAGGGGGAGGCCCAGCTAGATAAATCTAGTAGGTAGGACGAATAATATTCAACATTATATTATTTTCACGAGTAACCTGCAGGGTTATTATGTAAGCCAATTGCTACCGCTTTCGTCTACCCGTCACTGTCACTCATTGAGTATAATGGTAAAGTGTGAGAGTGATGGGTAGACGGAAGCAATCGGCTTAAATTGTCATAATAATCCTATTGGTCTAGTGGTTTTTTCGCTGACTAACGCCTAAGAGATCCCACATACATCGACGCCATTTTTTTTAACACAAATGTTATTGCCATCAGTATCTTCTTCTTAGAATACTTATTATTTTAAACATTTATGATACACATACTACCTAAATGTATTTTGTATATAGATATTTTGACACACCAAGGCACTGTGCGCCTATCTTTTGCATTATGATTCAAAATACTTGGGAGAATATGTATTGTTATTATAATTATTATTACAGTTACATTTTTGTTGCATAAATTTACTTTTTTTGTACGCAAAGTTGTTGAATAAGGCTCTGGTTGGTAGAATACTATTTTGTGCGATATCTCTCGTAAGTAATGCGGCTACGAAATAGTGGACGAGCGGAATTTATATACTTTTCACTTCTCATGCTCTGAAAGTGCTTATTTGTGCAGGATATAGGCTGCACAAAATCGAATTTTGTGCTCTAGAGCATTAACGTATATACTCATAAATGTATCTATATTAAGGCAAAGAAAATGAGCCATGCAGCCAAACACAATAAGAAATTCAGAGATAGAATTTGTTATTTTTTAATATTTACTTAAATTTATTTGCATAATGTGTTTTAAAGACATAAAAGATATAAAAAATTTAATTCAAGTAGGTGCAGTAGGTTATGAAATTAATTTAAGAAAATTATTATTTCAAAATAAATTTAATACTTGGCTGTATAGGTCTGCAGCCCAAACTTGTCAATATGAAAAACAATTTCCTTCAGTATTCAAAACTGTACTAATTTTAGTTTGAATTTTAAGAAATGTTATGATGAACTACTGTTTTATTTCCTCGCAATCGAAGTGAAAAGCAGAGTTTCTAACTCGTCCACAAAACGATTATCTTATCTTATCTTATCTTATCTTATCTTATCTTAACATTTTTTTTTTATCGAGAGACCGATTTCTAAAATTACTTCTGTTGTAATTTTCTATTTATACATATTTACATTTTGTCATTGTCAATTGAATTTTACAAGCGGAAAATATGATGTATATAAGAAAACAATTTTTTTTAGTTCAAAACAACTTAACTCAAAAATTACTTAGAATCTTTACTCTTTTCCAAAGATGTGATGACATCAAAACTAACTTTTGCAATTAAATATTCCTTGCATGTTTTTGCGTTGTGACTTTTTTGTGTTTTACCAGTTTAGGGGGCATTAGGACACAATTTTTTATTAATTTATTTTCTACTCAGATTTTAAAATTGTCCATAGCATGGCAACATTTTGGAAAGTCATAGTTAATTAAACACCACCGAAATATTATTATACTATGGTAGAAATCTCTGTTTATTTTTAGCGTCACGATTTTAAAGTATTTCAGTTTAGGCAAGTTAGAATATTTTTCTCTAAATCTGCGAAATTATCCCAATGGTCTGATATCTATATTATTGGTTATCATTTTCTTCACAAATGCACTATTAGATAAATTTAAATCAATCGGAACTATCTCACTGATAATTATTATTGTAATGGACAGTAAACTTTATGCAATAGATATTAAAAACTCAAATTAAATAACGGCTCGGAAGTCTCAATAGCACATATTAATATTGCCTATGTTCAATTGTTTCCACCAACCGCAGCTAACGAGTATTTCCTACAGCTTAAATTACAATAAAACTATATTATTATCACAACAGGCAACCCCTTAACTACATATTTAATTAGTTTCCATAAAACTCAACAATACAGAATGTTGTATTCTTTGCATTTTCTGTTGATTATTGTGTAGATAAGTTGTTATTTTAATATTAAAATTAAAATAAAGAACTCGGGAATAACTACCGAAGAGACAAGTTCCAAAATCAATGATGCCATAGAGATTTTTGTCTCTCATAAAAATTACCACACTCTGTATCATTAATGTGATATACATGTACAACAACAATATATTTGAGCCACTCATTATCGCCACGTGAACACAATCTAACTACCCTGTGTTCAATTTATAATTTTAAAGCACTATAGGAAGAATGCGACGTCGTCACATTTATAAACAGAACTCTATGAAATTACACGGTGATATCTATAAAGGTCTATGAAATTACACTGTGATATCTATAAAGGTCTGTACATACGTAACGGGAATATACCCCGGACGGGACGGGGACGGGACCTCTCTCGTACAAAAAGCCCCGTACACGTCCCGTCCGTGACTCCGTGACATATGTCCTTCATGGTTCATTTTGTATGACACGATGTTTCTGCAGTCCCCGTCCCCGTCCTGACTACGTCCCGTCCCCACTTTTTCGTCACGTATACAGAGACCTTAACTGTATATGGACGCAGCCTTAGTTTTCAACTGTGAAGCGAATCGTCACACAAACCAACTTTTTCACTATGGGGCCTACTATTAACACCTGATTTTTTTCCATACATAAGTCCCACAAATATACATATATTGGAACGTGCCCGATAGATGACAATAGGCTCGATCCATTACATGTGACCTAATATAATTGGCGAAGCGTGAGTGTTAATCCACCTCCGTCTACCCCTTCGGGGACCAATAGACGTTATTTATGTCAGTATGTATGGAACGTCCCACAAAGTATGATTACTTGACGCCGTGTTGGAGATTCATAACAATTTTGGGCCGTTTCGTAAAGCTTAGCGCACGTTAATTGTCCACTTATCGACAGAAATCGAAAAATATACTTTTTAGAACTAACAATAAAGCCATCTACTAGCATTGAATAAAACTTTTATTTGTATGTTTTTATTGAAATCTTAATTTTACTACTTCTTCTATTACTGTTTCTTCTCTACAATAAAGCATCTTTAAGATAGAATTCTGCATGACTAAGACAAAATAAATGCGAAATTTTATCTCATAACCAGTTTTATTCAATGTGTCGCATGGTGTTACCAGCAACAAAAAAAGCAAATAATTGTTTTTTGCAACAGTTCGCATCTAATACGACGTTCTAATATAAGAGTATTATTTTATCCATAATTGCACTCAACGAGGCACATTCACTATGGTACTGATCAAACATTCATCGTACCCATTGCACATTCAAATTACACCCGTGTATTTGAGAGCATACGGTGCAATTTCGATCTCCATTAGTTCTTGGAATTTTCAAACAAAAATAATAAAAATAAGAATTTTTTACATCTGCACAATTAATTGCGCGTCAACATAATATTATATTAAATTAACCCTAGCATATAATCAATTAACACATCAATAAAACTGGTGACCAAATTCGGAAACCTCAATATTTCCCCAAAATTTTCCCCTCAAGACAAGAAGCCGATCTATCCGAACGAACAGAATACAAAGGTATGAAACTGACGTATTGCGGAGAAAACAATATGGCGACCGCTGTGCCAAACGCAAGAGTAGTTGTCAAAAATTGACATTTGTATTATATTCGAATAGAATGACAACTTGTCTAAAGCTCCTGTTATATCAAAAAAAAATATAATTAAAAAACACTAGATAGTGGCAGATAACCTGGTATGCTGATTGTTGACAACACCCACCACGACAGATCATCAATAAATTTTCCACTTTAATGCTAACACTTTGAGGATGAAATCCTTTTGGTACCATTGAAAATAAGTAATCTAATCACAAATGTCTCCATAGGTAGCGCCATCATACACTCATTGGCATACATAGCCGATACAATCGAATCGTCTCATGTCACTCTGACATCAGCTACCGTTGCCGCATAGCACTATGCGTAGGGCTGTCCCCACGGTTTGACCTGTAATCAAACGTTATTTGTTAACCAGTAGTAAGGGAAACATGGATTGGAGTACAAACACATAACGTCATTCATACTCCAATACCGCGTAACCACAGTGATCAATACAGCGGAACTTTTTTTTTAAATAAAATGTGTTGAATTTTTCGGCATCAAACCTATCACAAAATACCTTCAAAAAATCAAATATTAAATCTGAAATATAATTTTTTGTGGTTCCGCTGTATTGACCACTGTGGTTACCCGGTATTGCAGTCATCATCATCATCATCACCAGCCCTTTTAATATCTCGTAGATTGTTTATTATTGCTGGGGCACCGGCCTTCCCTATGGATGGAAGAATATAGGGAGATTGGGCCATAATCCACCTCGCTCGCCCAGTGCGGGTTGGTGGGTATTAACGACTGCAGATGCAGCCGGGACCAACGGCTTAACGTGCCTTCCGAAGCACAAAGGAACTCGAGATAGTAAATTTTTGGTCACCCATCCAATGACCGGCCTTAGCGACATTGCTTAATTTACGCAGTGGGACGTGAAAAAGGCTGGAGATGATTACTTGTGCGTACCACATGCAATTATGGAAGTGAAACGCGACAAACAACTTTAAACCTTATTCTATACTAGCTGACCCGGCATACGTTGTTATGCTATATAAATTATCACGTAGCCATGGTTACGATTTGGTAGCTATGGTTACGTCAATGTTTCACAGACTGAAAAAATGAAATTGATATTTTTATAATTTTCCTCGCAATTTTCCCATATTTTCTCACCTTTCCTGCCTTATAAAAATCTCAACAAAAAAAAACACCTCCCCATACAAACTGACGTCAGCTGGTACTCAGCTTAGTATGGGGAAGTGATTTTTTTTTCTGAATAACCCGTATAAATATTACTGCACATGTCTGTTACACCTAGTATATATAAGAAGAAGATGTATACGTACTCGAATGCTCCTTATTTGAGGGGCAACACGCCATGCATCTTCAGGAAGGCGTGGAGGTCTCTCGGTACCGACGACGGCCTATACCGGAGTCGGGCCTGCGCTAGAGCGCCCGCGGCGAGACACGTGAGCCGGGGGCGAAGCGCCCCGCGGACTAAGCTCTCTGCTGGGCCTGTGTAGAAGAACATATAATAAAATAACAACTTAAATACATACATAAATCATCCCTACATCTCGGAAGTGGAGGCTGAGTTGAATTAACACCCCACGTTTCGTCAATCAGTTAAAATTAGGTCCTATGTTATAAGTGGCATGTAATAGGGATGGTGACACTAACAAAAAAAATCACTAAAATATCGATTATGTTTTGACGTTTTATTTGCCAATCAAATCTACTACATACTTCACTGTCGTTTTTTACGAAATCGTGATGTCACACAAACGTCATTGATATTTTATCGTTTTGGCAAAAATTTTAAATTGCATTAATCAAAACGTAAACGTAAAGGAGGAGCTCGCTAGCGCAGTGGCATAGGGCGCTTGGCCTGCGATTGCGTAAACTAAGCCATGTTCGCTAAGGCCGGTCATTGGATGGGTGACCAAAATTTATTATCTCGAGTTCCTCTGTGCGTCGGAAGGCACGTTAAGCCGGTGGTCCCGGCTGCATCTGCAGTCGTTAATACCCACCAACCCGCACTGGGCCAATGTGGTGGGTTACGTCCCAATCTCCCTATATTCTTCCATCCATAGGGAAGGCCCGTGCCCCAGCAGTGGGGACATTAAAGGGCTGGTGATGATGAAACGTAAAGTAGACGAGTAAAAATAACGTGGTGTAGTTCTTAAAAATTACTATTAGTTATCATATTAAAGGGATGACCCTTTAACCCTTTGGATTTTTTTTATCGAGAATATAGTTACCATTCACGTTTTGGCTGTTGTAAATGATTCATTGATAAATCAAGTCTGGCATATTTAAAAATCAGAACAATAGTAGTTGGTTCAAATAGGGGGAAAGTCCCATTGAAAATGTTGAATATTCGCAAGGTAGGTAGCGCCTCATTAAGCCGTTGGTCCCTTGCAGTCTTTAATACCCACCAACCCGGACTGGGCCAGCGTGGTGGGTTACGGCCCATTCTCCCTATATTCTTCCATTCATAGGGAAGCCCCATCAGTAAGGCCATTAAGAGGCTGGTGATGACGATGAAGCAAATATGAAGCTTAAGTCGTTGGCGTAAGGTCGCTTACCGCCCAAGGAGGCTACGAGGGGCGTGATGCCGTCCGCGTCCATCGCGTCCACGTGCGCGCCGCGCGACAGCAGTTCACAAACGACGCCGCACAGGTTTTCGCTCCATTGCTCGCTTTCTTCTGTAAACAATTAAAATACGTCAACAAATTGTTATATAGGGTTATTTGTACATACATACATAAATCACGCCCATATCCCCGAAGGGGTAGGCAGAGGCGAATTAACACCCACTTTTCGCCATTTATGTTCGGTCCCATGTAATAGGTGGCGAGCCTATTGCCATATATCGGGCACATAAATCGCAGTAGATTTATATTGCTAGGTGGTATGAGAGAAATGCTGCTGCCCATTACTCATCACTGCCTTTACCCTTAGTCGCCTTGTACGACACCCACGGGAGAGATGGGGGTGGTGACAATTGTATTCTGCTCTGCCGTCACCACACGGCTTATTTGTAAAACATCAAAAACCTGTCAGGAGTAGATATCCAACATCATAAGCAACAATGTTTGTTCTACGACTTTAACAGGGCATATGTATGTTACGAACACGATTTTTTAAAACATTCGTATCGTAATCGTATCGAGTAAGCACTCTAAAATCAAACTGAAAAATTAAAAATCTTAAATCAGAAAATTATTAATACTTCTCGGGTAATTACATTAATTTATTATTAACATTAGCGAGCGTATTTCGTGTTGACGTGCATTAGTTGTTAAGTGATTCGTATTAGTAAACTTACGGGGATGTGGTGTTCGGTATTCACTTTTCGAAGTCAGGTATCACACCCGGACAGTGTAGTGTCATAAGAACACATATAATAATAATAAATATTTTAACACTAACACCTATCATCTAGCCCAAAGTAAGTAGCCTAAGCACTTGTGTTATGGATACTAGACGACGGACATATTTTTAATATAATTACGTATATAAATGTTGAAAATATACTACATAAACATATACACAACCATGACTCGGAAACAAACATTTGTGGTTATCACAAAGTTTGCCCCTACCAGAATTCGAACCCGGGACCTCCTGGCCAATACCCAGCAATCTGAGCATTCGACCAAGGCGGCGACATATAGACAGGCGCACACCCGCTCGTATCCCCAGCCCGCGATTCCGCGGACTATGAGCGTGTAGGGTGGTCGTACCTGAGGCGAGCTGGTGCGAGATGAGGGCGACGTGCAGCGGCGTGCGCCTGCGGTCGTCCGCCGCGTCCACGCCCAGCCCGCACTCGAGCAGCAGCCGTGTCGTCCGCATGCACGGGAACCTGACATAAACCATACCATTCGTTTCTTTATCAACTTTAGAAACATCTCATCATCACCAGCCATTTAATGTCCTCACTGCTGGGGCACGGGCCTTCCCTATGCATGGAAGAATATAAGGAGAATGGACCATAACCCACCACGTTGGTGGGTACTAACGACTGCAGATGCAGCCGGGACCAACGGCCTTAACGTGCCTTCCGAAGCACGGAGGAACTCGAGATAATAAATTTTTGGTCACCCATCCAATGACCGGCCTTGGTGAAATTGCTTAGTTTACGCAATCGCAGGCCAAGCGCGCCGTGTCACTGCGCTAGCGAGCTCCTCCTAGTTAGAAACATCTATATCAAATCAAATCAAAATTCGTTTATTCATATCTGGTATGATTACAACACGCTCATGAATCGAAGAAATTTACGCCATCCGTTCGCAAACTACCAGGAGGCCCTGTCCTGAGAAGAACGGGCAAGAAACTCAGTCAGGTTTTTTCCTCCCTTTACATAAAAGTAATTTAAATTAATTAATAATTGAAAATTGAAAGATGTCATGTGTATATGCCGTGTGTTGGCCGCAGACCCGATCTCTACCACGAACGTCGTACAATAACCCCCGAATACATAAACGCTAATCAAAGTTTGAGTTTTGCTTATCATTTAAATATTGTCAAAATTGACGTTTTTCCATACAAATTCTAACAGGTAATGTCCACTTAACGTTTTAAGCAGTGCCTCAAATTTGATTAGCGTTTCTGTATTCGGGGGTCAGCGTCATAAATATATCAACACTTCAGTAGGTAGTTTGTCACAATTACAGTTTGTACAAAATATTAGCAACTTTTACTGCGCATGCGCTGTTAGACAGAGGACTAAAGTATTCATATATTTATGATTAATGCTCACTGTACAAGGTGTCTTCTATGCTGGCCTGAGAGCGAATAAATAACGTAGAATAGGCCAGCCCAGACTCATCCCATGGGTTTCATAAAAGTCGACTAAGGGAAATTGCCCGGTGTAGACCAATGAGCACATTGGGGCACCCGAATGGTGGATGGCAAATCACCAACTACAGCATACCCAAAGAGGGTTGGTGTCAGGCAGGCGGCCGGCTGTAAAACCTAAGCCAAAACTTTGAGCAGTATGGATTGGAATGTTGTCATTCCAATCACTCTCTCCGTTCATCAGTCTCTCGACATGGTCCGTTCTGTCTCTTTTCTATACATTCATTCATCACTAGCACCTTTACGGTGTGATGGATGATATGAACCGAGTATTCCCTCCTCCCCGCATCGCCCGCCCCCGCTGGCATCAACAGTGCCCCGTCCTGGCCAGTCTCTCATACCGCAGGCAGGAGGGTCGCGCACAAAGTTGTCCGACTACAGGCAAACAATAATAATTCACGATGGCAACACTGACTGACAAACGTCGCTGGTGTGGAAGTCGTCGACGGGCGTCCGCCTGTCGGCCGCCAGGTGGAGAAGCGTCTGTCGCGATCGCAGCCGCGCGCCTCGCAACCGGAACACTGCTCGGCGTACTGAACTGCATGTCTCCTGGGGATAAAACATTGTATACAGTATTTGTTAAGAACTCCTCTGATTCTTAAGATTTTGATAGACATTCAAAATGTGACAGGAAAACGAGGTATAGAAAGAAGTGACAAAGAAAATAGACGAAAATTGTAAGAGCTATCAAGATTATTTGCTTTTATTTGCTTAGTTATTAACAGTATTAATTGTAAAGTACCGGCAACCTCGCAGGAGTATATTGTGTTAGAATAGGCACGATGACTAATTTTGAAAAACTACTCCACGTTGTTTCTACGTGTCTGTCTACTTTACCCAAAATAAAAATTACTCATATTTTTATAAAAACTTAAGATTTTGATGGGAATAACATGTATTGAATAATGCAATTTAAAATTTCCGCCAAAACGCCAAAATAGCAGTGGCATCTGTGTGACGTCACTATCTCGTCAAAAGGACAGTTTCTATATTAAACGAGTGATTTTTATTGGCAAATAAAATGTCAAAATGGAGTTAGCGAAATATTGACGTCACGCTGCGTTGAAGCAAATATAGCGGATTGCTACGATTTGTATATTTATTTTTATAAAATAAATATCAATCACAAGTATAATCAGTTAACAAGTGACTATTAACGAATCTCCTTATCCAAAATTATTATTATAAATCAACATACACACATAAATCACGCCTACATCCCTGAATAGAGATATCGGTAGGCAGAGGTGAACCAGCACCCACGGTGGCGAGCCTATTGCCATCTATTGGGCACAAAAGTCACAGTACATTGCTAGATGGCATAAGAGGAACGCTGCTGCCACTTCCTCATCGCTGATTTATCCTTAGTCGCCTTGTACGACACCCACGGGAGACATTTGGGGAGGCGACAATTGTATCCCACTCTGCCGTCACCACACTATATAAAGGCTATTATAAAGCAATGCTTCAGTGATTCTTTGTTAGTGTCATCATGCCTATAAGTTGGTACTGACCTCGCTGTTGTCGTTGTTCTCGAGCAGCCTCGCGGCGACCGCGACCAGATAGAGGGCGGTGCGCACGTTGCTCTCGTACTCCTCCTGCAGGCACAGGGAGAGCACCAGGCTCTTCGCGTCAGTGCTCACGACCGAGCAACCATTCAATTGACTATAGTACTAAGCCCTGCCTGCCATATCGTATTATTACAGCCCTATTGTACGAGTTAAATCGCACATTTAATAACATATTACGTCAACTTCCGCGTCACCGCGACTAACCTACAATCGACATAAGCATTATTTTATTTGTAAAATTATATTATAATTAGTGTTCAATAAAGACCGTGACAAGCACTGCGTGTATTATCATTTATGACATTCGGTTAAATTGGGCACTCACAGCATCTTAATGGAAGTAGGACGACATTCCCTAGTCTACCCTTTCTACACCTATCAACATGAACCAAAAATAAAAGCCTTTCGTGAGAGCACCAGGCTCTTCGCGTCAGGTGCTCACGACCGAGCAACCATTCAATTGACAACATTTCATTTTTTCAACATACTTTTATTAACATGTTATATAAAAATAGACATAAAATTAAGACACGCATATATTTGATATTTTCTGAATTCCGTCGTTTTCATACAAAAAATCATGATTAAAATTCCGGTCATTCTAAACAGACGTAAGCGCCAAATGACGTCAAAGTCACGAAAAAATGGCGAAATGACAATCTGGCCTTTTGCGGTGGCAAAAATAAAAACATATTATTTGAAATGTTTGAAATTAATTTTCAAGTAAAATACGTTTAAAATTAAAGTCTCTAAAGGATGGAAACGGTATTTTTATTTTGGGGGGTTGTCATTTTTGAAATGTTGTCTAAATTGACTATACTACCTGCCTGCAATATCGTATAGCCCTATCAACTTTGCCACAAACAAAAGCCATCATAATTCATAATCTATCTATACTAATAATATAAAGCTGAAGAGTTTGTTTATTTGTTTGTATAGTTAAACGCGCTAATCTCAGAAACTACAGACTCAAATTGAAAAAATATTTTTGTGTTGGATAGTTTATTTATCGAGGAAGGCAGGCTATAATATAATAACCGACATTAACGCGAGCAAAGCCACGGGCATCCACTAGTCATATATATAGCCCTATAAACATCGCCAATAAAAATGCCTTTTGTGTCAAAGAAAAAGAAGCGAGTGTCTAATAATTGTAATTAGGTTTACACTTTTTTCACATACATACATACATCCATACATATATACATCCATAAATCTCGCCTATATCCCCGAAGGGGTAGGCAGAGGTGACCCAAGTTTTACCAATACGTTAGGTCAGCCACGTAAAAAACACCCACGTTTCAAGTATATTGGTAACATGTAATAGGCGGCGAGCGTCTTGCCATATATACATACATAAATCACGCCTATATCCCCAAAGGGGTCGGTAGAGGTGAATTAACACCTACGTTTCGCCAACTAGGTTAGGTCCCATGTTCTGTATGTTATAGGTGGCGAGGCGAGCCCGTTGCCATTTATCGGGCACAAAAGTCGTAGTACATTTCTAGGTGGTATAAGAGAACCGCTGTCGCCTATTACTCGTCGCTGGCTTAACACATAGCCGCCTTGTACGACACCCGCAGGAAGAAAGTGCTCACAAAAAGTTTTTAAAGGTTCAAAATGAAGGTTATGTAAGAGCATGACCTTTCGTTCGGTTTAAATAAATTTAAAACTTTACAATATGTAGTTTTAAAGCACGGAAACTCATATTTTACTTTTCAAGTTAAATTTCTACATACATACATACATAAATCACGCCTATATAATGTTAAATTTCTTATAAATAGAATATCGGAAAATTGACAAATATAAAAAGACAAGAAAAGAGACGAAGAAGAAGATTAATTTACTTACTAATAAGGCCTCTGGGTCGTGGTTTATCTGTGGCTTCTTTATCCTTATCGTGCCTCTGTCCAATTCTTCTGCGCATGCTTCTAGAAGGTAGCAGACCTGAAGAAAAAGATTTACTTCATAGAATTTATTTAAAAACTTTAGGGTATTAATTATAGTAAAAATATGTGTTTGTTTAACTGTTAGGGAAATATTTATTAGAAAAAATATTTAAACGATCTAAATAATAAAACATTGAATAGCGTAAGAAATAGAATAGAAGAGAATAAGGAAGAGTCCTTGGCAACTCCCCTTAGCATAATTGAAATTCTCAAAAGCAAAATTCATTAATGTAATTATGAAATACGTCCTAATAATCAACTCACCTGTGTGAGTGGCAGTTCTATCCCTATGTGAATCATTTGTGAGAAAACTTGAGCAAATCTGAGTAAATCCTTCACCACCGACACCTGTAAGTAAATTGAAGTTTATAAAAATACATTCATACATACATCACGTCTCTTTATGTCCCAAGGGGTAGCAGAGGGGAATATTCCACCGCGTTTCGTGACTAGGGGATCGGACAGTAATCACTTTAAAATTTCAAATATACTTAGATAAAAGGAATATACTGTTTAAAGACTATTTATCGAATATTAATTCTAAAATAATATAAATAAAGATTTTTTTTTATTTACAAATTTTTTATCTTTACCGCACTAATCACAGTGCGTGACGTCATTGGTGGGCAATAATGAATGTAACGGGTATACTATCTAATAGTTTTCTCAATGGATCGATCGCAAATGACACCCCGCGCTGTCAGATCCATGACGTGGTCTTTAGGCGGCGGTTGAGGGGTGGATAATGGGAGACAAGAGACTTCTAAAAGGCGGCCGAGTGAGCACGAACGCGTGGTGGGGGGTGCTACTCGCTACTAGACTACTAAAAAAATAGAACAAAATGGATTGACTCGACTAAACGACTTACTAATCCACTCGACTAATTTTTTGGTGTTCAGACACGTTTAGCTACTAAATTACTCGCCACTAGACTAAAATACTAGCCTAGTCCGATCAAGGCTCGAGTGCCGGTCCCGCTTACCGAGTTGTGCTGCCTGAGCAGCAGCGCGTGCCGCCAGAGCGCCAGGCAGCGGTCGAAGCGCGCCTCGTCCGCGAACACGGCGCCGCGGAACACCACCGGGTGCGGCAGGTCGGGGCAGCCGCGGCCCAGCACGCGCTCCCGCACCGCCAGCCCCTCCATGTGCAGCGCGTGCGCCTCGCCGACAGCCGCTCCACCTCCTGGGGCAAGCCGACTCGTTATTGACGGCCGCCTCGTCGAATGCTCAGATTGCGTGGTGTGAGTGTAATAGTAGATATTCCATCCAGTGCACAAAACGAATCATTTTGTCCGAGACTTTTAGCAGCCCGAGCCGAGCGAGGGCTGATAGTAATGTCGAAACTTTGCTTTTCACTTCGATTGCGAGGAAATAAAACTGTAGTTTATCATAACATTTCTTAAAATTCAAACTAAAAAAAGTACAGTTTTGGATACCGAAGGAAAAGTTTTTTCCATTGATATTAGGTTTGGGGCTGCAGACCTATACAGCCAAGTATTAAATTAATTTTGAAATAATAATTTTCGTAAATTAATTTAATAACCTACCGTACCTACTTGAATTAAAATTTTAATATCTTTTATGTCTTAAAAAACACATTAGGCAAATAAATTTAAGTACATACATACATACATACATAAATCACGCTAATATCCCCGAAGGGGTAGGCAGAGGTGAACTAGCACCCACGCTTCGCCAATTAGGCTAGGTCCCATGTAATAGGTGGCGAGCCTATTGCCATTTATCGGGCACAAAAGTCGCAGTACTTTGCTAGGTGGTAGGTATAAGAGGAATGCTGCTGCCCATTCCTCATCACTGATTTATCCTTAGTCGCCTCTCTACGACACCCACGGGAGAGATTTGGGGTGGTGACAATTGTATTCTACTCTGCCGTCACCACGCGGCCATTTAAATTTAAGTAAATATTATAAAATAACAAATTCTATCTCTGAACTTCTTATTGAGTTTGGCTGCATAGCTCTTTTCTTTGTAAAAAGATGATGTTAAAAGATAAGTATAGAAAAATCCAAATTTATCCCTTGAACAAGAACATACCTCTAATGTAGTGCTCTCTTTCCAGTTGTCGTAGGCCGGTATGGGATCAGCTGGCTTCTTCAACAACAGTCCGAACCTCGTGTCGTATCGCATCGTCATTGCTCTGTGCAAGTATTGGTATGCCATCTGTTGGAAGACAAAAACAATGGTTTAATTGAGATAAAAATCTGCATACATCCATACATAAAAAACGCCTTTACCCCCCTCGGGTTAAACTTTTTTTCACATAGACCACTTCCAAAATTGTTCTGGTTCCAGTACACGCCCTGCAGCTACATTTCTAGCATATTACAAAAACTCAACAAAAATGTGAAGATTACATAGTGTAGATCATTTAGATCTAACTATCGAAATTTGGGTCCCAACCACGAATTAACAGTTTTCGAAAATAAAAGGGATAATTTACGAATCGCGAACCCCCATTTTTTGTCACGTCTACCGTAGACATGTCTCCTGTGGACCGCTGGAGGTCCACGTGGGTCGCTTTGGGAATCAATGGCCTAATGCGTTGTTGAATGCCACATACCCTCAAACAGTAGTACTCCTTGTCGTTGGCGAAGGACGCCCCTAGCAGTTCGAACGCCTCGACGGCCTGCGCCCGCGTCACCTCGGGTCGCACAGCCAAGATCTCCACTACCGACGCGCGCGCTCGTTCCGCCGCACATTGCAACGGGGTCATGCCTGGACACAACAATTGAATCATCATCACCTGCTTGACAATTTCCCTGTCCAATGAGTCGTATATACAGAGTTATTTTTAAAACACGAAAAACCTCGCAGGAATAGGTAGCTAGCATCATAAACAACAACGTTTGTGTTAGGAGTTTTAATATAACGCAACACATTGCACAATAGTAGATTTTCCATCAAGTGCACAAAACGAATCATTTTTGTCCGAGACTTTTAGCAGCCCGAGCCGAAGGTGAGGGCTAATATTAATGTCGAGGATAAAAATCTGCTTTTTACTTCGATTGCGAGGAAATAGAACAGTAGTTTATCATAACATGTCTTAAAATTCAAACTAAAATTAGTACAGTTTTGAATACTGAAGGAAATTGTTTTACCATTGATATAGGCTTGGGCTGCAGACCTATACAGCCAAGTATTAAATTAATTATGAAATAATGATTTTCTTAATAGTAGATTTTCCATCAAGTGCACAAAACGAATCATTTTTGTCCGAGACTTTTAGCAGCCCGAGCCGTAGGCGAGGGCTGATAGTAATGTCGAGGATAAAAATGGTTTTGTGGACGAGGTAGAAACTCTGCTTTTCACTTCGATTGCGAGGAAATAAATCAGAATTTCTCATAACATTTCGTGAAATTCAAACTAAAATTAGTACAGTTCTGAATACTGACGGAAATTGTTTTTCCCATTGATATTAGGCTTGGGCTGCAGACATATACAGCCAAGTATTAAATTAATTTTGAAATAATAATTTTCTTAAATTAATTTAATAACCTACCGTACCTGCTTGAATTAAAATTGTAATATCTTTTATGTCTTAAAAATCACATTAGCTCTCAATGCATCCGCCTAAACGATGCCTTTCCGACTGGTGCACTCTGTCTTCGGGAGTCCCCAGGGAGGTATATTATCCCCTCTCCTCTTCTCATGCTTCATTGATTCTGATACCAGAGTTCTAAAATGTAATTTCCATCTTTACGCTGACGACTTGCAGCTATATTGTCACTTCGCTCTATCGGATGCCGTAGGTGCTGTTTGGTCTATGAATGGGAACCTGGAGCAGGTGAGTACATGGGCAAAAGCATTTGGGCTTTCACTCAACCCATCGAAG